>OV815271.1:20891113-22266533 GCA_929108145.2 Limnephilus rhombicus | reverse complement strand
AGAGGAAGAGGGAGAGGAGAGGGAGAGGGAGAGGGAGAGGGAGAGGGAGAGGGAGAGGGAGAGGGAGAGGGAGAGGGAGAGGGAGAGGGAGAGGGAGAGGGAGAGGGAGAGGGAGAGGAGAGGGAGAGGGAGAGGGAGAGGGAGAGGGAGAGGGGAGAGGGAGAGGGAGAGGGAGAGGGAGAGGGAGAGGGAGAGGGAGAGGGAGAGGGAGAGGGAGAGGGAGAGGGAGAGGGAGAGGGAGGACAGGAGAGGGAGAGGGAGAGGGAGAGGGAGAGGGAGAGGGAGAGGAGAGGGAGAGGGAGAGGAGAGAGAGGGAAGGGAGAGGGAGAGGGAAGGAGAGGGAGAGGAGAGGGAGAGGGAGAGGGAGAGGGAGAGGGAGAGGGAGAGGGAGAGGGAGAGGGAGAGGGAGAGGAGAGGGAGAGGGAGAGGGAGGAGGGAGAGGGAGAGGGAGTGGGAGAGGGAGAGGGAGAGGGAGAGGGAGAGGGAGAGGGAGAGGGAGAGGGAGAGGGGAGAGGGAGAGGGAGAGGGAGGGGAGGGGAGAGGGAGAGGGAGAGGGAAGAGGGAGAGGGAGAGGGAAGGGAGAGGGAGAGAGGGAGAGGGAGAGGGAGAGGGAGAGGAGAGGGAGAGGGAGAGGGAGAGGGAGAGGGAGAGGAGAGGGAAGAGGGAGAGGGATGAGGGAGAGGGGAGAGGGAGAGGGAGAGGTGAGGGGAGAGGGAGAGGGAGAGGGAGAGGGAGAGGGAGAGGGAGAGGGAGAGGGAGAGGGAGGAGGGAGAGGGAGAGGGAGAGGGAGAGGGAGAGGGAGAGGGGAGAGGGAGAGGGAGAGGGAGAGGGAGAGGAGAGGGAGAGGGAGAGGGGAGAGGGAGAGGGAGAGGGAGAGGGAGAGGGAGAGGAGAGGGAGGGAGAGGGAGAGGGAGAGGGAGAGGGAGAGGGAGAGGGGAGAGGGAGAGGGAGGAGGGAGAGGGAGAGGGAGAGGGAGAGGGAGAGGAGAGGGAGAGGGAGAGGGAGAGGAGAGGGAGAGGGAGAGGGAGGATGGAGAGGAGAGGGAGAGGGAGAGGGAGAGGGGAGAGGAGAGGGAGAGGGAGAGGGAGGAGGGAGAGGGAGAGGGAGAGGGAGAGGGAGAGGGAGAGGGAGGAGGGAGAGGGAGAGGGGAGAGGGAGAGGGAGAGGGAGAGGGAGAGGGAGAGGGAGAGGGAGAGGAGAGGGGAGAGGGAGAGGGAGAGGGAGAGGGTGCGGGAGAGGGAGAGGGTGGAGAGGGAGAGGGAGAGGGAGAGGGAGAGGGAGAGGGAGAGGGGAGGAGGGAGAGGGAGAGGGAGAGGGAGAGGGATGAGAGAGAGAGAGAAGAGAGAGAGAGAGAGAGAAAGAGGGAGAAAGGAAGAGGAAAGAGAGAAAGGAGAAAGAGTGAGAGAAGAAGAGAGAGGAAGAGAGAGATAGAGATGGGAGAAAGAGAGAGAAGATAGGAGAAGAGAGAAGAGAGAAAGAGAGAAAGAGAGAAAGAGAGAAGAGAGAAGAGAGAAAGAGAGAAGAGAGTAATAGAGAAGAGAAAGATGAGAGAGAACGAGAAAGAGAGAAAGAGAGAAAGAAAAAGAAAAATGAAAGTAAATATTATGCAATTTAATAATACATTTTTTGACTTACGATTGTGATATGATGGATATGGTCGGCTGTGGGAAAACGTTCTCAGCAAAGCAGACAAGCTTTACAGAATCGGCATCTTTCTTCTCTTGTCTCAGCTGAAAATTCTTTCCCGGTGCTGCAAAGATAAAATTGTATTTAGATCCAACTTGGAGAGGGTTAATGCTCATAATATTTACATAGAAATGACCTCGTGTCCCCGCTTAGATTTTTCGATGGGAATAACTTTATAAAAATATTATTCCTGTTTCAGTGTGAGAGGATTGTTGACGTTTTCGCGTTCGTTTATTGCGGGATTTTGAAGTGCTTTTTTAAGTCGTGCTATTAGACTTAATGCACACTTGTATGTAATGTATATGTGTGTATATATTTACGTATGTGTGTGCGTATGTATGTATACATGTAAATGAATGAAAAATTGGAAAAATAAAAAAAATAAAATTAGGCTATGTAATAATCTAATCATTATGCATGTCGTTTTCTACTTTCCATAATAACCTTTGCATTTTTCAGCATGTTTAATCCATATGTTTACAATAGACTTGTACAGACGAAGAAACTATAATTCATTGGTTGCCATGAATGGTGATTGAATGTATCTACTCCATGTATGTTTTTATATTATTATATTATATTTCATGCAAACATTATTTTTCTTCAAAAATAACAAAGAATATTAAGAAGATTGCAAATTAATGAGAAATGAAAACCAATTTATTACACCTAATTTTAAAACAACTCAAATGCAAAATCATTATATTTTTTTTAATTCTTGAATTATGAATTACGCTGTATCATCAACCAATCAGAACAAAATAAAATAAACAATTTTTCAAAACAAAAAACAATAAAAAGTAAATATTTTATACAAAACATAATTATAACTTAAAACCTAAGTAAGAATCGTGGCTCCCTTATCAGGCACAAGAGCTCTTGTTTTCTAAAAAGGTATACATGACTAAAAATACCTTAAATGTAACATTTTGTAAAATATGTATGTACATATGTAAGTCATATTTTTTAATATTACAATAAAAAAAAATGTATTTTATAAGTAAAAATATTTAAAAACTGGGCGTACTTTAATAGTACCCAACTGCTAACCCTGTACAAATCGCAAGTGCGCCCCACGGTTGAATTTGGCAGCCACCTCTGGTCTGGAGCTCCAAAATACCCGAAAATACCCTCGACTCTGTTCAGAAACGGGCGGTCCGTTTAATAGATTCTCCCATGTTAACAGACGGATTGCAATCTTTAAAGCACAGGCGTGGGGTGGGAATGCTATCCTTGTTCTACCGGTATTACAATGGAAGATGCTCCGAGGAACTAGCATCATTGATCCCTTCGGCACCGGTGCATAGTCGGGAAACACGCCAAACGCGTGCCCAACATTTGTACACGGTTGACATTTGTCACATGAGAACGGGTCGTTTCTTCGACTCGTTTTTGTGTTCAACAGCTCGGCTATGGAATGATTTGCCGGCCACTGTGTTTCCTCCTTCCTACAACATGGGTCTCTTCAAAACCAATGTTCATTCCTCCCTCTCCTCAAAAAGACCCTCCACACAGCATCCCAGATGACATAGGCCCTGAGGGAAATTATTTTCCTCAGGGCCTCCTGTGTGGAGTTAATGTAAAAAAAAAATATAAAAATAAATTTAAAAAATAAATTTATTGGAGTTTTAACATTTACACAAACTTTTATTAAAAAGCATTTAAATACCACACACGTTTATAAATTATTCCGGAAATGACTCATGGCAACTTGAACATGAACAACTTTAATTTCCCAGTGGATCGTTTTTCCAATGCCGTAAGATGCCGATTTCCAATGCTAACAAACAATTATACGTTCCTTCCGCCAACTTAACATAAATTATTTGCGTTAAAGACACAAACCGGTCATATCATTATAATCAAAAATACCAACAAGTGTTTGTTAAGCATTTCGAATCAATACAAAACAATTATCTAGATAATATAATGTTTCTAAGCATAAAGTTTGTTTTCCTCCAGATTGAGTTATCAAAAATATTTAGTACAAGTCTAGTTTGGTTACAAATATTATAGCATAGGAAAAACATGGTTTGATATTATTTAGAAAATAAATGTAACATATTGACAGTGTGGTCATGAGGTTCCCATACCCACGGTACCTCAGATCTACCGTCATCTTTGGGGATTCTGTTCAGAATTAAATACAATAAGTACATAGTGAATCTTTTTTGGTAGGGAGTTGTGCAGAATTAAAGACAATAAGTACGAGTACATAGTGAATCTTTTGTGGTAGGGAGTTGTGCAGAATTAAAGACAATAATTAAATAGTGAATCTTTTGTGGTAGGGAGTTGTGCAGAATTAAAGACAATAAGTAATGAATCTTTTGTGGTATTGCGGTAGGAAGGGAGTATAAATACCAAGACATTATTTATCAGCCGAGCATTTAAACTCAAAAATGAGTTGTACAAATTAAAAGTTACTTCTTCAAACTTTGCAAATACATTTTGTGACGCCATTTTTAATTAAATGAAAACATATAACTTTGTAAAAACACCACTATATGATCAATATTATCAACATGTTTCAAAAACAAAGTTTTCTTCTTCACGTTGAAATTAATATGACTAATTAATATTATTAAATCTTATCCTGACGAAGAAAACTTTGTTTTCGGGACGTGTTGAAAATATTGATTATATATTGGTTTTTTTACAAAGTTATAAGATTTCATTTAATTAAGGGGGTATTCTAGTCTAGAAAAAAAAAATCTTTCTATTTAAATAGTTTATATATTCAAAAATATCTCCTTAAAAGGATTTTTCGAAATTCGAATTATTTTAAAAGTAATAGCCATTTTATTGTCGTGACAATAGACGAATTCTAACTAGAATCTAAATAGATCAAAACTTTAAACGCCTTTTGCTCGAAACGTGTGTCACAAAATCTCTTCTTCTTATAAACAGATTTTATTGAAATTTAGCATGAATATTTTTTATTCATCCCGTTATGGTAGAAACCAACAAAAAATTTAATATTTTTATTTTTAACCAAAAATTCGAGAAAGAAAAATAGCTGAAAAAATCAAAAAAAAAATTGAGTAGCCGCCATTACGCGAGAAAATTATTTTTTTTTCATGTTTGATGGTTCCTACTATAATGACATTTGTACTGAAAAAGAATTGACCTTTTATTTTTCAAATGACAAGATGGACACGCTCTTTTTTTCCCTCTTCTTCAACAGCATGAAAAATATTTTTTTTTGTTTGTTTAAATATAAATAAATATTTTATAAAAAAAAATTACTAAAAATATTAATGGTTTTTTTTTGACCGTCAAAAACGCCTGAGATTCGGGCTTCTAAACTAGAATACCCCTTTAAATAAAAAAAATCATTCATCAAAAAAGTTGGCAAGTTTTTCGTCCATGATGGAGTACGGTATCCTTAGATACAATACTTATTGAACCATCAATGGCTTTATTTTCCAGAAAGCGCAATAATCAAATTAAATTATTATTTTAGAAATTGTTATTTGAGTAAATTGTTATTTGAGTAAATTGTTATTTGAGTTGATTATGGTGGCATTCTGTTGATAAAGCTTTGTTAAAGTTATAAAATATATGTAATTCCCATCTTTGTCTTGAGATAAAGTGTAACATTTAGCCCCTGAGTTATCAAGTTTTCAATTTGAAATCAGAAGGGCTGTAAGAAATTATTATTTCGATAAAGCAAGCACTGTTTAATTTATTTTCTCTGGCATATATCCAGCGAATGATACTAGATAACAAATGCAACAACCTGATGCAAAATCCTACGAAAACTAATAATTTTTTGTATTAAAAACCATTAAATACTATTAAAATATTTATCTTCAGATAAATGGCAAAATATCATTTAATCGTTGTGCATTCAAGTTTTGCATTTGAAAACGAAATATTATGATTCTAATTTAAAAACCAATAAATAATAAAATGCAAAGAAAACTTTTGATTATGGGTAAAAAGCAGATATTATATGAATATTATTATTATATTCTCTTTACGTTATACCTACCTCTTATGTTATGCGTATTATCACCGTTGACCTGAGACATGGTGTTGATATTTATAAAATTTTATTTTTGTTATTTTTGTTCTAACTTATTATTATTTTATTATGAGCAAATATTTATTTCTTTTTTATTTCTTTTTATTGAAGAAACAAACAGTCACAGAGTAAAATAATTTTATTACAATAAAATACTTATTATGTTGTAGACCAATTAAGTTCCATTATGTTAAATATTGGTTTAGTATTTTTACATACTCAACTTATTAAATGACAAAAAAAAATAATAATAAAAAAATAATAAAAAAATAAAAATATTAATAAAAGAAATTAAATAAATAAATAAAATTAAACATAATAAAGAAAAACATTAAAAAAAAGAACATAAAACATAAAAAGAAAAACGTAAAAATATTAACAAACATGGTTATACTATTTACTATGGTTTATAACAATATAATTTTCACAAAAAAAGAGAAAAAAAAGTATTTTAAGTTATTAATTTATTAAGCTACATTTTATATGATTTCAAGTCATGGTTGAAAATGTCTACATCTCGTAAGGCATTGTAAGTTTCACAGATACGTACTATTACACAGTTTTGCGCGTATTTAGATTTACTGTGTGGTATTCTAAATAAGTCGTTCGATCTGGTGTTTTGTTTGGCCAACGAAAAGCAATATTTTCTAACAGATATGATGAATCAACAAGGCAGTTCACGATTTTGTGGAAGAATAATGCATCAGAGATTTTTCTGCGTTGATAACGAAAACGATAAGATAGGTGTTTTATAAATTTGTTCTGGATATTTTCAATGCGATGAATATATGTTTGATATTGAGGATTCCAAATTACTGAGACGAACTCGAGTTGTGACCAATAAATATATGTGCATCAATAAATATTTTTTATTGTTTGTGGAAATTATCAGCGTTGACCTGCCACTGGGTTGATATTTATTGGGTCCGGAATACATTTTTTTACATTAGCACCACACGAGAGGCGATGAGGAAAAAAGATTCCCTCGGGACCTATTTCGTATTTGTGGATGTTGTGTCTTTTTAGAGAAAAGAGGAAGTTCTGGGAAGGAAAACGGTGTGAGGGGCTGTAAGGAATCTGAGAGTTAATGTGCCAAGAGTAACGGACGTATGAATCCATCCCTGCCACTGCGGTGCAAGGCGAAGGTTCAAGTGAGTCCGGTTGAAGAGATCTAGGTTTCTCAACTAGTCTCTCCCACCCCGGTCCGCCACGCAGTCAGTTGGTGGGCAGACGCATCTGCCGACAAGATCCGGTCAAATCTCACCCCATGAACCCGGACACCTTCGTTAAGTCATCAAACGTAGCGAACCACTTGGGTTGACCTATGGCAGAGGTGTTGCTATCCAATAAATGGTTCCCGGAGGGCGGGGTACCCATACTCGCCTCCCAAATAGAATTAATTTATTCCTTAAGTTTTTACGTTTAATAGAGAGTGGTTATTCGTGTGTTTTATTATTATTTATATATAAATGTGGCAATAAAATATATTTGCAATTATTGAAGTTTTTTATAGTTATTCGAAAAGTTTCTTTTCATAATATTAAAATTAAGTTTGTTTTACATCACTGGAATTTTCTTATCTTCAGTCAAATAAAACGATTGAAACTTGGTACATCTTGAGTCGGTACTGTGTTTGAATCAATATCCGTTGCTATACCGATATTCATCCGAACGAAATAATGTTCATCGTGCGGTTTAATATTTTACGGATATTGAAGCGACTTCAAAACCCATCGAAAACTGATTATTTTGTATAAACTACAGTTGTGTATAAATATGATATAGTATAAGATTAACTTACTAAAGACCAGCATAGTTTTGGATTTGTCATCTTCGTCGTCAAACGTTGAGACGACGCAGGAGTAATTTCCTGACATGTCAGCGCCAGGTTTCAGTATCTTCAGGGCCCTGTGTGACTGGAGGGGATCCTCTGAAACAATAAGAAGCCTTCCATCATCCACTGTCTACCGCTTCCGCTTCCGACGCCCAAACAAACAAACACCCTACAATGGCCGGAAACACTGAACAGATAAAATGTAGAAATGTGATTCGTATCTGACAAGAACCTTCAATTTATCAATAATATCGGTATTATGTCGGCACTTTCTTGCAAGACCACCAACCAAGCAAGTATCCGATACTCATGTCACTAACAACTTATCTCGCACAGTCCGTATACGCCACTACTGAAATTACGCGACTCGCATCGCCACCAATCATTGTTAAATTCTAGTTTTTCCAATCAAAACTAGAATGCTTTCATAATCTCACTAACAAACAAAGAGTTGTTGTAGCTTTGTTGATAGTTTTGTTCCTAGCATTGGTCTAAAGTCTAAAGGCATTGCCACAAAATGTGTATGTGACAAGTGACGCCATGTTTGAAGTCTTGACGACGTGGGTGCCGATAACTTCGCAAGACGAGTTTTTAAAATGTCGTCAGCAAGTTCATGTTTATGAACCTCTGCGCAGATGTATGGTGGTAATCGTTAAGATACTTGAATCGTTGAGTATCGGATACGTATATCTAATTACATGTACATATATTTAATTACATATATTTAATAACACATACAAATTTTATGTTTATCCCTGTGGAAAGGGCTTAACTGCTTCAATTTTCTAAAGTTTTCTTTATTCATTGAATTGTTTGTTACATGAATTGAGGATTTTTCGACCACTATGCTAGGCACATGTCCGTGTTGTGGTGGTCCGAACTATGGCATTCCCAATCTGGTGGGTTTTCATAAGGGCAATACTAAGAGTACATTTCACTCTAGAACGAAGAGGCAATATACTATATATGTATTTTTTTTTAATACAAAATAATACATATTAATTATCTGCTAAAAAATCGCCGGGATTCGAAAGGCAACCTCTGGAGTTTGAAGGAGTTAAGCCGCCGCTACCCGAAATTCTACCGATTTCTTGCATATCTCCCTTAAACATTTGAAGTTTTAAGCTAATAATATCTAGACGCGTTCCACGCCAAAACGCAAATTATATGAAATTCCCTCGATAGAAAAAATCGCAAAGTATTCTCCGACAATTATTATAAACACGTTTGTTTCAATTATTTTACTAGTTATAGTTGTGAAAAAATTCAAAATGTTTATTTAAATGATACTTAAGATGCTTTCCACGAGATTTTTGCTCTCTACTTTAAACGAGTCGTGTTTTATTAAACATTTTCACAATTTTCGCATCGATTTTATGGCTTTAAATATTAGCGCGCTCCTCTAACATTCGTAATTTTATATCTCTACATCTTCTTCTTTTTGAGCGCGGATGCGGTGCCTTAAGACTTTTTTACTCCTACTGCACAAACAGGCCAATTCAAATGATTATTAACTAGAAATATATGACCGAAAGTAAGAAAAAAATAGCTTATTGCAGGCGCACGGATACGCCCATGAGACACTTGCACCGGTTTTTATCTTCAGTGCATTGGAGCCGAAACAAATATTCGATAATTCATAATGGTTGATTTTTTTTAATATGACATAAAAGCATCGTAAAATATGAATATTAAAATTTTATGCACTGGTAAAAATAATCAATTGATCCAAAAAGTAATTAATATAAGTGGATTTCATTGTTGCATGAAAACGTTGATTGTTTATTCATATTTTCATATGTGGATATCATGTGATTTTTTATTAATATTTGTTTATGTGATTGTGATTAGTGCGTGACCGGAAATATCAGTTTATTGTTTACTAGTGTACCATTACCCGGCTTTGCCAGAGATTTCAACACCTTTTTTTCGTGTTGAATATCAATATAAATATAAGACACAAAATAGTACGACTCGATGAAAGCATAATTTTTTTTCAATTAAATAAACATATTGCTTTGATTTGGAAAAATAATAAAATTTTCATTACGCCAGATCTCACCCTCGGGTGATTCTTTTTTTAATTTTTCTTTATTGAAATCATTGTGAATTATGTACATAGTTTGAGAATTTTTCAACTAGCATGCTAGCCCGTTTAATTACAGGAGACCATATTAGTCCCAGCTCACATAGGTCACATATTAGTCCCAGCTCACATAGGTCTCATATTAGTCCCAGCTCACATAGGTCTCATATTAGTCCCAGCTCACATAGGTCTCATATTAGTCCCAGCTCACATAGGTCTCATATAAATCGCTGTAACTCCCTTATCCCTTACTATCATAGTGAGAAGTGTGTTTTAAACGGTCTTTAAAATCTAAAAGATAACCACCACACAAGTAAAATGTACACCTTTATGAAACCAATGTTGTGAATCGCAATTTGAAAAAAAAATTGAAAGCTTGTGAATTTTTAAATAACTATATAAAATGGTGACAATATCAGATACGTTTTAAGATTTTCACAGCCAAAGGTATTTTCGTTATTTGTTTTTGGGGTGTTATGCCGTGTTGCGCTACCTCCTTCTTTAGCCAACGTTTCGGACAGCGTTGTAGTGTCCATCATCAGGGCAGATCCAGCAGATCCTACGGCAGAATCTACCGGTTATCTACCGGATGATCACCGGCATAACACCCCAAAAACAAATAACGAAATGGTGACAATATCGTTTGTAATACGTTTGTCTAATAAAATATGTAGGTATGTGTTTTTATTTTTTTTCATTATCAGCAATTTTAGTTTTAAAAAAACGTAATGTGAGCCATTTTCAAAACTTTTTTATGTTTGCATGCAAAATTTCGAATCACAAAATTTGAAAGTAAATTTCATCATCTTTCAAAAACAGTTTTTAGTTTTTGGATATGTTAAAAAACATTTCATTTTACTGTAAAGCGAAAATATTTTGACCATCGGAAAAATACGACATATTGAAGGGCTAGGAATTCCCTTGTTGTGGTGGTCGAAAATGCGGGAGTACTTTAAACATTTTTAGTTTTACACTTTCAATAAAAAATTTCAGTTGAAAAGAGTTCACAAAGCAAAATTTTATGGCTTTTAAATGGAGGCATAAAAATCCGTTCTCTCGACAGTATCGAAATTGGTTTTCGCGCCGTCTGTCAAACTTTGGATATTTTTATTTTGTCTTATTTTTTAATTTCATAATATTTTTTTCACATAATAATCGATTATAAAATTCTAAAATAAATAACATCCTTTCACGAGTTTCCTTTCACAAAATACTGAAATACATTACAACAGAATTAAATTATTGATACAAGTAACTTCATTAAATATTAAAAACCCGGGCATCCCCGCTAAGTCACCAAACGTAGCGAACCACTTGGGGTGAGCTACGGCAGGGGTGTTGGTTATCCAATATTTTTTTCCCAGGGCGGCGGTATCCATTCCCGCCCCGGAAACCATTTGCCAAAATTAAATTATATATGTATTTAAGTATTATATAAAAATTTCAATTTGAAAATTTTTTTTAAATTTTATTTTTATTATAACCCATTATTTTATCATTATTATTATTTTAAAAGGTATGCTAAATAAACAATAGTTACTTTTTTATTCTTTCCCTTTTTCTTTTTTTCTTTTCTTTTTTGTATAAAGTATGTATGTTAATTCAACCAAATTTGACTATCCTAAAACGGGAATTCCTCCTAGCTGAACAGTAAAAACATTTTACAAATTTATATAATGTATATTTAGCACTAATTAAGTAAATAAATTATACGCAGGGTGTTAAGGGACGTACTAGGCTTACTTTAACCAGTAATTCCTGACATTATTTGGAGTAAAAAATGTAAATGAAAATTTTGTCTCCGGTGACTTTTTGGATGATTTTTTTTTCAATTTTATTTTCTTCAAAATCAAACAAAACAAAAATTCTTCCGCATATCGTCACTGGTCACTCAGCCGAGTAACCAACCAACCCCTAACCCCGCCTCCAGCTATCCAAGACCTACCATTTTTTTAGGTTTTTGTAGAAAAAATTAAAAGAAAAACATCAATAAAGTCACCGGAGACCAAAATTTCGTTTATATATTTTACTCCACATAATGTCAGGAATCATTGGTTAAAGTAAGTCAAGTACGTCCCTTAACACCCTGTATAATTTATGTAATAAGATTTATAATTAAAAGGCATTTTGTATGGTAACTCCTCCTGTGCGAGTGATTTTAACCAAGTAGAACCACATTAAATAGATTATGTCATGAAATATACATTCAGTATTCTTAGAATCAATTACATTGGGTGAACTATCACTTAAATCTATATATAGGTGTACATATAAATCTCGTGTCACGGTGTTTGTGGTCACACACCTCCGAAACTACTCAACCAATTTTTATGAAATTGTTTATGTATATTTGGTAGGTATGAGAATAGGTCGTAAAATATAGTCGGGTTAGTTATACCATTTATAACTCAAGAACGGCTAGACCGATTTTTGTGATCTTTGATTTGTCTCCGCCCGAATAGCGGAATAGCTATTAAAACATCGAAAAAATTTACTAAGAAAAAAAATTGTAAATAAAATTCTTTCCCTCATGCGTTTTGTATGGAACAAATTCTCGTCTTTTGAAAGAGCTGTAGCAATATTGTGATAAATATAATATTAAATAGTAAGTGAATTCCAAAAATTCAAAAACATCAAATTTCAATACTGCCCCTCTTTCTTGGGTGAGTTTCTTCATTTACCGAGAATGCTAAATGCAATGCTAATTGTAAAAATAAACGATCCAAATTTTCAAATTTAAACGAAATTTCTATGCATTTTACCGTTTACTTTTACAATTAGCATTGCATTTAGCATTCTCGGTAAATGAAGAAACACACCATAAATATCACAGTCGAAAATGAGACAAAAATGTATGTCTACACCCCTCTAAAGGAAAAATACAATAATTATAATAAATCTCCCTCATACGTATAAAGAAAATGAAACGCAATTCTCGTAAGTAAGTGGAAAACAAATATAATAAAAAACGTAATTCGGTACACAACGCCATCTCTGATACTGACAAAAACAAAATACAGACAGTTGCGCATCGATAATTGCTTCATTGTGTCATTTTTTAACTTAATAAAAAAACTAAATTTAATTCAGTTAATAAGTTAATTGATTCTGAGGCGGTACGAAGTTCGCCGAGTCAGCTAGTAAGCTATACAAATGTACTAGTTAATAATAATAATAATTCTTAAGCAGTCCTCGTCACATTTAAGAGGAGACAAGACATAAAATTGATGCAAATAAAGCTACGGATATAGCACTATTTTAATGATCGTGCCATGAATCTATTTGTGGTTTTACAACCTTATACTTGATCTCAAATGCTGGCATTCATTTGCCGAACCACCGCGCCGATAGTTTCAAGGAAAGTGGAAAATTTTGCGTAGTAAAATCGGCTCGGGAATATCAATGACTACTGAGAACTATCTATATAACATGTTTTTATCCGTTCCTACGTTTTCGTTTAATTTGTATATACAGTACGCAAAAGATAAAACTAGTTTATATTTAAATGTATTTATATCAAAATTAATAGAATACTTAGTTTTAACCATGTTTATTGTTTACATAAAGTTATGAAAAACCAAACGCTAAAATACTTTTAAACTGTTTTTAATAGAAATATACATAATTATAAAACCAGAAATATAAATAGAGTTAGGTTGCCACATACGAAACAAATCAAAATCAAACTGCCTAATATATAGAAGGCTAAAAATGGATGATGAAATGCCTGAAAGTATGAACAATGAAGGAAAAATTAATGTTTGAAATGAAAAATGAACAGAGAAATGTTTTGCTTACTGTAAAAATATTTAAATTTATGAAATGAAATATTAGTATCCGACCGAAACAGGACTTTCCACTGAACCGAATCTTCGGTATCTGTCTCAGTTTCGGCCGAAACCGAAACATTTGTAAACATGTTAAAAAACGCTGTTTTAATCTTATTTGGCTTATTTTTTACACTTATTCAGACAGTTAACTTAACACGTGTTAAATTAAATAAATAAAAAAAGCAATAATTTAAGTATGTGAAAAAATTATATTTTTTATATTACTTCTATAAAACAAACAAAATTTATAAAAATAAAACCGAACCTTCAGTCGGTCACTAATAATAATAGGTGTTTATTCTGGGATGTGAAGAGGTTAGTGCAGTCCCACACATTCCATAAGGGTATTCTTACACAAAATATTTAAGAAAAAATATAAAGCTGGTTAATACATACAGTACATGATAAAAAAGCTAAAAAAATAAGCTTTTAGAGTTCTGTCGCTACATTAGGAGCTAGTACTTTTCTCCGGTGGGCGTCAATGCTGGAGAACCGACCAAGGCGAGCTTCCATGACGAGGATATTTTCAGATCTGCTTATTCTTTCCCTCGTTCCTGCCACCCTGGGTCTAATAAGGGTTGCATTGCCGGGAACTTGCCCCTCCGGGAGCATCCGAGAAGCGCTTCAGTATCTGGGGAGACCAAACATTAAGCGGAAGACGTTATTGTACTGAACTCTATTGAACGTGGATTATATTAATTTTGAATTAAAATGGTGCCACAAAATAAGTTTGCTGTGTTTGAAGAAATATATATCTGACTAGTTGATACCCGGCATTCGTTCCAACGCCATTCAAAGAAATAAATTGTTTCTCCCTGCACGTCCATCCCCATGCGTCCCGGATCCCTTCCCGCGTCCCCTTCCCCTCCTACGTTCCTCTTCTACTTTCCCCGCCTTCCCCCTCCCTTGTCACCCTTCCCTTCTCGCGAACCACACCTCTTTCGTTACCCTCCCCCTCCTGCCTTCACTCCCTGATGCAAAAATATATTAAATACGCACATTTTCAAACCACTCACGCACCCCCTGCAGTAATTTTTTTATACAAACTTTATAACGCCAGAGCTTAAAGGCAATGTTCTGAAAAAACTTTAAGTCAATCCATCTATTAATTACCGAGATTTGCGGACACAAACATACGGAACCTAAATGTTTATATATGTATATATTATATATTAACAAACCATCACGCTGTTTCTCCGCAGGGGTAGGAAAGTGAGGACGGACCGCCACACAACTCTGTCTTGGCGCTGTTGGCACACATTTCTTGCTTTATTCATATTCTTTTAGTGATTCAGACTCTTGACTTTGTGTTTGATTCATTTGGACCTCCATATCTTCTTCGGGAGTCTCCGACTTCTTCTACCATTCACTTTCGCGTTATACATTCTCCGTATTCTTCTTTCTTCGCGCATCATCTCCGCATCTCCAAACTATCTAAGAGTCATTGTCATGATTTATTGTTGGGGTCTTATGCCGTGTTACTTTGCCTCATTTTTTAGTCAAAGTTTCTGACAGCGTTACAGTGCCTGTCATCAGGGCAGATGTGTAATTAAAACCGGTCATTACTTTTGATTTGTGTCTGAAGTCCTTGGAAGGCAATAACTTTGAATGCACATTTCAAACTTTGCAACAAATCGAGCAATAGCTGATTTATCATTTTTACACAGAATTCTAAATAATAAAATCGACTGTACCGAACTTCTTTCCCTAATTAATTTTAACACACCCTTAAGACGTACATGACATACAGCACTATTCCTCACGCTTAATTACAAAGCAAATAATTCGCCAATTAAGCGTGCTCTTCATACGTTCAATAATATTTGCTGAAGACGACACTATACCCTAAAATATATTCAGAATCTTAACGACGTAAGTAAAGAAGCCTTGTATACAAATTGCGACTCGCGACCCGTGTATTGCACGGACCTACTGTCGAATTTGCCCCATCAAAGAAAATAAGAAGAAGAAAAATAATGTGGGAATCTTAACGACGTAAGTGAAGAAAGCGTGTAAACAAATATACGCCCGCGGCACCGCGTATTGAACGAACGTACGGTCGAATTCACCCTAGCAGGCCTGGAGATTCGACCTCTCCGCCGGGTTAATTTTAATTCATTCTGAAGAACGTGTTACTAATATTTAAGGTGCTTCTAAATGAATTCGTCTCAAATTTATTTATTCATCGTCTAGAAAAATAAAATCTGGTGCTCACCGCTAACTTTATAGTTGAGAAACGGGTTATAAAGTTTTAAAAGGTATTATTTTTTTTAATTAAAGAACTTACATCCACCGGTGTCGGTTTGAAAAAAAAAGTTATTATAGTTACGAATTCGCCGGAAATGATTAAAATGTGAATTTAGAGCAAATAAAAATTATTAGGGTTGTGTACCGCCTTAAGCACCAACACCGACTGCTGGATTTTATTTTGAAATAAATATTATTTTCATATACAAGTTTAGTAAACTAGTGTTTTAATTACATCAAGGTGTATTGCTTTTAATTGATTCTACAAATTTAACTTCTTTGAATCATATCTGATTAGTTTTATCTGAACGCATGCTTTAATTTGCTCACAGAAATTATGTCGAAAGATTGGATTAATCGAGAATTCGTCACAGAAAACGAGTACATATAACAGTTTTTTCCACGGGTGAAGATAATTTTTTTGGATCTGATTGATGATGATAATGGTTTTTTTTTTAATAATGCTGCCTACTCAACGCGACATAGAAATAATGCCAATTATGTTTCAAAAATCAGAGAGAATAAACCGCCATACATTTGTCTCGGCACGCACTCCTTACTTTATTCACATTCGTACATTCTCATTTGTTTTTCTGACTCTTGAAATTGACCCTTGACATTGACTCTTGGCCCGATAAAGAATGATATTATTATATTTTTCACCGACTTAAAATTGTTTATTAAAATATCATGGAAATAATTATCTATTATACAAACTTCCAGGTGACTAAAAACACTGTTGCTCCAGCTTAAAATTTAACTGATGATACAGAGAAAACATATTGAACACCTATGAAAGTTCTAAAAAAGAAAGAAAGTTCTGAAAGAAAAATGTGGTTCAAGAATTGTGTGAAACAGAAAGAGATTAATGAAGAAGCCAAAAAAATTAGAGATAACTCATCATTTCCTTATGGAGACATATGGGTTCCTGTATGGATATACACATCATTTCCTTATGGAGACATATGGGTTCCTGTATAGATATACACATCATTTCCTTATGGAGACATATGGGTTCCTGTATGGATATACACATCATTTCCTTATGGAGACATATTGGTTCCTGTATAGATATACACATCATTTCCTTATGGAGACATATGGATTCCTGTATGGATATACACATCATTTCCTTATGGAGACATATGGGTTCCTGTATAGATATACACATCATTTCCTTATGGAGACATATGGGTTCCTGTATGGATATACACATCATTTCCTTATGGAGACATATTGGTTCCTGTATAGATATACACATCATTTCCTTATGGAGACATATGGGTTCCTGTATGGATATACACATCAGCGGTGATAATGTCTAAAATCAGGAGTTTCTGGTCCTCTTGATTTGGATATAGCCAAATAAAAGAGGTAACGGGGTTACAGGATTTCTAAAACAATCTGAAATTTATACATTTTAAAGATAATTCAAAAATTTTACCAAGAGATCCAGGTAGATAATAGACTTCATAAAATACTCGTACCACCAATTGTAGATGCTTTGAATTTTAAAAAAGTACCATTGCATGATATGACTTTCATTCAACTTAGAAAATTTAAATCTGCATCCCTGCAATTTTTCTGAGGAATTTTTATAATATGTTCATTATTCAAAATTAATAAATTTATAGCTTCCAGTTAATTCGGTTACAAATTTTGTAAGTAAACATCAAACTAATTTAAATAATATATTGGCGTATAAATTAAAGAATAGTTTATTTGTTTTCAAAATAAAGTATACAAAAATATTTTTACATTAATTTACAGATAATCATGCAGTGTAGGGTTAACGGCTTACTGCATGAACATGAACACACAACACTGACATTGCTTTGAAGGATAATAACGGGTTTAATACATTTGCTGCTCATTAAAATGCTTCATTAAATTGATACGCGTAGCGTGCTTAGTGTTTATGATGCTCTGAGATAATACATCGTTATTACTTATTACGGAAACAGAATGATTGAAATTATTATTTAACGACAAATGTTTATTACAATTAATTTAATAACTCTGTTGCTAGCTTTAAATATGTCTCAAGCTAGAATCAGAAATAAACAAAAGATCTTTTTTTTTTACTTTTATGAGTAAAACCTCAAATTGTAATATTTAAATAAATGAAGACAATATAAGCGAAACTCAATCGAAAATCTGGAAACAGAAAAATCAGAAAAACATCAAAACAGTGGTTAGCGCGTTTGCCCGGAAAGCAAGAGGTCCTGGGTTCGAGTCCCAGAGGTGTCAATATGTTTTTCTGATTTTTCTGTTTCCAGATTTTCGATTGAATTTCGCTTATATTGTCTTCATTTATTTAAATATTACAATTTGAGGTTTTACTCATAAAATTTAAAATAAAAAATAAAATATTCATCCTACACTTGCAGAAAAGTCAATAGATGTCGCATATTAAAAATAAAATGGATAAAGATTTATCCAGACACTATCTAGAGAGCATTTAGTTCGGTTTTGAATCTTGCAATCATACATAAAGATAGTTGCCAATAATATATGCGTTAAAGAAAATGAAGATAATGTAGGTGGTTCTTAGTCGAAGTATGGTACAGTTAAAAATGACCGAATTTCGTATCGACACCGTGGCGCAGTGGTTAGCGCGTTTGCCCGGAAAGCAAGAGGTCCTGGGTTCGAGTCCCAGAGGTGTCGATATGTTTTTCTGATTTTTCTGTTGCCAGATTTTTGATTGAGTTTCGCTTATATTGTCTTCATTTATTTAAAAAAGATAATTAAATCAAGATTTCCATTAAGAAGAGACGAGCCAACTTTAATACAAGAAAGCATTATTAAGTTACTAAAATTTCAGTTTATACACGGTGTCAGGAGTCAGGATACTCGTAGCTCGTACTGCAAACGGGAAGCTAGTGAACAAAATAATTTTTACGCACCAGATTTAAATGTACGGGTTTAATTTTCCCCACAGGAAAAACTAAACCCTTTCACACACTTCCCAAATGATCATCTGGTCAATCCACGTTATGCAATTGCACTATATAAGTATTATAAATACAAAACAATACAAGAACAACATGTCAACCTACCAGAGACCAAATGGGAAAATAATTCACCGACTCCAGATATTTTCATATCAGAGGGTTCGGCTCTGTGGAATTCCTAATTGAACCTATAATGGTGTTTATTATTCACGACGAATAAAAATTTACTTATTTCGACTAATTAAGGATAGAATTTTTGTTTTACCAAATGAACATATATATGTACCTATATATATATATGTGTGTGTTTGTATGTGTATCTGTATATAATTTGTGTTAGTTAATATATAATAAGCCCTGACTAAGCTTGAGCTAAGCGAAACCCGGTCGGCTATTAAATATTAATAATAAAAATGTCGTGTATTACAAAGTTTATTTTTTCATTTAATATATGTACATATGTTTTTTTGGTAGAACGAAAATTCTATCCTTAATTGGACGAAATAATCAAATTTTTATTTGTCGTGAATAATTAACATTGTAATTATTATTTTTCTCCGAAAATATATTTCATCCTGCAGAGTTAAAGTCCCGTCGAATGGAATTTAATGTAAATACCAAATATCCTTGGCGTTTTCCAAAATCAACAGAGCATCATTTTTTACGTGGAAATGTGAATAAAGCTTTACCCACGCACTAAACAGACAAATTCCTCTTGACAAGTCGACCAAATGAACATTCTTCAGAATCTCCCGCTCTCGAGGATTGTGGACAAGTAAATTTACTAGGGAAATGAATTTTCTCGCTAATGGAATGTGACATTAGCTTTGGTATTTGCCTTCGATTGGTTTTAGGAAGGGGTGTTGATTTTCTTCATACATAAGTAAAATGCCGGGCTCGAGTGAAATTAAACATTTGTATTTTATGGTAACATTATTTGTGTCGAGCATTAAAACAAGAACATTCTTAAAATGCCATTAAATGGACCAAAAAAACCCTAATTCTGTCACAATTTTTCGAAAGATTTCACTTCAATATTGAAGACGATTAACTTTAAGATGTTCACCAAATAAAAATAAAGGATTGATTTTTTATTAGAATTTTCATGTTTTTTTAAATCATCCGTAATAAGAAATTCCAAGCATTTTTACCCATTGGAAAATTTTAAACCCTATCATTAAGAACACGGCTCTGTGGCAAAAACATTTTACTCTTGTTTATTTTATGCTAAACAGTTATATTAAATATCCATAAAGTAACGCGAGTTGCAAAAATAAATTTTCTACGATATTTGAGTAATTTTTATCAACAGAGGTTTTTTACATTTAATAATATTATCATTTAATTTGTTAAAAACAAGTTCTGCGATGTAATTATTTTTAGGCGTGACAGCTGTTTCGTTTTCCGAAGGCATTATCAAACTGTGGTAAGGACATTTACAGACGATCTATTTATATTATTTCCATACTGTACTGCAAAACTATATAATTGTTTTGAATTTTATTACCAATGTCATCATTGAATTGAAAGTAATTTGTCGGTTACTACCATGTCAAGCTTTCCCACTTGTTCATTGTTTTAAATTAGACTAAATGTCGTTAGTGAGAAGTTATATAAATCGAATATCTGTAAGCGGCCTCGCCAGAGTTATATAATGTCGTCGGATGGCGAAACAGCTATCACGCGTAAATTTTCATAAACACTGTAGATCTAGTTTACTAATTAATTAAATATAAATATTATTATATATGTATAAAAATAAAATGGGGTCCTACAAATAAAATTTAAAAAAAAACATAAATAACAAGAGTGTTTCTGCGGTAAACTCTAATAATCTATTTAATTAAATGAAGACAATATTAGCTACAATCGAAAATCTGGAGACAGAGAAAAATTAGAAAAAGATAACTTCTAAAATATTTGAGTAATTTTGATCAACAGAGTTTTTTTTTATTTACGCACCAGATTTAAATGTCCGGGTTTAATTTTCCCCACAGGGAAAACTAAACCCTTTCACACACTTCCAAAATGATCATCTGGTCAATCCACGTTATGCAATTGCACTATATAAGTATTATAATTACAAACAATACAAGAACAACATGTCAACCTACCAGAGACCAGATGGGAAAATAATTCACCGACTCCAGATATTTTCATATCAGAGGGTTCGGCTCTGTGGAATTCCTAATTGAACCTATAAATCCTACTGATCCCTCAATATAAATATTTAAAAAATCTTTTGTAATTCTACACGTATTTAAAATTACCGATTTTTGCATTTTTATATATAAATTTTTTGACAAATCTAATACGCCTAAATTTTGAATCAGAGACCTAGGTATAATGCCAGTAGCCGAAATAACAAATGGTAATATTTTTATAGTCCGAGAATGCCAAATTCTTTTAATCTCATTTCCTAAATCTGTGTATTTTCTAATTTTTTCAGAAACAGTTTTTTGAATATTACAGGAATTTGGAATAGCTACATCAATGATATAAGTTATTTTTTTAATTTTGTCATGTAAAACTATATCAGGTCTATTATGACTAATTGTTCTGTCTGTTAGTATAGTTTTATCATAATATATTTTATAAAATTCATTTTCTAAAAATGAATTTGGTTCATATTCATAATATGGTACTATATTACGGCAGTCAATCAAGTTATATTTAATTACCAAATTTTGGTGGATTATTTTTAAAACCTGATTGTGCCTAAATGTATACTCGGACGGCGCTAATATAGAACATCCCGATATAATATGTTCTATAGTTTCCGGAAAAGCCAAACATTTTCTACATAAATCATCAATTTGGTTTATATCTTTGATTATATGCTTCCTATAATTTTTAGTATTAATGACTCTATCTTGAATGGCAAGCATAAATTCTTCTATTTCTGCGCTCAACTCTCCAATACTCAACCATTTGTTTGACGAAAGTTTGTCAACATACGTTTGGTTGAGATAATTGAAGTGTTTTGCATGAATAATTTTATTTGACCAGGAATCTAATAATTCCTGGTTAGTATTTATAAGAATGTTGGCATTCTCGTCACATAAATTTAAAGGTGTAATGTTTATATCTGCCTTGCAAATTATTTTGTGCATTTCTGAGCTATTAGCTTTCCTACGGAAAAAAATTCTAAGCATTTCTACCTGATTGTGTTTCAAAGATATTATTTTGACTACACCTCTACCTCCTAAATTTCTAGGTAAATTAATTCGTTCTATAGCTGAATTTGGATGATGGCAATTAAACTTTGTTAACGTAGTTCTAATTAATCGTTCTAAACTATCTAAATCTGTATTGGACCATTTAATTATGCCAAATGAGTACGTTAATAGAGGTATTGCCCAAGTATTTATTGCTTTTACTAAATTTTTAGCAGATAGATTGCATTTTAAAAAATTTCTGATCTAATATCATTTTTAATACTAGTGTGATCTAATCTATTCGATTGCGGGTATCCTAAATATTTATAAACCTCATCCCCTTTCATACTTTTAATTTTTAAATTTCTAAATATACCCTCGTCTCCATCTACAATTTTGCCTTTCTCTATATGGATCGTTTTACATTTATCTAAACCAAAAGTCATTTTAATATCATCTGAAAAATTTTTAACTACCTTAATCATTTTCTTTAAATTTGATTCAGAATTTGAAAATAATTTTATATCATCCATATTTAATAGATGTGAAACTATATAATAATATTATTTTTATTTAATTTATAAAAAGAAAGTGCTGCGATGTAATTCTTATTACGCGTGACAGATGTTTCGTTTTTCGCAGAAGTTCCTGAGTTCGAGTCCCAGAGGTGACAACATCTTTCTCTGATTTTTCTGTCTCCAGCTTTTTGATTGAGTTTCGCTAATATTGTCTTAATTTAATTGAATATTACAATTTGAGGTTAATCTAATATTCTAGTTTAAACCACTACAAGATCATTAGGGACGCTTTCAAAAGTTACTACAAATATCTGCTACGTATATATAAATTCGTGCGTCAAACTGCGAAAGCGTTTTACAAAACTGCATCCAAATGAATATAATACGTATCACTCAGCATTCAGGGTCCCATATTGGATTCAATGATTTATCGAATACTAAGTAATATAATCAATACATAATTTCCTGGGGCAACTTCGACTGCCCCTATTTTGTATAGCTCACTTAATTCTATTAAATGCCTTTAATATGAAGTAAATTAATCATTATTTGCTACAATTAACTTTATTATTTGTTGACGCTATTGATCTTCTCCCTTCCAGTATTCCTTACTTTCTCCAGTTAACCCCTGTTTTCCCACTTTCCCCCCTAGTTTACCCTACATTAGCTGCGGTAAATATTGATAAGCCGTACTTTAGTTTCACGGAAAGCAAAACAGAGGAATTCAATTTATTCCAAGGATGACAACATTGACGCAATCTTGTTTCATAACAGTGGCGTGTCGGGACTTAACTTCCAATTTAACGATTAAATAGGACTTTTGACGGGTGTTTTCATGGCCGAAAAGATTTTTATTCAAATTCCCCCTTTGTGTGGAAAAGGGTATCGAATATTCTTTCACGAATGGTTCTTCTTTCCGTTTTTTTCCAATGTGAACAACATTCCAAGTATTTTTAAATCTCTCATAACATTTTGCTCTGGAAAATTACCAAATCTTAGGCTGTGATAATTTTTTCTTTTATTTAAGGGTACAAGGATCTTCAATCTCGTTGACGATGATCATTTACAAATTCAATCAATTACGAAGAATATACAAGCCCAAAACGTGTATATTCTTAGCGTGCCTTACATAATCATGAACACAGGTGACAGGCACAAAAATCGCTTAGCAAACATCAGCGATGTCCAGGAATCTGGATATCGCCGATTTTAGCACAAAAGTGGTTTTTATTTATTTTGTGAATAATTTTATAAGAAAGAAAAAATTTATCAAGGAAACTCTCCCTCATAACCTTTGCCATCAAATTCTCTATTTTTTAAAATTGTTTCCTATATGTGTTCACACATTTCTGATGAAAAAATAAGTTTGTTAGTAGTTTCTTACATTTTTTATGAAGAAATTAACATTTTTATTTTAGTTCTATTCAAGCAAAATGATAGAAAAGCATTTTTTTGTATTCATGATGTAAAGCGATTCGTTCTAAAGATTAATAGCTTTGCCGCCAATGGGTTTTCCTGAAAACGAAACCTTCTTGGACAACTTTTCTTTCGGTATGTCCAACTTGTTCTGTATAATATGTCGTTGTTTGTTGGGGCTTTCTATTCTTGTACGTTCCCTTGACAACTGCTCATTTTGATCTATGCTGTCCACTTTTTCATAAATATATAAACAAGCTAAATGTAGATTGTTGAACATACTATCTTCTGTAAAAATATTCGATCTTTAAGCTTACAATGTTCATGTTTCAAAAGCTTTAATGAAAAATTACGTTTTGTGAAAACGAGGCAAGACATTCGTTACCTGAGTATCAATCTACAAACAATTGGTGGTCTTTACCGCTCACACTTTTGACTAAAGGTAAAGTGGTTCGCTACGTTTGGTGATTTAGCAGGGGTGCCCGGGTTCATGGGGTGAGGTTTGTCCAGATCTTGGAGGCGGATGACTAGGACACACTGAACCCTAGATTCCTACCCACCCCTTAAACCCTTTTCCTTCCCAGAATTCTCCTCTCCTTCCTTTCCTTAATAAAACCCTCCACACAGCATCCTCAAAGATGACATAGGCCCTGAGAGAAATTATTTTCCTCAAGGCCTCCTGTGTGGAGCTCATGTAAAAAAAAAAAAAAAAGTACCTAAATTATATTCTTAATTTCCTGGTAGGCTGCGTCCGTGATGCATTTTTTCGCATTTTATTAAAAAGGTTAACAGGTTCGCTGACGGCAACTCTGGCCGAATCAGCGGATATGCCGCCCCCAGAACCATTTATTGAATTAACAACACCTCTGCCGTAAGTCACCCCAAGTCGTTCGATACATTTGGTGATTTAGCAGGAGGAGAAGAATTATTTTCCTCAGGGCCACCTGTTAGGAGCTAATGTAAGAAAGAAAAATTCATATTTTTTTTCTAATAATTCATATTGAGCTCTTGCGGAAAAACAGGCGAAACGATACAATCTTAACCGTCAATAACGGCTTAGTGATTTTCTAAGGTGGCCAAAGTCATGTTATTTTCATTATCAAAACATATACAAAACTAAACAATAGTTGTTCATTGGGACTTTTTTCTCACTTGTTCTACTTAAAGAAAAAGAAATTTGAAAAGAAATATTCCGCATAATTTTTGCTAGTCTGATATAAATATGTATATATGTCTATTTCAAATATTTGCCATGAAACGAAATTTCATCATAATTAAATTCTTTGTAAGTATTTTTAACAAAAGCAATTATTTTTATTTTTATATCTACTTTTTTTAAGAGAGCAGCTGTATTTTTTTGCTTGTGAAGAAAGCTTTGCAGAAGTTGAAAAATGACCCGTTTTTTTTAAACAACTGGCCCTTAGAAGGTGGGGTACTATTACATACACTATTTGTTAATGCATCTCAAATTACGAGTATGTATTATTTTATTCCAGCCAATTAAGAAAATATTGAATTTTTCCCTCATTTTTAAAAAATAATCACTCCCTTCTCCTGAATTTTTATCCGGTTGTGCTTCATCTTACTTCACCTTAGTTTGTTTTCCCTAAATAAATTAATTAATAATTTAGCTAACAATTTCATCACTCCCCTTTGAAAAATGTACTAAGGGAACGTACCCATACTACGTGACACGTTTAGGGGGGGGGGGGTCTTCAAAATGTCACGCTCCATACAAATGAGCGGCGGGTTGCTTAGGTTTTTGGTCACCGCGGGGGGAGGGGTTAAAAATTGCAAAAAATTGGTCACGTAGTATGGGTACGTTCCCTAACGTCTTTAATCAATCATGATCTGAACTAAAAATAATCATAAATAACTCTAGGTTCCGACATTAGTACTATTGTAAAACTATTGTCGGTATAATTAACTGTTCGGTGCGTGTTCGTTTTTCTCATTAATTAACTACCTGTACGTTAATCCACCTTTGTGTTTATGATAATAACCAGAACGATTTAATAGTTAAATTACCCACTTCCAGACATGATATCCAGTAGAAAATATTTATGATTGGTAAAATATCGATTTTAAAATATTACGCAATAAAAAAAATCATATAATACTGCAGTTTATTGGAACTTTAAACCCCGATACCATTACTATACCGATACATAATAAAATTTCAATTTACAGTTGACAGCACAGATTACATCTGGCACCCCTAGCACGGTCGATCGATAAGGATTCATGCGATAACTTTCGGTAACTTCTCATCGTTCCCTAGGATAACTGCAGATCGCTAAAATTACAAACAACAGTTGACATCGAATATTTTAAGAACACTCAAAGCCGTTATACACGACGTCTTTTTTATTTATTTTTATTACAGACAAAATTCAACATTTTTCGCTTTACGCGGTCGCTATTTTCATCTCTATTTTCATATCTACGATTTCAATTGTCATCACTGCAAACAACGCATGAATCAAAATAGCAAACAATGCTGTTTGCTGTGATGTCAACTGAAATCGTAGATGTGAAAATAGAGATGAAAATAGCGATCGCGTAAAGCGAAAAATGTTGACTTTTGTCTCTAATTGGAATCGGGATGAAAAAAGACATCGCGTATAACGGCCTTTAGTCAATGTGTATTGATGCCCCACTGAAACCCTTGTTTTCCTAATTGGAATTCACATTCTAAGGAAATGGAAAATCATTAATTGTGTATTACCTTATGTAAATTAAACTACATTTTGATTTTATTCATTTCTTCATATTACATTCATTTGTACTTCTTTGTTATATAAGGTTTTTACATATTTTTACATATTTATACTATGTAATTTAATCAACTACTTATTTTTAGGTATTATTTTATTTCATCTTATCATCAGCATTATACATACTGTTTACCATTGAACCATGATATTTAGAAATTGTTGTCATTATGTACCTGCCGACAAACTACATATGTAGTTTAGCAGATTTGAATGTTAATAAATGAAAATAAAATAAAAAATGTGAACTATTACTATTATTATATCTTCTTCTTGTAACCCAATCTAACTATAAGTATATCTTTTTTCTTATTATAGAAGATCTGTGTGCATAGTATTAAGAGCAGGCAAAACATAATATATTTTCTATTTACTAACTAAGCAGCATTATATGTATAAAACTGATTACTGTAAACTATATATCAATAATTCCTTAATATACTAGTAATAACTTATCTTTCCCAATAATTCTTTAACTTCTTCACCTTATTCTTGTAATCCATCTTGTTAATATTGTAATTCATATAACTACATAAACTCTCTTATTGTAGAAGAATTTGTGTGCATAGTATCAATTAGTGAAAAATTCAACCTGTACAAATGAATGTATATCCGCAAACTGTAAACTTCACCCGCCATAACACAGGGTCATCCCTAGCATGGAGGGTGAAATACATGTATTAAATAAATAAATAAATCATTGGCGATCTGCAATCATAACAGTACGTCACCTGACGGGAACGACGAGAAATTACCGAAAGTTAGCCTATTAATCCTTACCAATCGACCATGCAGGGGACCTGGAAGATTTTTATGGCGTCGGTCTTGGACG
Source organism: Limnephilus rhombicus (assembly GCA_929108145.2). NCBI lineage: Eukaryota > Metazoa > Arthropoda > Insecta > Trichoptera > Limnephilidae > Limnephilus > Limnephilus rhombicus. The sequence goes on along the minus strand of OV815271.1, from coordinate 22,239,172 downwards.
AGCAGCTTCTGTGAAAGGTTGCGACCTTCGGATTCTCCAGAGATGGCTGGTTTAGCGGCACTACACGCAACACGAGAACAAAACTTAGCTGATATTGGTTCGATGGTCTTTACTTGATTTACCTATCATTGATTCTTATAATTTTATCATCAATTTAGAATGATAAGAACGCCCATAAAATTGATTCATATTCAAATATGTAATCCATATATTATTAAACTAAAGTGTCGATGACACAGAGCGAGTTTACAAGCTACTATCTGGAAAATACACTATCTGTTAGTAAACTCGCTCAGTGTCATCGTGTTACTTGCTACCTAGCAGATTGTTGACAATCTACGAAAAAAGTTGAAAGGTCGTCAACTTTACTCGTCACACGCTTGCTCGTGATTGGTTTATTTATGTTTTTCAAGATGACTGCCCATCAATAGCTGATTTCGACTGTCAAACATCACAGAATTAGTTCACGCAGGCATCGTCATTCTTGTTACTGGCGCTAGCAGCGTCCTCAGTTTCCTACGCTACTGAGCAAGTGGACAGTTTTGTGTGTCATCATGACAATCTCACTCGCCGATTTATCCGCTTTTAAACTTAGTAGACAGTAGATTGTAAACTCGCCCTGTGTCATCGAACCTTAACATATATTTTTTTGTTCACAGTTGGACTTATTTTAAAATATTTTTGTATGATTAACAACTCTTTGAGTTTCACCCTTACGCTTGAGGTGATTATGCAATCTATTTTAGAGTCAATTAATCCAAAATTAAAGAAAGAAAAACTGTTGGTTTCACTCGTTTGTAATAAATTCATCATTTTTGTAAATACTTTTTTCTTTTATAACCCCATTATTTATAACTAGCACAGATCAACGGTATGTGTTACACAGTTTATCTCGTACATCAAAGTGGAGTATCTAATCAAATTATAACACAAATATATTATTATTATTTATTTGTGTTTTACAAAGGAAAGCTTTTAAGGTGTAGCCGCCAATAGAATGGTGAATATTGAGTTGAATCAATAAATAATGGTACCACACAATGTTTGCTAAGTTAACACGAAAGCCATATTGTATACTGTATGTTGTCGCGGTTTCGGAAAAAGACGTAATCATTGTTAAAGTGCACATATTACAAAATGCTGTGCTTTTAATGCCTGATTGAATCGAAATCGAGTATGCTAAATATGTATTCGTCAGGCGGGTACTTGTTTGTTTATTTGAAACATCAAAACTCTCAAATGGTGAGCTCTGGCGTCATGAAATTTACATCGAATTTGCAGTCATTACTTTCTGGGTCAATGCAAGTATTTCAAGCTCAAAAAGTCATTTCCAGCGTTAGCTATTGCGCTCTAGAATACACTTTATCTTTCAAAACTTTGTTGTCAGACTTGAAATTGTTTGTCCCACATTTATATTGAAGTTGGTTTTTGGTATTTTAGGATCGCCGAATATATCACTTCACTTTTGGCGGCCGCGTCGGTATGGATACCACCGCCCTGGGAACCATTTATTGGATAACCAACACCTCTGCCATAGGACATCCCAAGTGTTCCGCTACGTTTGATGACGTAGCAGGGGTGCCCAAATTCATGGAGTGAGATTTTTTCGGGTCTTGGTGGTGAATGCATTTGCCCACCAGCTGTGTGGCAGGCCGGATCGGGAGAGACTGGTTGAGGGAGATATTTTGACCTCTCCGGCAAGACTGTCTCGGAACATCGTCTGACACAGCGGTGAGAGAGATGGACTCGTGCGTCCGTCACTCCTGGAGACAATTACCCCAGATTCCTACCCACCCCTCATACCTTTTTCCATCCTACACCTTCATTTCATCAAAAGAACCTCCACACATCATCCCCAAACATGACATAGGCCCTAAGAGGGATTTTTTTCCTCAGGGCCTCCTGTGTGGAGCTAATGTAAAAAAAATCGTAAAAACGAAAAATTAAAAAAGAAATATATCGATAACAGGTTTCTTTTAAAAATTATGAAACAGTGACGAACATTAGCAGAAACATTAGAGCTATCCATTAATATTTTCTTGTAAAATGTTACGTGAACTTACTGGTCAACAAAAACCGTGTACCGACGAGTACGTGACCTTTTGTACTTAAATTGGCCGTAATCAAACTCCTCAACAAAGCGATATGTAGAGTCCGCGTTTCCTTTGTATATATTATGTATGCAAAATGTTACAGGTCAAAGGCAATGTTATTGACTGGGTCAATATCAATCTAGGCAAGCTTATTTGGTAGATCGATGATGTACCTACATAACGTTTTGGATGTGGTATAAAATTTCAGAATACGTATGACTTGATTGGCTCTGGACTTGACCCGGTGATCACAATCATGTATCGTGAATCATGAAATGATGACTTAAGAATTTTTTATTTTAATAAAATAAAATACTTTTAAAATACTTAAGCCTCTTCAGGGTACAAATTAATACTAAACAAGAAGTACATAATGTGTGCTTATATATAACAAAATATAGAGGGAGACAACATGATACAAATATAACAAACACATAGACGGCCATAAAATACATTAACATAAGCACTCAAGTAATGGGAAAAACAGGACTAATGGGTTATTATTTATAATAATAAATTTGGAGAAACAAAGCATCAACTGGCATAGTGGTAAGGAGCACTGGGATTTTTTTAAGGGTTTATTGGAAGCAGATCTAATATTGGACTACTTGATATGTCTAATTGATTATTTGGTTTTTACGGCTTTTTTTATTTCTAGCGCCTCCAAATTATTTAGTCTGTTACCATGCCCGTTTTTATGTAAGATTTTAGCACCGGTGCTATGACAGAACGTATGATGTTTATCGATCAAATGATTGGTGATTCTAAAAAACCGTTATTATTGAGACAACGAAGATGCTCCTTTATCCTAATATTGACATTACGTGATGTCTTACCGATATAGAAAGCCGAACAATTATTACAATTTAATTTATAAATTCCCGGAAGACTTAATTTATCGTTCTTATCTTCAGAATTAATTAGAAATTTACCTATATTGTTATTGGTTTAAAAGGCCGTTATGACTTCAGAAGGGAGGTTATTTACACTTAAGGTAGAAAAATTATTAATGAACAAAATTCGCCGCAATTGATGATTAATATTATTATCATTGATTTGAGGACAAGGACTAGCGAATAAGAAGCGATTAATGGCTATTTGTTTTAGTTTTTTATTTAAGATTAAATCAATAAAATATGATTCATAGCCATTATTAACCGCTATTTTTTAATTATTTTTAGTTCATTAGCAAAATTATTACCAGACATTGGAATTGTGACTAAACAATGGACCATTGAATGGAATGCGGAGTGTTTATGTGATATAGGGTGATTGGAGGTGCTGTGTATAATAATGTCAGGATAGGAGGGTTTACGAAATATGTTAAAATTAATTTTGTTATTGACGATCGATAAGGTAAGGTTTAAAAAATTTAAGGTTGAATTGTTGCCTATCTCTAATGTGAAAATTCACAATCTAATTTTCACATTCACAATTCACAATCTAATAATCTAAATTCACAATTTAATCTGATTATGAAAAGAGTTTATAAGATTGAGAAAGGAATTCAGTTGACGCTCAGTCCCTGACCATATACACAAAATATCATCCACGTATCTTTTCCAGTACAGAACATTTTTAATAAGAGGTGAGGTACTAGATAAAATTTTATTCTCTAGGTAAGCCGTAAAAACCAAAAGTCATATACTTAATAATCAATTAGACCTATCAAGTAGTCCAATATTAGGTCTGTTTCCAATAAAACCTTAAAATAAAATTTAAAAAAATCCCACTGCTCCTTACCACTATGCCAGTTGATGCTTTGTTTCTCCAAATTTATTATTATAAATTATAACCCATTAGTCTACCTAATTATCTTTCTGTTTTTCCCATTACTTGAGTGCTTATGTTAATGTATTTTATGGCCGTCTATGTGTTTGTTACATTTGTATCATGTTGTCTCCCTCTATATTTTGTTATATTTAAGCACACATTATGTACTTCTTGTTTAGTATTAATTTGTACCCTGAAAAGGCTTAAGATAAGCGAAACCGGTTGGTTCATAAATTAATAAATTTCGTGGTTTTAAACAAAAAGATATTTTATTTTATTAAATATGTCAAACCACAAAGTGATTGCTTTCTACAATAATATTTTTTATTTTATTTATTTATTTTACACACTTTACAAATATAAGAAAAAAAATCCCGATAAACTACTTTTTAGCAGTTTGTCTAACGGTTTCTTTACATTAAAGATCTTATTATAATGAGTTAAATGTTACATTTTTACAAATATATAAATTAAAAATTTTACTGAAATATAGAGAAAAAAATTATGAAAACATAAATAACAATTTTAAAGTCTTTAGAACAATATGTCATTGTAAGCTAATACAAATTAATTATTTCAGTAAGCCAAGTCTTCAGTAATTTTACCAATTGTTTGTTTTGGGCACAGTTTTAAATTTCAGCAGGTAACATATTTAAACAACTGGAAATCATGTAATTTAACGTTCTTTGTCCATATTTATTTATATGTTTAGGTACAATTAGTCCTTCATTAAAATTAAAACGAGTGTTATGGTTGTGTTCCAGCCAGTTTATATATAAAGGGTTATTTATGTGCTGAAATATAATTTTGTACCACACAATTGCTCTCACTGAAAGAATTTTGAGACTGATAAAAGTATGGAATATTATGCCTTTCTTTGTATAAATTTTTTTCAGCTAATAATTTGAACAATGTATTTTGCTCTGATTGAACATGGTCGATATTTGTTTTACAGGAAAATCCCCAAGCTGTTATCCCATATCGTATAATAGATTCAGCCAGAGATAAATAAATTATTCGAAGTGTGGAGCTAGGAACAAAAAAAATTGTTTACACAATCTGCTTACAATTGATCTTAGTCGTGCACAAACTTTGTTTATTTGTATATCCCACTTGAAAAAGCAGTCAATTATAACACCTAAATAAACATATTATTTAACTAGTTCCATATTTTCACATGTACACATTGCAGAATACCATCGTGTAAACAATCTATATTTCAGGTGAAATAAATACCTTAACATTAGGGGATCTTATGTGTAACAATTTAGTTTTTTTGGCATTTATGATTAAGCCAGAATCATGAGACCATTTTAAGAGTTCAATGTAGTCTTTTTGTAAAAGGTCTATACAAGTTTGCAAATCACTGCTAGAAATCACTAAAATAGTGATATTTTTTCACATGTAAGGTGGTCTAGGCGTACTAATGACCTTTTATAATATAATAAGTTATAGTCCAGTTTTCTAACTCTCTACACACTATGACTTTATGTAAGTGCAGAATGATTAACACTTGTTGGTGCAATTGCTTAATAATGAGTTTTTCTTTCGACCGACAATTAATTACACTTGTTAGAAATTCTCACCCATATTTACCTATAATATTTTAAAAGAAATTTATATCTGTAAACTGAAGCAATCCTTAGAGGGCTCACTTCATTCGCGCGAATAAAAGCAAAAAAATGTTTCACAAAAACTGGCACACTACCTTATTATTAAATTTTCCATTAGGAGCAAACGCGGGCGGCGTTTGGTCCATACAAACGTATTCACCTATTTCCTCTCCGGATTTTGACAATAGAGAAAATTTCTTCAATGTAATATAGATATTAACCACCGGCATGTCCCTAAGTTTAACTTTTTTGTAAGTTTTTTTTTAAGTAAGGCAAACGGGTTACGTAAAACTTGACAATATTTGAAAATCTCCTACTACCACTACAGTAAGCGGAAAATATTGTTAGTGTTGTGATGGAAAACAAAGCCAGCCGAAGAATCAAACACGTGACGCCTGGGTGGGACCCAAACGCGATGCTAACTCAGCCACTGACCGGTTAAACTTTTTAGTTGCTTCTTATAGGAGTAAGGACACTCCAAAAACCCTCTAAATTGCCTGGTTTTGCACGCGATCAACGGACGTTCAACGTTCAAAGTTATATTTTTTTACCAATACAATTTGTGAAAAAATCTTTAAAATCGGTCCAGTTTTAGAAAAGAAAACAGGGAAATACAAAATCTCGGTTCGTCAATTTGACCCACGTTACTTCTTCATTTTTTTCGGTAAAATTAGCCTGAAGTTAAGTAAGGGGGCATACATTAATCACGTGAGCTCAAAAGGGGGAGGGGGGGTCCAGCAAAATCTCACGTTACTTGAAAAGAATATAGAAAGTGACCCAAATTTATCTCACCAAGGGGGAGGGAGTGGTCAAGATTGGAAGAAAAAATGTTTTTTTTTTACATGAGCTCCACACAGGAGGCCCTGAGCAAAATAATTTCCCTCAGGGCCTATGTCATCTTTGGGGATGCTGTGTGGATGGTTTTTTTATGGGAAGGAAGAAGAGGAGAGTTCTGGGAAGGAAAAGCGTTTAAGGGGTGGGTAGGAATCTGGGGTTCAGAGTATCGTGGTCATCCACCTCCAAGACCAAGAAAAACCTCACCCCATGAACCCAGGCACCTCTGCTAAATCACCAAAGGTAGCGAACCACTTGGGGTGACCTATGGCAGAGGTGTTGGTTATCCAATAAAGGTTCCTGGGGCGGCGGTACCCATTCCCGCCTCCCAAATTGAAATATGCCCCTTATCCCTATCGCTCAGTATTCGGGGCAACAGTATTGTAATATAACTATAATATATATAAATATGTATGTATAATATACGGTTTTGTAATCGAACAGTATTAATACCGTAGCGTCTGCGTGGTTGAATTTCAGAACCCAGCTACGAGTGCATGTCGGACGGCACGCCATACGTCATACGCGCCGCGCTACAAATAACATATGTGTACGTGGAATTTCACATAAACCTACTGTTATAATTTGGTTTTGAATTCAAGAATTCGACACAAGATGTCACTACTTCCGTCAGCAGGTCGGACATGTACGTCTCCTCCCGAGGTATAACTGCTACGAATTAGTGAATATGTTTTATCTCTCCGGATATGAAAAGATGGTCGGTAATACATCTTGTATCAAGTGGCTACATATATTACTTATGACGTTATTGCTCTGTCTCGGTTACTTTGTCCCGGTGACTATATTATCTATAGTGGATCCGAAGAACGGGCCATTTTTGGAATCAGTTCGTATTGGATCTATAAAATGGTCACCAACATTAACTGGGCGAAGCCGAGCCAAAGCCGCCCGCAGGGCCTAGCATTAAAACCTGCGGAGCGGGTTTTTTTTTAACAGCTAGAATACTATCATCATAATTTCTCGGCGTCCGCGTTTCCTCCTAAGTAGGCACGTATAATGTAGACCTAGCTAATTACAAAGAAATATAAGACAAATTTACATTAAACGTACATACGGATATACAGACATACGGATGTCATTGGCATGGTGAAATTTGAACAGCTTAGCTCTGTCTTAAGGCTCTGCAACCGGGCCCGAAAAGAAGAAGATGGAGAGATACGAAATTACGAATGTTAGAGTAGAGCGCTAACATTTACAGCGGCAAAATCGATGCGAAAATTGCGAAAATGTTTAATAAAACACGACTCGTTTAAAATAGAGCAAAAATCTCGCGGGCATTATCTTAAACAGCATTTAAAGAAACACTGTAAATTTTTTCATACATATAACTTGTAAAATAACTGAAACAAACGTGTTTATAATAATTTTTGGAGTATACTTTACGATTTTTTTCTATCGAGGGAATTTTATATAATTTGCGTTTCGGCGCGGGCAAAGTCTAGATTATCTTCAAGAATAACATATATTTTTTAAGAGCTTTAAAACTTACCGTGTTTAAGCGAAATATGTAATAAATCGGTACAAATCCGGGTTGCGGGCCCTTAACGGTTTAGTCTAACGGGACAATTTTCAGTTCGCAAATCCATTTCCATCTGAATATCTGTGATGATTTTCTCTAAAGTCCATTTGTGCAAAGAACTCCCGTAAAAATAAGATTCTAATATAATTTTGGTAACTTTAAACAGAACGCTATTTAAAATCCACTCTTCCGCTTTAATACTACCCGAGGCGAGAACGACATGAATTCAGCTACTATAAAACTTTCTGTTCTAAGAAATGGTTAATTTAAAACATACTGGTAGCCCTTCAGCGATAAACTGTGCGAGCATGCAAACCTTAGGAATTTGTTAGCTGCCCGTGTGCGCAGCAAATATGAGATTGTTAACACCAAAACTGTACTGAATACTTTTTTATATATTAGCTCAGCACGTGTCATCTTAGGGAATGCTGTGTAGAGGGTATTTTTAAGGAAAGGAAGGGGAGGAAGTTCTGGGAAGAAAAGGGGTGGGTAGGAATCTAGGGTTCAGTGTGTCCAGGTCATTCGCCGTCAGATCCAGACAAACCTCACCCCATGAACCCAAGCACCCCTGCTAAGTCGCCAAACGTAGCTAACCACTTGGTGAGGTGTTGGTTATCTAATAAATGGTTCCAGGGGCAGCGGTACCCATTCCCGCCTCCCAAATTGTAAATATGTCGTATAATCGCATAATAATATTCAAGGGTTGATTTCTCATGCGTAGCACAGCTGGGCTGTGAAATCTGTCGGTTTATAAACAAGTGGAAAGTAATAAACACAACATTATAACAACTTACATACACCACCTGAGTTTAAAAAAATTGAGTTGATTTTCTAGAACAATGGCTGTTGAAACTCGCGCGAAGCCAGGAAGTAACTAGAAGATTCCATCTAAATAAATAGTTAAATGAAGAAAATATTTTACTAAAACTCAATCGAAAATCTGAAAACAGAAAAACCATAAAAAGATACGGTCACATCTGGGACTCGAACCCAGTTGGTAGAGTTGCGCACCGGCAAGGCTAAGGTCCTGGGTTCGAGTACCAAATCGGCCCCTTAGAGTCAAAGAAACGTATCTCAATTTTTATCGATTTTGAGTTACGGATGGTACTATACACAAAATAACACATTACATTAAGTGACTGACAAAGACACGTATCTATAGGTTCAACGGTTACAAATTTACATCGTTGCGTATCTACAGAAAACCATTTATTGTTAATGTCAGTAGAGTGTATCTTTACTTGCGTTTTTTAAACTTGAATGAAAAGATATTTAAATAAATGAAGACAATATAAGCGAAACTCAATCGAAAATCTGGAAACAGAAAAATCAGAAAAACATATTGACACCTCTGGGACTCGAACCCAGGAAAAGATATTTGCTTGCGAGTCAAAGAAACGCATCTTTAGTTACGTTCGATTCACCCGCATAGATTATGCAACTGTTTTACTGAAATGTCACTTACGCGTCATTCATTTACGATTTGGCAGTTGTGTTTGCGGCATTTTTTATTTTAACGAGTGGTTTGAATATTAGTTTGGTTATTTTTTTGTGTGTTTTGATTCAATATAAATCGAATATGGAAAGGAAAACACACAAAACACGGATTCAGTGAATAATGGAAGTGGCATTGTTGAATAATAAGGAAGATTCTTCAAGTGCCAAAAATATCTTATTTCAGAGGCGGATATGGGTACCGCCGCCCCGGGAATCATTTATTGGATAACGTTTGGTGACTTAGCAGGGGTACCCGGGTTTATGGGGTCAGGTTTGTCCGGATCTTGGCGGCAGATGTGTCTGCCATCAACAGCTGCACTTAAATTTAAAAAAACATATGAAAATGAATTGCTATTTTATATTTAAAAGATGATTTAGAAGCACAAAATACCACCCTTTAACTAAACGAGAAGAAATTATTAATATGTTCTATTCGCTTAAAAGTAGACAACATTGATTGATTGAGAACTATGTTTTTTTGCTCTCCTGTGAAGTAGAGAAAAATGAGATACGTTTTTTTGACCCTAAGGGGCCGAAATGAGACCGTATCTTTTCCTGATTTTTCTGTTTTCAGATATTCGATTGAGTTTTAGTAAAATTGTCTTCATTTAATTAAATACTAGCTGACCCGGCGAACTGCGTACCGCCTCAGAATCAATAACTGTTGTGTGAACTTATTAGCTGAATCATATTCAGTTTTTTTATTCAATTTAAAATTACACAATGAAGCAATTATCGATGCGCAACTTTCGTGTTTTTTTTTGTCATTATTAGATATGGATTTTCTTACTTTCCACTTACTTATGGGAGTTGTTTTCCTTTTTTTATACATGTAAGGGAGATTTATTATAATTATTGTATTTTTCCTTTGAAGAGGTGCAGACTTACGTTCACCGTTTGTCTCATTTTCGACTGTTGACATTTAGTGTGTTAGAAAGAGGGACAGCATTTATGTTTAAGAACAAAAGCAAAACAATTAGCGCATTGACATTTGACGTATCTGAATTGTTGGAATTCACACGCTGTTCAATGTTACACTTATCACAATATTGCTGCAGCTCTTTCAAAATATGAGAATTCGTTCCGAACAAAATGTATGAAAAAATTAATTTTCTTAACAATTTTTTATTTCGTGAATTTTTCCGACTTTTCAATAGTTATTCTATGCTATTCGGGGTGGAGAAAAATCCATCAAATCAAAGTCTCGAGTTATAAATGGTGTACTTACCCCGACTTTGTTTTATATATTAAAAGAATTACACATTTAACTTAAAAATAAACAATATAGGTAGACTTACGTGACGCTTTATATCCTAGATCCAGCTTTCCCTTAAACATGCCGAGGTCCTGCGGCTTGTTGGGTGGGATCCACTGATAGACTAGGTTGTTCTTCTTGTTAAAGAACCACTTGATGACCAGCCCCAGGCTGTTGTCCAGGGTGTACTCGCAGTCCAGCACCACGGCCTCCTGGCTGCCCAGCTCTACCAGCGGGGGCACGTCCAACCGCTTAATGTGCACCGTGGAGCACGCTGGAAAACAACAAATAATTGCTTAGCAAAAGTAATTGGTTAAAGGAAAAAAATTGCAGTTGAAAATCAGAAAATTATTGTGAAAATAAATTATGTTTGTAAGTAATTTTCAATTTTAAAGTATGGGTACCGCCGCCCCGAGAACCATTTATGTATTGGACAACCAAAACCTCTGCTATGACCTACGGGTCACCCCAAGTATTTCGCTACGTTTAGTGACTTTGCAGTGGTGCCCGGGTTCATGGCGTGAGGTTTGTCCGATTCTTGGCGGCGGATGCGTCTGTTTACCGGCTGCGTGGCAGGCCGGATCGGGAGAGAATGATTGAGGGAGTCCCTTTGACTTTTCCAGCCGTAGTTTCGTACAGCCGAAGTGGTCGATTCATACGGCCGTCTCTCCTGAACACACTGATTCCCAGATTCCTCCCCACCCCTAATACCCTTTCCTTCCCAGAACTTCCTCTCCCTCCTTTCCTAAAAAGACCCTCCACACAGCATCCCTAAAGATGACGTAGGCCCTGAGGGGAATTATTTTCCTCGGGGCCTCCTGTATAATAAATAATGTAAAAAATATAATTAATAATAAATGATGTAAAAAGAAAAAATGGTTTTCGAAAATAAATTGTAGGTGAATAAAATTTGTAGATTGAATAATTTATTAGAGATATAATATGTGGCTGTGTGAAATAATTGGTTGGGGGAAATAATTGGCAAGAGATGTATTTGATAACCATAAATAATATCTGGATGAAATAATTGGTATGAGAAATTACATAGTTGGTAAGAAAAAATATTTGGTGGGGGAAAATAATATTTATCAGGCCCAGATGTACTTCAAAAATACTGCATTATAAAATAACTTCAAGCCACTATTTAACGAAGTAAAAGTGTTTTATAAAAGTAATACACGCTTGCTTAAAAAAACTAAAAATTTCATCACCGTTCACTCAAAACATTGTTGTCGAAAAAAGCATAAAAATTGCCTTAAATCTACTATTAGTTTTTAAATGTAAACAAAAGGATAAAATGAGATAAACGCTTCTTGTGTAGAGAACAGTGAATAGTATAAAAGAATTATTTTATATCTATTTTAACTGATATTGAGAAATGTGCCTAAATATAATATATTATTATACTCGTCTCAAATTGTCTTGAAGTATTCATCTTACATTTATCCTGCTTTTTTAAGATTCGATGATAAAACAACTCGGGAGAGACAATAGACCAATATTCTGACCAATAATCACTAATTTGCGATACATCATCTATGTTTTTCACAAGAATGTTGGCACAAACCCCACGCACTTGTCAGCAAAAACAACAACATGAACTCACGACATCAACAATTTTACGATGACATCAACTGTTTACAGCATTAGTGCAATCGTGCAGAATGTATTAATGTATATAAGAATGGTTTTCTTCGTGCAATGAAAAACAGTCATTTATTTTGATGACTCGTCGGTAGAGGATAAGATTTTAACTTTTAGTGCGAGAGGAGGACCTATATTCAGCAACATCGTTATTATATAATTTATGAAATTGTTTACCTCGATCGCTTTACCCCTATCACCTAATATGACTATATATCTCTTTTAAAAAATTTTATACACTGCTTTAATAGTATAAACATCTAAAAGAAGTAAGATGTAATAATGTTTTCATTTTTATAATCGTAATAATAATACAATAGAACTCAAACATAAATCATGTAAAGACAGTTCAAAAATATTGATTAAAGTATGTTCATATGTTTGCAAATAGTATCACGCCTCAGATGTTGTCGCCAAAAATATTACAAAATTTGAATTAATGTTGTAAACATCTATGACATTCTTCTTTGTAATATTTTCGACGCTGTTTTTGGAATGTCGTAACGTGTAATGAGGCTTTTGGGCACAATGGGATTTAATTAAATTAAATCCTATGTTTGAATATACCCATATTTGAACCACAGGACAATCAGCTTACCGGTCAGCCACGGAAGCAATATTTTCCATGCCCATGTCCACAGTGGCGGATACAGGGCCACCCTAAATACAGTACAGTGTAGGTAATCCACCTCTTACCCGCCTTGGTATAAGTAACTGATGGTTACTCCTTCAAGGCTCTCGCAAGATTCTAATTTTTTTTGTTAAACGAAGCTACATTTATTTATTTTGAACGAATCTAGACCTCCAGTGTCCATGCATACGTTGTTAGTAAGCAGTATGCAAGTGCTTAACAGGAAAAACAAAATGCAAAAAATAGGTAAGTAAGACAAAGATAAATTAAACAGGGCAAAAGAAAAACTAATTCATGAGGCTCCATGAGGCGGCATTGCATCACCCTAAATACAAGAAAATCTTTCTTCAATCATTCGCTCTACATGTCTAAACCATCTAAGCGTCCCTTTCTTAATCTTACTTATTACGCTTGGATCAGCCTTGCATTATTTTCATATTTTTTTCACACTATCATACATGGCTTTCTATAGCATTTAGTCCTTCCTCTGCCAGTTTCATGCTTCACTGCCATACATTAAGGTTGGTACCCCGGTGCGTAGTCGGGAAACACGCCAAACGCGTGCCCAACATTTGTACACGGTTGACATTTGTCACATGAGAACGGGTCGTTTCTTCGACTCGTTCTTGTGTTCAACAGCTCGGCTGTGGAATGATTTGCCGGCCTCTGTGTTTCCTCCTTCCTACAACATGGGTCTCTTCAAGACCAATGTTCATTCCTTCCTCTCCTCAAAAAGACTTTCCACACAGCATCCCAGGTGACATAGGCCCTGAGGGAAATCATTTTCCACAGGGCCTCCTGTGTGGAGTTAATGTAAAAAAAGCACTCCATTGTGGACTGCTAGCTTCGCTTCTTTCGACAGTTTTTTATTAGCGCCAACGGCGTTCAGTCCTCCATAAATGCGGAGTTACCTGCATTTACCCTTCTTTCAATATCTCTATCAGACTCCCCACTCCCCATCTCTCGTTAATATACTTCCCGAATACATAAACTCATCCACTGTCATTTTTGGGTAACTATTACAAAATATACCTTTAATTATTTTTCTATTATTAAAAAAAATGTCTTCGGAGATGCTATGTTAAGGGTCATTTTAGAGAAAGGAAATAGTGGAAGGAAAAATGTATGATAGGTGGTTAGGACTCTCTGGGTTAGTGTGTCGAGGAGAGATGAACGGATGAAACTTTCCCTCCCACTGCGATGCGAGGAAATGGGTCGAGGGATTCCTGCTGGAGAGGTTAAATGGTTTCCTTCAACCAGTCCTTTCCAGCTCGCCACGCAGTACGTGGGCAAATGCTTCCGCCGCTACTTTGAAAAATCACATCCCACGAACTCAGGCATCCCTGCTAAGTCACCAAACTCAGCGATCCACTTGGGATGACTTATAGCAGAGGTGTTGTTTATCCAATAAATAATTCCCGTGGCGGCGGTACCCACACTCGCCTCCTAAATTGAAACTTTTGCTTCACATTCATACGTCGTTTCATGTAAATGTACCCTTAACACGGCCCGACTCAAGTATTTGATTCCCTTGATCGTGTATTCCCTTGAATGCAGCCCTACTGCTCCATGTGGCCAGCCAAGTTTTAAATGTGCGGTCCGTCAATCTTTTATTTATTCATTGAAGTGGAAACTTCTTTAGCACCGTTGTGATTTGACAAACACATCCATCTGTATGTTTTAGCCTGCGAGAGAATGAGATAGTATTTTTTTACATTTACTCCACACAGGAGGCCCTGAGGAAAATAATTTCCCTCGGGGCCTATGTCATTTGGGATGCTGTGTGGAGAGTCTTTTTGAGGAGAAGAAGGAATGAACATTGGTCTTGAAGAGACCTATGTTGTATGTTGTAGGAAGGGGAAAACACAGAGGCCGGCAAATCATTCCACAGCAGAGCTGTTGAACACAAGAACGAGTCGAAGAAACGACCCGTTCTCATGTGACAAATGTCAACCGTGTACAAATGTTGGGCACGCGTTTGGCGTGTTTCCCGACTATGCACCGGTGCCGAAGGGATCAATGACGCTAGTTCCTCGGAGCATCTGCCATTGTAATACCGGTAGAACAAGGATAGCATTCCCACCCGACGCCTGTGTTCTAAAGATTGCAATCTGTCTGTTAAGATGGGAGAATCTATTAAGCGGACCGCCCGTTTCTGCACAGAGTCGAGGGTATTTTTAGGTTTTTTGGAGCTCCAGACCAGAGGTGGCTGCCAAAATCATATAGTCGGTCTCCTCTTTGTGCGGTTCGTCGTATTCTCCCCGTTGTCTACTTTTTAGTTTTTTTTATATCTTTAGCGCCCCCCACTTGAGTTTTTCTGTATGCGCCACTGCCTGTCCATCGAGAATATTGCGTAGCGTTTTTTTTTTAATAAAAAATTGTAGTATTTTTAAACATCAATTCTTTTAAGTTCACAATCATTGTGAAATCCTCGTTCTAAAGCCCCTTTGTCTTTGACTGGTGCACTTTTCAGATTTATTTGAAATAATCCTTTTGATGGATAATGTGGTATTTGAAAGACAAATAAAATAGTAAGCTTTTGTTCAGAGTATTATAAAAGTACAAGCAAAAGCTTTTTTATAAAGTTACCAATATGCTTTCAGAAAATTTTTATTCCTGGACATCCAAGTAATCAAATAAAGATATGCAGAATGGGGTGATTAGAAACTTGGGCGGGATAGAAGCAGATTAGAGAAACAACTTCACATACCTCCCATTTTCTCTCAATCGTTATTTTTTCATTTAAAATTTTCACCATAATTTGGAAAAATTATATTTATGTTTCCTGGTAACCTGAAACTGCTTTTGGCAAGACAGAAATGACAAATTTTAAGCGTTTTTGTGAAAACAGTTTTACGTGCCCGATTTTGGTCCGCAAAACTTGGTAAATTCCTACTAGTTCCAGTCATCAATTCAGCCTGTGCTTCTCATATTTCCCAAACATATTAATAGAGAACTGATTAAAAGTGAAAGGTAAGCTGCATGTCTCTTATTAACTTTAAAATTTGAATTTTACCATTGAGTTTATTAAAAATGCGATAAGTGGTGATTAGAAATGATGTACGTGGTGACTAGAAACATATGTAAAAATATTTTGTGGTTTATTTTAGCAATCACATTATTTAACGTAATATATGTTTTTGTTTTAATAACCCTTTATACCACAAGATGCAACGCAACTACAAGCCTAATCCCCGATCCAGACGCCATCTTTCTCATAAAATAGGAGTGATATAACAAGCTATATATAGAAAACATATAATGAAGATGGATAATTTGTCGTACAGAGAGACTGCTAAAAAACACAACATCAATTATTTCGTACTATATATAAACACGCGTATGCTGAATGCGGCTACCAGTAGATCAGTTGGATCTGCGCATCATCATAAAACACTACCGCCGTCGTCCCCCAAGAAATGTTAATCAGCAATAAACCATCCGCTTCTCACCGAGAGTTGCAATTACAATAAAAAAATGTTAAATGTGTCGCACTCAAATATTATGGACTGGATAAGGGCAAAAAAAATCCGTTTGTACTTCCTGGACAGTGATGATTGCTTAGATATGGACAAAGTGCCCAGTGAGTAAAATTATTTTTAAAAATACTTTTGAATCCATTTAGCTATGTGTGTTACGATTAAATTTTGTCGCGTGTTTTTATTTAAATAATATAATAAAGCAAATGTTTCTATTGACCCCACTGTGAAGGTGAATAGAAACATCACAGTGTTATCTTAATTTCTCAACTAGAATGCATATATTATGTTATAAGTGGATAGAAACAAAAAGACTACTCAAAGAAAAATATTTCTAAAGCATTTCAATATACTTTGAACCTATAGTTAACGTGCTAAACTGTTTCTAATCACCCCATTCTACGGAACCACACAAGTTTACATTATTTAATTGTGTTCAGTATATTGCGTTTTGCGAAATTACAATTTTCGCGATCACACAACAAACCGAAACATTTTTATTATTAACTAGCGCAGTCTCGTGAAAAATCACGGGTTAGTCTGAAATTTTTAAAATAGCAGATAAAAGTAAATATGGGTTCATTGCACCAGATTTCACACAGGAATAACTAATGAAGATCACGATGACCTAAATTAATATGTTTAATTAGATACCTACCTACTTTACCGTTTTTCTGAATAATTCTTCCGACAATCAGTTCCACTTTCAAAAATGACACTTAAATTAAAGGAAAGTTATGCTTATTGAATCAATTTTCACGTAGGACTGACGCACATTTTATGAAGATTATTTCTTTATTAAATAACTAGCTGGTCTAGGCATGCGTTGCTATGCCATTTAATAAAGAAATTGTTTCTTCCTGAGAGTCCTTTCCCATTCGTCCCGTTCCCCTTCCGCCTCCCCTTCTTCTCCTGCGTCCTCTTCCCCTCTCTCGTTCCCACTCCGTCACCTCCACCTTCCCTCTCCCCACTCCACCCCCCCCCCCCCCTTCCTCCCGCGACCCCCCTCCAGACTTCCCCTCCTCCCTCACACGTCCCCTTCCCCTCCCGCGTTCCCCTTCCACTTTCCCCGCCTTCCCTCTTCCCTTTCCCGCTCCTTCGTCCCGCCAACCCTCCTCCCGCGTTCCATATATTCAATCCCAGTACATTCAGTTTTTAAACAGCCCGCGTGCCACCTTTTACAATTTTTATTCAAATTTCTATTTTTCATGTATATTAAATTTGGTACCTACCATAGGTACCTATTTAAAATATCTAAAATTCTTGATTCGATCAAACTATTAGGGGAGTACTTAGTAGTAGTACTATTAGGGAGACTTTATCAACTTAAAGATTTTCAAAAATAGAATTGTTTTGCAAAATGTCATTCTCAAACACGCGAACTGTCAAACGTGCGATAGTCGTTAGGTTTTCTGAAATTATCCAATTTTCTGCGCAATTTTCTTAATTTTTCTCTGCGTAAGAACCATTTTCGTACTTCAAGGAATATTCTAAAAAAAAGAATTAGCGAAATCGGTTCAGCTGCTCTCGAGATTTGCGCTTAGCAACACATTCAGCGATTCATTTTTTTATATAAGATGCTCTGAAGGCTTTGATTATATAAATGTCTAGATAGAGTGTTGCGCTATAACTCCGAAACAAAGAACAGGCCAGATTTGAAACGCTTGTGTGCGTGACACGCACACAGTATAGGTAACTTATATTGTTAACGTTAAGCGCTCAACGTCACTGTAGGCGTGATGAGTGATACCAGCTCTCGAGTATTTCCCATAAAAGTGGGTAAAAAATATGTTTCGGTTTAGCGGGACCTATAATTCGTTTAATTTTGAATTCATTTAAGTAAGATAGTTTTCTACATATAATGATATAAATGAAAAGAAAATCTTGTTAAAAGAGATTTATTTTTGTTTGATTATTTTTTTTAAATAAATAAGAAATACATAAAATAAGAAAGATACATTCATAGACGCTGCCAACTGGCCGGCAGGTATCGTTGTGTCTAAATTTAAATTTTTATCATCATCAAATAAAGAAGGTGGCCCACATCCAGGTAAATCCCTAAAAATGGTAAAACTATCTTGTCACACTAAAAAAGACAATGCAACTTTTTAAAACTAAAGCTATCGATAGTTATTATTTATTCTTAATGACCTTCCCTTTTAATTTGTTTTTTAAACAGTTTTCGTATAGATTTTACATCCCGGTTAATATTATCCAATTTTGTCTTATAGTGATATTTTAAGGCCAAATATTTTTCCACGGCCAAACTTATCAAATTAACTTGATGCAGAAGACCGTAAATCTGATCGGTTTTTACTTCGAAATAATTATTGGGAAAATTTAATTTGAAGAACAGGCAACCCTGTAAACATGGCGTCAAAACATGGGGTCAAACGGCGTTGTCCTAAGACCAAATTACACTATTAAAACTGAATTGTTTCTTTAACTGAATGGTTATTTAAAGGTTATTAACCGATGATAGGTAACATTTTTATTTGTTTTCAATCGTCCTATGTAATTCCTGCACACTGATATAGCGCAAATCGTCATTTTCAAATGTCACACAACACGTGTTTACCGTACAACGATAGTGTCGCCACTGAGCGGACAGGCCGAGCTTATCTGCCAACCTTTGGCAGATATTTTTTTTGGCGCTTCGTCACTCGAGCGCTATATCTAGACATTTATATAATCAAAGTCTGAAGGGTATAATTTTTGACAATTATGAAACAAGCGAAACAAAGACAAAGCGAAGCTTGTTCAAACATATTTTGTTTAAAACCTTTGCGAATAAATATTTTCTTGAAAAACGTGATATTTCCATCTAAAAACCTTTTGCCCGTGTATATATGTAGGTAAATTGTCCAAGATCAGGCATTTCCCCGACATTCTCAAAATATTTTTACCCCTTGATTCCACAAAATTCTGGAAAGTTCGTTCACCTATAACTAAATAAATTGTTTATAATTCTAGATGAGTAAATAATTCTAGGATTTTATCAATTTTTTTATTTGAGTACCGCACAATAGTTACGACTGCTCCCAAATGTCTCGAGCCAGTGAGACTATGGCATCCCCAATCAGGTGTGTTGTGAGGTTGAGGGAAACTCGATGGGGAGGACAACAAGAAAGGCATTACGGTTTTGAAGTGGGAAGTACCTGATTATTCAGATCTGGACACCAAATCAAGTTTAGACTATGAATGATATTTTTTCACCGAGGCGATACTGAAAGTATCTACCACTCTGGAGTGTGCCATAAATATACTATATTTATTTATTTATTATTTATTAACGCCACTGGCTTTTGCGTTATTAACATCATCGGCTTTTACATGAAAATTTTACAATTCATTACAGTATTTTAGTATAATGATAAATTATACACTTGGAGGTACTATACGAAAGAAAGAAACACATATATATTTTATAAAATTTAGTTCAAAATAGTATAATATTAATACGATGATTAAAGGTATAATAATAATATAAGTCTGAAACAGTAAAAGAAAGTATAACGTAGAAAAGCAATAGAGAACTCCAGTTAATTTTTTTTTAATGTATAATGACCTTCTATCTTAAATAACTGCTTATTTTTTTATTTTTAGGGTTAGCTTTAATAGTTAAAATAATTGTCAAAGTTTTAATTTTTCAAGTTCCCCCGAAAACCACCGTATGTATAGTGAATCGTGTGACGTCATCACTGCTGAAAAATTAGTATAGGATCGGGCAATCAGCTGATCAACTGTTCGAAGTATTCTCCCTAGAAATAGCATTAATATTTTTTGTGCAGTAGTTTTTGCATATTTTCAATAATAGAGATAAACTAATAAGAGATAGATATATTTTTCAAACATTATTTAGACCTAAATAATGTTTCAATAAACACAACAACAACGATGGCTTGTGTCATACCTACATTCTCATACAATGACTTTACGGTGACGTCACGACACGAGGAACAGTGACGTCACCACTAAACATTTTAATAATACCAACACGACCCGATGAAAAATGAACTTTTAATTTTTTTTAAAAACTCTGCGTTTAATATTATTAAATAAAACTTATATGTATATTCAAAATCAGCGTTTATTGGTCAAATGTACATATTTTTTTAAAGCCATAATTTTTTTACTGGAGTTCCCTGTTATGTTCGTATACGTTTACAATATTAATTATTCGTGTTACAAACCAATAAAACAGAATAAATAAGAATGTAATTTACTCGTAAGATATGGAATAGCAGAGATTTTAAAAAAATAGTAATAAGAGTTGTACCAATTAAAAAACCAATACAATTTAGCAAAAAAAATACATATATACAAAAATATATACTTATTCTAAAAAAATACATGTAAGTGTGTAAAGTTTACACATTAAGGTGTTAAGAGATGTGCTTTGAGCAGTGATTCCTGACATTATTTGGAGTAAAAAATATTTTTTTAAATTATCTCCGGTAACTTTTTTGATGACTTTATTTTCAGTTTTTTTTCTTCAAAATCAAACAAAAAAAAATTCTTCCGCATGTCGTCACTGGTCACTCAGCCGAGTAACCGACCAATTCCTAACATTGCCTCCAACTGTCCAACACCTATCAATTTTTTATGTTTTGGTAGAAAAAAAATGTCACCGGAGACCAAAATTTTATTTACATTTTTTACTTCAAATAATATCAGGAATCACTGGTTAAAGTACGTCAAGTACGTCCCTTAACACCCTACAAGCTAGTTTCCGAAATGCGTTGCAATGCACACATACATAGAAAATTTTCTAGCTGACATTTCCCATTCTTCATCATCCCGTCCCCCTCCCGCCTCCCCTTCTTCTCACGCGTTCCCCTCCACCTTCCCGATTTCCCCTCTTCCGTATCCTCCGTCCTGGTTGGATCCCATTGGAATAACCAACACCTCTGCTAGAGGTCCCCCGAAGTGGTTGGCTACGTTTGGTGAATTAGCAGGAGTGCCTGGGGTGAGGATTTTCAAGGTCTTCGCCCACAGACCGAATTTGAAGAGACTGGTTGAGGAAAACCTTTTTATCTCTCCAGCAGGACTTTATCGACCCATCGCCTTGCACCGCAGTGGGATTCTAACATCCTATTCATACGATTTATTTTTGTGTTATTATGCCGTGTTGCGCTACCTACTTCTCTAGCCAACTTTACAGTTTTCATCGTCAGGTGTGTAAGTTTTTAAATGTAATTATTATTTTTTTATTTTTTTATTTGAAATATACAAACATACAACAGATTTACATAAGGAAAATATATGGTTCTTAAAAATAATTATAAATAAAGTAATTTCTTGTTAATGAATCTACCCAATTTAAAGAGAAAACCATTTCTCGTGTTTGAATTGGGGATTCGTGTCATTACAGAAAAAGATAAAGAAATAAAATGTACTTATTTTATATATTAAATGGTTCTGCAGAAATGTAGCTTACACGTCTGCCCTGATGATGGACACTGTAATGCTGTCCGAAACGTTGGCTTAAGAAGAAGGTGGCGCAACATGGCATGATAGCCCAAAAATAAATCATGATAATTGGTAGCCTACCTCTGATATAAAGCTAGAACAATGCTGACTTTTTCACAACTTCCTACTTAAATGTTATTTTAGCTTGATCGGCAGTCCTGGAAAAACTGACCCCTAGACTTCTAACCACCTATCATACATTTTTTCCTCCCAGATCTTTCTTTCCTTGAAAAATACCCTCTACACAGCATCTCCAAAGATGACACAGGCCCTGAGGGAAATTATTGTGAGGAGCTAATGTAAAAAATAAATAAATATCAAGCCTAATCTGGCCGCGGTTGGCAAACATATTTCATTTTGAAGTCACGTATGTATTTACGCTCGAGAGCATTTAATATTACAGCTTTTACCGACCCACACGTCGCGTCGCGTCGTCGGCGAAGGACATCAACTGAAGCAATCACTATACCTACCACATTAGACAATCTCCCAATATAGCGTAGAACCGAATGTCTCTAAATATCTTCAAAGAGCGTATAACGCACCGATCCATTTGCTTTTACTGGCTATTCCATATCTTTAAAGTAAATAAACAAACGAATATTTTTTAAAAGAAGATTATAAATTCTACATTTCGTGTTTCAAAAGAGTGGATAAACAAAAGAATGTTTTAAAAAGAAGAATGGAATAGTACATTCCATGTTTGAAAAAAATTTATTACCAGTCCGACGGAACAAAAAAAAAAAAAAATTGTTTTTCAGTTTTAAAGTTTGTGCTATGCTGATTGTATATTTGTTGACCGTAGGCGCAATTTTTTTTTATTTAATTTGTATTAAATTAACAACTCTCAAACGTTAAATGTTATATCTATTTACTTTTCTACAAGTCTAGAACGATTTTCTTTTATTTCTATGAAGGAGGTAGCGAATCACGGCATAATACTCCAAAAATAAATCAATATGATACTTTTGGCCGGGAAAATCTAAAATCCAATGTTAACGACTCTCAAACGATGAATGTGAAACAGAAAAAAACGGATTGAATTTGTGAGGAGGGTGTTAGTACCGCCGCCCAGGAACCATTCATTGGATAACCAACACATCTGCCATAGGTCATTCCAAGTGGTTGGCTATGTTTGGTGACTTAGCAGGGGTGCCCGGGTTCAGGAGGTGAGTTTTGTTCAGGTCTTGGTACGGATGAAACTGACCACTAACTGCGTGGTGGGGCCGGATGAGGGAGTCCCTTTGATCTCTTCCCTAACTCTGACTTTTCCTTTATACCTTTTCCTTCCGGAATTTCCTCTCCTTCCTTCCTTCATCCCCAAAGATGACATAGGCCCTTATGGAAAATATTTTCCTCGGAGCCTCATGTAAAAAAAAAATATTAAAATGAAAATACATATATTTAAGCAATACACCATCTTTATTGTATTTAGTTCAGGTAGAATCTTGGAATCATACATACATAAAGACATTGACATTGACCGGTCAGTGTTTGAGTGGGCATCGCGTTTGGGTCACATCCGGGCATCGCGTGTTCGATTCCTCGGCTGGCTAAGTCCTCCATCACGATGCAAGCAACATTTTCCGCTTAGTGTGGTTATAGTAGGAGATTTTCAAACATTGTTGGGTTATTCGAAACCCGAAAATGTATTGTTCTTTCTTTAGAAAAAAAAAGAAAGATAGCAGCCAATAAAAAATATGCATTAAGAAAATTAATACCTAATATATTCGTAACTCTTAGTCGAAGTATGAAACATTTAAAAATGACATAAAAGTCGAATCTTTTTTAAGAAAAGGAAGGAGAAGAAGTTCTTTGAAAGTTAAAGATATGAGAGGTGGGTAGGAATCTGGGGGCCAGCGTGTCCAGGAATGACGAGAGTGGAGAGAGTCTGACTGAAAAGTTTAAAGGAACCAATCTCCAAGTAATCAAACGTAGCATACCACTTGAGGTGACTTACGACAGAGGCGTTGGTTATCCAATAAATGGCAAAATGATTATGTTTATTTATTAATAAATTCCAATTAACTTGAAATATAATTATTAATCATCAAATAAACCATTTGAGTTAATAACCAACATTAAACCAATCGACGTTATGTTTGATTTGAGGTCTGATAAAGGCGAGGTGGTATTATTTAGTGTTTGGAGTGTCAGAATTTCACATGTGCAAGACGTCCGTGCCAATTTATTACCCAGTATCATGCTGTTTCCCCGGTACTGTATTATTAATTGAATTGATTTGCTCGAGAGGGGGTTGGAATATATTGCTTGGAACTGTCAAATTGTATATGAAAACTATAAATTATCTTAAGTCTTAGAGAAATTGTTCCATACGGAGTTACTGTTATGCGATCTCATGCACGTTTTGAAGAGAAATAATTAACATGCTAACTTCGGTTGTGGGTGTGCGATATGAAATACTCCACCATTATATTTTTTAAAATTGGAACTTATCAATTCAGACAAGTGATGTGATATTCAGATAAGTAAAAAAAATATATTATAACGATAATTCAATATTCGAAATATTTCTTTCGTTTAAATCTGAAACAATAACGATTTTTTTATAATTTACTAACAAGGGTCAGTTGTTTCACAGAATTTAAACAATTCATCGAATTCCAAAGTTTATTTTCAAGTTCTGTGAAAGTTCTATGCATTTTCTGAAATTTGATGAATTGATCAAATTCCATCACACAACTGCCCTTAACAATGTGAGTTCAATTAGTTTTGATGTAAAGTCGTAATCGTACAAGTAACGTAAAAATTGTTTCTTGATATAAGTTGCACTGCTAGTAAACATGTAGGTTCATCAAGCTTGCATTAGTTGTAAAAACAAGAAGTTAAAATTAGAATCGCGCCAGCGCGAAATTACGGCACTACTAGCACTAGCCTTACGCGACTAGTGTAAAGTGTAGTGTAAAATCATGATGCAACTAGTGTCGCGAACGCATTTCAGCTGAGCGGACGTATGTGTTCCTTGTAACTGCGTGAAAGTTTTAACGTCTAAAAGACAAATCAACGCTGGAATGCTCAATAAAGTATTTAAAAGAGATGCACTCATTCGGAAATAGTTTTTATAGCTTTCAGGATCTTTGTGTGCTAATTCAGAGATTAACTGTATACATTGCACTCAGGCGCTTTCTAGATAAAGATCTTCGAAACCAACTCAGATAAAAGAAACAAAGGGAAACCAACATCGTCTTTTTTCGCGCCTTTTTTTTATTTTGTACGTCGCCATGCGTACAACAAAACAATGTTATAACACCAAGTTTGCGCAATTTACACCAACTTTTTAATGATACGCAATAATTTGGAACACGCATGCAACTAGTTGCGGAATGCAAATTCGGCTTTAATTGCACTTTAAATAACAGAATTTGGGACGCAAACGTAAACAGTACCGTAGAATATGAATTCATTGAAGTGAAACTTCTTTAGCACCTTTGTGATTTGAAACTCGATAAAACGAAAGCGAGTGACATTAAAAACAGACGAATACATACATCTATTGGATTTAGCCTGCGAGAGAATGAGATAGTAATAAAATATTTATTTATTTCACGGGTACTCAGTTCTAATATAATACGATAAATCCACGGTCCCACGCAAGTCTCCTTTAGTCATGTGGTACAAACCTTAGCGGCCCGACATTTAGCAGACCAAGGGTCAAACCCTACGAAATCCAAAAAAAAAAAAAAAATTTTGTAAATCAATATCTAATCTGCAAACCAATCCAAAACGAACAGGCAAAGAAAACACAAAAGAAAATGACATCTAGCGACTCTGAAGAAGAAAACACAAATACTAATAAGGGAACGTACCCATACTACGTGACCCGTTCAGGGGGGGGGGTCTTCAAAATACCACGCTTGGTCAAAGTGAGCGGCGGGGGGCTTAGGTTTTTAGTCACCGGGGGGGGGGGGGTTAAAAATTGCAAAAATTGGGTCACGTAGTATTGGTACGTTCCCTAAGGTGACCAAATGTAAACGAAAATGTGCACTGGAATTCGACCACAAAAAACATCCTTCACATTGATAAAAAAAGTACTTTGTAGTCTACCCACTCCTGACTACTTTAGTTTTCTGAATATTTCACTTCTACCGCGTGTGAATTGCTCACTTTGATTTTCTTATAGAACAGATTGTTTCTTTCGTTTATGCTTACATAGGTATATTAAAAAAAAAACTCTGCGAACCTATACAACAGCTTTTATTTGTTGAAAAACTGGTGATACGGTACTTTGTTATTTTCTTTCATTTCTCTGTTATTCAATACGTCCTGTTGAATAACAGAGAAAATGTAAAAATGTGGAAATGAGAAATATATTGCGTATCTGAAGCTATGAATATATTTTTCTAAAGCTGTCTGCCAGTTTTAGGCTTTCAGTGTTCTGAAACAAGTCGTTCTATTTTATATCGCTTGGACTCTAACCAATAATAAACACAATTTAGTAGATTAAGGCGTCGCGTCGTGGCGCGTCGTTGTTTCTATGGATTAAGAGCTTTTTTAACGTCCTCAATCGCTGTTATTACCTAGCAAATGTCCCCTTATAATACACAAATCAAATGTAAAACACGCTCATTTTCAGATTCTAGGGTCAATAACGTGAATCTTTAAAAAAAACAGAATAACGTAAACTGAATTGATCCGAAAACTCCGAAAAATATACCCGTGTCTTCATGTCAAGTAATCTTCTTGAAAATGAAAAAGAAGATGACTTTTTATTTATTTTAAAATTTATGAAACATTTTTGTTACGGAATTTAAAATGTTATTTATAACGTTTTGCGTCGGGGTATGAAGTCAATCTTTATGAACTTAAAATATCTTAAAAATAAAAAATAAATTAATTTTTTTGTGGTGGAACTGTTGAATTTTCGCGGTTGGGTGCGATTAAGTGTTATAGACTGGGAGGCGAGATAGGTAAACCCTACGTCATCGAGTACATGGAAGAAACTACTTTGTAGTGATAATGGACATTTAGAAAACCTTAAAAAAGCTGGTCTGCCGGTGCGCCTCTTGGCAGGAGCCGCGCAGTCATGGAAAATAGTAAGCGATGTTTTTTCGAAAAAACTACGTCATCGAGTACACGAACGGGAATGGTCTCATATGATAAAGGTTAATTTGGAAATTTAAAAAAACGCAGGTCTGCCAACCGGCAGCCTGGCACGTTCGGAGGCAGCCGGCGTCAAAGTGGGGTAAAATAATAGTAAATTTTACGTCATCGAGTATACGAATGAAACTAACGAATAACTATAGTCCAGATCATTGCATTTAAGCGAATTGCGGGCAAGCGAAACCGATATAAAACGGACGGGGTTCGGAAATTTCCGTCGTTTTTCGGACGAACGCAGCTCTTACGGCGACGGTGGGTTGGTTGTTCGAACTTCTAAATACTATGGACTATTAGGCAATCTTAATAGGACTATTATTATTATAAATTTGTACAAAAATATGAACACGCGACAGCGGTGAGGGGCACCGCGGCAGGTTTCGTAAGTGGTTTGGCGTCGAAAGGCTCGCCTGACGGATGGGTACTCTCGGAACTCTCAAATTATTTTTTTTTATCATTCGCTTATTTTTTTTAAATATGGCATTCAAGGTTTTTAAAAATATAGTGAAATAAAAATAATAATAAAGATAAACGAAAAATTAAAAAAAAAAACTTTAAAAAATCATACACAAAAGCTGCCAGGCTGCTGGTCGGCAGACCAAGAAATTCTTAAATGCAATGATCTGGACTATAGTTATTCGTTCGTTTCATTCGTGTACTCGATGACGTAAAATTTACTATTTTTTTACCCCACTCTGACGCCGGCTGCCTGCGAACGTGCCAGGCTGCCGGTTGGCATAATGTAATGTAATTTATCATATGAGACCATTCCCGTACGTGTACTCGATGACGTAATTTATTCGAAAAAAATCGCTCACTATTTCCATGACTGCGCGGCTCCTGCCAAGAGGCGCACCGGCAGACCAGCTTTTTTAATGTTTTCTAAATGTCCATTATCACTACAAAGTAGTTTCTCTACAAAGTAGTTTAAGTAGTAGCTCACTACAAAGTAGTTCCTCCTAGTCTATTAATTATTATATTACTATTTTTTTTACAGGTCCCAATGCAGTTCTCACTATTGTTAAAATATAAAATGCTATGACAAATAAAAATTTTATGTGTCTTAAATTTCTGTCAATCATTTTTAGATAGCTGTTTCATGAACATATATTTATTTACGTCGTGTAAATGATGTGGTTTGTTTAAGCACCTAAATCTATACTAATCCTGCTTTTTCCGAGAAAAATATTGTTAACTAGCGAATATCTATGCTTTACACAACCAATCATAAAACCTGAAAAATTACTAACTAATTTATTCGTTTTATATAAACATTTATTACTTGGTCATTAATAAATTTTGTTCTCAAAGTTTCGTCAGAGTAAGTAAGAGTAACTAAGTAAGAGAGGTAACTTAATTTACCGCCGCCCTGGGAACCTTTATTGGATAACCAACACCTCTGCCATAGGTCACCTCAAGTAGTTAGCTACGTTTGGTGATTTAGTAGCGGTGCCCGGGTTCATGGGGTGAGGTTTGTCTAAGTCTTGGAGGCGGATGACCAGGATACACTGAACCCCAGATTCCTACCCACCCCTTAAACTCTTTTCCTTCCCAGAACTCTCTTCTCCTTCCTTTCCTTAAAAAAACCCTCTACACAGCATCTTCAAAGATGACATAGGCCCTGAGGGAAATTATTTTCCTCAGGGCCTCCGGTGTGGAGCTCACGTAAAAAAAAAAAAAAAAAACCCATACGAACTGGGAACAGCTTAGTGGAAATAAATTTTATTTGATGAATTGTGTTACCACACAATCTTATTTTCAATTCACGTAGTATACTTTCGACACGTTTCAGAGTGGAAAATACTCTCAGAATCGCCCTGATGTAAGGCCGCCATTCAGACTTGAAACGATGCTTGAAATGCTTTAGCCCGTGTTTGGTAACCATATCTGAACTTCCTTGTACTTCCCCACCTTCGTCTTCCCCATCTACTTACCCATCGCACTACCTTCAGCCTCACAACATACCCAATTGGGGACAGCATAATCTCACAGGCTCCACACGGTTGGGAGCCGTTGGAACTCTTGTGCGACATTCGAATATTAAAAAAAAAAACAAAGTGTGCAATTCAGACGCGGTAGAAGTGAAACCTTCAGAAAACTAAAGTAGACATGAGGGGGGAGACTACGAAGCCCTTTTTTTATCAATGTGAAGGATGATTTTTTCCATATTTTGTCGTCGAATTCCAGTGCACCTTTTCCTATACATTTGGTCCTTTTATTAGTACTTGTGTTTTCTTCTTCGGAGTCGCTAAATGTCGCTTTCTTTTATGTTTTCTTTGCTTATTAACTTTGGAATGGTTTGAAGATTGGATATTGATTTAAAAAAAAAATTTGGATTTTGTAGGATTTGACCCTTGGTCTGCTGAATGTCTGGCTGCTAAGGTTCGTCAGGCGCTTTATACCACTAGACTAAGAAGACAAGCGTGGCACCGTGGATTTATCGTATTATATTAGAACCGAGTACCCGTGTAATATATAAATATTCTATTGCTATCTCAATCTCACGCAGGCTAAATTCCATCGGTGTATGTGTTTTTCTCTTTTTGGTGTCGCTCGCTTCCGTTTCATCGAGTTTCAAATCACAAATTTACTAAAGAAGTTTTCACTTCAAAAATATTAAAACCAAATGCAACAAATTTAACAATTTCGTGATTTTCTTGAAAGTTTCTGATCCGAAATTTTCACCATTTAAAACGTGATACTAATTGCAAATAAAATGAAGAAAAAAAATGGTTTGGTCAGATGAAAACGATATTTCGGTTCCTGTTGTGTTATTGTTGATAATCAATTATTTTAATAATTGTGTGGCCACGTTTGATTATTTTTATAAAGTAGAAATTTGAATTAGAACACAAAATGTTTTCATTCGATGAAATAAAACAAAGCCTTCCACAAATCAAATGAAATCATAGAATCTATTTTAATCTTAATCTATTTGTGAGGAAATGTCCTCGCCTTGTTTTTTCAAACGTTGGCAACTAGACCACGAACAACCGGAACAACAAGCAATGGCAACGGCAACGGCAACATGGGCTACATCAGTTACACAATAACACAGAATAATTGAATTATATAGGTTCAGACTGTTTATTTTAATGCCATTAGGATAAACGCAGCCATCCGTTAGTTGCGTGGAACGCATAATCCATTTACAAAGACTTTAGGTTCAGGGGCGGCAGGGAAACAAAAAAACCAGCCGGAAATTTTTCGCTTGATGCAAAGATGAGGGCATCGGAAAAAATATATATTTCACTTATTCATTTGCAAGAAACCAGCAAATTTTTAAAATAAAGGTATTTGTATGTAGGTACACAAATGGGGTCAAAAAAGGGAAGCCAAAAAATTTTCCTTTGCTGAAGTTTTTAACATTTCCCTAGCCGAAAAATAATTATATCAAATTCCCTCGATTGTAGGAATATATCATCTGGTTCTGTAATTTAATATGTTATAGGTATGAAATCGCAAATCGGTGTTATTTCTGCCTACAAAACCAAATAAAATCCAGACTGCTGTCCAGAAATACCAAGATATCAGTGTACAAAACACTTTTCAGACCAGTACTCACATACGCAGCTGAGACTTGGGTACTAACTAAGAGGAATGAGCGAGCACTGGACGTTTTGATATAAAATAAATATATAAAATTTTGAGACGTATCTTCAGACCGGTTTTAGAAAATGGATTTTGGCGCAGATGTTATAACAATGAGCTATATACTCTGTTTAAGGATCTAAACGTCACAAAATGTATAAAACTGGGAAGACTTCGGTGGCTGGGTCATTCTGCTGAACTCGAGACCGATAGGGCGAAGGAGCCTGGGAAGACCAAGATTAAGATGGAGCAACAACGTTCTCAAAGATACATCTACCTTGGAGCTTCTAAAATGGAGAGAGCTGACCCAAAACCGAGATGAGTGGAGGACTCTTGAGGAGGCCAAGACCCACCAGGGGTTGTAGAGCCAAGAGTGAAGATGATGATGATGATGTATGAAAAAATCACAGTGCTTCTTTAAATACCACTTTAGACAATGGTCGAAAGATTTTTGCTGTACTTTATATAAATCTTGCTTTATTAAAAATTTTCGCTTGCGCCATTTATTATGTGTAATTGTTTTTAATCCCCAACGCAAAAAGAGGGGTGTTGTAAGTTTTATTATGTGTGTGCCTGTGTGTTTATCTGTAGCATCGTAGCTCCTAAACGAATGGACCGATTATGATGTGTTTTTTTGTTTGTTTGAAAGGTGACGTGATCGAGATGGTTCTTAGCTACCATGCTACCAATTCATGAAAATCTGTTCAGGCGTTTCAAGGTCATTAGCTCTTTTTTGTGTCGAGGCGTTCCTTTAAATTTTTAAAATTTTACCTATTCTTATATTTGCGCGCCACAACATTCTATTTACATATATCTCAGTTTTAAACCATCTTCTTCTTCCTTTCGAACGCTTACTACGGCGCCTTAAAATTAAAAAGTGGTAAAAAGAGAGAGGAAGACGAATGTACGATAAGGATAGGCAATACTCCTGATACATTCCATGCTCGTGCATTAATTTATGATCGTGCGCGACATTTCTGAAGGTTATTGCAAAGAAAAAAGTTGGTGACTTAGCAGGGGTGCCCGGGTTCGTATGGTGAGGGCGACGGCTGCGTCTGCTCACCAACTGCGTGGCAGGCCGGAACGTGCATATACTGGGATTTGGAGATTATTTCTTTTCTTTATTCAGTGGTAAGAGCTTTGTTTCTGAACGAACGGTATTGTCTTGAATCCTCAGTCAATATAATAGGTACGTGTAAGTATATACATATTCTAATATTGTAGGTATGTTCACAGTATTAAAAAATGGACCTAAAATTACTGCCTCAACGCAGGCTAGTTAGGCTACTGAGGCAGGCTACGAGAAACCTAAATTTATAATTATAAATCTTTATATTTATAGTTCTTTAAGTACCTACTGTTCATACGTATATTGTTTTCTGTTATTAACTTTTGTACTTTTGCAACTTTTAAACTATTGTATGATGTACTTTTTTTTGTAGTTATAAATCTTTAAATTTTTGTTCAATAATATAATAATTTAATATTATTATTATTATTATTTATTTATTATTTAGAAGATTATGTAAAATAAGTAGACTTATTTAAACTGTACTTTATGAGGGTACTGTTCTATGTTAGTATTTTTTTTTATTAGTCACAAAAATATACATAAATTACAAATAAATTTTATACTGAAATTAATTACATAATAGATGTAATTGATGTACCCCATAAAAAGGCAACGTTTTTGTGTATGTTGGGGGGTTTTATTATATTGGTTTTATTTGATTGATTGATGACATGATTCATTTCAAGTTTTCAGTATAATTTTTAAGAAGAGTTTCAAATTCTTTTATATTATTATTCATATTTCTAATTTTTTCCGGTAATGAATTAAAAAAATTTACTAGGAGATATTTATGATTTAACTGTCTTGATATTTTTTTTACATTTTGGAGTAGGAAGTATTGACGTTTGTCTAAATTTTCTGTTATTTTCAAAGGGTGCAACTTTATTTTGAATATTATCTTAATAAATTTGTGATGTTGCATCGTAGAAGTATAATGCATTTAATTATCTGGCCTTAAATTGTTTAAATAAAAGTTCTTACGAACATGAATAGGGTTTTTTTTAATTGTTTTTATTATTAGTTTTTGTGATATGTAAATGCTTGTGTTTGATTTGTATGTGTACCGCCCCATCCTATAATGCCGTATTTTATAATTGATTGACAGAAAGCGAAGTGTGTGGTTCTAAGTATTTTTTGTTTAAAATATCTCTTAAACATCTAAATATATATATGTTAGTTTCTTTACTTTGTCGTTCAGAATATTTATATGTGGGGACCATTTTAAACGATGGTCTATTGTTATTACCATGTACTTAATATCGGTCTTGCTTTCTATGTTTGTAGATAATAATTAGCATTTGTGGTTTTCTGTATTTGTCACAGAGTGGATTATCATTAAATACAGTTTTACATGTATATGTATAACTTTATTTTCCAGCAAAAAGACCGTGTTAATATAATTATGTAGTGGTTTTCCTTGTGGTTAAAACGACTAAGAAACGAGGAAAAAGTTACTTGATAAGAAAATCCTGTCAAATAAAAAATATATGTTATTTGACTTTTTAATTATTTGATTTTTTTTTTATAAACGTTGTTTTCATTGTCAATAATTTTCACAGTTTAAATTTTTCAAAGCCCACCAGAACGATCGAAAAAAAGAAGTACGAGTGACATCATGCGCGCCGTCATTAGAAAGGCCATTCCTACACGGGTAGGTAAGAAATCAACAAATCCCAAATATCGATTAAAATCATTTGTGTACCTCAGTGGTGACACACGTGCTGGTCCACGCTAATGGTGACGTACGTGTTCATCGGACATTTAATTTTTTTAAGCCATAATATTTCTCACAAGAATACCTTATTCAACGTTCTTGGCATATTGATGCCCTGCTGATGTAATAATTGAAACTGTCGTTAATAATTCAAATTAACATTACGATTTGCAATTTTATCCTGCTTTATTATATTTATTTTCTAACACTATTTCATTTATTTCTCTACCCTTAAGGAGAAAGTCTGCGCGGCCTTCTTCATGCAAAATTTGAGACCAAAATACTCAACCAAGCGGAGCGTATATTTCTTTAAATCAAAAGATGTAGCAATTTTCTAGTAGATGTATCTGCAACTTTATTTATTTATGTTTTAAATTATAATATAGAGCTCAATAAATAATTAAAATTTTCAATAGTTTAAAAGTATTTTTTGTGAGTTAAGAGGGTATAATCAGAGAAAACCGGAAATGTTTCATTTTTAAATCAAATTTTAGACGAATTGATTTCGAAAGATTGTTATTTTATCTAGTAAACGCATGTTTTAAATTTTGAGAAAAAAAAATATTTGTGGTATAATAATGTTATACCATAGGTCGTTGGTAGATTTGTTAAATTTTTAAAGAAAAATCTTATTTTAGAAGACATATTTCATACCATGTAATCATACATTATTGTAAATCAATACGTTATCTAGTAAACGCATGTTCAAAATTTTAATTTTAGTTCAAATAAATTCATTAAAAAATATATCCAAACACTTATTAATGACGAAAATTTCTCTATTTTGTCTATCTATTTACGGTCTTACAAATTAATATATTAAAGATTTTTTTTACATTCTCATTTTGCTTAGACATTATTGAAACATGATAAATACTTATGATCAAAAAATAATTACAAAAATTACATAATTTTAAAAGTTTTATCATCACGCCTTTGAGCATTTTTTGATGTAGGTATAAATTAAAGCAAATTTGGAATGAAATAAAATCGATATTGAGTTATAATTTTTAAAAGCTGATACGGAGAATAATTAATCGTTCTCATCGGAACCGCCCTGAACGATCGTAAGAACATCTTTCGTCGAAATGTGGATTTTCGGCCGCTGGCTGGTTAAAGGCCCTTCTGTTACTATTTCAAAAAAATAGTCTTGCTCATTCTACAGTGCTAACATAATGAAAAATTAAACATCGTAAAATAAAAATTAAAAATTAAACATCGTAAACACGGCCAAAGGTATTTTTGTTATTTATTTTTGGGGTTTTATGCCGTGTTGCGCTACCTCCTCCTTTAGCCAAAACCTACTTCCTCCTTTAGTCAACACGTAACACATAACACCCCAAAAATAAGTAACCCGTATGCGACATTTTTGAGTTCCAACGTTAACCAGCCGTTTGGAATTAAAATTTAGGCCCATCAAAATACTTCTATTAAATAATGTTCATGTTATTTTATATTCCATCATGTTTGTGTATTAATAGAGCAAAATAATGTTTTAAATAATTATCATTAACTTACAAAAAAGGGCAGTTGCCTTTGAAATCCTTAAAAATCTAATTTTTAGCCTTTATTTTAAAATTAAAAACAACAATAAATAATATAGTTCATATCCGTACCAGAAAAATTGATTTTTTTATCTGTTTTTGGGGTATTTTTGCAAATTTAAGTTTGGTATGAAAAGGGCCTTGCAGCCGTTCCTCTTAAGTATAAATAAATGCTTAATTTTTTTTACACCTACGCCTACTTATCTATATCTCTATATATAAAAAATCTCGTGTCACGGTGGTTGTGATCGCTAAATAAAAATAAAAATAAAACTCACGAAGCCAAAATACCTAACCAAACTTTAAAAAAATATTTTTGTAATCAAAAGGTATATCAAATATCTAATAAGAATATGTGCTACTTAATTTATTTGTGTTTTAAATTATAAAATAAAGGTAAATAAAGATTTAAATGTTACATATTAGTACAAGTAAATGATAAACATTTTTAAAAATAATTTGAACATTTGATGAAATATAAAATGAAAATTAATAAAAGAAAGCATTTTGATGGATTTTAATTTAAACTACAAATGACCTATATACGTAAATTATAATAATTATCCAAAAAACGCATTTTTACAATGTTTTAATTTTTTATTTCTCTTTTCATTATATTATGACATTAGTTGTTAAGGCAAGATATATTTTTGAATGATTATAATTAACTTACAAAAAAGGTCGTCTCCAAAATGAAGTAAAATTGAATTGTTTAATCCTACTAATATTATAAAGGCGAAAGTTTGTATGGATGTATGTTTGTTACTCTTTCACGCGAAAACTACTGAATGGAGTTTAATGAAACTTTACAATAATATAGCTCATACATCAGAATAGGCTATAGGCCAGGGGTGCTCAAACGGTCGATCGCGAGTGCTTTTTGAGTCGATCTCGAGAAAAAATTGCCGATGTAAATTATATCTATTCACAGTTCATGTTTTAGTTGATCCTCAATTAGTCCTAAATAAGACCGCCCATTTTTCATGCCTATTTGTTTATTATTTATTTATAGCTTAAATTGTCAATGGTGCGCTGTAAATAATCTATGGTGTGTGACGTCACATGTCCCCATAGAAAAAATTTTATTGCATATTCATGGTGAAATGTTGTCGAAAATCGACAGCCCGAAGTTTCTAGTGTGTGGTTTGGTGTATTTATGAGTCATACATACAAAATGAGTGCGACGAAGAGAAGTAAAACATGTCATTTTAATAACGATTGGGAGGATGAATTCTTATTTTGTATGGTGAAGGATAAGTGCATTTGTCTCATTTGCCGTGCGTCACTTGCAATACCTAAGCATGGGAACTTAGAGAGGCATTATAAAACCATTCATAAAAAACTATGAAAAAAATTTCCCGCCACAGAGTGAATTAAGAAAACGAAAAGTACGTGATTTAGAAACTTGTTTAAAAAAAGAACAAACGGATATGATTTTAGATTTTCACGCATAAAAGAGTTTTCGTTAGTTGTTTTTCGGGTGTTATGCCGTGTTGCGCTACCTCCTTCTTAAGCCAACGTTTTGGACAGCTTTACAGTGTCCATCATCAGGGAAGATGACACACCCACGCGGGCGGCACTTTTAAGGGGAGGCAAAATTTCACAATAAATAACAATAATAAATAAGAATTCCCCTATTTGGTTTTGAGTTTGGATTGCTTATGACTAATTTTCAGTGAGAAAATAGGGAGGGAGGGAGGTCCTTTGGCGATTTTTTGACAATTCTAACAATTCTAAGAAAGTTTCATGGATCATCATGGTGTGCTCCGATGGATCATCAAACCGTCCATGTGTTCCAAGTAGGTACAAAAATAGCAGGAAAACCATTTTCGTTTTTTAAATGAAGTATCAATTAAATTTCAAATAAATTAGGTGTAGTAAAAATTAAATCTGAGGACTCTCGTGTATACTAAGTCTTACGTTAAAACCATTTTCATGATCCGAATGATCTGTCAAAATTCCAGTAACGGATTAATCCGCTGACGCATTTCGAAGAAAAACGTTATGATATTTCGAGTGGCGTTAAATTTTATTAATAAATTCAAACCGTTCTTCAAAATTCGTGCGTCGTAGGAAAACCATACGCATATTGTGAGAGTAATACTAATTAAAGCTGGAGAGTCACAAGAAGATTCACTCTTAATTTAAAACCAGTTTTGTGATTACAATGTAAAATTCCAGTTGCTGATTAATTTGCTGACACATTAAAAAAAACATTCTCGTATTCGACGTGCAGTTATAAAATTCAAGTTGCAGACTGTGTATGTGCAGCCAGTATAAAATAAAAACCATTTTCATGTTCTGAGCGTTGTTTTGATTCACCGCACACTTAAACCAGTTTTATGTTCAGAATGTAAAATTCCAGTTGTGGATTCATCTGCTGACACATTTAGAAGGAAAATATTCTCGTATTCGACGTGCAGTTATAAAATTCAAGTTGCAGACTGTGTATGTGCAGCCAGTATAAAATAAAAACCATTTTCATGTTCTGAGCGTTGTTTTGATTCACCGCACACTTAAACCAGTTTTATGTTCAGAATGTAAAATTCCAGTTGTGGATTCATCTGCTGACACATTTAGAAGGAAAAGATTGTCGTATTCGAAGTGCAGTTATTAGTTAATAGTTACAGACTATTTATGTATTGCCAGAAACAAAGAAAAACACAAACCAGTTTTGTGTTAACGATAAATTAAATAAAAGTTGCCGATTTCTCGTGTACCGAGTGAAGCGTTGCATTTGAGTTGCATGCCATATGCTGCAAAATTCTGAGAAATTGACTGTTCCGTGTGTAACTATTATTTCGGAACTCTTACGCGGAACCAATCTTAAGTTGTCTGCCTTGTGTGATGAAGATTCGAAATGCTATTACATTGATACCATTCTAGATTTCCGAGAGCAGTTATAAATTTGAAGTAGAATTTAAAAACATTTATTATTTGTTTGGAAGAATACATGTCACATATGATATAAAAATCGGCATAAAATGAGGTCGCAATTGTCGGGATTGGAGTGAGGCGCTATGGGTACCCCCCTAATACTATGCGAGCGAAGCCGGGGGCAAAAGCTAGTTACCCATATATATTCAAAACAAAAAGATATTTAATATAATTTTTTATTAAAAAAGATATTATTCAGGTTGGTTGATTGATATTTTGATCTCAAATCCAAAATAAAGTTTTGTATGAAACGGATCGAAACGGGCCGCGCTCCCGTTCCTCTTAAATAGGAAATATTTCTAAGAACTGAATCCTACTAATATTATAAAGGTGAAAGTTTGCATGTTACTCTTTCACGCAAAAACTACTGAATAGATTTTAAAAATTCTTTCACTAATAGAAAGCTACATTATTTGCGGGATCTATAGGCTATATATATTGGTAAGCTCTGGCGTTATGAAATTATTTATCATACGTTTTCTGTCGCTAACAAAATAGATTTATTGCAAACGCCAATTGTCACCTTGGAAACGTTGTTTTTTTTTTAAATTAGGTTACTATGGACATCCCTTTGATGTTAAAATTCAAATATGTATAAAATACTAATTCCTACTTTACTGAGTGGATTTTAATGAAACTTTACAATAATATAATCATATAGGGTATCGCTCAGAGCTCTGGCATTACGAAATTTGTATGAAAAAATTGCAATAGGTGGCACGATTAGTAAGATATCTATAATTATTTAATCGATTCAAATTATTAGGGAAGTAGGTACTTCAAATAAATTCGCTAATTCAAATATTTTCTAAAATAGAATTTTTATTTAAGAATCTTTGTTTTACAAAATGTCATTCTCAAATTTTGACATTTTCTATCACAGAACAATTATTGTTTTAATTGGATAAACAGGTATCGATTTTTTTACGTATAAAACTGCCGTACTGGATATTTTGGTAGAATATAAAAAGAAGAATAATAATTCGTACTTAACTATCTCTAAAAATGAATCACCGAAATGTATATATGCGCATAAACCCGAACGACTGAACCAAATTGGATAAATCTTTTTTGTTATTTTTTTGTATAAAACTACCGTTGAGTTCTGGAATTTTGAAATTTGTATAAGAAATTATAATAGGTGGCATGCGAGCAGTTTGAAATCTGAATGTATCACAGGTGAGTGTGGGAAGTGGGGAGGGGGGTAGGGGGTGTTGGGAGGGTGTTAGTGGAGGGGGGAAGGGTAGGGGGAGGAGGGTGGGGGGAGGGGGTTAGGGGAGGGAGAGGGATGGAAGGGGAAAGGGGAAGGATGGAGGATGGTGTGGGGAGGGGTAAGGGGTGGGAGAAAAGGAGGTTTATGGGGGGGAGTGGTGTCGGGAAAGGGAATGTGGAGGGGTAGGGGGGTGAGGGGAGTGGTGGGTGGAGGGAGAGGGGGAGGGAGTTGATGGAGGGAGTGAAGTGGAGAGAGGGAAGGTGGAGGAGGCAGAGTGGGGTGGAATAGGGGGGAGGGAAGGAAGGGAATGGGGAGGGGTGGAGGAGGGGGAGGGAGAGGGGGGTTGATGGGGGAGAGTGGAGTGGGGGGAGGGGATGGATGGAGGGGGAGGGGGATTTATGGGGGTAGTGGAGTGGGGAGAAGGAAGGTGGAGGAGGCTGAGTGTAAATCCCCTAATACCATGCGAGCGAAGCCGCGGGAAAAAGCTAGTTAATAATAAGGAAAACGGTCATAAGGAAAAATTCTAAATTCTTCGCAATTCTACTCTAATTATTATTACAGCTGTGCTAGTGAGTCGTGAAACCTATCTATCATGATTACAAAATATTACCAATCTATTATATTTACTTTGACGCTCGCTATCTCTCTTGAGAGAGGAAATTTGCGTGATTATTATTATTATAAAGAAAATGACGTTTTTAATATCGTGATGAAAATATTTAAAGTTCTTGTTTAGAGAGCGTGACAAAGATTTTTTTTACTAAAAAACTATTATTAAAAACTAAGAACCAAGTTCTTAAGCAGCGCAAATTCAGGAAAGTTGAAATGTGTTAGATTTAAGGCGTCGCCGCCGCGCCGTATCCCCGCTCAAAAAGAAGAAGATGGAGAGATTTGTAATCACTAACGTGGAAGAGAGCGCGTTAATATTTAAAACGATAAAATTGGAGTGAAAATTGTGAAAATGTTTAATAAAACACGACTCATTTAAAATAGAGCAAAAATCTCTTGGGGGCTGACTAAAACAGCATTTTAAGAAATACTGTGAATTTTTTCATACACATAACTTGTAAAATGACTGAAACAAATTTGAATGTTTATAATAATTTTCGGAGCATACTTTGCGATTTTTTTTTTATCGAGGTAATTTCATATAATTTGCATTTCATCGTGAGGAATGTATAGACGTTATCTTCAAAAATAACATATACATATTTATTTAAGCGCTTAAAAACTTCAAATGTTTAAGGGAGATATGTAAGAAATCGGTAGAAATTCGGGTAGCGGCGGCTTAAAGAGAGAAAAATCTGATTCTGACCATCGTAATAAAAGTTTGTTAGTAATTTAATATTTTCAATCGTAATAAATTACTGATTTTAAAAACGATCTAAAACCTAAAAACCCTAAGGGGTTGAAATTTTGGCAATGACGCACGTAACGCTACTGGCTGCTAAGAGAACTGTCAACGGTAGCCGGGTTTGTCCCTACAGCGTTGGCCGGTGTGACAAGTGATAAATTGAAGATATCCACTGACTCCTCATAATTATTTGCCTCCATTAGTATTTTAGGAAATGAGGAATAATATTTTTTCGACATTAAAAATCAGTGAAAATATCCTTTTGCCAATGAAAATATAATTGGAAAAATAATATCAGAATTGTTGAAATCTCGGTCAAAGTCAAATGATAAGCTTAGTTCTCAGTATTCCCGGAATTAAACTGTGGATTAGGTCAATCGGCATAATATTATTGCACAAATCAGGAATAGTTCTGACCAGTCCAGCCCTGATTGGTACCGATCAGGCGATAGCTTTATTTTCGTGGATTTTGTAAATTTATCCCAAGGCTGACTATTACTGATACGCGGTCAGGTCTATTAACGACGAAGAGAAATGTATTGGTATACTGCTAGGGGATATCGTTTTAGCGTTAATTGAGCCGAACTTTTTACCGATTAACTTGATGCCATGATCGGCTTTGGGATTTCGGTTGTATGGATTCTCTTTTAAGTAACGAGCGCGTTTAATCCCTATTATAATAAATATTTTGAAGGAATCTAATACTTGTAATATGACTAATAATTTAGGTATGACTAATAATATACAGAAAAGTTGGACACGTTTAACGCGCTCTTTAAAAGGAACACCTTTTTATAAGTATTTAATGAGAAATAAGTATTTCAGTAAACGGAAATAGAAAATAGTGAATTTTAATAGAATTTTTTTTTCTTCTTCAATGTTTGCATATGCACTTTGTGGTGCCATTTTTAATTAAATGAAAAATTATCAACATGTTTCGAAACCAAAGGATCGTCATGATAAGATTAATATTAATAAAAATAACAAAAGACAGCAAGTATAGACAAAGAAGAACAAAAAACAAAAATATTGTACGGAGGGGTGATTAATTACTTAAAATTATCTTCATAACACAATTATTTGAAATTAAATAAAAGAAAAAAAAAGAAAAATATATGTAATAATTGCAATTATATTTAAAAAAACTCTTAAAACAAACAATACTAATCAATAATCACAAAAATAAATTATTATAAATGGTAGTAAAAGAAAATTGGCAAAAAGATATCTTTTTGGAAGAATTCGGCCAAAAATTTCTATTAAAACTGCAATCACCGTATACAATTCAATTATTGCTCCACACTTCAACTACTGCTCAAGTATACTTTTCCTATGTAACGAAAGAGAACAAAATAAGTTACAAATTCTCCAAAACAGGGCAATGAGAATAATTCTTCGACGAAACAGATTTTCAAAAATAATTTAAATGTTAAAGGAACTAAATTGGTTGACCGTGAAACAGATGCTGACCTTGAACACGATGGTATTTATCCACAAAATATTGAACAACACGTTACCAAAATACTTCTCAAATAAAATTTTATACAATAAATAGATTCACAGATATAACACAAGGACGTGCAAGGAAATTAGGCTACAAAAAAAGGACAAAGCGAATACGCAGAACAGTCTACTGTACAAGGGAATGAAGTTGTATAACACACTACCAGAAACTTTGAAGTCCACACCAATTGGAAAGTTCAAGATGTATTGTAGGAGCTACATAAAACTTGAAAAAATATAGTGAATACGAAATATTATAATCAATTAGAAATTTGTAAACTTAAATGTACAAATTACTAAAATAAAAATTATTATTATTATTATAGTATTAATATGAAAATACATTTAAGAGATGGCTATTTTAAAAAAATATTTCGTTATTTATAATATTCAATTGACTTTTAACACTTTTTTTTTAATTTTACGTTATCTAATAGGCCACTTGCATGGATTTCATAACGACTTGGAAAAAATCGTGTCGATAGATTTTTTTACTAAGATTACGAAAATGTTAGTAAAAAGTTTTTAGAAATGTACGTTTATTTTTATTTTTAAATGAATAAATCCATTATTTAACACTTTGATTTCAGGCGAATTTTTGAATTTGACATTTAACGTTCACCAGATTTATTGTTTGTTCTCTGCGAACTTATCATTTGGTTTGACTTTTTGACAGAGGTTATGAAGAGAACCCCGTACATTTTACGCTGTCTGTATATGTTTTAGAGGTATAATAGTAGTGGTGCTGATTTTAACAAAATCATATTTTATAATATTCTTATTATTATTATAATTTACAAGTACACGTATTTATTGGATTGGATTTAGTTATATAGACGTTGAACATTATAATGATTTATGATCAATAAGATGGATCAAGGAAAAAAATATTAATGAGATATAATATTTTTGGTATGACTCGTTATTCTCCTTGCCTTTTCTTGAGGAAAACGTTTTTTTAATGGTTTTCGGCTATGTAATTATAGTTTTTTCGCACCCATAAAATTATGTCTCGTCTTTTCGGTTTATAAAAAATGGTCTGATTTTTCAGATTGAAATTTTCAAAATGTCAGGGTTTCAAAAATACGATTAAAAAAAATACGGAATGTCTTAGAATATTTGCCTAAACCTGAAAAAAAATGTGATGCTAGTGGCCTATTGTAAACCTGTTGTGTTTATGTGTAAATTTTTTAACCCTTTATTTATATCAAAAGAATGATTTGTTTCGAAAATGTTGTTGGCAAATTCATAACA
Source organism: Limnephilus rhombicus (assembly GCA_929108145.2). NCBI lineage: Eukaryota > Metazoa > Arthropoda > Insecta > Trichoptera > Limnephilidae > Limnephilus > Limnephilus rhombicus. The sequence continues at coordinate 22,196,041 of OV815271.1, read as the reverse complement.
ATTATTATTATTGATACAGATGTTCCTTAACTCTAGTATTGAAATTTCTAGAAGTCTTCCCTTTTTTACTTTCGTATTTTATTTTTCACTTGGCGCCATTTTTATTAAATTAAAATAATTAAACTATTTTAATAAAATTGCGTCAAAACATGGCGTCAAAAAAAAAGACTTAAAATTGACCGTTTTTGAAAATAGCTATCAAAATGCATTATTTTCGGTTACCGAAAGAGATTCTTCTGATTTTTTTTACTTTTAACTAACTATTTTTTTAAGTAATAATAATAATAAGCTGAAATTATCACAAATATCTTGACATTAAAAATGTTTTCGTGTTTAAACATGCAATTTGTGACACTGAAAATGTTAATATCATTGTTATATTTGTTTGCTAAACTACGCAGGCGAGGAATTTGCGAGTTTTCTACTTAGAACACTGCACATCTGGACTCCATTCTACCAAGCTCACATTGATAGAATCGAAAAAAATCCAAAAAAAAAATTTTAACCACATAAATTATAAACAAAAATTACTCTTCTTAAATTAATTAATTACCGCAATTTCAACTCCCTTTATACACGACGTTTAATTTTTGGCCAAATTTTATTATTTTAAATTGTTAATAATGGCCTGGACTCGCCAAAGCTAACCAACTTAATAAAAATTCATATTCCGTCAAGATCAACTCGGCAATCCCATTGGTTTCATTTGCCTACATGTAGAACTAACATTAGAAAATTCAACAATTCCCCGTATATGTCCGCAATATAACACAAAATTTCAAAATATAGACACTTTTAGCCATACACTACAGAAATATCGATTAGAAGTAACACGCACGATCGAAAATTAATACGAGAGTGTGAAAAGTATCCGGAGCATCTCCTATCCTCCTCCTTTATTCCCCTTCCTTTCCTCCTCACCTCAAATTAATTTTAATATGTAATAAAACTCTATCTCCAATCAACCTTAACATAGGAGACTTTTTTGGCTTGACTCGATTTAACAATGTATATTTTTATCTTCATGTTTAATGTATAAGCTGTTTGTCCCTTACTAATAAATAAATAATTTCTTTGTGAATGGTTACATTGAACTAGGTTCTTGTTCTTATGCCTAGGTATCGAGGAGATACACTCAAATTGACTGGTCTCGAAAGTTCGCAACAGAGAAGCTCCGAATTTATATTAGTTAAGTTAAGTTATAATTAATATAAAACTGCTACGACAGCATTTTCAGCACATTAAAAATTACTTTGGAATTGTCTTTGTTTTAGACAGCCCGCTGTTTTCCAACTGTTACGGAGGGGAGTTACTCTACCAATAAACTTGTTCGGTTGAATTGAGAGAAAGAGCGATTTGTCAGAAACACTATTCAATTATTTTGGCTTTTAATTGAGTTGTGGAATTAATTTAGTGCATTTCAAAATGTTTCAAAACATTATTTTGATTTTGAATTTTGTCGAATGAATTTTAATTCTTTATATTTATTTTATACAAACTGGTTCCCGGCATGCGTTGCAATACCACATTCAAAGCAATATATTGTTTCTCCCTGCATCACCTTTCCCGTGCGTCCCCGTTCCCCTCCCGCGTCCCTAGCTAGCTTTAAAAATTATCCCCTTTATGTTATTGTGATATATGAGCAATATTATTGTAAAATTTCATTAAAATCCATTCAGTAGATTTAGCAGTTTTTTCAGTAGTTTTTTCGTGAAAGAGTAACAAACACATGTAAATCCTTACAAACTTTCGCGTTTAAGTAGGATTTTTGTTTTTATTAACTCCACACAGGAGGCTCTGAGCAAAATCATTCCCCTCAAGGCCTATGTTATCTTTGGGGATTCTGTGTGCAGAGTCTTTTGATGAAAGGAAGGAGATGAAGTTCTGGGACAGAAAAAGTGTTTTAAACTAAAAATATCTCATTTTGGGAGGCGGATATGGGTACTACCGCCCCGGGAACCATTTTTTGGATAACCAACACCTCTGTCATAGGTCACCCCAAGTGATTTGCTACGTTTGATGACTAAGCAGGGGTGCCCAGGTTCATGGGGTGAGGTTTGTCTAGATCTCGGTGGTGGACGCGTCTTCTTATTGTCTGTGTGGTGATCGGGATCAAAAGAGACTGGTTAAGGGAGTCCTTTTGAACTCTCCAACTGGACCCTCTCGACCTTCCCCTTCCACAGCAGAACCTTTTCCTTCAGAGAACTTCCTCCCCTGTGCATCCCCTGAGATGACAAAGGCCCCGAGGGAAATAATTTTCGTCAGGGCCTCCAGTGTGGAGCTAATGTAAAAAAAAAATTGAAATAAACTATCACCATCAACTATATTCGGCTGGTAAAAAGCTCTTCGAATCCAAATCTTAGAAAAGTCAAACGAAAATATTGAGAAGATTAGTTTGTGCAATCTTTGTTTTTTTTCAGTGTGAATACTGCACAAGAGTCCCAACTGGAGCCACTGGGTCTTTGGCATCCCCAATTGGGGTACGTTACGAAGGTGAAGGTAGTGCGGAGGAAAAGGAGATGGGGAAGAGGAAGTTGAGAAGTATCTGGCTATTCAGATCTGATCACAAAACAGGTTAAAGCCATCATAAGCAACTTTTCCAATCTGAAGGGCGATTCTGAGAGCTTCTTCCACTCTGAAGCGGGTAGCAAATATACTTTATTTTAATGAATTAATTGTGAAATAAAACAAATTGCCAAGATTTGAACCCGCTACCTTTGAATTGCCAGCCGACAACCTTATCCCTCGAACACGGCGGCCGTGGTTGTTGGTATATACAGAAAATAGATAAATACTACGTACAAACATCAGGCATGAACCCAACATTTAGATAAGAAGAAACGTTTATTTTAACATTAGAACTCCACTATTTAGTAGCCAGACATGGAACATGCTCAAACGGAAGCGTAGAAGCTTTAACGGAAACGCTTGTAAAGGATCAGATAACAAAGTCCGGAGTCGCAAACACAAACCGTCCGGTGTCTTGGCTCTACGGACAAACAGAAAGGGGCACGAACTGCTGTTGACAAATAAGGTCTAATTACGGCGAGAGATTTAGACCGACTCTCCCCGGAGCGAAGAATGGCCACAGCATATCAATATTAATGACACCCGATAATAATAATGGTCCGACTGTTTGCCTGGAGTCTGGAAGCTTATTTGGTTTCCTGTTCGAGTCCTTGCGCAGGATTCAGTTATAACAGCGGTAAATCTACTATGTGACACTAAAGGGGAGATTAAACAGTAGGGAGAAGAGAATGAAGAATAGAAGTTATAATTATTGAGAAAAAATTGGCAAAAAATACTTTTTTATTTTATCATCAGTCAATTTCGTCGGAAAAATTCTTTATAAAAATTGTATAAATTTTACACGATTAACATTAATTAACTTTTTTTAAACGAAGTATTTTTGGGAATCATAAACTCCTCAGGGTAATTTTAATTATTTGAGAATAACTCATACAGGTCTCATGGAAATCGTTGTGTCTCCCTTATTATCTTGGTGAGAAATACGATCTAAACGGTATTAGAAAGAAAAAATACCACGCTTTGTATTCAAATTTAAAGTTAACCGCAAAATAATTAAAATGTACACTTTTGTGAAACCACAGTTTCAATGAAAGTGTTAAAAATTTACAGATTTGGGAATTTTTCCTCCTTATAGCATGCTCTATTAAAATACTTGTAGAACAGACTCAGCATGCCCACATTTCATCTGTGCATTAGAGATGGCATCGGTCTATTAACAAGGGATTGTCAATCAGAAGGACCGCTCTCCTTTACACAGAATCAAGTAGGTTTATCAAGTATTGTGAGGGTCCAGTCCAGAGGTGGCTCCCGTATTTAACTGTTGGGCGTACTTGAGATGTGTATGGGGTTTGAACCTTGTCACTATCGAAGAATCTGCTAGCCCTGTACAAGACTTGTTGGCCCAGTTTCTTTGAGGCTAGTTTTATTCGGGCTTCCATGGAGCCCCGATACCTGAGCTGATCTGATGTACTTACCCGAAGTATTTGAATGGAGTCTCTATTGGAGAGGGTGCTTCCGTCAAATTGCACCAGACAATCTTTGATCTCCGTCTTTGCTGAAACAGACACGATTGGGTTTTCGAGTCGTTGAAACTGATCAGGTTGACTAACCCCCGGTATAAACCTCTTCGATATGGTGGTCAACTTTTTGTCTCAAAACTTCCCGAGCTTTTCGAACACCATAAGTGGAAGGAGACTTGTCAAAAATATAACCCTCGTGAATGCTGTCGCCAGTTTAGCATTGAATTGGTGCACATTTAACCAGATCGTTGATGTACAACATAAACAGCGCTGGTTACAGCACAGATCCTTGAGGTACCCCCGCATTGATTTGATGCGGAGAAGAAGAAGAGTTGTGAACTATAGTTTTAATTGTTCTTCTCTTGAGAAAGTCTGGAATCCTACTATGCAGGACGGGACGGCAAATCCCATAAGATGGTAACCTCTCGACAAGTGCTCGGTGCCAGAACCTAAAAATGCTCCAAGATAGCCACACCATACATATTTCCGATCGCTTAAGATGTTGTTATGTGAGCAACTTGTTATTAACCACCCTTTCCAATACATTTAACAGTATGGAAGTGATATGAAGAGGCTATTGGCCGTAATTCGAAGGATCGTAGCAGTCCCCTTCTTTAGGAATTGGTTGAACCTTTCCACTTTTGAGTGAGTGAGAGTTTATACAATTTTGAGAGCACCGAAGTTAATTCCGACGAATAAAAGGAATTGAAATAAATTAACTAAATCAACACTACAACAATACTAAAATAATATGAGACAAATTTAATATACCTAAGTATAATGAGATGAATAAAATATATTAAATACATATCAAAGCGTTAAATTTGTGCTGTGAACCGCAAAATATAAAACGTTAAAACTCAAATAATCTTATCATATTTTTAGAAATGATTTATTGCTTTATAAGTCAGTTTTTTATAACAATGTTAAAATATTTTTACGATGTTCCGTAGAGTGAAAACGTGTCACTCCGTCATAGCACATTGAACGAACAGACTATAAATGGGAAGCTTAAAGTTTTAACTTTATCACAACATCGAGCTATTAGACTAACTTGAGATTTCTCGTTGGAGGAGATATGTGCCACATTATGTCTACAGGGTAATCCTGGAGAGTATTTAGAGAACGCATTTAAGTTTGGTTAAGTTTTAGGGTCTCAAAAACACTGTCAGAAAAACGATTTGGGAGGTACTTGTTGCCGGTACGATTAAAGTAATAGCTTCAGTCAGTTTAAGATCAAAACGTTTTTTATATATTATGTCTTGTTGATTACGAACAGTACAATCATGTTTTTAAAATTTTCTTTAAATGACGCAATTCATTCGATAGCACGAAATACGTGCTGGAAAAAAATTATTTCAGTGACTACTCAAGTTATCCGGTTCCATGCCAACTCAGAATCAACTGAAGTCAACACCTCTTTGAAAAGTCATTAAGTGCCGCGAAAAACAGCCCTACCCTAACCTGTTTAACCAATTTTTTATATTTTTTTTTTCATCACTTTTAATGACTTTTCAAATGAGGTGATGAGTTGAGTTCATTCTGAGTTGTCCCGTCACCAGTTATTCTTTTTTTCAATGATTAAATTTACGTTTGTGCCACTTACAAGGACGACCAAAAAGAATTACGGCCCCAAAAATATGAAAAACATTGTCTTCAAACTAATCATAAATATTTTTAAAACGTTCTCCATCAAACAGTTTTATTAGTAATTTTATCAGTATATTTTGTGAAAGCAACCCAACCCAACCTAACCTAACCTAACCTAACCTAACCTAACCTAACCTAACCTAACCTAACCCAACCCTAAGTACTTATAATGTTGATATATAAGTACTTAGGGTTAACAATAACGTTACATTAACGATAATTTACAATTATGGTCATTTTACAGTTTAATTATATATACAATCTAGCTGTATCACTAATTCAAAATACAGAAACAATTCAATACGAAAACGTTTGTATTTTTTAATTAGAATACTACGACTACCTGATCCAAACTAACCATAAAGAGATTTTTTTTAGATTATCTTCTCGTACGTATTTGTGGTCAGAATTTCAAATTAAAATATTGTTGGCGTCGTAAATCGATAATTCGACCTTGTTAGCACCGGCAGATCTGAGTAACCCTGTATTAATAATATTATTTGACAGTTAACAACAATAGGTCTTCAGTGGTCGTAAGAAAAAATGGTTTTAAACATTGGGTTTATTTGTTTTTGTTTTGTTTTACGTGAATAACGCATAAGAGTCCCAACTGCTCCCAACCGTCTGAAGCCAGTGAGACCATGGTATTTCCTATTGGGGGACGTCGTGAGACTAAAAGTAAGGGAGAGGGAAAGGAGATGGGAAAAGGGAGATAGGGAAGTACCTTCGAATTTCAGATCTGGTCACCAATACGGCTAAAGCCATTTCTAACAACGCTTCAATTATGAATAGTGGTCATGCACCAGGTATCTTCCACTCTGAAACGTGACGCAAATATACTACATGTTATTTTAAATAATTAATCAAACAAAGTTAATTTGATCCCGCGAAATTCGGATTGCTAGTCGAGAGTCTTATCCCTCGACGATGGAGGTCGCCAAAAAATACTTCAAAAATGGTTTTAAACACGTCTATTCAAACATATTCAATTATTGAGGCCCGCAACTGTATACTACATTTTCTACAAAAGATAGTCAGATCTGTAAATCTAAATCTTAATTTACTATTTATTTTTGGCGATAATGTTTACTAAATAAATCGCACTAACAAACCTACGGCCTTACTACAACTGATAAACAATCGTTTAAATGGTTGCTTACCAGTTATTAAAATTTAAAACACATTTAAAGTTTATTAATGAAGGGGTAAATGTTTTAGTGTTGTTGGTTTATGCAACTCCATTATACAGGATGTCCGGGGGTAAAGTGCATTAACTTTCGGAAGTAATTCTACATGATGGTAGGAGTAAAAAAGATTAACAACTTTTTCCGAAATTCCAACTTTTTCCCATACAAAAAGACGTACCTACCAAAAATCCTTAGTGTGTGTGTGTGTTAGACGATCTTACTTGCTGAAAACCTGCCAGGTACGATTGTGGCAACATTGCATGGTTGTGATTGGCCCGTATGGTAACAGTGGAAAATAATAAAGCTGGCCGCACACGCCGGTCTAATTTTATCTTTTTACCACAAAACTACCCCCAAAAGTTGGAATTTCGAAAAAAGTTACAGATCTTTTTTACTTATAATATCATGTAGAATCACTTCCAGAAGTTAATGCACTTTACCCCCGGACACCCTGTATATTTATCCGGTTTCCTGCAATATAAGTAGGGTAAGATTATCGTTGCTGTAATTATGAAAGGTTGTATGAATCAAAAGTCCCTGTGTTTTGGCTTCAAATTAGTACAATGCCCAATATTTTTGGTTGACACATGGTCAGTTTTTGGTTTAAAAATAATTATATGACTATTCGATAAACCTTTCCGCGGGCACTCTTGTAACGGAAATGTGTGTTTTCTGGAAAATGGGACATTGAGAATTCGTCCGTTTTGTAATCACAGAAATGAAATAACTAATCGCATAAATGCAGCGCAATCCTGGCGCAGCGCAGTACGTCGAGGCAGGTTATTATATCAAATAAGTTTTCGTCTATGTCATTTATTCTGCCGCCCCGGGAAGCATTTATTTATAACCAACACCTCTGCTATAGGTCATCCCAAGTGTACGTTTGGTGACTTAGAAGAGGTGTCCCGGTTCATGGGCGAGGTTTATCGGGGTCTTGGCGGCAGTTGCGCCTGCCTACCTACTGCGTGGCGGGCCGGATCGAAAGAGACTGGTTGAGGGAGACCTTTTGACCTCTTCGGCAGAATTCGAAACATCCCTTCATGCGGACGTATGAAGGGATGGATTCCTCTGTCACTTCTGGACTCACAGACCTCCAGATTCCTAACCACTCCTCATTCCTTTTTCTTCTTCTCCTTTCTTTCCTAAAAAGACCCTCCAAACAGCATCCCCAACGATGAACGAGGGAAATTATTTTCCTCAGGAGTGTGTGGAGATTATCTCCTTGTGTGGAGATAATCTAAAAAAACATATAAGTTTTTTTAGTGTATAGGTAGGTGTGTGTGTGTGTGCATGTGTGTGTGTGAGGGTGAGGGAGGGTGTGTATGTGTGAGTATATATGTATATAGCTAATGAAAAATATATATATTTTACATTAGCTTCACACAGGAGGCACCGAGGAAAACAATTTCCGTAGGGGCCTATGTCATCTTTGAGGATGCTGTGTGGAGGGTTTTTTAAGGGAAAGGAAGGAGAAGAAGATATGGGACGGAAAAAGGTATGAGGGGTGGATAGGAATCTGGGGGTCAGTGTGGCCAGGAGTGACGGACGTATGAATCTATTCCTCACACTGCGGTGCAAGGCGAAGGGTCGGGAGAATCCGGCTGAAGAGGTCAAAAGGCCTCCCTCAATCAGTCTCCTCCGATCCAGCCCGCCACGCAGTGGTTGGGCAAACGTATCCGCCAGCAAGACCTAGACAAACCTCATGCCATGTACCCGGGCACCCCTGCTAAGTCACCAAACGTAGCGAACCACTTGGGGTGACCTCTGGCAGATATATGAATATGTATGCACGGTCAACAGTTTATACCATTGAAGTTATGCTCCTTTTTAATTTGAGCAGTGAATCCGATGTTAGAGTTATTAACACAAATATTATTAAAGGTATGAAGTGTATTATAATTGCGTAATGCAACGCTTCTGATTTATGAATTAAACTTAATTTTTAAACAATTTTAATACCTTGCAAACTTTGTCTTGAAGATGCAAATAGCAAAAAAAGGTGTAATAGTGTGGGAGGAGACATTTTGTAAACCTTCCTTTGAAATAGGGGATCTGTGTTAGACAAAACATCCGAAATGTTTATTATTTCTAATACAATAAGGCGGGAAGCGAAGATCTGTTCATCTTTCACCCTTCGTTAACCACAAACGGTAATTTAATAACCCTTTCAACTAATGTTCAACGCTCATGAATTTCTATTTCCGTCGTTTTAAAAAGAAAAGGGCGCAACGCGCTCCCTCACTGACAATGCATTGTTTATTATGTGATTTGTGAATCAGAAAAAACGAAACACATTGCAGTATTGTTTCATTGCAGCTTTGTTTGGAAATTTTCCCCATACTGCGCCGGCATTTTTAGATTTAACCGTAAATAATGGACCGTTGGTTTGTTTTAGAAATAAAACGATTGTGTACACTGTAATTTCCGCGTAATGTTTTTTTTTCATTAGCTTCACACAGAAGGCCCTGAGGAAATTTACCACCCTTTTTTGAAAAATTATGCCTCTGAATTTTAACATGGTGACAAAAACCTTTTTTTTACATTTTCTTCCCAGAGGGCCTTAGGAAAATAGTTTCCCTCAGGGCCTGTGTCATCTTTGGGGATGTTATCTGGAGGGTATTTTTAAAAAAGTAAGGAGAGGAAGTTCTGGGAAGGAAAAGGGTATGAGGGATGGGTAGGAATCTGAGGCTTAGTGTGTCCAGGGTTGACGTACGTATGAATTCATCCCTCCCACCGCGATGCAAGGCTATTTTCCGACAGAGTACGGCTGGAGAAGTCAAAGGGACTCCCTCAACCATTCTCTCCCGATTCGCCCAGCCATGTAGCTGGTGGGCAGACGCATCCGCCGCCAAGACCCTGACAAACCCGGGCATCCCTGGTAAGTAACCAACCACTTGAGGTGACCTATGGCAGAGATATTGGTTACCTATACCTGCACATTTTCACCTTTATTCAATGATTTGTTGATGTATGAGGTTACATTAGCAACAGTATCTTGTGTGCTGGGTTACTTTGTGAAACCAAACTGCTTTTTGTGTAGAATTTTATTACTTTCTAGGAAATTGACCAATGGGTTTTTCACTATTTTTTCAAAAATCCTACGTTTGAGATTATACAGATTGGGCGATAGTTAGTTACTTATTGTGGATCTCCAGATTTATAAATAGGTGAAATTATTGTATTTTTTATAGTTTGTCGGAAATATTCCCTTTGTTAAACTTAAGTTTATCAAATGAGTAATTGGTTTTATCAAATGAATTTTCAAGGATTTTAGGTTATGTACCGTTGTAAGGTTGAATCCTGGGGACGAACCTCTTTTGGTACCTTCTATTATTTTTTAAATTTCATTTTCAGAAGTGTTTCCAATTTTTGGTAAATTATTTAGATTTTGCACATTTTCTATCTTCTATTTTTTCGGGTTAGACGGTTTATTAATATTTTTAGCAAGATTTTTTCTACATTAGGAAAAAAAGAATTAATGATGTTTGCACATTGTTTAGGTTGAATATTAGCATCTATGATTTTGTTTTCTTGTTTAATGTATTTTATGTTTGGTGTTTTTTTTAGTATCCATGGCTAAGTTGACTGTTTTCCAAATTTGTTTGTTGTTATTTTCTGCAGAAAGTATTTTTTTAATACAGGTTGTTAATTTATTTTTAAAAATTTTGTAAAATATGTACGCTTTTTCATTTGGGGGATTTTTCATTGATGTTTTATAAAGTTTTTCTTTGTTTCTGATTGAAATTATAAATCCTTGGGTTATCCAAGGGTTTAAAAAGCTTAGTTTTGATTTTACATGGACTGTAGTTTGAGTGGTTGAATTTTTTACGCGTTTAGACGATGTATTTTTAAAGTTTTTTTAGCAAGTTTCAGTATCGTAAGTGTTTATCACGTTGTTCCTTTGTTCATTTCTTAGTTTTTTGGATAAAGTAGTCATATTTGTGGAGGATTTTTTAGTTTTAAATTTTTTTTTAGATTTAATTTTGTTATCATAAAGAAAAATGCATGCATGGTGGTCAGTTATATCAGTTTTACAAATAATTGATTTTATTTTGTCGATATCTTTAATATTTATGTTAGTCCATATATGGTCTAAACAAGATGGAGTGCGATTTTTTGTTTCTCTCGTATTTTTATTTAAGCACGATATAAAGTTAAATTGGTCATACGGTTTTTTGATTTTTTTTTCCTACGTTTTCCTAACGTTTATATTGAAGTCATTGGTGATTTTTATGTTATTTTCTACGTTTTCACTAGTGTTTATATTAAAATTTAATTTGTGTTCATTTATAAATGAAGAAATATTCGAACCATGGGTTCCATAAATAGTTATTATGTGGTAGGTACGTTGTTTTGCCGAGTTTGAATTGTATTCCAATACAGTGTCTAGGATGGTCGGTTATTTTGATAATACTAAGTTAATCGTGAATGAATATTGCGAGTCCGCTATTTTTATTGGTTGTAACATACTCGTAGTTGTATTCTGGCAAATTATAAGAGGGTGACTCGTCGTTAGTAAATGATTCTGATAATATTATGACGTCAGGTATTTTATTTAGATTATTTAATTTTAGAGTTAACTCATCCCAATGTCGTTCCACTCTTCGAATGTTAACAACATAAATGAAAGTATTATTGAGATTCTTTGAAATAATTTCATTACATGAATCGGTTCATCGGTTGTATTTTAAAATTATTTTCTAATTCATTAGCTATGAAGTCATTCATTTAAATAAGTTTTTTTTAAGAAAAATATTAATGGGATGTTAATTTATTTTAATCATAGAGACAAAATACATGTTTATCATTATTGAAAACATTAATCGCAATATGTTTTCACTAACTCTATGTTATGACTCGACACAGGTATATCCTAGTGAGACAGGCATAAAAAAAACAATGTACATATACTTTTTTATAGATACATAAATAAATAGATAAAAATATTTATTTGAAATAAATATGTATTTGATATAAATCGAAATACGTCCAGAAACATGTTCCAAATTAGGAATCGTAGAAAAACGTTTCAAATGACAAACGAACTTTAGATGTTTTAACAAAACTTGTTGATAGACTGGGACATGAGCAAGAAAAGTGTACAAAGTGTTAAGGCTCGTACTTTTTACCACATACATTTATTACATAACTCTCATAAAATGGGTCAAACATAATTTTGACACAGTGACGATTAGGCCCTGTCAGAATAACAATAATAAGACTTGATTATTTCGAATAGTGATAATATTTTAACTAAAAAAATTAATATATCATTAGAAATAATTATCGTCCATCACTTATATTTATCTACCAAGCAATCGACAAATTAATTAAATTTTACGTATCGTGGTTTATTTTAGTTATTTCGGAAAAGATGCGTTAAAATAATTCCTTAAAAGTAAAGTGACTTGTTTTTGTCCTTTTAATGACATTTACATGTTGCGAAAATGTGTTAACAAGTTGGTATATGCTAAGCGCTAAACATATATCTACAAAGTTAGAGCGAGTAAGTAAGTAATCGACTTTGCGAAACATTTCGAGATGTCATTTCGAGTTCGTAGAGAGCTCTTACGCACATTTACAAACGTAATGGATTTTAACAGCCTAAAATACTAAAAGGCTTTCAAGTGAAATGTTTCACGAGTAACTGAAAGTGGATATCTTCCAAAGTAGGCTTTTCGTATCAAATGTTTATAATAAGTTGAATTATTTATATTTCAGTTTACTATAATAATGTTTTCATTACAACAGAAATAAGTTCTATATAATTGATTCCTATCATAGAAATTCAATTTGTATGTCTATGAGTCCTGTCTTAACCTGGCAGAAATAATACCAATGTGGTTTATTCCACTATCCATATGATCAGGTTAAGAAGGTTTTTGTGGAGTGACCTCATAATCTATGAAAATTTGTGATGACGTGGATGCATTAATTGTCAAAAAGTGATCTTTCAGTGTATTAGTAGGGTATATGATAAGCTGATTTGAATCCGCGAACAATTTAAATATTCGATGTTTTATAATTTTTTCATGTTTTTTAAGTTCCTAAAAATTCATTAAAAATTCCTGCTTGGGTTTGTGCTAAACTAAGCATGTGTTACTGTTGTAGATAATTTAAATATTCGATGTTTAATATAATCTTTTCATGTTTTTTTAAGTTCCTAAAAATTCATTAAAAATTCCTGCTTGGGTTTGCACTAAACTAAGCATGTGTTACTGTTGTAGATAATTTAAATATTCGATGTTTAATATAATCTTTTCATGTTTTTTTAAGTTCCTAAAAATTCATTAAAAATTCCTGCTTGGGTTTGCGCTAAACTAAGCATGTGTTACTGTTGTAGATAATTTAAATATTCGATGTTTAATATAATTTTTCCATGTTTTTTAAAAGTTCCTAAAAATTCCTTAAACATTCTTACTTTGGGTTTGTGCTAAAGTGAACATGTGTTATTGTTGTAGATATAAAAATTTTATTTGGTTATTGTTATTTGTTTCGGGTCGTTATTTATTTCTGATTAAGTTTGTATCTTTTCTTTGCTTTAATTACCTCTCTCCTTTTTGTACCGCAGTGCGCAAGTAAAATTAATGATGTTATTTCCTTCCAGTGACTAAATAAATTGTATAATCGATGATTATTTCATTTATTTATATTTTCATTTCATTTCGATAATCAATCAATATTTCCCACAGTTTGTGTTTTGTATATTCTTTCCATGCCTAAATGATGTTACTAACTCATTGCGATTGCTTTGTGGGAAAAAATTAAATCATATTTAAAAAAAATTTGGAATATTATCTTTCTTAAAAGAGGTATTAATTTTTTATTTTATATAATTGAACAAATCAGTAATTACTTTATTAATTCAAGATTCAAGGTTTGAAGGGCTTTCGGAAGAGCTTTTGTTATTTAAACGCACATACGAGTATCTTAACGTAATAACGTTTATCAATTATATTCCAACCAACTGCCATCCGAAGGTAAAATTGCACATAAAGAAAGCTTTTACTTCAATGTCGTACGAATACATTACAGAATAATTTATACGGGTATATAAACTGAGATAATCACATTATAAACATGATGATGTATTATAAAATAACACACGAATATCTACGGTTTTAATTCAATAATGCAAATAAAAATTTAATGGATGATTTGAAAATTTATTGGAATTCATAATTTTGACATTTTTTTTATTTAATGTGGTATAATAAATAGTTAATCGTTTGAAATATTATTTGTACAGGTGTTTAATAAAGACACACAAAAAAAACATTCATTAATTAACACAGAATATTAATGTCATATATTATTATCTGTTACTTTCATAATATTACTTTTCCAAGCAAACAGCCAAAATTCAAATAAGCCAGAATCCAAATAAGCCAGAATCACATTTCGCCAAAAAAATATGTCGCAGACGAGATTAAGGTTTCTCGAGTTTATTTGGGTAGAAAAAATAAATCCTCATTTTCCCTCCCTCCGTTCGTCTAGAGAAGTAAAAGGATCAACAAGTAGAGGCTGTCATTTCTCCGAAGTCGCTCTCGGAACCGATATCATAATACTTCTAGTTTATTTTGATTCGTATCTTCCTTCGAGTACTCCTTCACCAAATGATGAATAAATAATAATAATACCGTGGGCTGTATGGAAATGATTCCATTGGATTAAAGCCAGAACATCGCCATCGGTTCCTCTGAGAAATACCCGAACATTTGGTAACGTTTATTATTAGAAGCTTCCACCGTACCGAATCTCATTTCATAAAACATGTGCCTTGAGAAATTTCGTTATGCAAAAAATACACCAACTAAATAATATTAAAATCAAGTCTTGTAATCGTACTCGTGTGGTTTTTAGTGATTTCTTACTCTTTTTTATCAGGAAAAAACATGTGTATGACACTTGTTTTTATGGTAAGCGCTTTAAAGAATGTCCTGTAACTTTATCAATGGACATCATGTTTATAATGAGGTCAATTTCTACGCCTTTTCTATCCTAGCTAATCATAATTTTAAGCTTTACACAATTTAATAGTGCTTTTGTGCACACTTTATAATGCAAGTAAATACAAAATTGTAGTTAAGATTAATTAAATTAAAAACACATTACAATCATTTACTTGCAACTAGAAACTTTCAAACTAGTTTTTTAATAATTTATAACTATTTAAAAAAATATATCCGGTGAAAAGATATCATGTTTATTTTTGGCTCACCTGTCATAAAAGAAGCTGCCATAATAGTAAACAAAACAAATCGACTCCAATCCATGGCCAGCATTATTCCTGTCCGCATGTCTGAAGTCCTACATTAACAAAAACCAGCGAAATCCCGGAAAAAAGTCACCACCAATCGCCAATTCACCACCCACCATAAACAGAATTCAAAAATAAACAGAACACGCGCCAGAACCGGCCCGCATTTCAGGCAGAGTTTTATTATGTCAAGTTCGGAGATCGGAGACGTCGCGTCGGTTTGCGAGAGAGCTTCCGGGCGTCGCGTCGGGAGCCGACGGCGGTCGAGCGCAGACTGAACGGAGTGCGGACTGTGCGGAGTTCGGCGTCGCTTCGTGACGTGACGCGGCGGCGGGCGCTTTCGGTGCCCAACTTTCAGACAGTTCGGAATTAATGACGCAACCGACCTCCTCCCGCAACAAATATAGCGGAGATAGCGCATGAAGAAAAATCAACAGGTTTGGGCGTTTTCCTTGTTGCTCTTGCCCGCGTGACACTCTCGTGCCATTTTCTTAGCGTTTCATTTATTTATTTAATTAATCCAATCCAATATTTAACTCAATTTAATAAATAAAAATATTTAATCAAAAATACAAAATAATAATATGTTGCATGACATTCCTAATTAATTCATTTAATTACTCAGTTAGTAAAGAAATATTCCCGGGTTTAACTGGGTTGCTTGTCCATTTAAAGGAAATTAAGGAACAATTTAGCTGCTTTAAAATGGTAGGTATAGTTATAAAAATTTTGCAGTTATTAAATATTAAAAATACCTGGTATGTGACAATAAATCATTGATTGAAAATACATTGAAAATATCAACAGAAAACATATATCTGAACATAATCAGTAAAATATCAATCAGTCTGTTGGTGTTGGATAATCCAACATTAGCTTTTTTTAGATTTGAAATAGCTTTTCTCCCTTTTTATTAAATCAGGAAAATCGTTAAATAGCTTTGCGTCTATGTACGTAAAGATGTTGTATAGCAGAGCGTCGCATCTAGGTACATTATATTTCCCAGGTGTTATAGGCCTTATACCTACCACACGTAGAGGAAAGATCGGAGGCTTAAAAAACTTTTAAGATGGCATTTTTTTACAAACTATGGGACCGTAAATTTATCGAAAAGTTCACTAGTAGTATATATTTGTGTGTCGGTGCGAATTTACAAAATTGTCGGATAGGGAATGCCTCTTATTAGTCTTGCTCAATAAGTATAACTACCAACTAATCAAATTTCGATTAATAAAATAATTAAAACTCATACTCATTCATGGTCACCGTGGTTACAGTCAAAAGAGTGTTAGTAAGGATCTTATAATTGCTTTAGGGTAAAGTTCTGCGTTCTAAACATCATCGTCTGTCGGGTATATGAATTTTCCACTCTGGCTGCCTTCAAATCTCCAGTTTGATGATTTTATAAAAGTGTATTTTTTGTTTATTAAAAATATATAATAATATTTTTGTACTCCCCTAATTCGTGCAAAAACTAAGTTATCGTGATATTTTTTAGGTGTTTTCGTATTGCGCTATCTTCTTCTTTAGCGAGCGTTATAGTGACCATCATCATGTCAGATGTGTAATATAATAATGAACACTGTAACGCTGTCCGAAACCTTGGCTAAAGAAGGAGTTTAGTGCAACACGGCGTAAAACCCAAAAGATAAATTACGATAATACTTTTTGCCGTGAAAACCTCAAATCATGTCAAAAGATAGTTTCTTATCTACACCAAAAAGTTTTTACTGCTGCATCCCAATGGTTGACAAGACTTTAATTTCCTCTTTCCATTTTATTACATCTTCCCTTATATCTTATGGTGCAATAAAATCACTGACTCCGGGCAGTTGAGTCTCTTGTATATCCCCGACACCCCTTTTGGGATAAATTGACGCCATTATCAGGTATATGAAATACTTTCCACTATCCCAATTAATTTGAATTATCTTTAGAGAATAAATAGCAAAATTGTCTATTACTGGGGAAACCGGAGCAGATGTGGAAAAAATCCAGACATCATGATCCATTCATACTTATACATGTTCCGTTTCGTACACGTGCAAACGTCTTTCATTGCTCGCCTTTTGGTTATTTTAGGCAACTTTTTGCGGGCGGCGATGCGGTGGTCGATTGGAGCAAAACATTTACACGACGATAAATAAAGGCTGGAAAAATAGTTCCACAAGAATCTTCGTGAAGCTTACATGTTAAATTTAGGCCTCGGTGATTTTGTTCCACAAATAGATTCTTTAAAATCTAGACCAAGCGTGCGCCGAATTAATAACAGATATTGTGTCATTATTATGTCGGTGTATAAAAATAAACATTATATTGAGTAGCCCGGGACAATATTAACTCTTAGAAATAAAAATATTTTGCAGATCTTCAAATGATAAAACATTTAGGTTTCTCGTAGCTACATTTTTTTATATCCTTAAGTACATGCTCTAGCCATTTTATATCCTTAAGTACATGCTCTAGCCATTTTGGAAGATTTTCCACCTTCTATTGCATTTTTGAATCGTAAAACATTTCTGTTGGGTTGTTGTGTTTTCACAATAGCAAGTCCGAAATCCTTGCTTATTTTTTTTTTTTTTAAATTACATTGTAAATTAAATGGGCCAGTATGGTTCGCAAATGTATAATCGACAATATTAAATTCAAGGAATCTCTTCGCAGAAAATATAAGGCAACTAAGAGAAATTTAGATTACTCATTATTCTCTGCGAAGAGATCTGAACTAAAAAAAGACATATCTTTAAAAAAGAAACTTTTCTTGTCTAATGTTGAAAATAGGAGTAAAAACGATGTCAAAAACTTTTGGCAATACATCAGGTCACAAAAATTTTGTGGGAGTACTTCTATCGGACCCATGGACGCGGATGAAATCATCCTGTTTTTTTTTAGTTTGATGTTATTGTATATTTTTTTTAGTTATAAAATGTTTACTTCGTATATCTAATATATCATTTATTTTCTAAAACTTCTTACTATAATATTATTTGCTACCTACTTACTAAAATTTGGACTTCACAACATTAAGACATAATCTACGAAAAACTGCAAGGATTTTAGCTTCCTTAACGTTTACCGGGAGTTTATTGAACATTTTAACACTTTTATGATAAATATTGTTTTGTGTTCCCGATAAATTTGTTTTGGGAAGCCTAAAATCGTTGCAGTTTCTCGTAGAATAGCAATGAACTGTTCTATTAATTCTAACATTGTATATAATCTTATATAATCTGGCAACATTTTATTTTCTAACTTGTGAATAAATACAAGAGTATTGTAGATTAATCGTTGCCACACACTTATAGGGAACGTACCCATACTACGTGACACGTTTAGGGGGGGGGGTCTTCAAAATGTCACGCTCGGTACAAATGAGCGGCGAGTTGCTTAGGTTTTTGGTCACCGGGGGGGGGAGGTTAAAAATTGCAAAAAGTTGGTCACGTAGTATGGGTACGTTCCCTAAGATGTTAAGTTGGCGCAGTGGCGGATACATATGGGGGGCGCCTCCCCCCCCCACCCCCCTTGCCAACTGATATCTACCATATGCCATATCTCAATTCTATAGCATTTAGTCCTTCCTCTGCCAGTTTCATGCTTCACTGCCACTCATCAGGGTTGGTGCCAGGACTCCATTGTGGACTGATAGCTTCGCTTCTTTCGACAGTTTTTTGTGAGCGCCAACGGCGTTCAGTCCTCCATAAATGCGGAGTTACCTGCATTTACCCTTCTTTCAATATCTCTATCAGCCTTCCTATCTCTCGTAAACATACTTCCCGAATACACAAACTCATCCACTGTCATTTTTGGGTAACTATTACAAATTGTCTTTGGAGATGCTATGTGAAGGGAAAAGAAATAGTGAAAGGAAAAAGGTATGGCAGGTGGTTAGGACTCTCTGGGTTAGTGTGTCCAGGAGAGATGAAAGGATGAACCTTTCCCTCCCACTGCGATGCGAGTCAATGGGTCGATAGATTCCTGCTGAAGAGGTTAAATGGTCTCCCTCAACCAGTCCTTTCCAGCTCGCCACGCAGTACGTGGGCAAACTCATCCGCCGCTACCTTGAAAAACCACATCCCATGAACTCAGGCATCCCTGCTAAATCACAAAACTTAGCGATCCACTTGGGATGACTTATAGCAGAGGTGTTGTTTACCCACACTCGCCTCCTAAATTGAAACTTTTGCTTCAGTCACATTCATACGTCGTTTCATGTAAAGGTACCCTTAACATGGCCCGACTCAAGTATTTGATTCCATTAATCGTGGATTAATGCAGTCCTACTGCTCCCTGTGGCCAGCCAAGTTTTAAATGTGCGGTCCGCCAATCTTTTATCTATTTATTGAAGTGAAAACTTCTTTAGCACTGTTGTGATTTGACAGATACATACATCTATATGTTTAGCCTGCGAGAGAATGAGATAGAATAGTCGGTCTCCTCTTTGTGCGGTGCTTCGTATTCTCCCCACTGTTGTCTACTTTTTAGTTTTCTTATATCTTTAGTGCCCCCCCCCTTGAGTTTTTTCTGTATCCGCCACTGAGTTGGCGTTACAGAAAAAGGTGTATCTGCTACAGCACAATATAGACCTCATACCTCTGTTCTGAATTATTTCCATTCTGTTTACTTGTGTTTTATTGGTCAGAAAGATTACACTTATTTATTTTATTTATTTATAACATTACATTTGATACATTTGTATGGCAAAAATAACATAATAATAACATTTTAAAATAACTATAAAATGTCTACAAGTGTTATTATGTCTTGTGGGTCGATATTAGTTCCTAGCTAGGCAGATTGCCCGTTCTAAGGAACCAAATGCTGGTGAGAATGCAAAAAAAAAAAATTAACAAAATGTTCATTTTAAATTTTTTAAATTAAATATGCATTAATAAAAATGCCTGAAAATTTATTCTGTAACAAAAAAAGAAAAAGAAAAGAAAAGAAAAATGTTTTTTTTTTATTTAAATAATATACGTACTAAATTTTTACTAAATGTGCCGTTAATAGGCCATGTAAAATTTTAAGTGACATTATTTAATAGTTTTTCAGATTCCACCCTACCTAAGCCAATCAACCATTTTGTTATTATTGAACTGACGTGGGACATTTTGCAAGCTTTAATATTTAATTCTAGGGGAATTTTATTGTATATTTTTGGTCCAAGATATGTACATGTTTTTTGACACTTTGCCGTATTGCTCCCTGGGACCACAAGATCCTTTCTGGTGTGACTTCTTGTGATATATTTATGATCAATTTTTTGAATATTATCTAGATTTTTATGTATGCGGATAATAATCCTTTTTATATAGTTTTGACTTGTGCAGTAATTCAGGTGGGTGTACGCTACAGTGGTGTTGTAGACCAATTTCCGTGTTTTGATGTATAACTTTCCCTTTATCCTACATAAGAAATTAACCTTTTTGCAATTTTTTTAATTAACATTTCAAAGTCAGTGTTAAGTTTTAATTTGTTGTCGATTATGATTCCTAAGTATTTAATTTCTTCTACTTCTTCAATATTTTGACGGTCTATATTTAGGCTAGTAATTTCATTTAGTTTCTTTCCTAATACCATGAATTTACTTTAAGTTACATTTAATTTTAGTTTATTTATGTTTAACCATTTAGATATTTCATGAAGTTCGCTGTGTATTTTTGACAATGCATCTTCGATAATATTTGCTATAATATATAAAAGTGTATCATCTGCAAAAAGTTTGATGGAACACTTCAGGCACTTCACTAATATATATAATTAATAGGAGCGGTCCCAACACAGATCCTTGAGGAACTCCGAGGTTTACTTGTTGTTCTTCAGATAGAGCATCTCCAATTTTGGTTCTTTGTTTTCTATATTTTAAGTAATCAATAAACCACTGCAATTCATTAACACGAATTCCTATGTCGTCCAATTTCATTATTAGTCTTTCTCTGTCCATCGTTTCAAAAGCACGTCTAAAATCCTAGACCACTGCTATTGTGATTTTCTTCTCAACGATACTGGTTTTCCATTCATTTTTCACATAATTTATTGCTGTTGCATAGGAATATTTGTTTCTAAACCCAGATTGCTGTTTTATATAGACAAGCAGATTTTTTCCTTGATGCATTCGGATGAAAATATGTATTATACTTTTGTTATTCGGCGGTAGACCCGCTCTGCACACCCCTTCGGGAACATATACTTATATTTTGTGTTAGTTAGTAGGTATACAGTATTTTCCCTTAACCGACTGCAAATTGTATACAAGTATGACGTGGGAGCGACTGTCGGGGGATCAAATGTCATTGGATCATTTCATATTTCGACAAAAGTTGCCCCAATCTCCTTACCATGCCAAAAATTCATATTTTGAGAAAGGTATTAGAACATTATTTTTCTTATAAACGTATTTAAGTACCTACTTATTTATCTGCAGAAAACGAATTCGCGAGAGATATACATTTTTAATTATATTTTTGATAACCTTCGGTCTCAATAAATGTACCTAATTTACAGAAAATTACGAATTAATTAGTGATTTGTTTCTTCGTTTTAGTATTTTTTATGATAAGTAATTTACTTTGATAAGTTATTTATTTTTGCACAGCGTTTCTCTGAAGTAATAAAAAAATAATTATGCATGTTTTATAATTTTCAGAATTATGGAGATTAATTTAATGAGAACTAAGAGTTTTTAATGTGAAATTTCCTTATTTTAATTAAAACATATAAATTAAAATTAAAATAAGCCTTACTACCTTGTAATAAGATAACAAAGTATTTTTCTGTGTGAAATATGCATTGTATTGTAAAATATGGAATAAAACCAGAAAAAAAAGATTTTCATCTTTTCTTTGTTTTACAGTTCTAAAAATAATTCGAAGCTCTATAGATAGCTACAGGCGCTTTTATAATTCCCACGGCTGCAGCACGGTGACGGCAAAGGCATGGTGACGGCAACGGAACGCAGTATCTAATTTCTTTAATACGAGTGAGGGAGATGCAAGAAAACGATTCAAAGAAATCTTCAATTTGAGAGGCGGGTATGCGTACCGCCGCCCCGGTAACCATTTAATGGATAGCCAACACCTCTGCCATAGGTCATCCCGAATGGTTTGCTACGTTTTGGTGACTTAGCAGGATTGCCTGGGTGCATGGCTTGAGGTTTGTCCGGAACTTAACGACGGATGCGTCTGCCCGCCAAATGCGTGGCAGGCCGGATCGGGAGAGGTTGGTTGTGGGAAACTTTTTGACCTCTCTAGCAGGACTCTTTCGGAACATCACCTTGCATTAGGAGAAATAGATTCATACGTCCGTCAGTCCTAAACAACCTGCCCCCAGATTCCTACCCATCCCTCTTACCTTTTCCTTCCTAGAACTTCATCTCCTTAGTTTCTCACAGCATCCCCAAAGATTACATATACAGTGAGGGGAATTATTTTCCTCAGAACCTTCTGAGTGTAGCTAATGTAAAAAAAAAAATACGTGCATTGTGTGTCTCATCGCTTGTCTCATTTAGTGTGTAGGGAAGAATAGGCCACTTGCATCACAATTTTTAAATTTTTTTCCAGTTTAGGCAAATATTCTAAGACATTCTGTTTTTTTTTTATTATTTAATCGTATTTTTGAAACCCTGTGGATTTTTTGAAAATTTCAATTAGAAAAATCAGACCATTTTTTTATAAACCGGAAAGACGGGACATAATTTTATAGGTGTGAAAAAACGATAATTTCATAGGCGAAAATCATTTTTAAAAAAAGAACGTTTTCCACACGAATGGCACAGGAGAATAACGAGGCATACCAAAAACATTACATCTCATAAATATGTTTTTCCTTGATCCATCTTATTGATCATAAATCATTATATTGTACAGCGTCTATATTACTAAACTCAATGTTTATTTATTTATTTAATACATGAATTATCGAGAGTACATATAGTTTTTTTGTGATATTTCACCCTCCATGCTAGGGATGACCCTGTGTTATGGCGGGTGTAATATACTTGTACTTGTAAATTATAATAATAACAAGAATATTATAAAAGTTTATTTTGTTAAAATCAGCACCACAATCATTATACCTCTAAAACACGTACCGACAACATCTTCACGTTCTGAAGAGAACCCCGTACATCATTAAATGTACGGGGCTCTCTTCAGAACATCTGTCAAAAAGTGAAACCAAATGATAAGTTCGCAGAGAACAAACAATAAATCTAGTGAACGAATTAAAAAATTCGCCTGAAATCAAAGTGATGCCATATAAAAAAATAAATCAGTGTGGAATTTTACAAAATTAATAGGAACATTTTCCGAGACATTTTCATGTAGTGACGTCACGAGCCCAAATAATGGATTTATTTATTGAAAATTAAAAAAACTGTACATTTCTAAACAATTTTACTAACATTTTCTTAATCTTAGTAAAAAGAACTATCCACATGATTTTTTCCAAGACGTTATGAAATCCATGCAAGTGGCCTATTGCAGTTTTGTTGTGATAAGAATTATAATAACGTTAAAAACGTTTATTGCCCTTTTGTGCCGTCGCCGTGCCGTAACCGTGGGAAATATAACAGCGCTCACTGTGGAATTAACGGTTTAGAAATTTTTTGCGTTTGCAGGGAAAGACTGCGAAACCATTGGCGAATTTAGTTTTGTTTTTTTTTTTTTTTTACTTCCTGGTACCAGTGAGAATATGGCGAGAGTTAAAAAAACTTTTGGAGAAGGGTCTATGCTTCGACGCACTTTAAAATATATTTATATTTTTTTAATTTGAATAAAAAAATACACAAAATAGATCTCCTGGAAAACGAAAGCCTACGTAAAAAAAGTGGTAGGAGTAGAAATATGGGGGTCAACGTGTCCAAGAGTTATGAATGCCGTATGAATTCATCCCTCCCACTGCGTTGCGTCGAGAGAGTCCCGCTGGAGGGGTAAAAAGGTCTCCATCAAGCAGTCTCTCCAAGTCCGACTTGACACATAGTAGATGGGCGGCACCGAGACCTAGGCAAACCTCGCCCCATGAACCCGGGCCCCCCTGCACCAAATGTAGCGAACCTCTTATAACGAGGGTTATCTGATGAATGGTTCCCGGGGAGGCGGTACCCGTACCCGCCTCCAAAATTAAGTGTGGTGTGGATTCACCAGCTACCCGCTTGTACAGCTAGTTTCGTTACGTGCATAAACTGGATGAAGTACTTGACTAGCTTACCACTGATTCCATATATTTTTTTTATGTTTTTTTTTCAATTTAAAACAAAAAAAAAAAACAACAGGTATTGGACAGTTAGGGTCGGGATGAGGGGTTGGACGGTTACTACAACAACAACTACTACGACGGTTTGACGGTTGGAATCACTGGTTAACATAAGTCAAGTACGTCCCTTAACACCCTGTATCCATACTAACATTAAAATGCGAAAGTGCGTGTGTTTGTTTGTTACGCTTTCACGCCTAAACCACTAAACCGAATGTAAAAATTCTTTCACCAATAGAAAGCTACATTATCAGCGAGTAACATAGGCTAATGGTGGCGTTATGAAATTTGTACAAATGAAAATGTGTGTATTTGATATATTTTAGCGGCAGGGAGGAAAGCCAGCGGGAAGGTAGGAGAGCCAGCGGAGAGGGAGTAGACGAGGGAGGGGGAAGGCGGGAATGGTGGAAAGGAACGAGTACGCACGGGAAAGGACATGCAGGGAAAATCAATTTATTTCTTTGGCATTGCAACGCATGCCGGGTACCAGCTAGTATTGTATATTTAGAAAAGAAACCAGAATTTGTGGCAATAGTCTTGAGTGCCCAATTTGTAGCCGTTTCATCACTAATATAAAAACAATCACTTGACAGCGGTGTGAAGTGACGTCTCCAAGTGACATGACCCCCGCCTGACTGGTCGCGCCTTGCGGACGAGTACTTTAAATGAGACTAGAAATAATATGAATTATTATATTGATAACATCCGGTTCATGCCGTATACTATTATATACCTACATGACATAATTTATAGATCAAGACGTGTGGCTGTCTCTCGGATGATGGAGTGACGGTGGAAGCCCTTGTGGGTGCATTTATACAGCCGTCATAAGCAAAAAAACAGTTGGAGATTTTCAATGGTCATTCTGATTTATTTTTTATTACAATAAGTTGATAAACGCGAAAAGTCTCGTTTAACAGAGTGTCACTATTGAAAAATTTCAGCTGCCTTTTTGCTTATGACAGCACTTTAGCGGACACTGTTTATTTGGTTACGATTGGGAAACGTACTGATTTAAGAAAAACGCGAGAAACTGCGAGGCCTTTTTAAATTACTCAACCAAACCGTTTTGGTTTTTTAGTCTTGTTCTGCTTCATGTTTCGTTTAGATTTACTTCGTTAGATTTACTTCGTTAGATTTACTTTCGTTGTATTATTTATATTTATACGGAAAATGTCTTGTGCGGATGTGGGCTGTTTTATTTATTTGTGTTTTAACCCCTTGTGTGCCGACATATTATGCTTAAGCGGATGTGGGCTGTTTTATTTATTTGTGTTTTAACCCCTTGTGTGACGACATATTATGCTTAAGCGGATGTGGGCTGTTTTATTTATTTGTGTTTTAACCCCTTGTGTGCCCACATATTAAGCTTAAGCGGATGTGGGCTGTTATATTTATTTGTGTTTTAACCCCTTATGTGCCGACATATGCTTAAGCTTAAGGGTATTTCCAAAAAATCACTTCTCTGAATATAACTAGCTTTTATTCTAGGGAAACTATTTATGGTAGTTTGTATAAACATACTATTTTTATAAATATACTAGCAGTTAAAAACCCGCTCCGCATGTTTTTGCTGCTAGGCCCTGCGGGCGGCTTTTAGTTCCGCTCCCCGCTCTCGAGTTCCCTTTCTTCCCCTCCCCTCCGCACCCTTCCGAGTTCCCCTTTTCCCCCTCCCCTTCCCCCTTCCCCCCTCCCCCAAACCCTCCCCCAACCCCCTCCACCATCCCCCTTCATCCACTCCTACCTCCCCCCCTCCCCACCCCTTCCCCCGCCCCTACCCACCTCCCACTTCCACCCCCTCCCCGCCCCACTCCCCCTTCCCCCGTCACTCCTCCCCACTCCACCTTCCCGCTCCCCCTCCCTACTCCTCCCGACAAGTCCCCAAATTTTAATCTCAATCGGAAGAACGGTTACCAATGCATAATTTCATGATGCCAGAGCTCACTATTGTATACAGAAACCATCGCGGGCATGCGCACATCAAATCCCCAAAGTTTCATCGCAATCGGATGAATGGTTTAGCAATGTATAGCAGACATACATATATACATACATACACATAAACCCAGAAACAAACATATTTTGATTTATATATACAGATTATCTGGTAAGACGGTACAATTTACAAAAATATTATTTTGCAAAAAAAAGAGTTAATACGAAAATAAAATCATACAACGAAAAAAGAATCAGCTAGAATTAGCAACGAACAAATAAAATTTAAAAAAAAAAACAAGCAAATTAGCAATCTACTAACACGACTGATCCGAGATGGGCCGGTCTTACCGTCAGTATTCGGTCCGAATTGTGTCCGAATCAACATATCATTTTGGCCTAACAATCTCTACAATATCTCTAGCGATGGCTCTGTGGGCGCAGTCAAGCCACAACTCAACATCACAGAAAGGAGATACACGATAACCCTATCACAGTTTGTCAGCGGCTTGCGGCAGGGGCTGGGCGGTATGAGATGTGATGAGTGGGAGTTGAAGGGATTTTTTGTTAGTCATCATAAAAATGAGTCACTCTCTTGGTATAATCCTTAGATGATTTGAATTATGCTCGATATCGTTTAAATAACGAAGAATTCATATAAAAATTATTGAAACATAAGGATCACATGGAAATTGTTTAGGCATGAGAAAATTACTCGTATTAGAAAATTTTTAAAACGTAAGGAAACAAAAATAGAAGCACATTATTGAAATCATATATGTTATTGATACATGGATGCTATTCACACATTGTGCGATTTTATAATTACCGTGACGATTCACGGTTACGGTACCGTGACGGTAAAAAAAAGTCAATAAACATACATTCCTTAAGTGGAACGATCGCGTGGCCAGTTTCAAACAAATCATAATTTTAGATTTGAGATAAAAAAAAACCAAACTTAAAAATTATTTTTGTAATCATCTTTATGACGAACGGAATTAGGTTTAAAAATTCGTTGAAAGCCTCCCATTTTGATTCATGCCGAAAAAAAAACCGCGAAATTGCGTTGATTTTTTTTTTTAATATTAAAATGTTTTCCGATTATTCTCTAAAGAATTTAATTTGCCGCATCTTCATTATCATCATCATCATTACATAGTATAAAATGAAGTCGCTCAAAATGTATTTGCGCATTGATCTTTTAAACTCTGCAACGGATTTTCATGCGGTTTTCACCATTAGATAGAGTGATTCAAGAGGAAGGTTTATATGTTAAATATATGCTTTTTATAGTAGAGAAAAGCCGAGAAATTCAAATATTCAATTCAGGCAGCGAGCAGCTGGCAAGCAAGTGGTATGGATTTTATAAAGGTTGGGTAATGGCGTTGTGTTTCGTTAGGCACAGCAACGTGTGGCCGGTTCTGCTAGTAATATATAAAACAAAGTCGAGTTAGTTACACCATTTATAACTCTAGAACGGCTGGACCGATTTTTATGATCTGTATTTGTTGGATTTGTCTCAGCTCCGAAAAGCATAATAGCTATTAAAACATCGGAAAATTCACGAAAAAAAATTATGAAGAAAATTCTTTTCCTCATACATTTTGTATGGAACGAATTCTCATCTTTTGAAAGAGCTGTAGCAATACTGTGATAAGTATAAAATTGAGTAAATTCCAAAAATTCAAAAACGTCAAATGGCAATGCGCTGTTTGCTTTGCTTTTGTTGTTAAACATATAATGCTACCCTTCTTCTTACACACTAAATATCAACAGTCGAAAATGAGAATAACGGTGAACGTATGTCTGCACCCCTCCAAAGGAAAAAAATACAATAATTCTCCCTCACATGTACAAAGACAATGAAACATAATTCCGGTAAATAAGTGGAAAAGTAATAAAATCACAAAAAATATAAATCCGTATACAACGCCATCTCTGATACTGACAAAAATAAAACACGGACAGTTGCGCATCGGTAATTGTTTAATTGTTTAATTTTTAACATAATAAAAAAACCTGAATTTAATTCAGCTAATAAGTTAAGCAGTTATTGTTTCTGAGACTGTAAGAAGTTCGGCGGGTCAGCTAGTTGTGTAATAAAACTTTATCCGAAAATTGATTAATTGTGAGGATTTTGGCACTCGAAAATACTCGATATTTTCAATGCCAAGATGTGTACTACTTCCAGCATTTAATTGAAGCATCTATAATATTTCTAAGCGATTACAATTTCAAACTAAAAACACATGATTCTGTGTAATTTTGAGTTATTCGCATGTATTCGCATTTATTTTAAGCTCAACAATGAAAGACAGAAATAAACATACAGATTGCATTACAATTTGCAAGCATGGGGTGTGTAAGTTCCCCGGGCTCTCTGAGCTCAATGCTAAAAATTATATTATTGATTATGGATTTAACCTGCGCGAACAAAATCACAAGAAATAACGATCTGGTCAAATCTCGAAGGAAAAAACTCTTTCACCAACCTTAATTGTCGAATTCTGCAACATCGGAGGCCTACTTTCTCTTCAATCCGACAAGCGGGCGACATCTCTGATCCATTGTAATTAATCATGATAATTTAGCAGTGATTCGAACTATATATTGTAGTGTCGCTGAAAATCCAGAACGAGTGCGCCAATCTCCTTTATTGTGACATAAATGTATTTTATTATTATTTTCGAGTAAATAAATAAAAAAAAACAAATTACGACGCATAACCACAGATGATTTATCATTTTTTTCTGATTCTGCTATAATTGTATTCAGGTTTTGCTTTTATTGGTTATCATTTATTACAAAAAAATAACCATCCAATCCACTCATCTTGTTTTTTTAAAGATGTCTTCACCCCTTTTAAAAGCATTGACAGAATAACAACTTTTTACACTAATTTATGTCAATCACTAGGTAACAATTCACTTCACGAGTTCACGTAAATCACAATGTATGAAATAAATGAGAATGACACAGGTGACAAGCAAGGAATATTTCAAGAAAATCCCCAACCTAGCAATAGTTAAAACTAGGAACGAAAATAAAACAACAGAATTTTTGGAGAATCCTCGACCGACCGAACCGTAGAGCTATGGAAATATAAATAACATACAGTGTTCATGTGTAAAATATTTTTGTTGCAATATTCTACCTTTGTAAATTTTTTTTCACAGATAAAGTATTATCTTCTGATCATCTTTTGTAGGAGGAAAAATTGTAATACAAAACCTCGATTTTGATGATTTTATTTAGGAATTATCAGCCAGAAATGCAGTTGTCCCTTTCGCTCAGTATCCGAGGAGCAAGAGTGACAGTGACAGCAACAGTTTGGTAAAATACCTATTGTTCAAATTTCTCGGTGACCGGGTTTCCTCTTAAGTCAATTCTGAAAGTTCCGATTAGAAGTCCCACAAACGAAATATTTAATCAATATACAAAACTTTATTTATAAAAGGTTTTATTTAACTTTAAAAAAACATATCTGAATACTCCACTGCCCGACATAAAAACTAAAGCAGGGGAATTATTCAAAATATAGGCAATTTTTATTCCGAATTTCAATACATGTTTTAGACAGTAAGTCACAATACCACTTAAGTCACAATCATCAACTTAGCTTAATACTCGTATAAACAAAAAAAAGGAAAACCTTTGTGAATGAAATATAGTATTTTTTCGTATTTATTTAATCACTAGCGGGTTCCCGGCATTCGTTGCTATGCCACTTAATAAAGAAATTGATTCTCCCTACGTGTCCTTTCCCATTCGTCCCGTTTC
Organism: Limnephilus rhombicus; assembly: GCA_929108145.2. Classification (NCBI taxonomy): domain Eukaryota; kingdom Metazoa; phylum Arthropoda; class Insecta; order Trichoptera; family Limnephilidae; genus Limnephilus; species Limnephilus rhombicus. Next base: position 22,165,928 of record OV815271.1, on the reverse strand, counting down.
CCTTCCTATCCCATGTCCCTTTCCCCTCACGCGTTCCCACTCTGGCTTCTCCACCTTCACTCTCCCCACTCTCCTCTCCCAATTCCACCGTCCAGCGAACCCATTCAATGCCGGTACATTCAGTTTTCAAACAGCTCGCGTACCACCTATTGCAATTTTTTTATACAAATTTCATCCATTCTCACTATTATATATAGAAACCATCGCGGGAATGCACACATCTAATCCTCAAAGTTTCATCGCAATCGGATGAATGGTTTAGTAACGCATAGACAACTCGTGTACCTACTCATATACACCCAAGCAAGCATATTTGGATTTATATATATTACTGTAAAAGCCTGTAAATTGGCAAAACCTAATATTTACCGTAGTGCGGGCTTTTACGGTAACACATAACATGTAATAACTGGTTAACTTTACAGCATCACTTTTTTTTTTTTTTAAAGCTACCTGGGTCGTGTAGATTTAGGTATAGATCTAGAGCATCGATCACGAATATTTTAGTTTTATTGTGTAGGTATATGTGTATATATATTTTTTATGTGATTACCGCACAAGAGTCCCAACTGCTTCCGTCTGGAGCCAGTGAGATTATACCATCCCCAAATTGGGGTGTCTTGTGAGGATGTAGTGGCTATACAGTTCTTGTCACCAAAAACGGCTAAAGCCATTTTCAAGCAATGTTTTCAATTCTGAATGGTGATCTTACACCAGGGCGATACTGAGAGTATATTCCACTCTCGAACGTACCGCAAAAATACTATACACCTATATTATTTTTAAGTAATTATTTGTGAAATAACACACATTAATTAAATAAAATTTATTTGGATTCAATCTCGCGACCTTCGGATTGCGAGTGAAGAACCTTACCCCCGACCACCAAGGCAGTCAAAATTATTGGTACAATCAATAAATCGTCATTGAAAAATAACTAATAACCGGCAAATCTGAATGCTCCGGCTCTGCTCTGGTGTTATACACACCGCCCGCGCCAGGGACGCTATCACGGACATGATTGACAACTATGTGACGTCATGTGATGCTAAATCCATTAGCGTTACTTCATTAAATTCCTACTGACGACCAACACGACCGACATACATAGGTTTGGATATGAAGATCATAATCGATGCTGGTATTCATGAGATATTTATTCAATTTTTTATAAGAAAAACTCTCTTTTTATAACTTTTGAAGGTTATTCCCATCAATGTAATAAATCATTGAAGAAGATAAGAATAATAATCTAAACGGAAATATGAACGAGAACAAGACGCAGAGTCCGGGACGTGCGCAGACGAGAGGTCTGGGGGCGAGTCCCAGTTGCTTTTCTATTTCTGTATCTTATTCTCTTTCATATTTTCGTTTTGATTATTATTGTTTTCTTCTTCATCAATGATAGAATACCTTATTATTACTATCGAAACTAGAGAAAAATTGGTCGAGATAAAAAAAAACATCACAACATCTGAGATGACCACCGGAGATTTTTCAGAAGTAGAGATACGAATGCATCCATCTTATAGACAAGTTACGTGGGTGGACCAAAGTTACCCGGTCCGGAGGATACCCCGAAACCCCCATTAAATAAAAGGTATTTTTCCAAACTGTTGCTGTCACTGTCGCTTTTACCCCCCCCCCCCCCCCCTCCCCCCCCGAATACTGCAAATCGGCAAAAACGAGATTTTGTATTCCCCATTTTTCTCCTCCAAAACTGGATCTAATTTTAATTTTTTTTTTACCAACTAAGGAAATATGATACATATGTCTGTACGTTTTGCATTTTTTTAAATACGTTGTCTAGTTTGTACACTGAACGTCTATTGATCACCTTTTACACCTTGTACATTTTAATTAAGTGTTTTCAGCAGACTACACACTATACGTATATTTGAGAACCGAGCCACGAATTATGGCAAAAGAACGAGGCGACTGCAAACGGGGCGAAACGGTTTGCGATAATACCAACTTACGTACCTAACTTATTTCGACATTTATTAGACTTTCTTTTACACGTATTCTGCTTTTCTTAATTTCAGTATATAACCCTAGGAAATTCGTTTAACAAGGTTAACTCATGTGGGCCTTTTTCGAAAAAAAGCTTGTAGGGCCGCTTTCGAAATTTCGAAAGCGTGACGTAGCTTGATGTAAAATTCTACCATTTGCATTGTGGTTAATTCAAATCTCCCAGTGGAACATGAACCTCAAGCTACGTCAGGAATTTTTAGCCAATCACCGCTGTACCCCCTCGATGAGCTAACTTTGTTAAAGCATTTTCTACGAACTCATATTTTCCACATAATATTCATACGTGTATGTTTAGATGGTTTATCAATTTGTTTGTAGTGTTTTTAGTAGAAGTCCAATTGCACTATAGACCGGTAGAATGCCCTGGTCAAGTATTCTGCATTTTTGTATGTTTGAGTAGATTCTGTAGATCGCGGATCGGTGGGAAATATTGGTAAAAGATTCTACCATCTCGTTTTTATTTTTAGGCTACAGAAGTGGGCCAGAGTGAATAATCCTAATGGCTCCAGGAAGTTGAAACTCAGATAAAAGTATATGAAGTATAAAAAAAAATATATATATATTTATATTTTTCTGTTTCTGGCGAAAAAGCTCACCCTCCACCGCGCCGTAATCGGATTAGAGGAAAATAATAAATACAAGTCAGCCCCAGTCTTGTGCTTGTGCCTGTGCATGTAAATCTAGGAGAATTGTTGGCCAGCGACAGCCAGAAATGTAAAGTTGTACCCGAAAACCCTCTTACCGCGGGGTTAGACACGACACAAAGGCAAGGATCCCAGTAAGTAACCTGATGGAGGAAGGATACGCTTTAAAAATAGGGATTACTCCTGTGAATAGAATAATGAAACGGCGGCCAAGTGAATCACCTTGTTGTGCTGTATCTATCGGAACTCGAGGGTCGCTTTATACTACTCGTACCAATTCTATTTATTCAAATTCTATTTCAAAATAAGAATGAAAAATTTTCCCTTGAAAATAAAATAAATACCCGAGCGGAAAATATTTTAAAACGACAGACTTCATAAGGTGATATTTTTTATCAACGGACGATTTTTACCCAACAATCGTACATTTTTGGGTGAACTCAAATGCTACTAGCGATTAATATGATTAATTTTTGAGTTATTATGCTGTGTTGCACTTTCTCATTCTTTAGTTAACTTTTTGGATATCGTTACAGTGTCCATCATCAGGGCAGACGTTACAGTGTCCATCATCAGGGCAGACGTTACAGTGTCCATCATCAGGGCAGACGTTACAGTGTCCATCATCAGGGCAGACGTTACAGTGTCCATCATCAGGGCAGACGTTACAGTGTCCATCATCAGGGCAGACGTTACAGTGTCCATCATCAGGGCAGACGTTACAGTGTCCATCATCAGGGCAGACGTTACAGTGTCCATCATCAGGGCAGACGTTACAGTGTCCATCATCAGGGCAGACGTTACAGTGTCCATCATCAGGGCAGACGTTACAGTGTCCATCATCAGGGCAGACGTTACAGTGTCCATCATCAGGGCAGACGTTACAGTGTCCATCATCAGGGCAGACGTTACAGTGTCCATCATCAGGGCAGACGTTGCAGTGTCCATCATCAGGGCAGACGTTACAGTGTCCATCATCAGGGCAGACGTTACAGTGTCCATCATCAGGGCAGACGTTACAGTGTCCATCATCAGGGCAGACGTTACAGTGTCCATCATCAGGGCAGACGTTGCAGTGTCCATCATCAGGGCAGACGTTACAGTGTCCATCATCAGGGCAGACGTTACAGTGTCCATCATCAGGGCAGACGTTACAGTGTCCATCATCAGGGCAGACGTTACAGTGTCCATCATCAGGGCAGACGTTACAGTGTCCATCATCAGGGCAGACGTTACAGTGTCCATCATCAGGGCAGACGTTACAGTGTCCATCATCAGGGCAGACGTTACAGTGTCCATCATCAGGGCAGACGTTACAGTGTCCATCATCAGGGCAGACGTTACAGTGTCCATCATCAGGGCAGACGTTACAGTGTCCATCATCAGGGCAGACGTTACAGTGTCCATCATCAGGGCAGACGTTACAGTGTCCATCATCAGGGCAGACGTTACAGTGTCCATCATCAGGGCAGACGTTACAGTGTCCATCATCAGGGCAGACGTTACAGTGTCCATCATCAGGGCAGACGTTACAGTGTCCATCATCAGGGCAGACGTTGCAGTGTCCATCATCAGGGCAGACGTTGCAGTGTCCATCATCAGGGCAGACGTTACAGTGTCCATCATCAGGGCAGACGTTACAGTGTCCATCATCAGGGCAGACGTTACAGTGTCCATCATCAGGGCAGACGTTGCAGTGTCCATCATCAGGGCAGACGTTACAGTGTCCATCATCAGGGCAGACGTTACAGTGTCCATCATCAGGGCAGACGTTACAGTGTCCATCATCAGGGCAGACGTTACAGTGTCCATCATCAGGGCAGACGTTACAGTGTCCATCATCAGGGCAGACGTTACAGTGTCCATCATCAGGGCAGACGTTACAGTGTCCATCATCAGGGCAGACGTTACAGTGTCCATCATCAGGGCAGACGTTACAGTGTCCATCATCAGGGCAGACGTTACAGTGTCCATCATCAGGGCAGACGTTACAGTGTCCATCATCAGGGCAGACGTTACAGAGTCCATCATCAGGGCAGACGTTACAGTGTCCATCATCAGGGCAGACGTTACAGTGTCCATCATCAGGGCAGACGTTACAGTGTCCATCATCAGGGCAGACGTTACAGTGTCCATCATCAGGGCAGACGTTACAGTGTCCATCATCAGGGCAGACGTTACAGTGTCCATCATCAGGGCAGACGTTACAGTGTCCATCATCAGGGCAGACGTTACAGTGTCCATCATCAGGGCAGACGTTACAGTGTCCATCATCAGGGCAGACGTTACAGTGTCCATCATCAGGGCAGACGTTACAGTGTCCATCATCAGGGCAGACGTTACAGTGTCCATCATCAGGGCAGACGTTACAGTGTCCATCATCAGGGCAGACGTTACAGTGTCCATCATCAGGGCAGACGTTACAGTGTCCATCATCAGGGCAGACGTTACAGTGTCCATCATCAGGGTAGACGTTACAGTGTCCATCATCAGGGCAGACGTTACAGTGTCCATCATCAGGGCAGACGTTACAGTGTCCATCATCAGGGCAGACGTTACAGTGTCCATCATCAGGGCAGACGTTGCAGTGTCCATCATCAGGGCAGACGTTACAGTGTCCATCATCAGGGCAGACGTTGCAGTGTCCATCATCAGGGCAGACGTTGCAGTGTCCATCATCAGGGCAGACGTTACAGTGTCCATCATCAGGGCAGACGTTGCAGTGTCCATCATCAGGGCAGACGTTACAGTGTCCATCATCAGGGCAGACGTTGCAGTGTCCATCATCAGGGCAGACGTTACAGTGTCCATCATCAGGGCAGACGTTACAGTGTCCATCATCAGGGCAGACGTTACAGTGTCCATCATCAGGGCAGACGTTACAGTGTCCATCATCAGGGCAGACGTTACAGTGTCCATCATCAGGGCAGACGTTACAGTGTCCATCATCAGGGCAGACGTTACAGTGTCCATCATCAGGGCAGACGTTACAGTGTCCATCATCAGGGCAGACGTTACAGTGTCCATCATCAGGGCAGACGTTACAGTGTCCATCATCAGGGCAGACGTTACAGTGTCCATCATCAGGGCAGACGTTACAGTGTCCATCATCAGGGCAGACGTTGCAGTGTCCATCATCAGGGCAGACGTTACAGTGTCCATCATCAGGGCAGACGTTACAGTGTCCATCATCAGGGCAGACGTTGCAGTGTCCATCATCAGGGCAGACGTTACAGTGTCCATCATCAGGGCAGACGTTACAGTGTCCATCATCAGGGCAGACGTTGCAGTGTCCATCATCAGGGCAGACGTTACAGTGTCCATCATCAGGGCAGACGTTACAGTGTCCATCATCAGGGCAGACGTTACAGTGTCCATCATCAGGGCAGACGTTACAGTGTCCATCATCAGGGCAGACGTTACAGTGTCCATCATCAGGGCAGACGTTACAGTGTCCATCATCAGGGCAGACGTTACAGTGTCCATCATCAGGGCAGACGTTACAGTGTCCATCATCAGGGCAGACGTTGCAGTGTCCATCATCAGGGCAGACGTTACAGTGTCCATCATCAGGGCAGACGTTACAGTGTCCATCATCAGGGCAGACGTTACAGTGTCCATCATCAGGGCAGACGTTACAGTGTCCATCATCAGGGCAGACGTTGCAGTGTCCATCATCAGGGCAGACGTTGCAGTGTCCATCATCAGGGCAGACGTTACAGTGTCCATCATCAGGGCAGACGTTGCAGTGTCCATCATCAGGGCAGACGTTGCAGTGTCCATCATCAGGGCAGACGTTGCAGTGTCCATCATCAGGGCAGACGTTGCAGTGTCCATCATCAGGGCAGACGTTGCAGTGTCCATCATCAGGGCAGACGTTGCAGTGTCCATCATCAGGGCAGACGTTGCAGTGTCCATCATCAGGGCAGACGTTGCAGTGTCCATCATCAGGGCAGACGTTGCAGTGTCCATCATCAGGGCAGACGTTGCAGTGTCCATCATCAGGGCAGACGTTGCAGTGTCCATCATCAGGGCAGACGTTGCAGTGTCCATCATCAGGGCAGACGTTGCAGTGTCCATCATCAGGGCAGACGTTGCAGTGTCCATCATCAGGGCAGACGTTGCAGTGTCCATCATCAGGGCAGACGTTGCAGTGTCCATCATCAGGGCAGACGTTACAGAGTCCATCATCAGGGCAGACGTTACAGTGTCCATCATCAGGGCAGACGTTACAGAGTCCATCATCAGGGCAGACGTTACAGTGTCCATCATCAGGGCAGACGTTGCAGTGTCCATCATCAGGGCAGACGTTACAGAGTCCATCATCAGGGCAGACGTTACAGAGTCCATCATCAGGGCAGACGTTACAGTGTCCATCATCAGGGCAGACGTTACAGAGTCCATCATCAGGGCAGACGTTACAGAGTCCATCATCAGGGCAGACGTTACAGTGTCCATCATCAGGGCAGACGTTACAGTGTCCATCATCAGGGCAGACGTTACAGAGTCCATCATCAGGGCAGACGTTACAGAGTCCATCATCAGGGCAGACGTTACAGTGTCCATCATCAGGGCAGACGTTACAGTGTCCATCATCAGTGCAGACGTTACAGAGTCCATCATCAGGGCAGACGTTACAGTGTCCATCATCAGGGCAGACGTTACAGAGTCCATCATCAGGGCAGACGTTACAGTGTCCATCATCAGGGCAGACGTTACAGAGTCCATCATCAGGGCAGACGTTACAGTGTCCATCATCAGGGCAGACGTTACAGAGTCCATCATCAGGGCAGACGTTACAGTGTCCATCATCAGGGCAGACGTTACAGAGTCCATCATCAGGGCAGACGTTACAGAGTCCATCATCAGGGCAGACGTTACAGTGTCCATCATCAGGGCAGACGTTGCAGTGTCCATCATCAGGGCAGACGTTACAGAGTCCATCATCAGGGCAGACGTTACAGAGTCCATCATCAGGGCAGACGTTACAGTGTCCATCATCAGGGCAGACGTTACAGAGTCCATCATCAGGGCAGACGTTACAGAGTCCATCATCAGGGCAGACGTTACAGTGTCCATCATCAGGGCAGACGTTACAGTGTCCATCATCAGGGCAGACGTTACAGAGTCCATCATCAGGGCAGACGTTACAGAGTCCATCATCAGGGCAGACGTTACAGAGTCCATCATCAGGGCAGACGTTACAGTGTCCATCATCAGGGCAGACGTTACAGTGTCCATCATCAGGGCAGACGTTACAGAGTCCATCATCAGGGCAGACGTTACAGAGTCCATCATCAGGGCAGACGTTACAGTGTCCATCATCAGGGCAGACGTTACAGTGTCCATCATCAGGGCAGACGTTACAGAGTCCATCATCAGGGCAGACGTTACAGTGTCCATCATCAGGGCAGACGTTACAGAGTCCATCATCAGGGCAGACGTTACAGAGTCCATCATCAGGGCAGACGTTACAGTGTCCATCATCAGGGCAGACGTTACAGAGTCCATCATCAGGGCAGACGTTACAGTGTCCATCATCAGGGCAGACGTTACAGTGTCCATCATCAGGGCAGACGTTACAGTGTCCATCATCAGGGCAGACGTTACAGAGTCCATCATCAGGGCAGACGTTACAGTGTCCATCATCAGGGCAGACGTTACAGTGTCCATCATCAGGGCAGACGTTACAGTGTCCATCATCAGGGCAGACGTTACAGTGTCCATCATCAGGGCAGACGTTACAGTGTCCATCATCAGGGCAGACGTTACAGAGTCCATCATCAGGGCAGACGTTACAGTGTCCATCATCAGGGCAGACGTTACAGTGTCCATCATCAGGGCAGACGTTACAGTGTCCATCATCAGGGCAGACGTTACAGTGTCCATCATCAGGGCAGACGTTACAGTGTCCATCATCAGGGCAGACGTTACAGAGTCCATCATCAGGGCAGACGTTACAGAGTCCATCATCAGGGCAGACGTTACAGTGTCCATCATCAGGGCAGACGTTACAGAGTCCATCATCAGGGCAGACGTTACAGTGTCCATCATCAGGGCAGACGTTACAGAGTCCATCATCAGGGCAGACGTTACAGTGTCCATCATCAGGGCAGACGTTACAGTGTCCATCATCAGGGCAGACGTTACAGTGTCCATCATCAGGGCAGACGTTACAGAGTCCATCATCAGGGCAGACGTTACAGAGTCCATCATCAGGGCAGACGTTACAGTGTCCATCATCAGGGCAGACGTTACAGAGTCCATCATCAGGGCAGACGTTACAGAGTCCATCATCAGGGCAGACGTTACAGTGTCCATCATCAGGGCAGACGTTACAGAGTCCATCATCAGGGCAGACGTTACAGTGTCCATCATCAGGGCAGACGTTACAGTGTCCATCATCAGGGCAGACGTTACAGTGTCCATCATCAGGGCAGACGTTACAGAGTCCATCATCAGGGCAGACGTTACAGTGTCCATCATCAGGGCAGACGTTACAGTGTCCATCATCAGGGCAGACGTTACAGTGTCCATCATCAGGGCAGACTTTACAGTGTCCATCATCAGGGCAGACGTTACAGTGTCCATCATCAGGGCAGACGTTACAGTGTCCATCATCAGGGCAGACGTGCGCTGTTTTAATATTTCCATCTTTCCTCTGATTTCACCCATTGATTTCAGCACTCCAAGTATATTTATGGTAACTTCACTTCTTTATAATTTATCAACTTCGGTATATAAAATTCACACGCGGTAGAAGTGAAACCGTCAGAAAACTAAAGAGTGGGGTGGCTACGAAGCACTGCGCAAAGAGGAGACCAATTATACTATCTCATTCTTTCGCAGGCTAAATCCTATATTTATTTATTTTTAGATTTTAGAAATGTATTATAAGTTTGTACAGCGCCCTTGAGGTGATTTTTCACGAAAACGGCGCTATATAAATCATCCAAGTATTATTATTATTATTTTATACCTATTTGACTTTTTTTAGTGTGGCTATTTTTCGTTGCATCGAATTTCAAATCACAACGGTGCTAAAGAAGTTTTCACTTCAAAAACCGCACACGCTATGCTCCAGGGTGGGATTTGGCCTTCTCCACAAATGCTTCACTGTAACCCTCTCTCGCCATTTGCCTCCAGACCTCACTTCTTCCTGTTTAGCTCTAGTCTTCTTCCTCTCCACCTCTTCTGCGGTCTGTTCCTGGGTCACTTCCACTAGGTTCCCCACACAATCAAATTTTTATCCTTGCTCGTTTAGCGCTCACGAAATACATAATATTGTTTACTATTTACTAACAACAACTGTGAAGCCGTTTACCTAATATTAGTATCCGACCGAACATTCGGTTTCGGTTTCGGTTTCGGCTGAGTTTCGGCCGAAAAACGAGTTTCGGCTTAGTTTCTTTTTCGGCCGCCATCCAGCCGAAACCGAAACTGAATTCAGGAGGTTTCGTTTTGCGATCAGACATGTTCGGTACACTGAACTATGAGCCACAAAGTGTCATTTTGCTGCGTCCGCGCTCATAGACGTGTCAGGACTTGATTCGCTTGTTTGTGTTCGCTCCGCGAACTTTGCAGTAGTATGGTTTATTTGTTGTGAAATTGGAGTTGTTTACACTTAATATTATTTCGAAATAGATAAGTTCTATTTCGCTATTGAAATGATTTAGTTCATGATAGGCCCTGAGGAAAATTATTTCCCTGAGGGCCTATTTCGCCTTTGGGGATGTGTGGGGAGGGTTTTTTAGGGAAAGGAAGGAGAGGAGAGTTCTGGGAAGGAAAAGGGGTCGGTAGGAATCTGGGGCTCAGTGTGTCCTGGTCATCCACCTTCAAGACCTAGACAAACCTCATCCAATGAACCCGGGCACCCCTGCTAAATCACCAAACGTAGCGAACCAATTGGGGTGACCTATGGCAGAGGTGTTGGTTATCCAATAAAGGTTCCCCAGGCGGCGGTACCCATTCCTGTCTCCCAAATTATTTTGTTCTTAAGATGAAAGAGTATTTTTTGTTGTTTTCTACCTGTTATTTTATGTTATTTATTTATATGTATCTAATACCTACTATTTTTTTAATATTATTTACGAAGCGATTTACGATTACGTTTTCAAAAAGTATAAATAATTTATTTGAAATAAGGAGTGACAATTATGTTATGTTTCTTTTTAGTTCAAATATCAGACTGAATGATTAATATATGATTTTAAAATAAAGGCTGATTGATTAAGATTGATTTTTTTTCTCGAAAAAATTACCTCAAGTAAGTATATGGAAGTTTCGGTTTCGGTTTCGGCCGAACCTGAGACCGAAGCCGAAACTCAGTTTCGGTTTCGGTTTCGGCCGTAAAAACTAGTTTCGGTCGGACACTACCTAATATTATGTGGTAATCACGGACATATGAATATATCTGGACCTGCCCTAAGTGATAAAAACGTAATATTTCCCCCTCCCCATAGAACCGGCTATAAGCTCCGCCTTGGCGCCAGCTCGCTCCATGGGGAGGGGAGAGAATCTAAAATATGTGACGTCATCATTCTTGTAGTGACCAGCGCGAAAGCAACGTCTATACGTTTTACGAAATATCACGCCAAAAACGGCAGCTTGCGCTATACATTATAGGTACATATTATATAGACATAGCGAATGTGGGCGGTTCTCCAGTGTTTTCGTCGCTGGTTACAGGGGTAAGTAAATTATGAAACATTTGTAATAGTGTTTTAACTAAACACGGCAACAAAATATTGCTATGTGTATTGGGGCGAGTCTTTTTGCGGCGAGCATTTAGCCTTAGCAAATATGTTATTATCGTGGCAAGCAATTCGCGCTCCCATGTAAAAAGGTCTATTCATTCAAAGCAGATTTTGCTTTTAAGAACTAAATGGTGATATTGTAATGCGAGATGCCTATTTACTGTCAGATTGATTGTATAACGAATCACAGTCATCTTTCCCCTCTTCCTCCTTCATAGTTTGGTTTTACCCCCTCGTCTGTATCTTCTGGTCTATTGAATTCTGATGTCTATGGTGGTAATAAAGATCTATTCGCTCTCACGATTTTTTTTTCTTCATTTTAAGTCCTTCAAAAACACGGTTAACTTTACCATTACAAGGCAAAATCCTTACATTCACATTTGTTCTAAAATTGTATGTGTCTCTAATTCATAAATAAATACGTTCACTCTTGTGCCCTGTTCACACAGAAAAAATCTCCTGATTACTACAAATTAGCGATGGGAAATATCGATGTTGCATCGATCTTTTTTACCACCGATGCATTTCGATACATTATCGTAGGTAAATCGATTCTTGAACAATCGATTCTCGCATCGATGTCAATTCGATTAATTCTGACCAATCACAACGCTTCTCTCACATCGATTAATTCTGACCAATCACAACACTTATCTCACATCGATTAATTCTGACGAATCACAGCGCTGATTTTCATCGATTCCATTTCCGAATGAATTACATCTAGATGTCAATAATCGTATCGAATTCACAATCCGATATAATCGTTTTGAAATGTCATCGTAAGTAGAATCGATTCTCGCTTATCGATGTCTATGTTCATATCGAATACAGTTCGATACAATCGTTTTGAAATGTCATCGAAGTGGAATCGATTCTCGCTTATGGATGTCAATATTCATTCGGATGCACAGTCCGATATAATCGTTTTGAAATGTCATCGAAAATGAGTGATACAATCGTTTTACAACTGTCAGAATTCATTCGTAAATGCAAATCGATTCTAGATCCAAGAGGTTGTATACGTCAAAATATCTCAGATTGTGATAAAGCGTGTTCATGTTATCATCATCCCGCTTTGTTGTAAATGATGAATTAATACGCTTAAAGATTTTTGCAATAGTGACTGTTTAATAATTTTTAATTGTTTAATATTTTTTGCCATGGTGACTGTTTTTCACAATTTAAAGTTTATTATTACTTATGTTATTTTGAGGTTACGTATCATCTGAGGTAGTGTAGGTATATCTTCTATAATATAAAAATGAATCGCTAAATTTGTTGGTAAGCGCAAATCTCGAGAGCGGCTGAACCGATTTCGCTAATTCTTTTTTTAGAATATTCCTTGAAGTTCGAGGATGGTTCTTACGGAGAGAAAAATTAAGAAAATTGCGCAGAAAATTAGATAATAACAGAAAACATCGCACGTTTGACAGTTCGCGTGTTAGAGAATGACATTTTGCAAAACAATGAATGATTGTTCAATCAGGATTCTATTTTTGAAAAGTTGAAAAATTTATTTAAAGTAGGTACCTACTCCCCTAATATTTTGAATCGAATCAATTCAGATATTTTAAATAGGTACCTATGTTAGGTACCAAATTTAATATACATGGAAAATGGAAATTTGAATAAAAATTGTAAAAGGTGGCAAGCGGGCTGTTTAAAAACTGAATGTACTGGGATTGAATATATGGAACGCGGGTGGAGGGTTGGCGGGACGAGGGAGCGGGAAAGGGGAGAGGGAAGGCGGTGAAGGTGGAAGGGGAATGCAGGAGGGGGGAGAGGGACCTGGGAGGGGGAAGGAGAACTCGGGAGAAGGGTTTGCGGGACGGGGGGAGGGGGGGAATGGAGTGGGGAGAGGGAAGGTGGAGGTGACGGAGTGGGAACGCGAGAGGGGAAGAGGACGCAGGAGAAGAAGGGGAGGCGGAAGGGGAACGGGACGAATGGGAAAAGACACTCAGGGAGAAACAATTTCTTTATTAAATGGCATAGCAATGCATGCCGGGACCATATGGGACGCAGGAGGAGGGTTGGCGGGATGAGGGAGCTGGAAAGGGAAGAGGGAAGGCGGGGAAGGTGGATGGAGAACGCGGGAAGGGAAGGGGAGGTGTGAGGGGGGAGGGGAACTCGGGAGGGGGTTCGCGTTACGGGGGAAGGGAAGGGGAGTGGAGTGGAGAGAGGGAAGGTGGAGGTGACGGAGTGGGAACGCGAGAGGGGAAGAGGTCGCAGGAGAAGAAGGGGAGGCGGAAGGGAAACGGGACGAATGGGAAAGGACACTCAGGGAGAAACAATTTCTTTATTAAATGGCATAGCAACGCATGCCGGGACCAGCTAGTTTAAAATAAAACAATAACTTAGTACACATAATTTTTAAATTTAATGCAAACAGGGTTAAGCTATAATTGTAACTTCTTCGTGGCAGTATACAATAGTCCACTAAAACCAGCAAGTAATACGTGTTCATATGAACGCATCTGCTTCACAGGAACAAAAATATTTAATTCATTTGAAGTTAACATCGGTGTCTCTTAGTTTGTAATTAAAATGAAACAATTTATATACTAGCTGAGCCGGCCACGCGTTGCTGTGGCTAATAAAACACAACTACTTACTGGTCATCTACTGGATGGTTATCCAATCTTTATAACCACCGCCGTCTTTGAGTTTATCGCCAAGAGACAGACAGATGCCGCGGAGGACTTTAATTTATAATACGTAGAGATGGTGGTGGTGGATTATAATAATGTGCATGAAATGCTTGGGGTAACTAACGTATTTAAGTTAATAAGGATTAATACTGTATCCGTCTAAATAACTTTTCAATTGCCGCAATGTACGTGACCATTTTTTTAGAAGATAGAATGGGTATAGTAAGCTATCCGTAAATGATGGATATATGCCTTCGCGTACTATTTTGTAGTTCTATAAAAGAGGAATATCCCACCAATTGATGCATTGTTTTGTTATATCCCAAAAGGATTGGGCAGCGTTTTCGATGAAAGCTACCAGGCGGCTTGACTTTTTCCGACACTTCTAACAATTATCGTTATGTTTCAACCAATTTACACAAATCCTTGACAAATTACATAACTAAACCTTCCTCACGAAACACTCCATCTACTGGTGAAAACCGCATGAAAATCCGTTCAGTAGTTTTCGAGTTTATCGCGAACAGACAGACGACGCGAAGGTCTTTAATTTATAATATGTAGAGATGTAGAGATAACCGTATTTAACAATAATCTGTTAATTGCATACAAATGAATACAACAATTTAATTTGTTTAGGATTAGGTGGCTACAACGTACTTATTATTTATAGGTTATTTTTAACAGAAACGACATGTTATAATTTATTATTACCTAATCATAATACTCGTATATGATCAATATTAATAAAGGGAATTTGAACTTACTAACTAAACTTAGTACCAATCAGCAGGAGCTTACAATATTATATAAAACAGATATAAAAGAACATTAAATGAAAATTGCAGTATAATAAAAATGTACAGGTAAGGTACCCAACATTAAACACGCCTCTAAAATATGTACAGTTTGGCAAAATAAATTATGGCGCTGCGATCGTTTTCTAGTTTTAACCCATTCATGACGAAGGTTCCATATGGAACTCGAAAAAGTATTGGCATTCATTTAGTCACATCATGCCGATATGTTGAAATAGCAGTGCCAAATACAGTTTAATATAGTCTACAGGCATGTATGAACACGTTTGTCTTGGTTGCGTTCAGTTCGTTTGTGTGTGCCGACGTGGACAGACGTGTCTTTATTGAGTTAGAAAAAAAGTGCAATTTTTTCAAAATTTCAAAACAAGCGAAGTAAGTAATCCATTAAATTTATATAGTAGATTTGATTTTTTTCTTCAAAACTGAATATGATTTGTAGAGAATGAAATTCTCTGCCTATTTACAAACATTTTGTTAGAAACATTATCATTATTATATTAAAATGAGTACTGTGAATTAAAGGTTTTGATTTTTGGTTCCATATGGATCTTTCGGCAGATCTCACTATACATAAAATGTAATTTTTCAAAGGTTTCATTGGACCATTCAAAAACTAGGGGCCTTTAGGAAAATTAGGAGTGCTGAGGCCACCTTTCTGGACTTTCTTCACGGGGCCTGCAGGAGAAACTAGGAGGAGAAGCCGTAGAGAGGAGAACTGAGGTCAACTCCATGACCTCTCCTCTTGTGGGTCCTTCAGGGAACCAAGGGGAAGTGCTCTCTTCCGGCGTGGGGCCTTCGGAGAGCCAAGGAGGAGTGAAGTGGAGAGATTCCATGTGGGGCCTTCAGGAAACAATGTAGGAGTGAAGAGGAGAAATGAGGCCACCTCTGTGAGCTCTTCCCTGGTGGGGCCTTTCGTGAACCACGGAGGAGTGAAGATGAAGTCCTCTTCCCTCCTGGGGTCCTCGGGGAACCAAGGTGGAGTGGACTCTTCCCTTGTAAGGCCTTTAAGGAACCAAAGGGAGGAGAACTCTCCGTTGTGGAGTCTTCGGGGAACTTAGGAGTGGAGAGGGGAGATGAAGCTTTCTTCCCTCGTGGGGCCTTCAGGGAACCAAGGAACCTCCTTTTGGGCGGAACTGATAGAATGGACCAAAAAGTTCAGTATTACCGCATTGTTCGTCAATAGAAACAGTGGTGGTCCATTTTTACCTGGATCATCGAAGTAACAATTCAGAATTGCTGGCTTCTGAAGCGCGAAGCCACGAGTAATTTTAAATTGGGACAGTTGGGATTCCGTTAAGAGATATCATAGCATTATTGCGAGAGGTATGCTACCAAGAACCACTTCAAGGCACCCGACAAACTCACCAAAATATGTAGGTCAAACGGCGATTCAGTATGACACCTCCGTCCCGCATTATCCTGGGCCAATTCCAATTACGGAAACTACCAAGTATGGAAAAATATCTTGTGCATCTTGTGTAAGGTTGGTCTATGCGTGAAAAGTATCAAGGGTTACCTCAATAAATAAGTTTTACTTTCTGTACAATAAAGTTGAAAAAAATAAATTTCCGACTAGTTATTTGTCGAAAGTGCCATATGGAACTCACCCTTCTCTAGCTTCCTGGGGGGTGAAGAAACCTTTTTTTTTATTCTGAGAAAAATGTCCGTTTTCTACCTCCAAAACCAACCCCCCTGTGAAATTTCAGCACGAAATTCGAGAAAAAAATAGTTCGTCATAAATGGGTTAAATGGCAACACCAAGATGGCTCATAAGACAATGAATGTATGTTTTAAAAAACACTTCTGCCAAAATGCATATTTCATAACGTATTTGTATTTTAAAAAATTTTACACAAAAAACTGTAATTTAATAGAAGTAAAATAAAACAAAACAAGTTTTAAGTGTGCGTTTATTTCGATATAAAAACGTAGGTGCTTAAAAATTTAAGTCTATTAATTCAACACCCGACATGTAATTATTGTCTTCGTCCTCGTGTGATTCTTCTTCTTCCGTATCTTTATCTTCATCTAAACGCAGTTCATCGATATCATCATATATAGTACTGCCTCGTGCATAATATTCTGCCTCAATTTTCATCACGTGTTTTGCAACAATTTTTCCAATCATCAGCACTTATGCTATTACATATTATTATTATGATGTCCATTTTCCGTTTTCCCGGTGTTTCAAATTTTCCATCTTGGGGGGGGGGGCACAAGGGGCGGACGCGCATGGAATCTCCACAGTACACAAAAATACCGTCTGGGGGGGGCACGTGCCCCCGTGTCCCCCCCCCCCCCCCCCCCCTAAATCCGCTTTTTTTATTGAGTGATTCCCTTTTTCCTGTGGCCGCATATTAACTGTCAAGTGGAAGTATCAAATTCGGATTTTTTAACATAGCCTCAAATCACATTGTAATGGTAATTATCGCTCAAAAATTGGCATAATTCTTGTTATACTAATGAAATTTATTAAACAAACTATACTGCGTACCAGTCATTTTTGCAGTTCGTTTGTAAACATCTTTTAAATTAGACAGAAGTTTCTTCGCGTGTAAGCTAGGCAGCATTGAAAATCGCAGAATATAACCCCTCTTGCATCACTATGTAACGGTTTATTCATTTTAATTAAATTCAGGCGAACAATGAATAAAAATATTATCAAATCAGTGATCTTCTACTCAGATTTAAGACAATAAATCAACCGTAACATGCGATAACATGCCAGCCATAGGAAACGTCATTGCAAAGCGAGTAATTCGGTGCTGCCATAGTAATGAAAATGTTTAGTTCCAATTTATTTAATTTCTACACTTAATTGCCAAACTTACACGTAGGTTGAAAAAATAAAATAAACAAAGGCAGTTTTTTTTATATCTAATTGGACTTATTTGCAGTACCTAACCTATAAACCTGAATAACGTAAAATAAATTAGAAAATACTTTTCTTTGTTCTTAAAAAACATGTTTAATATTTTGTTTTAATTGTACGTAGGTTTTCGAATCTTATTACAAGTTTGTCAAATAAGAGTAGAAAATATATGAGAGCGCCACTGTTGATCAAATGGCAATACTAAACACATAACTCATGGTGTTAAAGTAAAGCTGTGTAACCTACATTTTCATAAAAAATTAAAAAGGCATAATAATGGAAAAAATATTTTTTCATTGCTGTATAGATACCCGCTGATCTCAAAATTAGAATTGCGTATAGGTATATTATTATTATACCTTTGCAATTTTGTGTTAACATAATGAAGAATAACTATAATGTAATAAAATATAAAGCACAGTTTAGAAATTGCTCACATTTATTCAATACTAGATAAAGTACCTAGTGTTGCCTGGGCTTTAGATCATGTCTCTAATTTAGATCTCAATATATTTAACTCATTCAGATCTAAAAGTAGTGTAACTAAACACACCATTAGTGATTCTTCCTTTCTATCTATTGTTAAATTCAAATTTATGTTAAAATAAATTAAATCAAATCGCTTTATAAATCACCTTTTAATCAAATTTATGTCATGAAGAAAAAATGTTTTTTAAAATGTGGTTTACTGTGTTCTATACATTCAGTGTCATTGCACATCAAAAAAATATTTGACACTTAAATTGGTGTTGCCAGTCTACAAATTTAGTAGTTTAAGTTTTTTTATATTTTCTACTCTTATTTGACAGACTTATAATAATTATTTATAAAAATATTCAATCGTAATGCCGTGTGAGACGCATACATATTTGAAATTCGCGGGTAACAGAAATAATATTTATGCTGCTAGTAAATAATAAGGAAATCATTGCCAGAAATAAAAACCTTTGACTGATTTAATTTTGTTGCAGTACCTAAACTAAACACCTATATAAAGTAAAATAAATTATAAAATACTTTTCTTTGTACTTAAAAAACATGTGTAATATTTTCTTTTAATTGTACGTAGGTATTCGAATCTTATTAATAATTATTTATAATAATGTCAATTGTAATGCGTTGTCAGACGCATACACATTTAACAGATATAATATTAATGTTGCTATTAAATAATAAGGAAGTGACTGTCAGGGATAAAAAGCAGTGACCGATTTATTTTTTTTGCAGTACCTTCTTACGAAAGTGTTGCCATCCAATGCACCAAATATATATATTTTTTTTTTATTATTTATTAAAAATATCAATAATTATATTTTTTTAAGCTGCAAATTTCGCAATTCGTAGGAAAACCGTAGGCATATTATGAGAGTAATACTAATTAAAGCTGATACTGATAGACAGATTCACTCTTAATTAAAACCAGAATTGTGTTCAGAATATATTAACGAATGTTCAGTTATGTATTCATCTGCTGATACATTTCGAAAGAGACCATTATTTTATTCGAAGTGCAGTTATAAAATTCTAGTTGCAGACTATGTATTGTATGTGCTGCCAGAATCAAAGAAAAACCATTTTCATATTCTGAGTGTTTTAATTCGCCAAATACAGATTTAAGTTAACCCGCCCAAGGAGACAGGAGACGCAAATTGTCCCACACATTTAATTTTAAAATAAAATTTTGAAATTATGTCCCCCACATTTAATTTTAAAATTAATTTTTATTTTAGAAAGTTAAGTTACAGTTCTGTTACATTTTTTTTAAGAAAGGGAATCTGTATTTGAAAAATTTAGTTTATTCCATTTTAGCTACTTTAATTCTAATATTCGCAGGCGTGAATTTTTGAGGTAATTCACATTTCCAATATCGAAATTTTTATTATTTAGAAACAATAATGTTCTAATAAGCACGTCGGAAAAAATATTTCATCTAGATTTTAGAACAATTTTTTTTTGCAAAAGGATTAAAAAAAAAAGCAATAAAAACGAACTTGAGAAGAACCGGAAATTTTTTGCGCAAACATTGAAGGCAAAAGTTTATAGATATTTTTTTCTTACCATTCGAAGGGCTAAACCGGTTTTTAGAATGTAAAATTCCATTTGAGGATTCATCTGCTGACACAATTCAAAGAAAAACATTATCTTATTCGAAGTTCAGTTATAAAATTCTAGTTGCAGACTCTGTATGTGCTGCCAGAATCAAAGAAAAACCATTTTCATGTTCTGAGTGTACTATTAATTCGCCGCATACCGACTTAATTCAAACCATTTTTGTGTTGAGAATTTAAATTTCTAGTTATGGATTCATCTGTTGACACATTTCGAAGGAAAACATCCTCTTATTTGAAGTTCAGTTATAATTTTCTATTTGCAGACTATGTATGTGCTCCAAGAATGAAAGCAAAACCATTTTCATGTTCTGAGTGTAGTTTCAATTCGCCAGGTACAAATTTAATTTAAACCAGTACAGAATGTTAAATTCCAGTTGGATTCATCTGCCGACACATTTCGAAGGAAAACATTCTGTTATTCGATGTGCAGTTATAAAGTTCTAGTTGCAGACTATTTATTTAATGCCAGAATGAAAGAAAAACCATTTTCATCTTCTGAATGTAGTTATAATTCACCGCATACAAACTGGTTTTGTGTTCAGAATACAACGATAAATTAAATAACGAGTTGCAGATTCATAGTGCATCGAGTGAAGCTTTACATTTGAGTTAAGTATATATACAGGGTGTAACAGGACGTACCCGAGGGATTTTAACCAGCGATTCCTGAGCATATTTGGAGTAAAAAATGTAAATGAAATTTTGGTCTCCGGTGACTTCTTATGTGACATTTTTTTTTTCTTCAAATTCAAACAAAAAAAAAATCTTCCGCTTGATGTCATTGGTCACTCAGCCGAGTAATCGACCAACCCATCAACCCGCCTCCAACTGTCCAACACCTCCCATTTTTTTATGTTTTTGTAGAAAAAAAAAATAAATAAAACATCAAAAATGTCACCGGAGACCAAAATTTCGTTTACATTTTTTACTCCATATAAGTCAGGAATCGATGGTTAAAATCCCTCGGGTACGTTCTGTTACACCCTGTATGACAATAAGTTGCCTGTCAAGTCAGGTCACTTCATTTCATCTGGGGTGGTGGACTTTTTTTATTGTAAAACACTTTTTTAATGTAGAGTCGTTTTATTTACAATCACTTTTGAGTAACAATGAAATCAACACTTTTTGTAACTAATTTTGGCTCGGACCCCGCCTGGGCAGTAAGGGAACTGTACCCTAAGTATCGATTAATGCGAGAGAGGGAAATATTTTGAATAGCACCCCTTTTATACTGCTAAAAACTGTAAAAATACCGTCTTTCAGGTTATTAAAATACGAGAATAACAATAGTAATGGTACTAGACACCTACTGAGTCACGTGGTCTATTTTAGTTAGTCGGTAACACTAGCTTCAATAAAATTCATCCAGATTTCTCTAGCATTCATACTCTCTTAATAAACAAATCAAGATTAAATCAATGTGATTACCTACAACAGTTATCTCATAGATATCACTATTCTTAACACTCCCCCAGGAAATGTATTAATTTCGATAAAAATTAAACATTTATAAATCTAGCCCTAATGGTAAATTCAAACATAATATTCAGACAGATTAACAAACAAAAAA
Organism: Limnephilus rhombicus; assembly: GCA_929108145.2. Classification (NCBI taxonomy): domain Eukaryota; kingdom Metazoa; phylum Arthropoda; class Insecta; order Trichoptera; family Limnephilidae; genus Limnephilus; species Limnephilus rhombicus. The sequence continues at coordinate 22,144,472 of OV815271.1, read as the reverse complement.
TATACATGAACTGAAAAATATAGAGTTAATCTATTAAAATAAACTCATTTTTCATTTATTAATAAAATTTCAGTCTAACAACCAAAAGAAAAAATAAAAATACTGTAATTGATTTAAAAAACTAGGTAATTCGTTATCTATAATGTTGAACTTTATTTAAATATTAACTAACGTTAATATTTAGCAATTTGTGTCTCAAGCCTAAAAAATACTCTTTATTAGCTATGTTATTTAATTTTAATTCCAAAGTTTAGCTTATTCTCATTTTTTTAAGAACCTCTCCTAAACAAAATGCTAATACTGACAATATATAAATAAAGAATATTCCATATTATCAAAAAATCAACACAAAAATAAACTCATAGACCAAAATATGTAGGATAAATAACCTCCACCTAAAATAACTTTATCAATTTAAAAATAAATTTGAACCTTTATAAATGATTCAAATAAAATAACATGCAAATAATAATTTCATAATAACGACTCTTAACAACACAAACACTCAAGTTTTGAGGTCCGAGATTAGTCATCTGCTTGATCCTTTATGAGAAGCTGCACCGAGGACCTCCCATTTCCTTTTCATCATTGGAGGGACAAAATCATCTTGCTGGTCAAGGGTAGAGACCAAGGAGCGCATTGCAAATCTCAAGGTTGCCGTGTTGAGTCATTATGTTTCTTCCTTTTTGTAGGAACCTCTTTCATCTTCTTCTGGGAACTTCTTTCTTCTATTTATGGGAGCTTCCTTCTTCTTCTATGGGATCTTCCTTCTTCTTCTGGGGGGCGGGTTCATCTGGCCGGTTCCGGATCGCCATCCAGGAGCAGCAAACATATTTGGTTGTAACCCGCACGAATGTCCCTTGAAGTTTTAGAGTGGTTACTCTCACCGTTCCATCAGCTCCAGGAAGAGAGGATAGAACGCGGGCCATCCTCTATACAGTAGGCAGCAGATTACTCCTTCAGGGGTAGTAAACAGAATTTTGGTTATGGGAAGCCCGAAAGTTCCTTGTGAAGTCCTGAGGGTGACCACCCTCACAATGCCATCAGACCCAAGATGAGAGGATAGAACGTGAGCCATCCGCCACAATGCAGGCGGCAGATTGTCTTCTTTTAAGATTACCAAGTCATCCTTCTGTAAAGACCTCTGACTACTGGTTTGCCATTTATTTCCTCTCTGAATTTCACCGAGGTAATCCTTTTTTCACCTGGACCAAAAAACACTGAATTAGTTCTGAATTTATATTGATTCAGTCAAGTCATCAGCGTCTCCCATTCATCTTCTTCAAGCATACCAGGTAAGTGCCCAATGAGAGGGTAAGGACTGAGAGTGTTATGGTTAATAGGATCATTGGATGCAAGTATTAAGTGTTTAACAAACAATCTTTATCTTTCATAAAGCATCCTACCCAATTACACTTATATATAATAAAAATAAAATTACACTTTTATATAATAAAAACAATATAACTCATAACAATTTCCTAAATTTTTTAACCTTGTCAACATTTTCCTTCAAACTGCTAAAGGACTCCTCGAGTCAGTTTAATTTTTAATTCCATTGTCAGAAATTCTTATCTGAGCTTACACCCTTATGTGTAGCGAACCATTTATAATTTTATACTTTTTTGGTAAACACTAGTTACAGAGTGCCATTTGTTAATAAATAAAAATAAAAAATACAACTAAACAATGTGTAAAAAAAAAGATTTCACTGAGTGTTGTCTTCAATTATTAATACATATTTCATCATGATAGGTCTTATTATCCGCTGGCAAGTAACAGTAATCCAAATCGTGAATATATTTTAATAATAATTGTCTTTATAACATTTTAAAAAATAACCTATAATTTTAGGGTCAGCTAGTAGAACCATTTTAAATAAACCGAATTGAATTTAAATGAGTCAAGTTAAATTGAAAATTAAGATTAAAAATTGAAAATTTAAATAAGTTTTTTATGAAATTTAAATAAATTGTCAATGAATTGAACGTCAAATCGATTTCTACTAGTAGAACATTGGTTTATATTTAAAATTACGTTGATGGCCGATTTTGTATATTTACGAAGTGTTCCAGTTCAGCTATACCTAACGAGTTATTATTCGGTATTTTTAAACATTTGTTTTTGCGGACAGCAATATTATTTTTTGTAAGTGTCAATACACTTTTCAAAGCTGAATCTCGGTCAACATTCTTCAAATTCCTAAGGACATTATTTTTAAATTTAAATTTCTTACAGTTGTTTATAACTTGCAATAAATTATTTGTTATTTTCTTAAGTTTACTACAGGAAAATTTAAAGAAAGTATCCCATTCCTGTAGGGCAACCGCTATTTTCGATTTTAATTTACATTTGACCCCCGGTGGGTCTAAAACCGAAATTTTTGAAGGGGTACAACTGCTGGCCTTTTTTTAACCAACCCAGTCGATTCATGTCCCCGTATAGTTGAGTCCGACAACCTTTTTGTCGGAATTTTCTTTTTTATGTCGGAACCTGACAAGTTATTACATCTCTCTGGATGTTTTTTTTTATTTCTAGTGCCTCTTTGCGCTGAAGTGCTTCTACGCGCTGTTTTAATTGCCAGCTCCTTTGCACGGGATGTATAGAAGCTTGGCCCGCCAGCATTTTCTGCAAAACCCGAAGGTTTTGTAGAAATTACTTTGCTTAGCCCACGGCTAGCATGCGGATGACATTCTCTACCTAAAGATAAACTACAAAAAACGGATACAGGCCTTATTTCGGAATGGGGTTCCACTGATCCGCACACAATCCACCCCAGCTGCGTACGCTGGATGGTTATGCCGGCGGAGACCTTTATTCTATCATTCGACATGATATCCCAAAACACTTCAGCCCCCAAGAGCATGTCAATGGGTGCGGATACGTTGAATTTTGGGTCCGCTAGTTCCAATCCAGAAAGCAGTTTTAATTCGCTCCTGGGTATGGTCGCCTGCGGTATATTCGCGGTTATATCCTGGAAAATTAAACAAGAAATATTATTTTTATAATCATATTTCAAAGAATTCAATTCTACCGACATACTTTTTCTTATATGGGTGACATTATTGTGAATTCCCGATACCGTATTGTTTATTTGACCAAATTCTAAATTTAATCGTTTTGCAAAACCTTCCCTCAAGAAGGTAGCTTGGGATCCCTGGTCGATCAGGACCCGGGCTGTATATATATTGTTATCTGCTCCAGTGATGCCAACCAACGCTGTAGATAACAACACTTTTTTCGCTCTGCCCACCGCAGAGTAATTGTTGATAGATACTTCTTCAGCATCCGTCTCTATATTCGAGGGTTCCGACCCGAATACTTTTTTATGCAGTAGCGTATTGTGCTTTTCACTGTTACATAGCCCACAATTAAAGGTTACCTTGCAATCACTTGCAAGATGACCCGATTTCAAGCATCTAAAACATGCTTGGCTCTCTTTTATCGCATTAACCCGATCTTGTATTTTCAAATTTAAGAATTTTTTACAATAATATACTAAGTGATCCTTATCGCAAAAAATACATTTCCCCTTTTTTACTGTTAAAAATTCTACGGATTCCCTTTTCGGGTTATTAAATCCTATCTGAGGTTTAATACTAACCGAGGGCTTTTTATCCGTCATTTGCATCAATTCTAGAGTTTGTGCTCGTAATGATAAACATTTTAGAAATTCCTTTAAAGTAGATAGTTTTCCCTCAATGGGCGATTGTTCCCAAAATTTTCTCGTATTTGAATCTAATTTATTGGAAATCACGTAAATTATTATAGCGTCCCACTGTTTTACGAGAACTGCAAGGTTTTATAATGCTTTCAAATTTACGTTGGTAGCGTCTATCAATCTTCATAACCCGACCTGATCTTCCATCTTCATTTCTTTTAACTGAAATAATGTCTGGATGTGCTTATGTACCGTAGTTCTGAGATTAGTAAACCGCTCATGCAACAATGCCCGTGAAGTTTGATAACTCAATTCTGATATTTCCAAATTCGCTATTATCTTGGCCGCATCACCCTTTAAACACGATTGTAAATAATAATATTTTTGGATGTTATTTAGCGAATTGTTATTGTGAACTAATGCTTCGAAAGTTTCTATAAAATTATTCCAGTTTTTTTGATCTCCGTTAAATTCCTGAAGTTCCAAATTGGGTAACTTAATTTCACATTTAGTTTGTTCCACTGAGTCCATGGCACCTTTTTCTGTGGCTAACACCGTAAAAAACTGGTTTTCGAAGGTTTCACGCTGAATTTCGTTATCCTCTACATTTGAATCGTCAATACTTTCTATTTGGCACTGGAATGTTTAGAAATCGTCTAATAAATCTTTGATCTTGTCGTACCTCAATTTAATCTCGTTAGCTGATAGCGTATTTAGAACCTGATTAAATCTTATTAATTTCCCCTTTAAAACTGACCGTTTATTGATACCTTTTAATTTCTCCATCTCAAATTCTTATCTGCTGGCGACAATAATTCAAAAAAGGAGAATAAAAAACAAACTATATTGTAGTTTATACGTAGTGGCGACAATACTCAATAACAAAAAACAACCCGAAAATACAATCGTTACTTCGTTTGCTTAAAAACCGATAGAAAAAATATATCGTAGCTTGTATGTACTGGCGATAATACCCCACAGAAACAGCAAGAAAATATATTCTGATTTGTTTTGCCGCAATTGCTAATCACTTGCAACGGGATTAAAAAATAACATACACAATACAATAACAGTTTTGCCGGTCGATGTTGTCAAGAATTTTAAAGATCAAAATAATAATTCAACTTGTTCAATTGCCTTTTATTACTTGCAAGTTGGGATAACAACTGTGATTTATTTTAATTATAGGTGATAACAACAAAGACTGATTCTAGAAATTAATTATTGAGATTGTTCTTTAGGATTGGAACCAGGAAATTGGAGGTTATGAGAGGATTATGGACACTTAGCTTTGTTTCTTGCTGACTTTCTTGATGCTCTGGATTGGTCTTTGGTTTTTTGGCCGCTGGTTTTTTTATATTTGGTATTATTTTTAGTCCAATTTTGTATGCGGTTAGAAGGACCATTACCTATTTATTGTGATAGGGTCGAGTATCAATTTAGTGGGCTCAGAAACAAAATACAAGTATGTCGGTACGATAGTTTATTTTACAAGTTCACAGAATATAAGTTAATATTTTTTTTTATAGTCTCACATGACGCTTCTTGGAAAAAAAAAACTCCTATCTGTCAAAAAAAAGAAAAATGAAACAAAACAATTCAATTCGAATTCTGGTGCGTTTAAAAAAAAAAGGATTTGTGTAACCACCGTACGAAAGTACCTAGACTACACTGGATAGCTCGATTCGAGCCGTGACTGATTCCCTTTTGCGTTTATTTTTTAGTGACGGGGTTTTGGGTCACTCTTCATGCTCGTATCAATTGTAATGGAGAATCGAAAAAAGGCTCTGGGAATAACTTACATTTTTCCAAAACATGCACAAAAAGCACCAGATCCATGTCTATCATATTTGGAGTTAATATTTTGATTAACTGTAAAACATATATTTTACATAATATTAGTGAATAAATAATAAATAAATAGATCATTAATAATAATAAATGACCACCTGTGATAATAGTTACAGTTTTGTAATTGTCAAAATGTGTACCAACTGCAATCCTTTGTTTTCTGCGCAAATTAATGCGCATATTTTTCATAAAAAGCTTTAAATTTTTAACCAAAGATTTACTCGACCTCAAACTGCGAGAATTCTCCTTTCAAAAATTATGCTTTTTCTTCATTAACAGATTTCTATGGATTTAATCCATTATCATGCGTAAGCCTGACTGATTTATTAGATTCAGTGACCGGTCAATGGTCACTGAATCTAATAAATGACCGGTCAACCCGGGCGTCGCGTGTTCGATTCCTCGGCTGGCTAAGTCCTCCATCACAACACAAGCAACATTTTCGGCTTTCTGTGGTGGTAGCAGGAGATTTTCAAACATTGTTGGGTTATTCGTAACCCGGGAATGTTTGTCTTTCTTTTAAAGAAAAAAATAATTTTTTTTTTAAATCATTCTGCTTAGGTTCTCTTAGGCTCTGATTAGGGCGGTTCTGCGTTGGTGTAGATAAGCAGGCTTTAAGCCCGGTTTAAAGCCATTTTAAACTTTCAACCATACTTACGTTGTGGTGATAAGTCAAGTCTTACACTATTCCAACTCTATGCGCCGCGTAATATTTACCACGCAATTATTAATTAGTAAGGGAGCTAGAATATAACTATAGTGTGGTAGATACCCCCAGTGTGGCCCTGGTAAAATACCACCAATCGGAAACGAAATGTGGCTTGAGATGGTACTAGCCAAGTTTGGTGACCAAACCTGAATTAGAGCCAGGTACTTAACAGCCTCCCTCTTCCCATTCCCCTCCCCTCTCCACTTCCTTCAGCTTCACAACATACCCAAAAGAGGGCTGCCACTATCCCTCTGGCTTTGGGCAGTTGGAGCTCTTGTGTGGTTTTCACAATTAAAAAACCATATTTATATCTACATAATTATGGTTCTATGTCAACTCAGAATCAAGTCAACGCCTCTTTGAAAAGTTATTAAAAGCTATGAAGAAAAATTGAAAAATATAACCAATTTTTTCATCACTTTTAATGACTTTTCAGAGGAGGTGAGTTGAGTTCATTTTGACAGTAGAATGTAGAAATACGGTCACATGTAGTTATCTACATTTGGCTTCTTCTTCAACGTCGATTCTCATTGCTGAGCTTACCTCATAAGCCTAATGTCAGGTACCAATATAATTCATTTGAAACCTAACAAAAGCTTATTTATTTAAGTCATTCACAGATTATTACGCATGGGTGTCCACGATGATTACCAAATTTAACCAAATCTACTGAAATTGTACAAGTCACAGGGGGAAATGAGTACTACTTACACACAGAAATAATATTAATACAAACCAACAAACATTGGATTTAGAAACCTATGAAAAACACAACAAATACACACATAATGGCCTACTAGGATGTCCTATCAATTGTTTTTCATGATAAAATGAATTTGATGGCCAATTTTCAATTAGTCGAAGTAGAACGACTTTAAAACTAACAAACAAACTAACTTCGCAGAGATAGGCAGAGAGGATGGACCGCCAAACAACTCGATCTTGGCACAGACTCCTTGTCTCATTCACATTTATTCATTGTCTCATACATTCTCTTCTATTGTTCTGACTCTTGATATGGCCCGATTCAAGTTATGATTAACTCGATTGTGCCATGTCTTCCTAGGGCTTCCCCGACTTCTTCTACCATTTAAATACCTATCAGAATAAACGTGATTTGAAATGGATTTCACTAAAATATTATTAGCGAAGATGTCCCAGCTTTACCCCTTCCTCTATAAGGGGGATGCCACAGTTATATTGCATGAACAAAAATACGCCAAATTTTATTTATGTTAGCAAGAATTATAAAAAAAGGAAATTACAAAAATGCTAAATTAGATGTTTTCTTATTTATTTATTTATTTCTATGTTTTACAGTATTTACCTATTAATTAACATTTTTACATAATAGATAAATTTTGAAAACATTTTTACATAATATATTTTGCAATTTTATTATGTTAGGTGTATGGTAGGTTTGCGAAGGTGAAACTGTGGATAGGTATTGTTGTATGTTTCGTGAACACCTCACTAGGAGAACCTGTGCTGAGGTGTTTACGTGTTTATTTATGATTATGTGTGATAAGTATTAATGTGTTGTAGTAGAAAGTTTTATATTTATTTTATTTTAATGATTATTGTACATTGGTTTTAAGAAGTTAATTTTTATGTTTGGTTTGGAGTAAATAGGTTTTGGAAAAATAGTGTTCCTTTAGTTTTTATCCAGACTGTGATTTGTTTTTTTTAGTTTATTTGTTGGTGAATAATCAGCAGATTGTTTCAAAGAAGGTGGCATGCTGTTATATAGTTTGATAGAATAGTAGTTAAAGGATCTTTGTCCGTGGGTCGGTGCTTTAGCGGGATGTTGAGTGTTAGGTTTGTTGAAGACCGGAATTAATATTTTTAGTACTTATATCAACCCACAAACAATTCAACTTCAGATTTCAAGGATAACCTTAATCCAACTTATAATTTTCTACTTTTAACTTATTCGAGTGCTGAAGTGTCTACCAGCCATGAAAAATTTGTACCCGTTGAACGCCGCCGCCATGGCCAATGGGCACATTCAAAACATACTTTCTTTTCATTAGATTTTGTTTCGTAAAAATGTTTTGTAGCTTACTAAATTAAATCTTATTCGATTGGCAACAAAATAAACAACGAGATAAGTTCTTACTTTTTGTTTCATAACAAGCAGCGATTTTAAAATGATAACAAAGTTACTACTGCGTCATTCTTCAACGCATCCGACTACCATGCAGTTCTTGTAGTTTGTGGTGTGTTTTCTTTAGTGCTTTTTTTTAAATTATGAAAAACACTTTATTTAGTTTTATGGAAAGTATAATAAAACTACAAACATATTTTTGTATTTCTTTAAAATATTTTTTTATAACACGACATATAAAAAAAAATTCTCTGAATGTAAGTATTTGCTAATTTGTGAAAACTTCTTACAGAGTATACACTATTTTGTAAATATATAAACACATTATCTGGTAAGACGATACAATTACAAAAAAAAAATTGTTTTGTAAAATGCAAATAAATTATTACGAAAATAGAAAAAGCCGGTGCATGGCAAACAGCAAATTTAGCATAGGCACACGCAGTGGCGGTTCTTCACAGGGGGACAATGGGGACAGTCCTCACCAGTTACACTCGAAACCTACTGAAGGAAATAACAGTCGATGCTTTGTCTTCACCAAAATGAATGAATTCTTTAAATAAAAGTAATTAACATTTGCAGAAATAAAGTACAAAACACTATTCCGGATGATTTTAAAAGACCCGACGCACGTACAGCGAACAATGTACGGCGCAAGAGAAAGCGAGTCTATTTCTCAGTACGCAGAATCAAATGCGCGCTTAGGGGACGATCCGAGCTATCCCCATAGATTCCTTGCGTTGTTTCGCGATCGTATGCAACTGCGCATGGGCACTCGTATGTGAATTCAAATGCCATGGGGAAAATTCTTTGAATCCCCTATGAACCATTTGTTTGCGGAGTTAAGGATGGGAATCGCGCGCGTTCAAATTAAGTTCGATATTAATCTTGCAAGATAAAACTTTATTTTTATTGTACTATCTTGCAAATTGGTATGTATACATACCTATATATAAATAGACATTTTATATTATTTTGTGTTTAGATATCCGATTAGCAAGATTAGACGATAATTGTTTTTTTTTTGAGAAATTTTATATTATACCGTAATCTCACCACCCGTTTCTACGGTACAGTACGTAAAAAATGTCGATCCCCATCACCAAAGAAATGCTCGAGCTGCCACTGGGCACACGATGGAGGTATTAGGTCATGGGAGCTCAGCTTTCCAAAGGTTAAGCCATTTACGTCGTACAAGGTGCAGCAACTGCACAGACAGTGCAGTTTTGAAGGACTATTAAAAAAAAAACATCATGACTTACAGAAACGGGGTTTATTTTATTTTATTCGGTACATCATGCCGTTTTACACATCAAGTCCTGAAGATGACATCAGAAAGATGATGGCCCCCATCAGCGATACATTGATGAAGGCGATTTCTGAAGTTTTCGGCTGCATTTTGGCACATCTCGATGGGCATAGCGAATAAACAAAATTTTCAGTACTGAGCTGAAAATAACCCTAGGCAACATCACTCCCCAAAAGTGACTGTATGGTGTGCAATTTCCAAATTTGATGTGATTGGGTCGTATTTTTTCAAGCAGAATGGACGAACCGTGACTGTCAATGCTCAACATTATGTTTCCATGTTGGAAAATTTTTTTAAACCTCAATTGGAACAACTAACGTAGGAAACAGATCTGGGATACATCTGGTTTCAACATTCAACAGGACGGTGCTACGGCCCATACTACTCGAGTTTCAATGACAAAACTGCAACGCCTGCGCGTCTTGTCTCTCTGAGAGGTGACGTGGGATAGCCCGCGCGCTCACCTGATTTAAGTATTTGCGACTTCTTCCCGTGGGGCTATCTGCAGGGAAAAAGTTTTTAAACATCGGCCTCACACCTTGGAAGAACTCAAGGCTGGAATTCGGGATTAAATCGCCACTACGCCCTTCGAGATGTGCCAAAATGCAGCCGAAAACTTCATAAATCGCCTTCATCAATGTATCGCTGCTGAGGGCCATCATCTTTCTGATGTCATCTTCAGGACTTGATGCATAAAACGGCATGATGTATCAAAAAAAAAAAAAAAACCCATTTCTGTAAGTTGCGCCGTTTTTTTTTTAATAGCCCTTCAAAACTGCTCTGTCTGTTTTGCCGCACATTGTACATAGAGAAAATCATGAAGACTACAACTTATATAATATTATTTTCAACAATACTGTGTCATTCAAATCACTAAAGATTAAAATAAAAGAGTTAAAAATAATTTATTAAATGAGTTTTTTATTATTTATTAGAAACAATAATCCTGCAAAAACAAAAAGTTACATAAATAATAAATTTATTTATTACCAATAAAATGTGAAAACACATATTTACAATAAAATTATGTTTGAATAAAATGCAGCAATTAAGGAATGAGATTGAATCGGTAACATTTAAATAGAACTCTTGACTTCCGAAAACAAGGTGACGATGTTTAGCTTGCCTCAAAAAGTGTACCAAAATAAAATGTATTAAACTCTTACTAAAAAAACATAGTGAAAATTTAATTGATAAACGACCGTGGATGTGAAAACATTACTAATTAAAAAATCACAAAAAACTGTTCATGGAAAGATATAATACATTGCTTACACAGCCAGAGGGGGTTGTTTATCTATTGTATACGCTTGTTTTATTAATAATTTCTGAACATATTTTAAATATTTTGAAGATGTCGTTAAATAAATACTTTATGGGAAACAGATAAAATTACCTTTTAGATTTTTGTATCTGAAATATACTTTCATGTTTAAAATTTTAAAAATTGCAGTATTTTAAGTTTCAAACCACTTTTGATCTAAGGTTCATGCATAAGTCACCAACCCACAGGCACGCACATGTCTTGATGCATTAACATTTTTAAGATACTGCAAATTTGTAAACTGGAATGTGGTAGATAAACATTAAGGCTCTGCAACCCGGCTCGAAAAGAAGAAAATAGAGAGATACGAAATTACGAGGAGAGCGTTAACATTTACAGTGACAAAATCGATGCGAAAATTGTGAAAATGTTTAATTAAACACGACTCGTTTAAAATAAAGCAAAAATCTCGCGGGCATTATCTTAAACAGCATTTAAAGAAACACTGTGATTTTTTTCATACATATAACTTGCAAAATAACTGAAACAAACGTGTTAATAATTTTTGGAGCATACTTTGCAATTTTTTTCTATCGAGGGAATTTTATATAATTTGCGTTTCGGCACGGGCAAAGTCTAGATATTATCTTCAAGAATAACATATATTTTTTTAAGAGCTTTAACCCCTCAAGGGCCAGCGTTTTTTGGAAAAATCGCGCGGAAATTACCTTCCCGACTTTTGATTTAACCGGTGACAGACCGGAGACGCGCCGGCGCGCGCGTCATATGCGCATGCGCGAGAAAATAATTCAAATATTTGAATAATACTTCCGACAAAAAACTTTTGGTCTGCGATTTTGGCCCTTCTATGTACACAATTTGTATGAAGAACAGTGTCAGAATCGCTTGCGCCATCATTACTCTCGGAGACGCTACAAGTTTCATTCACCTTGTCACCCTGGAATATTTTTAAAACGATTTCTTCTATGACAATCGGCTGTCAGAATTTGCCGCGAATTTAACGGTCGCAATTAATGCGTGTATCGCGAATAAAACATCATAAAACCTATTAATTTACGTAATAAATGCAAGTAATGTGGTTTTGGTAGATAGTTTATTATGTTGTGAACGTGTTTCAGTTAATAAAATATACAATAGCTCAAAATTTATCAACAAAACATTCAATTCAAAATTCAAAGTGGTGGTTTTTTAGTGTTTTTTTGCGAAGTTCCGCGAATTTCCGCGAAATGGCATGGCCTTTGACCGATTAAATATATGTATAAAAACCAAATGAATTGTTTTTTTGTGATTATTTTCTGTTTGTCAGATAATGTATCTTATTATTCATATATATTACATGATAATATCATTACCAGTTTTCCCAGAATAGATAACTTTAACAAAAAAATGATGTAAAAATTTTCTCATTCCGGAAAAAAATCGTAAAAAAATATATTTATACGAAAATGAACTGATTTTTTTATTTCTACACAAACCTGAATAGACACCTTACATGAAAAAAAAACAATCCAAGGGTGTTTTCGAAGAAGTTATGACATTGGCACTTCTTTGAAATTGGCGCACTAAAAACTGCGACGGTTTGAAAATGGTTTGAAACCTGACGACACATGTTCTAAGAACTTTTTATGAATTATTCCCGCGTAGCTAGATGTTTTTCGTGTTGCCGTTATTTCAAGAACAAGAATGGAGGAAGCTATTCTGACCTTTTCCTTGGTACAGTTTCTTTATACAAAAGGGTCAAAATCGCATCCAAAATATTTTTTTTTTTTGAAATTTGATCCGCCCGTATTTTCGCGTCTCCGGCAAATGATAGGTTAAAACTTACCGGGTTTAAGGGAAATATGTAATAAATCAGTAGAAATCCGGGTTGCGGGCCCTTAAAATACAGTTAAAAATTTTATGTTATGGAAATTTCAACGTTTTATCTACCCGAATGATAATAGAAAAAAAATTAAAGCGTTCAAATAATATTATTTCTGTAATTTTAATGTTACAGAAATAATGTTATTTGAATGCTTTAATTTTTTTTATTATCATTCGGGTAGATAAAACTTTGAAATTTCAATTACATAAAATTTTTAACTGAATTTTAATGTTTATCTACCAAACTCCAGTTACAAATTTGCAGTATTTTAAAAATGTTAGAAAGGTTTGGTGGCTTTTGCCTAAACGGCGACGAGATATTCAAAACATTAAAATAACTTGGCGTAGGAGGGTATAACCATCATTCAGCAATCGGTAACATATTGGATGCAATGAAGTTTATTTCTTCAAGCACTGTCACCAAAGACAGTGAACCAAAATGGAAAGTAATAAACACAGTACTTTAGCAAACTATTCATTGTGTAAATCGAATACGGTAAGATTTTAAGACCAACCAATATTGTTCCTTATTTACAACATATTGTTTTGCAAGCATTTCAAATTATAATGTGAAATGGGAAAGTAATCTGTCGTTGAAGACAATCTGATTAAAAATGCTGTTTTGCGGCGGCGGGCGGCTTCCCTTGTTTGTGTTGACGATGTAGGTGACCCGTTCCTTGATTTCGTTGCGCGGGATATCTCCGCGAAGACTCAGCAGTCGGATAAGGTGGTCCTCGGTTATATCAGGGCACTTGTCGTGCAGTTTGTGCAGGTCTAAAGACAACATGTCGGTGTCTTCACATTTCAGGACCTAGGAGAGCAAGAGGAATACATATTATTATGGTTGTCTTTCTATTTACCACACTCCCAATATATATATATATATATATTATGTATTTTAAATAATGGCCATGGGCAGTACTCTTTTGCAGTCATACATTTATTTTAAAATACATAAATATTGGCAATAAACCTCTCATCTGTCACGGGTCCGCTGTCTGGCTTTGCTCTTAAATGCGATTTTAAATCTTATGTATAAAGAAACTGTGTGAAGAACAAAGTCAGAATCGCTTGTGCCAATATCAATCTAAAATACCATCCAACATTCACCAGGTTAATTCATCAATAATGTCTGTAATTCGATATGGATGGATTCAAATTTAGGTTAAAAGCTAATAATAATTTTAAGTAGTGACCGCCGAAGGTTCGGTTTTGCAAGTTTCGGCAAAAAAATCTAGTTTCGGCATCAGTTTCGGATACGGCAGAAAATCTGCCGAACCTTCGGCTGCACTGAAACTCTGCTTTTATGAATTATCGCGCGTCGTTCGGCTGACTTTGGGTGAGTTCGTGGCTCATGTCACCCGCTATTATCAGCTCAGTTGGCGGGCCGGTCCGGTGTGATTCTTTCTTTGTTGAGACTGTTAATTAATTATTAGTTATTAATTAGGTAAGCTTACATAACTAACTGCAATTAAAAGATCTCAATAAATGTTGAATTTAGTCTTAACCCCTCCGCAACGTAAGCAGATATATGCGTTAAAAATACGACAGCAGTCAAGTACAATAAGCGTGTTTACACGTCAGCGCGTGTGTCTCCATAGAAACCGTTATAATTCCGTTATTGTTTTAGTTACATCCGTAAAATAAAAAGTGAAATGTCGATAGTGAATCATGCTGCACATCTCTATTCAAGTTGTCCATAGAAATACATAAAAAGAACATTCTGTCAGACGCGCAGTCTGACACATAATATATCCCGCCAAATTTCGTACGGGCGCCCGACATTGTTAATTTCTATTAAATATTTTTATATGAAATCATAAAAAAATGAGTTGACAAAAGTGTTTATTATACATTTATACAATAGAATAAGTATTGTTTACATAATCTGTGATTTTTGTACCGTTTTCACATAAAAACATCACATGAGTCATTTTCACATTTTTTTAATGTTTACATTCTAAATTTTAATATTTACAAATGTTAATATTTATTTGTAATATAATAATTCGAAAGCTTATTTTGTAACCTGTCTAAAACAGTTTTTACTATTCGGCTACGTTCAGAAATGTTTCATTTATAGAGCTTTAATTGTGAAGCGGTAATAATACAAAGTTTTCGTAAAATGTCATTTCGTTTAAGACACCAAAAGCTAATATTCTCGAAAATTCGGAGGGGTTAAGAACGCTGTGATTGTAAAACAATTAAAATTAAAATAGTCAAGTAATGAGGTCCTTCCTTTATAATGTAAGTGTTGATTAATGACAAATTTTTTTTCCAAGAAGTAGTTAATACGTTTTGTTAATTTTTTTAATTTTAGTTTGTTTTATACCAGTAATATAAAAATAAAAAAGTATTATTTTTATGTACTTCAATTATTGCTTTTTATTTCATTTAAAATGTGTTAACTGTCTGTATATGTCTGAAAAATAGGACAAATTTCAGTAAACAATAGATTTTTAACATGTCTAAAATAGTTTCGGTTTCGATTTCGGCCGAAACTCAGACAGATACCGAAGATTCGGTTTCGGTAGAAAGTCCTGTTTCGGCCGGACACTAATTTTTAGATAATACATATACATATCCATCAGTGATATTACGTCTCAGTGATATGTACTGAGGCCTCTCAGTGTCGTTTTGCTATTGCTTTACCTAAGAGTATCTTCATACAAAGATAATAAATTATTATAATAGCTTAAGATGAATTTAAAATTCTAGCCTTCCGACAGAAAACATAAGTGTAAAAAAGACTTTGCTTCACCTTTTTCAAGATTCCTGAGTTTCATCTCACATGTCACATATCCAACCACACTCATGCATCCTATCATGGGGTTGTGGGAGGTTTAAATAACTGAGAATGTTGAATTATCTTGAATTATTTGTGGGATATTATGCAGCGTTGCATAATATCCCACATATCCCATACTTTACTTTATGTTTCATATAACGTTACAGTGTCCATCATCAGGATAGATGTGTAATCGATAGTGGTAAAGTGTGACCTTGTAAGTAGATGCAATACAATGTTGCCAGCTCCAATCCTCGCTAGATGGTATTACAGTACATATAATTTAACCTTTTCTCTGCGTCAAAAATATGTGTCACTTCGTTCACACACGGGGCTATTTATCACTAATCTAATTTATGGCTTTAAACAATAATCACGAGTGGATTTTAATATTTGTTTTAAAAAATAAATCACTTATGTCTTGAAGTATTTTTTCAAGTGTAAATAAACATTCGGTTTATCAATGGGACTCTATAAATCTTCGACACTTATCTCAGTAGTGTTATGAATACGTTTGGGTCAGGCCGCCATATTAATATTTCAAGGTCAACACAATAAGCATATCAACATACCGGAGTACAGCTCTTCAACTGTGGTGCGATGTCTCGATTGGCTGGATGAATGAAATATTGACACACACTTCAAAAAGGGCCGTATAATAAAAACAACTGCAGCTTCGTAATTGTAATATTCGTCACATTCACTAAGTTGGAAATCATAATCTATTTCTAAAGTTGCCTAATTATTTCGTCGTCATTAAGACTACGACCCGACATTTTGTATGTTGGTAATAAAAATAATTTCAATTATTGATAAAAATTCAAGCGTCTTCAACTTTTCGTAAAGAGTTATAAAATCACTACACTTGATTGTCCACTAAAAACACTCTGAATCACTTATTTTTGTTTAAAAAAAATAATCTAATACTGATCAAATTTTATATTTCTACCACAGTCTGAA
Source organism: Limnephilus rhombicus (assembly GCA_929108145.2). NCBI lineage: Eukaryota > Metazoa > Arthropoda > Insecta > Trichoptera > Limnephilidae > Limnephilus > Limnephilus rhombicus. The sequence continues at coordinate 22,127,939 of OV815271.1, read as the reverse complement.
AGTATATTTATAAAAAAAACTTATTTTTAAATATGATAAATCAGATAAATGTCCACGTTTATCACAATAGTTCACATCGACAAAAAAGGAAAAATTAATTCGATATAATAATGTATTACTCGGCGAGCCTCTTCGCTTGAGAATCTTACGAGTGCTTATGAGAGGCGCCTGCGCAGTAGCGTGTGTAAAGACGCGGGAAGAATTCAAACTGATTCAATTTTCGCTCTGAGTTGGGAGGTCCCTTCAAATCTCTGTAACTCTGATTAGAATACGTATTACGGATAAATATCGCAAGATGTCAGTAGGGTAAGGATTTGAGAATTTTTAGGAGTATAAATTTTACCATAATCAAGTATGTTTCGTATACATAATGCCGGAGAAACTTCGCGGCGCACAGACGCGCCACCCGCGTACAGGGCATGTACGGGGTGGCGCAGTGGTGCGCTTCCCGCAGGGAAAGGGTTAAATTGCTTTGCTGCATTTAGTTTTTGTGTAACTATCAACTACCGGATACAAAGAACTATTAAGCTTAGCCCTGTCGTCTCTATTAATATTAATTGGAGTTTTGTTAATTTTAATTGCCACTATAATTAGGCATGCTCTAGGTGTTTTGGGTCTTCACGAAAATAAATCACGAAATAAATCACGATATACTTTTGGCCATGAAAATCTAAAATCATCAGAGAATGACGAATAATCCAGAAATTAGAGAAATAGAAAGAGATTATAGATAGAAATAAATTATTTAGCAACTTATAAAAATACTGACTGAACGAGTATATCAGCATTGCGTATGATTTTTACAATAGATATTAAATATTAATAAAATGAAATATCAAAATATCGAAAATCAGATAATTTTGACTTTCCTCACACTTGAAAACTCTAGTTCTACACTTGAGAAAATAAATTTAAAAAAAGGAAATACCTCAGCCAGCATATTGATAATTTCGAAAGGCCACTCCATGTTGCTAACTTCAGGTGCAATCCTCAAGAAAAAAGCCTTAATCTGGTTATTTTCTTTCAATATCTTGGTTACGGCAGTCTGGTTTTCTTCCACGGTTTTAAATGTCAACCGCCGTGACAACATCGCCGTGATGTACTTTTTGCAGACAAGATTTTGCGCTTCGGTGATGACGTATTCAAAATTTTTAGAAGTGAGGTGATTGTAGTCTTGAAAGTAGTCTTCCAGTGTTACGGTGATGGTGTCTACTGGTATGGAAGATTGCATCCATTTAATGGTGAATAAGTCCTCAAAGTGGGTATCCAGATCTAAGAAAGCCTCCTCTAGTAAATATTTGACAGCTTCCTTTCGCAGATCCTAGAAAAAATATATTAAATTAAATTATGTCTAACGCATAAAAGTGAATCGGCAAATAAGAGAAATGAATTTAATTGCACATAAAATTTTCAATTTGGGAGCCTGGTATGTCCCAACCATGTTTTGACAACCAATACGTCTGCTATAAGTCATCCCGTGTTACGTTCGGTGACTTGGCAGGGATGCCCGGGTTCATGGGGTGAGATTTGAATGGGTCTTGGCGGCGGATACGTCAGCCCACCAACTGGGTGCAGGCCGGATCGGGAGAGACCTTATGACCTCTCCAGAAAAACTCTCTCGACCCATCGCCACCGCCTTGCACTGCAGTGGGATTCCGTCACTCCTGGACACTCTGACCCCCAGATTCCTATTTATTCCCTGTTATCTTTTTCCTTCCAAGAACTTCCTCTTCTTCCTTTCCTGTTAAAAAGACCTTCCATACAGCATCCCCAGATGACATAAATCCTGAGGGGAATTATTTTTTTCAGGGCCTCCTGTGAGGAGCTAAGGTAAAAAAAAAGGGACAAACATAAATATTTCAAAGCATTGTTTTGATTCTTAATTTTAGTTTCCCGCAAGGAGGATACAGAGCAAATCTGCCACTCTGGGCGTAAGAATAATAATATAAAAATGATACCTCGAAAGTGTTGAGCAGCGCCTCCACTTTGGCTTCGGCACCGGCATCGTGCTCTCCTCGAGACCAATACCTCCGCTCCGTCTGCCGGGCCAACTCCTGCATCTGGCGGCAGTTGTTCACCACCGTGATGATGTGCTGTGTGAAGTACGGCAATAGGCTGCGATCCTTGAAGTGCTTATTCTGGAAGTCACAATTATTCAATCAAGTGCATTTAAAAACCTTATACAAATCTAACTAAACATCACGCGGTTTTTTGCCTAAAGGTCAGGCAGAGAGGATAGACCTCAACAAAAGTCTGTCTCAGTAATGAATATTTTTATTTAATTTTTTCATAGTTGGGGTATGTTAGGAGGATGAAGATAGTGGGGAGGGAAAGGAGGTGGGGATGAGAAAGATGGAGAAATATCTGGCTGTTCATGTATGGTCATCAAACACGGTGTTAAGCACTCCTACCTGAGGTGCCTACCTTCTGCCGACAGACCAGCTCAGAATTAATTCGGTCAGCAGAGCGGGGGAGACTATCATCACCAGGGTTGTAGGATCTCTGAGGCGTTAGTATGGCATCCCTGAAATAAACTCTATCCTACGGGCCGGGGAGGCAATGAAACAATTCACCTGCAGTAAATATCAGGTGTATTGGAAAGAATCCGTTCATAAAACAACAATGGTACATAACACAGTCAATGTTAGAACAAGGTAGCATCAATAATCCTATCTAATTCAGGGGTAATTGGACCTAACATCTCTCTGCTTCGAGACTCTCTCTGGGGCGGTTATTAATCTACGCGTAGAATTTAAGATGGAACACACGCAAAAAGAGGAATTAATGGCTCGGGTACTCACTGCAGCAGGCTGGTGCTGGGAGATCGGTTAGGTGAGAGGTGTTCTCTGGGGGCTGGCGTCTCCCAAAGGAACTTCGATGGGCGAACTTCGCCGTGTGTTTCCATGGAATATTCCAGAACAAAATCGGAACGATTCACGCAGCGCGTGCACTCGAGGCGCTGCCGTAGAAGGAATGGCGGTCGGGGCCGTTGTCAGCCGCCGCTAGCGCGCGGGACGCGTGCGGAGAGGAGGGGGAAACCGTTTGCAAACACAGTGGTGTAGCCTAGTGATCTGCAAGGGTGTATTCCGGCATATCGTAACAACGGCTAAAGCCATTTCAAGCAATGTTTGAATTCTGAATGGTGGTCTTACACCACTGCGATACTGAGAGTCTCTTCAACTTTGAAACATTCCAAAAATATGCTGTATATTATTTTTAAAATATAAATTGGGAAATAACACAAATTAAATAAAATTTACTTGCGCCAGGATTTGAATCCGCGACCTCAGGATTACATATTATTAAACGTCTTTCTAGGAAATTATTGGTTCTGTGGGTTAAGATTAACAATAAAGGAGAAAAAATAAAGAATGCTTACCTTGAATTCAATAATAGCCGCTCGATACATTTGGCCATATCTTGTAACTTGATCAATACTCATCAGCAAGGCTTTACAAGTCAATTGCTTGCTTATTGTTGTGGTCACCTAAAATGAAAATAAAACAGATTTTTTAATTAATTTATTTATTACATTTTATTTCTGAATTCAAACACACAACATTAGCTCAAACCATATACAAAGTAACTAATAGACAATAGTAAACCATGGACAATGTACGCACCTGTAGGTTCTGGTCTATCATCTGAAACACGATGATGGGGGCGTGGGTGTGGAAGGCGGAGGTGTGGGGTTCCTGCTCGGGGGGGCCCCCGGCCACCCACTCCGTCTGCTCGGAAACCAGAGTCTTCTCCATCCACTCCATACAGTTCTTCTCCATACGCTACATACGGATATAAAAATTATTAATTGAGGTGGTGCACTACTTAGCAAAGCAAAATCATGTGATTTCGGTTTGAAAATTAGATCACTTAGAAATATTTGAGGTGCTTTAATTAAATACATATTTGCCTGCGAAATAATCGGGGTTTTTTAATTAGTCTTTTTATAGGCCCAGAAAAAAATTACTGCTTTAACCACTCCGATCTATCTCGTTTGTGCAAGTTTTTTGTCTTTAAACGAACTGTCATATTTATAAAAATTAGGTGTTTTTCCGCTTCGCAATAAAAGCTCAAGAAATCAAACATTTCTAAACGTATCCGATTACTAAAAACTGTTTTTAAGAGGTTATGAAATAAACTTTCAAATTGTATTATTACTAATAAATATTAACATTTGTAAATAATAAAATTTAGAATGCAAACATAATAAAAATTATAAAAATGACTCAAGCAATGTTTTTATCTGAAAACGGTATTAAAATCATGGATTATTATTAAAAAATACTTATTCTATCGTATAAATGTACAATAAACAATTTGGTCACCTCACTTTTATACCATTTCATACAAGAATATTTTATTAAAAATTAAAAATGTCTAACGGCGAGTAAGCGATTTAGCGGGTGAAAACTGTTTCTACAAAATAAGTATTTTTATGTATTTCTATGGACAACTTTGAATACACGTAACACACGGTTAAATTTGACAATTAATGGTGAAAAAATTGGAAAAGTAAATGAAATCAAATACCTGGGTGTAATACTCGACTCAAAACTGACTTTCACAGCAAACTTTGAATATGTGCTAAAAAAGGTATCAAAAAAGATAAATTTTCTTAGAAGACTAAGACGTTAATTAAATAGAAACACTACGGAGCTTATTTATAAAACTATCGTAGCTCCACATTTGGACTACTACTCTACAATGTTATAATTGGCCAATGAAGGAAATTTGAACAAACTAAAAGTTATACAAAACAAAGCTATGAGATGTATACTGGGGAAAGGCAAATACGCAAGGATTAATCAAATGAGAGAGGAGCTAAATTGGATTCCAATAAAAAAGAGACTACTATTAAATGTGTTAATTTTTGTGCATAAAATTATGAAAAACCAAATGCCAAAATACTTTAAGGATGAAATTGTTTTTAATAGAGACATTCATAATTACGAAACAAGAAATATAAACAGAGTTCCATTGCCACAACTGAAGAAATCAAAATCACAGAACTGCCTAATGTACAGAGGACTAAAGATGTATGATGAAATGCCTGAAAGTATGAAGAATGAAGAAAGAATGAATGTATTTAAAAAGAAATGTTATGCTTACTGTAAAAATATTTAAATTTATCAAATGAAATGTTACATTGTGCTTATTAGTTTATATTCATGTAGTATAAACTAACTCAATAAATAAAAAAATAAATAAAATAAAAAAAGAGATGTGAAGCTTGATTTATTGTGGATCTTCTACTTTTTGTTTTAGGGTTGTCACTAGAACAATAACGGAGTTATAACGATTTCTGTGGGAACACACGCGTTAGCATGAAAACACGCTTATTATTGTTATATTGTCATGTAAACACGCTTAGGGGTCGGAGTGGTTAAAGTTCAAAATGTCCTACTTACCTTTTCGGTTATGGTTTTATTGTATAATATAGAAAATTAAATTCTTGCATGAGATTCGCAAAATAAAATAAAACACGCTTTTTGGAGTTTTTTTCCTGAATAAAGCAAAACAGGCGGCAAAACAGGTGTTAAACAAGAATTTAAACCTTATTGCCGTCTGCATAAGGAGTGTTATTGTTAGCGGCCTGATCCTGAATTTTACACGACGTGGTGCATCACCTTAATTTTAAAAGATATAAAAATCTTCAAACCGTTGTTTGGTCTCGAAATGAGAATATGGTTGGTTTCTATCGGAAGGTCATTTACCTAGTTCCTACCTCTCTTGCTGGAAAACTATTTTAAATTTGGAACAATAGAGAACTCCAGTCCAATTTTTTTATTTTTTTTAATGAATAAAGACCTTCAATTTTCGTTATTTGTTTTTGGGGTGTTATGCCGTGTTGCGCTACCTCCTTCTTTAGCCAACGTTTCGGACATCGTTGCAGTGTCCATCCGGATTAATTAATATGATTAATTATTGCAGTGTCCATCCGGATTAATTAATGGATTAATTAATATGATTAAAAAACAGCTCACCTTACATTTTTTCTAACTACAAGTAGTTAACAAAAATAAAATAAAAACACATACATTTATTAGACAAATCGTCGCCTCAGTTCTTATTTGTCCAACAGACCATCCTGGGTCATCCATTAATCATGTGATGTTTTTTAGCAACTTTTTAACCCCCCCCCCCCCCCCCACCTGGTGATATGTGGTGAGGTTTTAGACTAACCCCCCCCCCCCCCCCAAATCACGTGTATTTTTTTTAGTACAAAGTATTTTGAAATTTTCAGAATGTTACTTATTATTAATACACGTTATATCTCACTATGCCCCCCCCCCCTCGTGATATTTCGTGATTTTCTCCGAACCCCCTCCCCCTTTCGAGCCTCACGTGATTAATGGACGACCCCTATTTTAAATGCAAATAAATGGAATATTTCTGAACATAACTAAAAACTGTTTTTTAAAGTCGTGATAAACATATAATTATTGAAATATAAAAATTTTGCATGCAAACATAAAAAGTTTTAAAAATGGCTTACTTTTTTTTCTAACTAAAATTACTGATGAAAAAAAATAAAACCACAAATATATTTTATTAGTCGAATGTATTATAAATGTTATCGTCACCTCACTTTTATGTTGTTCCATGTAAAAAAAATTAATAAAAATATTCAAAAATTTCAAATTTTTTTAAAATTGAGATTCAAAACTTTGGTTTCATAAAGATATACATTTTAATTTTTTGGTGGTTATTTTTTAGATTATAAAGGGTGGTGTTTTGCATTTCTAACACAGTATAGTAAATATGTATTTCTCACTTTGATAGTAAGGGAGTTACAGCAATTTGAATGAGACATATCGCACACCTAGATAAAGAGTAGTACAACTCAAAATACCTCTTTTTTCAGGAACAGCGAAAAACGTTTTACTCGATTTCCATTTGACCGATTAAAAATATTGTTATATGATATTGATTGGATGAAGCCATCCATCGCGGATGTGATGGCTTCATCCAATCTACTGTTAAGGAAACTGGTGTAGGCTCAAAGCCGTGGTTCAGTCGACAATGCGCTGAAGCAGTGCGACGAAAAAACGCGGCTTACCGAGCCTACAACACATCTAGAACATCCGAAGACAGAACAGCTTACAACAAAATGGCAAAGGAAACCAAGAGAATCATAAATAGATCAAAATTTGAGCACGACCAGCAGATCAGCAGAGAGCTGGCTGCATGTCCGCATGGCAGCAGACAATTCTGGTCGCTTGCGGGCTCAATAGGTCGCAATTTCTGCAAATCCAGTCTGCCGCCTCTTACCAGACCTGACGGCTCACTAGCAAACACCGCCACCGAAAAGGCTAACTTATTAGGTAAAATGTTTGCGGATAACTCAACCCTCGATGACCAAGGTGCTGTCCCGCCGTCGGTTCCTCACTGCGGTTTTCGTATGAAAAAGCTGAGGATCCGGCATCGGGAAGTACTCCATGTTTTACGAGGGCTTGATGTTAATAAAGCTAGTGGGCCTGACGGAATACCTGCCCTGGTACTGCATAGGTGCGCTGCATAAATAGCTCCAATTTTGACGAAGCTTTTTAAAATGCCCCTGAAGACTGGCTCTGTGCCCTCTGGTTGGAAAAAAGCGGTTATCCATCCTATTCCAAAGAAGGGTGACCGCTCCAACCCGGCCAACTACCGCCCCATAGCGATCACATCAGTTCTGTCTAAGGCGATGGAACGTGAGATCAACGACAAACTGCTCACATACCTCGAGAAGAACAAAATTATTAACGACCGTCAATACGGATTCCGGCGGAACCGCTTGTGCGGTGATCTTCTCGTGTATGTGACGCATGTTTGGGGGCGATGCCTGGAACGTTTTGGTGAGACCCAAACGGTTACACTGGACATCTCCAAGGTCTTTGACCGGGTTTGGCACCGAGGACTTGTCAACAAACTGCATTCTTACGGACTTCCCGCATCCTTGTGTACTTGGATTGCCGACTTCTTGAGGGAGAGGTCGATTCAGACGGTAGTCGATGGTTTCACCTCTTCCTCACACTCGATAAATGCTGGCGTCCCGCAGGGATCGGTTCTGTCTCCGACTTTGTTTTTGTTGCACATCAACGACCTTTTGTCATGTGCACCAATTCACTGTTATGCGGATGACAGTACAGTTCATGATAGCTTTTTGTTTGACAAGCCCCCAAAGGGCTCACAAACTCCAACAGCTCGTAGGGCTTTAAACAAAGAATGGACGGTTACCTCGAGAGTGTTTTCTCTTGGGATAAAAATAATCTCGTTGAATTTAATGTTTCAAAGACCCAATCTTGTCTGATTACGTCTAAAAGGGATCGAAATGAAAATCTAGTCTCTTTCAACGGAAGCAATCTTCCGAACAGGCCCGCCATTGATATGCTTGGTGTAACCCTAAGTGACCAGCTCAGGTATGGGGGCTCCATCGAAGCCAGAGTAAAGTTAGCCTCCCAGAAACTGGGCGTACTGTATAGGGCCCGCAGATACTTCAATAGTGCACAACTGCTAACCCTGTACAAATCGCAAGTGCGCCCCACGGTTGAATTTGGCAGCCACCTCTGGTCTGGAGCTCCAAAATACCTGAAAAATACCCTCGACTCTGTGCAGAAACGGGCGGTACGTTTGATAGATTCTCCCATCTTAACAGACGGATTGCAATCTTTAGAGCACAGGCGTCGGGTGGGAATGCTATCCTTGTTCTACCGGTATTACAATGGAAGATGCTCCGAGGAACTAGCATCATTGATCCCTTCGGCACCGGTGCATAGTCGGGAAACACGCCAAACGCGTGCCCAACATTTGTACACGGTTGACATTTGTCACATGAGAACGGGTCGTTTCTTCGACTCGTTCTTATGTTCAACAGCTCGGCTGTGGAATGATTTGCCGGCCTCTGTGTTTCCTCCTTCCTACAACATAGGTCTCTTCAAGACCAATGTTCATTCCTTCCTCTCCTCAAAAAGACCCTCCACACAGCATCCCAGATGACATAGGCCCTGAGGGAAATTATTTTCCTCAAGGCCTCCTGTGTGGAGTTAATGTAAAAAAAAAAAAAAGTATGTTATTTTTACTAGGATATTTATTTGCTTAATTACTTAACCATCAAATTCACGTGTCACGCGTTTATTAATTAATTTGGTGTTATTTTAGTATTTGTGACAAAATCAATGTTTAATAATTTTATCAACTCAAATTGATTCCATATTAGTGATAAATTTTGAATTAATGCACTCTTATTCTGTATATTTTGTTTTGTTATCTTCACAATACCGGAGTAAGTGGAATTGATATGTAGAACGCCCGAGAAACAAGACAAGTTCAATCACGAATACCAAATCAACTCAAAATATTCACGCACCATGACTGCTGTTAATCACGAATACAAGACTAAGTCGAAATAATCCAGTCTTTGTGCGTATTGACAGCACCTTCCCCTACAGCTGGTATGTCGTAACTGGTGATGAGTTACTATTGTTGGTGGGGATTTTCGTAGAGCAATTCAGAAATACTGACTAAAGTGCCATCTACAATTTTATTGATGGAGATTTTTAAACAGGTGTTTTTGTGGTTTGTGTAGTTTTCGACACAGATTCCGAAAATGGCAATAACTCGATTTTGGATTATTTCGAGTTGTGCTATTCTTTATCTAGGTGTGCGATATGTAATCTGGGACAAATTTGGTCTCCTGTGGTTATACAGGTTATCATTTATTTTAATGAATAATGTTTTAAATAATGTAAATTATGACTTATATACTATGTTATTAATTACCTGAAGGTACTGATCCTGCATCTCGTTTAGAGTTTTATCACTGAGCAAAGGTTGAAACCCAGACAGGTCGATGTTCAGCTCGGGATTCTGCATCAAATCCGGCCCAGGATACGTATTTAGTATCCATGACAGTAGTGACACATATTCATTGCCTTCAATTCCACTGGACACCAGTTCTTGTAACTAAAAAAAAATACAATACAAATATTATTCTTGGTCTCGTCATCGGGACAATGTTTTCTATCATGATGATTACTAGATATATTAAAATAAAACCAGGCAGAGGTCGTAACAACCTTACATCATCAGAGAGAGAGATGGACTGATAGTTAGTTAGTAAATTTGTGCAAGAAGATAATGAGATAATACAGTGGGAGGAATTATTTCTGGCAGCTTCTAGGCTAGGCTTAGGAGAAAAATATTAAAGCAGTATAGATGTCACTTTTTAGAATTTTCTCTTTAGTGGTTTTTAGACAGCCTCCATGGTCAAAGAGTGAGGCTCTCGACTAGCAATCCTAAGATCGCGGGTTCAAATCTCAGCGTGCACAAGTAAATTTTATTTGATTGAATTGTGTTATTTCACAATTTTCATTTAAAATATTATAAGATGTATTTGCGGCACATTCCAGAATGGAAGATACTCTCAGTATCGCCCTGGTGTAATACCACCATTCAGAATCAAAACGTTGATTGAAATGGCTTTAGCCATGTGTTTAGTATTGAAACAGCTATGGGACTTTTCAATACATCCCAAGGTCCTGTTCAATGTATTGTCATCTCCCATTGTTCCTTTCCTTCCTTACAAAGTCCTACTTGGGAATTAGAAGAAAGAGGAAGATGACAAAATCCTACCTACCAATGCCAGTATAAAACATTATTTTACAATCATTTTTAAGTACCCACACATATCAGTTGAAATATTGTCGCAATCATGATCAAACCAATGATCGAATCTCTCTCAAAATTGGGTTCGTATAAGTTTTACATGATATTTAATTTTAACCATCGGGTGTAACTATGCCTCCAAAGTGACCAGTGGATGAAGGAGCAAATCGCCACATTTGAAGGTAGGGCTTTCTCCCATCTCTCTTTTCCTAGTGATAAAAAACGCAATTAAATGTTCTGTATATTTGTCTGCTTAAGTTTGCCAATCGGGCATTAAACACTATGTTTGGTGACAAGATCTGAATAGCCAGGTACTTTCCCATCTTCCTGTTCCCCTTCTCACTCCAATTGGGGATGCCCTAGTCTCACTAGTTCTAGCAGTGGGACTACGGTATTCACATTTAACCCTTGGTGGCATGGGGTGTCAAACATCCCGTTTTAGTTTATAGAAATAAAATATGTATACGCAAAATCAGACTTTCATTAATTAAAATATTTGAACTTATGTATTTATTAGCATTTAAACTTTTTTAAAGTAAACAAAGTGATAATAATATTTGTAATAACTACATTAAAAAAAAGTTTTTTCCATCACAATATTGACAGACAAAAATCATTGGCATTTGGAGCACGTAGTCTTTGTTTTTCTATATTTGATTCTTTGACATATATGACATCTTTTGTATTGTAGCGGTTGGATAGCTCCAGAAGATGAATAATGCCCATCAACTTCATGAGTCCTTTTTAGTCGCTTTAATCAGGTGTAATACACTCCTAACGCGCTCTCCAAGCCAATCCACACACAATTGAGGACTTCTCGCGACTGATTTACGAAGGTCACACACTTAAACGAAGCTATTTAAAGAACTAGCATGGTAAATTCAAATTTGAAAAAGTTATAGGCTTTCAAACACGGTCTGGGGGTATACCGCACGGGCCGTCGTAGGTATACAGACTGTAATAGGGGGGTTGGCAAAAACACGTTGAAACGTACACAACACGTCAAATATTGAAAAGCACAGAAATCGGCAGTAGAGAGGCGGCTAGCAGGCAGCAGGCAGACCCGGGCAGGGTCCGTCGCCTAGGCAGGTCTGAACAGAAAAAAAGCTTGGACGGTGAAAGCTTGCCTTTTTGTTAATTTAGGCACTTGACCGTGACCGAGAGATGTACCGTTAGACCCCTAGCCCGAGCCTCTGATTGGTCAAGCCGCTTTCACCATCGGTAGGTATGGATATGCCCGGGATCTAAGTTCCCACTACCTGCTACTGCCCATTGTTTATTTTAAAAAGGTTTACATTACATACAGAATACAAATGACATATGAAATACAAACAAATATTGCACATTGATTTTTTGAAAAATTGATTTTTTATGATAAAAAGAAAAGCAACTGTATACTACTTAAATATTATAAGCCTTTTGGCCCATGTAAATGAAGTTGAATTATTATTGCAAGAAGTCAAACCAGAAATTTTAATGCTAAGTGAAACGTGTATAACCAACGATGTATACGATTCCGAAGTATCATTTATAGGGTATTCAACTGTAAGATGCGATTCACATAGTCGACATACGGGAGGAGTGATTATGTTCATTAAAGATTGTATATCTTTCAAAATAATATCAAATGAAGTATTTGATGGAAAAAATACAAGGATTCTGGCAATACAAATAACAAAAAACTTGATTAAAGGAACCTACTCTGTATTATACCACTCACCAAACCAAAGCCATTCGAAATTTTTAGATTTCTTCGAAAGTTGGTGTATTAAAAATATGAAAAACCAAGATATGTTTTACATAGCTGGTGACTTTAATATTGATATGAAAGTAAAGAATACCTACAGTAATAGACTCCAAAGTTTAGTGAATGATCTAGGAATGAAACAACTTGTGACAAAACCAACGAGAATATCAAACGCATCAGCAACCATTATTGATTTGGTTATATCAAATCATTTTTACTTGAACGTAAAGGTTGTGGATACACCAAAAATATCAGACCACGAAAACATAATAACACTACTTGAAACGAGTGTAATAAAAATATGAGTCAAGGGAAATTATGTATAGAGATAAAAGGAACTATGATCACTTTAAATTCTGTGAAACTTTAAAAAATGGTATCTCACAAATTACTGAGTCTAATTCGTTAAATGACAAAGCAGAAAATTTCGTCAAAATTTTGACGACCGCAATCGATAAAAATATGCCGATAAGAAGGGTTAAGTTTAAAAATACTAACAGATGGTATTCGATACCGTTACATAACCTTCAAAAACAGAGAGATAATGCATATAAAGCGGCAAAATTGGAACCATCCAATGAAAAATGGAATGCATATAAAAAAATTCGCAATTTTTATTCAAAACAAATTAAAAAACATAAGTGCGATTACTATAAACAAAAATTAGAAACAAAACAGAATGAGCCAAAAAAACTTTGGATAACACTCAAAGAAATCATAAAGGGCAAACAAAAAGAAGTTGTAAAATCGATTGATTTCCCAGATGGAAATGAAGAAGAAATTAAGAATATAGCGACAAAATTTAACAAGCACTTTATATCGAGCATAGATCTTATAAGCGAAAGTATTCCAGAATGTCCTATTAACAAACTAGACATAGACAGGCCTGTATGCACCGATGAAGAGTTTAAGTTTAAAAATATAGATTTACCATACTTAAAAAGAGTCTTAAGTAACATGAAATCGAAAGAATCTCCAGACGGTATTACAATAAATATAATCAAAGACTCCATTAATATTATTGGCGAATCGATGGTCCAAATTATCAATGAATCTCTGAATAGTGGAGTGTTTCCCAAAACTTGGAAGACATCTGTAATAACTCCTACTCCGAAAATCGATAACCCAAAAAAATTTGACAAATTCCGACCGATAAATTGCTTACCTAAATATGAACAAATACTTGAATACATTGTAAAGGAGCAATTAACTGATTATATTGAGACAAAGCAGATATTAGTTCGACAACAATCGGGTTTTAGAAATAAATTTTCCTGTGAAACCGCTATTAACTATGTAATACAAGAATGGAAAAATTATAGAGATAAAAACAGTAAAATTATTGCAGTATTTTTAGACTTAAAAAGGGCATTTGAAACAATCGATAGAGACAGATTAATAAAAAAATTAAGAAATATTGGAATTAACGGTAAAGAAATTAATTGGTTTGTTGATTATCTATCAGAAAGAACGCAAGTAACAAAATATGGTGGAATAACATCGGATCCACGTCATACTAGCAAAGGCGTTCCACAGGGATCTGTCCTAGGTCCATTGTTATTCATTATATATATAAATGATAATGTTAAAGTTTTAAAGCATTGTGCCATTAAATTATTTGCTGATGATACATTGTTATATATAGCCAGAAAAAATTTACAGGATGCCATTGAAGAGATACAAAATGACTTAAATAATGTAACGCTTTGGTTAAACATAAACAAACTAAAACTGAATGTTATGAAAACTAAATTTTTGATTATTGATAGTCAAGGTGGAACTGAACATGCAATACTAACCATTGATAACATAAATATAGAAAGGGTTAACAATATTAAATATCTGGGTGTAATATTAGACTAAAAAAGTTGGCTTCTTAAAAAGGATTAGGAATAACTTGGATCTCAAGACGACGCACCTTGTATATAATTCTATTGTAACTCCTCATTTAAATTATTGTTCTAGTGTTCTATTCTTATGTAACGAGACCCAAAATAATAAACTACAGGTTATACAAAATAGGGGAATGAGGATGATTCTGAAATGTAATATCTTTACTAGAGTTAAAACTATGTTACAAAACTTAAATATGATGACAACTAAACAACATATAATATATAATACGTTAACAATGATGTACAAGCTTAAAAATAACATGCTCCCTAAATATCTGCAAACTCATATTATGTACCATGAAAATATTCACAATTATCCTACGAGGAGTTGCCGAGACTTCAGGCTTTCCAAAACTAAACTTACGTGTACACAGAACAGCGTGTTTTATAAAGGTCAAAAACTTTATAATAACCTACCAAATTCCATAAAGGAAGCCTCAAGTCTTGGCACTTTTCGTAAAACATGTGCTACATACATTAAGAAAAATTTATGAATTGTATTTATTTGTATTAACTGTATGTCTTAAACCCTATTGTTTGTATTTCTAACTGGAGTAACTGTATTTCTTTTTAAAACTGAATTCTTTCCGTTATAATTTTATGACTATATTTATTTTATTATGTATTTTAAATGTTTTTTTTTTAATACTAGATGTATGAAAAAATTTGCTTACATCTAAATAAAGTTACAAAAACAAAACATTAAAATAATTTAAAACATGTAAAGTTATTCTGGCATAAGCACGTCTGATACAGGGGGTCTGGGTGTTTGGCACCCCATGCGAGTAATTAAGGGTTAAAAAAAAATTTATATAGATTACTTTAAAACAAAAGCTTTTTTTAAATTCAACTTACGCTGGTAGAAAGGCACGTATGGTACATCTGAACGTATTGATTGACAATATCGTAATGAGGGGGAAAGCACGGCACGCACAGAGTCTTCACGACTCTCAGGTCTTCCAGGATGAGTTGACGTGTCAGCTCCAGGTATCTGACGAGCCACATCTTGTTGTCTTCTCTCTCGTCCACCCGAGTCCCTTCGATACGAGTCGCCACCGATAGCTCTAACACTTCAAACGCCTTCTTACGCCAGTTTTTGGGCCTTCCGGGAGGCATGAAACCGCTCTGTTTATCTTGCTGGAAAAAACAAAATTCTGTCAAGTGTCACATCACTAATGTTGTGTATTGTACATCACTAGTAATAATCTAGTTGTTATCTTTTGCCTCTATTTAATATGTCGTACGTCAAAGTCGTGAATAATAAAGTCTAAATTATAAATCGGTAAACAGTGTTTCCAATAAGTTATCCACCCTAAATAACAAACCAAACATCAAGGACATCGAGCTAACTGACAGTTTTGCTCAAAAAGCGTTTTTTTTCATAAGCCTCACCATAAGATCATAAGATGCACCACCTCAATTATTGTTTGTTACATATTTTTCAATAAGAGAAAAGTATGTTGAAATTTGGATATTTAAGTATTTTGGTAATAAAGCTGACTAGAGGGAAAGATGGGCTGTAGCACCATCGGAGAGAGAGGGGGTGGGGGGGTAATATTAATTAACCCTCCACACAGCATCCTCAAAGATGACATAGGCCCCTAGGGAAATTGTTTTCCTTGGTGCCTCCTGTGTGAAGCTAATGTAAAAAAAAAAAAAAAAAGCTGACACATATGATTTTTTTCTATTATTTTCTTTGCATAAATTTATAAAAAATATTAAATACACAAAATGGTATGTCCTTCTCATTAGTGACAATCTTTAATTACTGTTTTCCTAAAACAAAGTTATGAAAAAATTTATCACATAATAACAGTGGAATGCCCATAACATCAATATTTTATAAAAGGAGTATGTTTATTATGCATACAATAAATAAACATTAATTTCAAGCATTAAACAAGAAATTTATTTATTTACGCCTATTTAGACTTACATACATATATATAACAATATTTACGAAATTTTACTAGTAAATAGTGCAGGAAACTATTGTTTAAAACACTTGCACAAAAATAAATATAAAGTAAAAATATTAGTGAATTTGATCCACACAGTATGTAGGTACAAAATATAAAAAATCCTAAATAGTTTTTTTTTTCTTTCAGCCGACAAAATACTGTTAATGTGTTAGTCAATTTAAAGAGCTTTATCAAAATATTTCCCTACTTGATGAAAAAAAACTTCAATAAGGTATGCTTATATGTTAAAATTGAAGTACTAAATATATCAACAACATCGGAGTATTTGTTTCGAAGCTGTTGAATTCGTCGCATAGGAGTGCAATATTGGGATGTTGATGTAGAATTGCTGGAATAATATGGTAGGTACTGTCTGGTGACTGACCTGCCTGGAGTATGAAAAGAGATTACATGTAATAAATCGGGGGTATCAAACATTGAATTAATGATTTTATACAAACAGGTTAAATCGGAAATGATTCTACGATCAGATAATTTTATTAAATTTAATGAACAAAGTACGTGTTCGTAATTTAGACATTCACTGGGAATGTCCATTTTAAAATTTAAATATCTTAAAAATGTATTTTGGATTCTTTCAATCGCATGTGAATGAACCTCATAATTTGGGTGTATAGTATTGGGGTGTTGTAATGTGTACTTTGTAAGGTAATATAAATTTTGTGTAGGTAGAACCTATACCTTTTGTCATCCGACCGCTGTCTTCTCAGAGCAAGTAGAACTCCATCGCAGGATAGTGGAGATAAGGATTTAGAGGTCATGCATATAAAAGACGCTTATTTTACTGGTGAAAATTAATGTTAACTTTACTGCAGTTTGCAAGGGAAAATTGAACAAAGGAAAAGTAAACAAAACATAAATACCTTGAGCAATTATCAACTGATGTAGAAAGAGAGAGTCAACAAATTACGTTTAATTTTAATACCGCACACGTCCCGTCGCCGTGACAGTCGTGACACTCCTCCAACGACAGCAATCCCCAAGACACCGTCCAGCACGTCATCCAGCGGCGTGTAGAAAAAATCTCACCGGCCAAAGCAGAGCAAAGCCGCTTCATTCAAAGGGATTCCACCCAACAACCAGGCTCAGCAGATATACACCCATCAGGCGGTGTGTAGAAAATCTCACCGGCCAAAGCAGAGCAAAGCCGCTTCAATACATCGCCCGTTGATTACAGTTTAAATTCACTACCGCACGCGGTTCAAGCAATCACTCGGCATCCGGCGAGAAATTAAATAAAATAATCAGGCTTCTATGCCATTTGAGTCGTCACACGCTCACAGAAAGAAAAAATAAACTCATTCTAGGCTACATCGCACTAGAATCTTTGATAACAAAAAAAACTCTCCTCCAAAATCTCCTCTCGCCTCCAAAAATTACGTGATATCCCCCGCCATCTTTCCTCGAATGACGTTTCCGGTACCCTTGCAGTTTGGCCAACCAACAAAGTTAAAAAAAAAAAAATAAAGCATAGACAATAAACAGTACCTATTTTGAGCAGTACCTGCTCACGAAATAGATATGTTACAGTGTGTAACCGTGGAATTGTATTCCACGGTTCCAAATGCCCTGTATTGGCCTCCTTATTTTTTTTACATTATCTCCACACAAGAGGCCCTGGGAAAAAGTCATCTTTGAAGAAGCATGTGGTCAAAAGACCTTTAGAGGGAAAGGAAGAACATGAAGTTCCGGGAAGGAAAAAGGTATGGGGAGTGGGTAGGAATCTGGGGGTCAGTGTGTTCAGGAGTGACGAACATATGAATCTATCCCTTCCACTGTGATGCAAGGCAATGTTCCGAGAGAGTCCAGCTGGAGAGGTCAAAAGGTCTCCCTCTACCAGTCTCACCCGATCTGGCCAGCCACGCAGTAGATAGACAAAAGCTCTGCCGCCAAGCAAACAGCCTAGACAAACCTCACCCCATGAACCCGGGCACCTCTGCTAAGTAACCAAACATAGCGAACCACTTGGGGTGACCTATGGCAGGGGTGTTGGTTATTCAACAAATAGTTTCCGGGGTGGCGGTACCCATAATGGCCTTCCAAATTTATTGACATATTTAAGAAATGCCTCTCGCTGCAACTGTAAGTTCATAATTCTGAGGTTTTTTATTACTTCAAGACAGAATGATAAAACTGTTATTAATTTCATCTATGGTTTCTTTTCTATTACCTGAATTGCAAGAAGGTCCCGCTTTTCCTCTCTTTCAATCAGTCTTAAAGCCGTAACTATAACGGTGGGTTCCTTTCTCACTGTGTTGAGGGTTCTACCAAGTATGAGCCTAATTTGCTTGTCCAGCAAGTTGGACAGAGTTTCAACGTCTTCGAAGTATGCCTTCAGCATTATCTTATCGTGGTTGGACTGGTTTGGCAGCTTGTGGAGCTCGTACAACAAATCGTCTCGAGAGTTCTCCAAGTCGGTCAGGCACTGGACAAAAGATATCATAAATAGAAGTGTTAAAAAGTAGTCATTCACGCTAAGCAATTTATTGTTGACAATTGATTGTAATGTAAAAGAATATTTTATTGAATAAGAATGCATAGATACTATTTTATGTCAATAAAGAACCGAAGGAAATCTATCACTAATCAGAAAATTATATTTAAATGGGCACCAAATTACTTACAATAAATTAAAATAATAATATTCGGTTCAAAGTTATCGAAAATAATTTGTTAGCAGAATTTAATTAAGTAAAATCTTGATTTTAAGCATTATTTTTAATTGTTAAACTAACGTTTAAGACAAGATTTTTATGCATAGCACAAAGGGTAACAATTATTATAAGCAATAATTATCAGCCTGAAACACTCATCCACATTGAAAAATCTTCCGAGAAAAGATACATGACGCCAACGGGACTATATTGAATCATTTGGCGGGTATAAGATAAGCCGCCATAGCTCAATTGGGAGAGCAGCTGACCGGCAATCAGAAGGGCGCGGGTTCAAGTCCCGTTGGCGTCATGTATCTTTTCTCGGAAGATTTTTCAATGCGGATGAGTGTTTCAGGCTGATAATTATTGCTTATAATAATTGATTTTAAGCACTAAAAATAATAATTTTACACCAGAATACAATAGGCTGAGTAAGATTACTATTAATTCTTGTCGCAACATAATCTAATCCGAACCAAAAATAATCCATTCAAAGCATCCACAAAATCACAATATTGTTCTCTCACTAACAAGCCACATCCAAAAACCAAGTGTACAATTAGTTTAAGCGGCGGATTATATGCAATATACTAAAACCTAAACAGGTGTTTTGGAATAACAAACAAACACCATTATCGATCTTTCATAAAATTTCCATTTTTTGATTTGAAGTTAAGGTGTCATTTTTATCACTTGCAATAAGACTCCATTTTGTAAACTTATCCAAACAAAAAACATGTCAGTACATAATGAACAGAAACAAGTGTGACAGTTGCTATAATACACATACAGGACTAACGGAAATGTATTAGAACAATAGTAATTAACCCAGGTGATTGGTAAAAAGGTCTGCGAGAGCAGGACGGCGCATACAGCATACACGGCCAAAGGAAATTACAGCACCAAAAATAGGTAAAAGCATTATCTTCAAACTAATTATAAATATTTTTGAAACTAATTGACCATCCAGTTCACAATGATCCGTAAAAAAAAATTCTGTAAACACGACCCAATAGCCTGCGCATGCCCACAAAGTTGAGATATGTTTCGTGCCGTCAATATTGCTCAGTTGCGTCTGCTGAGTAGCTACGCTCGTCCTGTTTTCCCTATTTAAAAATCAAAAAGTTTTCAACATGGATATTGAAGCTTTGGATATGTACTTTAATTTGAAATTATGTTTAACATAACAGTCTTAACATAATTTAGATTTAATGTATGTTTTACGAAACACTAATTTTGTTAAAAAAAAAATTGAAATCTTTACTTCAACTAGAAGAAAAAAAAGTTCCATCGAGTTCCACGCCATTATTTTACTGGTTCGAAAAAATACCTTATACAGAATATAAAAACAAATCATGAACATCAACCTTTTTCAACCTTTCTTAAATCGAGCGCATTCTTTTCGGGTAGTCTTGGCGACCCCGCTCTAAAGTAAATGAGGATTAAGAGAAAAGAACTACATATTTATAATGTTAAAAAATTAACAATTTTTCAAGTTATCATAATTTTACAGTTTAATCATATTTATATATTATCTAACTGTATCACTAAATCAAATTAGAGAAATAATTAATATTTTTTAATTAGAATTCCACAACCACCTGATCCCAACTAACCATAATAGGGTATTTTTTGAAAGATTTTCTTAGGTAATCTTCTCATACATATTTCTGATCAGAATTAAAATTATTAAAATATTTTTGGCGCCGTAAATTGATAATTCGGCCGTGTGTGCGGCGGTATATTTACCTAGTGTGAAAGAATGGAAAACCCAACCTGTCAGTGTATACAAATACCGGTGAATTATAGAGCTTGATTTTGAGCTTCCAACTTGAAAAAAATAACAGCAGATTATAGTAGTTGTCGCTTAATCGAGATGTGAACTACTGAGAGAGTACTGTACTTATGTTTATGATGTAATGTGGCAAAAAGCTATCAAATCACTTTACACATTAATTCAGAGTTGGGTAAAATAATAATACTAATTACCTGATGGGCATGTAACAATTTTCCCTCGCTTATCCACTGTTTGGTTTTCTCAACACTTTCGGGCACTGTGAAGATATGCTTGAGACTGTCCATGGCCGTCACATACTGGGAGTGACGCATGTTCTCCTCACGCACAGCTTGCAGGGACCCACACAGCGGGGCCACCGTGCTCAGGGATGCCTCCAAAGAATTTAATCTAAAATCATTGTGTAAGGAGTTAGTTAGAAATTATTGAAAACTTCTAAAAAATTCTGTGTGAAATCACTATTCATTGACCTGTGTATGATAATGGACGGATAATAACTTTTAGCACATCAGGGGGTCTAGGAAGATCAAATCGATAACTTAACAATATTGGATCGATATAATCGATGACGATTTTATATAACCATACTACTATAATAGTAAAAATATTGTATTACTAATGATAACTCATATAATTATAATAAAAAATGGTAATTATCGGTTCGGACTGGCCACGCTTATTACGAATAATTTTTAGAAAAAACTTTAGATTCGCCTTAATTACTATAAAAGGAAACTTTTTGGCTTTGGGGCGGCGGAAAATAATGCATTTTAATTTTCAATTGCATAAAACCAAAATTCACTTCGCGAACCGACACAGCGAAAATCCGCGGCCGTACCTGTCACTGTTGTTGGTATCCTTGATAAATTACCAAGAGCTAATATGACTGTAGCCGACTTCGTGGGATACCTACATGAAATACTGCGAAATTATGAAAACACAGCAGAATTATTATGTTAACAAACCTCTATTCATATATATTTGTTATTATGAAATTTAAAAAAAACAGAATTAATAATATATAATGTAAACGAACCTCTAATCAGGCATTGGAATGGAGACAAACTATTCAAATCCCGGGATGTTTTTTAAAGTAAAGATAACATACACAAGCCCGCTACACAAACCCTGCGTAGCCAAACAAACCATTCAAAAACGTAGGCTGTTTTTTAAAGTAAAGATAACATACACAAGCCCGCTACACAAACCCTGCGTAGCCAAACAAACCATTCAAAAACGTAGGCTGTTTTTTAAAGTAAAGATAACATACACAAGCCCGCTACACAAACCCTGCGTAGCCAAACAAACCATTCAAAAATGTAGGCTGTTTTTTAAAGTAAAGATAACATACACAAGCCCGCTACACAAACCCTGCGTAGCCAAACAAACCATTCAAATACGTAGGCTGTTTTTTAAAGTAAAGATAACACACACAATCCCGCTAGACAAACCATTACGCGCCCATCATGTATTCACGAAGTCGGCTACAGTCGTATCTAGCTCTTGTTTGTATCAGGGATACCAACACAACACAACAGTGACAGAAATGGCCGCGGATTTTCGCCGTGTCGGTTCGCGAAGTGAATTTTAATTTTACGCAATTGAAAATTAAAATGCATTGTTTGCCGCCGCCCCAAAGCAAAAAAGTTTCCTTTTATAGTAATTAAGGCGAATCTAAAGTTTTTTTCTAAAAATTATTCGTAATAAGCGTGGCCAGTCCGAACCGATATTTACCTAAAAAATATTTGCCCGTGTGTCTTGTTTTACCCGCCTTTACCCTTCCCTGTGCGTAGTGTAACCGAGTGAGAGTATCTTGTTATCTCGATGTGAAAACAGTATTCGGTGAAGAAATTAATACGCCGCCCGCTCATGTATCCATGCCATTCATACACACACATTCTTTGATTGTCTATCTTTATCACACAGGAATAAACTTTTGAATTAAGAAATAATACTGAAAATCGCTGAAAACAAAAGAGTGTTCCTTACTTTCCACATTTATATTGTGATTATATGAGACCATGGCGAGTCTATTTATATATATAACGTCATTGGCCAAACTCAAGTAAGTCTTCAATACATATATATTTTTAAAATATTTCAGAAAAAGATTATTTTATTAATTTGCTTTTTTTCTAAAAAATTCGCAGCCTGCCGGTGGTACCTCCACACCAAAAACCTTGCGGCATTTAAAGGGTTAAGTTCTGCAAGTATTTTAGTTTTTTTTTATTATTATGACAGCTTTTTCGGCATTCAAGGCCATTTTCAAACTGTAGTTAGGCCACGTTTAGATGACTTATTTATATGATTCTATTTACACTGCCCAATTTCAACATCCATGGAGCCTAAAATGATATGTTTTCTTAATTGTTTAATATTAATTTACTTAACTGCTATTGACTTATTTAAATGTGTTATATTTTTTAAGTTTAAGGTAAGGTATAAAAGGTCCTACCATCTCCAACAATGCTTCGTAAGTAGGGTCATCCATTCGGAGAAAATGCTTGTAATCATTTGATGCCGTAGCCTGTAATACACTTCGCAAATGGTCATGAGTAAAGCGGTATCCTAACTTGTACCATTCTTGACACCAAATTTGTTTCTTTTTTTCAATTTCAAAGCTAACGCAAGAGCTAAGAATGCTTTGTCTTTGTTAGATTCCATTTCATACACATTCGCACAAAATTCACTTTCGACCTCTTGCACCGGCAAAATGACACGAAGGCTTAAGCACAAAATGAGCGAGGTGAGTGGAGCGAGGTCAACGTAAAATGAGAAATAGTTTTGCCCTTCCATTGAAAATAAGTCACGACGCTCTGTCTCCAAGTGAACAGAGTGATTTTTGTTATATCAATTACTGATTCTAGTGAGGATGATTTTTGACTGCGCGTATACAATGAAAAATATTTGCTAATGTAAATTTATAAATAAAAGCGTGCAAAATCAAGATTTTTTTCATATCATCGAAGAAGAAGATAAGACTAAAAATATCAACAAAAATATGAAAAAGAACAAGACAGAAAAATAACGGAATCTTTTTATTTCCATTATTTTTTTATTTTTCTGTGTCTTGTTCTTTTTCATATTTTCGTTTAGATTATTAGTATTATCTTCTTCTTCAATGATATATTAAATTGATGGGGAAAACCTTCAAAAGTTATAATAAGTGAGTTGTTCTAATAAAAATATAAAACTAGTTTTAAAAAAATCATTTTTAATAAATTTAAAAACTTTTTAAAAAAATTTTTAACTTTATTTCCGGCGGCTTCATCTCAATGATGGTTTTCAAGGATGGAAAATTGGCGAACTGCTTCAATAAACACCCCCATCTGGACAAAGAACGCAGTCGAGGCAACTGAATTGACAACAGTTTTTGTGCGGAGTCCGCTAGAAACTAGTCGGCGATGGTGTGCATAAGCGGAATTGTTCGAACCTATTTTAAATCGTTCGGTCCTCTTCGCTTACCTCTTTCTTGGGTGAAGCACTTGTATGCAATTAAATGTTTGCGAGTCGAGCGGAGTTCGTACGCATTAGCGGAGCGGACTCATCGGAACCTATTTTAACTCGTTCGGTCCGCTTCGCTCACCTCATTCTTGGGTGAAGCACTTTTTTTTTTTTTTTTTTTACATGAGCTCCACACAGGAGGCTCTGAGGAAAATAATTTCCCTCAGGGCCTATGTCATCTTTGAGAATGCTGTGTGGAGGGTTTTTTTTAAGGAAAGGAAGGAGAGGAGAGTTCTGGGAAGGAAAAGGGTTTAAGGGGTGGGTAGGAATCTGGGGTTCAGTATGTCCTGGTCATCCGCCTCCAAGACCTAGACAAACCTCACCCCATGAACCCGGGCACCCCTGCTAAATCACCAAACGTAGCGAACCACTTGGGGTGACCTATGGCAGAGGTGTTGGTTATCCAATAAAGGTTCCCGGGGCGGCGGTACCCATTCCCGCCTCCCAAATTGTAACTTGTATGCAGTTAACATTTGCTAGTCGAGCAGAGTCCGTATGGAGTCCGCTCCGCTAGCAGTGAAAGGCGGGCTATAGACAAAGAAGTACTGTGTTTAAATGCCTCTTGCTTGTGCAAGAGGCTAGATGCGCGCGTCAAGCAGCTAAGCACAGACAACAATAGACAATAATAGACAACAATAGATAACAAATTTACGTGCTTGCCGTCAAGCAGCTTGATAGTCTCCGAAGCCCTTTAGCCTCAATGAATCTGCCTTTAAAAGGCAATCCCTGTTGCTACTAGTATAGTTGATACCCACTTTTTATATTTTTACATAATTTTCGTTCACAAATTCATTTAAAAATGCATTAAAAAAAAAAACAATTTTGAAATGTTTTTAATATAATAAATTGAACTGAATTGAAAATTGCGGCTACATCAAAGTACAAATAAATAATTGACAATGTCTAATTGAAATACATTTACTTTAATATATATTGGCAGTCCGCATGTAGTTTTTGATACTAGAAAGGGGAGTTAAATGGCCAATGAGATGTTTGGCCATAACTCTTGACATTCTGAACAAACTGTTCTAAACATCCAGAACAGCAAAATGAGAAATTATAATTTATGCATTGAACCGCTTACTCGTTAATATGGAATATTTTTCAATTCAAAAGCGAGTATTTATGTCGGGGGAGACCAAAAAACATGCAAAAAATATGCATTTAATATTTTAATTTTGTTAAAATTAATTCACTCACGCGGTAACGCCATTGTTTATTCATCGTTTTTATTTTAACATTTCATAGACAATCAATCAACGCTGCCAATCATAGAAAAAATATGATTGCGTAAAACAAAGTGAATGCATTATTGACAAGTTTGTACCTGTATTTATAACAGTAGAACATGGAAAGAAATGTATTAGAATAATTACACAAACCCGCTAGACAAACTCTGCTTTGCAAAACAAATCATTCAAAACCTGGGATGTTTTTTAAAATTTTAGAGAATTTATTTTATAAGATTGGTACTTTCGACAAATGTCATATTTGATTATCTATTAGCAGGGCCGTAGCTAGGGGGGGCATTATGGAGCAATGCCCTACCTTAAAATACCTGTGGCCTACCTTAAGAAATACCATCACCTATGATAATATTCTAGTAAACTGTTTGTTCATAGTTTGATATGATTGAAAAAAAATACTACCTATTAGCAATGACGTTACATACTATTAGACGAGGGGTAGAAATCTCAAAGTGGGAAGACAAGAACAAGACAATTGTAACGATCTCGATAACTAGTACTTTAGTACTAAACTGCTATGCGTCGAGTAAGGTTGCGTCTTACCAGCACTTACCAATAAGTAAATTGCATTTTAAAAAGTGGCAAAATGCCCTCCTGTATGATGAGAAAATGTTTCAATTACACGGCAAATAATAGTAAAGGCGAATGAAAACAAATACACGCAAATTACTTAATATTATTGATTATTATAAATATCACAATTAATTTTCATGTTTCCCGCTAGCGGTTTTACACGTCATTAGAGAAAATTCAAGTCCTACTAAAGTAAGGGGTCTGGACGCGCAACAGCCAAATTTCTGTTGCTAAGTATACTTCACTGTTTTAAGGTAGACTAATCAGCCTAAACACTCTGTTTATTTGTTTGCTTGCGGTAAAACAACACATAAATCAGTAGTTCTAACAAGTATTGATGACAATCGCCACCATTTGAAAACTGTCGTTGCCCTATAGTATTTATTGTATAGCTCGACATATCAAACTCCGACAGGCAGCCAGACCTTTTATTCTAGTGGGCCTCGAGAAAAGGAGACAGCGAGCGTTCCATCAAAAAGTGACAAGCAATACGCCGCCCGCTCATGTATTCATGTCATTCATACACACACATTATTTGATTGTCTATCTTTATCACACAGGAATAAACTTTTGAATTAAGAAATTATACTGAAAATCGCTGAAAACAAAAGAGTGTTCCTTACTTTCCACATTATATTGTGAGTATATGAGACTATGGCGAGTCTATTTATTTATATAACGTCATTGCCTATTAGTGACACCTAACTAAACAGCTTCGAATTAACGAAGGAATCATATACTATTTTTTTATTCTGCCCATAGATAACATTGAAGTAAGTGGTGGGAGGCTGTGCGCATTTTGCAATCACTGCTTACGGGGAATTCCCAAACAGTTTGGGGATGCTATTAAATGGTTGAGTTTAAGTTAAGTTTGCACCTTGTGTCAACGACGTCGCATGCAACGTGGTACAAACTACGAATCGTTTTTTGTCAGATAACAATTGGAAAAATTAGGTTTACATAAAAGTTAAAACTGTCATTTATTGGTACGCATAATCAAGGTTTACTCAACAGGGAAATTGAAGTAAATTTCGAGATTTGAATTTTTCTGTGGTGTTGATTGGTTAGTTTAGTGTATAGTAAGGATAGTATTTTGTGAATTGTAATACATGTCCGTGATTTTGCGATAGATATGCGAGCTTTCTTTGGCAAAAAACAATGAAAACCTCATTCCTCAAAACAGATGGAAGGACAATGTACAACTAGGGGAGCAGGGGGTAATGAGAGCCAGCGGGTAATGGGAGTGGTGCGACTAGGGACAAAACCATAGCTCATATTCACTCGGTTGCCACTCGGGCGCCTTCGTCACACTGCGGCCGTATTCCCCTGCCGCACTAGGCTCGCCAGTGCCACTCATTATGTGACCACGGACGCTTGTTGATTGTTTGCCCCGCGCTTATAAAAAATACGAAATTTCAACAGCCAGGTAAGTGTGAAGTTATATGTTTGTTACAATGTTATCAATTTAGAGTATCAGTGCATATAATTTCAGGTAAATATCGGTTCGGACTGGCCACGCTTATTACGAATAATTTTTAGAAAAAAACTTTAGATTCGCCAATTACTATTAAAGGAAACTTTTTGGCTTTGGGGCGGCGGAAAATAATGCATTTTAATTTTCAATTGCATAAAACCAAAATTCACTTCGCGAGCCGACCCAGCGAAATTCCGCGGCCGTAAATGTCACTGTTATGTTGGTATCCTTGATAAATTAGCAAGAGCTCATACGACTGTAGCCGACTTCGTGGGATAAGGCGCGTAATTATGAAATTTGTCTAGCGGGCTTGTTTGTGTAACATGGTTTGTGATACAAAAGAATGTGCCCCTTTATAACGCCTACTCGCGTCAAGGCAAGAAAAACATACCAGTTTTCAATTAGTTCAGCGGCTACGCTAGGTTTGTGTAACATGGTTTGTGATTCGCGGTATTTCATGTAGGTATCCCATGAAGTCGGCTACAGTCCATAACAGTGACAGCTACGGCCGCGGATTTTCGCTGCGTCAGTTCGCGAAGTGAATTTTGGTTTTATGCAATTGAAAATTAAAATGCATTATTTTCCGCCGCCCCAAAGCCAAAAAGTTTCCTTTTATAGTAATTAAAGCGAATCTAAAGTTTTTTTCTAAAAATTATTTGTAATAAGCGTGGCCAGTCCGAACCGATAATTACCTAATTTCATTACAAGCTAGATTGAGGATATCATTTTATTCAATTTCAAGATTGTGGTATCCGGGTAATCCGAGCTTATTAGGCAGTAAGTAAGAGAATTCAATTCCCCCTGCTCCCCTACTCCTAATCCTATGGAAAAAGGTTTGGTGAAATATGATAGCTATGGTATGTATATACACATATACGACGAAAATCGACCAGATCAGATCAAGTTATATTTTTACTTGCGCCCTACCAGTAATTACCGCTGCCCTATCTTAAATTCTACTCTGGCTACGGCCCTGTCTATTAGTTAAAAATGGAACATTCCGTATTATCCGTGCATCAAACTTCGACAACACGAATGTTCCGTATTATCTGTGAGGTGGACTAGCTGCATATTTACCTGAGAATTTCTCTAATAGTGACATAATGTAATTAATATAGATTGTGTAAATGTCATGATAAGGATTAATTCCAATAATAGACAATTTTTTAAAACTGTATCACTGCATAAGACAATTATCAATAACAAATTAAAAAATCATCAATAATCTATTGTAAACGGCTAAAAACCCAGTACCGGTTGTTTATTTCTCAGTACGCCCACTTTCTAACAATCGGAACAAGAAGGCATTTCTACAGTACATTTATTTTTAATGGCTTGCTTTGTGGGTATGTTTATTTTGAATGGCTTACAACAAACCTACCTTACGCTGACATCTTGAATATCATCCAGACACTCCCGAAGGTGATTTAGTCCAACTTTTACACCATCCAATTGACTTTGCATCGCTGACTTTAGTTGGGCTTCAACGGACGCCTTTTTATGCGAAATTCTTCGCTTATATTGTTCAATCTAATAAATGTAAGGTTTAGTTAATATTTCAAGAAACTAATAATATTTAATTATTTACATAAACTAACACTATTGTATTTGTAAGTTGACAATTTATTGATTGTCTAACACACAACAAGACTGACTTTAAAGTTACCTTTTCAAGTTGTCCTGGCCTTTGCATCATGTTGACAACCATTTTCAAAGCAGCTTCTTGAGCTTCTTTCTCTATTTCTTCCATGTTTGTCAATTATTTAGTTTTATTCCTACTTCTATAAAACATTAACGCAATTTGCGCGAGTTTGCAAAGCACCGTTTGATAATAATTGTCAAACTGACGTTTTCCTACTTCTTACGCCCGTTGCCTAGTGTTGCCATAAATAAACCAATCCAATGTGTTGCCAATAATAATAGGTAATGCTAATAAATATATATTTTGTAAATGGGCAATTCACCCTAAAACGAGTGCTTAGCCGAATTTAGTAAAGTTCCATGGTAGTAGAGTTTTGCCCCTTAGGGAACATACCCATACTACGTGACACGTTTAGGGGGGGGGGGGGGGAGGTCTTCAAAATGTCACGCTCCATACAAATGAGAGGCGGGTTGCTTAGGTTTTTGGTCACCGGGGGGGGGGGAGTTAAAAATTGCAAAAAGTTGGTTACGTAGTATGGGTACGTTCCCTTATGGCTGTTTAACCAGTAAATCAGGATTCCGATTCCGACTGTAGCGCTCATAAAACATCAGCGATCGCGAGCGGACGTTTTTGAAACTAAATGTCGTCTCGCTGCTAGCCGTGTTTCACGTACCTACTAGGTCACGCGGAGTTTGGTTCGGTTCAGATATGGTATGGTTCAGATAAAAATGTCGGATTCTCACTTCCAGAATTTTTTACGAAAAAGTAGTTATTTGTAATTTGTTTATCGAAGTGTGTAAACACAAATAGATTCAAGTGAAATGCGTAAACACAGTACTTAGGTATAAAGTAGATACCAACATGAAAAACAATTTTTATATATTTTTTTTGCTTGTTTTTAATTGTATTTTAACCGAGTAATATTCAGTTGGTTTGTAAGAAATGTCTCATTTTGAAATATTTATTCGTGTGCACAATTTTTTTTTATATTTATGTGAATACCGCACAAGAGACCCAAGTGCTCCCGTCTAGAGCAAGTGAGATTATGGCATGACTATTGGGTGTTTTGAGAGGCTGAAGGTGGTGTGGAGGGGAAGGAGATGGGGAAGAGGAAGGCGAGGAATTACCTGGCTATTGAGATCTGATCACTAAACACGGCTAAAGTCATTTCTAGCAAAGTTTCAATTCTGATGGTGGTCTTACCTCTTACCCCAGGGCGATACTGAAAGTATCTTCCACTCTGGAACGTGACTCAAATATATTATTTTTAAATTAATTAATTGTGAAATACCTCAAATTAGAAATATAAATGTATTTGGGATTCGATCCCATGACCTTAGGATTGCGAGTCAAGAGCCTTACCCCTTGACCACGCCGGCCGTCAATAGTTAGTATCAGTAATTTGGAAGGCAGGTATGGTACCGCCACCCCGGGAACCATGTATTGGATTACCAACACCTCTGCCATAGGTCACCCCAAGCCCGGGTTCATGGGGCGAGATTGCTGACAACGGGAAACAATTTATTTCAAAAGACTTTAAGCAATTGTTAGCAGAGTATAACGTACCTCCGCCTTTTATAATGCTTATTACACTTCCCAAAATAATGTGGTCGAACGGTATAACCAAACTATTGGAACTGCTTTGTCTATTTTAACCGAATCTGACCAGCGTAATTGGTCCAGATTTCTGCCTCAAATTCAATCAGCTCTCAATAATACGGTTAATTTTGCAACCGACTTCACGCCCTTTTTCCTCATGCACGGTAGGGAATAAATTATTGACGGAAACTTTCATAAAAATAACTTATCTTCTGGTGTCGTACACACTACGTTACAGCAATCTAGGGACGAATTTGCTAAGAAGTTGGAAGACTTAGTTCCAATCAAGAGCGGATCCAGCTTTGGCGCCAGGGGGGGGGTCACATAGCGCCAGGGGGGGTCACATAGTCGTGGTCAAGTCACAAGAAGTTATAATTTAATTTTGATAATAATAGATACAAGTAAAAAGTAGGTCCACCTAGGTCCTGGACCCAGCACAGGGGGGAGGTCATGACCCCCATGACCCCCCCCCCCCCCCTGGATCCGCCCTTGGTTCCAATTTATGAACAAGTTTCAAATGCTTTGTTACAAGCTTTTAAGAAAAATGACCAACACTACAATTTACGCCGTAAGACGGTTAATTATGAAGTAGGCGACGTGGTCTGGAGGAGGAATTCAATCCAGTGGACCGAATTATTTCTCTGACAAATTGGCCCCTAGATTCGTTCGCAATTTTATTAAAGGTAAAGTCTCTAATTTGGTCTATACTCTAGCTGATATAAACGGTAAAATTGTAGGAAATTTTCATGTAAAAGATATTGTTCGGATGGATTGAATATTTCTTTACTATTTATAAGTAGATGAAACCAACGTGGTAGAGTGCGGGACTACCAACCCTGCATTCTGTTCCGTTTGTTTCGTCAGTGATTTTCCTAGTCACTTGCTTTTGGGGTTTGGTACCCTCAAGAGGTTATGACTAGAATTTTCACGAAATTTCCTCAATCTTGCTACCTCATTATTATTTTTTTTTAATTCTTCTGATTTTTTTCTATGGAAGACGTCGTTTATAATGAATGTCGTTTCCTCTGATCCATGTGATCAGTGGCGCCCAATATTTTGTTTAAGTAATATTTTGTAATTGACTTAGTCTTTGACGAGATTTTTTTATTTAAAATCTAAATAATTTTTTGTATGAAACGAGACGTTTCGCCTTCCTTATAGGCTACAATTATACTTACACACTGATGCGTTCGTAAAACAAAAGGTTATGTTGTACTATTTTAGTGTTTAAGTCTGAATCCTTCTTCTCAGGTTCGTTGGAATTTTCTCCCGAATAATGATTTTCCAAGGACTTGTAAAGAATGATTCAAAACTTCTGTTTATGAGAGATTTGAGCGACTTTCTTATGCACAGATTGTTAAAATTTCAACAATTAGTGATTAAGTAAATTTTTTTCATAAATATACCATAGCTATGTTAAATAAATTAAGTCTGGTATAACTTTCCTTAAAGTCAGTTAGTTAAGTTTGTTAAGAATATTTGCTAAGAAACTTTGTTAAAAAAAAATTCTTGTCACAAACAAACAAAGGTAACTCATATTTGAAGTTTATCACCTTACCTACCTCTAATACAGGAAAGTGTATTTTTGTCTTTTAGTTTTAAGAATAACATTAAGCATTTACATATATTGGTCTCTCACTGCTTAAACCAGTGTAGTACTGTTATTTTGTCTACCAGTGTCGATTATTAATAAGTATATTCGATCACCAAAATATTATTGTTTGTTCAAGAAATTTATGACTTTTCGCTTACTTTATTTTATTTTATTTATTTATTTAACGCCCAATGGGCTTTTACATTTTGGTAGTACAAATAATTCATGACAGATTATTTAACATATACAGAAATAATAAAAATAAAATTTGATAAAAAAGCACACAAGTCATAAAAATACAAAAATACAGCGATTTCATAGGTTTTCAGAAAAACAGATAGGTTTAGGAATAATTTTGGAATAAGTTTTTTAGAAGATCAACAAATTTTGCCAAGTTTATGTTAAATATGTCAATATCACCTAAGTACTGATTTCCCATACTGTGAAATCGTTGTATCGGAGAGTGGGCAATGTAGTTCCGCTTATGAATGCTACAGTAGAATAGTATATTTTGTCGTGTAGTTACTGTCGGTATTCGTAAGTTTATGAGTTACAGTAGTTTGCAACAGTCAAATTTAGAGTTAAGTATTTTGAATAAAAATGTTAAGTCGTTTATTTTACGTATGTCTTCTAGTGTGTGTATTTTTAAAACATTTAATAATAAATTATATTTCAAGTCTTCTAGTGGGATATTTAATTTAAAATTTATAAAACGTATTATTTAAAAAATAACACTTATTACTTGATGTAATAAGTGTTATTTTTTTGAAGGAATGCCACCTGGGTTTATCCTCAGTATTTTCTTGCACAAGCAACGTCCTCTGAGGATGGTTTATCATAGTTACATCTTGTATTTTTGTATAGAATCAAGAGTACTTTTTGAGGTTCACTTTTATAATAGCTATGTGTTTTGTTTAATTTTAATCCCTAAGCTCTAAGCCTAACATTCTAGATCCTGTTTTGCTTCTATGTTCCTAATGAATTTTTTTTCATAATTTTGATGGATAGGTAATTAAAATATATAAACCCTAATCTAACCTCTTTTATAGATAGGTAGTGCCTCGGTATTGTAAAACCTGATCTAAACCGTTTGACAGATAGGTATGTCTTTACATATAAACCCTACTCTGACCACTTTGTAATTGACAGTTTTTTTATAAAACTTGTTATACGATGGACAAGTAATAATTGTATTATACTTGATCCGACCTCCTAGATATCAATTTTAAATTGAACGAGTTAATTCTGTATATTTGTTTATACCTTGGTCTAGTTTTAGTTCACAATTTAAGACGCATTAAGTATAATTTGTGTGACGTTACTTTTTTCCAAATATCACTTTTGATTAGAATATAAAGATAGAGAGAGAGAGTTAATTTTTATGTTAACCCTCTCGAACACGAGATACTCATATGAGGCCCCAAAATTAGTCAACTTTGACAAGCTACCATTTCATAATTCCAATCTTAATTTGAAATACAACCTCACCATAGATCACTAGACCTTGCTTGATGACAATTGATAGTTCAAAAACTTGCTATCACATGAATACACTAACCCAGGTTGATTTGAAATTTCATTGCAAAAGTTTTTGACGTTTTTTTGTCGATTTCTGTTTCTCCTCCTTTCAACGTACCATTAAATATTGAAATTCGATCATTATAAACAGTAAATAAATATTTTTATATGCTCTGTACGTACATCTTACTTGTGAAACCATTAGAATGTTATTTTCTAAATATTTTATATTGATTTCTTTGCAAAAACTAATCGGCCTCATATGAGGTCTATGTGTTCCAAGAGTTGTCAATATCAACCAATAGTATGCAGTGAGCTCTGCGAATAAACTTATTTTGTTTGTTGTATTTGGATATGGAATTGAAATATTTATGAAGACATTTTATTTTTATTACATTTTTTATCATTTTTGAAGGCATAAAATGAGTTCACGAATGAATGAGGATTGTGATCTCGGTGAAGATCAAATTTTGATCCTGCTTACTCTCCCCGATGGTTCTGATGAAGAAGATTTTTCTGGATCAGAAGACGATCTATTCGAGCAACCGAAAAATGAATGTTACAGGATTGAGGATCTAGCAAGTGAGCATCCCTCTACTATTCCCAAGGATGAAAACGGTAATACTTCAGAAGTACGCGTCCCTCAACAAAAGATATGAGACCTGTGATATGGTTTAGAGCTAAATAAAATGCCTTTCTTAACAGTATACCCAAATTTCAAGGGCAATGCAAATCAAATATTAGTGGCGAAATGCCTATCAACTTAGAAGTGATTACTGAAACGTAAATCATGGCAACAATTGTAAATGAACGTAAAAAAAGGGTAAAGAAAATTTCGAATTAACTTTATCGGAGCTGAAATTCTATTTAGGAATCAATTTAGTCGTGACGTATATTCCATACGCCCGTTTGCGCCAATACTGAACCGCCATTTTCTTGAAATATACAACAAACCCATGAGAGGGGTTGACCTGACACCTAATGGACTCTTTGGTAGGCCTGTATCCGCATCGAGTACGCCACAAGAGATGGTATTTGGGATTCTTTTCCACCTTCTAAATATGAAAAGTGACATCATAATCAAAGCGGACAATGAGCGCAGTTTGATGCTTTGCAGTTACGTTATGCGTAATTTCCGTTTCATCCGAATTCCAAATCACAACCGGGATAAAGAAGTTTCACTTAAAAAAATAATAAAGTTTTTAGATTCTGAAATATGTAATTTTTTTTAAAGTTGCACGAAAATATTTTGTATGGCAAAGTTATAACCCTTGTACCCTTTGATCACTTTAAGCCTCATATGAGGCCCGTCAATTTGACCAATTTATAATAAGGATAAAAAAATAAATCATTTTCTAAACCCATTTAACCAAAGAAAGTGTCCTTAAACATTTTTATTTAATTGTATTTCATAATTCATGCTCGAGAGGGTTAATAATAACTAAGTGTTGCTTTTTTCTATAAATGAAAGTGGGAGCTTGAGTTCTCCATACTCATTAGTGTTTTCTTGAGAGATTGTCTCTCGTCATGTGAGTAACGTGTTGGTACCTCATTTTCAATGTTTTCTTTTGTACACTGTTTGGTTTTTGTTTTTTTTTTTTTATTTGCTTCTTTAGTATATCTTATGTTTTTCTAATACTGTGATGTATTATTTTCTTTAACAGATATGGAAAGAGAGAGTCTTATTGGGCGGTGTCCTAATAATTTTACTTCACTTCGCGGCGTAAAATTTTCGGGGGTTGCGGGGAAATGTAACATATCTATTTCGTGAGCAGGTACTGCGCAAAGTAGGTACTGTTTATTGTCTATGCTTTATTTTTTTTATTTTTTTCTTCTTTTTTTAACTTTGTTGGTTGGCCAAACTGGAAGGAGTCCGGAAACGTCATTCGGGGAATCACGGCGGAAGACATTACGTAGTTTTTGGGGGCGAGAGGAGATTTTTCGGGGCGTTTGGGATTGTTATGTGAGATACTAGTGCTATGTAGCCTAGAAAGAGTATTTTTATACTTTACGTGAGTGTGTGACGACTCAAATGGCATTGAAGCCTATTTATTTGGTTTAATCCCTCGCCAGATGCCGTGCGATTGTTTTATCCGCGTGCGGAAGTCAATTTATACCGTAATCAATGTAATCAATGATGTATTGCGCGCAGGGATTCCTTTGCTGTTCCTGTGGCCGGTGAGATTTGCTCACGCCGCCTGATGAGTGAGGATCTGCTGTGCTTGTTTTGTTGGGAGGTCTCCCTTTAACCAAGCGGCCCCATGACGTGCTGGATGGTGTTTTTGGGATTGCTGTTGACGATTGGAGGAGAATCACGACGACGGGACGTATGCAGTATTAATAACTAACCGTAATTTTGTTAACTCTCTCTCTCTTTCCAAATCTATCGATAGATGCTAAAGGTATTTATGTTTGTTGTTAAGTTTTCTTTGGTACTATTTCCCTTGCAAAGTGCAATAATGTTTCTTTTAATTTTCACTAGTAAAATAGGTGCCCCATTTATATGCATGACCTCAAATCCCAATCTCCACTATCCTGAGATGGATGTTCTTGTTGCTCTAAGAAGATAAGATGTCGGATGACAAAGGTATGCTACCTAAACAAGATCACATTACTTTTGTATTACAAAATACACAAGAAGGAGCTGGAATTCCGACACGATCAGAGAGGTAGCCACAAGATGTCGGAATTCCGACAAGATCAGAGAGGTAGCCACAAAATGTATATCGGCTCAAAATATATAGTGGCAACCAAGGCTTTGGAGCGTGGGCAATAACGACTGATGAGGCAAAATAAATTACTTCAAAAACGGAGTGTAAAGAAACCTCTGAACCCCTCACCAGATACTACATTGACTGCAGAGACCTCAAATGATAGAGGTAAATTATCAGATAGCAATCAAGATCTAATTAATCAATTTTTGATAAAAGTGTACGTGCTAACATGGTTTACCATAAAAACAAAACTTTCATGTAAAGATGGTCCGAAAAGTGTCCTTAGGTTGATAAAAATATGCTTCTATTTCAAATGTGGGCTGAAAACAATTGCTTTTCGAATAATTGAGCGGAACTCTGTCTTCACACATTGTGAAAATATTTTATTAGCGATGCTGCAAGATGAAAGACAACATATAAAAAAATTTGCAATAAGCAAAATTTTGAAAGCCCGACAAAATGCAATGGGGAGAAAATAAGAACATTCGTGACTTCAAAATTAACAATTATTATGATTTGATAGACTGGAAAACAACAAATATTCGAGCCACCATTCACAAAAAATACGGTGACAGTGAATTATGCGAAAATCATGGGCGAAGATATAAATATCCGTATTGAAAATTTTCCCTGTCATTCCCAGGCTATGGAGAGAGGTGTGAAGCTGGTCACTGAAGCTAGTTTGGCTGTTTGCAGAAGTAAAATACGCGATGAATATAATCGAGCAAGAATAAAATCGAGAAAAAAAATGCCAAAATTTGAAACAAAATCACACTTTTCCTCTGATTTTAGGGAGCTACCCCATATGCAGATGACACGACTTGAGGCTGAAATTATTAAAAATACATATATTCTTGTTATTCTTTATATTTTAATGCAGATAATAAAGTAAAAGTTGTTAATAATATTCGTCTAAATTTTTTGAAATTTTCAAGAATCGATCACTTTTTCAAAATTTCAAGTCCTCTGCGCCACCATGGATCATATGTGAAAAAAAATAAAAAATATTTTTCCACAGCCTTTTATCCATAGCAACATTTAGTAATATAGGGTTTACGAAATTCGAAAAAAAAATTTTCGACCTCTTTCACTCCACTCTAATATACATACATAACTTTCTTCACTTGAAATTCGCTAGACGAATGAAAACTAATCTCTATTAAAAAGAAACTCCCATCTAAGAAATTTATTTACTCATTCGAATAAGAGACGATTTTTTTTTTGAGGGGGCGAAATTCGAATTTTATGTTAAAATCACAATTTTGGCAGAGTTCTTTAATTGGTTCTGACTGGCAATAAATTTTTTAGTCCATCACAGATAGAAAATTTATTTATTTAAGTATTTTTCTTAGTTTATAAGAGTTTGTTACTTGTAGAAAATAGTTTTCATTCGTTGTTAATGAATTTCAAATCAATGAAGTTATGTTACATAGTTACATACATAAAATATTACGTAGGGATTCACAAATAGTTTTTATTTGATTGGATATGTATATTTATATTGGATAGAAAAATTAAAAGGTACCTGTGTAAAGTAAATTTAAGACCAAATTATAATAGTTGCTGTTGTACAAACAAATGAGCAAAACTCTACTATCAGGGAACTTTACTGTAAATTTCAAATAAATGAAGTTGTGCTACATACACAGGGCCGGATTAACCATGTCGGGGCCCCTAGGCAATGCACGTCTCGGGGCCCCTTTACCAATGGCGGACTAACGGGGGGTGGGGGTTGAAGGGGCCTCCAAACGCCTCCTTCCTTATCAAATCCTTTACAAGGCTTTAAGAGGGGGGGGGGGGGGGGGGTAAGGTTTTAAAACATTTTTTTTCTTTTTTTTCTGAATGTAAAACATGTCAGTATATTAAGGATTGTGTCAAAATTTCAAGTAAATCGGAGCAAAAGTAACGGAAAAAACGAATACAATACAATAACCCTTTATTTCACATAACAGGACACATACATAGAAACAAAAATATATATTATAAAAAAACATTTCAATGAGCCGTCTTGTCGCTAAAGTGATCTCTTCCAGGGGTCCTAGCATGGTCGATCGATATAGGTTTTATCGAAAATGTCGGTAACTTCTTATCGCTCCCGAGCACGAATGCAGGCCGCTAACGAACAAATAATAGTTCACAGCGACTAAGGGTTCCTAATTTATTTGACGTGCACTGTTGTTTGTTCGTTAGCGGCCTGCACGTCCCCCATGACCCCCCCCCCCCCTGGATCCGCCCTTGTTTCGGACATATGGTGTATGTATTTCTTGGTAATTATTGCACTTACCGTGGTTACAGAGCCGCCCCGCGCAAGCTCTGCTCGGCAACTGAGCTAACTGAGATAGATAGCGCGCTACGTTGCGAAATAAAAAAAGACAGCAATTCTTGTGTATCGCTTACGTCTCTAAGACGTAGATTATCTTTCTAGGGTTAATGAGCTGTGGGACTTTGAAACGCTGAAACTTTCATCTGGTAAAAAATAAAGCAAAAGACCTTTTTTTAAAACGTTTAATTTAATATAATAATTAGGGGAAAGTGAGTGATCTACCTACATACAAAGTTAATTATTTGACGGAAAAATATAGGTGATGCGAAATAATTATTTGTACGATTAAAGTCACGCGGAGTTCAGGTGCTAGTAAAATTTTGTAAATTATACTCTTTACTTCAGACCATTGTTTGCCGGCGACCGAAGTAGATCATCAATAATCTCATGTCTTTCGTTTGTCCCTTTCTAACGAAATATTGTATTTGCGGTGTGTAGCGGGGAGGCGGGAAGGGAAGATTTCTATGTAGTGGTATTTAGTTGCAGCGCTAGCGAGCAAAATATGGTGTTATAGAGTTTTAAAGAAAAGGGCGCGTAATTATTATGTAACATCATTTTATCGGAGAATACGAGAAATGATCTTTTTGTGTAGTGCCTTGAAATTAACGGAGATATTATATTGTTATAGGAGATACGGGAATCGGATGCATGACGTAAAATTGTAAATTAGTAAAATAGAGTTAAACAAAATAAGGCATTTATTTCCATGCCCGAATACTTGCACGAAGACGGTGCAATGCCCCTTTTGTTGATAATATCTATAGCGACACGTCCTATAATATGGGAGACTCCCGACATATTTCGTAATGGTGTTAGTGTGTCCGGTGTCCCGCGTTTCGACGTGTACACAGTAAAAACACGAGAAACCACCGAAACAAAATTTTAATTTTATATGTCAATATATTTTCGTCAAGACGAGAAATCACCCTTTTGCTTAGTTCATTCAATATTAGCTGAGACATGTATTGTTAGAAGAGCTCCGGAAAAAATAATGATAATATATAATATTATACAATTCTGCAAAGAACTCTAGGAAACATCTAAGTATAAAAATCAATGTATGTTTGTTTGTATGTATGTTTGTTCCATACGCGTTGCTAAACCAATCATCCTATTGCGATGCAATTCTGGGGATTTGATGTGCGCATGCCCGCGATGGTTAATATATATAGTGGTGAGATTTTTTTTTTATGAATATTAAGAGAATTTTAGAATTTTAGAAATATTATTAGAATTTTAAGAGTCCCAACTGCTCCCATTTGAAGCCAGTGAGATGCCTCACGGCATCCCCAATTGGGGTATGCTGTGAGGCTGAAGGTAGTGGGGAGGGGAAAGAGATCGGGAAGAGGAAGGTGGGGAAGTACCTGGCTATTCAGATCTGGTCACCAAATACGGCTAATGCCATTTCAAGCAACGTTTCAATTCTGAATGGTGGTCTTACATCAGGGCGATACTGAGAGTATCTTCCACTCTGGTATATATGCTTTAAGTGGCACGCGAGCTGTTTGAAAACTGAATGTATCGGGACTGAATTTATGGAATGCGGGAGGAGGGAGGGACAGACGGATTGCAATCTTTAGAGCACAGGCGTCGGGTGGGAATGCTATCCTTGTTCTACCGGTATTACAATGGAAGATGCTCCGAGGAACTAGCATCATTGATCCCTTCGGCACCGGTGCATAGTCGGGAAACACGCCAAACGCGTGCCCAACATTTGTACACAGTTGACATTAGTCACATGAGAACGGGTCGTTTCTTCGACTCGTTCTTATGTTCAACAGCTCGGCTGTGGAATGATTTGCCGGCCTCTGTGTTTCCTCCTTCCTACAACATGGGTCTCTTCAAGACCAATGTTCATTCCTTCCTCTCCTCAAAAAGACCCTCCACACAGCATCCCAGATGACATAGGCCCTGAGGGAAATTATTTTCCTCAGGGCCTCCTGTGTGGAGTTAATGTAAAAAAAAAAAAAAAGGGAGGGGAGTTAGCAGGACGGAAGAAGCGGAAGATGGGAGTGGAGAGAGGGAAGACAGAGTGGGAAAACGTGAGGAGAAGGGTACGAGAGAGAGGAAAGGGAACGGGACGAATGGGAAAGGACACGCAGGGAGAAACAATGTCTTTATTAAGTGACATTGCAACGCATGCCGGGAACTCGCCAGTAAGAAATAAAATATTGTACCTTTAGAAAACTTAAATTCAAAATAATAACAATTTAAATTCTCAGCGAGTTAATTCCAAGGAAAAGTTTATCAATATAATGTCGTAGAAGACGTAGAATATTTTTGGAATAAAAAAAAAACAGCAATAAAAACGCCTATAAAAGTTTGAGTGTTAATACTCATTTTGGGAGACAGGTATGGGTGCCGCAGCCCAGGGAACCATTTATTGGATAACAAACACCTCTGCTACAGCTCACACCAAGTGGTTCGCTACGTTTAGTGACTTAGCAGGGGTGCCCGAGCTCATGGGGTGAGGTTTGTTCGGGCCAGATTGGGAGAGACTGGTTGAGGGATACCTTTTGATTTCTCCAGTAGGGCTCTCTCGGAACATCGCCTTTCACCGCACGGGGAGGGATAGAATCATTCGTCCGTCACTCCTGGACACACTGACCCCAGATTCCAACCCACCCCTTCTACCTTTTTATTTCCCAGAACATCCTCTCCTTCCTTTCCTAAAAATACCCTTCACTCAGCATCCTCGAAGATGACATAGGCCCTGAGGAGAATTATTTTCTTCCTGGGCATGTGTGGAGCTATTGTATAAAAACATAATCTTGTCCTTTGTTAATATGTCAGATTTGAAAGTCAAATAATATGTGTAACTTCACATTCAATTATTCTGTAAAGTTCCAAAATCGGCGTCTCGGAATTTACTATGTAAAAATATTTGTTTTCTATACATACGCCTCAGGGATCTCTTTTTACAGCTTTTTTTAACATTAGCTCCACACAGGAGGCCGTGAGGAAAATAAGGGGTCTTTTTAGGAAAGGAAGAAGAGGAAGTTCTGAAAAATAAAAGGGTAAGTATTGCGGATGATTAGGAATCTGTGGGTCAGTGCATCTAGGAGTGACGGATGCAAGAATCCATCCCTCCCACTGCGATGCAAGGCGATGTTCAGAGAGAGTACTTACGGCTGGAGACCTCAAAGAGTTTCCCTCAACCATTCTCTCCCGATCCGGCCTGCCATGCATCTGGTGGGCAGACGCATCCGCCACCAAGACTCAAACAAACCTCACCCCATGAACCCGGGCAACCCTGCTAAGTCACCAAACGTAGCGAACCATTTGGGATGACCTATGGCAGAAGTGTTGGTTATCCAATAAATGGTTTCCGGGGCAGTGGTACGCATACCCGCCTCGCATTCAGTCTAGGTACCTAATTTCATTCTCCTCTGCCAGTTCCCATGCCTCACTGCCATAAATACCTAGGTAGGTAGGTACCCCGATATCGTAGAAAATATTTAAAAAATAAAAGCTGAACTGCAAAAAATGATAATCTTACTACCTACCAAGAAACACCAATACGTTGAATATGGTTCTCGATTTTTTCGTAAAAATTAAGAGTTCTAAAACAACGAACACCTGCATATTGTCAATAAACAAAGACATAGATACACCCAATGTTAATGTATGGCGATTGAGTTATGTATGTATTAGTTTGTCTGGCGCGATTTTACTCCTCCCCCCGGCCCGCGCAAGTTCCCCCGTACAAGCTGCCCCGTCCGGCTGGCAAATGAGTGGATGAGACAACAACAAAAAACCTAAGTAATTTTACTACAAATCTGCGCGTATCTAAATTCGGTTTTTTACACGAATAAAACTGTTTTCAGTGCAGAATAAAATTTTGTCGTATACTTCATCATATTCCTGACTCAGGATGTGAGGAGTTTTTTTTAAAAATTGCGTCCATATGCCCAGAAAAAAATTCCAAAGTTGCCTCCTAAATTTATGGATAAATCGTCATCTTTTGGGGCCTATATTTTATAATTTAAAGCAAAAATCGAAAATCGGATTCACATCCTAACTGTATACATGCCTAATTTATCATTTAAAAAAAAGAAAAAAACAATTAATTTGATATTTTAGCCGTAAATCCAAAACAAAATTTTGTATGAAACAGGCCACGCATGCGTTCCTCTTCATGGTTTAACCACTACTTGAAATCTCATGTAAAAGTAACTGAATATAGCGTAAAATAGAAAATAAAAGTTTTTTCTCTTAGGTGGAAGCCAAAAGCCAAAAATGTATATGTATTCTTAATGTACCTTATATCACCACGAATTTAGGTAATAGACATGAAAATCGCTCGGCAATGGTTTTCGCTGCAAGAAAAAATATTCATACATTATTTTATTATAGAAGCTGAATATAGCGTAAATAGAAAACAGATATTTTTCTCGAATTTCTTACATTATTATTTTATTCGTCATTCAACTGCTTAAGCAAAGCAAAGTACGAATAGGATGATCGAAGAATCTGAAACAACATGATAGATTTTCTTATGCAGTGTTCTACCTGTTCTACTATATAATACGAGACTCGTTGCAATAGCAATTATTTAGTGTACAAAAATGTTTATTAAATGTTTTTTTGCTTTTAATTCAAAGATCTCCGTTTTCGTGTTTATTTGTCGTCCACTAATTGTAATCATACATATAGGATGTAACGGCATATTTCATACCCGAACGATTTTAACCAGTGATTCCTGAGCACATTGGAGTATTGGAGTAATAAAAGTCGATGTCATTTCTTTGTCCGATAATATTGTTTTTCTATTAAAACAAAAAAAATATATTTTTCAATCACTCGTCGCGACGGGATCACGTGATAAGGGCGCTGTTTCGAGTGTTACCTTGCAGCTGGAACGAGGCGGAGTGCTTATCACATGGCCCAAGGGCGGATTTGCCCCCCCCCCCCCCCTCCAGACGGTATTTTTGTGTACTGTGGAGATTCCACCACAGTACATACTTAGAAGTAAAAACTGTCTTTATTTTAAACATTTAATTTTTCTATTGTTTGACACTATCATAAACCTTCCTAAACATACTTGAACTTGTAGAACTAAACTTGAAGTACGTACTTCAAGTTTATTTCTAACAGTAATTGTTGATTTTTTTGCCTGTCCGCCCCTTGGGCCCCCCAGAAAAAAATCTTAACAGTAATTGTTGATTTTTTTGCCCGTCCGCCCCTTGTGCCCCCCCCCCCCCCCCCAGAAAAAATTCTGGATCCGCCCTTGACGTGGCCTGCTAGGCTATTCCCGCTGGGCTATTCCCGACTACTCAGTTGCGACGTCTGATGGAAAAAAATTGTTTTAAACAAAAAATATATAATTGGATAGCAAAACGACTATTTCGTCGGCCGTCGTAGTGCAGCGGTAAGGTACTTGACTCGCATTCCGAAGGTCGCGGGATCGAATCTCGGCGTGGAAAATAAATTTTATTTGATTAATTTGTGTATTTCACAATTTATTCATTTAAAATAATCGGCACGTTCCAGAGTGAAAGATACTCTCAGTATCGCCCTGGTGTAAGACCACCATTCAGAATTGACACGTTGCCTGAAGTGGCTTTCGCCGTGTTTGGTGACCAGATCTGAATAGCCAGG
The DNA here is from genome assembly GCA_929108145.2 of Limnephilus rhombicus. Lineage (NCBI taxonomy): Eukaryota > Metazoa > Arthropoda > Insecta > Trichoptera > Limnephilidae > Limnephilus > Limnephilus rhombicus. Next base: position 22,083,433 of record OV815271.1, on the reverse strand, counting down.
TACTTCCCCACCTTCCTCATCCCTATCTCCTTCCCTCCCCACTACCTTCAGCCTCACAACATACCCCAATTGGGGATGCCATAGTCTCAAAGGCTCCAGACGGGAGCAGTTGGGATTCTTGTGCGGTATTCATGTAAAAAAAAATGCTCAGGAATCGCTGGTTAAAATTCTTCGTCTACGTGCTACACCCTGTACATATAAACCTATGTATGTTAATATTGTATGGAAAAACTTTAAAAGCAATTTCAGAATTTTAATAATACGTATTATCCATGGCTTAACTTGATTTTTAATTTGGCATATTATTTGTGCAATATGCCAACGAAAAATGAAAATACGTTATTACTAGAATTTCTAATAAGGGTTTGAAATATTATTTGGATAGGTTAAATCTATATTAATATTTAGTGTGAAAATTATATGATTTCCTTACCGATACAAAAGTTTTCAAGGACAATGGGAAAAAATATCCTGCTTTGGTAACGATAGGCCACTTCAGTCTCTCCATGAAAATTAGGAGAGTCTTATTGAACCTTTTGCTACGTCCAATCCACGAGGATCCGTAAGCTGCATCGGTCAATTCTCCACTCTTTAAAAAAAATCATTCGAAATTTGTAATTAGGTACCATAAAATAATTACTACAACGATATTTCTCTTTTTAAATACATCTATTTGAATTTCGAATTGTTTTCGCGATTAAATGCAAATCTTGGAAGTAGTTACCACTTCCCAACTGGCATTTTTATCTGAAATCGAATGACATTATATTTAAAAATTTACAGCTGAATAAACGATAAATGTCAGTAGGTACCATCCAATTAGGAGTTAGCGGTGTTCACTCATTTTAGTCAGACCCCGGGAGGAAGGTTCAATCCTCAGTCAAACCAAAAAAAAAAATTCTTACATGTGTGTATATATATTTTTTAAATTTTTGTAATACATTTTTAAAATTCACGGCATTTAAAAGCCAGTCCCTGGGAAGGTTCAATTCTAAGTCAAACCAAAAAAACTTTGAAATTGGCTACTAGCCGGCCAAGAGATGGCGCAAATAGGTAGATGAAAATAGATGTATTATAACAACAAACTTTGTTTTAGACGAGTTGATTTTTTTTCTCTATATTAATGTCTAGGATTTGTATTCATTTCTATTTATTTTATACTTACTATGGTTGAAATTTCGTTACCAATCCTGCAAATAAAAAATATTTGGGCCAACATCGCCATCATGTAAGCCACCTTTGTGAAGAATCGTAAGCTTTTTGGGTTTATCTAGAAAAAAAACATATTTCTTTCCTAAATGGCCGGTTTATAAGTTATCAGTTGTTAGTAGCAGTGGCGCAGCGAGAGGGGGCGGTCCGCCCCGGGTGCCACCCGATGAGGGGTGACACCACACCCGACGAGGGGTGACATCCGACCGTGGAAAAAATTATGAACGATATTGTCGTCACAAAAATATTGAACACGGTCTGTTATTTATTTATGCTTATGTCTGAAATTATCTAGTCAACCCCCCCCCCCTCCCAGGACGACCAATTTTCTACACATTTGACTAGGTTGTAATGTTTTTATTTTTTATGAAGTTGAAATTGGGGGGGTGACGGTGATACCACGTTATTCGCCCCGGGTACCACCCATGCTTGCTACGCCACTGGTTAGTAGTTACAGACCGACCTTTCGGTTTCAATAATTAATCGAGTTAACATTTTGGCCTCACTTGGGTATAGTTTTTGAAGAAAAATTAATTTTAAGAGATACTGTTAGATAAAAAAAAGTCTTATGAGAACGACTACGCGGCCCGTTCCATATATATTTTTATTTTGGATTTGAGGCCAAAATAACCAACCAAACTGAAAAATTATATTTGTTATCAAAAGTTAAATCAAAAAGTTTATCTATATATATACAATCAATTTATGTTTGCTTACTTGCATGCATGTATCTATGTTGCTTATGCAAGCATAGGAAATGTTTGAAACTTTCAAAATACCTTCTTTCCACCCTCGCGAAGAACTGGACTATTACAACCACATGACAATAAATCTTAAAAGCTTTATCATTACAAAAACTCTTACGAAACTGAGAAACTTACATTTGAGAATGACATTTTTCAAACCATCGATTGTTAATTCAAAATTCAATTTTCGTATAACCTTTCTTCTTTTTCTTGTACCCTATCCGTTCAACGGGCCTTGGCTATGCGGACTTTGTTTACTGCGGCCCGGAACTAGTGTTGAGTACCTCATCCAAGAGGCACCTCAAATGTCCCATACAAACACGTAAAATGTCCCCCCACCTCACAAAATGTATTTGTATCAACTCTTTTTCCATGTCACGTTGTCGCGTACAGGGGACAAATATGATGTGTGAGGTTGGTTTATTGGACTACATTCATGTCATGTCACGTATGGGACAAATGTATGAGGTGGCGAGGCATGAGGTGTTTATACAGGGTGTCCGGGGGTAAAGTGCATTAACTTCGGGAGGTGACTCTACATGATAGTACAAGTAAAAAAGATAAATAACTTTTAGTGTCCGATCGAACTTTCGGTTTCGGTTTCGGCCAAGTTTCGGCCAAAAAACGAGTTCGGCTTAGTTTCGGTTTCGGCCGCCATCCAGCCGAAACTACGGCCGAAACCGAAACTGAATTCGGGAGGTTTCGTTCTGCGATCGGACATGTTCGGTGTGCAATATGACGAAAGTTTAGAAGAAATTATTTTGTTCTTAGGATGAAAGCTCTTCATTTAGTTTGAGAGAAAACTCTTATTTTTTCATACATTAGGTATTATTTGCATTTAAAATATTTTGTTATTGTAGGTAGGTTTCATTAAAAAGAGTTGCATACAATATGACCAAAGTTTAGAAGAAGTTATTTGGTTATAAGGTTAAATACAAAGTGTTTGTTTTAATTTTATAACAAACTATTTTATTCTAAAGATGATTCTTAAGATTTAAAGTAAAACTTCTTTACGCACACTCGACTTGAGGGATAAGCTGGTGAATGCGTTACGAAAAAGTGTGCTGCGGTAACGATAACGATGCGAACGGTGATCGGGCGAGGCGAACGGTCGGGCCTTTACGCACCCTTGACTTGGGGAGTAGGCTGGTGAATGCGTTACGAAAAGTGTTTTGCGAAAGGTAATCGATGCGAACGGTGATCGATGCGAACGGTGATCGAGCGAGGTGAACGGTCGGGCCTTTACGCACGCTTGAAGTTGAGAGGGAGATATATAAGTTAGTGAATATAGAAAGAGAGAGTTACGTTTCGTATATTACTGTAGGGGCAAGAGAGAGAGGTGGCGAGCACAAGGAATAATTTATTGAACAACCATGCCATAAGTCACCCCAAGGTTGTAGGTTAACCTAAGGTCATAGATCACCCTAAGGTCTTAGGTCATCATACGGTCGTAGGTCACCCCAGGGTCATAGGTCACCCCATGGTCATATGTCACCCCAATGTCACATGTCACCCCTATGTTCTTTATTATCCCTAAGTTAGTGAAGTTTTCCTTCAGTCGTGCGGTCTAAACCACACTCAAAATGTAAAATGTTATGTTTTTTTTTTATGTAAAACTTCTTTACGCACTCTCGTCTCGGGGGTAAGCTGGTGAATGCGTTACGAAAAAGTGGTGATAGTTATGAAAAATGTAATGCGAACGGTAATCGATGCGAACGGTGGTCGATTGCTAGGCTAACAGTCGGGCCTTTACGAACGCTTGAGTTGGGGATAAGGGTAAAGATAAGGACAAGGATAAGGACAAGGATAAGGGTAGGGATAGGGATGCGGATAGGGATGCGGATGCGGATGGGGTTGGGGACGGGGACGGGGACGGGGACGGGGACGGGGACGGGGACGGGGACGGGGACGGGGACGGGGACGGGGACGGGGACGGGGACGGGGACGGGGACGGGGACGGGGACGGGGACGGGGACGGGGACGGGGACGGGGACGGGGACGGGGACGGGGACGGGGACGGGGACGGGGACGGGGACGGGGACGGGGACGGGGACGGGGACGGGGACGGGGACGGGGACGGGGACGGGGACGGGGACGGGGACGGGGACGGGGACGGGGACGGGGACGGGGACGGGGACGGGGACGGGGACGGGGACGGGGACGGGGACGGGGACGGGGACGGGGACGGGGACGGGGACGGGGACGGGGACGGGGACGGGGACGGGGACGGGGACGGGGACGGGGACGGGGACGGGGACGGGGACGGGGACGGGTACGGGGACGGGGACGCGGACGGGGATGGGGATGGGGAGGAGGATGAGGATGAGGATGAGGATAAGGTGGGTAAAGATAAGAGGAAGATATAAGTTAGTGAAGTTTTACTTCAGTCGTGTGGTCTAAAGCACACTTGTTTTTATGTTTAGTTGACCTTAACAAATGAGGTTTAAAAAAAGTAATTTTGTTTTCTAACTTTTATTTTATGTTATTTGTTAATAATGTTCACATAGGTAATACCTACTAATTCTTTCTTTAATATTATTTATCGAGCGATTTACGATTACGATTTCAAAAAGGCTTCAAAAAGGTTAAATAATTTATTTGAAATAATAATAATAAAGTGAAAATAAATTATGTTACGTTTGTTTGTAGTTCGAATATCAGAGACTGAATTATATATGATTTAAAAATAAAGGCTGATTGATTAAGACTGACTATTTTTTTTTTCACGAAAACGTGACCTTATAATATATGGGAGTTTCGGTTTCGGTTTCGGCCGAACCAGAGACCGAAGCCGAAACTCAGTTTCGGTTTGGGTTTCAGTCGTAAAAACTAGTTTCGGTCGGACACTAATAACTTTTTTCGAAATTCCAACTTTTAGGGTTAGTTTTGAGGTAAAAAGATAAAATTAGTCCAGCATGTGAGGCCAGATTTATTATTTTCCGCTGTTACGATACGGGCCAATCACAATCAAGCTCTGTTTAAAAAAGATGAATTGGTAGCAAAACTTGCATATCTTGTATTGCTCATTTAAATGAGTCCAACAAAAATATGCAAGGCAGGATTTCTAATATTTTAACGTCATCGGAAAAGATTGAAAGCTTTCGAGCTAATTTGGTTTTATTAAACGACTACAAAAAGGGGGAGGTTCTCAATTCGACTGTATTTTTTTTTATGTTTGTTACCTCAGAACTTTCGAATGGGTGAACCAATATTGATGATTCTTTTTTTATTTATTTATTTATTTATTGTTTTGGAACATTTACAGAGTATTAACAGAAAAAAGTCATTGGATTAGCATTGTAAAAAGCGTACATGTTAATAGTCCACTTAAAAATGTTCACAGAATGCACAGTTTAATAGTTGTTAACAGAAATTAGGAATATCAAAATATAAACGGAGGTATAAAAAGAGATAACAAAAATAGTGATGATACAATATAGAGATGACAAAGATAAATTAAATAAAGAAAAAAATTTGAAAGCTAATGCTGCCCGTTTTAATTTGGTCCAGTTCCGACGGTGGCATCCAGGAGAAAACCATATAAGTTTTAAATTTGCATTAAGTATGTGCGCGACAAATGGACGAATAACTCAATATCACGCCAACCGATTTCGATGATTCTTTTTTTATTGGAATGGATGTACTTCAAGGGTAGTTTGATGAGAGTTTGGTTATTTTTCGATTTTTAGTGAATCTGAAGTACAATAATTAATTTGTCTGATTATGGGTAGGCCTACTAAACGTGCTGCTCGTATGAGACAGACATAATTTGACCATAACAACGTTAGGGTCAAATTAAGAGATTCGGCCGAGTTTCGTTAAAGAATTGAAGAGTTCCGTTACTTTGTCATGGATCCGATAATCAAAATCGGTGTCAGTAAAGGTACCCGGCCCAGCGTGTTCACTTGACAGCTCCCCTCACGCCGCGGCGCGGCCCCGTCTCGCCTCTCGCCTCGTCAAGTCGCTTGTGCGACACAAGCACATCTCACCTATAACTTTGTATGTAGTCAGTAGCGGCGTTATAGTAGGGCGCGGTTGGGCGACCGCCCAGGGCGCCGGACATAAAGGGGCGCCGCAGGCGCCCCTTTATATTCAAATTCAAATTTATGAAAAAAAATTGTTATGATGGCAACACTAGAATTGGAACGTGGTGTACAATCCCTTCGATCGGAGCACTGCTGCAGTTCATTTTACCGGGAATCCCCAACCAAACAGAGAAACACATTATCTATCTCTTTTTAACATTTTTAAGCGTGGCCCAGTACAAACTCACATTGATAATTATTCGAAGAATGATATAGGGCGACATTTCTCTAATTCTCATTTCATAAAAAAAACTAGCAAACAATGAAACAATTCATTCAAGATAAAAACCTATTTGCGATCGACAAAATCTCAATCTAAATTGACAAACTTGGCAACTTTTTCAATCGAAAATGAAATTGCTAAAAACATCGATTTTGATAAAACCTAATCAAAGAATTTTTATTAGGTTATCAATTTCGCCGATAAGACGACTAGAAAAGTGAAATTTCATTAGTTTTTTTTTAAATAAATAGTTTGTTTTTATAAACGGTTATTTCATTATAGTCATTGCCTTTTTTCGTATGGAACTGTATTGCACTTAGGGGCAGTGGCGTAGCGTGGGAGGGGGGGGGGGCGGCCCACCCGGGCGGCACTTTTAAGGGGGGCGGCAAATTTTCACAATAAATAATAATAAAAATAATAGAAAAATTTAAACCATTTCAAATCATTATTTGAAAATGTTCTACGATACTTTCGTTTACGAATCCAACTCTTTTTTTTATTATTTATTAAAAATATCAATAATTTCGTAGGAAAACCGTACGCTTCTTATGAGAGTGATACTAATTAAAGCTGATAACTTGCAAACAGATTCACTCAATTAAAACCTGAATTGTGTTCGTATTAACGAATGAATTTCAGTTGTGTATTCATCTGCTGATACATTTCGAAAGATACCATTATTTTATTAGAAGTGCAGATATAAAATTCTAGTTGCAGACTATGTAAGTGCTGCCAGAATCAAAGAGAAACCATTTTCATATTCTGAGTGTAGTTTTAATTTGCCAAATACAGATTTAATTTAACACACATTTATTTTAAAAATGAATTTGTGATTGCGATAAAAAGTTAACATACAGTTTTATTACATTTATTAAGAAAAGAAATCTGTATTTAAAATTTTTAGGTTTATTTTATTTTAGGTACTTTAATTCGAATATTCGGAGGCTTGTATTTTTGAGCCGATTCACATTTTCATTTCCAAAATTTTTATATTTAGAAACAGTAATGTTCTAAATAAGCACGTCGGAAAATTACTTTATCCAGATTTTAGAAAATTTTTGTTTTTTGCAAAAGAATAAAAAAAGCAAAAAAAAAGCTAAATTTAAAATGCATGGGAAGAACCGGAAATTTTGTGAACAAACAGTGACAGGCAAAAGTTTAAAGATATTTGGTTCTAATTATTCGAAGGGTTAAACCAGTTTTCAGAACGGAAAATTCCATTTGAGGATTCATCTGCTGTCACAATTCAAACTAAATCATTATCTAATTCAAAGTTCAGTTATAAAATTCTAGTTGCAGACTCTGTACGTGCTGCCAGAATCAAAGAAAAACCATATTCATGTTCTGAGTGTAGTTTTAATTCGCCGCATACAGACTTAATTCAAACCAATTTTGTGTTGAGAATGTAAATTTCTAGTTATGGATTCATCTGTTGACACATTTCGAAGGAAAACATCCTCTTATTAAGTTATAATATTATATTTGCAGACTATGTATGTGCTGCCAGAATCAAAGAAAAACCATTTTCATGTTCCGAGTGTAGTTTTAATTCGCAAAGTAGAGATTTAATTTTAACCAATACAGAATTTCAAATTCCAGTTTGATTTATCTGCTGACCAATGTCGAAAGAAAACATTCTGTTATTCGATGTACAGTTATAAATTTTCAGTTGCAGACTAATTATTTAATTCCAGAATCAAAGAAAAACTATTTTCGTGTTCTGAGTGTAGTTTTAATTCACCGCATACAAACGGGTTTTGTGTTCAGAATACAACAATACATTAAATAACGAGTTGCAGATGCATCGTCCATCAATTGAAGCTTTACATTTGAGTTGCATAATGCTGTAAAATTCCGAGAATTTATTGTTGCGTGTATTACTATTATTTGGGGACTCTAACGCAATATCAATCAATCAGCTAAGGAGTAGAATTTATAAACATGATTTTCGTTAAAAGAATACTCGTCAAATGTGATTATTAAAAAAAAACCAGCTCATATATAAATAGGTCGTAATAAAAAAAAACAGGATTTCCAAATACAACCCCCCCCCCCCCTCCCCCTCTCCTCCCCTCCCCGCCACTTGAAGTACCCTAATAAGGGGGCGGTGAAATTTTCCTCCGCCCCGATGTTCTGAGTTTAGTTTTAACTCACCGCATACAGATTTAATTAAAACCAGTTTTGTGTTCAGAATGTAAGTGCCGGCAGAATTAAAGAAAAAGCCATTTTCATGGTGTGAGTGTAGTTTTAATTCACCATATACAGATTTAATTAAAACCAGTTTTGTGTTCAGAATGTAAGTGCCGCTAGAATCAAAGAAAAACCATTTTTATGTTCTGAGTGTAGTTTAGATACACTGCACATTTAGTTTAATTTAAACCAGTTTTGTGTTATCAATATAACAATAAATTGCCGATTCATCGTGTACCGAGTGAAGCTTTGCATTTGAGTTGCATTCCATACGTGATGAAGATGCGAAATTCTATTACAGGCATACAATTCTCGATTTCTGAGAGCAGCTATATATAAATTTGTAGTAGAATTTACTCGGCACATGGGGTTATAAAAATCAGCATAAAAAATAGGATACTTACTCCTTCCCCCCCACCTACTCCGGTCAGCGCTTGAAAATCTGCGAAAGAAGCACCTGTAGAAGTTAGGGAAGGGGGGGGGGGGGAGCGGTAAAATTTGTGGCCGAAACCCACGCTACGCCTCTGCTTGGGGGGCGCCGTGGAAATCTCGCCCAGGGCGCTGGTAGTGCTAAAACCGGCCCTGTATGTAGTTACAAACCTACCTTGACTGACACCGACTCCAAAAATAACAATCGTACCTACATATTGATGAGTAGAAAAAGTAAGTTGATTATGAAGTTGTAGAAGAATACGAAATATTTTTTTTACTTTTTAGTGCATTTTTGAAGTCGTTTTTTTTTATTTGTTAAAATTTTTGTTTATGGATCAGTTACGCTACCAATGGTAGTAATGGTTTCCAAATGTCATGGCTGCCGATTCAGAAATGAACTGGTATTTTCGTTAGTGTGACCTGCAACCTATGGACACGGACTGGGTACGAAATCCACTATCAGCATTTCTCTTGGACATTTACCGATAAATTGACGCCTTCGTCGAATTTTTAAGTCAATTCCACCAAAAGTTACTGTATATTGTTACTCAAAACGGATTTGCTCGTAAAAACACGAAGTTACAGCGATCATTCCCGAAAACAAATTTAAAAAAAGGATCGTATTATATCTTAGCCGCTTTCGTGGATCGTAGGATTTTGATTTTTCCCTTTAACGTGGGGAAATTTCCCCTGAGATTCCCAATTTGTTAATATTTAATGGGATATAACATGCATGCATATAATATTTTTTAAATATTATTTTATGTGTACAGATGAATATGAAAACACGCAAAACCATAAAATATTTTTTTAAATCCCTCATGTGCTCTTAAACATAATTTTTCATGTTGTATTGATTTTAATGATAAATCTAAAATAAACATTATTTTTTTCTTTGGTGTTCCTCTATTGATTTGATTGGTGTACCTTGAACACAAAAAGTTTGCGGAACACTGGTCTAAAGCACACTCGTTTTTTTTTCATAAAATTGCATTGAACTCTATTGGCCGGAATTTCAATATAGGGATAGTATACCCAGAGGAATTTTTATATTTACATCATTTCTATTATTTTTGATGTTGGTATTTTTATTTTTAGTTTAAGAGATATTGGTATTAAATCATTTTCTTCATATTTTTGTTGTTTTACCGTCACAATACAGGCATTTGCCAAGTTTGGTCGGTCTATTTTTAAATCTAATAAAAATAAGATATTCGAAAAGCGTACTTGAGGTGATCTGTCCCAGCAAACGAGTACATTCAAAAGAGCGAGGTCATTCTTGACGACATCATTCTAGAATCTTCTGCCTTTTTCGTTTTCGTACAAGACGTGTGAGAAGGAAGACTTTTCCTCGATGACTTACGTACGACCTCTCTCTGGGGCCACTCAGAAATGTATTAAGTCAAATTAGATTGACCAGGTTCCTACCATAGAGCAACTTGAATAACGCAAATATCTCTCAAGCCGAGCTTAAAAAACAGCTGAAATACCGGCCATTGTATTTATATAGGTATGTGTACTAAGCTCACCAAAGTCATTTGCAAGCCAGTGATGCAAATGATTCCTACGCTGCCAGCAATCTGTGCCAATATTCCCCAGTGAAAGACATCTTGAACTTCGTAAACAAACCTAAAAATATTAAATACAATGTTAAAATATGATTGATTCCAAACATTTTAAAAGAGATCCTAGTTAAGAAACACTACATAAACATAAACAGTATCTACAAATAAAATAATGTCATTACGCATAAATTTCTTCCATGTTCTGCGAGCGTTCAACGCAACCAATCTATTTTACTAAAATGAAATAAAATGAAAACGGTGGAGTTTTTGTTTGACTAGCAACCCGGTGCCTCGACAAACATCGTCGAAGCGCTGCAGTAACCCGGAAGCACAAATTCTATCCTACGTTTATTTTTGTTGTGTACCTACTATTGTGGCGTCATAAGGGGGGGGGGGGGGGGGGGGGGCGGGCCGCCCCGGGTGCCACCCGATGGGGGGTGACACCCGACCGTGGAAAAAAAATTACGAAGGATATTGTCACCAAAATATTGTACACATACACAAATTTTGTATCGCTCGGTCTTTTTATAGGCGAAAATAGCCTATATTTGTGGAGGAGTATTTTCATCCCTGAAAGTCTCTAGCCACCCCCCTCCCCTCAGGATGGACCAATTTTATTTCGAAATTAGCGTTTTGAATTTCTCAAGTCAACTTTAATGGGGGGGGGAGGACACCACGCCCCAGGGGTTGACTTCCGCCCCGGGTGCCACCAATGTTAGCTACGCCACTGCCTACGCTACCTACCTACCTATTCATAGTTTGTCATTTAATTAGGGGCCATCCATAAATTACATCATACGAACCCCCCCCCCCCCCCCCCCACCCGTCCCTGTCACACATCATCACCATTGTGAGACCCCCGTTCACGTCACATATTTTGCAATTTTGACCCCCCCCCCCCCCCCTTAAGGTGTGACGTAATTTATGGATGGCCCCTTATATGTAGATTGCTTATGTTATCTGGAATGTGTGCATTCATAAAACGTATATTATATATTTTAAATGCTTTCAATATTTTTAATTATACGTACAAGATAATAGATCGGTGATGCAAAATGCTGTCTATGAGGCTTTCTTCAATCATATCTTCGAGTACGACTTTTCTTCGAGAAACGTTCATTTTCTTTGACACTTCTTCAACTTGCGGATCTTCATTTTCATTTGTCAGATTTTCTTCAAATTCGTTCAAATCAACTTGAGCGTGGCTTTCAATCTGATTTAAAAAATATTTACTGTCACAAATAATCAAATTCGAAACATTATAATTTCTTAGTTTTTCTAAATAATTCTTAGTTATTTAGTAATAATAAAAAAAATCTTAGTTATTCACAATACTCATCTTCAAGTAAAATATATTATTTTCCTAGAATGAATTTTGAGTTCCTGGGATCGCTTATTAGATAACCACACTTCTGCCATAGGTCATACCGATTGGTGCGGAGGCGTCTACTAATACAACTAATCGAAGTAGGTAATATCTATGAGAACCAAAGTGAGTACGAATATCTACAGCTCAAACTGTTGACTAATATCTATGAGAATCAAAGTGTGGACGAATATCTACAGCACTGGCAGAGGTTGGATTTGCAATTATGTGTAGCATATTGGAATAACGTAATATTGCGTATGCAGTTTAAAAAACTTAATTTATGTTTGTATGTATGTATGTAAAAATCCCTAATATCGGACTATTGGACACATTTAGCTGATTATTTATTAAGGATTTGGGTTTTTGTTTTAATAGCTTTCTTTATTTCGAGTGCTTCTAAATTATTTAGTCTGTTACCATGACCATTTCTGTGTCAGTTAGGTTCGGTTAGGTTAGGTTAGGTTAGGTTGTGGTGCCGTGTATTTCGAAATAAATAAATATCTTTGTATTATGACCTCCGTGTTTGTTCAATAAATTATTGTCCTCGTAAACAGCCAAATTCGTAATATTATGCAAAAACTTCATGTACGTACTTTAAACGTTAAAGCCTTTACGTAATTAGTAATTACGTAATTGAAGTAATTTATGCTTTTCCGTACAACCTCTTGCTCAGCTGCCCTCTGTAGATATTAGTCCAACCGACGCTCCATAGATATTAGTCACCACTGGGACCGCCATAGATATTCGTCCGACCTTAGCTCTGTAGATATTAGTCCTCACTCTGAAGTTCATAGATATTTATCCAACATATGAGCTGTAGATATTCGTCCGACATACATGCTGTAGATATTAGTATCTGGAGTCATTGGTGCAATACGTTTGGTAACTAAGCAAGGATGCCCGGGTTTATCGGGTGAGGTGTGTTCAATGGTTCAGGATGTAGTGAGTCAGATCGGGAAAGACTGGTTTGGGGAAATCCTTTTACCTCTTCAGCTGGTCTCTCTCGACCCATCGTCTTACACCGCAGCGGGAGGGATGCATTCATATGTCCGTCACTTCTGGACAAATTAACCACTAGATTTCTACCCATGCTTCATACCCTTTTCCGGTAAATAATCTACAAGCCGCCGCATGCCGCTACACTTTTAAGAGGGAATTTTATTTTATTTATTTTATTTATTATGGAAAATCAACAGATATTTTACAATGACAGATTTTCACATAATTAAAATTATAAATAAAAAGCAATACAAAAAAGTAAGGGTCCTGTAACCGTAAGAACTTAACAAAAATATAAAAATTATGAAAATTATTAAAAAAAAAAAATATATATATATATAAAAAAACACAATATAAACTATAATAATCTGCTTACTAAATTTCAAACAAGAAGTATTCAGAGTCAGAATTCAATTCTCACTCCACAACAACAATAATAATAATATGTACATTGTACAAATTGTACATACCTACAACTCAGAGTGAATACAATAGTAAGTCGAATGTCAAGTATGCATCTGGAAAGGATTCACAGCAATAACATGGTAACTTGCAATACGGTCAAAAAATTATTTAATGTTGGCTATGACATACTTTTTTAGGGTACTTAAATTACATGAGAATATGTCCATATTATTAAAATTCTTATCAAATACATTGCATGCTCTGAATATAAATGCATTTTGTCTGAGATTAGTAGAACATTTTTGAAGATGAAAAAGTGATTTTTCTCTGGTTCTAACACCTGGGACTCTAAAATTAATCTCAGCCAAAAGGGGCGAACAATCAATAAAACCATTGATAATTTTATGAAGATATATTATATCTGCAGAGTCTCTTCTAATTTTTAATGGTTTAAGTCCATAAAGGTCCAACGAGCTGTTTATGTCACGATAACCAATATTAAACTTGAAATTTAAATGATGGACAAATTTTCTTTGAATGGCTTCAATTCGTTTAATATAAATTTTATATTGAGGATTCCATATCTGAGAAGCAAATTCAAGATGACTGCGAACATATGAAAAATACAATATTTTAAGTGTTTGAATGTTCTTGAATTCTTTTCCAATACGAAATAAGAATCCTAACATTCTAAGGGCTTTCTTCACAATCATGTTAATATGTTCCTCGAATGTGAGTTTACTATCAAGTAGAACACCTAGATCACGAATTTGAGTAACCCTTTTGAGGGATTGGTTCGCTATAAGGTAGTTATAGTCAAATTTAATTTTATTTCTAGTGAAGGTAATCACATAACATTTAGAAGTGTTCATGTTGAGATGATTAATTATACAGTAGTCATTAAGTCTATAAAGATCTTCCTGTAATTTAATGCAGTCGATGATAGAGTTAATCGAAAGATATATTTTCATATCATCAGCGAAGAGTAGAACTTTTGCATAATTAAAGCATTTTATAATGTCGTTGATGAAAATTGTAAATAGTAACGGTCCCAGGTGAGATCCTTGGTACACCGGAAGGTATATTTACAAACTCAGAGATGAAACCATTAATTGTTACTCCTTGAGTACGCCCATCAAGATAAGAGACTAACCATCGATACAAATCCCCGTGAATTCCCAAAGCCAGTAATTTGGATAAAAGAAGATTGTGATCAATTTTATCAAACGCTTTCGAGAAGTCTGTATAGATTACGTCAACTTGGATTTGATTATCCATTGATTTCGTAATATTTTCAATGAATATGGCAAGATTAGAGACAACCGATCTTTTTTTCATAAAGCCATGTTGGTTTCCGAGTATTACAGACTGGACGCAGTTATAAAGTTGTTCGTGAACAATTTTTTCAAAAATTTTACTGAAAATTGGTAACTTAGATATAGGACGATAGTTCTGGACATCATTTTTAGCCCCAGACTTAAATACTGGTGTGATAAGAGCACACTTCCAACGATCCGGAAAGATACCTTCTTTCAATGAGGATTGAAAGAGCAATAATAAAGGCTTCGAGATTCCCTTGCTACACATTTTGATAAAGAATGCTGGAATTTTATCACTACCCGCACCCAATGAGTTAGAAATAGTATCAATTATTTTTTCTATTTTTTCTTTTGAAATTGATACCGAATGATGGTTGGTAGAGTGTACATCGGAGGTAGTGTTATAATTAAAGGTGGAGACGAAGTGCTGTGAGAACAGGTTGCATATTGCAAAAGGATTCACAGCAGTAACGTCGCCCAGTTTCATTACATGAGGTAAACAAGAATTATTTCTTTTTCCTTTAACGTAGGACCAGAATTTTTTGGGGTTATGGGATATATTAAGTTCAGCGTTTGTTATAAATTGTTTAAGACATTCCCTAGACATTTTCTTCTGCCTTGATCGAAGGATGCAGAATTCATGGTAGTCTAAAGGATTGGACCACTTTTTCCATGTTTTGAACACTTTATATTTTTCTTTAGTCAGTTTTATCAGAGCTGGACTGAACCAATAGGGATAAGAGTTGTTAACATGAACATCCTTTGATGGGACGTTTAAACGAATTGTTTCATATAATATAACATAAAAACGATCAATGGCATTATTAGTTGATAAATTTAAGAATTCAGCGTCCCAATCAATACTACTGAGGATGTTATTTATTGTTTCAAAATTAGCTTTCCTAAAGAGATTGATTGTCCGTTTATTGTTCACCATAGGGGTTTCCAGGGCTATGTTTATGTCAAAGAGAATGGCTTTATGATGTTTACATTCCGGGGTGAGATACTGGTCAGTATTTGATACGTTAAGAGGGGTCGAGCTAAAAACAAGGTCTAAGAATTTATGATTATTATTCGGAAAGGTGCAATACTGTGATAGATCTGTAAATGAAAGAGTGTCAGATAGTTTTGAGATAATTTCAGATTGATAACCATTCATAATTTGCATACTGTTTCTATTATTAAGAGACCAGTTAATTATAGGTAAGTTAAAATCACCCGAGATCACAAAATGATCGTCATGATGAAGTGCTCTAAGTTCACATAATTTATTCATGAATTCATTAATGCTATGAGAGTGATTGACTCCTGGTGGTATGTACACACAACATAAATGAATTTTTATGATATTTTTGATTGAAATAGTCACCCATATATCTTCTGCATTCGTGATCCATTCACAACGTTCTTGAGCTACGAGATGCTTCTTCAGAGCAATCAGTACACCTCCTCCTCGTTTTTGTTCTTTGCGGTCACGCCTAAATACCAGGTACCGGTTGTCAAATAGCTCATCACTGGCAATGCTATCTAATAGCCAAGTTTCTGTTATCATTATAATATCAAAGTTGTTATTGGTAACATTAAAATAAAAACTATTTGTTTTGGATCGCAGACCAGTTACATTCTGGTAATAAACATTCAACATTTTGGTTCATTCATTTCATAAAATATATAAAATATTACATCTTTAAAAGAGTTGTAGGCATGCTGAAGTACATTATAAGTATTAGAGTGTTGTTGTAGTAAAGCAGAAACAAATGAAAAATTAAACAGAGAAATGTTGGAATTATAAAAATAGTTAACTGTTAGGATTGCTAAATCTAAAAGAGATTTCAGCAAAAAACCTTAATCAAGTCCGATTCCAGAGTTACTTGAATAATGGGACTGGATTCATTTCTTCGGATAAAAATTTTTCCAAACTTGATCCACCTGAATTTAAAGTTCTTTTCCTTACATAAGTCTCTCACTCTCTTGAAAAGTGCACGGGTAGAAGCCGTCAGATGTTCATTAACATAAATGTTGTTTTCCCCGGGAAGCTTCAGGTCGCCAGAGTTTATGCCGCCTTTCTTCCTTATAGCAGCTAGAAAGTTGTCTCTGCAGCGGCTGGTTGTGAACTTCACTACAATTGGTCGAGTAAATTTAGGATTTTCTCTAGGTAATTCCTTGACCCTCGTACGAGAAATACCGTCAATATCATTCGGGAGAACATCAACACCTGCCTTGGTTCCCAGCAATTTTATGACATCTACTAAATTTTCGTTCTTTTTTTCAGGAACGCCAATAATTTCTACATTGTTTTTTAATGAGGTTTGCTCCAGGCGGTTTAATTTGGATAAAACCAGATTATAATTTGTATCAAGTTCCTTATTTTTAAGTGTGAGGTCATTAATTATATTATGACACTCCTTTACTTGTTCATTCAGTGTTTTTAATTCAGTAAACACTTTGAAAATTTCTTGTTTTATTTCATCTTTGAAAGAAATTAGTGTGTTACTCAAGTCTGGCTCTGAGCCAGTGACGTCAGACGGGTTATCCATAGCAGCAATGCGTTTTGATTTGTTGCCTGTTCTACTAGTGCCACTAGTGGGTAAGACAGACATTTTTAAACTTCAATATTCAGTAACCGTTAACACTTATAAAACGATGAATTAACGTTTAGATTGCAAGGATCAGGGCACAATTTTGATTCACAATGTGGAATAACCAGACAAAACCGGAAATATGTCATTTTTAAATCAAATTTTAGACGTATTGATTCTTTTCCACAAAAAATTATAAATTGATTTCGAAAGACTGTTCTTTTTATCAAGTAGGTAAAGCTATGTTTTAAATTTTGAGAAAATATGTGTTTATTTTAGTACAATAAGGTTTTACCGTGGGTCGTTCGTTGGCAGATTTGTTAAATTTTCAACAACATACATTTCAAATCATATAATCATGTAGTAAAATATATCAATAAATTATTTGGGAAAGTTACATTTCAGAATTTTAATTTTAGTTCAAATAAAATCATTAAAAAAATATCCGCGCCCTTGTTTTGTGACGAAAATACTTCAGTTTGTCTATTTATTTACGGTATTACAACCTAACATATTTCTTTTGCTTAGACAGTGCTGAAAAATTATAAATACATGATCAAAAAATAATTACAAAAAATACATAAATTTAATAGTTTTATCATCACGAGTTTGAGCATTTTTGAATGTAGGTATTTATCAAAACAAATTTTAAATGAAATAAAATCGATATTGAATTATTGTGTTCAAATGTTAGTTTGGAGAATAATTAATATTTCTAATCGGAACCGCCCTATACAGTAGCAAGGGTACGATCACAAGATCATCGTTCAACGAAATTTAAATTCTCAGCCGCTGTTTAATGGCTCATAATTGGCATAGATTTTGAAAAGTACACTACTTTCAAAAGAAACGTCGGTTTTAGTCAGGAGAGACGGAAAAATATGCATTAAAAATCGATTTTCGTTCAAAGTTAAATATTTCCATTGCCCCAATTTTTTTTGTATGGATTTGACATTTGCGAAGTTTCGTTTCCAACTAAATACGCATGAATTACTTAGCTTACCTAAACTAAGAACCTAATAACCTATTTAGTGTACGTAATTAGTTGTTTCTTGTAGTAATTGTTCAAATGAAATGTGATTTACATAATCCGTGCTTAAAAATGCGGCGACTTATGGATTATTTAATCATTTTCCTTCCCAGAACTTCCGATCCTTCCAATCCTTAAAGACCCTTCAGACAGCATCCACAAAGATGACATAGGCCTGAGAGAAATTATTTTCCTTTATTATATGTTTACATTTTGATACCGTTTTCTATTAAAAACCAAAAATTTATATTTTTCAATCAGACGTTGCCATTGGTCACACTCCTTTCATGTCGCGACGGATCACGTGATACGCGCGCTGTTTCGTGTGTTACTGTGATGCTGGAACGAGACGGAGTGCTTCTGACCAGCTAGGCTGTACCCAACTACTCAACTGCGATGGAAAAATATTTTTTTGTTTTTTTAATTGAAATAAAAAATAATCGAACAGCAAAATGACATGTACGAGGGTCAGTCAACAGTAATGCCTACTAATTTTTTCTACTTAAATAAAGTTAGTTAAGTGAAATTTTTTAATTTGGTGCTATTCATCAAGCTTTCTTCTACAATCTACTGCGGTAGTAACTTTTTGCGTCAACGGGTGGAAGCACTGTAGTCGCTTGAAAGATGGCCGACATCGATGTTCATATCAGACAGCGTTATGTGATTGATTCTTGACTGTCCGCCCATTCGCATTCATGAAAGACTGAAAAACGTGTATCATGATACAACAATGGATATCAGCACTACTAGACGATGGATTAGTCGCTGTAACGAAGCTGAAGGACAAACACCGCTGGCTGAGGAAAAGCAGAGTGGCATGCCGTTATTTGCAGTGACTGCACGTAACATTGAGCGAGTTGATGACGTCATTCGTGGTGACCCCAGATAACTACCGATATCGCATTCTCTCCCTCAGTAAAGGCAGTATGATGATGTGATGAATTGCATTGATCAACGGTGAAAATTGGGAAATATCGTGGCTTCCCACTTTAATTTGAAAAGAAAATATCAATTACTTATAAAACGGACACGTCTACGACATCTATCGGATTAGAGTAAAGTGAATTCATATTTACGGTAGGGATCTATAATTAGACAAAGTGAGACGAGTATTGATAAAAAAATCACAGATGGTATCAACAAGTAATCAGAGACAGGGACTCCCCAATATACTTTGGGCCGTGATATATTGACAGCCAATTGAATTGCAGCAAAAGCGATTAAAAACCAATTCAGCCTATCAACGGGAAGAGGGCCGAGCCCATTTTTAGAACAAAAGAACGACCTTTGGACTTGGCAATTAGGAATGTAATTAATGAGTTTGACGTTCCCACCAAACCGAGAGGTGAATAAACTCCATGGGAAGAAATAATCTGTTCAGGGACAAAAGAACGATGACCCCAAGAAATGTTATGATTAACCGGTACATTCCAGGGATCAGAAACCCTAGTTCTCGAACGCATTAAAGCATATCAGGTGCGGAAAAAAGGATACACGTAAACAACGATGGAAAAGTTTAAGTGAAAAATTGCATAGCAAGTGACGAAAACGTGTTGTAAGATGTTAGGGAGATTTTCATCTATAATACGATTGTTTGTGACGACCGGAGATGATCGATTCGAGGGAAAACGTGCTAAAGGAAATGGAAATGTTGAAAAAACAATGGAAAATTATTGTTATCAATTCTAGACGGAGCTAGGATATTACGATGAAAGATTTAGGGAGGAAACGTCAAAAAAAAATGAGAGTTTTAAAGAATAGGCGAGGGTACATTTCAGATGTCTAGAGCAGTAACAAGTGTTAGAGAAGAAAATAGAGTGCAGTACGGAGGGGAGTGGAAAATGCTGAAAACATTTCGATAGAAAAACTCAGGAAAAGGAGTCATTTTACGTAATTAAAATGGAGTTTATAGAGTAACATAGTACGCGATTGCAGATAAAAATGAGGCATTACAATGGTTGTCGATTTCAGATGTATTTTGTTGTGATAAACAAGGAATATTCGAACATGAAAATTGTTTAGATAAGGACGATTAGTCGTTAAAAAGGTAATAAAAATTATCATGGGTCTTATGAAATATTTACATTAAAGAATTCTCATAAAAGTTAACGACACTGAAATAAAAAAGGATTTATTGCCAGGTGGGTACAGGAATTAATGTATACAACTGTCAAGGCATATGGTTTATGGGATTTTGCGTAAGAATGAGACAAAATTTGGGGGGCGATCTCTATGAAGCAATAAAAATGACAGGAATTTAAGGGCCGAAGTGGGGGTATCTCCTATAAAGATGTTAAAAATGATATATTTATTAATAACAAATAGAAAATGAAATTTTCCAAGAGGCAGCAAACATCAAAAAACGATATGGTTATATCAGGGAAGTACAGGGAAGCGAGGGGAGAGAAGATACGACAGAGAAAAACAAAGGAAATCTTAGATTAACAGTGAATAAAATAAATACGGCTTGAAATATAAAAATCTATAGAGATATGAACAATAACGTAAGAATAAATAAGGAAATTCATGGAAAGAGTGTCGTGAATAAAAGAAAATTCGAGAAAAAATGGAAAATTCAAATATACGACGTAAATAGAGAAAATTCGGTTTCAAATGGAAAGGTTCATATAGAATACAGAAAAACTCGAGGAAAAATAATAAAATAAAAATGAACAATTTGCGAGAAAGGCTTCGACATGAAGATATCTCTGATAGGCGAATTTGGGGACAGATTTGGAACATATGGTAGATGCCGTACGCACGGACATGTTACGAAATAGATGAAAATAGAACTTTAAAATTATTAAATTCAAGCTAATTTTGTATGAACACCAGGACAAAGGAAGTTGGGCCATTAAACATGGATCTTACTAAATCCGGATCTTGTAAGTATGGAAGTACGAGACAGAATTTAAAGTATCAAACGCGAAAGGTACTAAGGGACCGCATTCGACAATAATGGAGAGGTTTCAAGAAATTACGAGTTGATAGTAATTAGATTGGTTTATTACAGGAGATTCAGATACGATCTTTTGGACCTGAGAGGGGTATAAAAGTCTAGACAAATGCCAGTTGAGGACAGTCTACGGTCGTAGTCGAAAAGGTTGTAAGTTCGCGGAACGTGACGAAACGGTGGGTGATTTAAAGTTGAAAAATTCTAAGTGATAATTATTTTGATACTTAGAAAAATTTCACATTCTAGTCAGTGATCTACAGAAAAAAATACTTTGCAGTTAGAATCAGTGAAAATAAAAATTAAAGCCAACGCATTAATTACTTGTGAAAAATAAAAGTGCTCGTGATAAATACAATTTGTTTTAGTGGAAAATTCGGATTTTATAATCACTTAATATCGTATTTTTAAACTTAGAAATTTCGCGTTTAATATTAGTGCAATAAATAACTGAAGTGATGTGATAATTTAGCGTGAAGAAGTTATAATTAAATACGTGTGTTCAATCTAAGTGAAAGTGTTCTAACAAATAATAAATATTTAAATTAATTATCTTAAATAATAATAATAAAACAAAATAATAGTTTATTAATACATAAAAGTTCGGAGGGATAAAAATTTAATTTAACAACAATTTACCATCTCTAAATTAATCGTGAAGTAACTATCATTTAAAGTGTTATCTAACCAACGAGTTTTGAGATAAAATACAGTTTAGAACGATAGAGTTCATGCATCATTTTAATTAATTAGATTAAATGAAAAAAAAAAAAATTGAAGTCAAAAAGATTTAATTAAATTTAGGAAAATAAAAATTAATTTAGGAAAATTGCAGCAAGGTTACCGTGTATTTCCCGGTCGGAAAAACCTTGGTAAGGGTAAGTCTTTTCCGTTATAAAATTTTACAGATTCCAAGGAGAAAGCGGAATGCAGCAAACATTGGTATTTGGATTAATTATTTGACCAAGATATTACTCTCTTAATATGTGATATGTAACTATATTAAAATATTATAAGTATAATAAGTATATTTTATATATTTATATATGTATGTATATAAACATATATATATGTAATTTTGTTCCCAAGAAAAATTTTAATCAAAAAAGAAAAACACTTATATAAAAAGAGGAAAAGGGTATCGATTCCTACCTCTGAATTCATCAATAACTATTAAAAGTAGTTATGTGTGATAAATTTTACAAATCAATATTTTATAATTAATTTTATGTATGTATTAATATAATTTCAGAAAATCCAGAGCATTTGAAATAAGTTATGATATTAGAAATTATTTCAATCATAATATAATTATACATATCAATATTATAAATTATTTATTGAGACAAAGTATATATAAATGAATAAATATGTATACGTAATCGGGTATCAGACTAGACAATTGCGCTAAGTACATCATTATCAAACAAAGAAAATTTTAGAGTCATCTCACACGTCTCCGGAATGTCTAAAGTAAACATACCTCATACGCTTGAATCTAGGTCACGAGGCCGTCGAGAATGTTTACAAAGCTCAAATTGTTTACAAAATAAGTCGGTCACTGGGACACTAGTTCGAATACAGTAAAAAGAAAAAAAAATGACCTTGATAAGTGGATATCGTACTTAGGTATTAACTTCTAGGAACGGGATAAAATTATTATATTGCGCAATTATTAGAGAAAAAAAAGGGGGATTAAACACTATCTTTAATTTGAACGTAAAGAAGTATCTACAGACCTAAGCAATTGAAAATTAACAGATTTATTATAGCAGTTCAAAAGGGTGTATTGAAGATTTACATGAAACAGTTGATAAATCACGGGATAGTTCAAAAAGGTGTGTTGAAGATTTACATGAAACATTTGATAAATCACGGGATAGTTCAAAAAGGTGTATTGAAGATTTACATGAAACAGTTGAAAAATCACGGGATAGTTCAAAAAGGTGTATTGAAGACTTACATGAAACAGTTGAAAAATCACGGGATAGCTTAAAGGGGGTAATGAGGATTTACATGATTCAATTGATAATCACGGGATAGCAAGAATTTATCAAAAGTTGAACATTGGAGGGGAGGGAAAGAAAAAAAAAAATACAGTTCAACCAACAGAAGGCAGTGGTCGCTTCTATAACAAGGACCATTAATCAAACCATAGAGATGGCGGATCTCTCAAACAAAACCGTCAACAAAACCAAACAAAAGCTTGGAGTTATGGCGAATCTCCAGAACACATCGCCAGATAAGATCTTAATGTACTAATATGTATTTATATCACCCACTCTTCGTACGTATGTATTCGGTATCAATCTGAAAATTTCGCAGAATTTGATGGGCGAGATCCGAGCTCGGGATGAGATGCAAGTAGTTTCGTATTGCGAGTTATAAACCTTCCCAAAACGTATGTTTACATATATATCTTTTTATGTACTGTTCATTGAATGAAACGAACTCACTTACAATTAGTGCTTTAGGCCTGTCGGGTCACTCTCGTCTCATTTCTTGAACGTGGAGGGAGGATTCACGACCCGTAACTCCACACAAACCCGTGAGTATATGATTGCATATAGGACGAAACCGGTTCGCCCTAAGTAAATAGTAAACTTTGGAGGAGTAGGAATTTGGAGGTATCTGGGCTCGGGGGAAGACCTGAAGGCAGCGCATGATGGCGAAGGAAGGTTCATTTGGGACGTGATAACTTAGGTATCAATCAATTGAACCGTGCCAAAAGACTGTGCGAATTTTGGGTTGACACTTGATCACCCTGCTTACTTGATGGAGGCAGGAGCCAAATTTTGCCAGAAAAAGGGTTATTCTGAGTTCGCCAAATATGCAATTAACTAATTACATAAACCTACTAAATCCATCTTTTTATGTACCTTATAGCAGCTGAATCTAAACGGAGGGGCGCCCAGCAGATACAAGATACAATCATAATCAAATTTACTAACATTTAACCATTTGAGTTATATTTAATTATCTGTTCAATTAGTCATGTGTAGTTTCGATTAGTATTGCTTATTCATGAATTCATTAGGATGTAGGGAATCATAATAAACGTCAAAGGGAAGTTAGTTCATTTAGAGAAATTACTTAAGGTTAAATTTGCAAGAGAGAGACCAATACAGTTTGAAATTCAACACTCTGTTTAGAATCAAGAGGGTTACCACAAAATTTAAAGTAATTAAAGTCCTATATCATAAATCAAAAAATTACACAACGTTTGATGGAGTTTAATTACAACCTAAATACGAAAATATTTACGTTCAAAGTCGTAAATAACGTATTTATTAGTTAAGTACATATATCGCTAAAGGTATGTAGTACAAGGGAGCTTTAAGTAGCTTTCTGTAGTTATCAGAGGAAATAAGGGTCCAAATTTATAAAGGCTTGTGTGACGTAGGGGAGGAATTTTCCATCCCTACCACACATATGCAAAGCCTTAAGAATTTAAATATCGATCAGAGCCAAGAGAAAAGACAGAACATCACAACTGTCTTGCCGATGACCAGGAGAGTTAAATAAGTATGAAAAGAACGAAATATTACAACTGCACAGCCGTGACAGGAGATCAGAGTTTTACAAGTTGTTTTAAAAAAAAAAAAAAAAAAACTTTTATTGGTCAATCTATTGCAAAAAAAAAAAAGTGAAAAAAAATAATAATAATAATAAGTAGGACGTTATGTTAAATGAAGTGATAATAAAAATAAAATAAAAATCAGAACAGTGCGCCGTTAAATAAACACGAAAAAAATATATAAATAAATAAATAAACAATACATTTAAATATAAAAAAAAGTGTTAACGAATAAACTCTACATGTTTTAAAATAATTTATAAAAGTGTCGATATAAAGTTTAAATCAAGTGACCATGAATTTGTTGATTGCTTATGAGATTATAAATATCGTAACAAAGAATGTAGGTCAGATACAAGCGTAAACAGTTTAGTCAAGGCAGGCCATAAATTGACAGAATAATGGTATTGACATTCCTGAATCCAGAATTTTAATGACCGTAATGTAAACAATGTGATACGAGATAACGCGATGTTGATAACAAAACATCGAAAATTTTGAAGTAGGCGACATCGAGAGTAACGCGAATCGCTTTAAGAGATTGTAGAATAAACAAACTCGAAAATAATATCAACACTCGGTTACGAAAAAAAAATAAACAGTCTTTACAGATAAAAACGGGGGAACTTACCTACATAAAGTGACCCTTTGTTTATAGTTAATGTTGTGGGTTTGTATGTGAGGATTATCACATAAAAAGTCATAACATAAAAGATAAGGAACATAAAATAAAAATAACATAAAATATTTGATTGGGGATAGTGTCGAGTTGAGAACTTAAATATCACAGACGAATGTTTTATAGGTATATACCTATTTAAGGGAACATTTGATCATTCGGACCAAAAAAAGGAGGGGATTTGACGAAATAACATCAAGATAGGTATTGCGAACTCTAAACAGATTTTGCGAAAATATCGTAGGTATTGCGGAACTTGAAGGAATGGTTGGCATTCTAAACAATAAGTAATTATTGGTTGAACGAAAATCACGGGATATTCATTAACATTGGAGTAACAATATTCATTCCGTTTTTTTTTGCAATTACCTACATTTATTTGAAATGAAGAGTGATGGTAGAGTTGATCTAATTTGGGTTACAATCATCATGCAAACAAATATAAATAATTAAAAATATTGTGTTTTATAGGGGGACAGGTTCCAAAAAAAAAAAAAAAAATTATAAATATATATAGGTATATTTATAATAAATAGTTGGTATTGAGTTAAATTCATTAAAAATTTTAAACAAAAAATGGCGGAAAAAAGGAAAGTGGATGCGACGGAATTAGAAGCTAAAGAAATACCGTCGGGAGATGAATTACGGGAGATATTTAGACGTTCAAAGAGGTCTAAGTTACGAGTCGAGGATATGATAGAAGTCGTTCAGCCAGAGGGGGAGACCGACACAAAATCGGAGGAACAGGGCGAAAATAAGCGAGAGTGTGAAGAGAGACTCACACATGGTATGTTACAGGAAAAACCCGAGGAAAAGTAACAAGAAAAGTTAACGAAGTAAAAGGAAAAATAAAAAATAAAATAAAAAAATATAGAAAAACGAGAAAATTGAAAAAAAAAAAATATATATATATATATATAGAATAAGGAAAGCAACATAATTTACATAAGGTAATTTAGAAAATTAAAATAGAGATTATAAGGTTGTCGCTTAATAAGATAAAAATATAAACATTAACCAGGCGACACTCGGAAAATAAAGAAAATGGTTGGGAAACGTGGAACAAGTAGGCGAGCCCGGGCTTTAGTGACAGCAATCGGGGAAAATGTCACAACCGAGACTTCAACAATAAACATAGGAGATATAACTACAATAATTCAGGCAGCTTTGGCACCGCTCGTCAATAAGATGCAAGAACTCGAGAAACAATTGGAAAGCCCAGCAACAGTGGCGGTGATAGGAGAGGATAGTGCGCCGAAAAGCGTTCTCCAAGTAGTGGAAATGTTACCACAGCAGGAACGACCATCATTCTCCGGTGGAAATCAAAATCCCATTAGTTTCCTGGAAGATTTAAAAGAATACACTAGAAAAGTGAAACGAACGGATCCTTTAGTCGTCGTACGGGAAAATTTGAAAGGGGAAGCTAAATCGTGGGCAAAATTGTACAATAAACGATGGGAGACTATGTTAGATTTCGAACGAGATTTTTTAGCTACCTATTGGGGAGACATAAAGAAAAATGAAGTTCGCCGTCGTCTTGCAGAAGGGGTATATAATGCCAAGAAAAATATATCCATGCTCACTCATTTCGCAAACTATTGGGAGCTAGCGAAGGCTTTAAAGATTACTGACACACCGTTGGGCATAGTTGACGAAATTATGAGACATTATCCGAAGGAAGTTCAATCGCTATGGTTTTCGGGGCAATCAGGAGATGAGATTGTCGCCGCTGAGTTTCTACGAAAACTAGATACAATGGTATGTACACCAGAAGAACGGAACATGAAGAAGAGGAGTGGGGAGGAATCCAGCAAGAAGGACAAATACCGTGACCGTTACCGCGCCATAAAAAGGAGGATACACGCAATTGAAAGTGTGGGCGAAAACGCTAGTTGCAGCAAGTGCACCGAAGTTAACAGTTCACCAAAAGAAAATTCTACAATAACTACAACCGGGAAGGAGCTAGTGGTCGCAGCCAACTCGGGAAACGGACGGGGGTTGATTCATTAGTCCTGATGGATACGACTCATACAGGAAGAGGGACGCCGGCACCAAGACACAGCACTGCATTGAAGATTATGCTGAAGTGGGGATGGCATCCAACGAAAGGATTGGGGAAAAGTGAACAAGGGATGACTGCCCCAGTAAAAGCTGAACGGAATGTAAGAAGACGAAAGGATGGAGCGGAAGAAACGAGAACGGAGGAGGAAATGCGTGTGGAAGGATGCGTCAATTTACTACAACAAATAACTGATGAATGGAATAAATTGGAAATGATTGAAGAAAAAGTGGGTAGGGAAGTTAGGGGGTTTAACAACATTTTTGAGGACCGAGATTATGAGGAAGTAGAAAAGGGTAGCACTTTACCGTCATTACCGGAAGCCAAAGCACATATAGATAACACGGAAGTTCATTGTTTAATAGACACCGGAAGTCAGATCACGTGTGTAGCACAAGAATTCTACGAAAATTATTTAAATGATCAAACACTTTATCCGATTATGCCTGTAACAGCTATTCAGATCAGGGTAGCCGTAGGACACAAAAGTCAGAGGATATCTAGATTGGTTTTAGTACCACTGCGATTTGAAAATGTTACGATAAATACACCATGTTTAATAATACCCAAGTTGATCAGGCCCATTATATTAGGAATCAATTGGTTAGACGAATATATAGCTGAATTTAAGTGTGGCGAAAATAGAAAGTTAAAAATAAAAACAGAAAATGGTAAAAAGGATATAGAGTTGGTAAATTCATCGATAACTTATAGGAAATCTAAAGGTGAGATTAGCGGTCAAAACTGCGCAAGTGGAAAATTAATTAGTATTGAAGTAAACCCCGAAAAAAATAATACGGCGTGTCTCGAGCGTAGAATAACGACATTTGTGTCCGGGCTAGATTTAGATTTAAAAGGAAAAGAAGGGTTGGAAAAGATTTTAACCAAACATAAAAATGTATTTAGAGACAGACCGGGTCTCACAACTTTATACACTCACGAAATAAAGATGACGGACGAGACGCCCTTCGTTAAGCGATCTTATCCTGTACCTTTTGCTTATAGAGATAAAGTTGACGAAAAAATTAGAGAATTGGAGTTACTCGGAATCATCAGTAGAGAGGCCACACAATTTTCTAGTCCTCTAACATTTACTTTAAAAAAGGACGGAACAGTCAGGATACTTTTGGATGCTAGGTTTTTAAATACTAGAATGATTGCCGAAGTAGAGAAACCACCCTTAACTTCTGAGATAATACAGCGTTTTCATGGCGTAAAATTCATCACCACGATAGATCTCAATTCAGCTTATTTTCAGATACCTATCAGTCCAGAAAGTCGCAAATATACAGGGTTTGTATACAATGGAAAATCATATGTATACAAGGTATTACCGCAGGGGTTAAAGACATCAGTTGGGAGTTTTTCAAGGGGAATTGACAAAATCCTAGGACCAGGACTGAGAGAATTCTGCGCTAATTACTTGGATGATTTAATAATATATACGTGTGGGAGCCAAGAAGATCATTTTGAACATGTAGGCGCGGTACTTGAGAGGTTAGAGGCAGCAAACATGACTTGTAAACTCGAAAAATGTCAATTTTTATTCACCGAAGTGCGTATGTTAGGACACATTATAACGCCTTTGGGAGTTCAGATGGATCCGGAAAAAATAGACGCGATTAAAAATTTTTCGGTACCCAAGAAAATCAAACAAGTTAGAGCTTTCCTTGGACTTTGCAATTATTACCGTAGATTCGCGAATAAATATGGGGAATCAACACGAGTTTTATGTGATTTACTTCAGAAAAATAGAACTTGGAGGTGGGGTGACTCAGAACAGCGTGCATTCGAGAAGGTGAAAACATTATTTTTAGAGACAGTTATTTTACACCATCATGATCCAAATAGTACATACTACCTACAGACAGACAGTTCGGGATTCGCAATAGGGGGGAGCTATACCAGCTAGATGCCGAAGGAAATCACCACGTTATTGGATTTATTAGCAAAGCTTTAAGGGGACCGGAGTTGAAATGGACCACATCAGAACAAGAGTTGTGGGCGATAATATATGCTTTACATAAGTTTGAGACATATTTAAGAGGGGTACATTTGATAATTAGAATAGATCATCAAGCACTGACGTTTTTGAAGAGCTGGAAGATGTACAGTGGTCGCCTGACTCGGTGGATTTTGTATTTAAATCAATTTAACTTCACTGTAGAGTACGTTAAAGGAAAAGAAAATATAGGACCTGACATTTTATCTCGTTACTCTTGTGATGCGGAAAACGTTCAGGAGGAGAAAAACACATGTCCAGAAATAGCAGCTTTTGCGGTTAAAGGTAGACAACAAATTCGAAAACACTTAGAAAATATAACGGAGCTACAGAAGCAGGACACATTTTTGGGAGAAATTTTCGGGTATTTGCGCAAGGGAAAATTCGGACCACCAACAAAAAGAGTAAATAAGTATTTAAAAAATTACAAAAAAATAGGTAAGACTTTGTATTACACCACAGGACTAAACAAAACGGTGTTAGCAGTACCCCAGGAGTTGACTGAAAAGCTAATAAAAATGATACATTTAGAAATTGGGCATGGGGGAATTTTTAAAACAGGATCAGCTATGGGAGACAGGTATTACTGGCCGGGTATGAATCAAGATATAAAGCGCATAGTAAGAGAATGTCACCTTTGTCAGCTGGCGAAGCGCGAAATTCGACCAACTGTAGGGCCGAGTAAATCAATTATGACCAAAGAAGTAGGACAATTGGCTATGGCAGATCTATACGGACCGTTACCGAGAGGAGTGGGAGGCGTGAAATACATATTTGTGATTCAAGATTCTTTCAGCAGATTTGTAAAGTTATATAAATTAAGGATAGCAAGTACTAAGACCGTGTTAAATTGTGTAGAGGATTTTAATAAAACCATACAAATAGATGCTTTGTTAACTGACAACGGATCTCAATTTACATCAAAAAAATGGGAAAGCCACATGAATAGGATGGGCATAAGAATCGTACATACTTCAGTGCGAAATCCTGGACCGAATATAACTGAACGCGTAAATAAAGAACTAGGAAGAATTTTTCGTATTTACTGTCACGAGAAACATACAAAATGGGCAGCTTTTCTTAAAGAAATAGAGCAGACCTACAATAACTCAATACATTGTTCAACAGGATTTTCACCAAATGAAATAGCTTTCGGGAAATCGCCAACTTATAGTTTAGACAAGTATACTCAAGGGTGTGGAAAACCTACGAAAACAATAGATGAAATTAGGTTAACAGCTCAAAAGAATTTGGAGAAAAGCGCTACAAATCGACAAAAATATTATAATCTCAATAAAAGACTAGTTACCTATGAAATCGGAACCATGGTCAAGTTGAAAAAGATTACACAATCAAGTTTTTTGCGCAAACAAATCAAGAAATTCGGTTTAATTTACGAAGGACCGTACGTCATCGGTTCAGTAGTTTACAGTAACACATATACCCTAATTGATCCGGTAACTCGGGAGATAAAAGGAGATTATAGCGCTTTACATTTAGCGAGATATTACACAAGTAATAAGAAACAAAAATCAGGTTTACAGTTAGTGGAAATCAACGGATAGAGTGCGAAGTTTACAAATATTTGTAAATGTTAATAAATAAATAAACGATTGAGAAATACAAATAAAATTATGTTAGGGTACATTATAATTGGGGAGGGGGAAGAAAGAAAATTACTAAAATATTAGATTATCAGATTGCTTGCGAGGGGCGGATCGTCGTTAAGTCTTTGAGGGTGAGTGGACAAGTTCTTAATAAGCGACAATAATATTCAATTATTGAAATAGAGTAAGGAAAATAAATTCGTTAATTTTGATTTTCTAGTTGGGAAAAAAAAAATTGACTTTTTTTATGTGTTAGTGAGAGAAAAAAAAAAAAATGTTAGATAAGTAAGAACACTCAAAAGGAGAGAATTAGAGATATTATATGGCACACAAAAGGGACATTTTGAAAAATAAACAATGCTTAGGGATTTTTTTTTTGAAATATTGAAATAAGAAAGTTTATCTATAGATATAGGGTAGACATTAAGTATAGAGATAAAAAGGTAACATTTGAATTAAGATATAAATAGTTGAGATTTAAAAAAAAAAAAAAAAAAAAAAAAAGGAAAAAAAGGGAACGCTGAACCAATTTGAGGATAATAAAGGACATTTATAAAAATTTAAATATTAGAGTGGACAACACTTAGGCTAGAACAACTTTGGATGAATTAAGAAATTACAATTAGAAATTAAGAATTATAAAATAAAGTTTAAATAAATAAAGAAAAAAAAAAATGCTGGAAAATTTATATGAAACATGTATACCACTGATTGTCGGATTGGGTGAGGTCGTGCGAAAACCCACATTTCACAAAAAATATTCATACTTACAAAACAAAAAAACAATTAATTGCACACCAAGAGACCACCCACTTTTCAGTTGTTCGAAAGGCCGCGAGATTGTAAACAATCTTTACTTAAATCATTGTAAGGGAGGTCTTAGTCCAATTTGGTTGGGGACCACCAAAACACGCGAGTCGAGGGGCGTGTTCCAGCAAAAAGAAATTAATTTTGAATCTATCAAAATTAAAGAAAATTTCATAAAGTAAAATCTACGCGAAAAGAAAATAAAGAATACAATGAGGTTCAAATTCAAGATTGTTAACAATCCGAGCAAAAGAGAAGAGGGAGATAGGAAGTAATAGGATGCGGAGAAGAGATAGGGGATAACAAAATGAGGAGGGGGAGATAGGAAGTAATAGGATACGGAAAAAAGATAGGGGATAACAAAATGAGGAGGGGGAGATAGGAAGTAAAAGGATACGGAAAAAAGATAGGGGATAACAAAATGAGGAGGGGAAGATAGCTAGTCTAAATTTGAACACAATTTCGGTGTCTAACGAAAAAAAAAAAAAAAAAAAGAAGAGGACATTAAAATAAAATACAACGTTAGCCACAGCAAATTGAGTTCAGAGGAGGGAACTGTGATGAATTGCATTGATCAACGGTGAAAATTGGGAAATATCGTGGCTTCCCACTTTAATTTGAAAAGAAAATATCAATTACTTATAAAACGGACACGTCTACGACATCTATCGGATTAGAGTAAAGTGAATTCATATTTACGGTAGGGATCTATAATTAGACAAAGTGAGACGAGTATTGATAAAAAAATCACAGATGGTATCAACAAGTAATCAGAGACAGGGACTCCCCAATATACTTTGGGCCGTGATATATTGACAGCCAATTGAATTGCAGCAAAAGCGATTAAAAACCAATTCAGCCTATCAACGGGAAGAGGGCCGAGCCCATTTTTAGAACAAAAGAACGACCTTTGGACTTGGCAATTAGGAATGTAATTAATGAGTTTGACGTTCCCACCAAACCGAGAGGTGAATAAACTCCATGGGAAGAAATAATCTGTTCAGGGACAAAAGAACGATGACCCCAAGAAATGTTATGATTAACCGGTACATTCCAGGGATCAGAAACCCTAGTTCTCGAACGCATTAAAGCATATCAGGTGCGGAAAAAAGGATACACGTAAACAACGATGGAAAAGTTTAAGTGAAAAATTGCATAGCAAGTGACGAAAACGTGTTGTAAGATGTTAGGGAGATTTTCATCTATAATACGATTGTTTGTGACGACCGGAGATGATCGATTCGAGGGAAAACGTGCTAAAGGAAATGGAAATGTTGAAAAAACAATGGAAAATTATTGTTATCAATTCTAGACGGAGCTAGGATATTACGATGAAAGATTTAGGGAGGAAACGTCAAAAAAAAATGAGAGTTTTAAAGAATAGGCGAGGGTACATTTCAGATGTCTAGAGCAGTAACAAGTGTTAGAGAAGAAAATAGAGTGCAGTACGGAGGGGAGTGGAAAATGCTGAAAACATTTCGATAGAAAAACTCAGGAAAAGGAGTCATTTTACGTAATTAAAATGGAGTTTATAGAGTAACATAGTACGCGATTGCAGATAAAAATGAGGCATTACAATGGTTGTCGATTTCAGATGTATTTTGTTGTGATAAACAAGGAATATTCGAACATGAAAATTGTTTAGATAAGGACGATTAGTCGTTAAAAAGGTAATAAAAATTATCATGGGTCTTATGAAATATTTACATTAAAGAATTCTCATAAAAGTTAACGACACTGAAATAAAAAAGGATTTATTGCCAGGTGGGTACAGGAATTAATGTATACAACTGTCAAGGCATATGGTTTATGGGATTTTGCGTAAGAATGAGACAAAATTTGGGGGGCGATCTCTATGAAGCAATAAAAATGACAGGAATTTAAGGGCCGAAGTGGGGGTATCTCCTATAAAGATGTTAAAAATGATATATTTATTAATAACAAATAGAAAATGAAATTTTCCAAGAGGCAGCAAACATCAAAAAACGATATGGTTATATCAGGGAAGTACAGGGAAGCGAGGGGAGAGAAGATACGACAGAGAAAAACAAAGGAAATCTTAGATTAACAGTGAATAAAATAAATACGGCTTGAAATATAAAAATCTATAGAGATATGAACAATAACGTAAGAATAAATAAGGAAATTCATGGAAAGAGTGTCGTGAATAAAAGAAAATTCGAGAAAAAATGGAAAATTCAAATATACGACGTAAATAGAGAAAATTCGGTTTCAAATGGAAAGGTTCATATAGAATACAGAAAAACTCGAGGAAAAATAATAAAATAAAAATGAACAATTTGCGAGAAAGGCTTCGACATGAAGATATCTCTGATAGGCGAATTTGGGGACAGATTTGGAACATATGGTAGATGCCGTACGCACGGACATGTTACGAAATAGATGAAAATAGAACTTTAAAATTATTAAATTCAAGCTAATTTTGTATGAACACCAGGACAAAGGAAGTTGGGCCATTAAACATGGATCTTACTAAATCCGGATCTTGTAAGTATGGAAGTACGAGACAGAATTTAAAGTATCAAACGCGAAAGGTACTAAGGGACCGCATTCGACAATAATGGAGAGGTTTCAAGAAATTACGAGTTGATAGTAATTAGATTGGTTTATTACAGGAGATTCAGATACGATCTTTTGGACCTGAGAGGGGTATAAAAGGCTAGACAAATGCCAGTTGAGGACAGTCTACGGTCGTAGTCGAAAAGGTTGTAAGTTCGCGGAACGTGACGAAACGGTGGGTGATTTAAAGTTGAAAAATTCTAAGTGATAATTATTTTGATACTTAGAAAAATTTCACATTCTAGTCAGTGATCTACAGAAAAAAATACTTTGCAGTTAGAATCAGTGAAAATAAAAATTAAAGCCAACGCATTAATTACTTGTGAAAAATAAAAGTGCTCGTGATAAATACAATTTGTTTTAGTGGAAAATTCGGATTTTATAATCACTTAATATCGTATTTTTAAACTTAGAAATTTCGCGTTTAATATTAGTGCAATAAATAACTGAAGTGATGTGATAATTTAGCGTGAAGAAGTTATAATTAAATACGTGTGTTCAATCTAAGTGAAAGTGTTCTAACAAATAATAAATATTTAAATTAATTATCTTAAATAATAATAATAAAACAAAATAATAGTTTATTAATACATAAAAGTTCGGAGGGATAAAAATTTAATTTAACAACAATTTACCATCTCTAAATTAATCGTGAAGTAACTATCATTTAAAGTGTTATCTAACCAACGAGTTTTGAGATAAAATACAGTTTAGAACGATAGAGTTCATGCATCATTTTAATTAATTAGATTAAATGAAAAAAAAAAAAAATGAAGTCAAAAAGATTTAATTAAATTTAGGAAAATAAAAATTAATTTAGGAAAATTGCAGCAAGGTTACCGTGTATTTCCCGGTCGGAAAAACCTTGGTAGGGGTAAGTCTTTTCCGTTATAAAATTTTACAGATTCCAAGGCGAAAGCGGAATGCAGCAAACATTGGTATTTGGATTAATTATTTGACCAAGATATTACTCTCTTAATATGTGATATGTAACTATATTAAAATATTATAAGTATAATAAGTATATTTTATATATTTA
Source organism: Limnephilus rhombicus (assembly GCA_929108145.2). Classification (NCBI taxonomy): domain Eukaryota; kingdom Metazoa; phylum Arthropoda; class Insecta; order Trichoptera; family Limnephilidae; genus Limnephilus; species Limnephilus rhombicus. The sequence continues at coordinate 22,047,979 of OV815271.1, read as the reverse complement.
TATATGTATGTATATAAACATATATATATGTAATTTTGTTCCCAAGAAAAATTTTAATCAAAAAAGAAAAACACTTATATAAAAAGAGGAAAAGGGTATCGATTCCTACCTCTGAATTCATCAATAACTATTAAAAGTAGTTATGTGTGATAAATTTTACAAATCAATATTTTATAATTAATTTTATGTATGTATTAATATAATTTCAGAAAATCCAGAGCATTTGAAATAAGTTATGATATTAGAAATTATTTCAATCATAATATAATTATACATATCAATATTATAAATTATTTATTGAGACAAAGTATATATAAATGAATAAATATGTATACGTAATCGGGTATCAGACTAGACAATTGCGCTAAGTACATCATTATCAAACAAAGAAAATTTTAGAGTCATCTCACACGTCTCCGGAATGTCTAAAGTAAACATACCTCATACGCTTGAATCTAGGTCACGAGGCCGTCGAGAATGTTTACAAAGCTCAAATTGTTTACAAAATAAGTCGGTCACTGGGACACTAGTTCGAATACAGTAAAAAGAAAAAAAAAATGACCTTGATAAGTGGATATCGTACTTAGGTATTAACTTCTAGGAACGGGATAAAATTATTATATTGCGCAATTATTAGAGAAAAAAAAGGGGGATTAAACACTATCTTTAATTTGAACGTAAAGAAGTATCTACAGACCTAAGCAATTGAAAATTAACAGATTTATTATAGCAGTTCAAAAGGGTGTATTGAAGATTTACATGAAACAGTTGATAAATCACGGGATAGTTCAAAAAGGTGTGTTGAAGATTTACATGAAACATTTGATAAATCACGGGATAGTTCAAAAAGGTGTATTGAAGATTTACATGAAACAGTTGAAAAATCACGGGATAGTTCAAAAAGGTGTATTGAAGACTTACATGAAACAGTTGAAAAATCACGGGATAGCTTAAAGGGGGTAATGAGGATTTACATGATTCAATTGAGAATCACGGGATAGCAAGAATTTATCAAAAGTTGAACATTGGAGGGGAGGGAAAGAAAAAAAAATACAGTTCAACCAACAGAAGGCAGTGGTCGCTTCTATAACAAGGACCATTAATCAAACCATAGAGATGGCGGATCTCTCAAACAAAACCGTCAACAAAACCAAACAAAAGCTTGGAGTTATGGCGAATCTCCAGAACACATCGCCAGATAAGATCTTAATGTACTAATATGTATTTATATCACCCACTCTTCGTACGTATGTATTCGGTATCAATCTGAAAATTTCGCAGAATTTGATGGGCGAGATCCGAGCTCGGGATGCGATGCAAGTAGTTTCGTATTGCGAGTTATAAACCTTCCCAAAACGTATGTTTACATATATATCTTTTTATGTACTGTTCATTGAATGAAACGAACTCACTTACAATTAGTGCTTTAGGCCTGTCGGGTCACTCTCGTCTCATTTCTTGAACGTGGAGGGAGGATTCACGACCCGTAACTCCACACAAACCCGTGAGTATATGATTGCATATAGGACGAAACCGGTTCGCCCTAAGTAAATAGTAAACTTTGGAGGAGTAGGAATTTGGAGGTATCTGGGCTCGGGGGAAGACCTGAAGGCAGCGCATGATGGCGAAGGAAGGTTCATTTGGGACGCGATAACTTAGGTATCAATCAATTGAACCGTGCCAAAAGACTGTGCGAATTTTGGGTTGACACCTGATCACCCTGCTTACTTGATGGAGGCAGGAGCCAAATTTTGCCAGAAAAAGGGTTATTCTGAGTTCGCCAAATATGCAATTAACTAATTACATTAACCTACTAAATCCATCTTTTTATGTACCTTATAGCAGCTGAATCTAAACGGAGGGGCGCCCAGCAGATACAAGATACAATCATAATCAAATTTACTAACATTTAACCATTTGAGTTATATTTAATTATCTGTTCAATTAGTCATGTGTAGTTTCGATTAGTATTGCTTATTCATGAATTCATTAGGATGTAGGGAATCATAATAAACGTCAAAGGGAAGTTAGTTCATTTAGAGAAATTACTTAAGGTTAAATTTGCAAGAGAGAGACCAATACAGTTTGAAATTCAACACTCTGTTTAGAATCAAGAGGGTTACCACAAAATTTAAAGTAATTAAAGTCCTATATCATAAATCAAAAAATTACACAACGTTTGATGGAGTTTAATTACAACCTAAATACGAAAATATTTACGTTCAAAGTCGTAAATAACGTATTTATTAGTTAAGTACATATATCGCTAAAGGTATGTAGTACAAGGGAGCTTTAAGTAGCTTTCTGTAGTTATCAGAGGAAATAAGGGTCCAAATTTATAAAGGCTTGTGTGACGTAGGGGAGGAATTTTCCATCCCTACCACACATATGCAAAGCCTTAAGAATTTAAATATCGATCAGAGCCAAGAGAAAAGACAGAACATCACAACTGTCTTGCCGATGACCAGGAGAGTTAAATAAGTATGAAAAGAACGAAATATTACAATGACGATTATTCGACAACTGATTATTCAACAAAACTTTATGCAAGGTGGCTACCAAGTAAGTTAACCGGCCAGAATAAATAAATAAGAAAAACAATAGCCTCACAACACTTGCAGCGCTTAGTTTCTAGACAAAATTGTGACATGAGACGAAATATGTGTTCATTTTTTTTAACCTAAATCAAAGAGGCAGTCAATGGAATGGTATCACACAAACTTACCAAGGACAAACAAATTGAAAACTATGTGATCGGCGGGGAAAGTTATGGCGATGGTGTTATGGATGTGACCGTGCTTTTTACAACACTGTGATACATGCCCTTGTTAAAAGATGGACCAAAGCTGTGGAAATGGACTGAGATTATATTGAAATGTAAAAAATGTATCGTCAATAATGTGGTTATCAACCCTTGTAATTGCATTTTTTTTTATTTCTTGACACTTAAATGAGAAAAAAAGGAGGCATTACTTTTTGACTGACCCTAGTACATTGTTTACACCAAATTAATATGCTCAGGAGAAGCTGGTTAAAATCCTTCGAGTACTTTTTTTACACTAAATCCACATAGGAGGCCCGGAGGAAAATAATTTCCATCAGAGCTTTTGTCATCTCAGGGGATGCTGTGAAGAGGAGAGGAAGTTCTGTGAAGGAAAAGGTAAGAGGGGTGCGTAGGAGTCTGGGGGTCAGTGTATCCAACAGTGAGGGACGTATGAACCTATTTCTCCAACAGCGCGATGCAAGACGATGGATCGAGAAAGTCCGGTTAGAGAGGTCAAAAGGCCTCCCTCAACCAGTGTCTCTCAATCTGGCCCACGCAGCAGGTGGGCAGACGCATCCGCCGCCAAGACCCGTACCAAGAATACCCAAGAACCCGGGTTCCCTACTAACTGACCAAACGTAGCGAAACACCTTTGGGATGACCTATGGCAGAGGTGTTGGTTATCCAATGGATGATTCTTTACTTCCTTCAATATAAAAATAGCAGAATTGTAGTTTTGGAGGCCGTTATAAACTTTTTATTTGTCGAGCAGCTGCTCGGACTGTATCGCCATCCAGTTGGGCAGCTTTGTGAGGCGATTTATAATTAATGGAATATAATTACATACATTGGTGAGGTTGTCTTTTAGTATTTCAAGTTGGGCACAGCCCATAGCCATCATGCCGGTAAAGAGCTTATCAACGCCGGTGTTAGTTAGGGCGCTAAAGCAAATGCCGACTATCTGGTAGAAATACAGCAGTTCGTAATATGGCGTCTGGTCGGCTGGGAAAGGATACCTGCAAATTATGTCAGATATATATAGGGCGTAATTAACCATAAAGGAACCAGATGACCTTTGGTTGAATCTATGTGATGATATCCCTAATGTAAGCTTTGGTTGAATCTATGTGATGATATCCCTAATGTAAGCTCTGGTTGAATCTATGTGATGATATCCCTAATGTAAGCTTTGGTTGAATCTATGTGATGATATCCCTAATGTAAGCTTTACAAAAGTAATCAAGCATATTTTTGCTTATTTGGCTTGGAAATTGAATAATGAACTCCACTGAAAAATACTACGGCTTAAAAAATATATGTTCGCATAAATAAACAAAGGTTGATTCTCAATGCACAAGTTTTATTATAAATTATGATATGCAGAAAGTATACATAATTGTTGTAAATTTAAAATACCCATTAAAAACACCGCTATGTTCGGCAAAAAACGGGTTTCGGCTGCCATCCAGCCAAATCTACGGCCGAAACCGAAACTGAATTCGGGAGGTTTCGCGCTGTGATCGGACAAGTTCAGTGCACTGAGCTGCGAGCATGGAACTATGATTCTATAGTATCCATACTCTTAGGCTGCGAGCGACGAAGCGTCATTTTGCTGCGTCCGCGCTCATCGTCGTGTCAGGACTTGTTTCACTTGCTTGCGTTATAGCTAATATTAGATTGTTTAATTATGAATACTGATAAATATTAGTTAATTAAATTTATTATTAGTTGTAGCTCAATGAAGCTCTTCACGGTCTTTTTTTTAGTTTTAGAGAACACTTGCATTAAAAATATTTAGTTGTTAAACTTAGAGTAATTAAACTTAGTTAAAGATAGTATAATCAGTCTCATCTTTGTGCTGTGCTTCGTAGCCTCTCGACTCTTCACAACTTTAGTTTTCTAAAGGTTTCACTTCCACCGCGTGTGAATTGCACACTCTGATATTTTTAAAATTTTAATTTTATTTTACTTCATTTAAAAAGAGTGACTTACAAAATGACCAAAGTTTATCAGAAAAAATGTTTTAAGGCGCCGTATACCGCGCAAATATTTAAAACGATAAAATTTAAGCGAAAATTGTGAAAATGTTTAAAAAAACACGACTCGTTTAAAATAGAGGAAAAATCTCATAAGGAACATCTAAAATAGCATTTAAAGAAACAATGTGATATTTTTCATATATATTACTTCTAAAATAATTGAAAAAAAAATGTTTATAATAATTTTCGGAACATACTTTGCGATTTTTTTCTATCGAGGGAATTTCATATAATTTGCGTTTCGGCGTGGGAAACGTCTAGATATTATCTTCAAAAATAACATATATTCTTAGGTAGAAATTCGGGATGCGGCGGCGATGAAAGAATATTTTTTGTTTAGTGTCCCTAAACAAATTAGGTCAAAAAAGATAATTTTATTTTGTACCTTTTTATTTTATGTTATTCGTAAATATAGAATATTACTTACTATTTATTTATTTAATATTATTTACGAAGGGGTTGATTTGAAATAAATATACCTAGTATATTAGGTATATTTGTATATAGTAGGTAGGGATACCTTCGAAAGAAAGGTACTCGAAGAATCTTAGGAGTGGTGCGAGAGGGAGAGGAATGGAGAATCCGCCACAATAATGAGCTCTATGATATCTACCAAGCTTCCAGACTCTCCACCCATTTAAGGCTCCAAAGACTAAGATGGGCCGGACACGTGCACCGAATGCCAAGCACACGAGTACCGAAGAAGGTTCTGACAGGGCACCAGATTTTATGAGGTAAACGAAAGGCGGGCAGAACTATGCTGAGATGGGAGGATGATGTCAGGAAGGATGCAAGAGGACTACTCCATGACGTAGATTGAAAGACGACGGCCGAGGACAGAGGGCGTTGGAGGCTTATCTTGAAGGAAGCCAAGGCTCGAAATGGGCTGTAGCGCCATTGAAGAAGAGAAGATGAAGGTATATTTATTTCAAATCAACTACTTATTTCAAAAAGCACAAATAATTTATTTGAAATAAGGAGTGATAGGATAAACATAATTATATTATAATAATTACAGATGATTTAAAAATAAAGACTTGACTTTTTTTTCCTACGAAAACATGACCTTATGGAAGTTTCGGTTTCGGTTTCGGTTCCGGCCGAATCTGAGACCGAAGCCGAAATTCGATTTCGGCTTCGGTCTCGAGTACTTTTTAAAGCCTTAAAAACTAGTTTCGGTCGGACACCAGTTGTTTCTACGTTAGTGGCCTGCAGTTGTACTCGGGAGCAATTGGTTTTTCGCCTTCGCCGGGCAAGCGAAGATAATTCGTCGACCAAATGTAAGAGCGCCCTCAGATTTAGGTCAGTTGTCAATTCTTTGGATAAGAGGCCACCCTCGCATTACTAGAGCCGCCAATACCTAAATTATTTTTACTTTCGGTAGGACATTATCCAAAATCTAGTTTGAGGATTACTAATTCTAGGGATGACACTACGTTCATTCTTGTGGTTACACCACGTTATCCGCATCGGGTGCCACCCCTGCTACTCGTAGCTACAAGGCCGGATCCGGGGGGGGTCATGAGGGTCATAACCCCCCCCCCCCAGTGGGCTGGGTCCAGGACCTAGGTGGACCACTAATTAAAATTGTTAAACAAAATGGTTTTATATGGTCTTATCGAATGGGGAAGCTCATGCGATTCCACTATAAAACCAGTCCTCTTAGCACAAAGGGCAATTATAAAAATTATACTTAGAGTACCCATCAGAACCCTTTCAGACTATGTTTTTAAAGCGCTGAATTTAATGTCACTGAAACAATTATATACAAAAGATATTCTAACGTACGCATTCAAAAATCAGGATAATTTTACACAGACAAACTCGGGCCGATTCACAAGATCTACATTACAACATGTATTCTACCAACCTACAACTAAAACGACTTTTGGACAAAGAAATATGGAATACTTCTCTATTTATTTACTTTACTCCCTCTTGCAATGAAAACCATAAAAAAAATAACCGCCTTCAAAAGAAGCATAAAAATATGGATTATGGACATGGGAAGGAAGAAAATAGATTCAATTTTGCAACCTAACAAAGAATAATGCTTGTTTTGAACTTTCTTTTAGATCTAACTTTATAATTTTTCCTTGGTAATATTCTAACATAGGTATTTATTTATAAATCAAATAATAAAACTTGTACAATGTGTCCTTAGAACGGGGTACCCCAGTAAGGACACATTTTCTCTAAAAAAACTATTATAAAATATATATATATATATATATATATATATATATATACATCCCGCTATCATTTCTGCGTCCTTTCATCGGATCGACATTAGTGCGTCTATCTGAAGGACTCGATTTTACATAGTTTTAACTAATGTATATACTATCTTTTAAGTGTTTGGTTGTTGCTAGGTATTTAAATTTTTGAAAAACATTAATTTAAAAATATACAAAACGCAAAAAACGCCCTTTAACGTCTCACCAATCTGAACTCCTTTCATATTTAATGTAGTGAGGCGTCCTGCATATTATTTCTTTCATTTTGTAAACAATGTAGGGTCCAATTATATATTTATTTTCATGTTGACGACAAACGGACGTCTTGCAACGTTGCCATTTATTCATTCAAGTTTTTGGTTAGACGACTTTAAAGGTATTAATAGAATATGAAGGCGCCAATACGACTGGCCCATACGTTGCGGAATCTAACCAACTCGGCGGCAATGCGCACGTAAAATCTATTGATGAATAAGCAAGAACAAAAATAAATTAAATATATTATCAATACGTACAAAATGAAGTCGCTCAAAATGTATGTGCGCATAGATCTTTTAAACTACGCAACTGATTTTTATGCGGTTTTCACCAATAAATAGAGTGATTCAAGAGGAAGATTAACATGTATAAAACATGCTTATTATTATAGAGAAAAGCCGAGAAATTCAAATATTCAATTTAGACAGCGGGCAGTTGGAAAGCGGGTAGTGTGGATTTTATAAAGGTTGGGTAGTGGCGTTGTGTTTCGTTAGCCACAGCAACGTGTGTCCGGGTCTGCTAGTATAAACATAAAATAAAATCTGTTAATGTTATGTAGTTTTAAAGAATTAACTCTGAATATTAGTGGGTAATTATTAAAACAACACGATTATCAGTAGAAATATTATGTAACCTATTAATTATAAAGAAACTTCGGAACAATAAGTCACTCATTTCTAGTATTTTTTGCCATTTAATATCTAATAGTTTGTAGAAAACACAAAAATAATTGAAGCGTTAACGTCAATTTAGCGTACATAGTCTTTTAGCGTGTTTGTTTTACTGATACCTACCAACAAAATAAAAAATATTATCTAAAAATTAAAAACAAAGTCAGAGTATGCAATTCACATGCGGTAGAAGTGAAACCTTCAGAAGACAAGATTGAGGAGGCTACGGCGCACGCACAAATAGGAGACCGATAGGCTACGAAGCAATACACAAAGAAGAAACCGATTACACCATCTCATTCTCTTCAAGGACAAATCCTATAGATGGTCTCTTTTTACTGTCGTTACTTTTCGTTTCATCGAGTTTCAAATTACAACAATGCTATAGAAGTTTCCACTTCAAAAATACTTTTAACACATTATTTAATATATTAGGTACCTAGCACCTACAAGTATGATAGCATACATGTGTGTAACAACGCGAAACGAACCACGAATTTTGGGAAAGGAATGGAGTATCTGCAAGTGGCGTTTCGCGCCGTTTGCTGTTGTTTCATTCCTTTCCCACAATTCTTGGTTCGTGTCATTCGTGTTACACGCATGAAAATGCAGCCTAGTACAGACATTTTGGGAGGCGGGTATGCGTACCGCCGCCCCGGGAATCATTTATTGGATAATCAACAACTCTGCCATAGATCACTCCAAGTGGTTCGCACACAGCATCCCCTAAAATGACATAGGCCCTGAGGGAAATTATTTTCCTCGGGGCCCCTTGTGTGGAGCTAATGTTAAAAAAAAATCTGGAGCGTAAAGGATGTCCCATGAAACTCGACCCATGACATGCGAAACAGGCGTGTTTTTGTGGCAAGAAGACTGGACACAGTGAATTTATTTAATTTATAACGATTGTTTAAGGCGCCATATACCCGCTCAAAAAGAAGCAGATGGAGAGATATGTAGTTGAAAATGTTGGAGAGAGCGCGTTAATATTTAAAACGAAAAAATTTAAGTGAAAAGGGTGAAAACGTTTAATAAAACACAACTCGTTTAAAATTGAGCAAAAATCTCAAGGAGAACATCTAAGTAGCATTTAAAGGTGAATTTTTTCATACATATAACTTCTAAAATAAGTGAAATGAACGTGTTTATATTAATTTTCGGAGCATAATTTTCGATTTTTTTCTATCGAGGGAATTTCATATGATTTGCACTTCGTTGTAGGGAACGTCTAGATATTATCTTAAAAAATAACATATTTTTTTAAGAACTTTAAATGTTTAATGTAGATTATGTAACAAATCGGTAGAAATTCGGGTAGCGGCGGCTTAACGAAGTAAAATAAAAAAATCTTTGTTTGCAGAAGTAAAATAAAAATGATTGAAGTAAAATAAAACGGAGAAGAAAAATTAAAATGATAATGAAAAAAACAGGAGACTCATTTTAAAAACATAAAAACATTGTATTAAATTAGCTCCCGCGGGAGGCCTTGAGGAAAATAATTCACCTTTGGGGATGCTGGAGTGGATGTGGATGTTGGAGGGTCTTACAATTATTGTAATTGTGTATTATCGTATCTTACGGGACGTATGAATATATCCCTCCCACTGCGGTGCAAGCCTATGTTCCGATAGAGTCCTGCTAGAGAGGTCAAAAGGTCTTCCTAAACCAGTCTCTCCCAAGCAGTTGGTGGAAGAACGCATCCGCCGCTAAGATCCAGACAAACCTCTCTCATTGAACCCGGGCACCCCTGCTAAGTCACAAAACGTATCGAACCACTTGGGGTGGCCTTTGGCAGAGGTTTTGATTATCCAGTAAATGCTTCCCTGGGCGGCGGTACCCATACCCGCCTTCCAAATTAATGAGAAAAAAGTTATTGTAAAAAAATCCGGTTATTTAAGAGTTTGTCCATTGCATGTACCGAAAAAAGTTTTTTTTAAAATATGAAATGCATCGTGAAAAAAAAATTGTGAAGTTTGAAAAACTGGTTTAAAAAAAAACTATTTAGACATTTGGTACTCTAAATTATGAAAAAATAAAACATTTAAATTAGGTGTACACGTATAAAACGACCGCGTATTCGTTTCTTGTTAGTGTATCTTTATATATTAACTGCACAGGGGAGCATAATTTTCCTCAAGGCCTTTGTTATCTTCAAATTTGTCGTATAGGGGGTCTTTTTGAGGAGAGGAAATGAATATGTTAACGTCGAAGTGTTACCTATCTGACATCGGTAGTCATAAATTAGAGCATTTTTTTCATTTCGATTCAAGAATGATGACTTATTTCTGAAATACAAATATTTATCTATTTATGGCCAGGAACTTTCGGAAGGAAACTAAAGAGAAGGAAAAACGCTCATAATATCGGAGCGTAGGTTTAAAATAATTTAAAATACCTAATGGGATACAAAAAAAATCAAACGCTAACACACGTAAAGAAGCCCGACCGGCGTTGACAGTCAATAAATGTTTTATCTGCCCAGAAATATTTAATTATGCTTTCATAAACATCGCCTCAAAACAATTATTTTGAGTTATATATGATTACTTAAGATAAGGATGCGTAATTTGAGAACGGTTTACATAAATAATGAACATGTAACATAGGTTTAACTACAGTTCAAATAAATATTATTAGTCGGCGAGATGAGATGAAAAAGTGTGCTGCGTGGAGGTAAAATAACCCATACATTTTAACGCTCTTTGTCGTCGATCACATTCATACTTCATCTCGTAGGTATATTTCGCATTTTAATAATTTTCCATTTAGGAGGCGGGTTTGGGTACCGCCGCCCCGGGAGCAATTTACTACACATAACCAACACCTCTGCCACAGGTCAACCCAAGTGGCTTGCTACGCCTTTTGACTTAGCAGGGGTTCCCGGGTTATTGAAGTGAGGTTTATCTTTTGTCTTGGGAAAGACTGGTGGAGGGAGACCTATGAACTCTACAGTTGGTCTCTCTCGGAACATTATTTTGTACCATAGTAGGAGGGATATATCCATACGTCCGTCATTCCTGGACACACTGACCCCCAGATTTCTACCCACCCCTCACACCTAACTTCCTCTCCTTCCTTTCCTAAAAAGACCCTCCACACAGCATCCTCAAAGATGACATTGGCCCTGAGGGGAAATATTTTCTTTAAGGCCTCCTGTGTGAAGCTAATGTATAAAATAATTTTACTTATTATATGTAAAAATTATTTGAAAATAGTAATTTCACGAAGCAACGCCATAAATAATCCCTCTGTAAAAAATGCATAGTAGGTACATATTTTTAGAAAATTATAAAAAGCTCGCACAGTTCGGTCATTTAACATGCTATTAATATGAAAGCAAATGCCTAGAAGTGAGTCGTGTTTTATTAAATGTTTCAGAACAATCGCTTACGTGTATTAACTGTAATTGTTTCATGATATCTCCCTTTTAAAGCATCGTCAGTAATCCTCTCTCTTGTCACTAAAGACGGCTAAAGCCATTTATTTTATTTTTTATTTTTTTTTATTTAAGTTTTTATTCCAGCAAGACTGGGAGGGTAGTGCAATCCCAGTCTGCCATATTACATAAACAACTATAAAAGAAAAGAAAAAAAAATAGTTTAAATATTAGGTAGGTACCTAATTAAAGCATAAAATGATAACAAAATTCATCACACAAATAATAAAAAATAAGCATAAAATTAAAATAAATAATAAGTAGACAGAATTAAAAATAAAAAGATATTTTGGGATAGTCCACGTTTCAATTCTGAATGGTGGTCTTACACCGGGGCCAAACTCGGAATATTTTCTACTTTGGTACGAACCGAAAAAGTTACTACAAATTATTAATACTGAATATTTATATTCTGAAATAACACAAAATTAATCAATTAAAATTTTACTTGCGCACTCCGAGATTTGAATCTGCTACCTCTCAACCACGGAGGCAGTCAGTTCCTGATTGTTAAAGTAATTTTCGATTTTCTTGTACGTCTAAACTAACTAAAACTCACAGAACTCGGCATTCCTTTCCTACTTACTAACTATACAATAAAAATTTAGGTTTAATATTATAATAATAAACTACGATGTTCTGATAGTTTTATTTTCATATTTCAACTCAGAATTTTTCATAAATGTGCAACGGCAGTCTCTGAATACCTTTAGAAGAACTTGAAAAAATACCATTTCTAGTAAATTACATAAGGCAACTTTATCCTCATTTTTCGAAATAAGCCGTAATTGAATATTACTCGCAGTTAAACCATAAATTTTAATTCACTTTTCAAATAAAACGCTCGGCAAATTCAATATTACCAACAAACTCTTGGTTAACAACGGCATGTTTTAGCGATGTTAACATATTTATTATATATTCATATTCATATATTTTTATCACTTATTATGTTCTCTGTTTATCATTTTATTTTTAAATTTTATTATTTTGCTTTTACTTAACTGTTTTGTATGACCGATATTTGCGTGTGTTATTTGTATTAAATTGTGAAATTATTAACCCCGATACAGGCGAACCCTAGTGGGGTTAATAATTACATGCTAAAAATATATGTACATAAATTGTGAAGAAGCAATAAATAAATAAAATAAATAAATATATATGTTTGACAAGATGCATATTTATTGGAGTCATATTTGGCGCCAATTTTGATTAAAATCAACGAATAAATCAAAAATGGTTGGGTTTAATGCTTGAAACATTATTTGTACATTGGAATTCATTTATTTGTCTCAATAATTTCGACGATTTGCACGTTTTCTAGACAAAACTATGATTAAGAGTTTTTCTCTGTGAATTTTAATGAAATCTTATTTTGCAATGTGCTCTCGTCGATCTGTTCTCGTCGTTCTAGGAAACAGAAGAAACGCTATTGAAAAGCGACGTTGCCAAATGTAGGAGCTGCGATACGCGAGTCAATGTAACGTATATTTTGCCAAAAATATACGCTCTTCTACTGCAGCGCCGCGGCTCGCCGCTCGGTGACAAAGCACTGAACTAAAATAGCATATTTCAGTTGATTTAGGTACCAATACCGCGTCTGGCTTATTTTCGTTTTTGAACTGTATGAGGGTACAGGAGTGGGGAAAACTTGATATTACATGTGTTCAATCCTGCGTCCGTATACCGGACGCAGAATGACGGTCGGACGCAGGATTGAATGAAAGTGGACCATTAGAAGACGCAGCAATGATAGCGGGATGTATATATATATATATATATATATATATATATATATTTATATATATATACATATATATTTTTTGTATCTATTATTATCAAAATTAGCTACTTACTTTTTACTTGTAGGTATCTATTATTATCAAAATTAAATTATATCTTCTTTTGACTTGACCACGACAATATGACCCCCCCCCCCCCCCCCTGGCGCCAAAGCTGGATCCGCCCTTGCGTAGCTACGCCACTGAGTGTAATATATAAACCAACTCGACAGAGAATGCCACAGAGTCTCGCACACTCGCAGGGTTTCTTCCTTACCTGTATGTGACTATTTCTCCTAGTAAAGTGGTTACAGAATACATTACACACATCATACAAAGATCCTTCGAATACATGAAGAATTACACATCAGTGACTTGTGTCTTAGTTAACCCTCTACTCTTTGAAGTCAATTTTCTCCGTCTTAGCAATGCAAATGCAACTTTTGCAAATTGCACCCAAGCATGAATCGGTTGGGCCTAGATTTGATGGTCATGCCAGCGACGGATTTTCCCGTACTCAGGATTCCTGGACGCACGGTTGCCGAGTGTACCAAGTATTTGATTATAATAATACTTGGATAATTTTATAGCGCCATTTTGTAAAAAATCACCTCAAGAGCGCTGGTACGCACGAGACACCAAACTGCTCGGAGCCAGTGGGACAATAATTGCATCCCCAATTTTTTTTTCTGTTAGAATTTATAAATATACAAGGTGACAAATATACCAGGCTTTGAAAGGAATTTTTTTTTCCCCAGGAGCCGCATCCACCAGAGGTGCGACTGCCCAAAGAGCGATTACTTGCCAAGCCAAGTAAACAAATATCCAAAACTCCACCACCTGGCCTCTAGAAGTAGCGTTGATAATCCTTGAAACAACGTGAAGGTAAACTTTAAATAAATTATTCAAATTTTTATTAGAATAACTAACTCTCTTTCATAAAAACTTTTAAATTTTATTCCCATCAATTAATATAAATATTATAGCATTGAAGAAGATGATAATATTAACAAATTTCTATATAATAAGGTAGTAGGTACGCGTACAACATACGTACGCGTCTCTCAGCGAACACGGACGGTGTAAATCATTGTGCGATAAATAAATTGTAAAAGTGATTTAAAAGTGAAAGAAAAGCGCTCAAACTACTTTAAAATTGTGCAGTGTAAAAAATGTTAAAAATATGTCGCTAAAGACAGTGAATTAATCAAATGCAACGACTGTAATGGGACCACAAACTATGTGCTATTCCAGATCCCGCCATTAATGTGGGTAATGAATTTATTTGTGCAAACTGCGGAACCCAGCGACTAATACAAGCGAACGAAGGAACAACGGCGAACATGAAATCCGGAGGCAGCGGGAGGCCCGAACGCAGAAAATCTCCCAGAAATGAAACAAATTCTCAACGAAATAAATAATAAAATTAGCATAATGTACGTCATGAAAAAAGATATGGAGACTCTCACACAGTCAACTGAGTTTCTATCCAACAAATATGACGAACTGATATCGCTACATTTAGAATTGGGGAAAAAACTAAAAGAAAACGAAAATAAACTCAATGAAGTAATAAACAAAAACACATATCTTGAAAAATGTAATAGAGCACTGGAACACAGGATTCAAGAAATTGAACAAATAGAAAAAAACTGTAATATTGAACTGTTTGGTCTAGAAATGAAAAAAGAAGAAAATATTGGAATAACCATAAAGACAATTGCAGAAAAACTAAACACAAATTGCGAAAATATTGAGAAGGTTTGGAGACTTCCTAATAGAAAGGACTCCAAACCGGCTAACGTAATCGTGAAGTTCATACGTCAAACTTACCGAAACGAGTGGTTACAAAAAAAAACATACTAACCAACAACGACATATACAAGAATGGAAACAACGACCGAATTTATATCAATAAAAATCTCACCAAAGAAAAAAAAGATCTCTTATACATTACAAAACAAAAAATGAAAACAAAATTTAAATACATTTGGGTACAAAATGCCAAAATATTAATAAGAAGTGAAGGTGATGGGAAAATTATCCATGTAAAAAGTGAGAGTGATATTAACAAATACATTTAGAAAAATAAATAAAATAAAAATTGCTTTTGACTCGGAACAGTTATTTTATCAGTTATTAAATCAACGTCATGGAAGATTCGACACCATTTCAAACTCACAAATTTATCAAATGCTATAACTTGGATAACTGGATCAACGATAAAAACATCAAAATGAGGTTTGTGGCTATTCATCTAAATATAAGATCATTGAAAAAGAATTTTAATTCATTTATTGCACAAATAAATTACGTTCTGCAGTATATAGATGTAATTTTTCTAACGGAAATAAATATTAGAAGCGAAATGATACCTATGTTCAATATACCTAACTTCACATCGATTGCAAATACTCGAGAGAATAGAAGAGGAGGGGGATTAATCATGTACTTTAAAAACCATCATACTTTTAAGAAAACAAACATTTACATGGAGGAATGTGGTATTAGAGGTCCTTTAAATAATTTGTTTAAAAATTATCTGTTTAATAGAAAAATTAAAGTTAAAATTGACGGAATTTTAAGTGATGAAATGTTGGCAAGCACTGGAGTAGCTACGGACTCGATATCGGGACCTACGTGTTATATTATGCAAGTAAACACTTTACCAAACGTAATAAAACGTTGTAAATGCTACATGTTTGCAGACGATACTTACATTATATGTGCTGACAAAAATCCACAAAAAATTGAGGAAATTTTACAAACAGATCTAAACAACATAATTAAATGGTCACACGACAATGGCATTATTATAAACGCAAAAAAAAACAAATATATACTTATTCACTCACCATATATAAATTGTCAGGATAAGGAATTGCATATAAAAAGTCATTCATATGATTGTTTACACACAAAAAACCATCAAAACAGTGTAATTGCCCAAATATAGAAAAAGTGTACCAATATACATACCTTGGTCTTACAATAGATGTCAGTTTTAGCTGGTCAAATCATATTGAAAATGTATGTAATAGATTAAGATCCATATTAGGGAAATTTTACCACATAAAAAACTTTGTTGATAAAAATATATTATACTGTATATACAACGCATTAACAGAATCAATTATAGGATATGGAATAAATAGTTACGGATTAACGTACAAAACGTACTTAAATAAAATAGAACAATTACAAATCCGTTTCCTAAAATTGATATCAGCCAAAAAAAAAGTTCAATTATGTGAAGGCGATTATAAAAAAATTTTCTCCTTGTGTAATGTCCTCTCTATACACAGTAAGGTAGATTATCAAGAATTCTGGAGTACAGAATTCATAAAACCTGTAAACCACAACTACCCTACTAGGCATAGAGAAGCACAAATGTTTATTATTAATAAATCTCAAAATGTATACGGTGATAGAACAAAGAGGCATAAAATTCCGAAAATATTTTTACGCATTACCTGAAAATATTAAAAATGAGACATCTTATTCAAATATCAAAAAAAAAAAGTTAAATCATTCTATCTCCGTAGAACATGAAAGCAAATAATATTGTATACAAATACCCAGATCGAATATTGATCAAATTTCTGGAAATTACTATCATACACTGTATTCATACACATCATAATAATTAGTAATTTATAATTATTAGTATTTTAGATTTTACACAGTTATTACTATGTGAAACATAAAAGTATAATAGTATTAATTAAATAGGAAAAATGAGAGATTTCTTACAATCAAACTGATTGATCAGTTTTGTAAGATTTTAAAGATAAATATTGTAAAATTTAAAAAAAACTGAATAAACATACTTTAAAAAAAAATTAATTCTGAATGTGAAATATAAGAATGACAAAAATTACTTTAAAATAGGAGGTCTCGGTGGCTGAACTGGTCTCAGTAAGATGAGAGATCCTGGGTTCGAGTCCCAGTTACGATCGTTAGCTTTTTTATTTTTATGTGTCTTGTTCTTTTTCAAATATTTTTTAGATTTGTTAGGATTATCATCTTCTTCAATGATGTATTTAAAAAAATCATAATCTGCTCGTTGACAAATGACAAATGGTTCAAAAATGAATTATTTGCATGTAATATTTACTATTAGTACTTAATATTAGGTCCTTACATTATATGAAATTGGCGTTTTGTATGGGAGGAACATAAAGTCGTTTATATATTTATTTAATCAAAGTATGTACCATTGCTATCTATGCACTTTTGCCATCTCATTGGTAGTTCATCGATCCCTTTACTAAAAAAATCCATTCGGACGGGATTCAATAAAATCTTTGAAGGCGGTTTGGACTGCCCCATCGGAGTTGATTTTTTTCCCTTGCAATTTCTAAAAAAATGGTAATCTGTTGGGGCAAGGTCCGGAGAGTACGGTGGATGTCTTAGACATTCTAATTGAAGCTCCTCTAATTTGGTAGCTGTCTGTTGTGCAGTGTGTGGTCTAGCGGTCAACGCGCGTTTGTTGATTTGCTTCACTCAATTCATGAGGTACCCACCTTTCAAGCCTTTTCACCGTCCACGGGGCTTGTTCTGCAGGTCGAAATTTCCAGAACGAAAACGTTGGAACCAAAAACGCACTGTGTTTTCTTTTGCGGCACCGTCGCCATACACATCCTTCGAGCCGTTTCTGCAGCACTGGTGCCACGGTGGAACTATAATATGGTGGATATTTCAAGTTTTTCATTTTGTAAACTAAGTGACGCAAAGAGAAAAAACAATTAAGGAAAAAACAAATGAATTTTAATTTTCGAAACACAAATGAGTAAATAGCTGTATAAATTTGAATTTGGAATTCCTAACCAAAGAGAAGATATTTGAGATCAAATTTGCCAGTACGGCAAAACGCCAATTTCATAAGGACCTAATATATTAAAGCGTAACTTGCAAAAAGTATTTTTTCCTAAAATAATTAAATTAGCGCCATCTACGAAAAAGCAGATTATGCGTTCTTTTAAGTTCACTCTTAAGAATATTTCCTAGTGTTCGTAAATGCAAAACGAAACATGAAAATTAAAAGGCCTTCAAAAATGATGACTTCATTTTTTTTACAGTGTACATTTTTGTAATATTCGTAGGTATAACAATTTTACTTACACATAATGCGCATCTCGACGTGGAGCAAATCTATCACAATTCATTGCGTTTGCGAGAAAAATCGCCCTGTCTTTCTTTAAGATGAATATTGTGATTTTGATGCATAAAGTCACTTGCGTCAGAAGGATATAAGAGGCCTCCGCGAATTTTTCAATGTCGTTCCGAACGGTGACCAAGTAAATTATTTGGAAAAAGGTGTAAGAGTATTGCATGGCCCCCAATACGACAATGGCGTAGATTTTATAAAGATTTGGGTTGCTGGGTTTTCTCCATAGTCCTGATAAACGTATCAAGTTCAAAGGAAAATTTACATATTTGTCTACAAGGTTTACTGACTTCTTCTGAGGCCGCCTCATCTTTCACTGTTGTGTAGACTTTACTGACTGCTGACTGCTGACTGCCAACTTTCACTTCGCGATTCAAAAGTAATTTGTTTTGTGTTCATTTTCAGGTGGTTTATTTCTCATCAGTTGATGGTTCTAATACAGTCATGCACAACCCGCGGCCCCCGAACTCGTGTCGTGTAAATTAAAAAATACGAGTATATCGACGGTCCCGAAGAACAATTTTGGATCTGTTAAAAATTGAAAATCGTATTGATGAAATTAAATTAAATGTATTTTTTTTCTTATATGCTACAATTCTTGATCTCAGAAACATAAACAATACAGAAACGTATTATAACATATTATATTAAAAAAAAAAAAAAACCAAAACTAAGTACTGCAAAAACTAGTAAATCGCGCATCCGATATTGTTTTTAGGGACCGTCTATATATATATACATCATTGAATAATACGGTAATACTAATAAAATATGAAAAATAACAAAACACAAAAAAATAAAAAGGTAACAGTCGCAACTGGATCTCTTGTCTTACCGGGACCCGGGACGAACGCATTATTGTCGAACTCATATATCAAATTCAGAATTAACAATTAGTCCAGTAAACGAATGGTCCAAAAGGAGGTGTAGAGTGCGTGAGCAGGAACCTAAGCGATTCTTTCAGGACTTGTTTAGGGTGCTTAGGGTGTGAACATACTAAAAGTCCTGACGTCTAGGTGGTGAGCTAGGGGGGGGAGGGGGGGGGGGAGGTCCCGATTTTTGGGTTTCCGTTTATATCTCAAAAACGGTGCGTCGCAGAGGAAAACTTTTTTAGAATAAGTAAAAGCTCATAAAATTATCTACAACTTTTATTCTATACGTAATTTTGGAAATCCCAGCAGTTTTTGAATTATACGCTCCACAAATGTCAATATTTTCGAAAAAAATCATTTTACCTCACATTTTTCATCAAACATTCCTTCATATCGTCTAAAATATTCATCCAAGAAAGAAATTTATTTGAAAAAAATTGTAAATAATTTAATTACCTTTTAGAATATATATACATATGCAAATAAATCTCCAACCAGTAAATATTTACAGCAATTTTAATTTTTTTCGTAAAATGTCGTCATTTTCAGAAAAAGCTGTTTTTTTTACCAAATTATTAAGACGGGTTTTTTCTGGGAAATTCCTTATTAATTTTTGCACGCAAGAAAGCAGGTAAGTTGTTCTCGAACAGATGATTAGTGGAATTCATTTTATAATCATTATTGTGATGGGTGATTAGGTTAGTCGTCGGAGATGCTACAATAACGTGCTACGGTGATATGAATGCGATAGTGGGCTTGACATTCTCAGACATCAAGTTGTCCTGCAACGATCGGGCATTCCCAATGTCTTTTGTCAGCTCGTCGATAAAAATTCACGATGAAAAGGTTGCAGTTGACCCAACATTGCTGTTTCAGCGGATGTGTATAAGCAAACGATCAGATGAGGATTTGATGAAATTCTTTGAGTATGAGTTGGCCCCATTTCCCTTGGCACTGTTCTCAATAACATCATGTTACACTCTCAACTTTATATGGATTCACGTTTTCATATCCTCTTTGGGCGTGAGGGTCCTGGCAAGCGTTGTTCATCCATGGCATCGTCATTCTCAGTGGTGGATGGTTCGGAAGATGGAAGAATCGCTCAGGTTCCTGCTCACGCACTCTACAACTCCTTCCTTTACTGGACTAAATATTATCTTCGACTAATTTTTGCCATATCGTTGGCAGCTACCTTTTTAAATAATCACATAGTTCTGTAACTTACATAGTGTCTCGAATAATCATATTCGATTTTATTTAAATGGGACACCTATTGACCTTCTTCTAAAAGTCTAAATGAATTTACAATTTTTATTGGAATAACTCTTGTATTGATAACTTTTGACGGTTATACCTTCAATGTGATGTATCATAGAAGAAGAAGGTACCTAATACTAATAAATCAAAACAAAATATGAAAAAGAACAAGACATAGACAGATAAAAAGGAAACGGTCGGTATATCTATTGCATTGATGGCTTATGTTCTTTCAAAAACAAAAT
Source organism: Limnephilus rhombicus (assembly GCA_929108145.2). Lineage (NCBI taxonomy): Eukaryota > Metazoa > Arthropoda > Insecta > Trichoptera > Limnephilidae > Limnephilus > Limnephilus rhombicus. The sequence goes on along the minus strand of OV815271.1, from coordinate 22,027,246 downwards.
TTATTCCAATAAAAAAATATATATTCATATAACTTCTTATCTCTCGTAATTCTTATTTGAAAGCCAGTCCTTAAAGCTCATTCTCAAAGATTTTTTAAGTTCTCAAAAAAAATTATGCCTATTTTTAGATTTCTCATCAAACATATGATAAATAGAGTAAAGGGGCATACATTAATTACGTGAGCTCAAAATAGGGGGGGGGGGGTCCAGCGAAATCTCAGGTTACTTGAAAAGAATATACGAAGTGGCCAGGGGGGGAGGGGTCTAGATATGAAGAAAAACTGCTCAAGTAATTAATGTATGCCCCCTAATGCCTATTTTTAGATTTCTCATCAAACATAGTATGTATAGAGTAATACCTATTTTTAGATTTCTCATCAAACATAGGATAAATAGAGTAATGCCTATTTTTAGATTTCTCATCAAACATTGGATAAACAGAGTAATACCTATTTTTAGATTTCTCATCAAACATAGGATAAATAGAGTAATGCCTATTTTTAGATTTCTCATCAAACATTGGATAAACAGAGTAGTGCCTATTTTTTAGATTTCTCATCAAACAAAGGATAAATAGAGTAATGCCTATTTTTAGATTTCTCATCAAACATAGTATGTATAGAGTAATACCTATTTTTAGATTTATCATCAAACATAGGATAAATAGAGTAATGCCTATTTTTAGATTTCTCATCAAACATTGGATAAACAGAGTAGTGCCTATTTTTTAGATTTCTCATCAAACAGAGGATAAAAAGAGTAATGCCTATTTTTAGATTTCTCATCAAACATTGGATAAACAGAGTAATGCCTATTTTTAGATTTCTCATCAAACAAAGGATAAATAGAGTAATACCTATTTTTAGATTTCTCATCAAACATAGGATAAATAGAGTACCTAATGCCTATCTATTTTTAGAATTCTCATCAAACATTGGATAAACAGAGTAATGCCTATTTTTAGATTTCTCATCAAACATAGGATAATAGAATAATGCCTATTTTTAGATTTCTCATCAAACCTATGGGTAAATAGAAGTTTCAGGAAGATTTTATACAGAAATGTGGGTGGTTTGGTATATTTATGACAGAAACTGAAGAACTGATTTGATTCTGCATAAAGCAGAATTCTCAATAAATCTTTGAAAATAGTAATAACTCGAGTGCTGAATATCTAGACTAGACGAATCTAGATGAATAAAATATTGTCATATTTATTTATTTATTTACGCCTTTTACAAAGATAGGTAATAATAGTTAGGCAGGTAAGTAGTACACAATGAATGATTAAATTAATAGTGAAAACCAAAATTAATTAAAATTAAAATCATTTCATTAAAGTAGGTAATTATAAAGACTTCGTTTTGTAAGTAATATGGAATCTGCAAACATGTCTACAATATTCCCAAATTTATTGTCAAAATGATGTAATCTATTTATAGGTGTATGAGGCTTATAGTTTGTTTTAAAATTGTCACAGAAGAATGTAGCACTTTGCCTCGTATTTCTGGTTGGTACGCAAAATTTTATTTTGGCGAGAATTTCAGGGTTGTCAATGTAATTATTTATGATTTTATTTAATAGTACAAGGTCAGAGATGATCCGCCTATCTGACAGCGTAATTAAGTTGAGTTGTTTCATCAAAAGGACATAGTTAATATTTTGAATTGGAATATTCAGCTTAAAGTTTTCGCTGTACCCTTTCTATATTGTCGGAATGTATTTTATACAATGGGGACCAAATGGGCGAATTATACTCTACCTGGCTTCTTACTAAAGAAGTGTACAATATTTTCATTTATATACCTACCTATCTACGATTTTCTAGAATTCAATGCACTACTTTTAGCTCGCAGCATCATTTTCGTCGTGATCTATCGAGCGTAATGTTAATTTTGTAATGTAATACCTACTACCAAGAGAAATATAACCATAACCTCCTCATCTCCTCCTCATCGGCCTCAGTAATGTGAAGAGAAAAAAGAATAGTACCTAGGTACTCGTAGATTTCATTACTTTTGTAAAATACGACAATATTATTTGCACCATCTGTTTTATCGGGAGCAGATATGTTTTTTTAGTTTTTCGAAAGACTAATTTTTCGAACAGCAATTGGCCTAAAGACATATTTTTAGAATTTGTTAATCAATTTGTTAATTAAAAATATATTTTTCACTTGCTTATGACTAACGAGATACTGTTGGGTTAGGTTAGGTTAGGTTAGTTGATATGGTCCATCCTATAATTAAATACTCTTGTACGTACTATATACATACTTATATCAATTCGAAAAACTAATGTTTCGGTAAATTGATGTTCTAAAAATATGTTTTCCAAAAATTGCAATTCGGTCAATTTACCTAGACACATTTTATCAATGTATTGCATATAATAAGATTTAAAAAAAAAAAAAAAAATATATATATATATATATATATATATATATATATATATATATATATATATATTGTTTTTCAAAGTAAATTAAGCAGCTTGTCAACAGGATATTAATGTTCAATTACAATGTTTACAATTCCTGATGTTGATGTCATTACAATGTTTGTTCAATTATAATGTAAACATACATACATAATATTAGATATTACTAATTAGGTATAATATAACTATGCAGATCGCCATTATTGACACTCACGACTTGTATAAAAAATGTCTTCTCAGTAACCATTTTTTAAGCATATATCTCAATCTATTTGCTGAATCGCATTTTTTATATTACTTGGTAACTTGTTAAATATTTTGAGCACACTTCAGTAATTACACATTTCCAGTTATGGTAAACTTTCTAATGAATTAATTTTGTTGTGCAGGACTGGACAGAAAATATAAATCTTAATCAAATATGTACTTAACTTCGTTTTAACCATTCCTCGAAAATGTCGAAATAATGGTACCGCCTAGACCTACTCGATACTCGATAATATGAAAACTTCGATATTCCTACTTAATTAATTCATTTGTATGCTAGTGGGTGTATGATTGAAAACTTTCGTTACCAATTAAATTTCAAACTTTAAGCTGATACTTAAGTTTGCTATAATTTCTTACACATAGTTTTTTTTTAAATGTAACCAAGACTAAAAACACCTAGTCAGAAGTGCAAGGTTAGTATTAATAACATTACCTTCAATTACAATAATAACTTTGAATTTACATTTCAAACGTTGCTACACAGGCAAGTACTAAGCTAAATACCCACACTCGTTTACGCTTGACGGTTTTACGCTCATTTGATCATTTCTTAACGTGTGTACCATCTCTATCGATGCTTTTTTTGTTTTTGGAGACAACAGCTCGTTGCGAAAATATTTAATTACCGTAATTCTTGCTCGATGTTCGACAGAAATTTTACAATTTGCCTGGGCGTCTTGGCGTATCTATATATTGGCGTGTCGAGCTGCTCGAGCGTGTGGACGCAACGACGAGCATAGTTCCAAGGTGGGTGGTTTGGTATATTTATGGTTCCAAGTCAACATATTCGATCGGGCCAAACCATTGAGCATAAATTTACGTGTGTTCATATCTGTAAGGTAGACTAGGGTTGCTTGAAGCGCATCATGAAAAAACGACGCATCACAACGACGTTTGACGCATCAAACGCGTCATCTTTCTTCTACAAAGCCATGCTCGAGATTTGGAGTGAACTCTAATTTCAAAGTAAAGAAATATATTTACCCAAGAAGTAAAAACAGCATTCCAGCCCCAATTTTAAAACGAAATATTGGTGAATTTAATTAAAAGTGACGGCAGGGATTACTTTTATATTCACAACTCTTTTTTTGACTTTTGATGTACTGGTATGCAGAGCTCCGGGCCAAATGAGGCCCCTTTCTCTTTCATCATGAGTTTACTAAGGTTGTAGAATAGAGATTTTAGTGTTTGTTAATTTTTATTTGCAAAGGACATGGCTGCAATATGGGGGAGGATTTTTACGGAGGAGTTGTTTGAAATTGGTTTTCTTTTTCACTACAGGGCAAGGGAACAACTGGGTGGTTACCACTATTTGTGGGGCGGGGGAGGGGTAAGGGGGCTCTGGGGGGAGGGGGAATTTAGTGGGGTAGTGGCAGGTCGGGGGGTGGTACGTTGTGGGGTGGGGATTTCGTTGATCTGGGCGAGGGTGTTGGGAGGAAATGGGGGAGGATTATTACGGAGGAGTTGTTTGAAATTGGTTTTCTTTTTTACTACAGGGCGAGGGAACAACTGGGTGGTTACCACTATTTGAGGGGCTGGGGGAGGGGTAAGGGGGCTCTGGGGGGTGGGGGAATTTAGAGGGGTAGTGGCAGGTCGGGGGGTGGTACGTTGTGGGGTGGGGGTTGCGTTGATCTGGACGAGGGTGTTGGGAAGAAATGGGGAGAATTGTTTAGGTATTAGAGAAGAAATATGGGGGGGTGTTGGGGAAGCCGATGGATTGGGGGGTGTTCGGCGGACTAGGGGTAAGGGGGTAGATGGTTGGGGTAGCTGGGAGGGGGCGGACGGTTTGGGGGGCGACGGGGGCGCAATCGGTTAGGGGGGCGATGGGGACGCTGTCGGTTAGGGGTGCGTTGGGAGGGTGATCAGTGTTGAGGGCGGAGAGGGGGCAGTCAGATTGGGGAGTGGTGGGGGAGTGGTCGGTAGGGGGGGCAGAGGGGGGGCGATCGGTTAGGGGGACAGTGGGAGGGCCGTCGGTTTGGGGGGCGGGGAGGGGGCGAACGGTTTGAGGGACAGTGGAGGGGAGATTGGTGCGGGGGGCAGCGATGGGGCGATCTTTTTGGGGGACAGTGGGAGGGCCGTCTGAGAGGAGGCGAACTGTTTGAGGTCAGAGGGGGGGAGATTGGTACAGGGGGCAGCGATGGGGCGATCGGTTTGGGGGGCGGTGGGGGGGAGATTGGTGCGGGGGGGAGTGAGGGGGCGATCGCTTTGTGGCGCAGCGAGGGGGAGAACTGCTAGGGGGGTGGTGAGGGGGGGGCTGGTTGGGGTGATGTTGCTTGAATCGGGCTGGGGAGGCCTGAAGGGGCAGTAGGGGGCAGTAGTTGGGGGATGGGAGTGATGTCTGCAGAGGAGCAGATGGAAGACGTGTTCTTGGTCTTCAGGGGACATGTTGTTGTGGTCAGGATGGTTGTTGAAGAAGTTGGATAATTCAAGTGAGAGGCGATCATATTCTTCGTCTGAGGTTGGGCTGGGTGAGCGGGGGAGGGGGGAAGCCATGGTTAATGAGGTGGGGGGAGAAATTTTGAGAGTTAGAAAAGTTTGAAGATTGGAGAGCAAGATTTGAAGTAAAGTGATTTTACGACTTGGAGGGATCTGCACACCGAGTAAGCAAAGACTTACGTGGAGGAGTGTGGCACGCTGGTGCTGGTCTGTGGTGTGGAGCTGGTCCTTGGTGTGATGCTGGACTGGTGGGTGGTTCAGTGATGGTTTCGTGTCGGGGCTATTCTTTGGCGAGCGATGAGCCCTACTTCGTCTTTCGGACGGATCAGCTCAAGCCGCAAACACGGGGATAACAAGGGGGGGACACGAAAGTTTAAATCACTGATTGTCTGAAGATATTTTGGTGGGAGAAAGCACTGAATGTTGAGTGGCGGTTGGAAATGGCGGGAAAACGGTGGCGCGGCGATGGCGGGTGGCCGTGAGCGGAACGTTTCTTTGCGAGACACTGGGGTGAGACAGTGGAGACTGAAGTGGAGTGGTCCTTTGCTGGGAAAGGCACTTGTGGTTTTCACGAACTAGGCGAAACTGACGCGATAACAAAAAACGTAGGCGGTGGAGAATGACATTTTTGTCAAGTTAGACTGTGAGTAAAGTCTGACGCGGAGCACTAACTACCAAATCGTATGATGTAAACTACCAGGAGCACAACTCTTTTGTTTTCAGTATAACACACAACACATATAACCAGTGGCGGATACATATGAGGCGCCCCCCCCCCCCCCCCCCTTGCGAAGCCGCCAGCCCGCACGCTATTCGTTCATTTCTTTCGTCGTTCGACTCTCGATGTCTCGCTCCCGGGGCCCAGCTCGACACCAATGGAGCCGGAATGGCAGAGAGCACCGGCTGCCAAGCGTTGCCACTCCTCTCCCATCCAACCAACGTCCAACTCGTGCCTGTCTCTAGAGAACAGGTTCGATGTCCTCCCTGAGGTTGGAGACGGCGACGCCTCCACACCCACACACGTCGTCCCACCGCCCAAGAGACGCCCGACAGAGCACCCTCCTGCGAAAGAGCGAACTGCGAACAGGTCCTACCAACAGGACGCCGCTACAAGATCAGGCCGCAAGAGTACGAGAGTGCCACCTGTGATCATGACTCTAGGGAGCATGACACATGAACAAGTTACAACTGAAATCAGGAAGCACATCGGCAGTGCATCCTTCCATTTCAATTACAATAAAGGCGGCACCATCAGCGTCACCGTGAGCTCTGTCGAGGCTCACAACCAACTCACCAGCGCCTTACGTCGGGAGGCCAAGTCCTTCCACACGTTTTCCACCGAGGCCGAAAAAATAAAGAAGACCGTCATCAGAGGTCTCCCTAAACTGACTGCAGAGGAGATAAGCAACAATCTGAGGGATCAGGGCTTCCCCGCGAAAGCCATCATTGAGATGACGACCCCCAGGTCTGAATACCCCCTGTATCTGGCCCACTTCAGCCGTGAGACGAATATGGGACAATTGAGAGCTACCGTCAGATTCATCTGCTACTGTAGAATCTCAATGAGAAAATACAGGAGCAATCATTTACAACACGGCACACAGTGCCACAGGTGCCAGAAGTTCGGCCACGGCTCCAAGAACTGCGCTCACCCCGCCCACTGCGTAAAGTGCGAGGGATCACATGCAACAGCTGACTGTGAAAAGGTCACACGTGAACTACCGGCCGCCTGCTGCAACTGCGGAGGCCCTCACCCCACTAACTTTAGCGGATGCCCGAAGAGGATGGAGTACGTAGCCGCCCTCCAGCGCAGAGCCAAAGAGAATGCCTCTCAGAGGGAGACAGGGCCGCGCCAGAATACCGAAACGCGCCAGCCATCAACATCGGGCAACGCAGGCGGCCGAAGGACCTACTCAGAAGCATCGGGTGGCAACCCTAGCACCTCCCAACAACAAGAAGGGCGTCGTGGGCCAGAAGCCCTAACTAACTAACTAACCATCACGCCGTTTCCCCGCAGGGGTAGGCAGAGAGGACGGACCGCCAAACAACTCGATCTTGGCACACACTCTTTGCCTCACTCACATTCATACATCGTCTCATACATTCTCTTCTATTATTCTGACTTTTGACATGACCCGACTCAAGTATCTGATTCACTTGATCGTGCCATGTCTTCCTCGGGCGTCCCCGACTTCTTCTACCATTCACATTCGCGTCGTATATTCTTCATACACTACTTCCTTCGTTCATTCGCTCTACATGCCCAAACCATCTGAGGGTCCCTTTCTTAATCTTACTCATTATGCTTACATCAGCCTTACATTCTTTGCGGATATCCACATTTCTCACACGATCATACATTGTTTTACCACACATACGTCTCAGGGATCTCATTTCAACAGCATTCAGTTTACTTTCATCCTTCCTCTGCCAGTTCCATGCCTCACTGCCATACATCAGGGTAGGTACCAGGACTCCATTGTGGACTGCTAGCTTCGCTTTTTTTGACAGTTTTTTATTAGCGCCAACGGCATTCAGTCCACCATTAATGGAGTTACCGGCATTCACCCTTCTTTCAATATCTCTTTCAGCCTTCCCATCTCTCGTAAACATACTACCCAGCTACACAAACTCATCCACCTGCTCCCGACACCCAGAATTCCCAATCCAACACCTCTGATGACGAGGAAATCATCTCTCTTCTACGCGACCTCATCAAAGTCCGTGGAAGGCTGGCAGCCTGCGCGTCCAGGGAGGACAAACTAGTCATCCTCATGGAGCTCCTGACAAATACCATCAATGTCTAAACTCCATTCCAACCTCCCAGACCTTCCACAATCCCGGACCTACCCCACTCCCCACCCTGGACACGGTATTTCAGCCGGCGCTAAAATTCTTTGCATTCATTGACCTATGATACTTCGTCAAAGTTTGCATTCCATCTCGCAGAATTTTCAGGGGCGCCACAAAACAAAATATTTACATTAGTAAAATTAAATGTAAATTTCCTGAAAAGTTCAGAACTTTTGTTCCCCCTCCTTTTTCACTGCAACTTGGTGAGGTTTTTATCCAGTAAAGACTTTTTTCCTCACGATGACATTAATGTAACGTAAATTCAGTAAAGTAAATAATCACCTTCAGAAGGTAATAGTTGTAAGGCCGAATGAGCCGTAAAACTAGTTAGTAAGAACATGAAAGGGTAAGCCCTAGCTAGTTAGAGGATTACGAAAGAATCCGTAGAATCAAAAAAAAAAAAAATCTCGATGTCTCGATCGAATAGTATACTTTCTTATGTAGCACTGTCGTAGTCATCAGCTCAACCTCGCTATCTCTCGCAGTTGCAAAGTTACCTACAAGTGTGAGAAACTCACTTGGTACCTACTATTGAAGAAGTCAGTGGCGGACTCAGTCGCGGTCAGAAGCCCGTCAGAGGTCCGGGGCGGCAAAGCTGAATGAGCCCCCCCCCCCCCCCCCCCTAATAAAAGTTGATTTAATTTTATAAGATTTTTATTCAGTTCACACTGGCCTCTGGTTCTGGGGGGCATCCAAGCACCTCCGTGTTCCCCTGATAAAAACCTAAACAAGGCTTTAAGGCACCAGGGCACTGTAATTTTTTTTTTTAATTTCCTTTTTTAAAATATGCATTTGTTAATAATGCTATCATAAAATGTTATAAGGAAATTCGAAAAATTCACGGAGATACACTATTTTATATTAAACCGTTTTAAACAGTGTATATTTTGAATTATCCTTCAGCAAAACTTTGAACGCGATTTCTCAAAACTATGTTTTTCAATCTGGTTGATAACATATTAGAAAAACTGCATCCGATTTGCATGCACCAAGTCTTAAACTGTTAGAAAATCCAGGCACTACGGCAACACATAGGTATTTTTTTATAAAGGGCTCCCCTCTATTTTTTATGAAAGCTGGCAATTTTCCATAAAAAAATCGAAAATAAAATTCGCTGTTTCGACATCTTTCCTTTTTTTAGAATTCAAAATTACCCTATGTGGTGCCCTAGACACTGGATTTTCGAACAGTTTAAGACTTAGTTCATGCAAATGTAAATACAAATGCAATTGCATTCGAAGTTTTACTGAAGGAGGCCCCCGGGGACCAGAGGTCGCCCCTTCCGCCCCCCGTTAGTCCACCGCTGAATCTTTTTAATTACTTGTCTATTTAATTACTATCTTTATTATCTGTAATGATAAGATAACCTTTAGCAAAGGGCCATAGTAAAAAAAAAATACGAAGTGCAATACATAAGTGAAACTGGAACTAAAACTGTACAGACATTAGAAAGATTAGTAGTAGTAGTAATTTTATTTTAAAAATTGTAAATTACTGGTTCAGGCGGTATTTATTTATTCCAATTTTTTCTGTATGGGATGATATTTGTATGGGACCTTCCAACTCCAAACCACCTCTTAGATAAGTACTAAGCACATTTTAAAGACACCAGGACACAAAAAAACATTGTCACTTTTCTAATTCATTTTCTAAAAGATGCATTTGTTAATAATCTTTCACCAAATATTGTAAGGAAATTCGTAAAATTGACGGAAATACAGCATCTTATATGAAACCGTTTTAAACAGTTTATGTGTTGAATTATCCTTCAGCAAAACTTTGAACGAATTTTTCTCACTACGTTTTTCAACCTGGTTGACAACATATTAGAAAAACCCCGCATAGGGTAGGGTTCTCTAGGAAAAAAGGGGCCCGAGACGAGTATTGCCTAGGGGCCCCGACATGTTTATGCCATGATTTGTTTATGATTGTCCAGTGGCCTACACTGCCTAGGGGCCCCGAATCGGGTAGGGGCTCCTGATTAAAGGGGCCCTGAGACGTGCATTGCATAGGGGCCCCGACATGTTTAAGCATTGCCCATAAGACAGTGTAGGCTTTGAAAATCCAGTCACTATAGCCAAGGCCGTGTTATCCATAAGACGTGTAGGCAACTGCCTAGGTGCCCCGCATCGGGTAGGAGCCCTTAGGGGAAAGGGGCCCTGGATACGTGTTTGCCTAGGGGCCTCGACATGTTTAAGCCCGCCCTGGCAGGGCCGTATTGTGCACAAAGCAGTGCAGGCCACTGCCAAGGGGCTTCGCATCAGCTAGGAGCCCCGAGAAGTGCACTGCCTAGGGGCCCCGACGTGTTTAAGCCGGCCCTGCCTTCAAAAATCTAGACACTATAGCCAGGGTCGTATTATCAATAGGCAGTTGCCTACATAAGACGTGTAGGTAACTGCCTAGGTGCCCCGCATTGGGTATGGGCCCCTAGGGTAAAGGACCCCCAACATGTTTAAGCCGGTTCTGGTAGGGCCGTATTGTCCATAAGGCAGTGTAGGCCATTGCCTTTGAAAATTCAGTCACTTTATCCAGGGCCGTATTACCCATAAGACGTGTAGGCAACTGCCTAGGTGCCCCGCATCGGGTAGGGGCCCGTAGGGTAAAAGGGTCCTAACATGTTTAAGCCGGTCCTGGCAGGGCCGTATTGTCCATAAGGCAGAATAGGGCACTGCCTTTGAAAATCCAGTACTATAGCCAGGGCCGTATTATCCATAAGAAGTGTAGGCAACTGCCTAGGGGCCCCGCATCGGGTAGGGCCCCCTAGGATAAAGGGGCCCCAACATGTTTAAGCCTGTCCTTGCAGGGCCGTATTGTCTATAAGGCAGTATAGGGCACTGCCTTTGAAAATCCAGTCAGTGTTTGCCAGGGCCGTATTACCCATAAGAAGTGTAGGCAACTGCCTTGGGGCCCCGCATTTGGTAGGGGCCCCTAGGGTAAAGGGGCCCCGAGACGTGCATTGCCTAGGGGCCCCGACATGTTTAAGTCGGCCCTGGCAGGGCCGTATTGTCCACAAAGCAGTGTAGGCCACTGCCTAGGGACCACGCATCGACTTGGGGCCCCTATGGTAAAGGGACCCCGAGACGTGCATTGCCAAGGGGCCCCCAGATGTTTAATCCGGCCCTGACTATGACACAACGTAGAGATTGATTTATAAATATCCTTCTTCTAATTTATTTTTATTTTTGTGAACGATGAAAATTTACCAATAAAAAAATTTTAATTTTAAATTTTAAAAATTCGCTGGTCCGCCATTTTATCTTTTTTTTAGATATCGAAATTCCCCTACATGGTTCCATAGACACTGGATTTTCAAACAGTTTAAGAATTGGTGAATGCAAATCGGATGTATAGTTTGTTTAATATGTTGTCAACAGTTTCGATAAAAAGGCATTCAAAGTATAGGTAAAGCATAGGTAAACCCTGCGTCATCGAGTACACGGATGAAACTACTTTGTAGTGATAATGGACATTTAGAAAACCTTTAAAAAGCTGGTCTGCCGGTGCGCCTCTTGGCAGGAGCCGCGCAGTCATGGAAATAGTCAGCGATTTTTTTCGAAAAAATTACGTCATCGAGTTCACGAACGGGAATGGTCTCATATGATAAAGGTTGATTAGAAAATGAGAAAAAAGCAGGTCTGCCAACCGGCAGCCTGGCACGTTCGCAGGCAGCCGGCGTCAAAGTGGGGTAATAGTAAATTTTACGTCATCGAGTACACGAATGAAACCAACGAATAACTATAGTCCAGATCATTCCATTTAAGAATTTCTTGGTCTGCCGACCAGCAGCCTGGCAGCTTTTTGTGTACGACGTTTTAAAGTTTTTTTTTCTTAATTTTTCGTTTATCATTATTATTATTTTTATTTCACAATATTTTTAAAAACTTTGAAAGCTATATTTTAAAAAAATAAGCGAAAAATATAAAAAAAAAATTATAATTTGAGAGTTCCGAGTGTACCCATCCGTCAGGCGAGCCTTTCGACGCCAAACCACTTACGAAACCTGCTGCGGTGCCCCTCACCGCTGTCGCGTGTTAATATTTTTGTACAAATTTATAATAATAATAGTCCTTTTGAGATTGCCTAATATTCCATAGTCGTTGGAAGTTCAAACAACCAACCCACCGTCGCCGTAAGAGCTGCGTTCGTCCGAAAAACGATGGAAATTTCCGAACCCCGTCCGTTTCATATCGGTTTCCCTGCTGCATCTATTACATCGAACACAAGATTGAAACTAACGAAAACCTTTAGTCTAGATCATCCCATTAATGACTTCTTTGGTCTGCCGACCAGCAGCCTGACAGTTTTTTGTGTACGATCTATAAAAGTTTTAAAAAAAAATTTAAAAAAAAAAAAAAATTTCAATATCCTTATTATTATTTTTATTTCAATATAGTTTTAAAAACTTAGAATGCAAGATTTTAAATAAAATAATTTGTAATCATAAAAAAATAAATTTTGAGTGTTCCGAGCGTACCCATCGGACGGAAGAGCCTTTCGACGCGAAACAACTTACTGGAAACTGGCTGCGGAGCCCTTCGCCGTCAACGCGTGCCCTTATTATTAAACAAGTTTATAAAAATATATGTCTTTTTAAGATATCAGTCCATTGTGGTTGGAAGTTCGAATAACCACTGCACCGTCGCCATAAGAGCTGCGTTCGTCCGAAAAACGACGGAAATTTCCGAACCCCGTCCGTTTCATATCGGTTTCGCTTGCCCTGCTGCATCTATTACGTCGAATACAAAAAAAAACGAAACTAACGAAAACCTGTAGTCTAAATCATGCCATTTATGACTTCTTTAGTCTGCCGACCAGCAGCCTGGCAGTTTTTTTGTGTACGATCTTTTAAAGTTTAAATTTTTTTTAATTAAAAAAATATATTTTCAATATCTTTATTATTATTTTTATTTGAATATGGTTTTAAAAACTTAGAATACAAGATTTAAAATAAAATAAGTTGTAATCATAAAAAAATAAATTTTGAGTGTTCCGAGTGTACCTATCGGACGGGAGAGCCTTTCGACCCGAAACAACTTACTGGAAACTGGCCGCGGCCCTTCGCCGCCAACGCGTGCCCATATTATTAAACAAATTTATCATAATAATAGTCTTTTTAATATTCTATGGTGGTTGAAAGTTCAAACAACCACCGCACCGTCGCCATAAGAGCTGCGTTCGTCCGAAAAACGACGGAAATTTCCGAACCCCGTCCGTTTCATATCGGTTTCGCTTGCCCTGCTGCATCTATTACGTCGAATACAAAAAAAACGAAACTAACGAAAACCTGTAGTCTAAATCATGCCATTTATGACTTCTTTAGTCTGCCGACCAGCAGCCTGGCAGTTTTTTTGTGTACGATCTTTTAAAGTTTAAATTTTTTTTAATTAAAAAAATATATTTTCAATATCTTTATTATTATTTTTATTTGAATATGGTTTTAAAAACTTAGAATACAAGATTTAAAATAAAATAAGTTGTAATCATAAAAAAATAAATTTTGAGTGTTCCGAGTGTACCTATCGGACGGGAGAGCCTTTCGACCCGAAACAACTTACTGGAAACTGGCCGCGGCCCTTCGCCGCCAACGCGTGCCCATATTATTAAACAAATTTATCATAATAATAGTCTTTTTAATATTCTATGGTGGTTGAAAGTTCAAACAACTACCGCACCGTCGCCATAAGAGCTGCGTTCGTCCGAAAAACGACGGAAATTTCCGAACCCCATCCGTTTCATATCGGTTTCGCTTGCTCTGCTGCATCGATTACATCGAATACATGATCGTAACCAACAAAAATCTGTAGTCCGGATCATCCCATTTATGAATTTCTTGGTTTGCGGACCAGCAACCTGGCAGTTTTTTTGTGTACGATATTTAAAGTTTTAATTTTTTTTTACATTTAAAAAATTATGTTTAATATGGGGTCGTCCATTAATCACGTGATGTTTTTTTAGCAACTTTTTAACCCCCCCCCCCCCGGTTATATATAGTGAGGTTTAAGGCTAACCCCCCCCCCCCCCCAAATCACGTGTATTTTCTTTAGTACAAAGTATTTTGAAATTTTCAGTATATTATCACGAAAAATAAATACACGTGATATCTCATTATACCCCCCTCATATATTATAGCCTGATTGGTACACTCAGAACACTTAAATTAATTTTTTTATCATTGTCACTTATTTTTTTTTTATTTGGCATTCCAATTTTTTAAAACCATATTGAAATAAAAATAGTAATAAATATAATGAAAATAATTTTGAAAAAATTAAAAAACTTTAAAAATCGTACGTAAAAAACTGCCAGGCTGCTGGTCGGCAGGCCAAGGAAGTCATGAATGCAGTTGTCTAGACTACAGTTTTTCGTTAGTTTCGATCTTGAATTCAAAGTAATCGGTGCAGCAGGGCAAGCGAAACCGATATGAAGCGGACGGGGTTCGGAAATTTCCTTCATTTTTAGGACGAACGCAGCTCTTATGGCGACGGTGTGGTGGTTGTTCGAACTTCTAACTACTATGGACTATTAGGTTATCTTAAAAAGACTTATATTTTTATAAGTTTGTTTAATAATATGGGCACGCGTTGACGGCGAAGGGCTCCGCGGCCAGTTTCCAATAAGTTGTTTCACGTCGAAAGGCTCCCCCGTCCGATGGGTACGCTCGGAACACTCAAAATTTATTTTTTTATAATTACAACTTATTTGATTTAAAATCTTGCATTCTAAGTTTTTAAAACCATATTCAAATAAAAATAATAATAAAGATATTGAAAATATATATTTTTTTATTAAAACAATTTTTTTACTTTAAAAGATCGTACACAAAAAACTGCCAGGCTGCTGGTCGGCAGACCAAAGAAGTCATAAATGGGATGATCTGGACTATAGGTTTTCGTTAGTTTCGATCTTGTATTCGATGTGATCGATGCAGCAGGGCAAGCGAAACCGATATGAAACGGACGGGGTTCGGAAATTTCCGTCGTTTTTCGGACGAACGCAGCTCTTACGGCGACGGTGGGTTGGTTGTTTGAACTTCCAAATACTATGGACTATTAGGCAATCTTAAAGGGACGATTATTATAATAAATTTGTACAAAAATATCAATACGCGACAGCGGTGAGGGGCACCGCGGCAGGTTTCGTAAGTGGTTTGGCGTCGAAAGGCTCGGCTGACGGATGGGTACACTCGGAACTTTTAAAATATATTTTTTTATATTTTTCGCTTATTTTTTTAAAATATGGCTTTCAAACTTTTTAAAAATATTGTGAATTAAAAATAATAATAAAGATTAACGAAAAATTAAGAAAAAAAAAACTTTAAAACGTCGTACACAAAAAGCTGTCAGGCTGCTGCTGTCGTCAGACCAAGAAATTCTTAAATGGAATGATCTGGACTATAGTAATTCGTTGGTTTCATTCGTGTACTCGATGACGTAAAATTAACTATTTTTTACCCCACTTTGACGCCGGCTGCCTGCGAACGTGCCAGGCTGCCGGTTGGCAGACCTGCTTTTTCTCATTTTCTAATCGACCTTTATCATATGAGACCATTCCTGTTCGTGTACTTGATGGCGTAATTTTTTCGAAAAAAATCGCTGACTATTTCCATGACTGCGCGGCTCCTGCCAAGAGGCGCACCGGCAGACCAGCTTTTTTAAGGTTTTCTAAATGTCCATTATCACTACAAAGTAGTTTCATCCGTGTACTCGATGACGTAGGGTTTACCTATCTCGCCTCCCAGTCTAAAACGGTTTCACATAAAATGTATCTCCGTCAATTTTTCGAATTTCTTTAAAAAAAAATTGGTGAGAGCCATAGACATATGAATATTAATAGACCAGAACTTAAAGGTGAGGGGAAGAAACCAACTACAGCGGTGCGCAGAGCGGTAAGATGAATTCGGTGATATGTGACTCGTCAATAATCTGAGAGTATATGGGCATCCCGCATTATAATATCACCATTTAGTTCTTAAAAGTAAACTCTGCTCTTTAATGAATAGACCTTTTTACATGGGAGCGCGAATTGCTCTCCGCGAAATGAACAAATTTACATATTCCAAATACAGCAAAGTAAAGTTCGCCTATTTTCATAGTCCAATATTTTGTTGGCGTATTTAGTTAAGACACTTTTACAAATGTTTCATAATTTACTTACCCCACAAAACAGCGACTAGCACACGCCATGTGTCTCGAGTGATAGTGTGTGTTACAAAAACGACCATATTATGTGATCTGAATAAGCTTATAATAAAGTAAAATAATGCTTGCCTATGGAATGTAATACGACAATTGGGTGTATTCTCTTTTTCACTTCTATTTTTACACGTTTTCAAAACACAAGCCACTATTTTTGCCGTGTTATTTCGTAAAATGCACCGATGAGTGCTCGACGCTGGCTCGCAGAAGAATGATGACGTCACATTTTTTAGATTAACGCGAAGCCATACTCGATCCCAGCCGGTTCCAATGGAACCGGTATGGGGAGGGGAAACTAATACGCTTTTATCGCTTAGGGCAGGTCTATTAATATTCATATGTCTATGGTGAGAGCATTCTTAACAAATACATCTTTCAAAAAATGAAATTAAAAAATGACAAAAAAAATTTAACAGTGTCCTGGTGCCTTAAAGCTTGTTTAGGATATGATCAAGGGAACATGGAGGCGTTTGGGGGCCCCCCAAGACCGGGGGGCCGGGGCAAATCAAAAGAATGTTAAAAAATCATAAGTAAATTTTCACATTTAAATATATTAGAAATAATAAAGTGGTAAAAATCGATTGTGTTAATAGTGATCAAGAGATTTCAAGCTTTGGAATCCCCCAAGTGCTTGGACCAATCCTATTTGTCATATATGTAAACGATTTTTTTTTTCAACATCTACATGGTCAAATTACATCATACGCCGATGATACAGTATTAATAATAAGTGAAAAGACTTGGGAAAATGTAGAATTAAAGGCCACAGAAGACATCAATACGCTTAAGAATTTTTTCGACACTAATTTACTATCACTAAACAGTGAAAAGACATTTGTAATTCAATTTGCAATCCATCCAAACGACGCACGCTCCCAAAAATTTTAACATTGTCATACACGATAACACTAAAATTCATAGCCAACATTATTGCAAATCAAACTGTAAAACATTAAAAACAACAATAAAATTAAATATCTCAAAGTAATCTTTAATATATAAAACAAAGTCGGGTTAGTTTCACTATTTATAACTCGAGAACGGCTGGGCTGATTTTGATGATCTTTGATTTGTTGGATTTGTCTCCGCCCCGGATAGGATAATAACTATTAAAACATTACAAAAGTTGACGAAATAAATAGTTATAAAGAAAATTATTTTCCCATACATTTTGTATGGAACGAATTTTCATCTTTTGAAAGAGCTGCAGGAATATTGTGGTAGGTAGGTATAATATTGAAATTTTTTTCAATTCCAAAAATTCAAAAACGTCAAATGTCAATGTGCTGATTGATTTTCTTTTGTTCTTAAACATAGAATGCTGCCCCTCTTTCTTACACACTAAATGTCAACAGTCGTAAATGGGACAAATGGTGAACGTATGTCTGCACAACTCCAGGAAAACAGCCACTTCTTTTCAAAACATTCAAGGCGCATTGTGACGTGGGGTACCTATTGCATTTCGGTGAAGTCAATCAAAACCTCTGCAAATTTTTCACAAAAGTGGCGGTTTTTGGCATTAAAACTACAAATAAAAAACGATTAAATCACACGCTATCAAGTTTGTGAGCTACAATGAGGCGATTTGGCGTAGGTATATTCTCATTCCCCATTCATGAACGGCATTCCATTGTTGTATATTTGGTGATACATCTGGAGAATGATCAACGAGTTTATTTCATTACATCGATTGTTGCCAAACGTGCTGAAACACCTCCAGCAACAACATTGACCAGTTTCTTTTCGATTTTCCAATGCGATCTGTTTGCCCGGACGTTGCTCTACTCTGAGATTCCACGTTATTACACTTTGTCCAACGCTTTGTCGAAGAGATTTCCACGTCGGAAGCACGGCGATGGGGTTACTGATCATCTGGTTGTGCGTTCTACTGATGCTCTTGGTCGCATTTACACAGTTCACGTAAAAAGTAACGAATGCTTCTACTTTTGGTTGTTGCTGGTGAATGTTCGTGGGCCGACATCGTTTGAATCACAAGTCAATGGTGTAGTGTGCCCAACAATTCGTGTTGCATGCCAGCAGATCAATTTGCTTGAAAACGATACTCATTGGGACATGACAATCACTGAATCAATTATTTCTGCATCTCCAGTCTGATACGCACATTATTTGCTAACATTATTTAGACATATTTCCCATCGAATCCACGTGAACTATGGAACAAGTACAAAGATGACATGTCAGAAGACATTTTACATCGAATTCGTGTCAGTTCAGGGAATCCTGATCTCGAGGTGAATTAGGATATACATAAACAGGCTTTGTTTTTGATCGAAGACATGTGTTACCTCATGTGCGGCAGTTTGTTAGTCAAGTTAGGAATAACAACGCCAGATCGACGCTTCATGAATGCAATGAAACTTGCAATGAATGATGCTTTCAATCAAGAATTGGTACGTGAACGTGAATATGATCAAGATGCATTGAACCAATCAGTTTGAACGAATGTACCACTGTTGTACCCCCAACAGAAGGAAGTGCACGATACGTTAATGAAGGCTGTTGATGATGGAAATGGTGGCTTATTTTTCCTCAATGCGCCCGGTGGAACTGGGAAGATATCTAACGACAACAAAACGAAAAATGTTGGATATTACAAGGTGCTTTAATGAAGGGAATCGACCCAAGTGCAACCCACCCAGTAAATAGTTTTAACAGAAAGTAGTACAATAATTCCACGTGAATCATTTCGATTCGCTTTAATAAAATAAATGTCTTGCTGCCACGTAATTACATTTCTTAATTCATTTTGAGTATTAATTTTAACTTTAAAAAAATGAAATTAATTCAGCTAATAAGTTAACACAACAGTTATTGATTCTTAGGCGGTACGAAGTTCGCCGAGTCAGCTAGTTATTAATAAAAATCTGAAATGGAAGGAACAAATATTTAAAGTAGTAAACAAAATCAGAAAATTAATATATATATTTTTAAGAATTAGAAATTTTCTGTCGATAATAAATCTATATTTAATCTACTATGCCTTAGTTCAATCCACTTTACAATACGCTATTATTAGTTGGGGATCCGTGTTTAAATGTAACCTTCTTCCAATAGAAATTGTACAAAGAACAATTATTAAAATTATATTAAAAACATCCTTAGACTACCCAACAGAACGCCTGTTTGAAGATTTTCAAGTACCTACATTTAAAGATTTATATATTAAAAATTCATTAATTCAAATTATAAAAGGAAAAGATAAATATCCATTTTTAAATGAAAACAGAACTCGACACATGTTTTTCTATGCCCAAAACTAAATACGTCTTTTGCACAGCTTCATTACACTTACCAGGGAAGAACTTTTTTCAATCGACTACCAGAAGAAATCAGAAGCATTAATGATAAAACCCGAATACTGCTTTCTGTCAAGAGACATTTAAAAAATATTCTTAAGAAAAAAACCACTGTCACTTAATTAATCTTACAAAAATTCTTAGTTTTCGATAACATTCTTTCTTTTTTTAAATACACACTGTTATCAAAATAAATACTGCAGCTCAAATATATTTATGTACAATAAATTATTTAAGTACTAACTAATAACATTAATGTACACTCCCCTTCTATACACAAGAACATGCTTTCAATAGAAGGGTGGGAAAAAAAAACCTGAGATGTATAATTACCATACCATGTCAAAATAATCAATCAATATCAATATATATTATAAAAGAAAGTCCAAAAAAACGTGCGGAACTCAAAAACTCAGAAACGAGTGCCAGTACGATCAAGAGAGTTATATGGTATGGTAGATCTCTATCCCCCCTAGGGAATAAGGGTATTCTTTTTTAACTAAAGGGCTTGCTTTTGAAGATTTAAGAGCTGAAAGTTCTAAGAAGACTCTAGAAACTTCAAGAGAGTCTGGAAGATTCCGGAAACTTCTAGAAAATTCGATAAGACTTTGGAATGTTCTGGAAGAAATGGAGGAGTATGTCAGCGAGTCTAGAAGGTTCCGGAAAGTTCAAGAAGGTTCGATAAAGCTGAAGAAAGTTCTGAAAGGAGTGGAGGAGTGTGTCGGTGTGTCTAGAAGGTGCGGGAAAATTCTATAAGGTTCTATAAAGCTGTAGGAAGTTCTGGAAGGTGTGGCGGAGTATGTCGGTGAGTCTAGAAGGTTCTGATGGTTCACAAATGCTTTCGAAAATTGTGGGAGGAGAATGTTCTAGAAGCTTTCAGAATTAAATGACGGTGAGTCTAGAAGATTCCGAAAGTTCTAGAAGGTTCGATAGAGCTATACAACGTTCTGAAAGTAAAGGAGGAGTGAGTCGGTGTGTCTAGAAGGTTCCAGAAAATTCTAGAAGGTTCCATAAAGCTGTGGAAGTTTTAGAACGTTCTATAGGGCTGTACAAAGTTCACGAAGTAGTGGCGGAGTATGTCGGTGAGTCTAGATGGTTCCGGAAAGTTCTAGAAGGTTTGATAAAGCTGTAGAAAGTTCTAGAAGGTTCCATGCGGCTGTAGAAAGTTCTGAAAGGAGTGGAGGAGTGTGTCGGTGTTTCTAGAAGGTCCCGGAAAATTCTAGCAGGTTCCACAAAGCTGTAGGAAGTTCTAGAAGGTTCGATAGGGCTGTACAACGTTCTGGAAGGAGTGGAGGAGTATGTCGGTGAGTCTAGAAGGTTCGATAAAACTGTAGAAAGTTCTGGAAGGAGTGGCTGAGTATGTCGGTTAGTCTAGAAGGTTCCGGAAAGTTCAAAAAGGTTTGCTTAAGCTGTAGAAAGTTCTAGAAGGTTCCATTAGGCTGTAGAAAGTTCTGAAAGGAGTGGAGGAGTGTGTCGGTGTGTAGAAAGTTCCGAAAAATTCTAGAAGATTCCACAAAGCTGTATGAAGTTCTAGAAGTTTCGTTAAAGCTGGAAAAGGTTCTAGAAGGAGTGGCGGAGTAAGTCGGTGAGTCTAGAATCCGGAAAGTTCTTGAAGGTTCGATAAAGCTGTACAAAGTTCTGAAAGGAATGGTGGCATATTTCGGTGGGTTTAGAAGTTTCCGGAAAGCTCTAGAAGGTTTGATAAAACTGTAGAAAATTCTAGAAGGTTCCGTAAAGCTGTAGAAAGTTCTGATAGGAGTGGAGGAGTGTGTCTGTGTGTCTAGGAAGTTCTGGAAGGTGTGGCGGAGTATGTTGGTGAGTCTAAAAGGTTCCGGAAAGTTCTAGAAGGTTCGATAAAAATGTAAAGTTCTGAAAGGAATCATGGAATATGTCGGTGGGTTTGGAAGTTTCCGGAATGTTCTAGAAGGTTCGGTAAAACTGTAGAAGTTCTAGAAGGTTCCGTAAAGCTGTAGAAAGTTCTGATAAGAGTGGAGGAGTGTGTCGGTGTGTCTAGAAGGGCCCGAAAAATTCTAGAAGGTTCCATAAAGCTGTAGGAAGCCCTAGAAGGTTCGATAGGGCTGTTCAAAGTTCTGAAAGGAGTGGTGGAGTATGTCGGTGAATATAGAAGGTTCCGAAAAGATCTAAAAGGATCGATAAAGCTATAGAAAATTTTGGAAGGAGTGGCGGAATATTTCGGTGAGTCCAGAAGGTTACGAAAAGTTTTAGAAGGCTCGATAAAGCTTTAGAAAGTTCTGAAAGGAGCGATGGAGTGTGTTGGTGAGTCTTGAAGGTTCTAGATAGTTCTGGAAGCCTCCCTAATGCTCTAGGATGTTATGGAAGGAGAAAGTTCTAGAAGCTTTCAGAAATGAGTGGTGGAGAGTCGTCGAGTCTAGAAGGTTCTAGAAAGTTCTAGAAGTTTGGATAATCTTTATCTTCAGTATACATTATTAAAAAAGTGTTCAATGTGCATGCCGCTAAAACTCAAAGACGAATCCCGGTATGATAACGGGAGTTATATTGTGTGATAGCCCTCTATCCTACATCCATGAAGAAAGTTATCGGTTTTTTCTGAAGGGCGTGCTTTTAAAGATATAAGGGCTAGAAGTCTCACCCCCTTGAAATTTCTAACAGTTCAAAACATTCCAGAGTATTCTTGAGCATTCCAACACACTCCGGAACATTCTGGAATATATTTAAGAATATACCGAAATATCCCAGATCATTGTGGAACATTCCAGAACACTCCTGAATATTGTGGAATCATCTGGAACATTATTCTGGAACATTTGAAGTTTTTTTATGGGGCTACCCGTATGGGGTATATAAAGCAGGATTCGAACGTCAATTCAATCTCACATCAACTCCTCCCTAAGCGAAGCCGGACACCCAGTCAGAGTATTTAAGAGTATTCCACAACGTTCCAGAACATCCCGGAACATTCAGGAAAATTGTGGAAAGTTCGGGAATAGGGAATCGGGAACATCAATGTGAAACATTTTAAAACACTCTCAAATGTTGTCCTGAGCGAAGCCGGATAACCCAGCTAGTATTAAAAATAAAACATTACATAAAGAAAAAATAATAATAATTTTCGATTTTTTGTAAGAAGTGAGGTTCAAATAGAAGAAAACTTATAAAAAACTTTTTTTTTGAATAATTGATTTTGGATGAAAATTGTGACCTCCGGGAGTTAAAGTTCAAGTTTTAATTTGGGAGGTGGGAATGGGTTCCGCCGCCCCGGGAACCTTTATTGGATAACCAACACCTCTGCCATAGGTCACCCCAAGTGGTTCGCTACGTTTGGTGATTTAGCAGGGGTGCCTGGGCTCATGGAGTGAGGTTTATCTATGTCTTGGAGGCGGATGACCAGGACATACTGAACCCAAGATTCCTACCCACCCCTTCAACCCTTTTCCTTCCCAGAACTCTCCTCTCCTTCCTTTCCTTAAAAAAACCCTCCACACAGCATCATGGGTGAGCATAAAGATGACATAGGCCCTGAGGGAAATTATGTTCCTCAGCTCTTTATGAGCTCATGTTAAAAACAAAAAAAACACACACACACCAATTGTCCTGCCGGATGGCGACTTACAATGCGCGGCAGTTAATATCTGCGTTATTTTTTGAGGAAATTATTTGAAAATTTTAGAATATACTGTTGAATAAGAGTAAAATGACCGCAAGGTATAAGTAAAATATATATTCCTTATGTATTAAAAAAAATCATGAAAATCACTAAAAATACGAGGTCCCACACCTATTTCTCCCCTTAAACGCTCGTGCAATAAAAGTAGCCCTCTGCCAAAGACTTTTTTGTGAAATATTCGCACCACAATCACCGGTCCCGCATTGGAACGTTGGGCATTGAACGACACAAATCTGCGGTCCCGTACGGGACCACTGGGCGTCTAAAGGTTAATAGATAGAAAACTCTATCTATCAACAGTGACTATTTTGTTGTTGTTTATAATCGTACACAAAATTAACGGCTTACCAAAGCCAGCGAGCGCCGCCCCCTGAACTCTGCCGCCCCTAGGCCGCGGCCTATAAGGCCTATTGACAATCCAGGACTGAATGGGAGAGATTCTTCAATACAAGCAAACGAGCATAAGCACCCTTAAAGATTGTGATTCTGTTATGCAAGCGTTGTCTGTTTGTCCTAGATCTGATTATCCTACTTTGCGCTGTAAAAAATATTTGCTTGTCTACCTGTATCTATTGCTACAGTAGAAAGAAGTTTTTCAACATTTTTTCGACATGGCTGAGGTCGACAATGAAGGAGGATAAACTTAATGAATTAGCTCTGTTGAACACTCACCCTGAAATTGATTGTCCTATTGACGATGTAATTATCCAATTTGCCAGGAAGAATAGGCGCAGAGAATTCATCATTTTAGGGGCTTGTGCGCACTAGCGGCCAACCGCATAGGTGGTCAACCGCGCGGCCTGCCGCATTTTTACTTTAATATGCAACCGCACATTTTCGTACGCACCAAAAACATTCGGTTTACGCACAAACCGCCGAAAAATTCGAACCGCAGCGGTGGAACGGAAGGCAGCGGCCCGCTTCGCGGCTGACCGCCATATTGACTAGACGGTTGGGGTTTAGTTTTTAGTTCGCTGCTGAGTTATCCCCCCCAGCCATGAATTTCGACACAGAAAAATGTATCGTTGAAATTTAAAAACAAGAAGCTTTTTGGAATTGTGAAGGAGCAGCGTATAAGAATAGTAAATTGAAACTCAAACAATGAGAAGAACTAGTGGATATTTTTGGAAACGAAGATATATCGATATTCCAAAAAAAAATCTTGGTATGTATTAATTCCAATTTGGGAGGTGGGTAAGGTACCGCCGCCCCGGGAACCGTTTATTGGCTTTGTCAGATGGGTTAGGGGGCATACATTAATTACGTGAGCTCAAAAGGGGGTGGTCCAGCAAAATCTCACGTTATTTGAAAAGAATATACGAAGTGGCCCATATTTATCTCACCAAGGGGAGGGGGTCTAGATTGGAAGAAAAGCTGCTCACGTAATTTAATGTATGCCCCCTAATTAGTTCATTTATGGTCAGATGGAAATGCTTCGACATTTTTCTGATTTCACGCATTTTTATTTTTAAAATAATTTATTGGGATAATGAATTAATGGCGTAGGTCGAGTGCAATTATATTATCTACGGCCTACGGTGACAAATGGCCATGAACATTGAACTTCCTTTACATAAGGCTTTAGTGCCATGACATTTATATAATCAAAGAGTGCCATATAGGTTCATCTATGGTTCATCCGTTGATGACAAAATGTTTGTAATTTTGTATGAAAAAGGCCCGAAGATATCGATCTAGGGATTAGTTTATTTATGGTCTATATCTATTGTCTAAGTTTATATGGATTGGTATATTTATGGTTTATATCCAATATCTATGCCCCTCGTCCATATTGCGTATTTTTGGTTGTGACATTTGCGGGGGTTAGTATATTTATGCATTTGCGTTTTGTTTACTGCATGACGGTATTAGTTCATTTATGTGCATGACTGATTCCAGCTCACACTAAAAGTTATTTTATATTTGTGTTAGGTTATTAAGAACTAAGCGTTATAGTCCAACTTTATAAAATTGTTGCCTCTTAGTAAATTGCAACAGAACTCTAAATAATGACCACAGCCGCACGTCCAACATTTGATCCCGCTAGAGGTGGATCTGGCCGTGGAGAGAAAGATCTGAGTGCTATCTCCAGACAATATTCCAGCAGAGATCTCCCCGGGCACACCAAGCTCAAGTTCAGGTATTTGACCATGATCATAATAATATTGTTTTATCCCATGAATAACATCTTGTGCGTAGTATTCATCTCTATATATTTCAGAGAACAAGGACAAGGAACCACAGATGAACTTCGCACTCGTGATTTCCGCAAGGAACTTGAAGAAAGGGAGAGTGTGAAGGATGGAAAACCAATGACAACTGGACGAAAGGTGGAGAGTTTGATAAAGAGACCTAAAGTTGACCAAGTTCCAGCAGCCAGCCTTGATGCAGATGACCCCATTGAAGGCGATTCTTCAGATTCGGATGATTCAGATGATGACACTGCTGCCCTTCTTGCTGAACTCAATCGTATCAAAAGGGAAAGGGCCCTCGAACAACAGAAAAAGGTATGTACATCTTACTGTGAAAGCAGTTTTGGTGCTTAACAAAGGACATTACAAACTATAGACGTTTTGTAGAAATCTCAAAAGATGAGTTTTTTTATAAAAAGGCCCGTATGAGCTAACCTTGTTAAATGCATTTTCTACGAACCTTGATTATAGGGTATTTGGTTTAAATTAAGAATTTACTGGAAACGAGTGTTTTTGCTTGGCACATTTTCTAATAATTTTGTGAAACAATGTGTCTAAATATAATGTAATGTCATAGTACTTACCTAATGTAAAGACAGAGATGTAACTGATAAACCGAGGACTGAGTGTAAATTGCAGGGGATCACCTATAATTTTGTTATTGATTTGTTTACTTTATTTGACTAGGAAATATGATTTGAACTAAGCATTCATTAGTAAAAGATGTGATATCGATGCACTTCATTTTATTATGTCTGTTGAAACCTATCTTCTTAATTTAACAGGAAGTAGAAAAGCGTCAAGAAGACGAGAGGATCAGGATGGAGAACATTTTGTCTGGAAACCCGCTTTTAAACTACACCGCTAGTGCTCCCAAAGCAGATCTGAAGGTATGTGCTCATATATGCTCAATCATTGTTTAGAAATTCCATCTCATCGCGATGGATCGCCCAATATTATTTTTCTGAGGAACCGGTTCTTTTAGGAATTTTGTTCTGAAATGAAATTTTATGAAGATGCCCTTCGATGGTAGTGATTACATTGACCAATTGCCAGTGGCGGTTTGTGGCCTGTCTCGTTGAGATTAAAAAGAATGAAGTGGATGTATATCCTACCAGCTGAAGTCCCCGGAGTTACCCGGGTTTTTCACAGAGACAGTAGAAAGGCTTCCTCTTGTTTTGAAGGTCAAATGTACAAATGTACAAAATTACAACAATTTCAGAATATAAATGTGGATTTTTATAAAAATCAAATCTACGCCGCTCACCACAAACATTCTTTTCCGTAATTATATATATTTTTTTTTTTCCTAAATCTAAAAGATTTTCATAATATCACCACACCAGAGATTAGCGACCTACCAATAAGATTAATTCGGTGATTCAGATCAGGTTCGATAGGTTATACACTTTTTTTTTTAAATTTAAAAATCACAATTTATGGAAGAAATTCGTCTTCAGTAATTAACTTACCGCCTTGATCAAAAAGTTTAAGGACCAGCCACCATGTGGCGCTGTCACTCACAAGAGGAGCGATTGTTTTTTTTTGTTGATACGGGAAAGATCCCATAAGGAATCGACTGTCAAATTTGTGTGATTTTCAATGGGTGTCGTGGGCCGATGAAAGCTCCTGCCAATCTAGTTACATATCTGATAAGACGGTATGGTTCACAAAAACATCATTTTGCAAAAAACAAATAAGTTTATTATAAAAATCAAATCAGCTGGCGCACGGCGAATATTTAATGTCGGCAATCAAGAAGTTAAAACACGATAATCACAGAAAAAAATTTGGTGTTAACAAATCTGATGGTCACTGCGCACTCAGGCGGCTAACGGGTAATTAAGGTTTGCATACCCGCGCATGGTTTATCGCCGGAGTATGTTTTGTATGAACCATTTCTTAGAATATAAAGTTCCTTAGTTGCTGATTTTGAAACGCACATATGGGATTCATTTCTGACTTTCTCTCGGGCAGTACATAGGGACGGGTGAATTTTTCTTATATTTTTAATGGGAATTTACCGCACAAACACACTTTAGATAAAATCGCCTCTGCTTACTACAGTTGCTTATAACCTAATTTACCGCACAAACACGCTTTAGATAAAATCGCCTCTGCTTACTACAGTTGCTTATAACCTAATTTACCAGCACCATTGATTTTTTATGGGAATTTACCGCACAAACACACTTTAGATAAAATCGCCTCTGCTTACTACAGTTGCTTATAACCTAATTTACCAGCACCATTGATGAGGTCACAAAATAGAGTGCACTTTATAATGAACATAATTAATTGTTGCAGGTGAAGAGACGTTGGGACGACGATGTTGTTTTCAAGAACTGTGCGAGATCCGAACCAGACAAGAAAGCCAACACCTTCATCAACGATTCACTTCGCTCTGAATTCCACAGAAAATTCATGGAAAAATACATCAAATAAAATACTTTTCTTCAATTCACTAATTTTATTAATAAGTTTCCAAAGTTTGTGTGGGTAAAGAATAAATAAAATTCCATCACAGATGAATTTATTTTTTTTAGCCACACAGGAGGCCCTGAGGAAAATAATTCTCCGCAGGGCCTATGTCATCTTTGAGAATGCTGTGTGAAGGTATTTTTGAGGAAATACAGGAGAGAAAGATTTGGGTAGGAAAATGGTGTGAGAGGTGGGTAAGAATTTGAGGGTCAGTGAGTCCAGGAGTAATGTACATAAAAATTCATCCCTCCCACTGTAGTGCAAGTGGTCGAAAGAGTCCTGCTGGAGAGGTAAAAAGGACTCCCTCCACCGGTCTCTCCAAACTCAGACAGGCATCCGCGCCCTTGAGGTGATTTTTCACAAAAACGGCGCTCTATTAAATTATCCAATTATTATTAGTCGCTGCCATGACCTAAATAATCTTCATCCTGTGAACCTGGGCACCTCTGTTAAGTCACCAAATATAGCAAACCACTTGGGGTGACCTAGGGCAGGGTTGGTGCTGGTTATCCAGTAAACTTCTTAAACAGGAAAAACTTATATGTGGGAAAAATTGGGCCGATTGACCGAAAAACCAAACTTCTTAAGAGGGTTTCACTGTATACTCTTATCTATCAATGTAAAGTCATGAATTAAAATTCCTTTTCCCTTTCTAACAAAACTCATATTGGTTAATACCTACCGTTTTAACCGGACATCGCCCATCTTCACCCAGCAATCATTAAAAATTGCAAAACGGTAAAAGAGAGCCATGTTTGGTAAATCGATCTGAATAGCAAGGTACTTCCTCTTCCTATCTCCTTCCCCTCTCCACCACCTTTAGCCTCCCAGCATACCCCATATGATTGGAAGCAGCCGGGACTTGGTAGCCACATAATTTTTATTTAAATACACTGATCTGATAGATTGGCAGCAATAGTATTTTCAGACTACTGTCCTTTGAGACATTATGAAAACTTGCAAACTGCTAGTATAATCAGGAGGCAATGACAAAATGCCTTTTTGATGAAATTGCCCTTTTTGAGTCTTCCATGGCATACTTGGGCCCAGTGGTATAGCAAGGGGGGGGGCCCTGGGCTCCACCCGAGGGGGGGGTGACACGTGAACGTGGAGAAAAAACTTACGAAAGTGCAAAAAATATTTTACACGTGAACACTGACTGATATTTAGCTCGGTTGGTCGGGAATTCCCGAAAAAATGTTTTATTTTCGTTCCTTGCTCGAAGTGCTCGGCCGGGCATTTCCCCGAAATATTCCTCGAGACATTCTAATTTTGTTCGTATTTTGTGATTGACATTCACTCGTGAAGTGAATTGTTATCTATTGACTGATGTGAATTAGTGAAAAAGTTGTTAATCTGTGAGCGTTTTTATTAGTGCTGAAAGATCATTTTTCTAATAGACACAAAACTTGAATACAATTACACCAGAATCGATCGATAACTGATTGAAAAAAATCATCAATCATCTGTATGTTTTTTTTCTGTAAGTATAATAAGTAATTTGGAGGATTTCAGAGAACGTTTTTTAAGAATTCGAAATATGAATTTGTTGACGAAGCGCTATTCACACTAAGTCAACTGCTGACAGTATTTACACCAAACGATTAGCTGCTTACACTGGGGTAGTTTCGCAAGCTATGGTAATTCGTCTACCAAATGTAAGAGCGTTCTCAGATTTCGATCAGTTGTTGATACTTTAGATAAGAGGTCACCTTCGCATTACTAGCGCTGTAAATCATAATACCTAAATTATTTTATCCAATATTAGGTTGGGTATTATCCAAAATCTAGTTTGAAGGTTACTAAAAATAAAGATACTGTATATTTTTAATAATTTGATGGCCTAGAACACCCTTGAAGGGTGAAAGCCAGAAATAATTGAAAAAAAAAAAAAACTACATGTACAAGTATAATTGATAAACTAGTAATCCTTAAATCAGATTTTTGCCTTAGTCTTAATTTTGAAAAATAAAAAGTTTTTTGATTGGCGACATTACGTGAGTATGGCGTCTTGACGGTGTATTTATTCGTTGACCCGGCCTATACTAATCTCACATTTTTCCAGATTTAAGTTAAGAGTGAGTCTGTATAAGAATCCAAAAGCTTGAATAAAGGTTACACACGGAACAAGCAAATGGTTTTACTCTGAATTTTGGAGCGTACGGTGTGCAACCCAAATTTAAAGCTCATCTCAAAACTGGTTTCAATTTAAGATTGAATCTGTATTCGGTAACTCGTTTTAATTAAAACTACACCTATAACATGAAAATTGTTTTCCTCCGATATTTGCAGCAAATAGTCTGAAACTTTTGTATCTTGCAATAGCGGAACTCAGGAATGATTTCCTTCAAAATGGGTCCGCAGATGAACAGAGTTTCAAAGGAAACCATTTTCGAGTTCCACGTGCAAGTTTTGAAAGTTGCAGAATATGTGCTACAAAGATCGGAGTAAAAAAATTTCGTGTACTGCCTGCATTAATAATTAAGCTGGGGACTCGCACCTTTACTATCTCACAATTGAAATTTTATTGTAACACTCTGAACACAAAACTGATTTTAACTTAAGAATGGGTTGTAAAAATTATATTTTCACGCCAGCAAATGATTTTCCTCCGCATTTTGCAGCATATTAGAATTGAAGACTCCACTCAGAACTTCAGAACAGTTTCGAAATTTATCCTGTATTTGGAGAACAAAACTGGTTTTAACTTTCTGTATGCATTTCCCCAGGTTCAAAACTGCATTTTTTTTCATTACTTTTCAATGGAGTGTTAAAGTTCCACTTTATTGAGCTGTCATGAACCTTCATAAAGTATGGTACTGTCCAAAGATATTGAAATATAAGAGATGTGCTATCCGCAGTTTTTATTGGGTGGGACTGTGTTTCCTGTCGTCGCCGATATTGTTAACCAATACTATTGCACACCCTAAAAAAATCAACTAAATGAACGAATTCTTTCCGTATTCAAACTATTCCCAACAGACGGTAGTCCACCGATGGTCGGGCGGCCATCATAGCATATCTCCTATATTTCAATATCTTTGGTATTGTCTGTGTTGGATTTAATAAAAATTTATTTTCATTTATTGAAGTTTCTTTCCGTCCCCTGTGAATTAAGGAGAAGACACAGTTACAGGACAGTAACTAGCAAGACAACATAAAATATTACCTGAAGAATTCATTCACATAACATTTTTCAATTTCTGGAAACGAAAATGTGGTGAAAATTTTCATTGAAACAAATAATACGTTTTATTTATTTCAATCACAATGTTACGGGGGTTGACCGTAAAATAAGGTCTCCAAGGTGCTGCGGTTGCAAGGAATAATTTTATGCGCGATCCGGCAACACTGGCGTGTAGCCTGGTTCCCCCATGCCAAATCCCCACCACGCTGCACCCTCTGTGATGCTTAGTCTTAGTCTTAGCTTCCGCCGGCCGCACCCTCCAGCTGTAAATTACGCTCTGTAATTTGTTTTTTCGGAGCTCTGTGATATGGTCATATTAGTAAGAACCACTATTGACAAGATTTTAACAGAACATTTGGGATACTACAAGGTCTGCAAAGGGGGGTTCCAAAAATGCTCACCAAAGATCACAAACAATGGGTTGAAGAAGTCCAAATTCCTTGAGTGGTACGACATCGATTGCGAGAAATTCTTGGACCCAATTGTTCGGCTGCCACGCCGAGACTAAGCATCACAGAGAGTGCAACATGGTGGGCATTTGGCTTGGGGGAACCAGGCTAAACGCCAGTGTTGCCAGATTGCGCGTAAAATCGTTCCTCGCGACCGCAGCGCCTTGGAGACCTTATTTTACAGACATCCCTTAGATTATTAGTAGGCATAAAAAGTTAAAAATAGTTTCATTTCAGGAATCTCTTTATTCAAATCTTTACACTTATTTAATTCTGATGGCTTATTAAAATCAAATACAGAGGGTTAATTATTAAGGGGTTTATAAAAACACACTTTCCTCAGGAAAATTACTCCATCGGCTTTACCTAACTTTATGGGAATGTTTTTACTTCAGTTTTAGGCATTCATCGGACATTTTTTTAGGCAGTCGTTGTGCCGAGAGCAAGAGAGTTATAAGCGAATGGCCTGGCCAAGATGTGGTACCAGTTGGCACCAGTTGAGCCAAGCAACTTCGAGCATCTTATCTAATTACTTATATACATCTAGGGACTAACATTGTTTTTAGTTTTACAATTAAAAATTTTAAGGAATGGATATTTGTTTTCATTTTATGCTTATATCTATTACATCAAGTATTGTCACCCAGGACCGAGACTTGAAGATGTGGATGTCCCGAGAGGTGCAGTTCCATTGACTTTGGTGTCATTGGCAGCTCTGTTAGCGAGGGCTAGATTAGCAGACTTTGATCTATCCAGGTCGTTGACCCAGTCCCTCACATGCTCCAACCGATGCCACGCCATCTGCAGAACCTTCTGCGAAGCGTATCCCGATCCCTCGTGAGGTTGACCAGTGGACACTTGAGTTATGTAGTTTATGTGTTCATTTAGTTTGGACTCGACAGAACTGAGAGTCTTCAAGAATTGGTGCGTGTGTGTCTCTGCCTGTTTTTGGCTGGATTTTTCCTTACTAAGTTCAAGAAGAGCTTGACCTGAAAGAAATTAAAGAATTTATAATATAATATACAGCCCCTTTTAGTAACTCATTCTCCTCTGGAGACCTTTACATTTTTTGTTATTGAAAGCAGGCTTTTCAAAAAAAGGATGTTAAGTGGGTGATAGATGCACGTTTTTTTGTTATTGAAGGTAGGCTTTTCAAAAAAAGGATGTTAAGTAGGTGATAGATGCACGTTTTTTGTTATTGAAGGTATGCTTTTCAAAAAAAGGATGTTAAGTGGGTGATAGATGCACGTTTTTTTGTTATTGAAGGTAGGCTTTTCAAAAAAAGGATGTTAAGTGGGTGATTGGCACCTCTGGGACTCGAACCAAAAATTTATCCACACACTATCTAGATAGCATTTAGTTCGGGTTTGAATCTTGCAATTATACATAAAGACAGCAGCCAATAAAATATGTGTTAAGAAAATGAAGATAATGTTGGTAACTCTTAGTCGAAGTATGAAACAGTGTCCTACCAGTAAGTACATTGCATTAAAAAAGCACCAAAATGCCCACCTGTGTGATGAAAAAAAGTTTCCATCATCAAACACCAGTAATATCCAAGGAATAATACTTCATTCATAAATACATGCAAATTATTATTAAAAAAATATATTTCAATTGTTTCCTGAAGATTTTTAGTGTCATTAGTGAGAAAGTGAGATAGCAAACAATTGAGTATAAGAAGTACAACCTATGACAGCAGGTCGTCTCATATAGCATTCCGTATTCGTATTAGTGTAAACGAGTAAGCATATCTTATCATCTCAGTCACACCCCAGCCGAGCGATTCTATATATTTTTTTGGGATCGAGATCTCCTGACGGATGAGATCTCCTGTCAGATTTGTGTGATTTTCTATGGCTGTTATTTGCTCTTTCTTTGGATATCAGGCCAGCTTCGCCAATTTAATACGATCTATACTAAAATATGTGACAGCTCACAGTTGAAATCTGACACTGGCCCATAGAAAAAGCAAATAACAGCCATAGAAAATCATACAAATCTGACAGGAGATCTCGTCCGTCAGGAGATATCGATCCCACAAAAGATATAGAATCGCTCGGCCGATATAGAATATAGTTTGGGTCACTGGGCACAAACGAAAACGTCGCCCGGTCCTACATCTACGTCGTTCATACACACACATATTCTTTGAATGTCTATCTTTTATAAACATTACTAACTTTTTAATTAACCCGTCTAATCACAGGAGACCCAAGTTGTCCCAAAACATCATATGCCGTTATAATAACAGGAGACCCAGATTGTCCCAGAGCGAACGTGCATTATTAAAAGTTAGATATCTCTCTTCCTGTCATGCGAATATTTGTGATTTCTTTTATGGTAGAAACGGAATGAAATAATGCATCTCATTTTTTTAGAATTATATGAGCTAGGTTGTTCAGATATTTTACAAACCCGATCAAAAATGACAGTTTAATTTTGCGCCAATTTGTGACGTATCACACATTTAATTTTAAAATAAAATTGTATGAAAGTTATAAAAAGTGAGGTGACAGTTTTATTACAAATTTTGTTTAGAAAAGGAATCTGTATTTAAAATTTTGGATTTATTCTATTTTAATTACTTTAATTCAAATATTCGCAGGTGTGCATTTTTTAGCCAATTTACATTTCCAATATTAAAATTTTAATACTTTGAAACAAAAATGTTGATTTCTAATAAACACATCGGAAAGATTATTTTATCTAGATTTTGGAACAATTTTTTTTTTGCAAAAGCGTTTAAAAAAAAACAATAAATAGGAACATTTAAAATGCATGGGATGAACCAGGAATTTTGCGCGCAAACCTTGACAGGCAAAAGGGGAGGAATGCAGAATACGCCAATGTCAGGGAATTTAATAAAAATGCACTTTCTAGATGAGAAAAGTGTGTAGAAACTCATTAAAAAAAGAATTAATGTGCGGAAAGCAAAATTGAGGGAGATACAGCCGATCAAAGTTTTATAAAATTTCACTCGCAAACTGATACTATGACAGCCCGCCCGCCATCATTATGTTGGTATCACGGACTAGATACAATTGTAGAATTGTAGCCGACTACAGCGGGCTTGTGTATGTTAACCCAGCGCCGGATCTGCCCGCCCCCCCCCCCCCCCCATAACCTAACCTAACCTAACCGAACCTAACCTAACCTTTCTAGCGGGCTTGTGTATGTTAACCCAGCGCCGGATCTGCCCGCCCCCCCCCCCCCCCCCCCCCATAACATAACCTAACCTAACCTAACCTAACCTAACCTAACCGAACCTAACCTAACCTTTCTAGCGGGCTTGTGTATGTTATCTTTACATTAAGAAACAGCCTACGTTTTTAAATGGTTTGTCTGGCGGGATTCTCCATTTCAGTGCCTATTTACATTATATTATTAATTCTGATTTTCATAATTACGCGCCTCAAGTATCCCATGTAGTCGGCTACAATTCTACAATTGTATCTAGGCTCTTGTTTGTATCAGGTCCGGGATACCAACATAACGATGGCGGGCGGGCTGTCATAGTATCAGTTTGCGAGTGAAATTTTATAAAACTTTGATCGGCTGTATTTCCCTCAATTTTGCTTTCCGCACATTAATTCTTTTTTTAATGAGTTTCTACACACTTTTCTCATCTAGAAAGTGCATTTTTATTAAATTCCCTGACATTGGCGTATTCTGCATTTCACCCGGCAAAAGTTTGACGGAAAATTATTTTCTTATCATTCGAAGGGTTAAGAATTTACTGAAAACAAAAGAGTGTGCCTTACTTGCCATATTGTATCTTGAGTTTGTGAGACAATAGCGAGTCTAAATGTAATACATAGGGTCATTATGAAAACGGTAAAATTTGGGTGGTTTCATTGATTTTAAGCCGTATTGCAGTTCATATGTTTTCATATTAATATTAGGAGGTATGCTTCGACCAAGTATGAAATATAAATCAAAAACCAAACACCCATCGCTCAAATTGATATCCAATGATAGATAATAAATATTGTGTCTCTAACCTGCGCTTTGAAGGCACGTCATTATGTCTTTTTCAATTGATTCCAAGGATTGGAGGCGTTCCATTGGAGCTGTCATTTTTATGATAATGCTCCTTAATTTGTCACGTATAACGTATAACGCTTATAGAAATATATGCCTAACACGTAAAATATAATAGCACATGTGAAATCATTACACCGATTGCATACCTGCACAACACAATTTTATTTTATTTCGGTGTGAATTGCTAACAAGTAAACTAAATTCAATTCACTAAATTGCTTTTGTTTTTGTTATTGTTTAGCACGAAAAAGTTATGGGTAAGTCAAAAACGGACAATCGACAATGTCGCGATTTTTTAATTGTCTATTAATTGTCTAGATATTATTATACTATCTGCGCTTGCGCATATAACTTTTTTTTAGTATTCACCCAAAAAATACATTTTTATTATTATACGTGTGATATTCAGTGTCAATGTGCCTGTTTCACTAGGAAATTCTTTATTAAGAGCAGGAACAGTTTACAATGTAATATTACAATTTTAAAAAACCATTTTTGTAACGCAGGAGTGAGATAACAAAAGAGTTTACAAAAAGGGCCTTACTAATAAACGTGTTTTAAATATTACACAACTGATAATTCAATTTGGGAGCCAGGTGTGAGTACCGCCAGCCCAGGAACCATTTATTGGATAACCCTCTACGTTCGGTGACTTAGAAGGGGTGCCCGGGTTCATGGAGTGGGGTTTGTTCGGTTCTTGGCGGCGGATGCATCTTCCCACCAGCTGCATGGCAGGCCAGAGCATTGGAGGACCCACCACTTACCCGCCCTGGTATAGGTGACAGATGGTTACCCCTTCAAGGCTCTTGCAAGGACTCTAATTTTTTTGGTAAAAACGACCCTTCATTTGATAACGAAACTAGACCTCCAATATCTCCGCATAAGTTGTTAAGCAGCAGTATGCAAGTGCTACTATGTATAATTTTTAGTATGTAAGGATAGTATAATGAAAATCTTACCTTGACCTCTCTTAGGTGATGGAAATAATAAAGAAAAACAAAAGTAGGCAGTTTGCCTCCTCTGACAAATTTATGTACATATAAACACTTAGCATGAATTGAGTTTAAAGATAGCATCAGAAGTAGTGGGTATCCAGAGACGGAGGTGGATCGACTGGCAGGCCGGAGCATGGGAGAATGGTTGAGGGAGTCCCTTTGACTTCTCCAGCCATACTCTCGGACACACTAACCGCCAGATTGCTGCTACCCACCCCTCATACCCTTTTCCTTCCCAGAACTTCCTCTCCTTCCTTTCCCAAAAAATCGTCCACACAGCATCCCCAAAGATGACACAGGCCCCGAAGGGCATTTTTTTCCTCGGGGATTGTATAACTAATGTTAAAAAAAAATAGACAGATAAGTAAGAGATTATACCCGTTCAAAGGGTTCTGTTTTGTTTTTGCAATTTTTATTTAGATGTATGTTAATATTTTCATACATCTAGTAGGAAAATATAAAAAATACAATTTACGAAGTAGGTACAGTAAGATAAGTTTTAAGATTTTCACGGCCAAAAGCATTTTCGTTATTTGTTTTTGGGGTGTTTTGCCGTGTTGCGCTACCTCCTTCTTTAGCCAACGTTTCGGACATCGTTGCAGTGTCCATCATCAGGGCAGATTTGGCAGATCCGGTAGATGTGACATCTACCGGACACTGCAACGATGTCCGAAACGTTGGCTAAAGAAGGAGGTAGCGCAACACGGCATAACACCCCAAAAACAAATAACGAAAATAGGTACAGTAACATTCACAAATACATTTAAAAAAAGAATACTAAATAAAAAACATAACTATACAAAAATACATTATAATAGAACAGGACATGAGAATAACATTGGTGAGTAAACAAAAAATATTTTTTTTATATATAATGCACACATCCTACGAAAAGTGCTGAGACTTTTTTTTTAAATTATTTATTTGGCTTTCACCCATTAAGGGTGATCTTGGCCATTTATTAAAGTAAGTTACATATTTTTAAAATTATTTACATTTCCAGATTTTTTTTTTTGTAAATTTGTTACATTATCAATTTTTTTTAAATTATTTACATTTTCAGTTTTTTTTCAAATTAGGTACATTATCAGTTTTTTTAAATTAGTTACATTTTCATATTTTTTTTTAAATTAGTTACATTTTCAGTTTTTTACATGGAATAGATAAATTATATTAAGCAAATATAGACAATGGGCCAAGGACAAATATTCATATGATTATACAAGTGAGGCTTCCTTTACGGCATTTGGCAGACTGTTATAGAGTTTTTGCCCTTTATATGCGCTATTTTGTGTGCACGAAAGCTTAGTTTTAGGAAGCCTAAAGTCTCCGCGTCTTTTCGTAGGATAATTGTGAACATTTTCTTGAAACATAATAGTACTCTTGACATTTAGTTGAGAGTATAAAGTAATTATAACGAACTTCTCGTTACATGGCGGGTATTTTAAGGATCTCTCCTATCGCGTAACAGGGTTACGTTTAAGTACATTACAATAAACGCTGACAGTATTTGTTTTAATATTGTATGTGTAGCAACCACGCATTGTTGCTACGTCACGCTTTGGATTGCACCCGAAATGTATCGATATTTCCAGAGGCGGCGCCCGTGTTAAAATATATGCAAGCGAAATTACTAGAGCGCCCGCCAGCCGTCGAGTATGGACGGTACACGACTGAACAGTAAGTACCTAGTGCATTGGAACAGAGTCGTGGACCTACCTACCTCTCACACATTCCAGAAAAGGTACGAACCATTGTACGCTTGAAATGCACAGTTCCAGCGCTTTCGAACAACTCGCCGAGTGACGATTTACCACTAATACTCCACTCGTCTGGCCATATAAAAGGCGCCCAGCAACAACGAAAGTATGAGTATTCGTTCAACTTACCGAGCAGTCGTCTCGTCTATCCGCAATCAACCTTGACCCAGTGTGTATTATTTAATATCGTAAAACTGTTACGCTGACCGTGTTTGTGTGCTTACGAATTATAATTATTGTGGGAACTCATTAAAGGTTTATTTTATCACGCAATCTCGTTTTTCTACATTCAACCACCAGCCTACACTCGAGTACCTACATTGGTGACCCCGACGTGATGTACGACGTACATTGGTGAACCCGACAGTGAGCACGACCTACATATGTAAAGATTCGTTAGATTAACTAACCCCGTAGCTCAAAAGGCGTACGATAGAACAACGGAGAAGATAGACAATTTAATGTTACTTCATATGTCACAAAGTATAAGGTGATGGCAGAGTATAGTTCTGCTTACACCAAGCAATAAAGAAGACAGACTTACAGTGGTTCAGTAGATATGACTGGTTTATTTATGAGTAGATGTGTCAAGCAACAGCTCTGTCGATTGTTATTTTGTTATTTATCAATAAACCAAAGTGAGTACATACCTTTTTTAATTTAAACAGAACCCTGCTCATTAAAATTGATATTATGAGAGTTGTTTTCAACTCCCATAAATTTGGTGACCCCGATAAAAACACGCGAAATCAATATTATTTATGCCACTGATTTTATTTGACCGCTTACCTACATCCTATATTGCACTCGCTAGGTCGAATCACTAGTAGACAAGTAGCCGAGCCTAGCCGAGTAAAATTGGCTATTAGAAAAGGGCAGTTTGTGTACTCGGGCGTACAACGCAAGGCCGGCTCCCTTTTATTGGCCAGTATTTTAATTGCCGTCTAGACAATTTTTCGCGTTTCCATACCGCGGTCAATGTTTCTTACGTAGGGTTCTAATATTATAAATATAAAACAGGTACCACCACTTGGCGCTTAAGACCATTGTTTGCCGGCGACCGAAGTAGATCTTCAATAATCTCATGTCTTTCGTTTGTCCCTTTCTAACGAAATATTGTATTTGCGGTGTG
The DNA here is from genome assembly GCA_929108145.2 of Limnephilus rhombicus. Taxonomy (NCBI): domain Eukaryota; kingdom Metazoa; phylum Arthropoda; class Insecta; order Trichoptera; family Limnephilidae; genus Limnephilus; species Limnephilus rhombicus. Next base: position 21,987,847 of record OV815271.1, on the reverse strand, counting down.
TAGCGGGGAGGCGGGAAGGGAAGATTTCTATGTAGTGGTATTTAGTTGCAGCGCTAGCGAGCAAAATATGGTGTTATAGAGTTTTAAAGAAAAGGGCGCGTAATTATTATGTAACATCATTTTATCGGAGAATACGAGGAATGATCTTTTTGTGTAGTGCCTTGAAATTAACGGATATATTATATTGTTATAGGAGATACGGGAATCGGATGCATGACGTAAAATTGTAAATAAGTAAAATTGAGAGGTTAAACAAAATAAGGCATTTATTTCCATGCCCGAATACTTGCACGAAGACGGTGCAATGCCCCTTTTGTTGATAATATCTATAGCGACACGTCCTATAACATGGGAGACTTCCGACATATTTCGTAATGGTGTTAGTGTGTCCGGTGTCCCGCGTTTCGACGTGTACACAGTATAAACGCGAGAAACCACCGAAACAAAATTTTAATTTTATATGTCAATATATTTTCGTCAAGACGAGAAATCACCCTTTTGCTTAGTTCATTCAATATTAGCTGAGACATGTATTGTTAGAAGAGCTCCGGAAAAAATAATGATAATATTATACAATTCTGCAAGGAACTCTACGAAACATCTATGTATAAAAATCAATGTATGTTTGCTTGTATGTATGTTTGTTCCATACGCGTTGCTAAACCAATCATCCTATTGCGATGCAATTCTGGGGATTTGATGTGCGCATGCTCGCGATGGTTAATATATATAGTGGTGAGATTTTTTTTTTTTATGAATATTAAGAGAATGTTAGAATTTTAGAATTTTAGAATTTCTGAAATATTATTAGAATTTTAAGAGTCCCAACTGCTCCCATCTGAAGCCAGTGAGATGCCTCACGGCATCCCCAATTGGGGTATGCTGTGAGGCTGAAGGTAGTGGGGAGGGGAAAGAGATCGGGAAGAGGAAGGTGGGGAAGTACCTGGCTATTCAGATCTGGTCACCAAACACGGCTAATACCATTTCAAGCAACGTTTCAATTCTGAATGGTGGTCTTACATCAGGGCGATACTGAGAGTATCTTCCACTCTGGAACGTGCCGCAAATATACTAGGTATATATGCTTTAAGTGGCACGCGAGCTGTTTGAAAACTGAATGTATCGGGACTGAATTTATGGAATGCGGGAGGAGGGAGGGGAGTTAGCAGGACGGGAGAAGCGGAAGATGGGAGTAGAGAGAGGGAAGACAGAGTGGGAAAACGTGAGGAGAAGGGTACGAGAGAGAGGAAAGGGAACGGGACGAATGGGAAAGGACACGCAGGGAGAAACAATGTCTTTATTAAGTGACATTGCATCGCATACCGGGAACTCGCCAGTAAGAAATAAAATATTGTACCTTTAGAAAACTTAAATTCAAAATAATAACAATTTCAATTCTCAGCGAGTTAATTTCAAGGAAAAGTTCATCAATATAATGTCGTAGAAGACATAGAATATTTTTGGAATAAAAAAAAAACAGCAATAAAAACGCCTATAAAAATTTGAGTGTTAATACTCATTTTGGGAGAGAGGTATGGGTGCCGCAGCCCAGGGAACCATTTATTGGATAACAAACACCTCTGCTACAGCTCACACCAATTTCATGGCAGGCCAGATTGGGAGAGACTGGTTGAGGGATACCTTTTGATTTCTCCAGTAGGGCTCTCTCGGAACATCGCCTTTCACCGCACGGGGAGGGATAGAATCATTCGTCCGTCACTCCTGGACACACTGAACCCAGATTCCAACCCACCCCTTCTACCTTTTTATTTCCCAGAACATCCTCGCCTTCCTTTCCTAAAAATACCCTCCACTCAGCATCCCCGAAGATGACATAGGCCCTTATAGGGGAGAATTATTTTCTTCTGGGCATGCGTGGAGCTATTGTATAAAAACATAATCTTGTCCTTTGTTAATATGTCAGATTTGAAAGTCAAATAATATGTGTAACTTCACATTCAATTATTCTGTAAAGTTCCAAAATCGGCGTCTCGGAATTTACTATGTATATATATATATTTGTTTTCTATACATACGCCTCAGATCTCTTTTTACAGCTTTTTTTAACATTAGCTCCACACAGGAGGCCCTGAGGAAAATAAGGGGTCTTTTTAGGAAAGGAAGTTCTGAAAAATAAAAGGTTAAGTATTGCGGATGGTTAGGAATCTGTGGGTCAGTGCATTTAGGAGTGAGGGATGCAAGAATCCATCCCTCCCACTGCGATGCAAGGCGATGTTCAGAGAGAGTACCTACGGCTGGAGACGTCAAAGGGTTTCCCTCAACCATTCTCTCCCGATCCGGCCTGCCATGCAGCTGGTGGGCAGACGCATCCGCCACCAAGACTCGGACAAACCTCACCCATGAACCCGGGCAACCCTGCTAAGTCACCAAACGTAGCGAACCATTTGGGATGACCTATGGCAGAAGTGTTGGTTATCCAATAAATGGTTTCCGGGGCAGTGGTACGCATACCCGCCTCGCATTCAGTCTAGGTACCTACTTTCATTCTCCTCTGCCAGTTCCCATGCCTCACTGCCATAAATACCTAGGTAGGTAGGTACCCCGATATCGTAGAAAATATATAAAAAATAAAAGCTGAACTGCAAAAAATGATAATCTTACTACCTACCAAGTAAACACAAATACGTTGAATATGGTTCTCGATTTTTTCGGTAACGATTCGAAAACGATTCTAAAACAACGAACACCTGAATATTGTCAACAAACAAAGACATAGATACACCCATTGTTAATGTATGGCGATTGAGTTATGTATGTATTAGTTTGTCTGGCGCGATTTTACTCCTTCCCCCGACCCGCGCAAGCTACCCCGTACAAGCTGCCCCGTCCGGCTGGCAAATGAGTGGATGAGACAACAACAAAAAACCTAAGTAATTTTACTACAAATCTGCGCGTATCTAAATTCGGTTTTTTACACGAATAAAACTGTTTTCAGTGCAGAATAAAATTTTATCGTATACTTCATCATATTCCTGACTCCGGATGTGAGGAGTTTTTTTTTTTAAATTGCGTCCATATGCCCAGAAAAAAATTCCAAAGTTGCCTCCTAAATTCATGGATAAATCGTCATCTTTTGGGGCCTATGTTTTATAATTTAAAGCAAAAATCGAAAATCGGATTCACATCCTAACTGTATACATGCCTAACTTATCATTTTAAAAAAAGAAAAAAACAATTAATTTGATATTTTAGCCGTAAATCCAAAACAAAATTTTGTATGAAACAGGCCACGCATGCGTTCCTCTTAACGTAATTTTCTTATCGCAAATAAACTACGTCACGGAGTCAATCGATTTCAAATAATATTATTACACATTTATTATTATTACACGTAATAAATTATACATTTATTATATTTGAGACTGCGCACCATTACAATTAAAGTTGCCCAAGCGAGGTAATGGCTAACACGCAGCAAAATAACGATAAAGATATGACGGACCAGGGCACTAGTCATCAGGTTGCAAAAGTGGGGGTTCGGATGCCGCCTTTTTGACGGGATAAGTGTCAACTGTGGTTGACGCAAATTGAGGCTCAATTTATCATTGCCGGCATTAGTTCCGATGCAACAAAATACTACTCTATCGTAAGTTGCCTGGACAGTGAAACACTAACAATGGTTAGTGACATCGTTTTGAACCCACCCACACGGGATATGTATGCCACATTAAAATCGGCATTGGTGACTAGGTTTACAGAGTCCGAGAGAAAAAAACTGCCAAGCTCGTATACGGACTTCAGCTTGGAGATAATACACCGTCTAGCTATTACGTCAGATGAAAGAACTGGCAGGACCCACCATCATCAACACGGAACTCTTCAGGACGCTGTGGTTACAACGGCTGTCTAATAACATGCAAGCTATACTGACTGTATCGGCCGACCAGGACTTAGACAAGCTAGCAGAAATCGCCGACAAAATGGCAGATATCTATAACAGCAATGATTTATGCCACGTAGAAGAAGGTTTTCCTAGTTCATCCTGCTCAACTAAAATAAGCGATGGAAAGCTAATGGAAATTAATAAACAGAGGCGATTAAGGTCACTATCGCATAACAGGTATCAAACAAAAAAAGTTTACGAACGATGCTGGTATCATTACAAGTTCGGAAAACTTGCGAAAAAGTGCATCGCACCCTGTGATTGGCCACCAACGACTAACTAACGACAAAACTAAAGAAGCTCTGTTTCAATGCAACTCACATAGAGCAAATTGGAAAAAGGTTGCACATCTGGGACCGGCAAAACAATATAAACTTTTTGATTGATTCCGGCGCGGAAATATCTGTAATTCCCAACAAATTCAAAATACCACGATCATTTGAACAACACGAGCCAAATGTGGCCCTCTACGCGGAAAATGGTACTCCTATCAAGACGCACGGACTACGCCGAATGATGGTTAACTTCGGATTGCGTCGAACATTTCCATGGACATTTGTCATAGCCGAAGTCGAGCGCGCAATTTTGGGGGCAGATTTTTTAGAAAATTTTAATCTTACCCGATTTTCTTATTACCCGATTCCACAACTGAACGATTTCGCTCACAAGTTATCTAAAGCCAACATTTTTAGCACTATAGATTTAGTTCGTGCATACCACCAAATTCCCATTAGTTTGAGTGATTTTTTTTTTTTACAGTGAATACCGCACAAGAATCTCAACTGCTCCCGTCTGGAGCCAGTGAGACTATGGCATCCCCAATTGGGGTATGTTGTGAGGCTTAAGGTAGTGGGGAGGGGAAGGAGGTGGGGAATAGGAAGGTTGGGAAGTACCTGGCTATTCAGATCTGGTCACTAAACACGGCTAAAGCCATTTTCAAGCAACGTTTCAATTCTGAATGGTGGTCTTACACCAGGGTGATACTGATAGTATCTTCCACTCTGGAACATGCCGCAAATATACTATATATTATTTTAAATTAATTAATTGTGAAATAACACAAATTAATCAAATATTAATTAGATATTCCAAAGAAAGCCATCATAACACCATTTAGTCTCTTTGAGTTCACACATTTACAATTTGGGTTTTTGTAACGCGGCACAGACGTTTCAACGCGTTATAAATCAAGTACTGAATTGGCTTGGAATTTTGTTTTGCATATATCGATGACATTATGATTGCTTCGGAGGACGAAAACGAACACATGGAGCACCTCGAAACAGTCTTCAAACGTCTTGAGGAACACGGTTTGATTATTAACGCCGAGAAAAGCACGTTTGGTCAATCCAGTATTAAATTCCTTGGCTACCAAATTTCAAATGAGGGAACGACTCCACTTTCCGATAAAGTGGAGATCATCGAAGATTTCCCAAGACCAAAAACAGCAAAGGACATGCGCAGATACTTAGGTATGCTGAATTACTACCGAAAGTTCATTCCAAAGGCTGTGGAGGCCCAACGTTTGTTGTACGCCATAATCGCCAATACAAAAAAAGCAGACAAGCAACCAATCCAATGGACAGAGGAGCTCATTAAGGCATTCGACCAGACCAAAGTTGATTTGGCTAATGCTACACTCCTAACACATCCAGAAATATCATTAGACCTCGCAATTATGGTGGTTGCATCAAATTTTGCTATAGGCGCAGCAACAACGAACAGAAAAGCAAAGGAAATGGAAACCGCTTGGATTTTTTTTCACAAAAACTCAACAACGCACAAAAAAATTACAGTACTTATGATAGAGAACTCACAGCCATTTACGAAGCAATTAAGTACTTTCGAGGACAGGTTGAGGGTAGAGAAGTCACCATATATACCTATCATAAACCCTTATGCTTTGCGTTCACCAAAAAATCGGATAATGATTCGCCAAGGCAAAGACGACAGTTAGATTTTACCGCGCAATTTACAACAAAAATCGTTTTTTTTTTTTTTTTTTTTTTTTTTTTTTTTTTTTTTTTTTTTTTTCCTGTACGTATTTATTTATTTATATTTATATATATTTTTTTTTACAGTTTTTTAGAGAAAATGTGTCCTAACTGGGGTACCCCGTTCTAAGGACACATTGTACAAGTTTTATTATTTTAATTATAAGTAAATACCTAATCTATGTCAGAATATTGCCAAGGGAAATTATTAAGTTATATCTAAAAGAAAGTACAAAACAAAGCATTATTCTTTGTTGGGTTGCAAAATTAAATCTATTTTCTTCCTTCCCATGTCCATAATCCATATTTTTATGCTTCTTTTGAAGGCGGTTATTTTTTTTGTGGTTTTCATTGCAAGAGGGAGTAAATTAAATAATTTTACAGAGAAGTATTCCATATTTCTTTGTCCAAAAGTCGTTTTAGTTGTAGGTTGGTAGAATGTATGTTGTAATGTAGATCTTGTGAATCGGCCCGAGTTTGTCTGTGTAAAGTTATCCTGATTTTTGAATGCGTACATTAGAATATCTTTTGTATATAATTGTTTCAGTGACATTAAATTCAGCGCTTTAAAAACATAGTCTGTAGGGGTTCTGATGGGCACTCTAAGTATAATTTTCAGAATTGCCCTTTGTGCTATGAGGACTGGTTTTATAGTGGAATCGCATGAGCTTCCCCATCCGATAAGACCATATTGTAGTTGAGATTGGGCTAAGGCATAATAGATTTTAATTAGCTGTTCTTTATCTAAAATGTTTCTTATTGTTTTGAAAAAATAGGTTAGTTTTTTTAATTTGTTGCTCACATTTTCCACTTGGGAGTTCCAATTTAAGTTTTGATCAATTATTATTCCAAGATATTTTATTGTTTGTATTTCATTCAATTTTGGACAGTTGCAAGGAGTTTCTCGGTTCACGTTTATACAGTCTTTATGAATTTTTATGTTTAGGTTTGTATTGAGGTTATCCGTCTGTTTGTTGTGGATTTTGAATTTAATATAATTAGTTTTTGTATCATTTAGTGTTAGTGAATTTGAATCAAGCCATTTTTTTACCCGATTCATCCCTTTTTCAGCTTTTTCAAATACAGTCTCCCATGACTTTCCATGGAATAGAAGGACTGTGTCATCTGCAAAACTAATGACTGAGCCGTGACAGTTTAGTTCACATAAATCATTTATATATATCAGGAATAAAATCGGGCCTAAGACACTGCCTTGCGGGATTCCATATTGGATTTGTATTGGTTGACTTGATTCATTTTGAATCCTGACTAACTGTAACCTTTCTGACATGTAGCTTTTAATGAGGTTTAGTTCACGTCCTGAGATTCCAATCTTTTTGAGTTTTTCTAGAAGATATGTGTGATCAATTGTATCGAAGGCTTTACTTAGATCTAAAAATATTCCGATACACTTATTTCCGTTATCGAGACTATGTTTTATACTTTTTACAATAGAGGCGATGGCATCGGAGGTTCCTATATTTTTTCTAAATCCGTATTGATTTTCAGATAGTATGAAGTTTGTTTCAAGATATTGAGTGAGCTGCTTCTTTATGACTTTCTCTACTATTTTTGAAAGATTATTCAATATTGTTATCGGTCTATAGTTATTTATATCCGCTTTATTGCCAGTTTTAAAGATTGGTATAACATTGGTTTACACACCCGGAAACGAAAATCAGGTAGCCGATGCATTATCGAGGATTGAAGTGACACAGATTCCATCGCCTATCAATTATGAAGAGATGGCGTTAGACCAAAACAGCGACTCAGAACTCATCGCAATCATGAACACTGAGACTTCTCTGCGCTTGGAACGTGTCCAGATTCCCGGAAGTCCTACAACTCTATGGTGCGATATGTCCACTGGTGTTACAAGACCATTTATACCAAAGGTTTGGAGACACCGTATACTTGATAACATGCACAGTATTTGTCACCCCGGCATTGGAGCTACCTACAAAACACTTAGGCAAAGATTCGTTTGGCCTAAGATGCAAAGAGACGTAAAAGAGTTCGTCACCACGTGCATATTATGCCAGAAGGCCAAGGTAAATAGGCATACCCACAGTCCTATTGGAACATTACCGTTGCCCAAGGAGAGGTTTAGAAATATCCATATTGATTGTAAGGGACGTGTCCGCCACTCACATAGACTGTAACATAGGGGGCCGGTAAGTCTATATCAGCCGCTGGGTCTCGTGAAATGAAAGTCCAGATTGTAGGTGAATTTCCGTCGAGAAATGTTCCGGTGGCAGAGAGAGAGGTGTAGCTGTCGGGATTCTGTACTAGAGTGCCCGCTTAGGGCTGGTTCCCGCGTATTTATTACGAAAAATCCACCTTGCTTGCGTTCAGCGAGAGCGAGATGGGCCAGCTGCCTTTTTTCTCTGGCTAGCCGTGTTTAGCGGGGCGGGGGTCGTAACTACCGCCAACAATTCGCGTGACGGGCGCTATGACCTTTGGGGCTACCCTTTTCTCTGTATTCTCTGCCAACCAAAACCATCTCCTTCCGGCATATTTATTATTTCAAAAATACAATTACAAAAATATTCGACATAATCATAACAATATTACAATATTCAAGCAATAACAAATGATTCTCGGCGCTCTAGTTGACTGGCTGTGCGGTAGGGCGCCCGCCCGCGGCGAGCGGAGGGGGGACGGTACAGCACTCCAGCGTTTAAACCTCCCAGCCCCGGCCGCCGTCGTTATCAGTTATCATACGACTAATGCCGGCTGAAGAGAGAGGGTGTCCGCCGTGCGACAGGAAATTAGAAAACGAGGAAGTTAGCAAACACTCCTCGTCTTCTATTTTCCCGATAACACGTCTGTTACATTGATATTGTTGGACCCTTGCCTCCATCACGTGGCAACAACTACCTATTGACCATTATAGATTGTTGCACTAGATGGCCAGAAGCGATTCCCATTAAGGATATCATGGCAGAGACAGTTGCTCTCGCTCTCATGGAGAACTGGATAGCTAGGTTTGGAGTGCCCGATACAATAACGTCGGATCAATGACGTCAATTTGAAAGTAAGCTCTTCGAAGACCTCATGAAATTGTGTGGTGGAAAACACTTAAGAACAACAGAGTACCACCCGCAAGCAAACGGCTTAATAGAGCGATGGCATAGAACATTAAAAGGGGCTCTAAAAGTAGCCTCCACAAGCAGTTGGTCGGAGAGACTTCCATTGATTCTCTTGGGCCTCAGATCTTGCGTTAGACAGGATGCGAAAATATCACCGGCGGAAATGACATACGGAACTCCACTTAAGCTCCCGGGAGATTTTTTCACGAAGACAACACCAACAGATCCAGAGACGTTCGCTAGAAAGGTCAGCAATATGTTGAAATATAAACCCATACCAGCTACAAACACACGGTACACGGTTTGTTGGGAACTTGCACTCATGTTTTTATTTGAACAGACTCGGTAAAAGCTTCCTTGCAGGCGCCATATGAAGGACCCTTCAAAGTATTGATGATTCTAAGAAAATGTTGGTTGAAATACGCGGCCATCAAAAGTACATAAGCATTGATATGCTAAAACCTGCTTTTCTCCCAACAGATTTGGAGGATAAAGAAATCCCCACTATTAAACCGACCACACCAATAAAAGTTACTGAGAAAACACCAGAGAGAACAACTCGATCGGGTAGACGAGTTAGATTCCCTGAAAGATGGGCATACTAAGCACGAGATATCTTCGAACAATTGTGCTCTTCATTCCATACAATCATCTGTATCTCCTTCATGTATCTATACCTCTTCAGTCCAATATTTCACCCACCAGCTAGAGGATTCAAGGAGGACTTCAGGAAGGATGATCATCATTCTAGGAGGGGAGGCATGTGGAGTGTCGATACTCCCACCACCATTGGGACGAGAGGTGGGGAGAGACTCGGCACGGCTCGTCACTCCGTGACAGTAGATGTATCAAGCAACAGCTCTGTCGATTGTTATTTTGTTATTTATCAATAAACCCAAGTGAGTACATACCTTTTTTTATTTAAACTGAACCCTGCTCATTATATTTGATATTATGAGAGTTGTTTTCAACTCCCATAAGACCATGTATCATTGAATTTAGATAATTGCCCAAACTGAGTGACCAATGCATTTTCAATTGATCTATCATAGTGAAAACGACGTTAATTTTAAACAGTTCTTGGGAATTTGTTGGTATCTCATCTGCAGCTTAATATTCAAATAATCGCTTCTTTCTTCGGCATCGGACTGGCTTAAAAGTAGAATCTATCCCAGCCTGGGAAGCTATTTCCTTAGCTGTTATTTGAGCAGACGAATAAGTCCGGTACTGCTTCACAAATTTCGAGCAGTTTTTCAGCAATTGCGATGCATTTGCTAAGTCCATAGTTTCAGACTGCATAGCTTTACTTATGAAAAAGTATATCGTACCAAGCTACCATTGTAACTATGAATTCAAATTGCTCCACGTTCTGAATCAGTGACAAAGCCCCTGATGCAGCAATTGAGCCATTCGTTTCTTGGCGAAGATTCAAAAGGGCATCATGAACTGAAGAGTAGTTACAGCCTACGTTGGCAACAGTTCTTGCTCCCCGCACCGACCACACGATTTGAGCGCACGTCGATAGATTGTCGATCGGTTTTTTTTTCATAAGTTTTTATTCCAGTAAAAAAGAAAATAACATTTTCACTTACTTAACTAGAATATTGAATTATGTACTTTTTACATTATATTACATAGTTTTTACATTATCAGTGGTCGGGTGTTTTCGGCGCCCCCTTTATGATGGCGCCCTGTGCGGTCGCACCACTCGCACCGCCCTAGGACCGCCCCTGGCTACACTACAAATCAATCATAAATTATTGATTTGTAAATATAAATATAAATTTATATTTTTAAGTTCTGGGGGTTTTTGAAAAATCTCGATTTCGTTTGCAATTGCAAAATCTGAAAAACAAGACTCAAAATTTGAATTTAAAGCACCCAATCCCAACCCAAATAAAGCAGAGTATCAGTTTGCTGACTGAGTGTTGGGCATGCATTAATATGCGTTGAACATTTTTTGTTCAGTTGAAATTGAAACAACAATTTTTATCGAAAGAACTAGTATGAGTGTATTAGGCTGGGATTGGAGGGAGGGGGTGGCTAGCGAATTCCTGAAGGTACGATTTCCCTACAATATAGCTATGTCTTGTCTAGAGATGCCACGAATATTCGGCTACTATTCGGTATTCGGCATATTCGGCTACTTTTTTTAAACTATTCAGTATTGCGCCGAATATTGCGAACCGTTCGGCCGAATACCGCATACTAAATTATTTAAAAAAAAACGCCCAATATTACCTACTCACAATTTTTTTTATTTCAACAAACAATCCGCATATTTAATACTTAACTTATCAATGTTAAGTTAAGATGAATGAAAACATTTTTTTCAGCATTTGTTGATAGCAAGCGATTGCGCTTTTCATCATAAATTATACATGCTTCCGAAAAAAGCCGCTCACTATGTACCTACACTGCTACCGGGAGATTATAAATAAATCTTAGCAAATTCTGCTAGGCTTGGATACTGTTTTGCGTTTTTAAGGGTCTGCTTTCCGATATAGGCGAACAGTTTTTATGTATTTTTAAGATATACACACTACAAGTTTCAATGTATTTGTTAAGGTAATATAGGTAGGTACACAATATAAGTAACACAATTTGATGTAACAATCAACAAATAATGGGTGCTGTGGCACGACCTACTCGTGGGTCGTTTGGTATATTTATGACCTACTCGCAAATGAAACAAATACGCCCACGGCATGGTTACCGCATGTACTTCAATGATGCAGGTCGAAACCGGTCACCCACGAAATGTAGGCTAAGTGTCACCGAATATTCGGCCGCCGAATATTCGTCGCTTCGGCCGAGAGCCTAGCAAAATATTCGGTATTCGGCAAAATCACTATTCGTGGCATTTCTAGTCTTGACCCTGGGACTTAATGGAGGAGGCTGTGTGGCAATTAGGCTAAAAAGTTTGGAAACCCCTGCTCTCTTATCTGTCCTCCATCATTGCACAAGCCACATTTCCACTTATAATGATGAAAGTGGGTGTATTTTCAATATTCTAGTACATTACATTACAGGTACATTATGTTTGAGATTTTTTATGAAAAATATAAATATGAAACCGAACATAACGTTTTCCTAAATCAAACACTGGATCGCCCCTTATTAATTTTCCAAGGAAAGGATCACTTTTGGAAACTTTTTTTTTTTGCTTTTATAAAATTTAAAAATTTGAGCCATGCCCATGAGCAAAAATAAATGGTAATCTTGAAATTTTAAATCTCTCAAATTGTTATAGGGGATGTGTGTGGAAAGAAACACCAATTTTATGTGAAAATACACAATTTCGGTGGCTTTAGAGTTCATTTCTTACTTAATTAGCATCCCACACGTAGAGTTCGGGAACGTGTCCCGCGCCACTTCAGGCTGCCGCGCAGAAAAGTCAGAACTGCTGTTTTTACTTTTCTGCGCGGCGGCCTGAAGTGGCGCGGGACACGTTCGCTCCAAACTCTACGTGTGATGGTGTGGGGGTACTATAGGGAGTTTTTTTACTTAGTAGAAATTATTTTTCATTCGCCCAGTGTTCCACGCTCACGTTCCAACTTCAAACGTTTGGACGATCGTGTGGAGGGGTGTTCTTGCCAACTCGCACGAACCACCAACCAGCCTGCCGCAGCTGTCCACCAGTTAACCAGTATCAGCATAAATATACCAAACCACCCACAGTATCAGTCTGCGAACATCATAAATACAATCATATTTATATTTATGGCAAACATACTGCTAATGGCAGGCGATCAAGACCCGCGTGCAATGACAATATTATTACGGAGAGTGGAAAAACAACACGACATGTTTTCAAACAATTGTTTGAAAACATGTCCGTAAGGGGCAATTAATTTATTACGTAAGACGATTTAAGGGGGGGAGGGGGGTCGACCATGTCTAATTTTTTCTTACAAGGGGGTGGGAGGCAGTGGCGTAGCTAGCATGGGTGCCACCCGGGGCGGATATCACCTCCCGGGGCGTGGTGTCACCCCCCCCCCCTCTATTAAAGTTGACTTGAGAAAAAATTGAAAATGCTAATTTCGACTTCATAGAATTTCAGATTTCAGAGAATTTCAGATTTCTCCAGATAAAAAGACCTAGACACAAAATTCGAGGCACTCCACGGGGAACATACGAGTATGAAGGAAAATAACACACCGTGTTCATGTATACAATTGACAATATCCTTCGTAAAAAAATCCACGGTCGAGTGTCACCCCCCTATCGGGTGGCACCCCCCCCCCCCCCCCCCCCTCGCAACGCCACTGGTGGGAGGGAGTCTCGATAGTTCTTAAGTAAGATCACAAAAATGCGCAAAGACGCACACCAAGGATCTGGAATTGCTAGCTACAAAAACTGTCTGCGACGAGTTCATTTACTTAATAAATGGCTGATAAAGTACCGAAATGTATTAGTGATGAGATAAAAAAAAACGCAAAGGAGGAATCTACACCGGATGCAGCACACGTAGATCAACTGACACTTGTGATTAGAAATGTTTTAGTTTTGTTTTTTGTTTGCCAAAAGTTAAGAACGAGCACCACTTTCCATTTTCGTCCCTTGTGCAGCTCATTCATTAAAATTTGGTGGAAACCTCGGCCGCTGAGTCTTGTTCAGAAGCCTGTCACTTCTTGATGTTGCTGGAAGAGTTATATAATTTCTTTGTGAAGTCAACCGAACGTTGAAAAAAAATGATTTATGAAATATGAAGAGGAAAGACACTCAAGAGAGTAAACCTCACACGTTAGTCAGCAAGAGCAGATGTCTTTAAAAGTCGAGATTCCTGGGATGAAGTACCTACGGTACTACGGTTCTAAAAATGATTGAAAATGACGCTTTAGAGAGCAACCTATTCCGCCAATTAAAGCAAAGGAAAATCGCCTCAAATCAGAAAAACTTAAAACTGCGTTTGTGATCTTATTTTGAAACACTATTTTGGAAAGACTAAATAAAATGAGTGCTTAGATTTAGAGCTCATCTGTTGATGTAGGTACTGATGGTATCTGATCTTTATGGATCTCTTCTCGAGTTTATTATAGTAGTAATAGTGAGTGGTTATGATAGGTGACAACTTCTAAGAAGAAGGAAGGGGCGGCGAAAATGAAGTGGCCTATAAATACTTATGAAAAGTTTAAATCAATCCGGCCCTGGTTCGGAGTTGGAAGGTTGGCTTCAGTCTGGAAATGGTGACGTAGCATAAGAGATGTATTACATAGGCTATAGCGCCGTTTACACGCACACTTCGGAGCGACCGAGTCCCGCGCCACTTCAGGCCGCCGCGCAGAAAAGTAAAGACCGATAGGTTTACAGCGCAGTTCACTGTGAGACTTTTCTGCGCGGCGGCCTGAAGTGGCGCGGGACTCGGTCGCTCCGAAGTGTGCGTGTAAACGGCGCTATTAACAAATAGTTTTTATTTGGATAGAAAAGGGAATAGGTAAGTACCTACAATTTTTAATTTTAAAAGGGAACTATAGTCTGTCTAAAAAGAGTAGAGAATATAAAAATTGGAACTACTAAATTTGTAGACTGGCAACACCAATTTAACTGTCAAATATTTTTTTGAAGTGCAATGACACTGAATGTACAGAACACAGTAAACCACATTTAAAAAAAACATTTTTTCTCCATGACATAAATTTGATTAAAAGGTGATTTATAAAGCGATTTGCTTTAATTTAATTTAACATAAATTTGAATTTAACAATAGATAGAAAGGAAGAATGACTAATGGTGAGTTTAGTTATACTACTTTTAGATCTGAATGTTAAATATATTCAGATCTAAAATTAGAGACATGATCTAAAGCCCAGGCAGCGCTAGGTACTTTATCTAGTATTAAATAAATATGAGCAATTTCTAAACTGTGCTTTATATTTTATTACATTATAGTTATTCTTCATTATGTTAAAACGAAACAAAATTTCAAAGGTATAATAATAATATACCTATATTCAATTCTAATTTTGAGATATCGGCGAGTATCTATACCGCAATGTAAAAATATTTTTTCCACTATTATGCCTTTTTAATTTTTTATAAAAATGTAGATTACACAGCTTTACTTTAACTCCATGAGTTATGTGTTTAGTATTGCCATTTGATCAACAGTGGCGCCCTCATATATTTTCTACTCTTATTTGACAAACTGTACTATCAAAAAGCGGCCTGCAGGGCCTTGCAGCAAAAAACTGTTTTTATCTGCTAGTGATAAATTATTTTGTCACTGGCAACATTTATGTTGTTCTGTCAAAAGAAAGTAGCAAACGGGAAGCAACAACTAGTGACATTCGAATTCAAGTTGTCGCAAAATTTCTTAAAATACACTAATAAAATACCTGTAGTTCTCCTTATTTTTTTAATCAATCATGAGTGATAATGAAGGTGTTGGTGATAAGTCGAAAAGGAAGCTGTCGAATGTCGAGGCATCATCAGATACTGGTAATAGTGATTCCAAACCACCAGCTTATAGAAAGAGGTTTCAGCCGGAATGGTTGGGTTCATTCAGCCCCTTCAAGACCTGGGTGAGACCTATTTACGATAACAAAAATAAATGCAAGTGCATCGCGTGCGATGCTATACTGGTGTGCGGAAAATCGGAACTTGATAAACATGCTTCTAGTAAAAAACACCAAAAGAGAGTCCAAGACTTGCCAAAGGAGAGTCCGGCGAACACATTCATAGATATTCAAATGCTTCCACAACCGTCACCACTCGACGAAGAAAGAAGTATGGAAATACCTGATGAAGATTATATCTCTATGAAAGTAGGTGTTCCAATCCCTTGAATTCTGTTACATGTTATGAAACTTCTGAACTGATTTTTTTTACAATAAAATGATCAATTCCAACCAATGACGTTATGTATAATGTATAGACTCGCTTTGTCCCACAAACTGAATATGGAATGTGGCACGTAACAGCAAGTAAACACTCGTGTTTTCAGTAAATTCTTAATTACAAGGTTTTTCATGTGTGATAAAGATAGATATTCAAAGAATATGTGTGTATGAGCGACATAGACCGGCGGCGTTTGCCGAATTTATTAAATTATTTCTGCCGAATATCAGATTCTACATCACGGTTCTGACTGAGTTGCCAAGATACGCTTACTCGCTTAGGCGGCCCCTAGACGCTACAATAACATTGTACAATATATTTTATTGAACAATATATTTTATTGTACAATAAGATTGAAAAGCGCTTAGAATCCAAATGGGTAAATTTTTGAGATCGCTGGCTAATACGCACTTTTAAAAAAAAAAATCTTTTGATTCACCTTAATTACATTAAAAGACAACTATTTGCATTGGGGGAAGTGGAAAATATTTCATTCTAAATTTCGATTACGTAAAATAAAAATTAGCTTTCATTCTGTGAAACGAGACCATCCATTTTCAAACATTGTTTTCAAATATCATTTTGTTATGTTGGTATTCTTGTATGAAAAGATGTTAGAGCAAAGCGTAGCAGACTTCATGGGAATTCTAGGTTTGTGTAACATGGTTTGTGATACAAAAGAAAGTGCCCCTTTATAACGCCTACTCGCGTCAAGGCAAGAAAAACATCCCAGTTTTCAAGTAGTTTAGCGGCTACGCTAGGTTTGTGTAACATGGTTTGTGATTCAAAAGAAAGTGCCCCGTACCTTCAAAATCTTCTAGCCGTTCGTTATACATTCAAGTGTATCAGGAATACCAACATACCTACCAAAGTGACAGCGAAAGAGCTAATAGCTAATGGCGTAGGTACAATCTCACAAGACGAAAGCTAATTTTTAATTTTACGTAATCGAAATTTAAAATGAAATATTTTCCACTTCCCCCAATGCAAATAGTTGCCTTGTAATGTAATTAAGGTGAATCAAAAGGTTTTTTCAAAAAAAAGTGCATATGCCAGCGATCTCCAAAAATTAATTTCAAAAGATCAATTATATTGCACAATAAAACAATCAATTATATTGCACAATAAAATGATCAATTAATAATAATAATAATTGGATAATTTGTAGAGCGCCGTTTTAGTGAAAAATCACCTCAAGGTAAACTCACCTGCTTATATTGCACAATAAACGAACTGCTCAATGTTTCCGAGTTGATAAAATGAAAAATTTCAAAAATATTGTGCAATACTGACCCTACACGATGCAATGGAAAAATATGGTGCAATAAAAATTAAACTCGCTCAAACTTTTGTTCAATCATTGAGCAATATTAACCCTAAACGGTCAATAATATTGCACAATTCGTAATATTGAGCAATATAATTGATCATCTAGGGGCCGCCTTACACTAAGACGAATACGGAATTCTATGAGACGACCTACTGCCGTAGATTATCCTTCTTGTACTCAATTTTTTGCTATCTCACTTTCCGTAATGGCCCTAAAAATCTTCCGGAAGCAATTGAAATAATTATATTTTTTATATTAATAAATAATTTGCATGTATATGTCCAGTGGCGTAGCTAGCATGGGTGGCACCCGGGACGGGTGTCACCCCCTGGGGCGTAAAACCCCAGCTGGGGCTGGGACTTCATAAAATTGGTCCATCCTGGGGGGGGTGGCTAGAGAATTTCAGAATATAGGGTATTCCATTTGGGGCACTCCACCGCGAGCCATGTAGTTACGAAAATATAAAAAAAACAGACCGTGTTCATGTGTATGCAATATCTTGGTCGAGTGGCACCCCCATTTGGGTGGCACCCGGGGCGGTCCGCCCCCACCGCCCCCCCCTCGCTACGCCACTGTATATGTCATAGGTAAAGGTCGATATGCAGTCTCTTCGCGGAATGACTGGTTTATCCTAGGTTTGACCAAAGCCTTCGGGCCAAAGACTTCAAGTCAGACCTGAGGATTGACTAGTCAAACTTAGGAGCGCCGGAGCTTCGAGAATTGACTATAACATATACACGAATCAAATGTTATTCCTTGGCTTTTACTAGTGTTTGCCGTGTAATGGAAACATTTTCTCATCACACACGAGGGCATTTTGGCACTTTTTTAATGCAATTTACTGAGTAGTAGGATGCGACTTTAAGCGACGCATGGCAGTTGAGTACTAAAACTACAAAATCGAAGACAAATATAATTGCCTTGGTTTTAGCTTACAAAAAAGTATTGAGATTTCTACCACGCGCCTATATTATACATAATGTCATTGATCAATTCCTAATCGTTCCACAGTAATTATTTCCCTAACCGCTGCGCATTTAGGCACAGCTTATGGGAATTACACTTCGTTTCAACTATTAATACAAGAAACAACTATTTACATATACAAAATAAATTATTAGATTTTTAGTTTGGATTAACTTAAGTAATTCACGCGTATTTAGATTTAAATGAAATTCCCGCAAATGTCAATCTAAACAAAAAATATTTAAATGATCGTTTCATACTGGAAATTTTGAACTTTGATTGAATAAAAATGAAATTTTAATGCATCTTTTACCATCTGTCCAAACATAATTAGTTGTTTCTTGTAGTAATGAAGTCGAAATGTGTTGTAATTTACAAAATATGTGCCTAATAAAAGTCCGGTGGTTAGTGGAATATTTACCCATTATATGGATGGTCCCGAAGAACAATAACAGATCTGCTAAAAATTGAAAATCGTGTTGTTGCCTTATTTTAATTTCCTTTTTGATGATTTAAAATTCTGTATTTTCAGATTTTTTAATGAAATGCAAAACATCAAAACAACTAAACAACACTGTATTTCTTATCTCAAAAAGAGTAAAAATGCAGAAACAATATTTTAAACGATTCTACTGCAAAACTTGCAAGTAAAATCGCACATCCGACATTGTTCTTCGAGACTGTCGATATAATCTCGATGAGTATCTCCAGAAAAGCTCAGAGAAATGATTTTTTTGATTGTACCTATTGGCTATGGCCGTTTTTTTTTTTTACTTTAGTTTTACATAGGAGGCCCTGAGGACAATAATTCCCCTCAGGGGCTATGTCATCTTTGGGAATGCTGTGTTGAGGGTGTTTTTAGGAAAGGAAGTAGAAGAAGTTCTGGGTAGAAAAGGGTATGAGGGGTGGGTAGGAATCTGGGGGTCAGTGTGTCCAGGAGTGACGGACACATGAATCCATCCCTTCCACTGCGATGCAAGGCGATGTTCTGAGAGAGTATGGCTGGAGAAGTAAAAGGGACTCTCTCAACCATTCTCTCCCGATCCGGCTTGCCATGCAGCTGGTGGGCAGACGCATCTGCCGCCAAGACCCGGACGAACCTCACCTCATGAACCGGGCACCCCTGCAAAGTCACCAAACGTAGCGAACCACTGTTGGTTATCCAATAAAGATTCCCGGGGCGGATGTACACATACCCGCCTCCCAAATTGATCTCTTACAGACCAGCTCTGCCTATTGGCTACAGCCGCCTTACAGACTATCTCTGCCCATGGAGCATTTTAGGCTTATTATTTAATTGCTTTAACTTTTTTTTGCACAAATTTAAATATTTTTTCTGGCGTACTCTTTTTTCAGTTCACCAAACTGACCATAATTTTGTTATATCAGAGCGTAGCGAAGTACTGTTTTAACTCAGATTACTCAAGCATTTTACATTTCGTCTTTCGGTAAATTTAATAATTACATTCCAGTTCAGATTAGAGAGTGGCTGCTTTAATATGTCGCTCATCGTAGTAGCCGACAGGCATGATAAAAAAATATTTTATCTACATATAAATAGCTATTCTGGGGAAAATACTTATGATAGATTATATACCGATTTTATAAAGAATTTGTAAACACATTATCTGGTAAGACAATACAATTTGCAAAAACATCATTTTGCAAAAAACACAAGTGCTTCAGTAAATATTATTTTTGAAATATGGTCAATCGTCAAATCAGCATGTTTATTGAAATCCGTTGGTATTTTTAAGTACCTACTTAACAAATCTAATAATTTCAGAAGAATTTTTGATTTATTAAAAGAGAAAATTAGAAACATACTTTTTGGATCAGAGGTCTACTATTTACAGAACTACTAGTATAATCATAAAAAACTGAATGCTGTGTTTATAAAATAATTTGATGTATAAAAAATTCCAGTATTTACCTACCGGATTTTTGTCCGTATCTGCAGAGGTGCGCCTCATCCTTTTAATATGCACAAATTATATATTTTTTAATCTATATAAGTATTAGTTTTTACAATGAGAAACAACTATTCCAGTCCACAGATAACAAAATAATGCATTTTCATTGATGTTTGACAAATTCTTTGTGTTAACTTTTGAGCCATTTTCTTACGATTTGGCATACAAGTGGGTTTTTCAGATTAGTTTTTCTTTCTTTTTAAAACCCAAAATAAAAACCTATTTTGTGAAGGAGTTCTCAGTTTCAGTGCCGGCAACCCGGGCATTTATTTATTTTTCATCTATTTACAAAGTTTTATTTTACCCACCTCACTAGACATAGTCTGTTCCGAGGTAGGTAAATAACATTTTATATTTATTAAAAAGGATATGAATCAGAGTAGATATAATATTATAAAAAGATAAATAGTAGTATAAAAAGATAAAAAATGATGTGATAATAAAAATGATAAAAAAAGAAGTATAAAAAGATAAAAAAACAATGTGAAATTATATGCCTATATGCACTTTGCCTATTCCTATGCCTACTATGCTTATATGATAAAGAAATATATATGAAAGATAAAAAATAAAAACTATGAAAATATATACCTATAAGTACATACATGAACATTCATACATGTACATTTTCTTTTCCATATATCTATATATGTATATATATATATATACAAACACACATTTATACTTATACACATATACACATACACATGCATACATGCACACATGCATACATGCATACATGCATACATGCATACATACATATATACATACACAAACATGCATACATACATAATGTTTTTATATTAAATATTTACGTATAAATTTGGTTTCTGTTTTTGTAAGTTGACATGTTTTTGTAAAAAAATTATACATTTAAATAAGAAAATATAAATACCGTGGGTAATAGTTAAAATTGTATGCTGTATTACATTAATTTGTTACATTACAACACAGGTACATGATAGTTAATATTATGTACAATACACTGCATATTTTGATATTATATAATTTCGTAGGAAATTATATGAAATGAATCTATAAAATGTACTCGTATTAGTTATTTAGGATATTCCAAATGTCCTTTCTTTCCTTTTCAGTCAACCGTATAGCAAATCTTTTGAACAGCCAATCCAATTTATTTGGGGTAACGTAAGTTTTTGTTTGTGTTAGGAAGATATTGAAAATGTGTGGAGCCAGGTACGATTCATGTTTTTTTGCGAAAGTTGATTTAATATAGGGAACCGGAAAGTGATTATTTACTTTTGCTCTTGTATTTTGCGAGTGAGGTATGTGGTGAGGTGATGTTTTTATACAGTTTTTATAGATGATTTTTTTAATGAATAGTTTATTTATGTCTAGTAATTTGTTTTGAATCATTAGCTGTTCTGTCGGATGTTGGTAAGGTTTTTTAAACATAATTCTAATTATTGTTTTATGATTTATTTTAAGAGGATTGAGGTAAGTATCTGCTGCTCCTCCCCATACTGATATACCATACGTTAGAATACTTTGACAAAGTGCGAAATATTAATTGATTTAAGGACATGATGTTTCATATAGTTTTGATGATGTATGATAGTTTCCGTATTCTTTTTGTAAGTAAATTAATATGGAGATCCCATTTTAGTTTATGGTCAACAGTTAATCCTAGGTATTTAATATTATCCGCGTGATCAATTTTGTCACAAGTACAGCATGTGTTATTTGAGATAGTATTGGTGCAGGGGTGAAGATGAAGTTGTGGATGGCAGTGTGGTTGACCAGCCTTTGTTTTGCTGAAAGTTAGATATTTTGTTTTTGAAATGTTGAGTGTTAGTAGATTATTTTGTAGCCATTTATTTACTTCAATCATCGCTGTTTCTGTGTTTTTGAAAACCTTTTCCCATGATTGCGCCTTGAACAAAATTGCTGTGTCATCTGCATAACTGATTACGTTGTAGTCTATTTTACCTAAGTTTATCTCAGTTAGACTATTTATGTAGATGAGAAATAGTATGGGACCCAAGACGCTGCCTTGCGGTACTCCATACTTGATATCTAATTTGTCACTGCTGTGTTTGTTTATTTTTACTATTTGTTGTCTATTTTCAATGTAACTGAGGAACCACTTTAGTGTTATGACCGGTTATGCCAATATTTTTAAGTTTTTGGTGTAGTAAGTTATGTGAAATGATGTCAAATGCTTTTGCTAGGTCTAAGAACACTCCTATCACATATGCTCCGCCATCAATGCTTTTCACTATGTAGTTGGTTAATTCTAATAAAGCGTCTTCTGTACCCATTTTAGCACGAAATCCAAATTGGTGCGATGAGAGGAGATTGTTTTTCAATGTAAAGTAATCTTTTTTTCATAGCTTTTTCTAGTAGTTTGGATATTGAATTTAGCAAAGTGATTGGTCTGTAATTAAGTATCAAGGTTTTGTCTCCCGATTTATGTATTGGAGTGATACATCCTATTTTTAAGTGATCAGGGACAATTCCGAGCCTAAAACTTTGGTTGAAAATGTATTGAAGTGGTATAAGTATGTATTCTAGGAGATTTATTAGTATTTGATTGGAAAGGTTATCCGGTCCCGTAGCGCAATTTGGTTTGAGAGATTTAATGAGATCCGAGATTTCCCTTGTTTTTACTTTGTAAGCATAAAATGAGTGATTTGGTCGTATGGCAGAGCATAATTTGGATAATGAGTCTTCTGTTGTGCAGTTTTTTTGGAGAATTTTTTCCACCAAGGTAGTACCAACTCTTGCAAATTGTGAGTTAATAAAATTAGCTATTTTATTAGGTTCATTTTTTGCTAAGACTTTATCTCCATTTATTATGAGTTCTTTTATATTCGGGTTTTTCTTAGGACTGGAATAAGTAATATCTTTTACAACTTTCCAAATTTTTTTTGGATCATTTTTGGCGATTTTTATTTCTTTTTTGTAATATTTATATTTGGCTTGTTTAATTAACTTATTACACAGGTTTCTATATAGTAAGTAATCATTCTTTAGTTTGTAATCATTTGGGTTTTTGTGCACTCTTATATGCATTGCATAGGAAATATGGAAAATATTAAAAGAAGTTACATACACACAAAAATTCAAACAAGAAAATACAATCGAACATCTAAACATTAACTCAAAAAAAGTAGACGCCAATACAAATAAAGAAACTATAGCAAATCATGTAAATAACTTCTTCGCAAGTATAGGAAAAGTCTTAGCGAACCGTAAAATTCTCAACACAAACACGACAACACAAACAAACAGTTCAAACATCAATACACAACCGACACAACACAGATTTGCAATAAAAACAACTTCGGAAGAGGAAATTGACAAAATAATAAACACATTAAAAAACCGTATTGCTCCTGGATTAGATGAGATAACGACGGATTGCATTAAGATAATAAAAACAGAAATTTTAAAACCCATAACACACTTAATCAATCTAAGTATAACACACTCCTGCTTCCCTAGTACTCTTAAAAAAGGACTGGTGATCCCTATTTACAAATCCGGAGACAAAATGCAAATAACTAACTATAGACCTATCACTTTGTTAAACTCGCTTTCAAAAATTTTCGAAAGAGTAATAAAAAACCAAATTATAATATACCTGGAAGAAAATAAATTAATCTCGGAAAAACAATATGGATTTAGAGAAAAAATAGGCACAAAAGAAGCTTTGGCGTGTGCAATAGACTATATACATAGCAATTTAGATCAAGGGTATAAATGCATAGCGATATACCTAGATTTAGCTAAAGCTTTCGATTCAATCTGCCACCAAACGCTTTTTAAAAAATTAGAAAACATAGGCATCAAAGGCAAGGAACTCCAACTATTAAAAAGTTATATGAGTAACAGAACACAGCAAGTAAAAATTAACAACCATATTAGCAAGCCACTGCCAATTACATATGGAGTTCCACAAGGAAGCATACTAGGGCCCGTTCTTTTCACTATTTACATTAATGAACTTTGCAGCATGAAAATAGACGGTGAAATAGTTAGTTATGCAGACGACACAGTTTTACTCTTTAAATCTAAGGATTGGAAAAATGCATACAACATAGCGAATTTAGGAATCACGCGAGTGAAATCATGGCTAGACTCAAACATACTTACACTGAACATATCGAAAACAAAATTCACAACGTACAGTATAAATAGCACAGGACAGCCAAAAAATAACACAAACACCATAAAAATACACGAATGTTTAAACACCAACATTTGCGTTTGCCCTCCTCTAGAAAAAAAAGAACAAATAAAGTATCTAGGAATCATAATTGACCATAACCTTAGATGGACACATCACATCCAACAAGTCACAAATAAACTCCTCAAAACGATACACATTTTCCTAAACATAAGAAACATATACAAAATACAACAAATGAAAACAATATATTTTGCTCTATGTCAGTCTATAATAGAATATGGAATAATTGCTTGGGGAGGAGCAACAAACTCAGCTATCGAACACCTGGAAATTGCGCAGAAAACGATCTTAAAGGTAATACTTAAAAAACATAGACTTACTGATACAGACCAAATATTCAACCGTTGTGACGTACTAGACATACGACAATTATATGTTAAATCGCTACTAAATTACATTTTTGACCAAAAAAACAACCTTCAACAAACACAAAATATCACAAACAGACCAGTTAGACAAGCATACAAAGAAAACTTAAAAACTCCGACGGTAAATACAAGCTTTGGACAAAGACATTACCAATATCACGCTATAAAAGCATTCAACAGTCTAACACTTGAAAATAAAATTGAGGAAAACAAAAATAAATTCCGACACAAAATTACAAAATGGATTAAAGACCAAAATAGACAATACTACCAAAATATCATAGCATAAAATAACAAAACATATAAGTAACACACAAAACCAATATAAAACACAATCACCCACAAACACACAACACGTATTAAAAATATCGTTTTTAACCTTATATAATATTATTTATTCTTAATTTTACGTTAATTCTAAATCTCTAATTTTTAAGTTTAATTTATCTTAATCGTATGTTTTTTATTTACTTTTTTCCTTTTTTTCACCAATATTATGTATATATATATTTATATGTATTGTGTATAATTTTGTATATGAAATGGAGGCCTCAGCACGGGTAAACCACCCAGTGAGGCCAACATCATTGAATTATGTAAAATATGTAAATAATATTGCATCAAATAAATAAATAAATCTCTTCTATGAATACTGTTGACCATTCCTGTCATGATCCATGGTGTTATTTTTTTCTCTTTATGTGTGTAGATTTTTTTAGGACTTTTTGTGGTGTGTTTAGTTATATTGGTTTCAACCGTATTCATAAATGTGTTCAGTGCTCTGTTTGGGTCTATTTCGTTTAGTACATTAGTCTAAGATTCATCGTGCATGTCTAATTTTAAAGATCTAAAGTTTATTTTTTCTTGCAAGTTGTCATTTTTGTTTTCTTTTTGTTCTTTGTTTAGTTGTATGTTTATTGTAGTTGTGAAATGGTCTGTGACAGTTGAACGAATAATGGATGAAAAAGTTTTTCTTCTAGTTTTAACAAATATATGATCGATGCAAGATTCGGAGTGTAACGTAGTTCTTGTTGGTGAGTTGATTATCGATTTAAGTCCGTAGTGAGTAAAAAGACTCAGGTATTCCATAGTTTTTGGTAAACATTTTAATGTGTTAATATTCATGTCACCGGCAATAATCAGTTGTTGAGTTTGTTTGTGTTGTTCAAGAAGTTTATTTAAGGAGTTTAAGAAAGGGGAGATATTGTTGTAGCATGGTGGTCTATACACGGTGTCCGGAAACTCGTAGTACAAGCGGAAAACTGGTGAACCTACATCACATAGAGAACCCAAATAAACATAAAGATTTTCAATTTAAGCATTTTTAAATTTAAAATTAAGAAAAAAAAATTATTTTAAAAACATTTCGGCTTTTTAGGGTTAAAATTATTGAAAAGCGGAAATGTCATGATGACAGATGGAAGATGTTATTCTAAAATTATTTATAAGTTGCTTAATCTCTTTTCGTGTCCATAGTTTATTTATTTTCATCTTAATAATTTATTCTCCCACCTCTTCTAGGCATTACAATATGGTTAATTAGCGGGTAAATATGCAGTTAGTCCACCTCACGGATAACACGGAACGTTCGTGTTGTCGCAGTTTGATGCACGGATAATAAGGAATGTTCCTTTTTTAACTAATAGACAATCAAATATGACATTTGTCGGAAGTACCAATCTTATAAAATAAATTCTCTAAAATAAATTCGCTTTTCATCATACTTTTAAAAAACATCCCAGGTTTTGAATGCTTTGTTTGGCTACGCAGGGTTTATCTAGCGGGTTTGTGTAATTATTTTAATACATTTCTTTCAATTTTCGTTATTTGTTTTTTGGGGTGTTATGCCGTGTTGCGCTACCTCCTTCTTTAGCCAACGATGTCCGAAACGTTGGCTAAAGAAGGAGGTAGCGCAACACGGCATAACACCCCAAAAACAAATAACGAAAATGCTTTTGGCCGTGAAAATCTTAAAACTTATCATTTCTTTCAATGTTCTACTGTTATAAATACAGGTACAAACTTGTCAATGATGCATTCACTTTGTTTTACGCAAAAATATTTTTCTATGATTGGCAGCATTGATGAAATGTTAAAATAAAAACAATGAATAAACATGGCGTTACCGCGCAAGTGAAATTTTAACAAAATTAAAATGTTAAATGCATATTTTTGCATGTTTTTTGGTCTCCCCCGACATAAATACTCACTTTTCGTAATAATAAAGCTAAATCTAACTGTTTGGATCCGTATTAACGAGTAAGCGGTTTAATGCATAAATAATAATTAGCGTACCAATTTATTTTATTGTGTGGCAGCTCCGCATCTGGTTGCAATGTTTTCAAATCCAAAAACACATCACTAACATTTGTCACCAATTGTTCAACTTATCACAACTACATAAGAGGGTACACACCGCTTTCCCGCCCTGGTATAAATAACAGATTACTCACTAACTAATAATTCAATTAATTTCATTCACAATTAATCACACAAAGAAAATAACTTAAAGAGTCACAATGTTACGCTATAATTAATAACGCACTATTATTTACGTTTCAAATAAAACACAAGAAACATCCCACGTCAAAGCGTAAATACAAACTGATACAAACTAATCGGGCGGTCCAAAACACGGAACTGTTTGCATACAACTCGAGTGAAATAGCGCTGTTTCGTTTTTTAAAACGGTGCTAAAGGGAGACGGATGGGGGAACTCTCGAGCGCATTCCTTGTATTTTTGAATGAATTTGACGCGATCCCGAGGATAAAACGGTCCAAGTCCGAAATTTGAAGAAATGAGTTTTTGATGATAATTTACTTGAAGTAAATTATCATGTTTATCAGTGGCAGAAAAATGGAAGTCCCATTATGAAGAAAAAATACGATTTTCAAAATTGCATGTGGATGCAAGTACCATGATGCAACAACTATCTTAGAAGCAGAAGGGTGTACCATGGACTTTATTCTTTTTATAATACACCACATGTCATAACAAAATAGTCCACTTCATTTAGAGGCAGTAGGACTCAAGTCCATGTTTTAGTTTTTTTTTTACATGAGCTCCACACAAGAGGCCCTGAGGAAAATAATTTCCCTCGGGGCCTATGTCATCTTTGGGGATGCTGTGTGGAGGGTTTTTTAAGGAAGGGAAGGAGAGGAGAGTTCTGGGAAGGAAAAGGGTTTAAGGGGTGGGTAGAAATCTAGGGTTCAGCATGTCCTGGTCATCCGCCTGCAAGACCTAGACAAACCTCACCCCATGAACCCGGCACCCCTGCTAAATCACCAAACGTAGCGAACCACTTGGGGTGACCTATGGCAGAGGTGTTGGTTATCCAATAAAGGTTCCCGGGGCGGCGGTACCCATTCCCGCCTCCCAAATTGAAAAGTTGACTCAAGTCAGCGTTTTTTTTTAAACAATTATTTTAATGGCTTTACTATAAAAAATTCGTTTCATTTGCTCCTTCTTAAAACAAAACTAATTGAGTTAATAATTAGTTTTTTTGTTATCTATCATACAACATCTCCTGAACATTTACCTTTTTGGACTTGCTTCCGTACAGAATTTGGTTCGCAAGTTCACAGTTCAAGGCCAAGCCATTAGTAGCTTACCCCTTCTATTGTGTTGATCGAACCGAGCGCAGAAAGGGACAGCAAATTTCGCATTGCACTTTGACTTAGAAGCGCGAAAATAATGAACAGCTGTTTTTAACCGTGAAACGACCGTACTACACGGAATAAAATTATGAATAATTTCAAAATAATGCTTTAAATCCGGATTTCTTTGTTTGTTTTCTTTTAATTAGTTTTTATTAGTTAGGTACTATGAACGTCAGTAATAATTTATAAGAATTTGACCAAAAAAAAAATCAACTTCTGACTCGATTTACTCGAAAACGAAAGCTCAAATCAAAAAAAATTATACCACAAAATCGACTCCAAATGTGATGAGGATTCCCCAGTTTCCCGCTTGTACTACGAGTTTTCGGACACCTTGTATATAGCAAATATGGAGAGGTTTGGGCCAAGGGAGATTTGTATGCAGTTTGCTTCAGTTAAGTTGATTTCTTTTATGGAGGCTCTCAATGAATCTTTGACAAAGATAACAATACCATCGTTTTGATTAAGGTGTCTTGTGGTGTGGAATGTGGTATAGTCATTTAAGTTAAAGTTTGTGTAGGAATCGTCTAACCAGCATTCATTTAAGATTATAATATCGAAACTTACATGTATGTCGTTTAATAGGACACAAAAGCTATCAAAGTTTTTTTGGATACTTCTAATGTTTTGGCATACTATGTTTAAACTATGTTTTTCTGAGATAAGGAGTTTGAGTTCTGATGCTTTGTTAAAAAAGTGTTCCGTATGATTTATTGTTTCAATGTCAATCAATGTGTTTAGTAATTCGGCCATATTAAATTATTTGCAAGACAGGAAATTTACTTTAGGGGGGTTAGACATATCAAAATGAGTGTTAAGATCTTGTAAAAGTACTGCAAAATTGTCAAAGTTTTTTTGAATGCTTCTAATATTTTGAGAAATTACGTTCAGAGAGTTGTTTTCGACGACGGTTACTCTAAAATCTGTTGCATTTGTGAAAGTGTGTTCTTCATTAGATGAAATTTCAAAATCAATATTTAATGTTGAAGCCATTTTAGAGGAAGTATATTAAGTTCTATTGTCTCAGTCGCAATATTAAATGCAGCATCCATATAATACATAGGTACATAAAATAAAATGCAGAAAGTGATTAAAATAAAGTCAATGCCATGAGTATGGAGAATAAGGCTGCAGTCATGCATCTACTACGTGGGCTGTGTCATTCGAGGTTGCACTTGTGTCACTTCCATGGTTAGTTTTTGCTAGTAAATTTTCTATTTCGAGGATGGTATTTTCTGTGCGAATAAAGGTCGCTCGCGAGTCTGTCTGTTGTCGAATGTAGACTCGCCCTGCCTTAACCCATACGTAGGCAAAACTGTACTTTTTTGCTAATTGCTTTGAGAGAAATAGCATTCTTTTTGCGTGGGAGGTTAGGAGCTCGTTAATAAATATTGGCATTTTTGGTCCCGAGAAGCCTATTTTACTTGTGTTGAGTCTGTCGGCACTATTTTCTGCATTTTTGTTATATTTTTTTGCTTCATTTAGAAACTCCTCACGGCCATTTGGATTTTTAAATTTAATAATTATTGATCTCATTGCCGTGTGGTTTCTTTTTCCTGGCGCCCTGTATGCGTCCTCAATGTCATTTTTGTTTAATTTTACAGCATTATTTATATTGAAAATAATGTCATTGAGTTTCTCGTCTTGAATTTCAGGAATTCCTCGAATTTCCGCACACGTCTGCGAGTTTTGACGCTCTTTTTCATCTAATTGTTCTTGTAGCTCATGTACTTTTTGTTCTAGCATCTTGTGTTTTATATCCATCATACTTAGCTCTTTAACTTTTTTATCCGTTTGTAATACTTTTTTTAAAATTAATTAAATTAAGTGAGGTTTTGTATTCTTCGAAACGAGCTGTGATTGAAGTTTTAAATTCTATTATTTCCTTTGACAAATTCATCATAGTTTCTTCTATAGTGGTAATTTTTTTATAGTTTATTTTAATTTCAGCTAATTCTGCAAGAATAAGCATTTCTATTTTTGTCGGAGGTTTGTCTATGGTTAAATCAGCTGCATTTTCTTTAGCCATATTATTTATTCCTTGGATGTTCTCAGCAGTACTCTTCTTTGCCCTTTCAGCGTTGCTACGGGTATTAGACATCGTAAGCTTTGATTTCTTGCTCGTAGATGGCGTTGTATTTAATTTAAATTAAATAAGGTGAAAAGAAAAAAAATAATTGGTTTGACTGAGGATTGAACTCTACTCCACAAGTTCTGCCCGCAAATAGTGAACGACGCTGCACCTACGCCACACCCGGGATGTCAGACGTCGTGAAATTACCAGTTTAACTAGGGAGAACTGGATAACTGATAAATTATTGTTTGGATTATTTTACAGCAGTTTTTTTTTTTAAATTCACTTTTTTTTTTTCAATTACAATATTCCTTTTCATTCTAGGTTCTTAGTTAGCGATTATTTTTTTTTAAGTATAAAAAACCAGCCTTTAAATCTATTGTTGTTTGTTTTTAATAATTTGTGCGTATTGAATGAGTCGCGCCTCTGCATGTTTATCAAAATTCCCTAATTCCAACAGTTTTTTTATATAAAATAAATAAGTCAAAAATCTAAATATAGCAATTTTTCACGCGTGTCTAGAAGCGCGAAGAATCAATGGCTATGAACTAAACCATGAATATACTAACCCCTAGAACCCTAGATCGATATCTTCGGGCCTTTTCCTCCCAAGCGGTTTCGTCATCAACTTAACCAAACCACACCCATTTGTTTCGATACCTCTAATAGACTAAAGATAGAGGAAGTTTATTCATCTACCATAGACAATATAATTGCACTCGACCTACTGCAACCTATTAGCCCAATAAATTATTTAAAAACAAAATGATTGTAATTAGAAAATGTTTCTTATTACATTAGACAAATGAAACACTCAGGAAACATCTTTAAATATGTTTATTTTTAGTAAAGACAATTGATAATAACACAAAAACTAAGGTATCCTAACCGACCTAACCTCAAATTAATTTATGGACGAATTGATGTCCTGGTCCTGATCCTGGTCATCTTGTAGATACTCCACTGACCAGCTCTCTTCACCTTTACCGTCAGACTCCCATTCGACATCGGGAATGTCTCCTTCCAGTGCAATAGTTATTTCTTCATGTGACAAACCTCTAACAGCCATCTATAAAAATGATAACAATAAGTTATATATCATCATCATCATCACTATTGGCTCTACAACCCCTGGTGGGTCTTGGCCTCCTCAAGAGTCTTCCTCCACTCATCTCGGTTTTGTGCCAGCTCTCTCCAGTTTGGAAGCTCCAAGATAGATATGTCTTTGAGGACGTTGTCGCTCCATCTTAGTCTTGGCCTTCCCAGGCTCCTTCGCCCTATTGGTCTTGAGTTCAGCAGGGACTTTGGTGCTTGATGCTCGGTCATTCTCTCCACATGACCCAGCCACCGAAGTCTTCCCAATTTTATAAATTTTGCGACGTTTAGCTCCTTAAACAAAGTATAGAGCTCATTGTTATAACGTCTGCGCCAAAATCCATTTTCTAGAACCGGTCCGAAGATTCGCCTCAAAATTTTTCTTTCAAAAACGTCCAGTGCTCGCTCATTCCTCTTAGTTAGTACCCAAGTCTCAGCTGCGTACGTAAGTACTGGTCTGATAAGTGTTTTGTACACTAATATCTTCGTGTTTCTGGACAGCAGTCTGGACTTTAATTGGTTTTGTATGCGGAAATAACAGCGATTTGCGTTCACTATGCGCTTCTGGATCTCCTCTGTGGTATTATTGTCGTTTGTTATCAGGCAGCCTAGGTATGTGAATCTTGGTACCGTTTCGAAATTTTGGTTTATATATAGTCTACCGGAAAAGATTAAAATAAATTAATACATCTTGAAAGAATCAAATTAAAACACGTAAAACAATACAAAAAGCCAAAACAATATCTCCATAAAAAACATCCACCGACAACCAATGTGCCACCACAGGAACATGAACGTTTTTAGCGAAAACAAAATGAAAAAGCAATGTTTTTGAATGGAAATCATATTTATCGTTCAGATAAAACATCTATATACAATATAATAATTATTTTCAACAGAAAAATGCTATATCTTACCTTTAATGTTATGCAGAAAACCAAGATAAGTCAAACTGTTAAAATGCCGTCAAAGGCGCAATTCGAATTAGAAATATTTTGTGTTGCCAGTACGTGATTTGTTATATACATATACCTTATAAAACATATCTTTCACGACTCCAGATACTAATATCCACAGCCTGATTGTCGGACGAATATCTACAGCTCATATGTTAAACTAATGTCTACAAACTTCAGAGTGTTGACTAATATCTACAGAGCTAAGGTCGGACGAATATCTATGAGTCCCAGTGTTGACTAATATCTACAGAGCGTAGGTTGGACTAATCAGCTAAATGTGTCCAATAGTCCGATATTAGGGATTTTTACATACATACTTACATAAATTAAGTTTTTAAAACTGCATACGCAATATTACGTTATTCCAATATGCTCTACATAATTGCAAATCCAACCTCTGCCAGTGCTGTAGATATTCGTCAACACTTTGGTTCTCATAGATATTAGTCAGCAGTTTGAGTTGTAGATATTCGTCAACACTTTGGTTCTCATAGATATTAGTCAACAGTTTGAGCTCTAGATATTCTTCAACACTTTGGTTCTCATAGATATTAGTTTGATTTTTTCAGTTTTTGAAATTCCTGTAGATATTATTTAGTAGACGCCTCCATCTTTCACAAGCGATACGCAAAATACGGGGCTGTTTGTTTCATAAAATCAAGAGATATTAATTTTTTCCTTCATGTTCCTCTGCTATTGATAGGGTTAAGCTTAACATTTCAGGAGATGGATTAAATGTAGTGCAAGATCCACCATTTTGATTTAATGTGAACCGAACCATCATCATGCTTTGAAGCATTTCAATGGAGAGTCTATTCCGTAGCTTATTTTTAACGATATTGTAAATGGAGAAAGCACAAAGATAAATTTTGAGATGTTTCCAAAATGTTTACATCCAGCTGCGTCACAATCATTGTAAACTTCGTAATAAAAATCAGCTGAAGTTGATGTTTTTTCCATGTTTTATTACTCAATTGGTGCCACTCAGACTCAATTTCATTTTGGTTGCCATAGATATTATGAGTACGATGAATTTGATTCAATATTAGTTTTATATCGGGCTTAACTTAAGACGTAGCAACCTTTGGGTGCAAATCAGCAACCATTTTTAACATCGATAAATTATCCGGAAGCCTTTTTTGAATTTGCTCGGCCAGAAAATATAAGAAGCTCTTGCATCTTTCCCTGACATCCATCAAATCCTTTTCTTCCTTTTTTGTGATATATTTAGAAAATCAAAACCAAAACACATTGAAGCTGTGTGCATCAGATGTTCTCGGAAATTAAATTCTACAAGTTCAAGAGTCCACCAATTTTTCCAATTGTGAAGGCACAACAAGTCGTTGCAGCAAGTTTTTGTACAATAAAAATAAATCCTCAAAAAAGAAGTGTGTGAGTGCTCCGTGTATACAATGTAATAAATTTTTTTTTAAATATATGGAATCACAAAACCCCCAAAAATACCCCTAAACGTATTAAACCCCTAAAAAAATCCCATCTCACTTATTTTCCCCCTAAGTTGGCAACCCTTAGCGAGAGTTGGCGAAAATCAATATCGTCACCCTACAGCAATAGTGGGATATCTTAAAAAATGCTGTTCTGAGATAATTGGACTTTTAGGATTGCGTGAGCTCTAGCAGAATCAAATTAACTAATGTTGCAGATTAATGATATGGCATTAGAGAGGTAAATTATTTATCATCATCACAAAATTGTAAAAATAGATAAATAATTAATTTTTTCATACTAATTTTGACAAAATACACGTAAATCTGGAAATATCTCACTCACTGTTGCGTGGAGTTTTTGGTAATCTTCTCAAATTATCTCAGTGTTGCATAATAATATTACGAGTACGGATGGATAAATAAATTAATAATTATTATTTCTTTGTGTTTTATGGTGCTGTTTATAATCATAAATACATTTTCAACAGTACACACACCCAGCCACTCTTACAGTTTGTCGATACGACAATTGTATGTGAGTAAAGTGGTATAAAAATGAAAGAAAAATATAATTGTGCTTATCAATTTATTGAAGTAAAACTTCTTTACGCACGCTTGACTTGGGGAGTAAGCTGGCGAATGCGTGACGAGAGCGTTACGAAAAGCGAGGCGAACGGTAGTTGAGTGGGAGATATAAGTTAGTGAAGATAGAAAGAGAGAGAGTTACGCTTCGTATATTACTCTAGGGGCAAGAGAAAGAGGTGCGAGCACACATTTTCTTTCTCTCTTTCGTAGCCAGTTACGTTACACAGTGCAGGCCTATTGTCTGAATCACTTTCTAGGAGCAAGAGAGAGCAGTGCGCGCTCACATTTTCTTTCTCTCTTCCTATCATATAGATGGAGCAGAAGTTTTACTTCAGTTGTGTGGTCTAAAGCACACTCGTTTTTTTTATAAGAAGCGTGTTATTATGTATGTAAAAAAATAACAGAAAACCTTAATAATAACAGCATGTAACAAAATTAACAAAAAACCAAGATTTGTATTTATCAAAAATAACAGAAAACCCTAAGAATAAAAAGTATATAATTTTATTTACAGAATACCTTAAGAATAAAAAAAAAAAAACAAATATGTGTTGATTCCCTGGAAACCTACAATGAACCTTCATCGTTATTTTCTTCTTGCACATAGCGGTCTGTATTGGCAGGGTATTAATTAATTCAAAAAAATTATGATTTTTTTTATATAACAGCACTTTGGCAAAGAAATAAGAGATCACGCTTTTTATTCGGTGGAATTGTAGGTGGACCTGTATAAGCTGTCCTAGAATTATATTACATATTCTCATTCCGAACATTCCTCAGTCGCTCTCTCATATTAATACTCTGATTAAATGGATCCTCGGTGTAGGTGGTTTTGTATTTGATAAGTGACAGCTCATCTTTAGTGATGTGTAACATATTAACTTTATTCCAAATACACTTATTTTTGTCCATGTTTATTGAGAAATTTTTTCCAGTCTTCTCACATACCTTTTTCCAGTCAGTGAAATCCGTTGTTTCCATTTCTGTTAACTTATAACGAGGTTCATTCTTCTTGGAACACTTCATAATCATCGCTATCTCCGTTAAATCTAATATTGGGCATTGTTTTAAAACCCTGACCTTTTCTCTTTCGATGCAAGAATGGATGGAGTTTCCTCCGTTTTCTGAGTGCCCAACAATTAAAAATGTATGAGTAATGATTTGAATATCAAGTGTTTGTATTGCATGCATATACATGGAAAATAAAAATTGGTTTTTATTCTGTGTCACACGGTTATCGGAAAAAAAGCTAACGTTTCCTTTGGCAAGTCTTTTAAAAATGTGTATACACAGGTAGACATTTCAATTGCGCCTCTTTTTGCTACACCCTCATGCCACGTGTAACAATGGTCCTGTCGAGTTTTGGTATCATAAATAGAGAAGTTATAAACGTTTAACTTGCTCTTGTAAAAAAAACCTTGATATATTAGGCATTAAAAAAACTAAATAAAATTCCAACAGTGACAAGCAAATGAATGACAGTTGACAGTAAATGTGCGCAAAATTATGACAAGACCGCTGAACTTGGTGAAAACAATAGTTACAGTGAGACAATTAATTTTTCTCAGTATTTCAACACTTTTTTCAACGACCTTTTGAAAGCAACAGCGGGACAACTTCAATATCTCAGTGTTGCTCTGAGTGACCGACAAATTCAATACTGAGATTTTACTTGTAACACAGGCAATTTTTTTTTTACAAATAATCCTAGTAATACATCATGTAGAGCTCACAATTTTACATCGAACTGCATACTTAACTCAAAAGTGTTTTTTTTCGAGATATCTCACTGTCACTTTAGGGTGACGATATTACAAACCTATCTTTACAGCTCCATCTATGAAACTTTATCGTCTTTTAGCACTTTAGCGTCACGGACAGTGTTGCCAACTCGAAATCTTTGTTCCCGCTAAATCGTGATGGATCAACGGTCAGAAATCCGTCAGATACACAAATTTTCGTCCATTCTGGGAGGGGGGGGGGGGGGGTGGCTAGAGAATTTCAGGGATCAAAATTTCTCCATAAATATAGGCGATTTTCGCCTATAAAAGTATGTAATTTGGCACTTTCTTCGAATCCGCCAGAAAATCCGTCAGATATGACGGGAAATCCGTTAAGTTGGCAACACTGGTCACGGACCACGATTGAAAAATTTGAAAGAAGATATACGCCCCTAAATATATATACGAACTAAACTAAACGTTTTTTTAGCCTGGTGGGCTTCTAGCATAAATAAACCAATCCCTAGATCGATATCTTGGGGCCTTCTCCATACTAGAAATTTCGTCATCACTGTCACCAACTTAACCAAAAATAAAATGGTCCACCAAAGACAATAACATAGAGGAAGTTCAAGGCCATTTGCCACCATAGACAATATAATCGCATTGGACCTACTTTATTAATTCATTAGCCAAATAAATTATTTAAAAATAAAAATGCTTGAAAACAGAAAAATGTTTTAGTTTCCCCAAGAAAACAACGTTCCATCTGACAAAGCCTGAGGGAATGAGCTTTACATAATTTTTAAAGCTCATTTTCTCAGCAAGGAGCTTTGTCAGATGGAAACCTGTTATCCTGAGGAAATCAAAAATTCAAGCATTAGTAAAAAACCTTGAAATATGAACTCCTTAAAAAAGGAAAACATTTTCAAATAATGATTATGGTTTTCTACGACGAATTTACATTTTTCTGCTTGAAAAATGATAACTCGGGGGTACATGTTTAAATTCTTTTTATTTTCAGAAAGACAATCGATAATAGCACATAAAAACACTGGTTCGGTGAATTCGATGAATTGAAAAATGGTTTGAAAAAGAATATCGACAAAGGAATGGAAAGGAAACATGGCTAAAGCGTCATACAGCTGTGACATTAAAGATTAACGTAAACAATAGCTGTATTGTTTGTTTATACACATTCATCTTCAATGTCGCATCTATATAGCGTTTTAGCCATTTTTCCTTTCCAGCAGTCACCGTACAGTTCTTGTAGAATGAAATAAAAAATCTACATATTCTAAATTTCCTTTCAACCGAAATTAAACAGAGTACCTATACCTTCATCGGGGACCCATTTCAGCCATCCCACAGTAAAAATCGCATCATGTGTTCTGAAAAAAATATATCACATTAAACAAAGTTTGTGAACAGAATATACAGTATTTTTCCTTGTGATGACATACCTACTTTGTTTATCACAAGGGAAAAGTATTCTCACTTCTGTTCATATGAACATATAAATTAGTAGCATTATTAATTTTACCTGCCATTAACAGTGTTATGGTCTGCCAAACAATGTTATAAGGTGTTCCTAACGTAAAGCTCCAAAATCATTCAAAGTCTGGAACATTTTCTGAAACAATATTTGTGAAACATTAACCACTCGGACCCATAAGCTTGTTTTAACGATAATATAACATTAACAGACATATATGTATGACGTACGAGGCGTACGTATTACAATTATACTTATTAAAGTAAAATTGAAAGAATATTTTATCAACTTATCAAAGAATATTTAACTATGACCATAATATTGACTTAAATGATTGCCAAATTACACTTAAGGAGGTTTACCAATCCTTAAATAATCTCTCTAACAAAAAAAGTACCGGACCTGATGGCATTCCAGAAATCTTGCTAAAAGAATGTAAATATACACTATCTAACCCAATTTGTATGTTGTACAACTTGTCACTTTCATCTGGAACATTTGCTGACTCATGGAAAATTTCATATATTCGACCCATTTTTAAGTCCGGAAACAAGTCGAATATTGGAAATTACAGACCGATATCAATTATATCTAATATTCCAAAAATATTTGAGTCGATAATTACAAAGAAAATTACTCCTGTTTTCAAAAGTGTTCTAATTGAGGAACAGCATGGATTTAGATCGGCGAAATCTACAACAACAAATTTACTTTCCTTTACAAGTACCATTGTGAAAGCCTTAGAAGATAACACTCAGGTTGATGTTCTATACACTGACTTCTCCAAAGCCTTCGACAAAGTTAATCACCGTATTCTCATGGCCAAACTTTATGCTATAGGCATTAGAAACCCTTTGTTATCATTCTTTCACTCTTACTTGACAGATAGAAAACAAAGGGTTAAAATAAATAACTTTGAATCCTTTAACATTGATGTAACTTCCGGCGTTCCCCAAGGAGCCCATTTGGCCCCGCTTCTTTTTAACCTTTTTATTAATGATATCACAAAAGTTTTTTCTCACACACGTTTCTGGCTATTTGCTGATGATAATAAGATTCTTAAGATTATTAAATCCCACCTTGACTGTTTACTATTTCAACTTGATATTGATTCATTTAACGATTGGTGCAAAATTAACTGCATGGAACTTAATGTTGATAAATGCAAAATTTTGTCCTTTTATAGAACCAAAAAACCTATTCAGTTTGATTATAAACTAAATAGTGTTTGTCTATCTACTGTCACATCTATCAAGGACCTTGGGGTCACTCTAGACTGCAAACTTTCTTTCCGTGATCACATAAATAATATCGTAAATAAATCACTTAAACTACTCGGCTTCATTCATAGAATTACCTCTGACTTCAAACATATAAGTACACTTAAAACTCTTTACTGTTCGCTGGTTCGCCCTCACCTTGAATATGCTAGTGTCATTTGGTCTCCTTTCTACGCTGTCCACATTTGTCACATCGAATCCGTACAACATCGTTTCCTAAGAGGAATTGCTTGGAGGTTGGGTCTTGAAAGAGGCAAGTACTCATGATGAAATTGAACACATTTTAAACATGCCTTCTTTAGAAAAACGTAGAAAGGACTCTGATCTAATTTGCATATTTAAAATTATCAACAGTATTACAGATACACCTGCATTGTTACAACTCATCCAGTTTAACATCCCTTCCCGTAGGCTTCGAAATAATGAATTGCTGTTCCTCAATCAACATTCTACTAATTACAGATACCATTCTCCCTTATCCAGAATGTCGAGACTTGTCAACGCAAGTCAAAGCATTTATTTTTTTGGTGTAAAACTAAATGACTTTCGGCAGTCGTTACGCAATATTTAAATGCTTCTTCATGCTTTGACTTGTAGTGTCTCTATATGTACTTTTTATATTGTCATTGCTATTAATTTTTATGTGCTCTCCCTTCACTGTCATCTCTGTTTTTTTTTTTTTTTTTTTATTCGTGTTATTATTATGTTTGGTAAATATCGGTTCGGACTGGCCACGCTTATTACGAATAATTTTTAGAAAAAAACTTTAGATTCGCCTTAATTACTATAAAAGGAAACTTTTTGGCTTTGGGGCGGCGGAAAATAATGCATTTTAATTTTCAATTGCATAAAACCAAAATTCGCTTCGCGACTGACACAGCGAAAATCCGCGGCCGTACATGTCACTGTGATGTTGGTATCCTTGATAAATTAACAAGAGCTAATACGACTGTAGCCGACTTCGTGGGATAAGGCGCGTAATTATGAAATTTGTCTAGCGGGCTTGTTTGTGTAACATGGTTTGTGATACAAAAGAAAGTGCCCCTTTATAACGCCTACTCGCGTCAAGGCAAGAAAAACATCCCAGTTTTCAAGTGGCTTAGCGGCTACGCTAGGTTTGTGTAACATGGTTTGTGATTCGCGGTATTTCATGTAGGTATCCCACGAAGTCAGCTACAGTCCATAACAGTGACAGCTACGGCCGCGGATTTTCGCTGCGTCGGTTCGCGAAGTGAATTTTGGTTTTATGCAATTGAAAATTAAAATGCATTATTTTCCGCCGGCCGAAAGCCAAAAAGTTTCCTTTTATGGTAATTAAGGCGAATCTTAAGTTTTTTTCTAAAAATTATTCGTAATAAGCGTGGCCAGTCCGAACCGAGGAATAAATTCGGTGTTTGGGCTAAATTCCTAAAAAATAAAACTAGTTATTTTTATACTAATTTGGGGTCGGGGAATCCGAATCTGAAAGAATTAGGCGGCGGCAAGCAATATTAACTGAATTACAGGACTTTAAAAAATTTTATACACATACAGGAAAATAGCCATTTTGGAAGCATTTTGATTCCTCGAAAATCAAACTAGTTATTTTTATACTAACTATGGGCCGGGGAATCCGAATCTGAAAGAATTAGGCGGCGGCAAGCAATATTAACTGAATTAAACGACTTTAAAATTTTCTATACACACACACATGAAAATAATCTTCTTCTTTAAATTAAATGGCTTTTCACCCCAATGGAGTGTTCTGGCCAGTGTCAAGTAGAGAGTGTGCTAGTTTTGTATTTGTGAGTGTGTAGGTTAATATTTATTTACCAGAACAAGTACATAACATAAATATATAATATACAATTCACTAAACACACTAAATACAAATAAATAATAATAAAAAAAAAAATATATATATATATAAATTATAATATATACACACATATATACGCACATACATACACACATATATACACATACATACATACATACATATACATGTATGAATAATTCGGTAGGTAAATTTACAAGTTGATGCCATTAACTTTAATAAAATAAGAAATGATTTTATATACACGTTTGTCAATAGAGGATAACAAAAATGCCATGTCATAGGGGGGCAATATACCTGTATTGATCAGATCAGGGATGAAATTTTTATAATTATTATTTATAGGGCAACTGAAAAATATATGGTTGAGGTCCTCCTCTTCAAGACGACACTCACACATGGCAGAATTCTTAACCTGAATTCTTGTCAGGTGAACATTGTGGCAGCAATGTCCTATTCGCATACGGCAAATGGAAGAAGTTGAAAATTTGTT
The DNA here is from genome assembly GCA_929108145.2 of Limnephilus rhombicus. Lineage (NCBI taxonomy): Eukaryota > Metazoa > Arthropoda > Insecta > Trichoptera > Limnephilidae > Limnephilus > Limnephilus rhombicus. The sequence goes on along the minus strand of OV815271.1, from coordinate 21,946,538 downwards.
CAAAGAGAGCCCAGAAAACCACGGTTTTGAAGGAATCGTGGGCTGCAACTTGTAAAAATGATAACCCTTTGTTTTACTTGACTCATTCCAATGATTCTGCCATGTGGAGATCATGTTTTCTTTCAGTTTGATTAGAAGGTCGTCGGGGTTTAAGAAATTGTACAAAAACTCTCCGGAATAGATGGCATCTTTCGCCAAAAAATCGGCCTTTTCATTACCAGGGATACCGCAGTGGCTAGGTATCCAAGCCAACGCGATCTCTCTGCCAGAGATAGCTAACTTATGTAATAAAATGCAGATTCCAATACACAAATCATCTTCCGGGTAGTGGAAAGGGGAGGAGTTTAATTTTTGAAGTGCACTCAGGGAATCGGAGAGAATTAAAAATTTTCCAATTTGAATACTTTCAATATATTTTAAGGATTCTAAAATAGCTATGCATTCAGCTGTGAAAATTGAGGCTTCTTTATGAATTTTAATTTTTTTACTGATTTGGTCTCTTGGGCAGTGGAACGCCGCTCCCACATGGCTAGATAAGGGAGATTTAGAACCATCTGTATAAATAGTTTTCCAGCCGGTCCATTTCGAGTTTAAAATGTGGATAAATTTACTTGGAGCTTCGTGGTTGCCAGGAAAGCCAAGTAAAAAAATAATATTAGGTTTGAGCAAATGAATTTGAAAGGAATTTATATATAATGGAAGTCTGTCATGGGGATTTAAAATAGGTTTATATGCATTGTAAGTATGGAGGCTTTTGACGAGAAGTGGGATTGATTTGTTCCTCCAATATGGAAGTGATCTAACTTGAGTAGAGAGAGCAGCAATTTTGTCCATCAGTGGGTGATTAGACAGTCTGAAACATTTAAATAAGAACTTGTCTGCCAAGAACTGTCTTCTGAAATGGAGAGGAGGGTCAACAGCCTCCACCTGCAAAGCGTTAATTGGGGAGGATCGCATGGCTCCGATAATTAATCTTAGGCTTTGAGATTGGATACGGTCTAACCTTGTAAGGTTTTTTTTAGAGGTGGGCTCAATGAGGAATGACGCGTAATCCAAATGGCTTCTAACATATGCATTATAAAACAATTTTTGCGAGCATGGATGGCTTCCCCACCAAACCCTTGACACGGCGCGCAGGGCGTTAAGGCCAGCTTGACTTTTGTTAATAATAAGATTTACGTAAGAGTTCCACGTTAGCTTAGAGTCTAGTATGACTCCCAGAAATTTTATCTGAACCTGGACGGGGAGGATTATGTTATCGATTCGGATTGAAATGCACGGGGCTACACGTTTCCTAGAGAAAACGTTGCTTTTGGTTGGAGAAATTTCCAGGCCGTGATTTGTTAGAAAAATGCAAAGATTTTTCATGCTAAGGTTGATCATTTCCTCCAGAAAAGCAATAATTCGTCCTGATATATAGATAAAAAAATCATCTGCATACTGAAGAATTTTACATGATGGATGGATACTCTGATGCAGGTCAGAGGTGTAAATATTAAAAAGGATAGGACTAAGGACGGATCCCTGAGGCAAACCCTTGTTTACCGTTCTCAACAGAGAAGGGGAATTCAGAACCTGGATTTGAATTTTTCTGGTAAGAAGAAGGTTGATTATGAAACTGGCAAGCTTACGGGGGATGCCGATTTGTAATAATTTTCTCTATAGAACGTTTAATAAAACATTGTCAAAAGCTCCAGTAATATCTACGCAAACACCGACAAGAATATTTTTTTCAGCTAGGACCATTTGTATATCAGAAGTGAGAATTGAAATGCTTTCAGTTGTACTTTTTGTTTTTCGAAATCCAAACTGTGAGCTGGGAAGAATTTTCTCACTTTCAACATACCAGTCTAGTCGTCTTTTTATTAAATGTTCTGCAATTTTAACTAAAGAAGAAGAAAGAGCAATGGGTCTGTACGAAAGACCAGAACTGGGGTCCTTTTGGGGTTTCAGAATGGGGATAATTAATTGGGTTTTCCATGAGGTTGGAATTTTACCTGTGTCAAACATCAAATTTAAAAGTGTAAGAAAATAATTATGTGTAGCAACATCACAGTTTTTAATGAGGCTATACGGAATACCATCTTCGCCGGGAGCTGAGTCTCTAAGGTCGTTTAAAACCTCTCTTAGTTCAAATAAATTGAAGTGTGAGTCTATCCACCCCCGCGTACGAAACGAGTATGTGAATTCCGTTTCATTCCAGTTACTCGCAGTCGGAGGAGCTAATTTATCGGAAAATTCCTTCACCCACTCTGAAGAGAGTGGATGAGCTACGGGTGGGACGTAAGAGCCTCTGAATCGGCGGATTGAATTCCAAACAGCTGAGAGTGGGGTGTCGGGAGATAAGGAAGAACAAAAGTTTTTCCATCCTTGCCTTTTTTTATTTTTGAGCAATCGCTTGGTCTTAGCTTCAATCTTTTTGAAGTTCAGGAAATTCTCAAGGGTCATGTTCAAAGAATATATTTTAGCATACCTCTTCCTGGATTCTATTGCGTCTGCACATTCATTATCCCACCACGGGGCTGGAGGAGGTTTTCCTTTATTGCCAGGTAATTTGATAGGAATGCATGTCTCTGCAGCCGCGATGATTGATGAAACTAGCAACTCGTAACATTCCGTGACATTATCTTTAGTCGGAGAGGGCAGACTAAGCATGGAGAGCTTTATGAGCTTTGAAAAATCAGTCCAGTTGGCCTTCGAGGTTACAAATCTCGGTTTACGATTACGAAACGTGAAAGCCTTGTTGGTATGGAGCATGTTAGAGGATTCTATGAGGATTGGGTAGTGATCACTCCCGTGCGGGTCCTCCAGAACTTTCCAGAACAAGGATCCAGCTATGTTAGAGTTGCAAATGGTAAGGTCGACCACGCTGGGTCGTTGACCTGGAACCTGAACTCGGGTAGGGGAACCGTCATTCATAATGCAAAGATCAAGATCGTCAAGAAGGTCAACAATGTTTCTTCCTAATCTGTCGCAAGACACAGAGCCCCATAATCCGTGGTGAGCATTAAAGTCTCCCAGAACAAGGAAAGGTGGTTCGATCTTAGAAAGCATTGCTTGAAGAATTGATTTAGAGGGTTTATTAGAAGGGGATATATACAGGGAAAGTATTGTAGTGCCAAAAACCTTTGCGGCCGTCACCTGAAAAGGGCAACCGGCTGGCTTAACATCTACTGGGGAAAAGGGTAGGGATGTTTTAATGAGAAGAGCGGAGCCACCCTTCCCATCTTGGCGGTCGTCACAAAGACAGTGGAATCCTCGAACTCTGAAATGAGAGTCCGGTTCAAGCCACGTCTCAGAGACGGCAGCCACTGCAATGGAGAGTGAGTTTAATGTGTGTAAGATGTCTACTGATTTGTTTCGGAGACTATGGCAATTCCACTGAAGAATCCTCATCAGAGGGGCCATTTCTAGAGGTATTTATAATCTGTGCAATCTGTTTGGCAACGTGGGACGGTATTTGTATATTGTTTTTATTTAAAGTCTGAAGGATGTGTAAAAATGAGGTGATAAGTGTAGAATTAAGATCGTTAATGTTATGTGGGTCTGCGTTAACAGGTGACTTGAGCATTGTTCTATCAGAGTTGGGAGGGAGTTGTCCATTGGGGAACCATAACAAGGATTCGTGACTAGTGGCATTCTTTTTTGGGAGAACTCGGGGTTTACTGACCTTTAAAACTGTTTTCTTCGTTGATGAAGAAGAAGATTGATGAGGGGAGGAAATATTTTTGGATGCAGTTTCAGCATAAGAAATGACAGCCTTATTGAACATTTTGGATGCTTCCGCATACGAAATGTTCTTTACAGCCATTGTATGTTTGATGTTGCGTTGCCTTGACATTTCAGGGCAAATTTTGCTGGTCGCCAAGTGGTTTCCTGAGCAGTTTAAGCACTTATAATTTTCCTCCGTTGTATTACAGCTATCGCCACTATGAGACGAAGTGCACTTATAGCATCGAGGTTCTGATCTACAGAGGGTCTTCGTATGACCAAACCTACAGCACTTATAGCACTGCACAGTTGGAAACACGTAGAGATCCACTGGTAGGGAGACGTGGAACATGGTGACATTTTGAGGGAGATCTTTGGAGTCGAATGTGAGGACAACAGACTGAGAGGGTCTCCATTCTATGGCGTTTCCAGTGTTAAAACGATAATTTAGTCTGCGAGCTTTAATGACCTTTCCGTAACCCTGGGGAACCTTAATATTCTCCAAGATGTCCTCTGTCGTCCAGTGTGGAGGAATCCCCTTAGTGACTCCAAGTTTAGTAACCTGGTAAGAAGGAATGAATACGTTATAGGAGTTTTCCTTGGCAACCGTGGATTTAACAAAATTATTGGCTTCAGTCGCTGTCTTAAACTCGACGGAAAGACGGTTACGACCAACCGACTTAACTCCATTCCAGACAGGACTGATTTTATTTTTGTGGAGAAAGTGACCAAAGTCAATGTCATACAATGTTGTTGGACCTCCTTCCTTTGTAATTTTAGTGACATGTGTAATGTATGGCGGCCTGTCTAAATTGTTGTAAATTCGTGAGGGTGTAGGGCCTGGTGTCGGTTTGGGGGCAGGAGTAGTTGGACTAGCAGTGGGCGTTGCAATCGGCGAGTTGAGTGGCTGGATAGAAGGGGACTGCTGATTGGGCGAAAGAATACCATTGTCTACAAAGATTTTATTTTTATCAAGGGCAGGAATTTTGTGGGGTACTTTTTCGGAATCTGTACTGGAATTTCGCACAAGCTTTAAATTTTTCCTTTTTTTAGTCGTTATTGTGATGAAGTCTGAGGGTTCTGGAATATCGGTGGCAACCGTTTCCATTGAGCCCACCGAGGAGTCTGATAAAGAGCCATCGTTGATTTCGTCCGGGGGATCGGGGGGTTTAGCCCGTTCCATCTCTATACCAATATTTTTAAACCTACCTACATCAAATATTTAACAAGACTTACCGACAAACAGATAAAAACAACACAATATTTAAGGATTAACACAAATACAGTTACACAAACTAAATTACAAAAGAATTTAAGCACTAAATGGGTTAAAATAACTAATATGTTTGATTCGGTTTGATTTATGTGGTGAAGAGACACTCAAAAAACGACCGTTCGTGACAGCTGTCATAGACAATCATGAAAATAATCATTTCGGAAGTATTTTGACACACGTAGTACAAAGATCATAGAAAAACAAGAAATATACAAAAACATGTGCCGGCAGTGTTACCAGCTCTCAAAAATATTTATCCCTATATCAATATGAAAATAGATAACAGCAGAAAAACATACCTTATAAATCGACCAAGTCTTTCTTCGTCCGTCGTATCCTTGTCAAACTCGCTTGTCTCGAAGGGTTCCTGTCGGATACGCGGATCATATAAGAGTCCAGCTAAGCGGTAAAACTCCAGCCCCTTTACACCGCCTGCTCGCGTCCCTAACCTAACCTAACCTAACGCTAGGTTTGTGTAATATGGTTTGTGCCCCTTTATACCGCCTGCTCGCGTCACGGCAAAAAACATCCCTGTTTTCAAGTAGTTTAGCGGCTACGCTAGGTTTGTGTAACATGGTTTGTGCCCCTTTATACCGCCTGCTCGCGTCACGGCAAAAAACATCCCTGTTTTCAAGTAGTTTAGCGGCTACGCTAGGTTTGTGTAACATGGTTTGTGCCCCTTTATACCGCCTGCTCGCGTCACGGCACAAAAACATCCCTGTTTTCGAGTAGTTTAGCGGCTACGCTAGGTTTGTGTAACATGGTTTGTGCCCCTTTATACCGCCTGCTCGCGTCACGGCAAAAAAACATCCCTGTTTTCAAGTAGTTTAGCAGCTACGCCGGGTTTATGTAACATGGTTTGTGATACAAAAGTGAGTAAAATTTATAAAAAATAAGTACTTAAAATATAAACATGTTATTTTACGTTATTAATATTACTGCTTAATGGCAACACTTAATTTTGTGTGGTAAAAACATCTATGTTATCTTGTTTTTCTATGATCTTTGTACTACGTGTGTCAAAATACTTCCGAAATGATTATTTTCATGTGTGTGTGTATAGAAAATTTTAAAGTCGTTTAATTCAGTTAATATTGCTTGCCGCCGCCTAATTCTTTCAGATTCGGATTCCCTGGCCCATAGTTAGTATAAAAATAACTAGTTTGATTTTGTAGGAATCAAAATGCTTCCAAAATGGCTATTTTCCTGTATGTGTATAAAATTTTTTAAAGTCCTGTAATTCAGTTAATATTGCTTGCCGCCGCCTAATTCTTTCAGATTCGGATTCCCCGACCCCAAATTAGTATAAAAATAACTAGTTTTATTTTTTAGGAATTTAGCCCAAACACCGAACCGATAATTACCTTATGTTTTTAATGGACTGTTGTCCGTAAATTAATAAATAAATAAATCAATACAAATTTCATTTAACCTCAAATAGATTTACAGATAAAGGCTAAAGTTCGGTGTTTGGGTAAAATTCCTAAAAAATAAAACTAGTTATTTTTATACTAATTTGGGGTCGGGGAATCCGAATCTGAAAGAATTAGGCGGCGGCAAGCAATATTAACTGAATTAAACGACTTTAAAAATTTTTATACACATACAGGAAAATAGCCATTTTGGAAGCATTTTGATTCCTAGAAAATCAAACTAGTTATTTTTATACTAACTATGGGCCGGGGAATCCGAATCTGAAAGAATTAGGCGGCGGCAAGCAATATTAACTTAATTACACGACTTAAAAATTTTCTATACACACACACATGAAAATAATCATTCCGGAAGTATTTTGACACATGTAGTACAAAGATCATAGAAAAACACGATAACATAGATGTTTTTACCACACAAAATTAAGTGTTGCCATTAAGCAGTAATATTTATAACGTAAAATAACATGTTTATATTTTAAGTACTTATTTTTTATAATTGATTCTCAAATATTTTAGGGAGGTACACCAACTAGTATTGTGGAGTTTTTATGCCTTGACGCGAGTAGGCGTTATAAAGGGGCACGTTCTTTTGTATCACAAACCATGTTACATAAACCCGGCGTAGCTGCTAAACTACTTGAAAACAGGGATGTTTTTTTGCCGTGACGCGAGCAGGCGGTATAAAGGGGCACAAACCATGTTACACAAACCTAGCGTAGCCGCTAAACTACTCGAAAACAGGGATGTTTTTTTGCCGTGACGCGAGCAGGCGGTATAAAGGGGCACAAACCATGTTACACAAACCTAGCGTAGCCGCTAAACTACTCGAAAACAGGGATGTTTTTTTGCCGTGACGCGAGCAGGCGGTATAAAGGGGCACAAACCATGTTACACAAACCTAGCGTTAGGTTAGGATAGGTTAGGGACGCGAGCAGGCGGTATAAAGGGGCTCAAACCATGTTACACAAACCTAGCGTAGCCGCTAAACTACTTGAAAACAGGGATGTTTTTTTGCCGTGACGCGAGCAGGCGGTATAAAGGGGCACAAACCATGTTACACAAACCTAGCGTTAGGTTAGGATAGGTTAGGGACGCGAGCAGGCGGTATAAAGGGGCACAAACCATGTTACACAAACCTAGCGTAGCCGCTAAACTACTTGAAAACAGGGATGTTTTTTTGCCGTGACGCGAGCAGGCGGTATAAAGGGGCACAAACCATGTTACACAAACCTAGCGTTAGGTTAGGTTAGGTTAGGGACGCGAGCAGGCGGTATAAAGGGGCACAAACCATGTTACACAAACCTAACGTTAGGTTAGGTTAGGTTACGCATTTTTAAGACTACGAATTTTCATACTTTTGATTTAAGAATACGCCGTTGAGATAGTCGTAATTCATCAGGTTAATGTGTTAATACGACGGACGAAGAAGACTTGGTCGATTTATAAGGTATGTTTTTGAGAGCTGGTAACACTGCCGGCACATGTTTTGTATATTTCTTGTTTTTCTATGATCTTTGTACTACATGTGTCAAAATACTTCCGAAATGATTATTTTCAAGTGTGTGTGTATAGAAAATTTTTAAGTCGTGTAATTCAGTTAATATTGCTTGCCGCCGCCTAATTCTTTCAGATTCGGATTCCCCGGCCCATAGTTAGTATAAAAATAACTAGTTTGATTTTCTAGGAATCAAAATGCTTCCAAAATGGCTATTTTCCTGTATGTGTATAAAATTTTTTAAAGTCGTTTAATTCAGTTAATATTGCTTGCCGCCGCCTAATTCTTTCAGATTCGGATTCCCCGACCCCAAATTAGTATAAAAATAACTAGTTTTATTTTTTAGGAATTTTACCCAAACACCGAATTTATTCCCAGATAAATATTAATAATCAGATTACTGAATGATGTCTCATGTAATTACCTGATTTCTGGATCAATTGCGGACACATTTGAAACATTTTTCCACCTCTGGAATTCCTGTAAACGATTTTTAAATTAAATATGCCCATGGCGATGTCAACAACACAAATTCAAATTCATGTTCGTTTGATAATCGCATGACGCAATTTGACGTTTAAAGTTAGACCTATCTATAATAAAATTCAGCTTTATCTATAAGAATTTGGTTCGCTCCTGTCAGTTTCAAGGTTAAAGCCAAGATTTACGCCCCTGGCTTCTAGCACCGCGTTTGAATGTTGGTATTCCTGATTTCGGAAATTGAAGTTTGTAGGTAGTTAGTGTTTTGTGCGTCGCATTATTTTTTCCCAAATCGGGAATTTGTGTCTGACATTTGCCCACATTTCTGTCAATATCCGACCGCTTTTTTGAAAAAGTTTGCTTGTATGTATTTTCAAATTATTTTGCACTTAAATGTCTTAGGTTTTTGTAATGAATGTCAAAATACTTCTGACATTTGTACCAATCGATCAAATTTGTCCTGCGTTCAAAATACAATCAAGTAGTATTTAGTAAAATGGTCATAATTTTACGTTAGTGTAACATTTCTAGTCGAACTATTTTTATTACAGTATATAATAATTGGTAAATTTTCGGGATGACTGGACACGCTTGATATAAATATTTGGTAATTGTCGATTCGGACTGGCCACGCTTATTACGAATAATTTTTAGAAAAAAACTTTAGATTCGCCTTAATTACTATAAAACGAAACTTGGTAAATATCGGTTCGGACTGGCCACGCTTATTACGAATTATTTTTAGAAAAAAACTTTAGATTCGCCTTAATTACTATAAAAGGAAACTTTTTGGCTTTGGGGCGGCGGAAAATAATGCATTTTAATTTTCAATTGCATAAAACCAAAATTCGCTTCGCGACTGACACAGCGAAAATCCGCGGCCGTACATGTCACTGTGATGTTGGTATCCTTAATAAATTAACAAGAGCTAATACGACTGTAGCCGACTTCGTGGGATAAGGCGCGTAATTATGAAATTTGTCTAGCGGGCTTGTTTGTGTAACATGGTTTGTGATACAAAAGAAAGTGCCCCTTTATAACGCCTACTCGCGTCAAGGCAAGAAAAACATCGCAGTTTTCAAGTGGTTTAGCGGCTACGCTAGGTTTGTGTAACATGGTTTGTGATTCGGGGTATTTCATGTAGGTATCCCGCGAAGTCGGCTACAGTCGTATTAGCTCTTGTTAATTTATAAAGGATACCAACATCACAGTGACAGTTACGGCCGCGGATTTTCGCTGTGTCGGATCGCGAAGAGAATTTTGGTTTTATGCAATTGAAAATTAAAATGCATTATTTTCCGCCGCCCCAAAGCCAAAAAGTTTCCTATTATAGTAATTAAGGCGAATCTAAAGTTTTTTTCTAAAAATTATTCGTAATAAGCGTGGCCAGTCCGAACCGATAATTACCCTTTTTGGCTTTGGGGCGGCGGAAAATAATGCATTTTAATTTTCAATTGCATAAAACCAAAATTCTCTTCACGATCCGACACAGCGAAAATCCGCAGCCGTACCTGTCACTGTGATGTTGGTATCCTTTATAAATTAACAAGAGCTAATACGACTGCAGCCGACTTCGCGGGATACCTACATGAAAAACCGCGAATCACAAACCATGTTACACAAACCTAGCGTAGCCGCTAAACCACTTGAAAACTGGGATGTTTTTCTTGCCTTGACGCGAGTAGGCGTTATAAAGGGGCACTTTCTTTTGTATCACAAACCATATTACACAAACAAGCCCGCTAGACAAATTTCATAATTACTCGTCTTATCCCACGAAGTCGGCTACAGTCGTATAAGCTCTTGTTAATTTATCAAGGATACCAACATCACAGTGACAGGTACGGCCGCGGATTTTCGCTGTGTCGGTCGCGAAGCGAATTTTGGTTTTATGCAATTGAAAATTAAAATGCATTATTTTCCGCCGCCCCAAAGCCAAAAAGTTTCCTTTTATAGTAATTAAGGCGAATCTAAAGTTTTTTTCTAAAAATTATTCGTAATAAGCGTGGCCAGTCCGAACCGATAATTACCAATATTTTTTATAAAAACCTTTTGATTCACCAATGTACTAAAAGACAACTATTTGGTTTCGAGGCGATGGAAAATACTGCATTTAAGATTTCAATTACGTAAACTGAAGGTTCATGACAACTCAGAATCATGCAATTTCATCTCACCTTTGAAAAGTCGTCAAAAGTTATGAAAAAAAAAGTGAAAAATTGCCCATAACCTAACCCAACGTAACCTATTTAACCATTTTTTTCATCACTTAATGACTTTTCAAAGGAGGTGTTGAAGTTGCATGATTCTGAGTTGTCCGGTCACCAAAATGAAAATTGGCTTTCATCACATGGGATGACAGCTGGGAGCCATTTACAATAATTTATGTCCATATTCTACGACATTTTGTATTGAATTTTTTTTTTATGTTTTCCATCGCCCTGAATGCCTCGGTAAATTTACGATCGCACTGGCACGCTTATTACGAATATTTTTTAGAAAAAAACCTTTAGATTCGCCTTAATTAATATAAAAGGAAACTTTTTGCATTCGGGGCGGCGGAAAATTATGCATTTTAAATTTCAATTACGTGAAACTGACCACAACAACTGATTTAATTTTTGTGCAACCTTATCCTGAATTTATTGATGTAGTAAAAATTTCATAACTTTTTGTGTTTGTTATTATTTTAACACAAATTTATTTTTGAAAATAAAACAAATTAAATTAATTTTTAGAATGTAAAAAAATACCATAAGGTGTCGATACAATTTACATTTAGTACACAACTGCTAACCCTGTACAAATTGTAAGTGTGCCCCACAGTTAAATTTGGCAGCCATCTCTGGTCTGGAGCCCCAAAGTACCCACCTAAAAAAAAACCTTGACTGCAGAAACGGGCAGTCCATTTGATAGATTCTCCATAACAAATAGATTGCAATCTTTAGAGCGCAGACGTCAGGTGGGAATGCTGCCCTTGTTCTACCAGTCTTACAATGGAAGATGCTCCGAGGACTAGCGACATTGATCCCCTCGGTGCATAGTCGGGAAACACGCCATGCGTACATGTTTGACTTTCACATCGCACACCTAGATAAAGAATAGCACCAATCAAAATCAAAAATCGAGTTATTGCCATTTTCGGAATCTGCATCGAAAACTACACAAACCACAAAGACACGTTTAAAAATCTCCATCAATAAAATTGTAGATGGCACTTAAGTCGGTCTTTCTGAATTGCTCTACGAAAACTCCCACCAACAATAGTAACGCATCACCAGTTACGACATACCAGCTGTGGGGGAAGGTGCTGTCAATACGCACAAAGACTGGATTATTTCGACTTAGTCTTGTATTCGTGATTAACCGCAGTCAGAATCAATTTGAGTTGATAAAATTATTAAACAATGATTTTGTCACAAATACTAAAATAACACGAAATTAATTAATAAACGCGTGACACGTGAATTTGATGGTTAAGTAGTTAAGCAAATAAATATCCTAGTAAAATAACATACAATATCATATAACAATATTTTTAATCAGTTAAATAGAAATCAAGAAAAACGTTTTTCGCTGTTCCTGAAAAAAGAGGTATTTTGAGTTGTACTCCTCTTTATCTAGGTGTGCAACATGAGAACGGGTCATTTCTACGACTCGTTCTTGAGTTCAACAGCTTCTCTCCAAGACTCATGTTCACTCCTTACTTTCCTCAAAAAGGCCCTCCACACAGCATCTTCAAAGTTAATATAGGCCCTGAGGGAAATTATTTTCCTCAGGACCCCCTGTGTGGAGTTAATGTAAAAAAATATATATATGTTACTGTAAAAGCCCGAACTACGGTAAATCCTAAGATTTACCAACTCTTAATGGTAAAAGTCCGAACCGTTCTATAATCAAGATTTTCCGGTAAATCCTAAGATTTACCAACTCTTAATGGTAAAAGTCCGAACCGTTCTATAATCATCGTTCACCAACCTAACCTAACCTAATATGTACTAAATTCTAATATTTAAATAAGAAACGATTTTTTCGGGCTTTTACCATTAGAATTTAGTACATGTTAGGTTAGGTTGGTGAACGATGATTATAGAACGGTTGGGACTTTTACCATTAAGAGTTAGTAAATCTTAGGATTTACCAATATTCGGGCTTTTACGGTAACTTATATACTACTATTTAGGTAAAGGGAGGTCTTCTAAGCTCCCTGCCCTAAATTATGACGGTTCGGAGGGTATGGGTTAAGCGGTGACCGGCCAACTCAGAATGAAACCAACTCAGAACCACCTCAGAAATGTCATTAAGAGTTATGATAAAAAAAATGGTTAAATAGGTTAGGTTAGGGTTACCGGCTATTTTAAAATTATTTTTTCATAGCTTTTAAGGACCTTTCTGAGGTGGTTCTGGGTTGGTTTTATTCTGAGTTGGCATGGAACCGGTTTGAGCTTATCCAGTCATCCCAAAAGTTTACCCCATGATTTAAATTTTGTGTATTGCAAGATATTTACAAAATTAGGCATCTGCATTCTGGGATACACAATTGAAGTAATAGTAGGGTTATTAGGTTCTTATTTTGGGTTATTTAAAAAATTTAAGACCTTCAAACTTTAACTATGATAATACAAGTGAGAAAAAAAAGGCATTCTAAAGCCTCGATTACATTGAGCGAGTTTACAAGCTACCAGCTGGCGTATTCACTATCTGCTAGTAAACTCCTTCAGTGTAAAGTCTGCTAGTTAGCTAGTAATATGATTACACTGAGCGAGTTCCCTAGCAGATAGTGAATACGCCGGCTAGTAGCTTGTGAACTCGCTCAATGTAATCGAGGCAACTGTGAAAACTTTTTAAATTTTGAACTTTGATTGAGGAAAAATGGAACTATGGGTTTTTACCCACGAGTATATTCTCTCACATAAATATACAGGGTGTACGGGAATAAAGTGCATAACTTTGCAGCATTAACAGCAAAAAAGATGAATAACTTTTTTCGAAATTCCAACTTTTAGGGGTAGTTTTGAGGTAAAAAAATAAAATTAGTCCGGCGTGTGCGGCCAGATTTATTATTTTCCGCTGTTACGATACGGGTCACACAATCGAGTTGGGCACCCGGCAGGCTCTCAGCAAGTAAGATCGTACCTCATACTAAGGATTTTAGTAGGTACGTCTTTTTGTATGTGAAAAAAAATGTTGGAATTTCGGAAAAAGTTGCTAATCTTTTATACTCCTATCATGTAGAATCACCTCCGGAAGTTAATGCACTTTACCCCCGGACACCCTGTATAGTTGCTTCTTGTAGTAATTAAGTTGAAACTAAGGGCAGGTTGTTTAAAAAAAATTGAACAATTCGTCAAAATTTGAAGTTCATTTTTAAGCTCTGTGTAAGTTCTGTCAAGTCCTTTTATTATATCATTATAGCCCAGTTGCTTCATGAAACTGAAATAATAACAAATAGAATAGAATAGAACTTTCGCAGAACCCATCCTAAGGACGGGTTGTTTCACAGAATTTGAAGAATTCACCAAATTTCAAAGTTGAAATGCGAGTTCTGTGTTGCTTCATAAATTAAAATAATAACAGAACTTAAACAGAAATTTAATTTATTTAACAAAAACTTGGAAATTTGATAATTGTTCATATTCTGTGAAACAACCTGTCCTAAATGTTAAGCCCAGTGAATTTCGGCACCTTTACTTAGATTTTTTAATGTAAACCTGCTGTGTTATGAGGCTTTTACATATAAAAGCATAATACAACATACCTGAGAGATTTTAACCAGCGATTCCTGAGCATGTTTAGAGTAAAAAATGTATACGTCATTTTGGTGTCCAATGATATTTTTTATTCTATTAAAAACAAAAAATATGTTTTTTAATTACACGCCGCTACTGTTCCCATCGCTATGGAATATATACCGTCGTGATGTGTTTCAGCGAAATGTGCTGTTTAGTGTGGTAATATGCTGTTAGAACGAGACGCAACACACAATGTCAAAAAAGACAAAGTTTCCAACCAAGCCTTACCACTATTCGTTGGGCCCAAACCATCATTTTATATATACGCTGGAGCCTCGCATAATTCACAGTGCTGCCAATATAATCATCTCTTCAACCCTTCGACAATCAGGAATACATACTTATAAATGAAACATACAACAGAGTTTGTTTTGTTGAGACGATGGATTTTTCATTAGTAGATGGCGCCATTGGAGAACTGAGCCTCTGGTTAAACTTTTTTGAAAAAATAATTTTTTTAAATATTTAAACATTTTGTGCATTTTTTTCAGCATGGAATGCGTTATCACATTTTAGATTAACATTTTGCAATACGAGTAAGGTTAATACGACTTACGCTCGTTAGCGAGAGTTTATTCTGTTACAAATATTTTATTTTTTTAGAAAGAGAAGAATATGGCTCAAACCCATTTTGCCTTGTCCTGGGATAGCTATCAAAGCAGCGTATGCTCTCATTTCAGTGTCCTGCAACAGGTATGTAAATATTTTAATTAATTTTATTAACCCCTCACCTATTTCGTCGGAATGTCCAAATATTTCCACTTTGCAATAAAATCCAAATAAATGGAATATTTCTAAACGCATCTGAAAACTAAAAACTGTTTTTGAAAGGTGATAAAAACACTTTAAAAATTTATAATTCCAAATAAACATACAACATTTAAAATATACAAAAAATTTAAAAAGAATGTGTGTGTATGAACATATGATATGATAGATATTAAACCGGGCGGCATTTTCGCATTTGCGCCGAATACTACATCACGGGTGTGATTGAGACGCTGAGATACGCTTACTCGCTTACACTTAAGGCAAATACGGAATGTTGTGTGCGACGACCTATTGTCATAGGTTGTCCTTCTTACTCAATTGTTGCTAAGTTTGCTATCTCGCTTTCTCTAATGGTGCTAAAAATCTTAGGGAAACAATCAAATTAATTTATTTTATATAATCATAAATAAGTTGCGTGTAAGTTGCGGGAATAAGTTGCGGGAATGAAATGCTATTCCTTGGCTTTTACTAGTGTTTGCCGTGGTGACCCGACAGTTTGCCGTGGTGACCCGACAGTTTGCTGTGGTGAACTCACAGTTGAGCCGTCGATAGTTGGCCCCCCGAAATGATATTTACTATAAAATTACATTTTTTGTGCATTATTTACCAATTTCTAATAATAGTTATAATTAATAAGTTGGTACAAATATCAAACGAATTTATTCACAGTGTCGATTTTTTGTACTTATGCGTTGGTATACACAGTATTTAGAGAAGCAGATTTTTCCTTGATGCATCGGAATGAAAATATGTTTTATACTTTTGTTATTCGGCGGTACCTCCTCTCTGCACATCCCTTAGGGGTCATTTAGTTATATTTTGTGTGATTAAGTACACCGTATTTTCCAAAGATATTGAAATACAAAAGAGATGCTATGATGTCCGCGCGACTGTCGGTAGACTACTTCCTAATCGGAGTAGTTTGCATGTGAAAAGGATTTGTTCATTTCGTTGATTTTTTTAAGGTGTGCATTAGTATTGGTTAACAATATAGTTTGAATACGCAGCTTATGTTTTTTATGTATTTCTTATTTTTCAATAAATAAATAAATAGAATACAGAAAGAATTCATTCATTTAGTTTAATGTTCGTTTAGTTTATTTGTTAATTATTCGTTCATTTAGTTTATTCGTTAATTGGTAAACAATATCGGCGACACCCGGAAGCATAGTCCCACCTAGTAAGAACTGTGGATAGCACATCTCTTATATTTCAATTACTTTGGTATTTTCCCTAAACCGACTACACATTGTATACAGGGTGTCCGGGGGTAAAGTGCATTAACTTCGGGAAGTGATTCTACATGATAGGAGTAAAAAAGATTAACAGCTTTTCAATCGAAATTCCAACATTTTTTTTCCCTTGTAAAAAGACGTACCTACTAAAAATCCTTAGTGTGAGATACGATCTTACTTACTGAGAGCCTGCCGGGCGCTCGACTCGATTGTGATTGGCCCGTATCGTAACAGCGGAAAATAATAAATCTGGCTGCACACGCCGGACTAATTTTATCTTTTTACCTCAAAACTACCCCTAAAAGTTAGAATTTTCAAAAAAGTTTTTTTTTTTTTTTTTTAAGTTTCTTTATTCTTTGAATTGTTCATTACATGAATTGGGGATTTTTCGACCACCATACTAGGCACATGCCTGTGTTGTGGTGGTCGATTATTTATCTTATTTATAGTTATTTATCTTTTTTGCTTGTACTATCATGTAGAATCGCCTTCCGAAGTTAATGCACTTTACTCCCGGACACCCCGTGTAAGTACACCGGGGGGCCAATTGTCGGCGAATCAACTGTCATGGAACTGTTTTTACCAGTGTTTGTCGTGTAATGGAAATATTTCTCATCACACACGAGAGCATTTTGGCACTTTTTTAACGCAATTTACTTACTGGTAGGACATGACCTTACTCGACGAGTGGCAGTTGAGTATTAAACTACGAAATCGAGTACAATACAATTGCCTTTTCTTTGGCTTAGCACTTTGAGATTTCTACCTCGCGTCTATATATTATATGCAGAGGCGGCTCTAGGGGTCCAGAAGTGGAAGGTCATTTAAAAAAATGATATTACCTATGATACAATGTCATATTAAATATAACAATATTCATTTGTAGGAACCTCACGAGTTTGAGAGTCAAATTCACCCACATACGTCAAAGTACGTTTAATATAGTAAATTATTTCATGCGACAAGTGAAAAATATGCGAAATCAACCTACGTTTATCAAACCATCTCTTTCAGACGAATGATATTCAGCATGCTCTCTCTCCCTCACGGCTCTGACCCAAACCGTCTTCAGAATCCGAAAACTTTTTAAAAAGGGACATAGTGCCATCTCATTTATTGTGTAGTGCCTAAAGAGACAGAAGATATGATACCAGGGCATTTCATAATTTGACCCAGCCAATCGCAGTGCGTGGGAAAGGAAGCTTCCATTTAAGATGTTAGATGTCACTGCTTGCCGCTGCCGGCTTTCTCTCGCGGTGCATTTCAAATACATTAGAATAATACCAATTGTTTTGATTTGCCTTATATTTCATAATAATATTGTTTTACTGTCATCTTATAATTTTGGGAGGTTTTTGACCAATTGTCCTGAGGGAAGGACCGCCACTGATTATATGTATATAACATCATTGTTTATAAGTTATTTGTAAAGTTTGTTTTTTTTCACTATTTAAGCTGATGCGCATACCCCTGTTGGCAATGAGAAGTAAAATATTTAAATGATTTAAGTGCTTGTTTAGAATGGCGAGTTTGTGGACCTGACACTGGCTGCAGATGGGCACCTGGTGAAGGTGCACCAGCTGATCCTGGGAATAGCCAGCCCCTACATCAAGCAATTGATTCATTCTGCCTCTTGTCCGCATCCCGTTATTTTCCTCAATGTAAGAACAATATTACATTAACTAATTGTTTTGAAAATCCATGACTTGACTTGTCAATATATAAACTGAAATATCGTCAGCTTACTGCCAGAAGTCATTAACTAACAAAATATTGATGCCTTATGTTTTAATGCCGCCGAAAAACTATTTGTAAAAATATTTAAAAAATGGAGGGACAAAAAAGTATCTACAAAAAAGTATTCTAAAATTATTGGCTCATATGTGGTATTGAATTTATATAGACGATATATATGTCAATGTTTCCTGATTTCTATCAAATTTCACCATTTTACCTGTCGTATTCTCTTAACAGACACGATTACCTACAGTTCTTTCTCCGATTTTCTCATTTGACAGATTTATGTTATAATAATTTTCAACTCATTTAAAAATAGAACATGATGCATTTAATTTTAAATAATTTATACCCAGGTACTTTTTTTAGATTGGCTTAACACTCTTCACAGGATAAAAATATAATATTAAATGTGTTTTTTTTAGAATGTCTCCTACTCGACCCTGAGCAGCATATTGCAGTATGTGTACACCGGAGAGGTGGCCGTTACTGAGGAAGAATTAACACCTTTCTTTGAGGCGGCCAAAGCTTTGCAGATCCAAGGCATAGACACCTCAGTGAGTTGCAATAATAGTGTTTTTTTTTTAATTTTTATTGCCTCCTTTTACTTTTGAAGCATCTTGCTGCTCAACCCCTCACGGTCAAAATAAAGGGTCCTCTTTGCAATAAAATCCAAATAAATGGAATATTTCTGAATGTATCCGATAACTATAAACTGTTTTGTAAGGCGATGAAATGCGCCTTCAAGTTTTATTATTAGAAATAAATATGTAATTTTTTAAATGTAAAAATTATAAATGAAAACATGAAAAAGTTTTAAAAATGGCTCATGTTACATTTTTTCAAACTAAAATTACTAATAACAAAAAAAAAATTAAAAACACTCGCATGTATTTTAGACAAATGTATTATAAACATTATCGTCACCTCACTTTTTGTCATTTCATGTGAAAATAATTATTTAAAAAATTTACAAAGTATCATAATTTTTTTTTTCAAATTGTAGTTGGGAAACTTTGGTTTTCTATAACATTTCTTTTGTGGTTAATTTTTAGATTTGAATATAAAGTGTGGTATTTTTTCTTTCTATCACCATTTAGATCAGAGGTTCCCAAACTTTTTTTCTCGTTTTTCAAAACTTTCAAAATTTTACTGGTTTCGGTGGACCTCCTGCTGCTTACATTTCTACCATATTCCTAAAACTCATCAAAAAATGTGAAGATTAGATCTAACGGCCTCCGTGGTCCCGAGGTAACACTCTCGGACTCACACTCGGAAGGTCGCGAAATTTTATTTGATTAATTTGTGGTATTTCACAATTAATTCATTTAAAATAATATATAGTATATTTGCGCTAAGCTGCTGGCGGCAGCCGATGCTGGTTGGGATTAAGTAAACCACATGAAATATCAATTATTATAAGCAATAATTATCAGCCTGAAACACTCATCAACATTGAAAAATCTTCCGAGAAAAGATACTTGCCGCCAACGGGACTTGAACCCGTGTCCTTCTGATTGCCGGTCAGCTGCTCTTGACCACTGAGCTACGGGGGCTTATCAAATACCCGCCAAATAATTCAATATATACTAGTGTTTCATTCAACAATTACTGCTTATTATATTTTTTTTTTCCACCTGAAAACAACCAACTTTATTTTTGCGAGAGAGACATTGTAAGTGTTAAATCCCTCGCTAAGTGGCGTTGAGACAAATTATGACTACATTTATTGGGGAAATACTTAAACAATTCAAGCAGTAATTGTTGAATGAAACACTAGTATATATTGAATTATTTGGCGGGTATTTGATAAGCCCCCATAGCTCAGTGGTCAAGAGCAGCTGACTGGCAATCAGAAGGACACGGGTTCAAGTCCCGTTGGCGGCAAGTATCTTTTCTCGGAAGATTTTTCAATGTTGATGAGTGTTTCAGGCTGATAATTATTGCTTATAATAATTGTTACCCTTTGTGCTATGCATAAAAATCTTGTCTAAACGTTAGTTTATAAATTAAAAATAATAATATGAAATATAATTTTTTTGTTTTCAAAATATTTATTTGACGGCCTCCTTAGTTGACTCCTCTCGACTAGCAATCCGAAGGTCGGTTGTATAAATCCCGGCGAGAGCATATGGATTTTATTAAATTAATTTGTGTTATTTCACAATTAATTCGTTAAAACAAAAATTGTTGTACGTTTGCGGTTCGTTCCAGAGTTGAAGATTATCTCCGTTTCGCCCTGGTGTAAGACCACCACTCAGAATTGAAAAGTTGCTTGAAATGGCGTTAGCCATGTTTGGTGACCAGACCTGAATAGCCAGGTACTTCCCCACCTTCCTCTTCCTCATCTCTTTCCCATCCCCACTACCTTCAGCCTCACAACATACCCCGATTGGGGATGCCATAGCCTCACTGGCTCCAGACGGGAGCAGTTGGTGACTTTTGTGCAGTATTCATATAAAAAATTGCGTCGTGGCTAGGGTTGCTCTACGTCCGGAATTTTCCGGACAATCCGGAAATATAGGTCTTTGTCTGGAATGCGGAGGAAATTCTAAACAGTCCGGAATTTCTACAATTAAGTGGAGATTGGTATAAAAAATTAAATAAACCAAATTATTTTTATTACAAATCAAAGTAAAAACAAAAAAAGTTTATATATAAAAGGAATACCTACCACTTTCCAAATCTTTATTTCAAAGTCCCTCCCCCCTTCCCCCGACGCGGGTTTTGACATGCCATGATGCATAATGACATTCATATTATATTTACAAGAAAGTCTGGAGTTTTTATCAAATGTCAGGAATTTTCTCCGAGATTTTGATTTTTTGATCTGGGAACCCTAGTCGTGGCTGAGTTCCTTAATTTGGATTGGCAAAATGAAAAGAAAAATAGGATATTTTTTTGAATTCCATTTATTAAAATAATATGCATACATATTTATAGAATTTTTTTGTTTTCAAGGCCGTAGACCAAAAAAAGGCAAAAAAATTTGCCAAATAATTTTTTCCTACTATCTGTTAGGATTGCATGAGAACCGTAGCTCCTAAAAGTTTTTAGCCAAAAATCTGTAAATTAGAATCTAGCTTCAAAATGCTTTTTAAGTCTCAATATGACCATTTTTCACTGATACGGCCTGTCAAAAATCACCCAAATATTTTGAGTTTTTTTGAGTAGTTTAATATTACATTGATAAGTAAAGCCAAGCCAAATTTTTGTTCTCTACTTTCGAAACCAGATAAATTTTCTTGGACCCCCACTTACAACTTGTGAACCCCTATTTTTTTTATCACGCTAACGTAGACCCCCGTCGAGTCTCCCGTGGGCCCCTGGGGTCCACCTCGACCACTTTGGGAATCACTGATTTAGATCATATTTCTCACTACGATAGTAAGGGAGATGCAACAATTTTTATGAAACCTATATGAGTGGTTCTCAAAAACGAACAAATTATCCTGAGGGATTAAAGCAATTTTAATTTTTACAAACACTTAATTTTTTCTACTATTATTTGTCAAATTTATGCATTAGTTATTTTGAAATAATGTAGGTACCCCATTTGATTATTATATTTATAATTGACTTTTTTGCATTTTTTCAGGATGTTAACACCGAGTCAATGAGGGACAGGAATGATGCTCGGCATTTGAGACTGGACTCAAAGACAGGATTGCAGACAATTCAACTCCAAGTTGAAGATGACAAGGCCTCTCACTACGAGAGTGTGTCCGTTCCGATGGCCGCCAAGAACATCAAACTGACCAATCAGCAAACCGACCTCGACACAAGCTCTTCCAGCTTTGTCGCTGCTAATACTTCCAAAAAGTAAGATAATTCAAAATAACATTAACCCCTCAGATCTCCAAAAATCCAAATAAATGGAATATTTCTGAACATATCTGAAAACTAAAAATGTTTTTGAAAGGTGATGAAATAACACTTTCTAATTTTAATATTATAAATAACCATATAATTTATTAAATGCAAATTTTTTTAATGCAATCATAAAAAAGTTTTAAAAATGGCTCACCTTACAGATTTTACTAAAATTACCAACAACGAAAAGAAATTAAATTCTTACATTTTTAATTAGACAAATGTTTTATTTATTTATAATTTCTCACCATACATTTGTTGTTTTTTTACATAAAAAAATAATCTCACTAGGACTAATAGCCTGTATTGAGGTTAAAATTTATAAATTTGAGTTAACCGGTAAAGACATTAGAGCGTCAAAAGACGAAAATATAACAATAGCCGTCGAGACATTAGAGCGTATTTTGACGTAAACGCGCGAGTTTTTACAAAAATTGATTTATTTACATCACTAGTTCACGGATTACCGTGGAATAAAAAACGGGATATCGATAATGAACAACGCTACGTGTCTGTATTCAAAAATATCTATGGAACATAGAAATTATTTTTCTATGCGTAATTGAACGTCCATCTTTTCTAACGAATATTCGTATCAATTCGCATAACATTGCTGCACGCCCTGGTCTGACATTTCTACGAAATTTACACGAAAAATAATCAAAATGGAAAAGTAAGTGTTTGTCTTATTGTTGAGATATATATTTGCCACTCTTTCATCATATATTTAGTTGATTTGAAGTGTTTTTTCTTGTAAAAATCGTTATTTTACTGCACACTTTCATGTGGTTGGAATTTTTCATCGCGTTGAATGGACTCTTCCGTAAAAAATGTCCGCCATTACCGCTTGAAATTGTATATTTTCATAAAAGCATGTATTCTATTGCAATATCTATCAAAAACATTAGTAATTTCATGACAAAATTGTTATTTTTAAACGTTTTTATGAAATATTGGCTACGAATGTAAAAAACTATAGTTTGACATCTCGAAATCACTAGTGATGTAACTTCCAATTTTGCTGAAAAATTCGAATTCGAAAATTTTTCTTTGCGAACTGATATTTGAGTAAACCATTATAATTTTTCTACGGATAGCACATGAAACCCATCGGAGCCGATGCCAGCTTGGGCGCGGAAGGAACTCGACGTGGAGGGTGAAGATGATGATGACCTAATGTCCACTGGAGCTGATAGTGATAGCATTGGAGAGATGAGTGAGGCCAACGAATCCGACGTCGAGGACCCAAAAGAGACATTTGACGAGGTGATTTATATAATTAAAATCAATACTTTGTGTAATGTTTATTTTTTTATTCCGCCAATAAAATAAAATGTTTTTCAATTTTTTTTTTCAGGCTTCTTCGTTTTTTTCGAGCGGCGAAGAAGCTCGTCAAATGGTCTTCTTGGATTCGTTGGTGGCTCCTGCTGCCCAAGGCTCCAGTGGAGATCAGGCAAGCAGCGGTGGACAAGGTATATACATTGTAATAAATAAATATATACATAATATCTATATAATTTTATTTAAATTGTGCTGTCTTTACATCATATTATACAAGTAGTGTGTGTTTGCGTTGTGTAATAGTTTTGCATTATATTTTCAGAATCGATTGAGCAGATGGAGCCATGGGTCATGGGATTTTTTTTTGTTCTGGTTTTTTGATTGTTACATTTAAAATATTCATACTGGAAAAAAATGTTGAATGAATTCCACAAGATTCACTTCTAACGTGGCGTGGCGTAACGTGTTTTTTAAAACATTCTTACATTTAAAATATTCGTACTGGAAAAAAATGTTGAATGAATTCCACAAGTTTCACTTCTAACGTGGCGTGGCGTAACGTGTTTTTTAAAACATTGTTACATTTAAAATATTCGTACTGGAAAAAAATGTTGAATGAATTCCAAAAGTTTCACTTCTAACGTGGCGTGGCGTAACGTGTTTTTTAAAACATTGTTACATTTAAAATATTCATACTGGAAAAAAATGTTGAATGAGTTCCACAAGTTTCACTTCTAACGTGGCGTAACGTGTTTTTTTTTTGTATTAATTAAATGTGAAAATATGATACATTTAAAATAATTGTACTGGAAAAAGATGTTAAATGAATTCCATAATATATGATTTCCAAAATATAATATGAATAAAATATTATTTTACTTTTTTGTTTACAATTGTTGTCATTTTATAATTAAAAAAAATATAGCTTTATATATCATGTGTTTTTATTTTTGTCTACCTATATTCAATAACTTACAATAAATTTGAAATAAAATATTTCTTTCGAACTGTTTCTCCAGCGCAGTTCGAATCAACTAAAAAGGTTGGCCCCATCACTATTCGTTGCTGGCTTCACGTCGGTTTAGAAATGCCAACTTGCTTGTCGGTTGTTGATAGCATGTGACAGTTTGGCGCGTTTTTTATCACAGTGCTTATCAAAATTACTAAGTGTATATTTAAAAATTTTCAGTAGATTTCAACAATTGTATATAATTTATCCTGTGTACTAACGTTTTAGTGTAAAAACAACAACCAAATGATTAGTTTTAGTGTGATTTCACGACGTTTTAAATATGTCCATATTTTTGAGGTTGCCGTGAATTTATATGAAAAAATAATTGATTTGTGTGATAATTAATAATAATTGGGTATATCCGTATATATACGAGCATAATGCATCTGTTGAAATCGATTGCCGTTGTAATTACGTTTTATAATAATTGAAATAAAATATTTTTGTTTGCTCTGTGTTCAGTGACAAGTTCGTAATTTATATTATTTTGTGTTTCGAAAATGATTTTTTTTTTTAAATTTTAGTTTGGACGGATAATATTTTGAGGTGACAGAAAGTTTTT
Organism: Limnephilus rhombicus; assembly: GCA_929108145.2. Taxonomy (NCBI): domain Eukaryota; kingdom Metazoa; phylum Arthropoda; class Insecta; order Trichoptera; family Limnephilidae; genus Limnephilus; species Limnephilus rhombicus. The sequence continues at coordinate 21,921,877 of OV815271.1, read as the reverse complement.
AAATATATTTCTACAATAAATAAACTGTAATTTTTTTACGTTACTGCAGAAAAAAGTTCATTTTCAACGTTTTCAAATAATGGTAAGCGATTTTTTAATATTTTTGACGTTTTCATAAAAAATATATATATTTGAAGGGTAAATATTTATTTATAATAATATAATGTGATAGTGCATTTCATAATCTTTCCAAAACAGTTTTTAGGATGAGGCTACGTTTCCCAAAACGTGATTTATGACGCTTTTAGTAAACATCGTGAATAATACCAACATTTTAATTTTTTGACGGTTTGCAATGTCACACCTACTATGCAAAATGGATTTTTTGAGAGGTTAAGAAACATTACATACAAAATACAAAACCCTAAAATATAAAACACTACTTTCAAAACACTAAAATATTACATATATGGAGAAAGACAGAAATGAAAATATTACATTAGTGACCAGATGGGTAATTTGAGTATGATTTGTAACAATATTTGGACCATAAATAAATACTTAATTACTATACCCACCAAAAGCAAAGTAAGTTCAAAACAACTAGGGTGACACTTCGATTTGTGCAAGAACTCAAATATCTTATTTTATTAATACCTGAATAATTTAGATGTTAGTAAGGGTGCTGGTAGTGACGGTATCTCGCATCAAAAAATGTGCCAAAAATATTTCTTACCCTTAACTAACATATTTATAGTGTCGCTAAAAGAAGGTAAATTTCCCACAAAGTTTAAAGAAGCAATTATAACCCCTATTCTTAAAACAACATTGAAAAATACTGCCCAAAAATTAACATTGAAAATTACCGCCCAATACTCACAGTATTTAGTAAACTTTTTGAACGTATTGTCTACGATCCACTTGCATCACATTTTTTTAAAAAAATTTCCGGTTTAGGCAAATATTCTAAGACATTCCTTATTTTTTTGTTTAATCGTATTTTTGAAACCCTGGTGATTTTTTGAAAATTTCAATCCGAAAAATCAGATCGTTTTTTATAAACCGGAAAGACGGGACATAATTTTATAGGTGCGAAAAAATGATAATAGAGAACTCCAGTCCAATTTTTTTATTTTTTTTAATGAATAAAGACCTTCAAACTTAAATAACTGCATTTTTATTTTTATTTTTATAGTTAGTTTTAATAGTTAAAATAATTGTCAAAGTTTTAATTTTTGAAGACTCCCAGAAACGCATCGTATCTATGGTGGTCTTCACCCACCAATAGTTTTTTTTACTTTTTAAGTTGTCATTTTGAATCAGTGATGTTATGTCGAGGGAAATTTCCCTAGATCTAGGGGAGAAAAATATTTTTTAGGGATAAGGGAAATCAGGACAAAATCTAGGGAAATTTCGAACTCTGGCAAATTTTTTATTACATATGACAATATTACTGGTATTATTTATATATATAAATATATATTTTTTGGAATTCCCATGAATCTTAATTATTGTTGTACTTACCATGCAATGTTATTTTTAACACTGACAACTCAAAATGATATTATATGTATCTAAAAAGTTAAATGGGACCTCTGAAAAAAAAAAATTATGTTTTAAGTTCTATTTTTTCGGTGATTGCGGTTGATTTTTATTTTGCAAAGTGTTTTTTTTTTATTTGGAATTCAGTTTCTAATTCAGTGGTGAGTGTATTCGTACTTTTAAATTATTACTTCACGTAGCAAAAAGTGTTTTATTTGGAAAAGCACAGTATTATAAGTATATTTACCAAGTTCCGATATCTTTCCAATTAATTAATCATATTAATTAACATAAACCAGGATTAGTGTTACACAATCAGGTGGCTACTTAGGTAATTGCGTAAATGTGAAATTCTAGGGAAATTTCACTTCGAAATCTAGGGAAATAATTTTTTTGGGCAGAGCGTCCCTGATTTTGAATTTAAGAAAATGGCGGAATAAAATGAATATAGGATGTCTCAATGACTTTTGTGTGAGAAATTGAGGCGATTTTTATTTAAGATTAACTGCTTTTAATATAGAAAAACATTGGTAAAATGTCCACATTTCACCGCTACTGTTATTGTATTTTAACAAAGTGCAATATAAAAATAATAAATCATCTTTTTCATTGCAAATACAAGTGACATCGTTCTTCAATTTTGTGTTCAGGAGTGATTTTGTAAATTGTTTTATGTATAACACATACAGAAACACTGGTATTTATAATACACTGATCATGAAGATTGTGTAGTAACTTGTATAAAAAGCCAAAACTAAAAACAATTTGAAAATACAATGTCAAATATGACACGACTTTAACCTCAAATAGGCAAAATTTATTGCAGATTGTCCGCAAATATAGCCCTTTTCGTAAATTGTCGAGGGCCTAAATTATGTTTCAATAAACACAAGAACTATTATTTATCTAAATCTCTATAAACAGTATGAAAATAAATCAAAAACACGAAATGTTGAATTGCATACATGTCAATTTTCAAATGTCAATACAACATTCAACACAGACGCTATTACCAGGGTCTCTATTCTCCAAGCGTCGTCGCTCGTAATCGCCGTCGAAAGTACGTCCGTTGGTCGACTTGGTTATTCTTGAGCTTGGTCGAAGGAACATTCTTAGACGCAAAACGTCAAAAGTCATTCCACACAACAACGAGTGGGGTATACCAGTCGAAACGAGCAGCGAGTGGTAGGTTGTCAGCGTATCTACGCAATTAGCTGTCAAAATCTGGCATTATTGTTTTCCCGCGCGAACTTTCGCACCCGCAGAGACATCGTCTATTTTTGTAAAGTCATTTTGCAATTTTAGAATGGCTGATTTACCGGCGATGTTGGCTTGATTAACCATGTCGACTGTCAAGAAACAACTGTTTCGAGACTGGCAAGAATGTTTCGTCAGATCAATTCGATTATTTATCAATGCATGTTTGGTGCTTCACAAAATGTGTGTAAAAGATAAATTTGATCTTCCAGAATACCTGACCGATCATAATCTAGATTTAGGGCTGATTGCTGGAGGAATGGTTCCACTTGAGCCCGGGGCTGTTTAGAAACCCAGATTTAGTGGCTGGTAGAGCAGTTCGAAATAGGATAGTTCAAAATTATTTCTGTGTTTATACTAAGTACCTAGTCTTTTTATCCTTTTGTTGTTCTGTTCACTGTACATCATTTGTAAAGTGTCTAGATCATATTATTAAATGATATTAGCCACACACAAATAATGAGCGGTGAGGTGAGGGGTGAGGCTACACGAAGCTGCGTTATAACAAACACTTCAAATACAATTCGTTACAACAAATACTTCAATACCCATGATTTTTTTTTTTACATTAACTCCACACAGGAGGCCCTGAGGAAAATAATTTCCCTCAGGGCCTATGTCATCTGGGATGCTGTGTGGAGGGTTTTTTGAGGAGAGGAAGGAATGAACATTGGTCTTGAAAGGAAGGATGAAACACAGAGGCGGGCAAATCGTTCCACAGCCGAGCTGTTAAACACAAGAACGAGTCGAAGAAGCGACCCGTTCTCATGTGACAAGTGTCAACCGTGTACATTATGTTGGGCACGCGTTTGGCATGTTTCCCGACTATGCACCGGTGCCGAAGGGATCATCATCCTCGGAGCATCTTCCATTGTAATACCGGTAGAACAAGGATAGCATTCCCACCCGACGCCTGTACTCTAAAGGTTGCAATCCATCTGTTAAGATGGGAGAACCTATTAAGCGGACCGCCCGTTTTTGCAGAGTCGAGGGTATTTTGGAGCTCCAGACCAGAGGTGGCTGCCAAATTCAACCGTGGGGCGCACTTGTGATTTGTGCAGGGTTAGCAGTTGTGTACTATTAAAGTATCTGCGGGCTCTGTACAGTACGCCCAGTTTTTTTAATTATTATAAGTAATTTTGAAAGCATCACCTTATTTTGGTTGCAAGCCAACTGATTTATTTAAGGCCAACAAAATACCATCTAAGTTGTTGCTGTACAAAATAATAAGCCCCATCACCAACGGTAGACGCCAGACTCTTGTGGGTGGGTCTCGCCCCATGTGCAGTATATTTGTGTAATTTGAAAAGTGAATTTCAACAAGGTTTTATATATTTTGTGATAATATAGTGATGTAAAATGTAAGAAAACAATGGTGTGATCATAAAAAATGTATTTAATATTAAGTATATTATAATTATTATCAAGTAATATAGAAACAAGACAGTTTTCAATGTACAATGTCAATATATTTTGTAAAACAAGCTAAAAATAAAGAATTAGTACACTGATGAAATAATCAAGTATGATATTTTCTAGTAAATTAAAAAACAACTCTGGTGTTAAGTAGTAAAACATTATATTTATCCATGATAGAAATAAAACACTCTCATTCATTACGCTGATACGATGATAATGAAAACATTATATTTATCCACGATAAAATTAAAATGCTACTAATAAATAGCATCACAATTTTTATCACATGGCGCAGAAAACATTACAGTTTCAGTTGTTCAATTACAATTATTATTTCAACATATTTTGTGTTATAAGCTAAAGAATGATAAACAAGTCTGATATTGTCTATTAAATATCTTCATTGTTAAATTTAAATTAAAACATTATATTTATCCACGATAAAACTAAAAATCTTCTAAATATTTTAGTTATTAGTTTTAGTTATAATATTTAATAGGCAATATCAGACTTGTTTCTTATTCTTTAGCTTATAATACAAAATATGTTGAAATAATTTCAATTGTAATTACAGTTGTTAGTTTTAGTTTTATCGTGGATAAATATAATATTTTTCTTTAAATTTAACATTGAAGATAATATTTAATAGGCAATATCAGACTTGTTTCTTATTCTTTAGCTTATAATACAAAATATGCTGAAATAATTACAATTGTAATTAAACAACTGAAACTGTAATGTTTTCTGTGTTATACGATAAAAATTGGGATACTATCTAGAAGCAGATACGTTTTTAGATTTTCACGGCCAAAAGTATTTTCATTATTAGTTTTTGGGGTGTTACGCTTTGCGCTACCTCCTTTAGCCAACGTTTCGGACAGCGTTGCAGTGTCCATCATCAGGGCAGAGCCGGCAGATTAGACATATCTAAAAACGTATCTGCTTCTAGATAGTATCCCAATTTTTATCGTATAACACTGAAAACATTACAGTTTCAGTTGTTTAATTACAATTGTAATTATTTCAACATATTTTGTATTATAAGCTAAAGAATAAGAAACAAGTCTGATATTGCCTATTAAATATTATCTTCAATGTTAAATTTAAAGAAAAATATTATTTTTATCCACGATAAAACTAAAACTAACAACTGTAATTACAATTGAAATTATTTCAACATATTTTGTATTATAAGCTAAAGAATAAGAAACAAGTCTGATATTGCCTATTAAATATTATCTTCAATGTTAAATTTAAAGAAAAATATTATATTTATCCACGATAAAACTAAAACTAACAACTGTAATTACAATTGAAATTATTTCAACATATTTTGTATTATAAGCTGAAGAAGAATACATGTACTGACAATAAAGTATGATTTTGGTTTTAATTAAATTTAAAATGAGGGTATTGAAGAGATTCAGTACACCTCGGAGTCTGTACGGGTGGAGGATCAATGGTAGGGGGTTCCACAAGGGGAGGTGTGGCCTTCCAGAGCACCTCCAGGGCTCCTTGGCAGACTGTCAGCTGCTGCAGCCAGCAACAGACTGGGGTCTTCCGAGAAAGGAAAAGTCCAAGTTGATCTCCGTACAGCCCACACTGTAATCACACTGGGTTGACTGCTTGTAGTATCAGCCCATCACATCTGCTGCTGGCACCGCGTGCCGGTGGCGGTGGTCCGCCTCTAGTCTCGGCCGCAAGCCGCCTCAAGGAGGCATTCTTTATTTCGGCCTTTGAGCGTAAATCTTGCCATGCCTGAAAATATTTTTGTATCATATTAATTATTTACACTAAATATTAGTGAAAAGAGACTTTCTTATATCGTAGAGTATTCAAAAAGAAGGACAACGTCAAGATCACACAATTTTACTTGAATTTTGAAACGATTGGCTTTGAAGTAACGTAGCCCCATTATAATTCTTTTCAATATTGTGATATTTAACATACAAATTAAGACTTAAAAAGAACATCATGTGAGCGATGAAGTCATAAGTGATGATACAAAAATATAAAAAATAGGTTAAGGGCTATTTCAAAATAATTTGTTTCATAGCTTTTAATGACTTCTTAAAGAGATGTAGTTGACTTCATTCTGAGTGAGCATCTTGTTCGTTTTGTTGAATAGAAATTCGTCATAGGCGGAGCTTCATCTGAACGAAGCGTTAGGATAACAAGTAGACATTTTAAATGTACTTTACACAAATTAATGGGCATGAATAAATACTGACCTTTCTCCAGTGTTTGAATTCCGTCGAGATTAGCCGAAGGTGGGTGAAGACAAAAACTTTCCTCTCATTAAATCCATATCCGAACTTACTAATTCGATTATTAGCAGTTGCTTTTGACAGTTTGTAATTCATAAATAAACCAATTCATTTGTATCCTGCAAACCTGTAACATACAAATTAAGACTTAGAATGAACAACATGTGAGCGATGAAGTCATAAGTGATGATACAAAAATATAGGTTAAGGGCTATTTCAAAATTATTTGTTTCATAGCTTTTAATGACTTCAAAGAGATGTAGTTGACTTCATTCTGAGTGAGCATCTTGTTCGTTTTGTTGAATAGAAAGGCGGAGCTTCATCCGAACGAAGCTTTAGGATAACAAGTAGACATTTTAAATGTACTTTACACACAAATTAATGGACATGAATAAATACTAACCTTTCTCGTGTTTGAATTCCGTCGAGATTCGCCGAAGGTGAGTGACGACAAAAACTTTCCGAACTTACTAATTCGATTATTAGAAATTGCTTTTGGCTGTTTGTAATGCATAAATAAACCAATCATTTGTATCCTGCAGCCATTTCAAATATTATCAGCATATCAATTCATAAATATGCTAAACCCGACTAATATCAACTGTTTGACGTTTGACATTCACACCATAGAAATCTCAAAAACATCAAGAACATAGACAATATTCACAGGGCTGCCAATATAATCATCTCTTCGATCGTTCGACGTTCAAGAATACGTAAAATTGAAGGATTCGACAAAGTTGGTCGCGACGACGAGTAATTTTTGGTCGCTGCGAGGCGCATAACGAGTAACGTTTGATCGTTTGCTCGGGAATAGAGACCCAGGTGACAGGTTAACAGTGACGTCATCGTTAACCATTTCAGTAATGCCAACTTGACGCTGTATTTTGAGGAGAGGTTTAAAAATGCACTTTTTAATAATTTTTTTAAAAACTCTGCGTTTAATATTATGAAATAAAACTTATATATTCAGAATCAGCGTTTCTTGGTCTATATGAACATATTTTTTTAAAGCCATAATATTTTTCACTGGAGTTCCTTATTACATAGCCGAAAATCATTTAAAAAAAAAGAATGTTTTCCACACGAATGGCACAGGAGAATAACGAGGCATACCAAAAATATTACATCTCATAAATATTTTTTTCCTTGATCCATCTTATTGATCGTAAGTCATTATAATGTACAACGTCTATATTACTAAATCCAATGTAATATACCTACTTGTACTTGTAAATTATAATAATAGTAAGAATATTATAAAATTTGATTTTGTTAAAAACAGCACCATAACCATTATAGCTCTAAAACACGTATCGACATCTAAAATGTACGGGGTTCTCTTCAAAACATCTGTCAAAAAGTCAAACCAAATGATAAGTTCGCAGATAACAAACAATAAATCTAGTGAACGTTAAATGTCAAATTCAAAAATTCGCCTGAAATCAAAGTGATGCCATATAAAAAAAATAAATCAGTGTGGAATTTTACAAAATTAATAGGAACATTTTCGGAGATGGGACATTTTCATGTAGTGACGTCACGAGCCCAAATAATGGATTTATTTATTTAAAAATAAAAAACTGTACATTTAAAAAAAATTTTACTAACATTTTCGTAATCTTAGTAAAAAGATCTATCCACACGATTTTTTCAAGTCGTTATGAAATCCATGCAAGTGGCCTATTACTCGCAATATACAAAACCAAAAACACGGATTTCTTCAAAAAAGATCAGTACTAACAAACTTGGTAAATTTTATGGAATATTTAACGAGCAATATGGACAATAGAAATCAAGTAGATGTAATCTACACTGATTACTCTAAGGCCTTCGATAAGGTTAATCATTTCATCCTAATTCAAAAATTAAAACAATTAGGCATCCATGGTGACTTACTCCGGTGGCTCACTTCATACCTTAGTAGACTTCAAAGTGTCTCAATTAAGGGAACTAAGTCCAGCTTCCTTTATGTGCCCTCCGGTGCACCTCAGGTAGGGAATGCAATCTCGTTCTCACGAGATCTCTGCCCTTTTTAGCGAGATTGATCTCGGACAAAAAAAGGGCGAGATCTCGCTAGTTTAACGAGATTGCACTCGAGCATAAAAACGTCTTATTCGAAGCGCGGACTGAGTTGCGATCTGTCGGTTTCGTTCGGTGCGCATGAGGCGGCGCCCTGAGGTAGCGGTCGCAGGACGAGGTGTCTCTCACCCATACTATGTGACCAACTTTTTGCAATTTTTAACCCCCCCCCCCCCACCGGTGACTAAAAACCTAGGCCCCCCGCCGCTCATTTGTACCAAGAGTGGTATTTCGAAGACCCCCCCCCGAACGGGTTACGTAGCATGGGTGATTGAGTTTGATTTCTTTCGATATTTTTTGGTTATTTATGCAAAAAAAGTTTTTTATGTGAAGTTGTTAAGTTTAATTTTTTTTTTTAACTTCTCCATGTTTTGTTTGTTATAAAAGAACTGTTTTATTACTAAAGGATTTTTGTTTGATATTAGAAGAGGAAGGTTGTTTGTTTCATTTTTGTTATATGATAGATACTTACGTCAAAGTTTACTACGAAGTTTATTAAAAAAATATAGACAAATACGTCAAACAATGTTTGATGCATAAAAGTCTATTGAAAAATTCGTGAAATTAAATGTTTATCTTATAATACTTATAATTTTTATATTTTTTTTCCTAATTTATTCAAATATTGTGATTATTTGCTAAAAAACACACAAAACTGTCAATCTCACGAGATCTCGAAATTGGCGAGATCTCGCGGTATTGTTATTCTAAACTCGCGAGATCTCGCTTAAGCCCCAATCTCGCGAGATTTGCATTCCCTAACCTCAGGGTTCTCATTTAGGCCCATTATTATTTAATGTTTATAAATATGATATTCACAAATGTTTTTTTACATGCTAATTACCTAGCATATGATAAAAAAATATACCTAGTTATTAAATCAATCAATGACTGCATTAAACTCCAAGAAGAGCTCAGTCGTATTTTTGTCTATTGCGAACTAAACAAACTTGTTATTAACATCTCAAAATGTAATAAATTAACATTTACACGTAATAAAAATAAAATTTCCTTTGTATACACATTGAACGGCACACATATCAAAGAAGTAGAATATATCAGGGACACTGGATGTTAAATTTAACTTTATCCAACACACTGATGAAATCATTAACAAATTCAATAAAATGCTGGGATTTATAATTCGTATAGGAAAACCCTTCCACAACATAAACACTCTATATTCCCTTTACACCTTGTGATGCTTCTCTTTTCTACTCTCTTATATTTGTCTGTATTTTTTTTTTTTTCTTTCCCTCCCCTCCAATGTTCAACTTTTGATAAATTCTTGCTATCCCGTGATTCTCAATTGAAGCATGTAAATCCTCATTACCCCTTATTAAGCTATCCCGTGATTTTTCAACTGTTTCATGTAAGTCTTCAATACACCCTATTAAGCTATCCCGTGATTTTTCAACTGTTTCATGTAAGTCTTCAATACACCCTACTTTTTACTATCCCGTGATTTATCAACTGTTTCATGTAAATCTTCAATACACCCTTTTGAACTGCTATAATAAATCTGTTAATTTTCAATTGCTTAGGTCTGTAGATACCTCTTTACGTTCAAATTAAAAATAGTGTTTAATTTTTTTTTTTTTCTTTTGTTCCTAATAATTGCGCAATATAATAATTTTATCCCGTTCCTAGAAGTTAATACCTAAGTACGATATCCATTAATCAAGGTCATTTTTTTTTTCTTTTTACTGTACTCGAACTAGTGCCCCAGTGACCGATTTATTTTGTAAACAATTTGAGCTTTGTAAACATTCTCGACGGCCTCGTGACCTAGATTCAAGCGTATGAGGTATGTTTACTTTAGACATTCCGGAGACGTGTGAGATGACTCTAAAATTTTCTTTGTTTGATAATGATGTACTTAGCGCAATTGTCTAGTCTGATACCCGATTACGTATACATATTTATTCATTTATATATGCTTTGTCTCAATAAATAATTTATAATATTGATATGTATATACATAAATTTTATGATTGAAATAATTTCTAATATCATAACTTATTTCAAATGCTCTGGATTTTCTGAAATTATATTAATACATACATAACATTAAATATAAAATATTGATTTGTAAATTTATCACACATAACTACTTTTAATAGTTATTGATGAATTCAGAGGTAGGAATCGATACCCTTTTCCTCTTTTTATATAAGTGTTTTTCTTTTTGATTAAAAATTTTCTTGGGAACAAAAAAAATTACAAATATATATGTTTATATACATACATATATAAATATATAAAATATACTTATTATAGTTATAATATTTTAATATAGTTACATATCACATATTAAGAGAGTAATATCTTGGTCAAATAATTAATCCAAATACCAATGTTTACTGCATTCCGCTTTCTCCTTGGAATCTGTAAAATTTTATAACGGAAAAGACTTACCCCTACCAAGGTTTTTTCCGACCGGGAAATACACGGTAACCTTGCTGCAATTTTCCTAAATTAATTTTTATTTTCCTAAATTTAATTAAATCTTTTTGACTTCAATTTTTTTTTTTTTTCATTTAATCTAATTAATTAAAATGATGCATGAACTCTATCGTTCTAAACTGTATTTTATCTCAAAACTCGTTGGTTAGATAACTCTTTAAATGATAGTTACTTCACGATTAATTTAGAGATGGTAAATTGTTGTTAAATTAAATTTTTATCCCTCCGAACTTTTATGTATTAATAAAATATTATTTTGTTTTATTATTATTATTTAAGATAATTAATTTAATTATTTATTATTTGTTAGAACACTTTCACTTAGATTGAACACACGTATTTAATTATAACTCCTTCACGCTAAATTATCACATCACTTCAGTTATTTATTGCACTAATATTAAACGCGAAATTTCTAAGTTTAAAATTACGATATTAGGTGATTATAAAATCCGAATTTTCCACTAAAACAAATTGTATTTATCACGAGCACTTTTATTTTTCACAAGTAATTAATGCGTTGGCTTTATCTTTATTTCCACTGATTCTAACTGCAAAGTATTTTTTTTTTGTAGATCACTGATTAGAATGTGAAAATTTTCTAAGTATCAAAATAATTATCACTTAGAATTTTTCAAATTTAAATCACCCACCGTTTCGTCACGTTCCGCGAAGTTACAAACTTTTCGACCACGACCGTAGACTGTCCTCAACTGGCATTTGTCTAGACTTTTATACCCCTCTCAGGTCCAAAAGATCGTATCTGAATCTCCTATAATAAACCAATCTAATTACTATCAACTCGTAATTTCTTGAAACCTCTCCATTATTGTCGAATGCGGTCTCTTTGTACGTTTTGCGTTTGATACATTAAATTCTGTCTCGTACTTCCATACTTACAAGATCCGGATTTAGTAAGATCCATGTTTAATGGCCCAACTTCCTTTGTCCTGTTGTTCATACAAAACTAGCTTGAATTTAATAATTTTAAAGTTCTATTTTCATATATTTCGTAACATGTCCGTGCGTACGGCATCTACCATATGTTCCAAATCTGTCCCCAAATTCGCCTATCAGAGATATCTTCATGTCGAAGCCTTTCTCGCAAATTGTTCATTTTTATTTTATTATTTTTCCTCGAGTTTTTCTGTATTCTATATGAACCTTTCCATTTAAAACCGAATTTTCTCTATTTACGTCGTATATTTGAATTTTCCATTTTTTTCTCGAATTTTCTTTTATTCACGACACTCTTTCCATGAATTTCCTTATTTATTCTTACGCTATTGTTCATATCTCTATAGATTTTTATATTTCAAGCCGTATTTATTTTATTCACTGTTAATCTAAGATTTCCTTTGTTTTTCTCTGTCGTATCTCCTTTCCCCTCACTTCCCCGTACTTCCCTGATATAACCATATCGTTTTTTGATGTTTGCTGCCTCTTGGAAAATTTCATTTTCTATTTGTTATTAATAAATATATCATTTTTTAACATCTTTATAGGGGATACCCCCACTTCGGCCCTTAAATTCCTGTCATTTTTATTGCTTCATAGAGATCGCCTCCCAAATTTTGTCCCGTTCTTACGCAAAATCCCATAAACCATATGTCTTGACAGTTGTATACATTAGTTCCTGTACCCACCTGGCAATAAATCCTTTTTTATTTCAGTGTCGTTAACTTTTATGAGAATTCTCTAACGTAAATATTTCATAAGACCCATGATAATTTTTATTACCTTTTTAACGACTAATTGCCCTTATATAAACAATTTTCATGTTCGAATATTCCTTGTTTATCACAACAAAATACATCTGAAATCGACAACCATTGTAATGCCTCATTTTTTATCTGCAATCGCGTACTATGTTACTCTATAAACTCCATTTTAATTACGTAAAATGACTCCTTTTCCTGAGTTTTTCTATCGCAATGTTTTCAGCATTTTCCACTCCCCTCCGTACTGCACTCTATCTTCTTCTCTAACACTTGTTACTGCTCTAGACATCTGAAATGTACCCTCGCCTATTCTTTAAAACTCTCATTTTTTTTTGACGTTTCCTCCCTAAATCTTTCATCGTAATATCCTAGCTCCGTCTAAAATTGATAACAATAATTTTCCATTGTTTTTTCAACATTTCCATTTCCTTTAGCACGTTTTCCCTCGAATCGATCATCTCCGGTCGTCACAAACAATCGTATTATAGATGGAAATCTCCCTAACGCCTTACAATACGTTTTCGTCACTTGCTTTGCAATTTTTCACTTAAACTTTTGCATCGTGTTTACGTGTATCCTTTTTTCCGCACCTTATATGTTTTAATGCGTTCGAGAACTAGGGTTTCTGATCCCTGGAATGTACCGGTTAATGATAACATTTCTTGGGGTCATCGTACTTTTGTCCCTGAACAGATTATTTCTTCCCATGGAGTTTATTCACCTCTCGGTTTGGTGGGAACGTCAAACTCATTAATTACATTCCTAATTGCTAAGTCCAAAGGTCGTTCCTTTGTTCTAAAAATGGGTTCGGCCCTCTTCCCGTTGATAGGCTGAATTGGTTTTTAATCGCTTTTGCTGCAATTCAATTGGCTGTCAATATATCACGGGCTAAGTATATTGGGGAGTCCCTGTTTCTGATTATTTGTTGATACCATCTGTGATCCTTTCATCAATACTCGTCTCACTTTGTCTAATTATAGATCCCTACCGTAAATATGAATTCACTTTACTCTAATCCGATAGATGTCGTAGACGTGTCCGTTTTATAAGTAATTGATATTTTCTTTTTAAATTAAAGTGGGAAGCTACGATATTTCCTAATTTTCACTGTTGATCAATGCAATTCATCACAGTTCCCTCCTCTGAACTCAATTTGCTGTGGCTAACGTTGTATTTTATTTTAATGTCCTCTTCTTTTTTTTTTTTTTTTTTTTTTTTTTATTTTTTTTTTTTTTTTTTTTTTTTTTTTTTTTTTCGTTAGACACCGAAATTGTGTTCAAATTTAGACTAGCTATCTTCCCCTCCTCATTTGGTTATCCCCTATCTCTACTCCGTGTCATATTACTTCCTATCTCCCCCTCCTCATTTTGTTATCCCCTATCTTTTTCCGTATCCTATTACTTCCTATCTCCCCCTCCTCATTCTGTTATCCCCTATCTTTTTCCGTATCCTATTACTTCCTATCTCCCCCTCCTCATTCTGTTATCCCCTATCTCTTTTCCGTATCCTATTACTTCCTATCTCCCCCTCCTCATTCTGTTATCCCCTATCTCTTTTCCGTATTCTATTACTTCCTATCTCCCCCTCCTCATTCTGTTATCCCCTATCTCTTTTCCGTATCCTATTACTTCCTATCTCCCCCTCCTCATTCTGTTCGGATTGTTAACAATCTTGAATTTGAATCTCATTGTATTCTTTATTTTCTTTTCGCGTAGATTTTACTTTATGAAATTTTCTTTAATTTTGATAGATTCAAAATTAATTTCTTTTTGCTGGAACACGCCCCTCGACTCGCGTGTTTTGGTGGTCCCCAACCAAATTGGACTAAGACCTCCCTTACAATGATTTAAGTAAAGATTGTTTACAATCTCGCGGCCTTTCGAACAACTGAAAAGCGGGTGGTCTCTTGGTGTGCAATTAATTGTTTTTTGTTTTGTAAGTATGAATATTTTTTGTGAAATGTGTGTTTTCGCACGACCTCACCCAATCCGACAATCAGTGGTATACATGTTTCATATAAATTTTCCAGCATTTTTTTTTTTTCTTTATTTATTTAAACTTTATTTTATAATTCTTAATTTCTAATTGTAATTTCTTAATTCATCCAAAGTTGTTCTAGCCTAAGTGTTGTCCACTCTAATATTTAAATTTTTTATAAATGTTCTTTATTATCCTCAAATTGGTTCAGCGTTCCTTTTTTACTTTTTTTTTTTTTTTTTTTTTTGAAATCTAAACTATTTATACCTTAATTCAAATGTTACCTTTTTATCTCTATACTTAATGTCTACCCTATATCTATAGATAAACTTTCTTATTTCAATATTTCAAAAAAAATTCCTAGGCATTGTTTATTTTTCAAAATGTCCCTTTTGTGTGCCATATAATATCTCTAATTCTCTCCTTTTGAGTGTTCTTACTTATCTAACATTTTTTTTTTTCTCACTAACACATAAAAAGTCAATTTTTTTTTTCCACTAGAAAATCAAAATTAACGAATTTATTTGCCTTACTCTATTTCAATAATTGAATATGATTGTCGCTTATTAAGAACTTGTCCACTCACCCTCAAAGACTTGACGACGATCCGCCCCTCGCAAGCAATCTGATAATCTAATATTTTAGTAATTTTCTTTCTTCCCCCTCCCCAATTATAATGTACCCTAACATATTTTTATTTGTATTTCTCAATCGTTTATTTATTTATTAACATTTACAAATATTTGTAAACTTCGCACTCTATTCGTTGACTTCCACTAACTGTAAACCTGATTTTTGTTTCTTATTACTTGTGTAATATCTAGCTAAATGTAAAGCGCTATAATCTCCTTTTATCTCCCGAGTTGGCTGCGACCATTAGCTCCTTCCCGGCTGTAGTTATTGTAGAATTTTCTTTTGGTGAACTGTTAACATCGGTGCACTTGCTGCAACTAGCGTTTTCGCCCACACTTTCAATTGCGTGTATCCTCCTTTTTATGGCGCGGTAACGGTCACGGTATTTGTCCTTCTTGCTGGATTCCTCCCCACTCCTCTTCTTCATGTTCCGTTCTTCTGGTGTACATACCATTGTATCTAGTTTTCGTAGAAACTCAGCGGCGACAATCTCATCTCCTGATTGCCCCGAAAACCATAGCGATTGAATTTCCTTCGGATAATGTCTCATAATCTCGTCAACTATGCCCAACGGTGTGTCAGTAATCTTTAAAGCCTTCGCTAGCTCCCAATAGTTTGCGAAATGAGTGAGCATGGATATATTTTTCTTGGCATCATATACCCCTTCTGCAAGACGACGGCGAACTTCATTTTTCTTTATGTCTCCCCAATAGGTAGCTAAAAAATCTCGTTCGAAATCTAACATAGTCTCCCATCGTTTATTGTACAATTTTGCCCACGATCTAGCTTCCCCTTTCAAATTTTCCCGTACGACGACTAATGGATCCGTTCGTTTCACTTTTCTAGTGTATTCATTTAAATCTTCCAGGAAACTAATGGGATTTTGATTTCCACCGGAGAATGATGGTCGTTCCTGCTGTGGTAACATTTCCACTACTTGGAGAACGCTTTTCGGCGCACTATCCTCTCCTATCACCGCCACTGTTGCTGGGCTTTCCAATTGTTTCTCGAGTTCTTGCATCTTATTGACGAGCGGTGCCAAAGCTGCCTGAATTATTGTAGTTATATCTCCTATGTTTATTGTTGAAGTCTCGGTTGTGACATTTTCCCCGATTGCTGTCACTAAAGCCTGGGCTCGCCTACTTGTCCCACGTTTCCCAACCATTTTCTTTATTTTCCGAGTGTCGCCTGGTTAATGTTTATATTTTTATCTTATTAAGCGACAACCTTATAATCTCTATTTTAATTTCCTAAATTACCTCATGTAAATTATGTTGCCTTCCTTATTCTATTTATTTACTTATTTTTTTTTTTTTCCATTTTTCTCGTTTTTCTATATTTTTTATTTTATTTTTTTTTTTATTTTTCCTTTTACTTCGTTAACTTTTCTTGTTCCTTTTCCTCGGGTTTTTCCTGTAACATATCATGTGTGAGTCTCTCTTCACACTCTCGCTTATTTTCGCCCTGTTCCTCCGATTTTGTGTCGGTCTCCCCCTCTGGCTGAACGACTTCTATCATATCCTCGACTCGTAACTTAGACCTCTTTGAACGTCTAAATATCTCCCGTAATTCATCTCCCGACGGTATTTCTTTAGCTTCTAATTCCGTCGCATCCACTTTCCTTTTTTCCGCCATTTTTTGTTTAAAATTTTTAGTGAATTTAACTCAATACCAACTATTTATTATAAATATACCTATATATATTTATAATTTATTTTATTTTTATTTTTTTTTTTTTTTTGCAATAGATTGACCAATAAAAGTTTTTTTTTTTTTTTTCTAAAACAACTTGTAAAACTCTGATCTCCTGTCACGGCTGTGCAGTTGTGATGCTTCTCTTTTCTACTCTCTTATATTTGTCTGTATTTTTTTTTTTTCTTTCCCTCCCCTCCAATGTTCAACTTTTGATAAATTCTTGCTATCCCGTGATTCTCAATTGAAGCATGTAAATCCTCATTACCCCTTATTAAGCTATCCCGTGATTTTTCAACTGTTTCATGTAAGTCTTCAATACACCCTATTAAGCTATCCCGTGATTTTTCAACTGTTTCATGTAAGTCTTCAATACACCCTACTTTTTACTATCCCGTGATTTATCAACTGTTTCATGTAAATCTTCAATACACCCTTTTGAACTGCTATAATAAATCTGTTAATTTTCAATTGCTTAGGTCTGTAGATACCTCTTTACGTTCAAATTAAAAATAGTGTTTAATTTTTTTTTTTTTCTTTTGTTCCTAATAATTGCGCAATATAATAATTTTATCCCGTTCCTAGAAGTTAATACCTAAGTACGATATCCATTAATCAAGGTCATTTTTTTTTTCTTTTTACTGTACTCGAACTAGTGCCCCAGTGACCGATTTATTTTGTAAACAATTTGAGCTTTGTAAACATTCTCGACGGCCTCGTGACCTAGATTCAAGCGTATGAGGTATGTTTACTTTAGACATTCCGGAGACGTGTGAGATGACTCTAAAATTTTCTTTGTTTGATAATGATGTACTTAGCGCAATTGTCTAGTCTGATACCCGATTACGTATACATATTTATTCATTTATATATGCTTTGTCTCAATAAATAATTTATAATATTGATATGTATATACATAAATTTTATGATTGAAATAATTTCTAATATCATAACTTATTTCAAATGCTCTGGATTTTCTGAAATTATATTAATACATACATAACATTAAATATAAAATATTGATTTGTAAATTTATCACACATAACTACTTTTAATAGTTATTGATGAATTCAGAGGTAGGAATCGATACCCTTTTCCTCTTTTTATATAAGTGTTTTTCTTTTTGATTAAAAATTTTCTTGGGAACAAAAAAAATTACAAATATATATGTTTATATACATACATATATAAATATATAAAATATACTTATTATAGTTATAATATTTTAATATAGTTACATATCACATATTAAGAGAGTAATATCTTGGTCAAATAATTAATCCAAATACCATTGTTTACTGCATTCCGCTTTCTCCTTGGAATCTGTAAAATTTTATAACGGAAAAGACTTACCCCTACCAAGGTTTTTTCCGACCGGGAAATACACGGTAACCTTGCTGCAATTTTCCTAAATTAATTTTTATTTTCCTAAATTTAATTAAATCTTTTTGACTTCAATTTTTTTTTTTTTTCATTTAATCTAATTAATTAAAATGATGCATGAACTCTATCGTTCTAAACTGTATTTTATCTCAAAACTCGTTGGTTAGATAACTCTTTAAATGATAGTTACTTCACGATTAATTTAGAGATGGTAAATTGTTGTTAAATTAAATTTTTATCCCTCCGAACTTTTATGTATTAATAAAATATTATTTTGTTTTATTATTATTATTTAAGATAATTAATTTAATTATTTATTATTTGTTAGAACACTTTCACTTAGATTGAACACACGTATTTAATTATAACTCCTTCACGCTAAATTATCACATCACTTCAGTTATTTATTGCACTAATATTAAACGCGAAATTTCTAAGTTTAAAATTACGATATTAGGTGATTATAAAATCCGAATTTTCCACTAAAACAAATTGTATTTATCACGAGCACTTTTATTTTTCACAAGTAATTAATGCGTTGGCTTTATCTTTATTTCCACTGATTCTAACTGCAAAGTATTTTTTTTTTGTAGATCACTGATTAGAATGTGAAAATTTTCTAAGTATCAAAATAATTATCACTTAGAATTTTTCAAATTTAAATCACCCACCGTTTCGTCACGTTCCGCGAAGTTACAAACTTTTCGACCACGACCGTAGACTGTCCTCAACTGGCATTTGTCTAGACTTTTATACCCCTCTCAGGTCCAAAAGATCGTATCTGAATCTCCTATAATAAACCAATCTAATTACTATCAACTCGTAATTTCTTGAAACCTCTCCATTATTGTCGAATGCGGTCTCTTTGTACGTTTTGCGTTTGATACATTAAATTCTGTCTCGTACTTCCATACTTACAAGATCCGGATTTAGTAAGATCCATGTTTAATGGCCCAACTTCCTTTGTCCTGTTGTTCATACAAAACTAGCTTGAATTTAATAATTTTAAAGTTCTATTTTCATATATTTCGTAACATGTCCGTGCGTACGGCATCTACCATATGTTCCAAATCTGTCCCCAAATTCGCCTATCAGAGATATCTTCATGTCGAAGCCTTTCTCGCAAATTGTTCATTTTTATTTTATTATTTTTCCTCGAGTTTTTCTGTATTCTATATGAACCTTTCCATTTAAAACCGAATTTTCTCTATTTACGTCGTATATTTGAATTTTCCATTTTTTTCTCGAATTTTCTTTTATTCACGACACTCTTTCCATGAATTTCCTTATTTATTCTTACGCTATTGTTCATATCTCTATAGATTTTTATATTTCAAGCCGTATTTATTTTATTCACTGTTAATCTAAGATTTCCTTTGTTTTTCTCTGTCGTATCTCCTTTCCCCTCACTTCCCCGTACTTCCCTGATATAACCATATCGTTTTTTGATGTTTGCTGCCTCTTGGAAAATTTCATTTTCTATTTGTTATTAATAAATATATCATTTTTTAACATCTTTATAGGGGATACCCCCACTTCGGCCCTTAAATTCCTGTCATTTTTATTGCTTCATAGAGATCGCCTCCCAAATTTTGTCCCGTTCTTACGCAAAATCCCATAAACCATATGTCTTGACAGTTGTATACATTAGTTCCTGTACCCACCTGGCAATAAATCCTTTTTTATTTCAGTGTCGTTAACTTTTATGAGAATTCTCTAACGTAAATATTTCATAAGACCCATGATAATTTTTATTACCTTTTTAACGACTAATTGCCCTTATATAAACAATTTTCATGTTCGAATATTCCTTGTTTATCACAACAAAATACATCTGAAATCGACAACCATTGTAATGCCTCATTTTTTATCTGCAATCGCGTACTATGTTACTCTATAAACTCCATTTTAATTACGTAAAATGACTCCTTTTCCTGAGTTTTTCTATCGCAATGTTTTCAGCATTTTCCACTCCCCTCCGTACTGCACTCTATCTTCTTCTCTAACACTTGTTACTGCTCTAGACATCTGAAATGTACCCTCGCCTATTCTTTAAAACTCTCATTTTTTTTGACGTTTCCTCCCTAAATCTTTCATCGTAATATCCTAGCTCCGTCTAAAATTGATAACAATAATTTTCCATTGTTTTTTCAACATTTCCATTTCCTTTAGCACGTTTTCCCTCGAATCGATCATCTCCGGTCGTCACAAACAATCGTATTATAGATGGAAATCTCCCTAACGCCTTACAATACGTTTTCGTCACTTGCTTTGCAATTTTTCACTTAAACTTTTGCATCGTGTTTACGTGTATCCTTTTTTCCGCACCTTATATGTTTTAATGCGTTCGAGAACTAGGGTTTCTGATCCCTGGAATGTACCGGTTAATGATAACATTTCTTGGGGTCATCGTACTTTTGTCCCTGAACAGATTATTTCTTCCCATGGAGTTTATTCACCTCTCGGTTTGGTGGGAACGTCAAACTCATTAATTACATTCCTAATTGCTAAGTCCAAAGGTCGTTCCTTTGTTCTAAAAATGGGTTCGGCCCTCTTCCCGTTGATAGGCTGAATTGGTTTTTAATCGCTTTTGCTGCAATTCAATTGGCTGTCAATATATCACGGGCTAAGTATATTGGGGAGTCCCTGTTTCTGATTATTTGTTGATACCATCTGTGATCCTTTCATCAATACTCGTCTCACTTTGTCTAATTATAGATCCCTACCGTAAATATGAATTCACTTTACTCTAATCCGATAGATGTCGTAGACGTGTCCGTTTTATAAGTAATTGATATTTTCTTTTTAAATTAAAGTGGGAAGCTACGATATTTCCTAATTTTCACTGTTGATCAATGCAATTCATCACAGTTCCCTCCTCTGAACTCAATTTGCTGTGGCTAACGTTGTATTTTATTTTAATGTCCTCTTCTTTTTTTTTTTTTTTTTTTTTTTTTTTTTTTTTTTTTTTTTTTTTTTTTTTTTTTTTTTTTTTTTTTTCGTTAGACACCGAAATTGTGTTCAAATTTAGACTAGCTATCTTCCCCTCCTCATTTGGTTATCCCCTATCTCTACTCCGTGTCATATTACTTCCTATCTCCCCCTCCTCATTTTGTTATCCCCTATCTTTTTCCGTATCCTATTACTTCCTATCTCCCCCTCCTCATTCTGTTATCCCCTATCTTTTTCCGTATCCTATTACTTCCTATCTCCCCCTCCTCATTCTGTTATCCCCTATCTCTTTTCCGTATCCTATTACTTCCTATCTCCCCCTCCTCATTCTGTTATCCCCTATCTCTTTTCCGTATTCTATTACTTCCTATCTCCCCCTCCTCATTCTGTTATCCCCTATCTCTTTTCCGTATCCTATTACTTCCTATCTCCCCCTCCTCATTCTGTTCGGTTTGTTAACAATCTTGAATTTGAATCTCATTGTATTCTTTATTTTCTTTTCGCGTAGATTTTACTTTATGAAATTTTCTTTAATTTTGATAGATTCAAAATTAATTTCTTTTTGCTGGAACACGCCCCTCGACTCGCGTGTTTTGGTGGTCCCCAACCAAATTGGACTAAGACCTCCCTTACAATGATTTAAGTAAAGATTGTTTACAATCTCGCGGCCTTTCGAACAACTGAAAAGCGGGTGGTCTCTTGGTGTGCAATTAATTGTTTTTTGTTTTGTAAGTATGAATATTTTTTGTGAAATGTGTGTTTTCGCACGACCTCACCCAATCCGACAATCAGTGGTATACATGTTTCATATAAATTTTCCAGCATTTTTTTTTTTTCTTTATTTATTTAAACTTTATTTTATAATTCTTAATTTCTAATTGTAATTTCTTAATTCATCCAAAGTTGTTCTAGCCTAAGTGTTGTCCACTCTAATATTTAAATTTTTTATAAATGTTCTTTATTATCCTCAAATTGGTTCAGCGTTCCTTTTTTACTTTTTTTTTTTTTTTTTTTTTTTAAATATAAACTATTTATACCTTAATTCAAATGTTACCTTTTTATCTCTATACTTAATGTCTACCCTATATCTATAGATAAACTTTCTTATTTCAATATTTCAAAAAAAATTCCTAGGCATTGTTTATTTTTCAAAATGTCCCTTTTGTGTGCCATATAATATCTCTAATTCTCTCCTTTTGAGTGTTCTTACTTATCTAACATTTTTTTTTTTTCTCACTAACACATAAAAAGTCAATTTTTTTTTTCCACTAGAAAATCAAAATTAACGAATTTATTTGCCTTACTCTATTTCAATAATTGAATATGATTGTCGCTTATTAAGAACTTGTCCACTCACCCTCAAAGACTTGACGACGATCCGCCCCTCGCAAGCAATCTGATAATCTAATATTTTAGTAATTTTCTTTCTTCCCCCTCCCCAATTATAATGTACCCTAACATATTTTTATTTGTATTTCTCAATCGTTTATTTATTTATTAACATTTACAAATATTTGTAAACTTCGCACTCTATTCGTTGACTTCCACTAACTGTAAACCTGATTTTTGTTTCTTATTACTTGTGTAATATCTAGCTAAATGTAAAGCGCTATAATCTCCTTTTATCTCCCGAGTTGGCTGCGACCATTAGCTCCTTCCCGGCTGTAGTTATTGTAGAATTTTCTTTTGGTGAACTGTTAACATCGGTGCACTTGCTGCAACTAGCGTTTTCGCCCACACTTTCAATTGCGTGTATCCTCCTTTTTATGGCGCGGTAACGGTCACGGTATTTGTCCTTCTTGCTGGATTCCTCCCCACTCCTCTTCTTCATGTTCCGTTCTTCTGGTGTACATACCATTGTATCTAGTTTTCGTAGAAACTCAGCGGCGACAATCTCATCTCCTGATTGCCCCGAAAACCATAGCGATTGAATTTCCTTCGGATAATGTCTCATAATCTCGTCAACTATGCCCAACGGTGTGTCAGTAATCTTTAAAGCCTTCGCTAGCTCCCAATAGTTTGCGAAATGAGTGAGCATGGATATATTTTTCTTGGCATCATATACCCCTTCTGCAAGACGACGGCGAACTTCATTTTTCTTTATGTCTCCCCAATAGGTAGCTAAAAAATCTCGTTCGAAATCTAACATAGTCTCCCATCGTTTATTGTACAATTTTGCCCACGATCTAGCTTCCCCTTTCAAATTTTCCCGTACGACGACTAATGGATCCGTTCGTTTCACTTTTCTAGTGTATTCTTTTAAATCTTCCAGGAAACTAATGGGATTTTGATTTCCACCGGAGAATGATGGTCGTTCCTGCTGTGGTAACATTTCCACTACTTGGAGAACGCTTTTCGGCGCACTATCCTCTCCTATCACCGCCACTGTTGCTGGGCTTTCCAATTGTTTCTCGAGTTCTTGCATCTTATTGACGAGCGGTGCCAAAGCTGCCTGAATTATTGTAGTTATATCTCCTATGTTTATTGTTGAAGTCTCGGTTGTGACATTTTCCCCGATTGCTGTCACTAAAGCCTGGGCTCGCCTACTTGTCCCACGTTTCCCAACCATTTTCTTTATTTTCCGAGTGTCGCCTGGTTAATGTTTATATTTTTATCTTATTAAGCGACAACCTTATAATCTCTATTTTAATTTCCTAAATTACCTCATGTAAATTATGTTGCCTTCCTTATTCTATTTATTTACTTATTTTTTTTTTTTCCATTTTTCTCGTTTTTCTATATTTTTTATTTTATTTTTTTTTTTATTTTTCCTTTTACTTCGTTAACTTTTCTTGTTCCTTTTCCTCGGGTTTTTCCTGTAACATATCATGTGTGAGTCTCTCTTCACACTCTCGCTTATTTTCGCCCTGTTCCTCCGATTTTGTGTCGGTCTCCCCCTCTGGCTGAACGACTTCTATCATATCCTCGACTCGTAACTTAGACCTCTTTGAACGTCTAAATATCTCCCGTAATTCATCTCCCGACGGTATTTCTTTAGCTTCTAATTCCGTCGCATCCACTTTCCTTTTTTCCGCCATTTTTTGTTTAAAATTTTTAGTGAATTTAACTCAATACCAACTATTTATTATAAATATACCTATATATATTTATAATTTATTTTATTTTATTTTTTTTTTTTTTTGCAATAGATTGACCAATAAAAGTTTTTTTTTTTTTTTCTAAAACAACTTGTAAAACTCTGATCTCCTGTCACGGCTGTGCAGTTGTGATGCTTCTCTTTTCTACTCTCTTATATTTGTCTGTATTTTTTTTTTTTTCTTTCCCTCCCCTCCAATGTTCAACTTTTGATAAATTCTTGCTATCCCGTGATTCTCAATTGAAGCATGTAAATCCTCATTACCCCTTATTAAGCTATCCCGTGATTTTTCAACTGTTTCATGTAAGTCTTCAATACACCCTATTAAGCTATCCCGTGATTTTTCAACTGTTTCATGTAAGTCTTCAATACACCCTACTTTTTACTATCCCGTGATTTATCAACTGTTTCATGTAAATCTTCAATACACCCTTTTGAACTGCTATAATAAATCTGTTAATTTTCAATTGCTTAGGTCTGTAGATACCTCTTTACGTTCAAATTAAAAATAGTGTTTAATTTTTTTTTTTTTCTTTTGTTCCTAATAATTGCGCAATATAATAATTTTATCCCGTTCCTAGAAGTTAATACCTAAGTACGATATCCATTAATCAAGGTCATTTTTTTTTTCTTTTTACTGTACTCGAACTAGTGCCCCAGTGACCGATTTATTTTGTAAACAATTTGAGCTTTGTAAACATTCTCGACGGCCTCGTGACCTAGATTCAAGCGTATGAGGTATGTTTACTTTAGACATTCCGGAGACGTGTGAGATGACTCTAAAATTTTCTTTGTTTGATAATGATGTACTTAGCGCAATTGTCTAGTCTGATACCCGATTACGTATACATATTTATTCATTTATATATGCTTTGTCTCAATAAATAATTTATAATATTGATATGTATATACATAAATTTTATGATTGAAATAATTTCTAATATCATAACTTATTTCAAATGCTCTGGATTTTCTGAAATTATATTAATACATACATAACATTAAATATAAAATATTGATTTGTAAATTTATCACACATAACTACTTTTAATAGTTATTGATGAATTCAGAGGTAGGAATCGATACCCTTTTCCTCTTTTTATATAAGTGTTTTTCTTTTTGATTAAAAATTTTCTTGGGAACAAAAAAAATTACAAATATATATGTTTATATACATACATATATAAATATATAAAATATACTTATTATAGTTATAATATTTTAATATAGTTACATATCACATATTAAGAGAGTAATATCTTGGTCAAATAATTAATCCAAATACCAATGTTTACTGCATTCCGCTTTCTCCTTGGAATCTGTAAAATTTTATAACGGAAAAGACTTACCCCTACCAAGGTTTTTTCCGACCGGGAAATACACGGTAACCTTGCTGCAATTTTCCTAAATTAATTTTTATTTTCCTAAATTTAATTAAATCTTTTTGACTTCAATTTTTTTTTTTTTTCATTTAATCTAATTAATTAAAATGATGCATGAACTCTATCGTTCTAAACTGTATTTTATCTCAAAACTCGTTGGTTAGATAACTCTTTAAATGATAGTTACTTCACGATTAATTTAGAGATGGTAAATTGTTGTTAAATTAAATTTTTATCCCTCCGAACTTTTATGTATTAATAAAATATTATTTTGTTTTATTATTATTATTTAAGATAATTAATTTAATTATTTATTATTTGTTAGAACACTTTCACTTAGATTGAACACACGTATTTAATTATAACTCCTTCACGCTAAATTATCACATCACTTCAGTTATTTATTGCACTAATATTAAACGCGAAATTTCTAAGTTTAAAATTACGATATTAGGTGATTATAAAATCCGAATTTTCCACTAAAACAAATTGTATTTATCACGAGCACTTTTATTTTTCACAAGTAATTAATGCGTTGGCTTTATCTTTATTTCCACTGATTCTAACTGCAAAGTATTTTTTTTTTGTAGATCACTGATTAGAATGTGAAAATTTTCTAAGTATCAAAATAATTATCACTTAGAATTTTTCAAATTTAAATCACCCACCGTTTCGTCACGTTCCGCGAAGTTACAAACTTTTCGACCACGACCGTAGACTGTCCTCAACTGGCATTTGTCTAGACTTTTATACCCCTCTCAGGTCCAAAAGATCGTATCTGAATCTCCTATAATAAACCAATCTAATTACTATCAACTCGTAATTTCTTGAAACCTCTCCATTATTGTCGAATGCGGTCTCTTTGTACGTTTTGCGTTTGATACATTAAATTCTGTCTCGTACTTCCATACTTACAAGATCCGGATTTAGTAAGATCCATGTTTAATGGCCCAACTTCCTTTGTCCTGTTGTTCATACAAAACTAGCTTGAATTTAATAATTTTAAAGTTCTATTTTCATATATTTCGTAACATGTCCGTGCGTACGGCATCTACCATATGTTCCAAATCTGTCCCCAAATTCGCCTATCAGAGATATCTTCATGTCGAAGCCTTTCTCGCAAATTGTTCATTTTTATTTTATTATTTTTCCTCGAGTTTTTCTGTATTCTATATGAACCTTTCCATTTAAAACCGAATTTTCTCTATTTACGTCGTATATTTGAATTTTCCATTTTTTTCTCGAATTTTCTTTTATTCACGACACTCTTTCCATGAATTTCCTTATTTATTCTTACGCTATTGTTCATATCTCTATAGATTTTTATATTTCAAGCCGTATTTATTTTATTCACTGTTAATCTAAGATTTCCTTTGTTTTTCTCTGTCGTATCTCCTTTCCCCTCACTTCCCCGTACTTCCCTGATATAACCATATCGTTTTTTGATGTTTGCTGCCTCTTGGAAAATTTCATTTTCTATTTGTTATTAATAAATATATCATTTTTTAACATCTTTATAGGGGATACCCCCACTTCGGCCCTTAAATTCCTGTCATTTTTATTGCTTCATAGAGATCGCCTCCCAAATTTTGTCCCGTTCTTACGCAAAATCCCATAAACCATATGTCTTGACAGTTGTATACATTAGTTCCTGTACCCACCTGGCAATAAATCCTTTTTTATTTCAGTGTCGTTAACTTTTATGAGAATTCTCTAACGTAAATATTTCATAAGACCCATGATAATTTTTATTACCTTTTTAACGACTAATTGCCCTTATATAAACAATTTTCATGTTCGAATATTCCTTGTTTATCACAACAAAATACATCTGAAATCGACAACCATTGTAATGCCTCATTTTTTATCTGCAATCGCGTACTATGTTACTCTATAAACTCCATTTTAATTACGTAAAATGACTCCTTTTCCTGAGTTTTTCTATCGCAATGTTTTCAGCATTTTCCACTCCCCTCCGTACTGCACTCTATCTTCTTCTCTAACACTTGTTACTGCTCTAGACATCTGAAATGTACCCTCGCCTATTCTTTAAAACTCTCATTTTTTTTTGACGTTTCCTCCCTAAATCTTTCATCGTAATATCCTAGCTCCGTCTAAAATTGATAACAATAATTTTCCATTGTTTTTTCAACATTTCCATTTCCTTTAGCACGTTTTCCCTCGAATCGATCATCTCCGGTCGTCACAAACAATCGTATTATAGATGGAAATCTCCCTAACGCCTTACAATACGTTTTCGTCACTTGCTTTGCAATTTTTCACTTAAACTTTTGCATCGTGTTTACGTGTATCCTTTTTTCCGCACCTTATATGTTTTAATGCGTTCGAGAACTAGGGTTTCTGATCCCTGGAATGTACCGGTTAATGATAACATTTCTTGGGGTCATCGTACTTTTGTCCCTGAACAGATTATTTCTTCCCATGGAGTTTATTCACCTCTCGGTTTGGTGGGAACGTCAAACTCATTAATTACATTCCTAATTGCTAAGTCCAAAGGTCGTTCCTTTGTTCTAAAAATGGGTTCGGCCCTCTTCCCGTTGATAGGCTGAATTGGTTTTTAATCGCTTTTGCTGCAATTCAATTGGCTGTCAATATATCACGGGCTAAGTATATTGGGGAGTCCCTGTTTCTGATTATTTGTTGATACCATCTGTGATCCTTTCATCAATACTCGTCTCACTTTGTCTAATTATAGATCCCTACCGTAAATATGAATTCACTTTACTCTAATCCGATAGATGTCGTAGACGTGTCCGTTTTATAAGTAATTGATATTTTCTTTTTAAATTAAAGTGGGAAGCTACGATATTTCCTAATTTTCACTGTTGATCAATGCAATTCATCACAACCTCATATATTCATTCGCCCGCACTTGGAACACTGTACACCGATCTGGACTCCTTTATACCAAGCCCATATTGAAAGAATAGAAAGAATCCAAAAAAAAAATTTTAAACACATAAATTATAAACTAAACTTATCCTTTTCAAATTATACTGAATTCATTAAATTTCACAATTTCAAATCCCTCCAAACACGACGTCTAATTTTTTATCAAATCCTAATGTTTAAAATTCTAAATAATGGCCTGGACTCACCAGAACTTACCAATTTAATAAATTTTCATATTCCGTCAAGATCAACCCGACAATCTGATTTATTTTATTTACCATCATGTAGAACAAATATTATAAAAAATTCCCCAATTCCTTGCGTATGTGCACAATATAACACAAAATTTAACAGCATTGACATTTTTAGTAATAACCTAAAGAAATATCGATATGAAGTAACGCGTACGACCAATTATTAATATGAGAGTATAGAATGTATCGGGAGCATCTCCTATCCTTTTCTTCCTTATTCCTCTTCCTCTCCCCTTCCAATAACCCAAAATTAATTTTAAGATATTAAAACTTCATTTCCGATGTACTTTAGCACAAGGAACTTCTGTGGCTTGACTCCAGTTCACTTGTATATTTATCACTGTATATTATAGAAAAAGTACAAAAAAGGTTTATGCATTACCTGTATATGAGGGAATATACATACTACCCATTCCCGTATCCATCGTTGTTCTTAACAGGAATGCTCAATCTTAATACCTTAGAAGCCCGCCGTAAAATATTTTTGGGGAAACATTTTTTTAAGCTGATCTCCGGTACTGTATTGAATCCACCTATGTTGAAGGAGATTAACCTATATGTCCCTAACGCGTATACTCGTGGGAGATCCCACACACTTTTTTATGCTCCGAAAGCGAGAACTTCTTCCTTTCAGAATGCCCATTAAATAGAGCAATTCAACTGCTTAACGATTCTGCATTGAGCATTGACATCTTCAATGTTACCTATAGAGAGTTCAGTAACTATCTTTTGACATATGTCTCAACATAGTGAAACTGCCCCCTCGGCCTTTTTTTTCTCATATATATTTTTTTTTATTGGTGCCCTTTTTTACTCATTTAAAGTACGCTCTAGCGTGTTTAAATCGCACTTTATGGAACGCGCGTTTTTTAAAGTTACCATGGCAACATCAACAAATCAACAAAATGTGAAGTCTAAATGTCAACTTTTAACTATAAATCTGACAGGAATATTTTAAACGTCAAATAAAACAAACACTTTGAATACATACTCCTTCTTAGCAACGTCATCCTTGCTAATTGCCTTCATGAATGCATGCACTTTCACAAATGATTTTAAATCAACCCCTTTATTTATCCTCAACAGACATTGCAATTTCGAATGTATGGCCCACATAGTCGATGCTTTGTACTGTTCCCACATTTTCTGAAGGTAAGCAAGCACAACTCGTTCATCTACATCTACTACGTTTTGCTCCTCCATCCATGTTATGAACCTTTCATATTCTTTTTTATAAACGTCTTTGGATTTTTCAGGTATTAACCGCGATTCTGCTTTGGTATTTAAATTATCAATGTTAGAACTCATTTTACAACACACAATAAACTAGTAAAAACTGTGATGTCAACTATTAATCTTATGTGACTGTAGCAACCACGCATTGTTGCTACGTCACGTGTTGGATTACGCCCGAAACGATCGATATGTGGCGAGCCAACTTAACTACCTGCGCTGTGAGAAGTACTTACTTAAGAATTCAAATTCAAGCAATTCGAATTCCAATTCATTTGAACAGCAAGCTGAAACAAATGGTACCGATTATTTTTTTATTGTTTAGAGACTGTCACTCTCCATATGTTGATAACATTGTGAAAATTTTAATGGCACATAAAAAAACTATCAACCGATGATTCTAGAGTTTTCTTTTAACTGTGTTTACGTAGCACGTACAATTGCTACATGACAGATTGCAAATTAATGTTTGTGTTTTTCATTTCCATGACAACAAGATATTGTGATGTCACATCACGAATTCATTAATAGTTCTTATTTCCAAATTTTTAATAATAATATCAATATTTATGTTTTCAAAGTGTACCAATAAAAAAAAATAGCGTAAAGTATTCGTGGATAACTGGTCTTTAAAACACTTGCTTTATTTCGAGCACTCGGCTACGCCGTCGTGCTCGAAAAATCGCGCGTGTTTTAAAGACCTGTTTATCCACTTATATTTTAATATACTAATAATCTTCTCCGTAATAATTTGGTGTATAACTGTTTTATTTAAAAAAATCTTATTATTTAAAAAGGACAAGGATGAAAAAATAGTATGCCAATCAATCCTCTGTCAACACAAATATCTTAACATCATTTTTAAATTTAGCTAATGAATTGGAAGACTTAATGTAATCTGGCAGAATATTAAACATAAGTGGAGCCTAATATAAATAGTTTCTTTGGCCAAAAGATGTTAAGTGGGTGATCGACGTACGAGCCTATACCGCGGTTTTAAAAACCGTCGGTTTTACTCGCGGCTCGTTGGTGCTGATAGACTAGCGAGTAAAACTGTCGTATCGTAGTCGAATTGAGGTTAACATGTCTTGTTCGGAGTCTGAAGCTTTGTGTTATCTTGGTATTATAGCATACCACGAATTAAAAATTATTATTAAATAAAAAAAATTCAGAAACGCACGATCCGTTTGATAGATTCCCCTAATCTTAAAAAGCGGATTGAAGACTTTAGAGCACAGGAGTCAGATAGGTATGCTGTCCATGTTCTACCGGTATTACAATGGAAGATGCTTTTAGGGACTGGTGTCATTAATCCCTTTGGTACAGGAGGGATCACAGTCGGGAAACACGCCAAACACACAAAATAAAATAAATTTTAATAAATAAAATAAAAAATTAATTTAATAAATTAAGAATTTTTATTTATATATTATTTTTTTTTATTAATTATTTCCCTTGTTTTTGTATTCGCTTGATTTAATTTGCCATAAACAGAGACACTCTCGGAAGCCATTTACGAATTCTACGATGAAATCGTGACTGCGAATTCGCAGATTCATTATTACGTGACGTCCGTCCTCTAGCTCTGTCGCCGATAACTGGCGGCTTGGCTCGCTGGCCGTGATCAACACGCAGTTTTGAACGACGAGCCGAGTAAAAAATCAAGCAAACATCACGAGCCAGGCTCGTCAACTCACAAAACCGCGGTTTTGCAATGATACACCGGCGAGCTTTACCGACGAGCCATAAGACCGCGGTTTTACTCGCCCGTCGATCAGGGCCTTTAGTATTTATTGCCACAAAGTTCATTGTTGAGCCAATTCTAGTGGTATGGATTTGTTGGGTTCTTTCTGCAGATTTAGTATTTATAAATGTTATTATCGCTTCACTTTTTTTTCAAATTGCGGTCGGAAACTTTGGTTTCGTAGAGGTGTACATTTTTATTTTTCTGTGGTTTACTTTTAGATTTAAATATAAAGTGTGGTGTTTTATCTTTCTAACACCGTTTAGATTATATTTCTCACCATGACAGTAAGGTAGACACAATGATTTCTAAGAGACCTATATAAGCTGTTCCAAAAGCAAACAAATTAGTCTGAGGGATTAAGAAAATGCTGTCCAATAGGACCGTAATGAAGAATATGCTCGAAAACCGGCACCCAAATGTTGCCATAATCAACCAAAACATAAATGCATTTAACGGTGAAGTGATTGACTACTAAAAGCAGACAGAAATATTAGTATTACATTGGACAAGTTATTTATTTGACTCTACAAAGTGAAATTACATTATTGAAGAGGTTATTTCTTGTTTGGTTTTGTAGAACTAACTCCATTTTAATTATAAACAGTTTTAAAAAAAAATGATAATAACTAGAGAAGCCACAAATAGTGATTATGCCGAATACCGAATTTTCGGCTAGGCTCTCGTCCGAAGCGCCGAATGTTCTGCAACTGAATATTCGGTGACACTTAGCACATTCTATCTAATCTAGATGGCCGGCGTGGTCTAGCGGTAAGGCTCTTAACTAAACTCTCGTAAGGATCGAATCCCAGCATCGGCAAATAAATTTTATTTGAATAATCTCATTTATTTCACAATTAATTCATTTAAAAATAATGTATAGTATATTTGCGGCACGTTCCAGAGTGGAAGATACTCTCAGTATTGCCCTGGTGTAAGACTACCATTCAGAACGTTGCTTAAAATGGCATTAGCCGTGTTTGGTGACCAGATCTGAATCTTACTTACTTCCCCACCTTCCTCTTCCCCATCTCCTTCCCCTCCCCACTACCTTCAGCCTCACAACATACCCCAATTGGGGATGCCATAGTCTCATTGGCTCCAGACGGGAGCAGCTGAGACTCTTGTGAGGTATTACTATAAAAAATAAAATAAAAACATTTTGCGGCTGACAGGTTCCGACCTGCATCATTGAAGTGCATTTGGTAACTACGCTGTGGGCATATTTGTTTCATTTGCGTGTATGTCCTGTCACAACGCGCATTATTTGTTGATTGTTACCATAGACATCAGAATCAATAGACCAGAAGATACAGATGAGGGGTAAAACCAAACTATGGGAGGCGAAGAGAGGAAAGATACTGTGATTTGTTAAAAAATCAATCTGACAGTATATAGGCATCTCGCATTATAATATCACCATTTAGTTCTTAAAAGCAAAATCTGCTTTGAATGAATAGACCTTTTTACATGGGAGCGCGAATTGCTTGCCACGTTAATAACGCCAAATTTGCTAAGGCCAAATTCTTGCCCCGAAAAGATTCACCCCAATTCACATAGCAATATTTTGTTGCCGTGTTTAGTTTAGACACTTTTACAAATGTTTCATAATTTACTTACCCCTGTAACCAGCGACGAGGACACTGGAGAACCGCCCACATTCGCTATGTTCATATAATATGTGCCTATAATGTATAGCACAAGCTAACGTTTTTGGCGTGTTATTTCATAAAACGTATGTATAAAACGTATACTGGTCACTACAAGAATGATGACATCACATATTTTAGATTCAAGCGTGGCTCTCTCCCCTCCCCATGGAGCGAGCTGGCGCCAAGGCGGAGCTATAGCCGGCTCCATGGGGAGGGGGAATAATACGTTTTTATCACTTAGGGCAGGTCCAGATATATTCATATGTCCGTGATTGTTACATTAAATTGTGTTATTTATAGTGTGTTTATCTTAAAAAATACATTGAAACTTGTGGTGTGTATATCTTAAAAAATACATGAAAACTGTTTGCCTAAATACATGAATTTGGAAATAGCTGGATATACCACTTACTCAAGTTTGAATAACAAAAGACAAAACGATGGTGTAATTATATACATTAAAAACGAAATAAAAGCCGAAGTTGAGGAAATTATTATCACAGATGCCAATTGTCTAAAAATTAAAATCGGAAAAGAAAAGGCTATATTAGCAATCTACCGATCGCCTTCTACAAGAAACATCGACCCATTTCTTAAATCCGTAGACGAGGAACTCTGCCTTCTAAAAGACACGAAAAACATATTTTTTATTGGAGATGTAAATATAAATATCCTAGAAAATGGACATCCCAAGAGAATTCAATATCTGCAGATGCTAGCATCCCATGGACTGGTAAGCTTAATAAATGTACCTACTCGAAAAGTGGACAGCACTGAAAGTTGCATAGATCATATAATGAGTAAAACAAAAGATATTACTCGAACTATTGTATTTAACTCAACTATAACAGATCATTATACAACTATACTTTCAATAAAAATAAACAAGTCAAATAAAATCAAGAAAAGACCACAAACAATAGAAAAAACTGAAATAAACTGGAATGACATTAAACATAATCTACAATGTACCGATTGGAAAAAACTGCAAAGTATGAACAATGCAAATGATGCATGGAATTTCTTCATAGAACTATTTCAGAATAATATTCTCTCTAATACCACAAAAATTATTAAGAAAACCTCACATAAAAATGTACACATTAAACCATGGATTACACAGAATGTTATAAACTGCATAAGAAAAAGAGACGAGTTACACAAGAAACTAAAAAAAAATCCATACGATATACACATGTTAAGATTCTACAAAAGATATAGAAACATTTGCAAAAAAGTTATTACATATACAAAAGAAACCTACTACAAGAAAAAAATTGTAGATTGTAAACAAAATCCACAGAAAATGTGGCAAATAATTAATGAAATAATTAGTTCTAAATCTGCTACCATGACATCAATTGACGTGCTGAATATAAACAATGTCCCAAGGACATACGCTGATAATCCTGACCAAATTCTTGAATACGTCAATAAATTTTTCATAAATATAGGATCAAATCTAGCAAAGCAAGCTACACAATGTAATGACGCTATACTAATAAATGAACCCCCTGAACAAGGAAAGAAACTCGAGTTTAAGCAAATTACAGCTGATGATATCAAAAACACAATTTCTTCTCTAAAATCAAATGTTTCTTCGGGGGAGGACTTAATCACAACCAATGCAATAAAATATCTCTGTAAAGAACTTATCATACCTCTAACATACTTAGTCAACCTGTCTATAACTGAAAGCATATTCCCTACGGCTCTCAAAAAGGCTACTGTTATACCAATTTTTAAACAAGGATGTAAAAATGACATAAACAATTACCGACCAATAAGCCTACTCAACACATTTTCAAAAATATTGGAGAGAATATTAAAAAAACAACTCTTATCCTACTTAGAAGACAATAAAATATTATCGGAAACACAGTATGGTTTTAGGGAGAACTTAAGTACTAGTGACGCCATAGAAAAAATTACAGATATGATCACTAAAAGTTTAGACAGTGGAGAAAAAACTTTGGCAATCTTCATAGACTTACAAAAGGCTTTTGATATAATAGACCACAAAATACTTTTTGCTAAACTTACAAAAATTGGTATGACAAATACAACACTAAACTTGCTAAAAAGCTATATGATGGAGCGTACACAGAGCGTTCAAATTAATAAGAGAAAAAGCGAACCTCTCCTAATCAACCATGGCGTACCGCAAGGAAGTGTACTAGGACCAATATTGTTTTTGATATACATCAATGATATCTGTAACCTAGAAACAAGAGGAAAAATTATTAGTTTTGCTGATGACACAGTAATTTTATTTAACGAAAAAGATTGGATAAATACTTACAAAGAAGCGGAACACGGGCTTAGTCTCCTGCAAACCTGGCTTAAAAGAAATTCCCTCACGCTTAATGTTAATAAAACAAAATATCTTACATTTTCTATAACAGCCAGAGGGCAGCCGTCGGAGGACTTAAATCTCAAATTACACACATGCCAAGGAATTTATCAACAAAATCTAGGCTTATCATGCCTCTGTCCCACTATAGCACACT
This sequence comes from Limnephilus rhombicus, assembly GCA_929108145.2. NCBI lineage: Eukaryota > Metazoa > Arthropoda > Insecta > Trichoptera > Limnephilidae > Limnephilus > Limnephilus rhombicus. The sequence continues at coordinate 21,885,761 of OV815271.1, read as the reverse complement.
CCAAAAGCATCAAATATCTTGGAATTGAGATTGATGATAATCTCCGATGGAACTCACAAATTGACGTAATTACAAAAAAACTAACCAGGTACATATACTTCTTTAGAAACATTCGTAATATCCTCAACATAAACGATATTAAAAAAGTATACTATGCTTTGTGTCAATCACAAATAGAGTACGGTATAACTGGATGGGGGTCTGCCTTGAGCACTCACACAGAGCGACTCAATATAGCCCAAAAAGGAGTACTAAAGACAATACTGAAAGTTCCGCTTAGAACTCCGACGGAAGAAATATTTAATAACTTTCAAGTCTTCAATGTACAGAAACTTTATTCAAAAAATATTTTATTTAAACTGAAAAAAAACATATATGTATACTCCACTGCCCAACATAAATACTCAACCAGGGCAGTAAGCAATAATATCCTGGTTACTCCCAGTTTGAACACATCTTTTGGACAGAGAAATAATAAATTCCATGCTATGAAATTATACAATGCTCTACCAGATCAAATCAAAAATATAAAGGAAATGAATATATTTAAAACAAAAGTAAAAACATGGCTGAGAGATCAAAGTGATAATAAAATTACAAACATCGTGAAGACGATATAAAGACAATCCATAACCAAATACAAATATTTAAAAAAAACTACAGGCCACCTCAGAACAGGAAATCCTAGTGAGGAGGTCTGTGAAAAAAAAAAGAATCTATACTTATACTATACATTATACATACATGTACAAACCTTGCTATTGAAACTAATAATAAATAAATAAATAAAAATAAGACTGGACAGCAGACCCTTACAGGTGATGGTCAGCAAACGCAAAACAGTATACAAGTTTAGCAGAATTTGCTAAGATTTATTTATTATCTTCCGGTAGCAGTGTAGTGAGCGGCTTTTTTCGGAAACAGGTATAATTTATGAGGAAAAGCGCAATCGATTGCTATCAACAGGTGATGAAAAAAAATTTTCATTCATCGTTACTTAACACTGATAGATTTTAAGTATTATATAAGCTGATTTTTTACCGAATAGTAGTGGAATATTCGTGGCATCTCTAATAATACCTATGTCCTTACTAAATTTCAGTTATTACTTATGAGAAAAACTATTTCAATATTCGCCAGATTCCATATTCGTTAGGCCCTCAGAAACAGATTAGTACTGAGTGTAGAGGTTACGCTGTACAATATAATTTATTGCCTAAAATATTATATCATACCAAATCACTATAATTTAATATCCAAGGTCATAATATCCTAGTTGTACCATTGTTCATAAAATTTGAACATGAACCATTCTGCGTACTGAAGTTCCAACATCCCCGTTTTCCACAGACAGACTGAAGACCTCGACGACACCCTGATGATGGATGAGGAAATGGAAAATGAGGCTCCGGATGAATGCGGAGATGCTAACCCTGTTGAATACTTTGAGCTGACCCACGTTGAAGATGACTCGCCCACCGTTTACTCCAACACCAAAGGTAAAGTAATTAACAAGCTTCATAAATAATAATCAAAGAAATACATGTATTTGCTACACACATTGATTTTTCCATAAGTGCATTATAGTGCATTATACTTTTATCATGCAACATTACAAATTTATAAAGATAATATTCAAAATAAAGTTGCACCCTTTAAAAATTACAGAAATCTTAGACAAACATCAATACTTCCTATTCTAAAATGTAAAAAAACAATAGGACTGTTAAATCATAAATATCTCGGGAGTTAAATTTTTTAATTCACTACCTGAAAAAATCAGAAACGTGACCAGTAACATAAAAAAATTTAAAACTCAGCTTAAAAATTGTACTGAAAATTTGAACTGAATAAAAAATAATAAATTAAACCAATATAATAACACAAGCCCTGCTTATTTATGGGGGCACATCAAATACATATATTGTGTAATTAATTATTGTATAAAATTTATTGTAATTTATGTATCTTTTTGTGAATAAAAAAAAAAATTACTCCACACAGTATTGCAATCAGTCAAGCGTGGATAACACTATGTATACTGAATATTTACCATGCATCCGGACTCGGCATGACCATATATACAGGGTGTTAAGGGACGTACTTGACTTACTTTAACCAGTGATTCCTGACATTATTTGGAGTAAAAAATGTAATGAAATTTTGGTCTCCGGTGACTTCTTTCTAAGACTTTTTTTTTTTTTCAAAAAATTTTTCTTCAAAATCAATGTCAATTTCTTCCGCTTGTCGTCATTAGTCACTCAGCTGGGTGTCCGACGAACCCCTTACCCCGCCTCCAACTGTTCAACAACTACCATTTTTTTATGTTTTTGTAGAAAAAAAAAAAAAAAAACATCATAAATGTCACTGGAGACCAAAATTTTATTTACATTTTTTACTCCAAATAATGTCAGGAATCACTGGTTAAAGTAAGTCAAGTACATCCCTTAACACCCTGTATAACTAAGCAATATCAGTAGAATAAACTTAGCTTCAGATGTTTGTTTATCCCTGGCCCTAACATGATCGATAAATTAATCAACATTGGGGAAAAAAGTACCTTCAGGCTCACAACATACCCCAATTGGCGGTGCCATAATTCCACTGACCTCGATTAGAGCAGGTCCCGGGTCCTAGTTCTTAGGTGCGGACTAGGTGTTGTTGCTGTGCGGCTACCGTGACACAATAAGAACTCGAACCTGTAAAAGAACCTTCATGACTCGCAAGTGGCTCGGATTGCAAACACGGGGACGCCGATAGAAGGTTCCGGCTCCGAGTTTGGCTCAGAGTTCGGGGTTTGATCTGAATCCTGAACCAGGTTCTCTGGGAGTAGTCGATTTGAAAAAGGAATAGATAGAAGAACCCGAGTTCAAGAGCCCACTCCAGCTGTACCTACACATCACTAGTCCATACCAACTTATTACTAAAGATATTTTTGAACTCGATTTTAGGTTTGAAGTTGATAAATAATGCAAAAAAATTATTATTTTATAATAATTATAATTCCGGAGGCCAACTGTCGGGGGACAAACCGTAGGGGCACCGTAGTTGTTGGTATTTGTATTTAATACTGTAATTTGTTTAGGTTATTTCACAAAATCATATATAAGATGAATGTAAATAATTGTGTGTTTAGAGCTGCAGTATACCGTGTCCAACCGCGGCTCCTTGCAGCTCATCCTCAACCGTTACGTGTACAACCTGTTCAGTAAAAGCAAAGGAGGGGTGGTGAGGAGGTGGAGATGTGTCGACTACAGAAACCACAAATGTCCGGCCTGCACTATCACCAATGGAAACGTCGTTGTCAAGCGGTAATCACATACATACATTATATATCTCTACTATGTTTTGGTAAAACCTTTCAAGCCACAAAATGAAATCTTTACACTAATTAAAAATCTGGAAGTTTATTTTAAAGTGATTACATGTTTGTTTTTCAAAAATTTTATGTAATATATTGCAATTCATTTATAAATATGAAATATTTGAGGGTTGAGTAATTTCATTAGTTTATTATCGAAATAATATATATCAAAAAAATTTGCATCAACTTTGTTTTTAGTATAAAAAGCCCAGCAAAAATTTGAACTTTCAAACTTTACATGTTGTACTTTGAACACTATTTCTATACATATTATGAAACCACTGAAAAATGACATTCTCAAAAATGTAACTTGAGGGGTTTTACCAAAACACGGTCGATATTAAACTTACTGGCAAAGGCAAAACCCACAAGCGTCTATGACAGAACGATAAGCTTCTTGGCTTCAGATCTAAGATTGCAGGTTCGATACCTATTGGGTTTTTTCTCACATATGTTCGTATATATAAATTAGTTAAAACAATATTGTTTCTTTGCGCCATTTTAATGAGCGGTAGATACTCTCAGTATCGCCCTGGTGAAAGACCACCATTCAGAATGGAAAAGTTGCTCAAAATTACTTTTGTCGTGTTTTTGTGACCAGATCTAAAAAGCTGGATACTTTCTCACCTTTCTCGGCCTCATCTCCTTTCCTTCCCAATTTCCACAGCTTTGAACAAACAAAATTGTTGAAGCCTTGCAGCAAACAAACATTGTTACTATTTTGCATTTCTAATACATATTATCGTCGTTGTGCCGGCAATGTTTGTTAACACCGTGTCCAAAATTTTTTTTTTGCAGAATAAATTGTGTGAAAAATTACTACATTGTTCAATAATTTCTTTTATATGTATTATATTGGAATACTAATTTCATTATTCTTTTTGAGGTAATAATATTCAAAATATTATTGGATCATTTCTATAGCGCCGTTTTCGTGAGAAAATCACCTCAACCTAAACTTCTTCTTCTTTGTGTGCCGTATCAGGTCCCCCCAACGTTGGCGATCACTCTTGAGAATGTCTCTCTGTCTTGCGCTGCCCGGAATAGCTCCTCCACACTTCTAATGCCGGTCCACTCTCGTATATTACGCAGCCAAGACATTTGTCTCCTACCAGGCCCTCGGCGACCTTGCCTTTATCTATCTTGCCTTTCAATATCAAATGGAGCAAGTGATACTTCTCCCCTCGAAGTATATGACCCAGATATGAAATTTTCCTGATTTATTAATGTAAGCAGTTCTCTATCTGCTCTAGCCTGCCTGAGAATTTCTGTGTTGGTGATCATGTCGGTCCATGGGACCTTGAGCATTCTCCGGTGAAGCCACATTTCAAAAGCCTCTAACCTGTTCATGGTATTTACTTTCAAGGTCCATGTTTCACATCCATAGAGCAAGACCGACCACACATAACATTTTAGCATTCTCTTCCTTAGTTTTAAGCTGATATTGTCATTGCAGAAGAGGGATTTCATTTTAATGAATGCAGTTCTTGCTGCTTCAATTCTGCATCTAACCTCCACATCTGAGTCAAGAGTCTCCGTGAGAATACTGCCGAGGTATCTAAATCTTTCCACCTTTTCGACATTGCAACCATTTAACTGTATCACTGATTCAGAGTGATCTAGTCGTCCAAATGTCATCCATTTAGTTTTATTGACGTTGATTGTTAGGCCCAGTTGCTCACCAGCATTATTAACAAGATTTAATAGATCTTGGAGGTCATCGATACAGTCAGCTAGTAATACAGTATCATCTGCGTATCTTATGTTATTAATGACAACTCCGTTGATCTTCCGACCCTTCTCAGTATTACTTAGGGCTCTTTTAAAGACAAAGTTGGAATAGAGATTAAACAATAGTGGCGACAGGATACAGCCTTGTCGTACTCCACGCTGAATGGCAATTGCATTAGATCTCTCATTCCCGTGTCTTATTTCTGCTGTTTGGAACCAATACAGGTTTTTAATGAAATTCTGGTCTTTGGTGTCAACGTTACAATCCGCAAGCATTTTCATTAGGTCAGCATGTTTTACCCTGTCAAATGCCTTTTCGTAGTCAATAAAACAGGCAAAGACTTCCTTTCTTTGGTCACGACACTTTTGCAATAGTACGTCGATAGACAATAATGCTTCACGCGTCCCGAACGCATTTCTGAAGCCAAACTGAGTGTCATCCAAGTCCTGCTCGCACTTATTGCGTATCCTGGCATGTATTATTTTAAGGAATAATTTAAGGACATGACTCATCAGGCTTATTAATCGATAGTCACTGCACTTCTTAGGGTATTGTTTTTTAGGCAATGTCACGAAGGTGGATTTTAGCCAATCTTGGGGTATATTCCCTGTGTCATATATAGAGTTAAATAACCTCAACAGGTAGTCAACATTTTCATCATTAAAGAGCTTCAACACCTCAACTGGAATATCGTCTGGTCCGCACGCTTTTCTATTGTCTGAAGTCTTTATCGCATGAAGAATTTCTGATTTTAAAATCGATGATCCATGCAATTGATCATTAGGAATATTAATATCAGGTCTAATATCTTTGAATGTATCATGAATATACTTTTCCCATGTTTGTAAAATATCTTTTTCATCCAATATTAATTTATTGGAATCGTCAACTAAACATGATGGAGTAATTCTTCTAGAAGTGCCCGTAATTTCCTTCAATTTTTTGTGAAGTTTGAATGCATTGTGACTACGACTGTACGACTCTAGTTCTTCACACTGTGACTTCATCCATTCTTCTTTGGCTTTTTTAATTTCACGTCTAATCGTTCTTTGTAAGTTTTTATATTGTGTCTCATTATGTTTGTGTTTACGTCTCTCATCCATTAAGTTCAAGATGTGGTCAGTCATCCAATTCTTTTTTCTAATTTGCTTATCAGCTTTCAAATTTGTATCACAGGTTTCACATATAACTGACTTAAGGTTATCCCATTGTGTTTGTATTTCTATCGATGGATCACAAGGGAGTAGCTTAATATTATCGTTCAAAGTCTGAGATACCTTATTTCTGACCACTTCTTTGTTGAGTTTCGAGATATCCATTTTAATTTTGTTTTTGGGCTTTTTTATTAGTTTTAAGCGTAAAACAATATCGGCAGTTAACAAAACATGGTCAGAACCAATGTCCGCACCAGGGTACGTGGTGACTCTCTTTACAGAGTTCCTGAATCTATGGTCTACTAACACATAGTCTTATTTGGTTCCTGACAATATCATAGATTGTTCCATCCTGAGGTGATCTCCATGTATAAAGCCTTCTTTTCGGGAGTTTAAACCAGGTATTTAATACAACCATATTTTTATCCTGGCAGAATTCATATAGTCTATCACCTCTTTGATTGCTTATGCCTAAGCCATATTCACCAACTATATGAGAGCGGCGACCTTCACCAATTTTGGCATTTAAATCTCCAATTTGCAATGTACTGGCTAGTGAGTCATAAAAAGATTCCACATCACCATCATATCTCACTTCCGCTGTTGGTGCGTACACTTGAATAATATTAATGTTGATGGGTTGACAGTGTAATTTTAATAATATTATTCTGTCCGAGATAGGTACAAAATTCTTAACAAATTTTACATACTTCTCCATGACAAATATAGCAACTCCGTTTCGACGGTTTCTATCCTGTGGGTCACTTCCTGAGTAGTATAGATTTCCCTTCTCATGTTGGTGTATGCCGCTGCCAGTCCATCTCAGTTCACTAATTCCAAGGATATCTACTTTTAATCTTTCCATTTCCTGTATCGTATTATCCAATTTACCGCTGTATAAACTTCTAACATTCCATGTTCCTAATTTTATTTTTGAATTCACTATTTTGAGCCGGGAGATTCTTCGCACCCCTGGCCCATTTAAGGACCGCCCGGGACTCGGGGCCATTGTTTGGTTTCTCTCCATAGTGATATGCTGGGAAAAGATACTGGAGTGGTTTCCCATTGCCTTCTCCAGGGATTTTTCTGTAGGGGTTACCTTCCCTTAGCTGAGCTGATCCGGTTTTATGGCGCCGGAAACTCGCCATTCGCCCTCTCCTTATCAGCTACGACCACAATGTTAGGGTCAGTGGTCATATTGCCCATAAAGACCACTCTAGGACGCTAAGGAGTAGGGCTTACTGGAAATGTTGCTGATGGTATTGCAAGATGGCGTATCACGGTATTTTATAGGCCCACATCCCCCAGCAGGAAAATGTTCCACCGTGGCCTTTCCAGTCATTGAGCCCCTTGGTGATATTTTCAACCTAAACCCTATCACTTAAACCAGTGGTTCCCAATTAGTTTTTCCTTAATAATAATAATAACGTAGTATTTATATAGCGCAGTTTTGTGATGTTTCACTTCAAGTGCGCTTACCCTTAGCACCCCTTCGAGAAAGAACCTGTTGAACGTTGCATATCTGTTGGAGTCAAAATGATAAATTAAAAATTGAATTAATTTTTTCACATTTATTAACTTTACAATCTCAATCCTTATCAATGGCTTATGCCATTATTATTGGAATTGTTATCAATTCCAATAATAATGAAAACTACATATCGTTATTTAAGTTTAATGGGTGCCGTCCGTACCGCAGCCGAGTATTAAATATTCTTCCTTACAGTAGTGCAACCCCTTCGATATCGTTCGATGCCGCTGCCCGTGTAAGTACTTATGCTGTCGTATGCAGATTTAATCAAAAATATATTTAGATGAATTTATACCCCTGCCTACCCACCCCCCTTTAAACAACCTCACATACCCCTGAAATGCATACCAATAATTGGGAACCACTGACTTGAATTTATAACTAATGATTTCTTATTTATTTATTTAACACCCAGAAAGCTTTTACGTGTTTGGTAGTATAATTAATTCATGACAGATAATTTTGAAACAAATAAGAAATAATAAAAATAAAATTAGATAAAAAAATGCACAGAAGTTATAAAAATGCTCAAAACAAGATGTGTTTAGGAATAGTGGAATATATTTTTTACAAGATCCACAAAACTCGCCAAGTTGATATTAAATATATCAACATCATCGGAGTACTGATTTCCCATAGTGTGAAATCGTAGTATCGGAGAGTGGGCAATGTAGTTCCGCCTATAAATGCTGCAGTAGAATTTTGTATTTTGTCGTGTCGTTACTGTAGGTATTCGTAAGTTTATGAGTTGTAGGAGTTCGCAAGAGTTGAATTTAGACTTAAGTATTTTGAATAAAAAGGTTAAGTCGTTTATTTTACATCTGTCTTCTAATGTGTGTATTTTTATGTTGCTTATACATTTGCGAACCGAGACACGAGCTGAGGCACAAATAATGGGAAAGGAACAAAGTAACCAGCGTTTCGCACCGTTTGCGGTTGCTTCATTCCTTTCCCATAATTGGTGGTTCGGCATACTTAACTTGCGTAACTTTTATATCATATGCACCTTTTATTTGTTTTCAGAACCAATTTACACAATCACCCGTTCCATGACAAGAAGATTCTAGGAAAAATAAGCAAGAAAGCCGTCTATTCCGCCATCAAGTTAGCTGAGGCTGATAAGAATTCCACAGAGGAAAAATCCTAATCTAAGAAAACAATTTGAAATTAATTTTAGGTTTTTCTTTTTTTATTATAGAAATTAAATTTATCAATAATTACTATCTTGATATCAATACATATTTTTCTAAAAATCAAATGAACCTTGTTAGGCAGATGAATGATGATTATCATTAAATTTTTTTTTTATAACCAGAGTGTTTTTATTTCATTTCATAAAAAATGTAAATTGGCAGTGTCGGACACCACCACCTGTCAGTTACTTTTGTGAAAACATTGACCATGTACATATTTATTTATTGTTATAAGTTTTTCATGTCATCAGCAAATAATAATATGTTAACGTTAAAGAATACTTATAAAAACAGTTTATTGTAAACAAGTTCTACTGTGTAATTATTATTACAGCTGTTTCGCCTTCTAAAGGCATTATTAAACTACATGTCTAATAATAACCTAAAGTCAAACAATGCTCTGTCTACAAAAAGAAATTAAAATGATTCTATGCCTTAAATTACAAAAAACTTTTGTTGTTTTTATGGCGGTTGTGTTATGTCTTCCGGCAGATTTTTTTAAAACATTTTTTTCTCTGTATGAAGGAGAGCTTGACAGAGTGCGACGCTTCATAGGTAAACAATGTAACAGTAACAAATGTTATTATTATTCATCAAGATACAAAGTAAGTAAACTGTAAAATTAGTTTGACATTATAAGCATAATGTCACACTCCCCCCTACAATTTATTCAGATTAAAAATTCATTATTTATGCATTAAACCGCTTACTCATTAATACAGAATATTTTTTATTCAAACAGTTAAATTTAGCTTTATTATCACGAAAAGTGAGTATTTATGTCGGGGGAGACCAAAAAATATGCATTTAACATTTTAATTTTGTTAAAATTAATTCACTCATGCGGTAACGCCATTGTTTATTCATCGTTTTTATTTTAACATTTCATAGACAATCAATCAATGCTGTCGATCATGGAAAAAATATTTTTTCGTCAAACAAAGTGAATGCATTATTGACAAGTTTGTACCTGTATTTATAACAGTAGAACATGAAAAGAAATGTATTAGAATAATTACACAAACCTGCTAGACAAACCCTGCTTTGCCAAACAAACCATTCAAAACCTGGGATGTTTTTTAAAATTATGATGAAATGCGAGTTTATTTTATAAGATTGGTACTTCCGACAAATGTCATATTTGATTGTCTATTAGTTAAAAAAGGAACATTCCGTATTATCCGTGCATAAAACTTCGACAACACGAACATTCCATATCCGTGAGGTGGACTAACTGCATATTTACCAAAAATTCTTACCTCCTTGCTCAAAAGGGAGTGGGGGGGTCCAGCAAAATTTCACATTCTTTGAAAAGAATATACGAAGTGGCCCAAATTTATCTCACTAAGGGGGGGGTCTAGATTGGAAGAAAAACTGCTCACTAATTAATGTATGCTTCCTAATGTATCTATTTATATCAAAATGAATGCACGTTTGCTTGCTCGTTTGTTCGTTTGTCCTTTATGTATTGTTATATTAAGCATAGGAAATGTTTGATACTTTCAAAATATCTTATTTCCACCCTCGCGAAGGTGTGATTATTACCACCACAGGAAAATACATCTGAAGTTTTTTAACCATTATAAAAACTCTTACTCTGTCAACCATGTCACACTTTGAGAATGATTGTTCGTAATCAAAATTCAATTCTCAAATAAACTTTAAATTAATGAATTTAATTGAAGTACTCACCTATGATACTCATCCAAATTGAATACTTTGAATCTAATCAAGAATTATAGGTATTTTAAATAGACACCTATGTTAGTCACCAAATTTGTGGGAAAGGAACGGGATCTCATGGAAAAGGACACGCAGGGTAAAACCATTTATTTCTTTGAGTGACATTGTAAGGCATGCTGGGAACTCGCTAGTAATAGATAAAATATTCAATTTGTTAATTATGTCTGTGTATTTGTCTAGGTTAGGAAAGACAGTTAACCAACATCTGTGACAAGCGCCTTAAACCTTGCTAATAACAACTTGCTGTCCCATCCTATGATTTCATAAAAAAATTATCCGTAAGTACCTTCTCCTAGAGATCATAATCGTACAAGATAAAACAATAGGGATGGTGCTTATTGTTATTTCTAGGGGTGCCAGCGGCCAGTGTTCAACTACGCGACTCCTATGGTGGCCGTATATGGTAACAACAGTCTGGCAGTCTGACTGATTGATTTGACAGACTGACTGATTGATTGATTCAACACCTCTCCGGCATCTGTCATACACTGTTGAATCATCAATTGGTCTTACGTCAAACATAGAAGAGAGAAGTATAAGCTCTAATCGTATTAAGCAAATAGTTAGTCGGGTGGTGAGTATACTCGCTACTGGCCGAAAACCGTTCGCATTACAATCAAGTAGAGAGTGTAAGTAAGTGGCGCGTTGCATGAACGTTGCATTGAACAGGCCGCGGCGCATTTAAGCTGATTGCAATGGATATTTTAGAAGAGGTGGAAGGAGAAATTTGTGAGATTAAAATAAATAAAGGAAAAGAGATTAATAGCAGCATAAATAAAGAATTTTAGAGTAGCATCTTCGCTGTACCTTAGTACCATCTAACGCAGCTCTTGCGGTGATGGTGCGGTGGTTGTTTTAACTTCCAACCACTATGGACTATTAGTTTATCTTAAAAGGTTAGTATTATTATAAATTTATATAATAATATGGGCACGCGATGGCGGCGAATGGCTCTGCGGCCAGTTTCCAGTAAGTTGTTTCGCGTCGAAAGGCTCTCCCGTCCGATGGGTACAATCGGAACACTCAAAATTTATTTTTTTATCATTACAACTTATTTTATTTAAAATCTGGCATTCTAAGTTTTAAAAACAATATTGAAATAAAAATAATATTATTAGAAGGGCGCGTTCCCGGATTCCGAACATTAATAAAAAAACGGATCACCAGCTACAGAACGCGATTGGCCTCGAGCGAAAACACTCTTGTGATGGCAGCATTCCACTTCTGGCAGGGTCCCATTTATAAGCGATGGAGCCACTTCCTGATGAAATAGATAACAAAAAGTTAACTTTTTTTTTCAAATTTTATTTTAATTTTTGTATTGTTATTATTTTCTTTTATTTATTTCCTTTCATTATGTAAAAAAAAAATATCTTTCATCTTGAAATATTTTAATTTAATGTATTATATATGTATAATATGGAACTCGTGGGACTGCACCACCCTCCCCGAGATCTGGAATAAACGAATTAAAAAAAAAAAAAAAAATATTTTTTTTTTTTAAATTAAAAAATAATATAAAACTTTAAAAAATCGTACACAAAAACCTGCCAGGCTGCTGGTCGGCAGATCAAGGAATTCATGAATGGTATGATCTAGACTACAGTTTTTCGTTAGTTTTGATCTTGTATTCGATGTAATCGATGCAGCAGGGCAAGCGAAACCGATATGTAACGGACGGGGTTCGGAAATTTCCGTCGTTTTACGGACGATCGCAGCTCTTACAGCGACGGTGCGTTGGTTGTTCGAACTTCCAACTTCTATGGACTATTAGTCAATCTTAAAAGGACTATTATTATTATAAATTTATATAATAATATGGACACGCGACAGCAGTGAGGGGCACCGCGGCAGGTTTCGTAAGTGGTTTGGCGTCCAAAGGCTCGCCCGGCGGATGGGTACACTAGGAACTCTCAAATTATTTTTTTTCATCATTATCACTTATTTTTTTTTAAATATGGCAATCTAAGTTTTTAAAAATGTAATCAAATAAAAATAATAATAAAGATAAACGAAAAATTAAAAACAAAAAAAAAACTTTAAAAAATCGTACACAAAAAGCTGCCAAGCTGCTGGTCGGCAGACCAAGAAATTCTTAAATGGAATGATCTGGACTATTGTTATTCGTTGGTTTCATTCGTGTACTCGGTGACGTAAAATTTACTATGTTTTACCCCACTTTGACGCCGGCTGCCTGCGAACGTGCCAGGCTGCCGGTTGGCAGACCTGATTTTTTCTCATTTTCTAACCGACCTTTATCATATTAGACCATTCCCTTTCTTGTACTCGATGATATAATTTTTTTTGAAAAAAATCGTTTACTATTTCCATGACTGCGCGGCTCCTGCCAAGAGGCGCACCGGCAAACCAGCTTTTTTAAGGTTTTCTAAATGTCCATTATCACTAAAAAGTAGTTTCATCCGTGTACCCGATGACATCTGGTTTACCTATCTCGCCTCCCAGTCTATAAGCTACTGCAAGTATGTATCTTACCATATTATATAAAACACGTGTAATATTTGCTTTTAATTGCACATAGATTTTAATAGCACATATTATTTGAAATTCGTGGAAAGCAGGAATAATATTAATGTTGCCAGTATACAATAAAGAAATCATTGCCAAGAATGAAAATCAGAATTTAAAATTTTCTGCAGTACCTTCTTACGAAAGTGTTGCCATTCCAATGCACTATATAAACTTTCTAGTGCAATATTTTACTTTTATATCAGGATTTTTTTAACCAACTCAGAACCCCCTCAGAAAGGTCATTAAAAGCTATGAAAAAATAATTTAGAAATAGCCGGTAACCCTAACCCAACTTAATCTATTTAACCATTTTTTTATCATCACTCAACTACCTTTTTTCTGAGGCAGTTTAAAATCCTGATATACCGATCATCAAACAAAAGCTCAGATAAAAGTAAAATGTTTATTATAATGAAAAGACAAATAACTTTGTTCACTTTTATATATATACAATCAACATGTTTAATTAACGATGTACACATTGATATACCTTTAGGTATTTTAATGTCAAAAATTCACGGAACTGAACAAATGTGCACCATCTACAATAAGGTCGCTAGCATAGGAGTAGGCGGTAAACACAAAGAGCTTAAAGTTAGTCAAGGTACCGGAAATAGTCATATAGTTTTAGAAAGCAACGAAGGATGAGCTAAAATCATTTTTACCAACGCAGGATAATATAATAATAACATTTGTACCTAGCGGCGAACACAGAGCGGCGAAAGCAAAGCTGTACCGCAATAAAATTTGGAAAGTTAGAACTTATTGTCGGCAGGAACACACAAAACAATAAAATAAAACCCAATATCGCCGCGTCGGGCGAAGGCAATAAACCTTTTCCTATGGCTCACGAAGCCGCTGCGGCCGATGGGAATGTTTCAAGGCTGTGAATTAGGTTCAATCCTTGAGGCGACGAGAGAATTCTCAACACGAAAGGCAGTCACCATTTTACCCGGCCAGGGGATAGTACTCCGCTCCGGCCTCGGAGCGTCCCGAACCGACCGGGGCTTGCGCGAACCGAATCCCGACCAGGGATAACAAAATAATGCTAGTGTTTTGCAACCCGGCCAGGGCTCTGCAAACGCTCTCCAAACTACACGCGACCGCGCGCAATTTCCCAACCAGGGAAATTAACAGACACGCTCGCGGATTTCGACCAGGAACTGCCGATACGTTCGTGAACTTCCGCCAGAAAGTCCAACCAAGTGACCGTGAAATATTCCGACCAGGAATTTGCGCAAGTTCCACTGTGCACAAATTTTGACAACAAAGAACTCTCGCGACTCTACCTGTGCAATAACAAGTAAAAAAATAGAACTTAAGTTTAAAGTGCCTAGTGACTGCGTGCTTACGCGGAGACTCCATCATCAGCAATCAAAGGGAAGTGACTGAACATTTTATTTATTTTAACCACCGAAGTAATTAGATTCTGAACAATTACATAAAGACTTTACCGTAGAATTAAGCAAACAGACTTTCTAAATTTAAGGCTAATTAATTAAGTAGTTTTAAGACTAACACTAGATTAATAATTAACACCCGCCTTTTGTATCCTAATTTAATAAATGTGTCGTTTCTTAAACCAGTAGCTTTTTAATTTTGTTCCTCCTTAATTTTAAGTGTATAGTTTTAGTTTGAACCCGCCGTAAGGCGCGGGCGTATCAACATCATCAGGATCAAATGTATACATGGATGTATATATTGTTTCCTCCATACCAAGCCAACCTTTCAACTCCAAACTTTTGTTTGCTTCTCAGTTTACATATAAGTTAGAAGACAGCTTTTTAGTTTTTGATATTTTTGTAATTATTACCTAATAAAAATGAATACTGATAAAAAATACCTTCATTTTTATTGATATTTTTGTACATTAAAATAATGCACATTGTGTATAAAAATTACTTTTGATAATATTGAGCTGAATTCATTATTATTTTAAAAACGCAAAATCTTTTGAAAATTTGACCGATATATCGATATTTTTTCCTTTAATAAATATCGATACATCGATATTATTTTTTACTTTCGACATCCCTAGTTTGAAGTTGGAACGTTGGCTGCAGTGTGGGCTTACCATATGGATAAAAAGTAAAATGTTTTGTAGAATTTATTTTTTATTGAGTAAACGATTTTCGTTATGGCAACACTGAGATAGATGTCAACAAAACTTGACGTTAGTAGAGTTCATTTATGTTAGTAGGTTATGTGATGAAAAGTCGCATGGGATTGGTTTATTTATGAGTCGCATGTTGCTAAATGTAATTTATTTTTCAATTAATCTCTGTCAACCTGCTAAAAAATGGAAGCCTTACAGGAAATGGCTCAATTTCTTGACTTGAATGCGAGAATAGACTTGAAAGATGTCGCTCTTCAATATGTTCGAGGTACTTTCTGTAAAAACAGTTATTATAAAATACTCGCCTTATTATGTGCTCTTAGATTATGAAATTATTGATATAATTTCCATAACTGCTAAATCAAATTTGCTACTATAAATCTCACCCTTCACTTTAAAAGTTGGTAAGTTTCCGAGTAATGAATTACAGGAAAAGGTCAGATTTTCTTAGTTCACTTATTATTGTCTTTTATCATCCAGATGTCAGAATGCTCCACCAACGAGAACAGCTACCATAAAATTAACAAAGTTTTGGTGATTCTTCCCTGGATTTTGGATTTTTTTCTTTGAAAGGCTTAAATATTTATTGGTAATTTGGTTTTGCTTGTTTGAAAATGAAGAATCCAAAGGTTACTCTAGATTTATTTACAAAATAGAAAACTAATGAGTTTTTATTATATATTTATTATAGGTTTATCAGGAAACAAGGAAGGAATTTCACTCATTATCGGCTGTGAAGATGTTCTTAGAAACATTATTGCACTTACAAAAGACCCTTCCATCATAGTTAGAAAAGAAGCCGTGCTTTGTCTCGTCAACATGTTAGCGGAAGAACGGGGAGCCCTGGCAATTATTGAATTAGATAGTGCAACCAATGAACTTAAGGAACCTTCGTATAGCTCCGTTCTTATAGAAAATTTGTTGGACTTGATTGTGGATCCCCAAAATAAGGTTTGAATATTATTTCACAGTACCTTTTTTGGTAATTATCGGTTCGGACTGGCCACGCTTATTACGAATAATTTTTAGAAAAAAACTTTAGATTCACCTTAATTACTATAAAAGGAAACTTTTTGGCTTTGGGGCGGCGGAAAATAATGCATTTTAATTTTCAATTGCATAAAACCAAAATTCTCTTTGCGATCCGACACAGCGAAAATCCGCGGTCGTACCTGTCACTGTGATGTTGGTATCCTTTATAAATTAACAAGAGCTAATACAACTGTAGCCGACTTTGCGGGATACCTACATGAAATACCGCGAATCACAAACCATGTTACACAAACCTAGCGTAGCCGCTAAACCACTTGAAAACTGGGATGTTTTTCTTGCCTTGACGCGAGTAGGCGTTATAAAGGGGCACTTTCTTTTGTATCACAAACCATGTTACACAAACAAGCCCGCTAGACAAATTTCATAATTACGCGCCTTATCCCACGAAGTCGGCTACAGTCGTATTAGCTCTTGTTAATTCAAGGATACCAACATCACAGTGACAGGTACGGCCGCGGATTTTCGCTGTGTCGGTCGCGAAGCGAATTTTGGTTTTATGCAATTGAAAATTAAAATGCATTATTTTCCGCCGCCCCAAAGCCAAAAAGTTTCCTTTTATAGTAATTAAGGCGAATCTAAAGTTTTTTTCTAAAAATTATTTGTAATAAGCGTGGCCAGTCCGAACCGATATTTACCCCTTTTTTAATTACAAGTTTTGGATCACTACCAAAGACAGATCATATATCAACAATATTTTTAGAATCTCCTAATGCATGCTAACCCATTGATACGATGCTGATTGTCCCTGTACTTTTACTTTAAATGTAAATAACATTGTTGTTGTTATCCTTTATAAACTATTTATGTTAAAATGCGCCTGCTCTCAACACAGGAACTCCTAGTAAGACAGGCACAGCACAATTACCTATGTAACATAAAAAAAATAAAGATTACAATAAAAAAAGTACAGAGTGACAAATGTAAGTTGATCTAAACGTGAACGCTTTAGCTTTAATATTTTAATCTGGCAACCACTCCTATTACATATTGTTGTAATGTCATAGACCATGGTGCCTTCCTTTATTTGTTGCAATGTGTAATGAAAATTTTAAAAAAAAATTATGGCAACTCAAAAATACTCATTAGTACCTACTTTGAAAGTTTGTCTAAGTTGATCAAAATAATTAAGTTTTAGGATAATTAAATTTGTTCCTGTGTTTATTATTTCATTTCCAGTATGCAGATGCTGCATGCATGGCCCTGTGTAATATATCCCGACCGGAAGAGAACTTAGAAAAATGTGTGAACATTGTATACCCCAGACTTTCACAAATAATGGATGCATTTACAAATACCAACTATAATGAATGTGGTGCAAATCTTCATTACCTAGGTACCTACATTACTGAAATGATCTCCCTATCTGTTTACACAGGGTGTCCCAAAGTCAACGTTATCCTTGGAGGGCTATAGGCAGTGGCGTAGCGAGGGGGGAGCGGCCCGCCCTGGGTGCCACAATTCTCTACAGTAAAAAAAAAACAAAAGTAACAAACTGACCTTTGGAAAATAGAAACATTTTTTTCCAAATTGTGATTTAATTTTTTTTAATTATTAAACTTCAACTCCTCATACTGTTAAAAAAATGTACCAGTAAATGTAATGCCTTCAAATGAACAAAATCAAAGAATTGTTATAATAAAAATAGAGATATAAGAATATGAATTGATGTCCAGGTCCCCTATTAAGCAATCTGAGTGGCAGCACTCGTGTCAGAGAGTGGCTGTGTGATGGAGAGGGAGCCACGGGAGGGGCGGCGCGGGTGGCAAGCTTCTGTCAGTTTAAGGACTCCACAGTCCGCAGAGGGGGCGCCATTGGGACACTCAGGAATATGTGCTTCGATGCGGCTAGGCATAGTTGGCTGCTAGGACCAGAGGTAATTTCTGTTATTGTCAAATTGTTTTGTTTTTAATATCTGACAATTTTTTTTATATGGCACATCTGTGCCATATAAAAAAAGTGGTGTGAATATGCATTAAAGTTATATACAGTTTTTCAATTTTTTTCCAGTTTAGGCAAATATTCTAAGACATTCCTTTATTTAATTGTATTTTTGAAACCCTGGCGATTTTTTGAAAATTTCAATCCGAAAAATTGGACCATTTTTTATAAACCGGAAAGATGGGACATAATTTTGTGGGTGCTCAATAATTACATAGCCAAAAATCATTTGAAAACAAACCGACGTATTCCACACGAATGACACAGGAGAATAACGAGGCATACCAAAAATATTACATCTCATAAATATTTTTTTCCTTGATCCATCTTATTGATCATGTAATAATTATAATGTTCAACGTCTATATATGACTAAATCCAATGTAATAAACTTGTACTTGTAAATTATAATAATACTAGCTTTTGCCTCCGGCTTCGCTCGCATAGTATTAGGGGGTTTCGTGGTGGTTCACTGACAATCCGTACCTACCTACTTATTACAAAAAAAAATTTTAATTAGGAATTTTTAATTATTAATTAGGAATTTTTAATTATTAATTTATTTTCAAACCAACTGTTATTTCCTTTTATATATTCAACACTGGTTGCACTCATTTTTGTAATAAAATTATATATTAATAAATTAGGTTATTGGTATTTAATTCAATCAATATACAAAAAAAAAATACAAAACAATGACAATTACCACGTAACGGGCCAAACGAGCGCCGCTAGACTGCGCTAGACGCAAACTGAATGATCTTCGCCGAAATTCGATTGTATTCGTGTCACCTCATTCATGGTCGATCGGTAAACTTCGGCAAGGATCGGATTATGTTGGGTGGGTGGCACACCGATCCGAGCCAAATTCTGGTACAAATAGCGAAATCGACGAGCTTTCGATGTTTTAAATATCCCATACAAAAACATGACTTGGTTCGTTTGCGAAGCGAATGCACACCGACACGGCCGATACGAAGGCGCTCAGCGGCCGCGCTATGGGAGATTAAAAGCGTTCTCCCTGATAATATTCGTAGCATTATATTGGTAACTAATATTTTGAAATGATTAAATTAGAGATGTGTATAGTCTTCAGTAAGTAAATAAAGTAAATTTAGACATTATAATTTGTCAGTGCTGCACACAAACTGTGCGTCACTGTGCGACCAGTCGCCCTTCCCCCTCTCCATACCCATTACATTCATTTTTCAAACAGCTCGCGTGCCACCTATTAAAACATAAAACAATCAAACACGCGCAGTTTCGCGTTTATAATATAATATCTTTATTTGGAAAACAAACAGCTTTACAAAGATACATAAAAACGAGTGATAAAATAAAACAGTAAGCCTAAAAACATGTTTTCGCTGATAAATTTTTTTTTTTTTTAAGACGACAAGAAAAACTAAGAAATCTGATAAATAATACAATAAATATAAATATGGATGTTAAGTGGTGTGTTGTGATGCATTACATTTATCTAATAGTGTTGCTTTGAATTTGTTGAAAGTTATGTCTGTATATGTGAGGTGTGTGTTGTGACAGTGGCAGGCTCGATGTATGAATTCATTTTGTAAGTAGTTGGTGTTGGAGCGGCTGTTATAAAAAAGGGATACGTTTCTGCCATTGCGACCAGGAAGTCTAATATCTATTTTTTATATTAGTATAGACATTTATAATATTAGTATTTTATACATATTTGAATTTTTACTATCAAAAGAATCTCCATAGTAACCTAAACCAATAACAAAATGAAAGCGCACGTCAAAAAATTACTTAGCAACGCTTTGCTTTTTGTCCGGACAATGAACATATAATAAATAATTTTGTGATGCCACAGCTTATTCATAACGCCAGAGCTTACCAATATATACAGCCTATATTACTCGCAAATAATGTACTTTCTATTAGTGAAAGAATTTTTAAAGTCCATTCAGTATTTATTGCTTGAAAGAGTAACAAACATACATCCATACATCCATCCATTCAAACTTTCGCCTTTATAATATAATAGGATAGGATAGGATATTATAAAATTTGATTTTTTTTAAATCAGCACCATTTCCATTACGCTTTTAAGACAGCTACAGAAGGCATAATATGTATGATGTTCACGTTGTAACGTCTGTCAAAACGTCAAACCAAACGATAAGTTTGCAGAGTACAAACGATAAAGCTAGTGAATTTTAAGTGTCATATTAAAAATTTGCCAGAAATCGAATTGTTGCCGTATAAAAAAAAATCGGTGTGGAATTTTACAAAATTAATTGAATATTATCAGAGATGGAACATTCTCGGTCACGAGCCCAAAAACTGATTTATTTATTTACAAAACTAAAAATTAAAAAAAAAATTTAGTAACTTTTTCGTAATCTTAGTAGAAAAATCTATCCACACGATTTTTTCCAAGTCATTATGAAATCCATGCAAGTGGCCTATTGTATTTATTGTTTTCGGTAGATTGAGGTATGAGGAACACGTTAAAAAGAGGTCATGTTGGTGCTATTCGAAATTTCGTCTATTGTATAATATATGTAAGAGATTATATATCAGAAAAAATACGTAAGATTATTACCGATAGTCTTGTTCTCTCGGTGCTGGACTATGGAGACACAGTGTATGGTCCGTCTTTATTAAATAAAACGCAAAAACAAGTGCAACGTGTCCAAAATGCATGTGTCCGATATTGCCACAATGTCTCGAGACGCGAGCATATCTCACCTTATCTCCATCGGCTTCGGATCCTAAACATGTGGAACAGAAGGAAGTAAACGCAAATGTGTCAAATGTACAGTTTGATGCATTCAAAGGTTCCTTCCTATCTGTTAGAAAGATTGCAGTGGTCCCGTGACTCTCATGCACACGGTACACGCCAAAGCGACCATTTACTTATTCTCCCGAAACATAAAACTGCTCTATTTGAGGGTAGTTTCAGCTATTCCTCATCAAAACTTTGGAATGAAATACCACAGTCTATTCGAATTTCTTCATCATTGCAGTGCTTCAAGAAGCTCTGCGGCGAATGATTGCTGACTGCACAGTCAACCGTACAACGTCTTGATAAAAAAAATTACAATTGAAGGAATACTTTCTTGTGTTTTTGATTTGATTTGATAACATTATTTATTTTGATTATATTTTGATTATATTTTTGATTATATTTTTGATCGTATTTTATACTTGAATTCCCAGCGTAGGGAGTGTGGCGAACCCATCGCTCAGGGAGTGGAAACACAAACCTGCAATAGCCATCCCCAGCCAAGGTGTGAGCTACCGTGCTCAGGCTGAATGTCCTGGGGAACAGCGTCACGAACGGTGCCTCCGAGAAACAAGGTCGCATCTCGGAGTATTTAGACCTCACTTCAGCACTCAGGGCTCTGCTGGAGTGGACCTTCTATTTCCCTGGTAACTCGTCGGACAAAAAAATTGGACCATTCGAAAACTAGGGGCCTTTTGGGAACCTAGGAGTGCTGAGGCCACCTCTGTGGATTTCCTTCCTGGGACCGTAGGAGGAACCAAGAGGAGAAACCGTGGAGAAGTGAGCTGAGGCCACCTCCATGAACTCTTCCCTTGTGGGGCCTTCGAGGAACCAAGGGGAAGGGCACCCTTCCAGCGCGGGGCCTTTGTGGAACCAAGGAGGAGTGAAGTGGAGAGATGATGTCCTCTTCCCATGTGGGGCCTTCGAGGAACCATGTAGGAGTGAAGAGGAGAAATGAGGCCATCTTGGTGAACTCTTCCTCTGTGGGGCCTTTAAGGAACCAAGGAGGAGAGGTGAAGTTCTCTTCCCTCTTGGGGCCCTCAGGGAACCAAGGTGGAGTGGACTCTTCCCTTGTGGGGCCTTTAGGGAACCAAGGGGAGGTGGACTCTCCGTCATGGAGCCTTCGGGGAACTAAGGAGTGGAGAGGAGAGATGAAGCCCTCTTCCGTCGTGGGGCCTTCAGGGAACCAAGGAGGAGTGAAGAGGGTAAATGAGACCTGGGAAGACACATTGTCGAACCAGAAGATATAGCTTCACTTCCAATGACAATTCTGGTGAACTTTATAAAAGGGACTGAGTTACTGTCAAAGGAATGAGTTAAAATGGGAGATAGTACTAGGGAGATAGTACTAGAGAGGTCTATGGCCTAAGTGCTCACGGAAACTATATATATGTAAACCGTCTCCGATTATTTAAAAAAATATATATATGTATACTTGAATTGATTTTATTTTGAATTTGAACTTATTGTATTATAACAATTATATACATTGAAAAATCTCCCGAGAAAAGATACATGCCGCCGACGGGACAACTATATTATATTTTATTTTGTATTTGAGTTTTAATATTAAGATTATTGGCTTTACTTTGAATTCCGATTTATATTATTAATTTATTTTTTATTTTAATTTCTATTATTTATTTATGTTGTATTATATTGTGTGTGTTGAATAGGCCACTTGCATGGACTTCATAACGACTTGGAAAAAATCGTGTGTATAGATTTTTTTACCAAGATTACGAAAATGTTAGTAAAAAATTTTAGAAATGCACAGATTTTTTTATTTTTAAATAAATAAATCCATTATTTGGGCTTGTGAAGTCACTACATGAAAATGTCCCGTTGCCGAAAATGTTCCTATTATTTTTATAAAATTCCACACTGATTTATTTTTTTATATGGCATCACTTTGATTTTAGGTGAAGTTTTGAATTTGACATTTAACGATCACTAGATTTATTTTTTGTTCTCTGCGAACGTATGGTTTGATTTTTTGACAGATGTTATGACAAGAACCCCGTACAATTTACGTTGTCCGTACGTGTTTTAGAGATATAATGATAATGGTGCGGATTTTAACAAAATCAAATTTTATAATATTCTTATTATTATTATAATTTACAAGTACAAGTATATTACATTTGATTTAGTAATATAGACGTTGAACATTATTTATTTATTCAACGCCCAGAGGGCTTTTACATGTTTGGTAGTACAATGATGACAGATGATTTTTCAATAGATAATGAAATAAAAAAATAAAATTAGATAAAAAATGCACGCAAGTCACAAAAATACAAAAAAAAAATACAGCGATTTGATAAGTTTACAAAAATACACATATGTTTAGGAATAGTTTTGGAATATGTTTTTTACAAGATCCACAAAATTCGCCAAGTTGATGTTAAATATGTCGACATCACCTAAGTACTGATTCACCATAGTGTGAAATCGTTGTATAGGAGAGTGGGTAATGTAGTTCCGCTTGTGAATGCTGCAGTAGAATAGTGTATTTTGTCACGTGGTTACTGTCGGTATTCGTAAGTTTATGAGTTGTAGGAGTTCGCTACAGTCGAATTTAGAGTTAAGTATTTTGAATAAAAATGTTAAGTCATTTATTTTACGTCTGTCTTCTAGTGTATGTACTTTTAGAATGTTTAGTAATAGATTATATTTTAAGTCTTCTAGTGGGATACTTAATTTAAAATTTATAAAACGCAGAAATTTTTTTTGTATTCGCTCAATATTATTAACGTGAATTTTGTAAGATGGAGACCAAACTACCGAGTTATATTCAATTTGGCTTCTAACTAGAGATACATATAATAGTTTAATGGCTTCTATGGAACTAAAGTTTTTAGTTGTTCTTAATACGAAGCCTAGTGTTTTCATACCTTTGTTCATAATTTGGTGGATATGATTTGCGAAACTTATTTTTTCATCCAAAATAATTCCAAGATCTCTCATTTCCGTGACTCTTTCTAAAGCTGTGTTATTGATGGAATATTCAAATAAAACAGGATTTTTATTTCTAAAGAAAGTCAAGGTTTCACACTTTTGTACATTTAAAAATAAATTATTTTGAATGCACCAATCTTTAAACTTACTAATATTCG
This sequence comes from Limnephilus rhombicus, assembly GCA_929108145.2. Classification (NCBI taxonomy): domain Eukaryota; kingdom Metazoa; phylum Arthropoda; class Insecta; order Trichoptera; family Limnephilidae; genus Limnephilus; species Limnephilus rhombicus. Next base: position 21,861,531 of record OV815271.1, on the reverse strand, counting down.
ACTGTAGTATATGGCAATGATTTATATCTGTTATTTTCTTGTATAGCTTGATGTCATCAGCAAAGAGCAATACCTCGACATCATTGAAGCAATTGGTTATATCATTGATGAAAATGAGGAACAAAACCGGGCCAAGGTGACTACCCTGCGGTAGGCCACTAGTAGCCCAGAAAGCTTTCGAGATCCAAGATTTTATTTTGACGAACAGTTTACGATTTAATAAGTAGCTAGTAAACCATTTTAGCATGTTATCCCTTATTCCTAGAGCAAATAGTTTTTGGATTAGTAGTTTATGGGATACATTGTCAAATGCCTTTGAAAAGTCTGTATACATGCAGTCGACTTGTTTATTTTCTGCAAAAGATTGTATTATGAAGTTTTGAAATATTGTTAAGTTAGTTGCGGTAGATCTACTTTTGATAAAACCGTGCTGTTTTTGGTCAATTAATTTTATTAATTTGGGATAGATTTCATCAAGGACCAGTGATTCAAAAAGCTTAGGTAGTACTGACTGTGTACAAATGGGGCGATAATTGGCTATATTAGTGTCGTCTCCTTTTTTGTAGATAGGTGTAATGAAGCTAGATTTCCAGCGGTCTGGAAAGTGTCCAAGGGACAAGAGACGGTTGAATAATAATGTGAGTGGTTTAGATAATATAGTAGAGCATTTTTTGAGGAATATTGGTGGAATGTTGTCTGTACCAGCGGATTTGTCAGTGTCTAAGGAAAGTAATTTCTGTTCGCAACATTTTTGCGTGATATGGCAATTTGTTAAGAGGAACGCATGCGTGGCCTGTTTCATACAAAATTTTGTTTTGGATTTACGGCTAAAATATCAAATTAATTGTTTTTTTCTTTTTTTAAAAATAATAAGTTAGGCATGTATACAGTTAGGATGTGAATCCGATTTTCGATTTTTGCTTTAAATTATAAAATATAGGCCCCAAAAGATGACGATTTATCCATGAATTTAGGAGGCAACTTTGGGATTTTTTTCTGGGCATATGGACGCAATTTAAAAAAAAAACTCCTCACATCCTGAGTCAGGAATATGATGAAGTATACGATAAAATTTTATTCTGCACTGAAAACAGTTTTATTCGTGTAAAAAACCGAATTTAGATACGCGCAGATTTGTAGTAAAATTACTTAGGTTTTTGTTGTTGTCTCATCCACTCATTTGTCAGCCGGACGGGGCAGCTTGTACGGGGTAGCTTGCGCAGGTCGGGGGAATGAGTAAAATCGCGCCAGACAAACTAATACATACATAACTCAATCGCCATACATTAACAATGGGTGTATCTATGTCTTTGTTTGTTGACAATATGCAGGTGTTCGTTGTTTTAGAATCGTTTTCGAATCGTTACCGAAAAAATCGAGAACCATATTCAACGTATTTGTGTTTACTTGGTAGGTAGTAAGATTATCATTTTTTGCAGTTCAGCTTTTATTTTTTAAATATTTTCTACGATATCGGGGTACCTACCTACCTAGGTATTTATGGCAGTGAGGCATGGGAACTGGCAGAGGAGAATGAAAGTAGGTACCTAGACTGAATGCGAGGCGGGTATGCGTACCACTGCCCCGGAAACCATTTATTGGATAACCAACACTTCTGCCATAGGTCATCCCAAATGGTTCGCTACGTTTGGTGACTTAGCAGGGTTGCCCGGGTTCATGGGGTGAGGTTTGTCCGAGTCTTGGTGGCGGATGCGTCTGCCCACCAGCTGCATGGCAGGCCGGATCGGGAGAGAATGGTTGAGGGAAACCCTTTGACGTCTCCAGCCGTAGGTACTCTCTCTGAACATCGCCTTGCATCGCAGTGGGAGGGATGGATTCTTGCATCCGTCACTCCTAGATGCACTGACCCACAGATTCCTAATCATCCGCAATACTTACCCTTTTATTTTTCAGAACTTCCTCTTCTTCCTTTCCTAAAAAGACCCCTTATTTTCCTCAGGGCCTCCTGTGTGGAGCTAATGTTAAAAAAGCTGTAAAAAGAGATCCCTGAGGCGTATGCATAGAAAACAAATATATATATACATAGTAAATTCCGAGACGCCGATTTTGGAACTTTACAGAATAATTGAATGTGAAGTTACACATATTATTTGACTTTCAAATCTGACATATTAACAAAGGACAAGATTATGTTTTTATACAATAGCTCCACACATGCCCAGAAGAAAATAATTCTCCCCTATAAGGGCCTATGTCATCTTCGGGGATGCTGAGTGGAGGGTATTTTTAGGAAAGGAAGGAGAGGATGTTCTGGGAAATAAAAAGGTAGAAGGGGTGGGTGAAATTGTTATTATTTTGAATTTAAGTTTTCTAAAGGTACAATATTTTATTTCTTACTGGCGAGTTCCTGGCATGCGTTGCAATGTCACTTAATAAAGACATTGTTTCTCCCTGCGTGTCCTTTCCCATTCGTCCCGTTCCCTTTCCTCTCTCTCGTACCCTTCTCACGTTTTCCCACTCTGTCTTCCCTCTCTCCACTCCCATCTTCCGCTTCTCCCGTCCTGCTAACTCCCCTCCCTCCTCCCGCATTCCATAAATTCAGTCCCGATACTTTCAGTTTTCAAACAGCTCGCGTGCCACTTAAAGCATACATACCTAGTATATTTGCGGCACGTTCCAGAGTGGAAGATACTCTCAGTATCGCCCTGATGTAAGACCACCATTCAGAATTGAAACGTTGCTTGAAATGGCATTAGCCGTGTTTGGTGACCAGATCTGAATAGCCAGGTACTTCCCCACCTTCCTCTTCCCGATCTCTTTCCCCTCCCCACTACCTTCAGCCTCACAGCATACTCCAATTGGGGATGCCGTGAGGCATCTCACTGGCTTCAGATGGGAGCAGTTGGGACTCTTAAAATTCTAATAATATTTCTAAAATTCTAAAATTCTCTTAATATTCATAAAAAAAAAATCTTACCACTATATATATTAACCATCGCGGGCATGCGCACATCAAATCCCCAGAATTGCATCGCAATAGGATGATTGGTTTAGCAACGCGTATGGAACAAACATACATACAAGCAAACATACATTGATTTTTATACATAGATGTTTCGTAGAGTTCCTTGCAGAATTCTATCATTATTTTTTCCGGAGCTCTTCTAACAATACATGTCTCAGCTAATATTGAATGAACTAAGCAAAAGGGTGATTTCTCGTCTTGACGAAAATATATTGACATATAAAATTAAAATTTTGTTTCGGTGGTTTCTCGCGTTTTTACTGTGTACACGTCGAAACGCGGGACACCGGACACACTAACACCATTACGAAATATGTCGGGAGTCTCCCATATTATAGGACGTGTCGCTATAGATATTATCAACAAAAGGGGCATTGCACCGTCTTCGTGCAAGTATTCGGGCATGGAAATAAATGCCTTATTTTGTAACGCTCAATTTTACTTATTTACAATTTAACGTCATGCATCCGATTCCCGTATCTCCTATAACAATATAATATCTCCGTCAATTTCAAGGCACTACACAAAAAGATCATTCCTCGTATTCTCCGATAAAATGATGTTACATAATAATTACGCGCCCTTTTCTTTAAAACTCTATAACACCATATTTTGCTCGCTAGCGCTGCAACTAAATACCACTACATAGAAATCTTCCCTTCCCGCCTCCCCGCTACACACCGCAAATACAATATTTCGTTAGAAAGGGACAAACGAAAGACATGAGATTATTGAAGATCTACTTCGGTCGCCGGCAAACAATGGTCTTAAGTGTGTAGTCTTGCTAAATTTGTATTCAGGTATTTTATCATCTGGGGTTTCTTCATCATATACATTTTTGAAGAAGTCCGAAAAAAGGTTTACAATGTCCTGTGTATTGTTTGCACTGGTTCCATTCATTTGCATTATTGGCGGGTAGTCTGTGTTTTCATTGTTTAGTTTTTTAAGAAATTTCCAAAGATTTTTGGATTTAAAGACAGTGTCCTCGATAGAGGTTATATAAATTTTGTAACATTGTTTGGAAAGATTTTTACATTTTTTTCCTGATTTCGCTAAAGATTTTATAATCACTTATGGATTTGCTTTGTTTGAATTTTTTGTGTTGACTCTTCTTTTGCTGAAGAGAGGCAGTAAGCTCTGATGAGAACTAAACCGGGTAGGTATAGCTTCTCGGTGTATAAAAAGGTACATAGGATTCAATAATATTAGAAAAGTATAAATAAAGTTGGTCTAAAGATTCGTCAATGTTTTTATCAGATAAAAACGACCAGTCTATATTTGAGAGATGGCTGTTAATTGAGTCGAAGTCGGCTCATTTAAAGTTTAGGACTCTTTGTACAGGTATTCTTTCATTATCGCATGTAATATTTAATTTAATGTATAGGGGAGAATGGTGATTATCTATTGGTAGGAGTGGATCATTTGAAAGTTCTACAGATATTTTAGGATAGTTTAATAAAGCTAAGTCTAATAAGCGATTGTTACTGTTATAAATAAAATTATGTTGGTGAAAGTTTAGAAAGTTTAATTATAATGATTTATGATCAATAAGATGGATCAAGGAAAAAAATATTTATGAGATTTTATATTTTTGGTATGCCTCGTTATTCTCCTGTGTTATTCGTGTGGAACACGTTCTTTTTTTTTTAAAATGATTTTCGGCTATGTAATTATCGTTTTTTCGCACCTATAAAATTATGTCCCGTCTTTCCGGTTTATAAAAAATGGTCTGATTTTTCGGATTTAAATTTTCAAAAAATCCCCAGGGTTTCAAAAATACGATTAAAAAAAAAACGGAATGTCTTAGAATATTTGCCTAAACCGGAATTTTTTTTTTTAAATGTGATGCAAGTGGCCTATTCAGGATTTCATTTAATTTTTGTATTTATTTTATCTTAATTTTATTTTATTATTTTATTTTCTGTTTTTTATATTGGAGTCACTGCTGAAAACCAGCTGCATTCCAGGAGAAATCCTGAATTGTAGCTGAGCAGTGACCTTTTCATCAATAGACTCAATTTTTTTTTTACACTAACATCACAAAGGAGGCCCTGAGGAAAATAATTTCCCTCAGGGCCTGTGTCATCTGAGATGCTGTGCGGAGGGTTTTTTTTGAGGAGAGGAAGGAATGAACATTGGTCTTGAAGAGACCCATGTTGTACGAAGGAGGAAACACAGGGGCATGATAAGATAAAAGAACAAAATGTATAATACTGTAAAAAACCTATTGATGAATAAACTTTTTTATTATTATTATTTTCCTACTACTCAGGTATTTTGCGGTTATGCAAGTTTTTGTCTTAAACGAACCCTCAGATTTATAAAAACTTTATGTTATTTCCACTTCGCAATTAAAGCTCTATAAATGATATATTTCTGAACGTAGCCGAGTACTAAAAACTGTTTTTGAAAGGTTATGAAATAAGCTTTCAAATTGTATTTTCACAAATAAATATTAACATTTGTAAACAGTGGCGGCCAGCTCTAAGGTGCGGCGGTGCAACGCACTCCCAAAATTTCTGCCAATCTAAAAATTCCCGAACACCGAAAAACATACTGTAGCAATTGTACGTGCTACGTAAACACAGTTAAAAGAAAACTCTAGAATCATCGGTTGATAGTTTTTTTATGTGCCATTAAAATTTTCACAATGTTATCAACATATGGAGAGTGACAGTCTAAAAAATAAAATAAGAATAGGTACCATTTGTTTCAGCTTGCTGTTCAAAAGAATTGGAATTTGAATTGCTTTAATTTGAATTCTTAAGTAAGTACTTCTCAAGTAAGTACTTCTCACAGCGCAGGTAGTTAAGTTGACTCGCCACATATCGATCGTTTCGGGCGTAATCCAATACGTGACGTAGCAACAATGCGTGGTTGCTACAGGACTCCCTCCCCAGACAACGCAGACATGGCTGCAGTGGAAAGAGGAATAGTCAGATATCGAGGTGATCGGGAAATCGAACCCGCCTTCCAGAACGAGTGGTTGTGTGTGTCCGATCCTTACTGCCATCGAACAACGGAAGGGTTGGTTGTGATGTGGCGGCTGGTGACTCTGATGCGGTTTGCGAGTGTGATGTGAAACTCTCAAGATCTTGAGCAACGTATGCTGGTTTGAGGCGGTCGATGCTCACGGTGATTTCCTTCCCTTTTACCAGTATGGTATATGTTCGTTCGTGCCGACGAACGACTTTATGAGGGCCGCTGTAGGGTTGTTGAAGCGGGCTCTTGACTGAGTCGTCCCTCAGAAAGACGTGAGAAGCTGTGGAAAGATTTTGGAAGACGAAACGATGTCCATAACCATGGCGGGTACCTTCAACTGGTCTCAGCTCGTTGAAATGTTTCCGTAGTTCCTTTAGGAAGCTTCCGGTGTCGTCGTTAACATTAGGTCGTGCTGTACATAGAAATTCGCCGGGTAAGCGGAGCGGCTCGCCGTACACTAGCTCGGCTGAGGTTGTAGCGAGGTCATCTCTCCAAGCTGCTCTGATTCCCATGAGTACGGTGGGAAGTGTTTCCGTCCAACGGTTATTCTGATGGCACTTGATCGCTGCTTTCAGTTGACGATGAAATCGTTCCACCATGCCATTTGCTGCGGGGTGGTATGCAGTTGTATGGATTTGCGTCGTGCCTGCCAGGAAATTCAACTGCCTGAACAACCTCGACTCAAATTGTCTCCCTTGGTCCGTAGTAATGCGGAGTGGAGTGCCGAATCTTGTTATCCAGCCCTCGTAGAAAGCACGCGCCACTGTTTCAGCCTCTTGGTCTGGGATCGGGAATGCCTCTGGCCATCTCGTGAATCTGTCTACGCACGTGAGACAGTATCGGCATCCTTCTGAAGAAGGCATGACGATTATGTCGATGTGGACGTGCTCGAATCTAGCGGAGGGTCTGGGAAAGGCTCCCAGGGGTGCTGACACGTGCCGTGTAATCTTGCTTCGTTGGCATTGAAGGCAATTGCGTGCGAGCTTAATAGTCTCAGCTTTAATGGCCGGCCAGACATAACGTTGAGTTATGAGCTTAACCGTGGCCTTAATTCCAGGGTGAGCCAGCTGATGGACCGCATTGAATGCCGCAGGTCTGAACTTCTTTGTGACGAAAGGTCTGGCTATGGTAGTTGAGACGTCACAGTAGAGATGCGCGTCAGTACCCGGAATATTAATCTTTTTAAGTTGTAGGCTAGAACTTCCTTGCAAGTGTTGTTCCAGTTCAGGGTCGCACATCTGGTCAGCTGCCAGCGCTGCGTAGTCCAGAGGAGTATCTATCGTCTCGACCCTGGAGAGAGCATCCGCGACGATGTTGTCTTTTCCGGAGACGTGTCGGATGTCAGTTGTGAACTGGCTGATATAGTCCAGATGGCGGAATTGCCTTGGTGAGCATTTGTCTGCTTTTTGTTGGAAGGCGAACGTGATAGGCTTATGGTCTGTAAATATGGTGAACGACCTGCCTTCCACCATGTGGCGAAAGTATTTCACAGCGAGATAGATGGCTAGTAGTTCTCTGTCGTATGCGCCATATTTCTTTTCAGCTGCCGAAAACTTCTTCGAAAAGAATGCTAGAGGCTCCCAGTGACCTGCGACGAATTGGTGGAGTGCGGCACCGGCTGTAGTATCAGACGCGTCGCTGACGATAGAGAGTGGGGCGTCGCACTTCGGGTGAACGAGCAGGGTTGCCTGGGCCAGAGCTTCCTTGCACTTGCTGAAAGCTTCTACTGTTTCGGCAGTCCAAGACACGAGTTGTTTGCCTTTTTGGTTCCCTTTTAGGAGGTCATTGAGTGGAGCTTGTGTCCTCGCGGCGTTGGGAATGAATCTTCTGTAAAAATTTATTGTTCCCAGGAAACGGCGGAGATCCTTGATGGAAGCTGGTTGGCTGTAGTTGTTGATGGCCTCCACTTTATCTGGGAGGGGTGAAGTGCCAGCGTCGGACACCAGGTATCCTAGGAATTTGACTTTAGTCAGGCCGAAATGGCATTTGGCGGTGTTTATGACAACACCATATTCCTGCAGGCGCTGGAATAATATCTTGAGGTGGACTAGGTGCTCTTCCTCTGACGTTGAGGCAATAAGGATGTCGTCTATGTAGGCGTAACAGAAATCTAAGCCTCTGGTAACCTCGTCCATGAAGCGTTGGAAGGACTGGGCTGCGTTGCGGAGGCCGAAAGACATCACCGGAAATTCGAAGAGTCCGAATGGCGTAGTGATTGCTGTTTTCGGAATGTCCTCGGGAGCAACAGGGATTTGATTATATGCCCGCACCAGATCAATCGTTGAGAAGATCTTGGTGCCGCTCAGTGCCTGTGCAAAATCTTGGATGTGGCGTACGGGGTATCTGTCCGGAATAGTTCTGGCGTTCAATCTTCTATAATCGCCACATGGTCTCCACTGGTCGTCCTTCTTGGGTACCATGTGCAAGGGAGATGCCCAAGAGCTCTCGGAAGGTCGAGCGATTCCGAGACGGACCATGGCCTCAAACTCCTTCTTGGCGCGTTTTAACTTGTCAGGAGCAAGGCGTCGTGGGCGTTCGACTGTTGGAGGTCCTGGCGTGGTGTTAATATGGTGCAGTGTTGCGTGACGAACTTCCCTCCTGGCGCCGTCAGGGCGAGTGATGTCAGGAAACTGTTGAAGAAGCTTATGATACGGGGACGTTCCTGTGACCGTCTTAATGGAAGCGATCTTGTTGTCGCTTCGTTTTCCCGTGATGGTCAAATTCGTCACCTGGTCCAGCAGCCGTTTATTTCGGACATCCACCAGTAGCTCGTACTTGGCGAGAAAATCTGCCCCGATGATTGGCCTGGAGACGTCTGCAATGACGAAGCTCCAAGTAAAGTCGCGTCGCAATCCCAGATCCAGGTTGAGCGTTAGGCTGCCATAAGTAGCGATTGTGCTGCCATTTGCTGCTGCCAGTTCGTATGTCGCTTTAGTGGGGCGTCCCTGGACAAGGCGTCGTGGGAAAACGCAGAGATCTGCGCCGGTGTCTATAAGAAATTGGGTACGGGTTACCCTGTCGGTAACAAAAAGGCGACTGACTTGGTTGGGGCTGGTGCTGGTCGCCATCAGTTTGGGCCCCGCGCGTTTTCCTGCTGGAAGTTGCAGGGTTTGGTGCACTTGCTTGCCTTCGTCCCATACTTCCAGTGGTACCAGCATGTTCCCTCGGGCTGACGACCTCTGGACCGACTGCGGGAACGATTGCTCCAACGATGCGGGGTGGCGCTCCTCCCCTGCTGGCCAGAGCGTAGTGTCGAAACTTCGCGCCTCAAGGTAGCGAGCTCTTGTTGGAGAGGCTGCATCAACCGCGCCATCTGTGTAACCAATGAATCTTCGGACGATGGAACAGCCACTGAGTTAACTGCCGGTCTACCAGCATAGTCTGCTATGGCGTCGGCCAAGCTGGCCACCTTGTCAAGCGGAGTGTCTTGCTGCGTAGCCAGAACCACCTGCATACTTCTAGGAAGACGACCCATCCATAGGGTTCTCAAAACCTCATCGGGCACAGCGCTGCCGGCGAGGGTGCGCAGGTGTCTGTTATGTATAAAACATAGGTTAATTGTCGTTTTAAGTAAGAACTGGAATCTATGAGGCGGCACGATAGCATTGTCTATTGTTTTTCATCCTGGCAACACCAGAGAGGAGCGGAAATGGGATGGTGGCACTTCCTCCGGCGGGCGTAAGGCTCGCCGGAGGTCGTGAGAGTTTTTTTTGGAGAGAATCGGGCAAGATGGAGTGCATCGGTGCCTAATCAGAGAGATTCGAAGTTCCCGTAAAGTTCGGGCGGTTATTATAGTGCCGTTACAAGTTTATTTGAGTTCCCGTTATGGTTTCGACCCCGCGAGTCGCGCTCCGGAAATAAATGTTGTGTTCACACAATGGCCGAATTGTATTTTGTCGAGGAATAGGAAATTTCGTTCTGGACAGTAAACGCCCCTGCCTTTAGTCCCAGAAACACCGTGGGCTAGTGTGATTTCCGGCCAATATAATGTTCTACCCGATCTCCGCCAGGAAATCTCCTGGTGTATCAATTCACGATACACGTGCGTGACTCTATCGTTTGCCATCCGCGCCAGCTTACTCCACCGTGGGACGTGGAGTAGCCTTATTTGCTCGCGCCAGAGTATTTGCTCGTGCTGCAGAGGACATCGTTTGCCATCCGCGCCAGCTTACTCCACCGTGGGACGTGGAGTAGCCTTATTTGCTCGCGCCAGAGTATTTGCTCATGCTGCAGAGGACATCGTTTGCCATCCGCGCCAGCTTACTCCACCGTGGGACGTGGAGTAGCCTTATTTGCTCGCGCCAGAGTATTTGCTCATGCTGCAGAGGACATCGTTTGCCATCCGCGCCAGCTTACTCCACCGTGGGACGTGGAGTAGCCTTATTTGCTCGCGCCGGAGTATTTGCTCATGCTGCAGAGGCCAGAGGATTCCTGCCGCCAATATAGTCAGCTCGCATCACCGTGGGACGTGGGCAGGTGCACCAACCTTAGTCACCGGGAGGATCCCTCATCGTCTAAACGACCGCGTTAATAGTCAGATTACTTTAGCTTTAGTTATCGGTTATGGTCTGTGGGGGTAAGTTCTTTCCTATCTGTATTATTATTTGCAATAATTGAAATAAACCTATACGGTTAGTCCAATTATAATTAACCTTATTTTATTTACAAAACCTGGTAATTCCTGCCTATGCCTGACATCTTAGAACTTAATTCCCCGCTCTGGGAGGGGGGATCTCTGCTCTACCGCTGTGCTGGTCGATTTGGCGGGTCTGATGCTGAGGATTCCTCGGGATCAGATCCTGGCGCGTCCGGTACTAACCGGCAAAGCCATTTCGTCCACTCACCTTAATTAAATCCCTTTAATAAATAAGCCAACTTGTGGCGATTCCATTGACCCTAACATGGCGCCTACAACTGTGTTCTGGGCTCGTATAATTCTTATTTGTCTAGGTTTTGGGTTGGAGTTACTATAGTTTTGTTTTGTAATCGATCAATAATTGTTTTTGTTATTTCGAAGCATCTCACATAAAACATAACCTTTAAATGTCATTCCGGTATACACGTAAATATTGCGAGGTTATCAATCTGTCAACAATACAGCCAACTTGATGATAATTCTGTACACATTATTATTATATATTTGTTTGTGGGTTAAGTTATTCGGACTTACGGGCAACACGAATACTAAGTGTCAATTTGACAGACGGCTATGTCAATCGTAAACAAACATTGCATTTTGACAACAACTGTCATAATGTAATTACACCTTTAAGTTTTTAAGATTGTCGTGTACAATGAATACTATTAAGCGCTTATAAATACGATTAATTATATAATTGCTCTGCGGGTAAGCAATATATTCGTAGCTATCGTTACTAGCTAATTTATTGACATTGTACATTTAATTATTGGAATTTTACAATTATACTTTTCAAAATGTCGACTACAATAGACAACATCAATAGTAGATCGAAAGATGAACTTTCTGCGGAACTTTTATCCAGGAATATAACACCAGACGGTACTTTAGAAGAAATGCGGATTCAAGCCAGAAGGCATAACAAAAATATTAAAATATCTGAAGCTATCGAGCATCATGAGATAAGTGTTAACCCAGATAATGACAGCGAATTTGGCTCAAACTACATTAAATATACAAAAGTTATTTATAATGAATCAAACTCTTCTTCATCTTCATCCACAAGTACTATTAATAATTGGAATATTAAATTTGATGGTAATAGTTGCGTAAGAGACTTTATACTGGAAATAGAAGAGAAATGTAGAATTAGGAACGTTCGTCATGACGATTTAGTGAGATGTTTTCCTGATATTTTAGATGGATTGGCATTATTATGGTTCAGATCAATTTATACACCTGATTTGACTTGGAATGAATTATCTATATTACTTATAAAACAATTCGAAACAAATAATAGACAGATTGAATTAAAATCACAACTTTTCTCTATGAAACAACCAGCTGGTATGTCAGCCTTTGAATTTACGTTAAGAATGCAGAAGCACAATAATATGCTTGATTCTAAATTACCACTCTCTGAACTTTTACAATTATGCATGAGGGCATTACTACCCATTTATATCAACCTTCTGGCATCTAGAGATTTCAACTCATTTTCAGAACTTACCGAAGCTACAAATAAACTGGAGTCTTATTCAACGTCTAATTTGTTAGAAAATAATTCTTCTTCTTTTTCTAATGATAATCCACTTAAGGATAATAAAAAAAATTATTATTTCACTAATTCACGGGGCAGTAATAATAATAATTTCAATTCTAATCGTAACTCGTATCGTGGTACCTACAATAATCGTTCTACGGATTATAATTATAAACAAAATAATAATAATTATTATAATAATAATAATAATAATAATAATCTTTGAAACACAATCAGGTAGAAATGCTTAGAAATTTTTTCCATAGGAAAGCTAATAGCTCAGAAATGCACAAAATAATTTGTAAGGCAGATAGAAACATTACACCTTTAAATTTATATGACGAGAATGCCAACATTCTTATAAATACTAACCAGGAATTATTAGATTCCTGGTCAAATAAAATTATTCATGCAACACACTTCAATTATCTCAACCAAACGTATGTTGACAAACTTTCGTCAAACAAATGGTTGAGTATTGGAGAGTTGAGCGCAGAAATAGAAGGATTTATGCTTGCCATTCAAGATAGAGTCATTAATACTAAAAATTATAGGAAGCATATAATCAAAGATATAAATCAAATTGATGATTTATGTAGAAAATGTTTGGCTTTTCCGGAAACTATAGAACATATTATATCGGGATGTTCTATATTAGCGCCGTCCGAGTATACATTTAGGCACAATCAGGTTTTAAAAATAATCCACCAAAGTTTGGTTATTAAACATAACTTGATTGACTGCCGTAATATAGTACCATATTATGAATATGAACCAAATTCATTTTTAGAAAATGAATTTTATAAAATATATTATGATAAAACTATACTAACAGACAGAACAATTAGTCATAATAGACCTGATATGGTTTTGCATGACAAAATTAAAAAAATAACTTATATCATTGATGTAGCTATTCCAAATTCCTGTAATATTCAAAAAACTGTTTCTGAAAAAATTAGAAAATACACAGATTTAGGAAATGAGATTAAAAGAATTTGGCATTCTCGGAATATAAAAATATTACCATTTGTTATTTCGGCTACTGGCATTATACCTAGGTCTCTGATTCAAAATTTAGGCGTATTAGATTTGTCAAAGAATTTATACATAAAAATGCAAAAATCGGTAATTTTAAATACATGTAGGATTACAAAAGATTTTTTAAATATTTATATTGAGGGATCAGTAGGATTTATAGGTTCAATTAGGAATTCCACAGAGCCGAACCCTCTGATATGAAAATATCTGGAGTCGGTGAATTATTTTCCCATCTGGTCTCTGGTAGGTTGACATGTTGTTCTTGTATTGTTTTGTAATTATTATACATATAGTGCAATTGCATAACGTGGATTGACCAGATGATCATTTGGGAAGTGTGTGAAAGGGTTTAGTTTTTCCTGTGGGGAAAATTAAACCCGGACATTTAAATCTGGTGCGTAAAAAAAAAATAATAATAAACAATATAGTGGCAATTCTGCTAATATCAATAATACTCGTTTTTTCTATAATAATCAATCTAAAAAGAATACTTCTAATGATTGTAGAGAAAAGGAGATGTGTCATCCTGAACCGAATTCTACCAAGAACAATATTTATTGTTCTTTTTGTAAATTAAAAGGTCATTTACTATCGGATTGTAGGAAGAGAAGACAAAACAATTCCAATCCGAAAGTTGCTTCTGTTAAACATGGGGATTCAAAAAAACTAGATGTGAGTCGCTCTGCTCACGCGCCTTCCTTTGCGCAGAGGAAGTGCGAGTGGCAGAGTTGGCTCCGTCAAGTTAATCAGTTTCTTTCGGACTCGAGTTCTGAGGTGGAGGTACCGCCGCCGAAGGATCCCGAGCTTGAAAGAGATAATCGACCTTTCGCGGATATCCTTATTCTTAATAATTCTTATAAAGCACTGCTCGACAGTGGTTCTTCAATTTCCTGTTTAGGAGGAGATATTCATTTAGTATTCTTACAATCGGGTTATGAATTAGTTAATATTGATTTCAATATTTCAACCGCTGATGGAACAAATCAGCAGGTATTAGGTACAATGACGTTGCCTGTTACGTATAAGTCCACTACACATAAAGTACTTTTCTACGTCGTCCCTTCTCTATCTCCTAATTTTATTTTAGGGGTCAATTTTTGGAAAATGTTCCAGGTCGCGCCGGAGCTTTTCCAAAAGGATCCAATTCCTCAGCGAATGGGTCAAGTCAATGAGTTAAGAGCTATTCAGCCAGCTACTTCCCTAACCAAAAAGGAAAATAAAACTCTTACCAAAATTATAAAGAAATTCGAATCCATTTCTTATGAAAAGAAAGGCTTAGGGTTAACACATTTAATAAAACATAAAATTATTACTACGGGTCCTCCGGTTAAACAACGATATTACCCTCTTTCTCCTGCTAGACAGAAACAATTAGATAAGGAAGTAGATGAAATGCTCAAATTAGGAGTCATTCGTCCTTCACGTTCACCTTGGTCTAGTCCAGTATTAATAGTCACAAAAAAAGATGGAACGGGACGTTTTTGCCTCGATTCCAGAAAAATTAACAATCTGACGATCCGTGACAGCTACCCTTTGCCGTATATTTCTCGAATACTCGATAAACTCGGTGGAGCCAGATATATAAGCTCAATAGATTTGTCTAAGGCTTTTTGGCAGATCGCCCTGGACGAAGACTCTTGTGAAAAGACAGCTTTTGTCGTACCCGGTCGCGGTTTGTTCGAATTCACTAGGATGCCCTTCGGGTTAAAAAACGCTCCGAGTGAACTTCAAAGACTAGCAGACGCTCTGTTTGGACCAGAGTTCGATGAAAACGCATTTTGTTATTTGGATGATCTAATCTTAGTGTCGGAAGATTTAGAATCGCATTTTATACTGCTAACTAAAGTTTTTGAACGATTAAGAGACGCAGGCCTAACGATTAATTTAAAAAAATGTGAATTCTGTAAATCAGAACTTAAATATTTGGGGTATATGGTCGATTCCAAAGGTCTCCGCACCGACCCAATTAAAATTGAAAGTATAAAAAATTTTCCAATTCCTAAAAATGCTAAAGGAATACGAGCTTTTCTCGGTTTATGTGGTTATTTTAGACGATTCATAAAAGGATTTTCTAGCATAGCTGCTCCCTTATCGAAACTTACAGGATCAAGAAAAGGAGTAAGTTTATTTAAATGGTCGGAAGAAGCTGAATCAGCGTTTAATAAATTAAAGGAAGCACTTACGACTGCTCCTGTCCTTAGTTGTCCGGACTTTACTAAGCCATTTGCTATCCATTGTGACGCAAGCAATATCGGTATAGGGGGTGTTCTTATGCAATCAATAGAGGGAATGGACCACCCTATTGCTTATTATTCTAGGTGCTTAAATACACATGAACGGAATTACGGAATTACGGAGCGAGAACTGTTAGCAGTGTTAGACTCGGTCACTCATTTTAGACCATATATAGAAGGGGCACATTTTTCTGTTATCACTGACCACTCTAGTTTAAAATGGTTAGGATCTATATCGAACCCTAGTGGACGTCTTGCACGTTGGAGTTCTCGCCTTTCACAATTCTCCTTCGATGTTATACACCGTAAAGGCACACAACACATCGTCCCGGATGTGCTTTCAAGAATGGACCTCGCTACAATATCGGTCATTGATGCGAACTTGTCCACCGATAAGTGGTACACAGTTATCTGGAAAGGCTGCATAGATTCTCCTCAGCGTTTTCAAAACTTCCAGATACGCGAAAATGAATTGTTTCGCCATACAAAAACACGTTTACCTCTTTGTGAAGACACGTCTTGGAAAAAAGTAGTCCCACTAGAAAATAGAAGGGAAATTTTGTCAGAATCACATGAATCCTCTCGTGCTTGTCATCCTGGAGTCTTTAAGACTTATAAAAAATTACAACTCCGTTACTTTTGGCCAAAAATGTACCAAGAGGTGAAAAGATTTGTGAATCAATGTGCTGTCTGTAAAGCACACAAAATCAGTACAGCCCCGCCGAATGGAATTTCATCAAATCATAAAAAAGTTACGAGACCTATGCAGATGTTATCAGTGGATCTGGTAGGCCCTCTGCCTAGAAGTTATTCAGGTTTTACCGTTATATTGTCATGCGTGGATGTTTTTTCTAAATATACCTGGCTATTTCCGTTACGTCAAGGTACCGCGAGAAGTATTATTAAAAATTTAGAAGAAAATATTTTCCTTGTACACGGAGTACCGCGTACCATTGTATGTGACAATGGGCGTCAGTTCATTTCGAAAGAATTTAAGGAACTATTACAAAGCTACAATATAAGCCCTCCTTTTTACAATTCACTGTACACCCCTCAAAACAATGTTGTTGAAAGATACAATCAAACTTTAGGCACGGCACTATCAATATTAACGGAATCTGATCATCGTAATTGGTCCAAATTTCTCCCACAAATTCAATCGGCAATGAATAATACTGTAAATTGTACTACCGGATTTACTCCTTTCTTTGTTATGCACGGTAGAGAACAAATATTAGATGGGGATCTCCACCGTAATCCATTGGCAGATGATGAATCCAGTCCACAAGATTCCTCTCATCTCAAAGTTTACTCCGACAGATTAAATGGACTGTCATCAATTTATGAACAAGTTTCAAACGCCCTTTTTACGGCATTTAAAAAGGGCGCTAATCACTATAATTTACGTAGAAGAAACGTTACCTTCCAGGTAGGAGACGTAGTCTGGAGAAGGAATTTTGTATTATCTAATGCTTTGAACTATTTTTCACAAAAATTGGCACCTCGTCTTGTTCAAAACATTGTAGTACAGAAAAAGTCAGATTTAATTTATACCCTGTCTGACTTAAATGGAAAAGTAACAGGCGATTTTCATGTTAAGGATATACTTAAATCAGATAGCATACCAGCTTAGTCGGCTATCATAAAGCATCTTCACAGGCGCTATCTTTAATTTAAACCTCTTCAATACAGCTCATTTCAGTTCAGCCTGATCATCCGGATTGCTTTGACCAGTATTGGACATAAAATACATAAGTAAATAATTAATTTTTAAGTGGTCTTTTGTAGAAAATTAAAATCTTACTCCAGTTGATTACTCGAGTATAATTTCACATTAAAATAATAATTAAGATTTGTTAGGTTATTTATGTACAATTATGAGATGCCTCGAAGTACAAATACATATATATATATATATATATATATAATAAGTTCACTATGGTTTATATTTATCTTTAAGTTTATTTCCTTGTCAACTCAGAATGCATGACGATATGAACCCGCTTATCCTTTTGTATTCTGAGTCCATACAGTTTAAAATACTCTGTATTTGTCCTACTAAGTTTTTGTCAACTTGGAATATACGATAATATGAACCCGCATATCCTCGTGTATTCCAAGTTCAATCTCATATGAACTGTGTTCATATACTTTTATATTGCATAAACGTAATTAAGAACATTAAGAGGTATTCGCCCAAAATTTCAATATGTTCTCAATTTAATAATGTTTTAACTACATTTGCTAAACAATAAAAATAACTTACTATAATTATTCAGAAATTTCATTAATTTGAAGAATTTAATCAATTCCCAAGCTATGAGTGTGATTGATTAGTTCCTGCGAGAACTTCAGTAATTAGTTACGATGCACTAATACCTACTGTACCTTCTGGTACAAAAGTCACATACTTAATTAATTGGCACCATTTTTTTTTTTTTAACGATGGTTGTTGACTATTGATAGCACCATTTATTTACGATGGTCGCTAACTATTCTATTGTCACCATTTTTATAAATGGTTGAATAATAAATAAATTGGCATCATTCATGCGATGATTGTACGACTATCCTTAACACCATTCAGTTACAATGGTTGGTTATATCCTGTATTTCATATACAAATGTTCTAATAAACTTATATTTTGTTTTCTATTATATAACTGTCAGAAAAACTTATCCCACGAGACCAGTTAGAGAGTTAGATAGGTAGGCTCTTCTAAAGAGGAACTCTTTTATCCAGAATGGATTTAAAATCAGTGTTGAAGTGCAGATGGTACACCATCTAAGTGTATAGCCTACTTTGGCTTACTTAAAAGTGTTCTGAACAGTGATGCTTTACGCATATTTAATGTGTTGATGTTTATTGATGTCATATCTTGGTGATAATATCTATTCTAATATTAAGTTCTATTCTGTTATAGATGCTACGTCTACGGTAGTCCCAGACGAGAGTCAGAATACATCACCCAGCGTCTTATATGCTGTGGGTGATTACGGGCCCCGTTCACGTATCTTCTTATTGTCTACAAATTGTCTACAATTAAGGTCTTTAACTCTAAGTACTGATTTAATTATATCTAATTGTCTAACTTCGAATGGATGCGTCGCAGACTCTACCATCATGTCTTCAGCATGATGGGCGCGACTGATTTTGTCACGCACCCATTTGCAAGCATACTGTTGCTGGTAGTTTTTTTTTTCTCTGATGTACAACTCATTTTTATGATATTATGTTTATGTATGTTTTTAGGAACCCATCAGACCAAGTTAGGGTATCTCTTAGCTCAGGCTTTTCTTTTGTTCTCCTTGTGTTTGAGGGCAAACACCTTGGGGGCGAGCGGGGTAATGTTATGTATAAAACATAGGTTAATTGTCGTTTTAAGTAAGAACTGGAATCTATGAGGCGGCACGATAGCATTGTCTATTGTTTTTCATCCTGGCAACACCAGAGAGGAGCGGAAATGGGATGGTGGCACTTCCCCCGGCGGGCGTAAGGCTCGCCGGAGGTCGTGAGAGTTTTTTTTGGAGAGAATCGGGCAAGATGGAGTGCATCGGTGCCTAATCAGAGAGATTCGAAGTTCCCGTAAAGTTCGGGCGGTTATTATAGTGCCGTTACAAGTTTATTTGAGTTCCCGTTATGGTTTCGACCCCGCGAGTCGCGCTCCGGAAATAAATGTTGTGTTCACACAATGGCCGAATTGTATTTTGTCGAGGAATAGGAAATTTCGTTCTGGACAGTAAACGCCCCTGCCTTTAGTCCCAGAAACACCGTGGGCTAGTGTGATTTCCGGCCAATATAATGTTCTACCCGATCTCCGCCAGGAAATCTCCTGGTGTATCAATTCACGATACACGTGCGTGACTCTATCGTTTGCCATCCGCGCCAGCTTACTCCACCGTGGGACGTGGAGTAGCCTTATTTGCTCGCGCCAGAGTATTTGCTCGTGCTGCAGAGGACATCGTTTGCCATCCGCGCCAGCTTACTCCACCGTGGGACGTGGAGTAGCCTTATTTGCTCGCGCCAGAGTATTTGCTCATGCTGCAGAGGACATCGTTTGCCATCCGCGCCAGCTTACTCCACCGTGGGACGTGGAGTAGCCTTATTTGCTCGCGCCAGAGTATTTGCTCATGCTGCAGAGGACATCGTTTGCCATCCGCGCCAGCTTACTCCACCGTGGGACGTGGAGTAGCCTTATTTGCTCGCGCCGGAGTATTTGCTCATGCTGCAGAGGCCAGAGGATTCCTGCCGCCAATATAGTCAGCTCGCATCACCGTGGGACGTGGGCAGGTGCACCAACCTTAGTCACCGGGAGGATCCCTCATCGTCTAAACGACCGCGTTAATAGTCAGATTACTTTAGCTTTAGTTATCGGTTATGGTCTGTGGGGGTAAGTTCTTTCCTATCTGTATTATTATTTGCAATAATTGAAATAAACCTATACGGTTAGTCCAATTATAATTAACCTTATTTTATTTACAAAACCTGGTAATTCCTGCCTATGCCTGACATCTTAGAACTTAATTCCCCGCTCTGGGAGGGGGGATCTCTGCTCTACCGCTGTGCTGGTCGATTTGGCGGGTCTGATGCTGAGGATTCCTCGGGATCAGATCCTGGCGCGTCCGGTACTAACCGGCAAAGCCATTTCGTCCACTCACCTTAATTAAATCCCTTTAATAAATAAGCCAACTTGTGGCGATTCCATTGACCCTAACATGTCTCAAGAATTGGGAGGGTTTACGGTCTCCGATTTCTTCATGTTCCAGAAGTCTCCTTATCTTCTGCTCCTGCGTGGAGCTGAGGCGTCTGGTTAGTTCATATTTTAATAGTGCATATGCACGGGGTCACCAATGTAGCAATTGTACGTGCTACGTAAACACAGTTAAAAGAAAACTCTAGAATCATCGGTTGATAGTTTTTTTATGTGCCATTAAAATTTTCACAATGTTATCAACATATGGAGAGTGACAGTCTAAAAAATAAAATAAGAATAGGTACCATTTGTTTCAGCTTGCTGTTCAAAAGAATTGGAATTTGAATTGCTTTAATTTGAATTCTTAAGTAAGTACTTCTCAAGTAAGTACTTCTCACAGCGCAGGTAGTTAAGTTGACTCGCCACATATCGATCGTTTCGGGCGTAATCCAATACGTGACGTAGCAACAATGCGTGGTTGCTACAATACTATATTTCCAAAACGCTTCATCACAAATCACAATACACACTTCGGTTATAATGCATACGTAATATAGGTGTCTATGTATACCCGCTCGCATAACAGATAACAGAAGCAGAACGTTTTGTTCCTATATTCAGGCTGGTAGTGCGTTTGCCAAAGCGATCATAGAATCCAAGGGAATCCTTACACAATTCTCCATGTGCCAAAATCGTAGGTAGGTATAATCCTTTGCAAATTTAAATAAACCGCGAACGGCGATCCGAGAATTTCCCCCATGTCAAAAGGACCAGTTTGTTCAGTAGCATCTTAATCAGGGACGCGGTCGTGTCATTTTATTATTGATATTGTGCGTTTAAATTAAGATCTACTCTTTTTTTAGTCAATGTTCCGCTCAGCATTGATCATCTCTTATCTCTACAGCATTCCAAACAACATACACAATAAAACCCGTTGTGAAAGGTTGCAGGTCAATACGCTGCCATTGTTATTAGTTTTTTTGGATGAGTCGGGAAGAGTAAAAAATGAGTTCCATTATTAATGTTCATTTTGAGGGAGTGGGCCGTATCGGCAGAGATGGGGCGTGAAATAAAAGGCGTCAATCGATGTGATGAGTCAGTCTTTATTGTTGAGCTACGTAGCGAGGTCGGAGCGGAGCGGAGTGGAGTGGTGTGGTGCCGATAGTAATGCTGCTGCGTGATGATGAGTGAAGAAGGTCAGGAGACTACGGCGGTGAAGATCACTGGTCTTCAGGGAGCCGGCGTGTTGCTCTACACCATTGCGTTGTAGAAGTGATCTTGGTCCAGGCGGTCGACCGTCGTCGTGTTGACGAGGTATGGCGGCTGTGTGGCCTTTGAGTCGATGTTGAGAGGCGATGAGGATGCTGGTTTCCGGCTCGTTGCCGGTTGCTGGTTGCTGGCTTGTTGCCGGTTGTGGTTGCTGGCTCTTTGCCGGTTACTTGACATCTCATGTCGAGGCGCGGTGGGCCGGACAGCGAGATGGCAGTTGGAGATGGAGTCCTCGAAGGTGTTATGAAGATGTTCCTGAAGTCACACTGGATAAATGTTGTTCACTGCTGACTGCGCAGGGCCGGTGCCCTGTCGCAGCACTGCTCGGACTGTGTTGCTTGACCGATGAAAAACTAGACTGAACTGAGACTCAGCGAGCGAGCGCTTGCTTATATACTCGCGGCGAGTAATTAATCTCACGGTAGGCAATGCTGGGTGAATTCACGCAAAGCTGAGAAATCGCTCGAACCTTCTGTGGGCAGAACCTCTTCATGGTACAGCCACACGTTCTAGGCCTTTCGCGTAAGTGGCGGAATTATTATTTACGAGGCGGCGCGGCCGTAGTAACTGACTGTAGGTATTTCGTAGTTTCCAGCGTGTTCTGTGTAGTTCAGTGGCGGCGCCATGAATTTGGCAGAAGTGGCCGCCACAATTTTATAAAAAACAGTGCACTGAACTTTGAAAAACGATTAGAAATTAAAAATAGTGGCCGTGGTGGGCCACTATTTTTAATTTCTAATTTTTAATATTAAACAAAAGTGCAAGTCAAAAACAAAAGAGACAACAGAGAATCGACCTAATCTACAAATAGATAGGATTTTTTTCATAATTAAATTCATTTTAATTAGTGTAGGTATATGTACAAGATTTTTAGCACACCACCGATTTTTGTGAGCACCAGCCGCCACTGTTTGTAAATATTAAAATTTAGAATGCAAACATAAAAAAATTGTAAAAATGACTCACATGATGTTTTTATGTGAAAACGGTACTAAAATCACGGATTATGTAAAAAAATACTTATTCTATTGTATAAATGTATAATAAACAATTTTGTCACATCACTTTTTTACCATTTCGTACCAGAATATTTAATAAAAAAATTAACAATGTCTAACGGCGTGTAGGCGATTTGGCGGGTGAAAACTGTTTCTCAAAATAAGTCTTTTTTATGTACGTCTATCGACAACTTTGAATAGAGAAGTGAAGCTTGATTCAATATGGATCTTCTACTTTTTGTTTTAGGGTTGTCACTTGAACAATAACGGAGTTATAACGAATTCTGTGGGAACACCACGTTAGCGTGAAAACACGCTTATTGTACTTGACTGCTATTGTTATATTGTTAAAGAGCCATTTTTTAGGTTGATCAAAATTATGTAATTAATTAATATATTGTTGGGGTCTTATAGTATACAAGTATTTTGTAATTAATGTATTGTTGGGGTCTTATAGTATACAAGTATTTTGTAATTAATGTATTGTTGGGGTCTTATAGTATACAAGTATTATGTAATTAATGTATTGTTGGGGTCTTATAGTATACAAGTATTTTGATAAAATTATGTAATTAATGTATTGTTGGGGTCTTATAGTATACAAGTATTTTGATAAAAGCAGTAATTTCACTTACTAGTTTGTTCATTTTCTACTTTTGCTTCATTTACACATCTTTTGCATCATTACTCTAATCTCTAAACAATATTATGTCGCATGGTAATTAAATCAATTTTTATTTGAAATTTGAGCGAGTTCATCTTCAGGATTAAATAATAATCATAATTACTACAACTAGATAACTCTGAATCAACGTTTTCCAATCACAATATGCAAAAACCATACCTTTATTTCCTTGCCGCACGCAAGTCACAAATGCATAAAATTATGTGCTTGTAGCTTACATGGTCCCATGTATGCCACAATACATACATATTATGTGCTTGTAGCTTACATGGTCCCATGTATGCCGCAATACATACATATTATGAGCTTGTAGCTTACATGGTCCCATGTATGCCACAATACATACATATTATGTGCTTGTAGCTTACATGGTCCCATGTATGCCACAATACATACATATTATGTGCTTGTAGCTTACATGGTCCCATGTATGCCACAATACATACATATTATGTGCTTGTAGCTTACATGGTCCCATGTATGCCACAATACATACATATTATGTGCTTGTAGCTTACATGGTCCCATGTATGCCACAATACATACATACTATGAGCTTGTAGCTTACATGGTCCCATGTATGCCACAATACATACATACTATGAGCTTGTAGCTTACATGGTCCCATGTATGCCACAATACATACATATTATGTTTTTAGGTGAGGAAATAATGTTATTGTTTTGTGTGTAACTCACGGGCGTAGCCAGGTTTTAGTATCGGGGGGGGGTTCAAGAAAATAAATCTTCTGAATGTACCTTTATATTATATACCACCATTGGTTACTTATTTTTTTAATAAAATTAAAGTAACAAATGTAAAAGAAATATAAAATAAAACTTTTCAAAACAAAATATCGAAAATATAAGGTACGCAATAAGGTTATCCAATGCGATCGGATAATCGACGACGACCAGCGGCGGGGTGGTAGAGAGGGCGAATCCAAAATACATTATTAGTGTAATAATTAGTAATAAAATAAGTTATGCCGCTCGCCTCTCCTCATTTTAATATTATTGATGTTGATATCTTAACTTTTCGGGGAGGGTTTGAACCCCCAAACCCCCCCCCCCCCCCCCCCTGGCTACGCCCGTGGTGTAACTCCAAAATGCTGATCTCGGATTTACCTTAAGTAGTAATTACCCCTCGATATTTCTACACATATTCCCGCCAATAACTCACTTGTCAAAACAAACTCATTTCTTTTTTTAGAACACATTCAAAACGGAACACATTCAAATAAATTGGAAAATATTCAAGTACCTACCCAAATTTCATTACTTGCAAAATTCATTGCAAATTTCATTATTATTATTATTACAGGTAGATTTATTGCCATATCTTCTCTTGCCCCTGGCGGGCGGGGAAGAGTTTGCTGACGATGAGATGGACGAACTCCCTCCCTCACTGCAGTACCTACCCCCAGACAAACAAAGAGAAGAAGACCCCGACATCAGGTATTTATTTAAAAATATATATCTTTAGTTGTTAAATCAGTTGGATGATAAGTTTATTAACCGCCCTACCCATACGAACGTATGTAATGCATCCGATACGGGGTCACCTAAACGCAACAAGCCGTATCCCGTACGTTCAGGTAAAAAATAAATATGTATACCCGAAACCCACAAGACGTTTGTGATACGTTCGTATACATCAAGTTTGTTCCTGCATTATCGCGAAGCTAAGGGATGTGTTGGGGTATTTTCGTCTTTCCCAAGTCACGCCGCTAGTCAGTGGTACTCTCTATGCAAGTGGCGCGGTTTATATAACCGTTTTAAACAATGTTTTTTTACCTACTTTTTTAATAATAACCCAAAGGTGTTAAAGGAATGAAAAGAGTTATGTAACAAGTATAGTTATTTCGAGCGCATATTGAGAAGTGTTCACGCTCGAATACTTTCTCTGTCTTGCATTGGTTGTCTCTTACTACCGCTGCTGCTAGAGCAGCGGGACCATAGGTATATAAAGACAAGCGAAACCTTAGAGTTTTGTGTTTTAGCCTGCCGGGGGGAGTCCCGCGCTAAGCTCCTGGAAAATAGTAAAAGTCGAAGTCTGCCTACCGAGAACCACTCGCGCGGCTTCAAGACACTCGTGAATCTTTTGTATAAAGTGACGAGTAGGTAATTAAGGATAACAAGTGTCCTTTGGGGTTATAATAATAATAACCATAAAGCTACTGTAGTAGTTAGTACGTTTAAGTTACTACTGTTTTTACGATTATTGAACTGGCAACTTGTGTAATTGATTGTACCCACCCAATAAAAGACTAATTGTGTTTATAGAAGAAAAGTGTGGATTTTATTTAAATACCCCGCTAAAGTTACACAATAAATTTATGTATCTTAGGAGGATCAATGTTTACTATCAATAGACATCTAACTAATTAACAAATTTTGCATTTTGGGAATGATTTGTATGTAAGTACCTTTTTTTAAGTCTCTTTTCGCTATATTTATTTTAGTATGTAGTTCTCTTTATACGCAACAAAATATTCATACCCAAAACAACAATAAAACCCTCCCAAATGTTGGTGTGTTTAACTTTCAAATGGATACTACGTTTCATCACAATAATATCTAATTTATTTTTAACTTTATGAGTAAAACCTCAAATTGTAAATTTAATTAAATGAAGACAATATTAGCGAAACTCAATCGAAAATCTGGAGACAGCTCTACCAACTGAGCTAAGGTGTCAATATCCAATTCGGTCACTTTTGACTGTATCATTCTTCCACTAAGAACTACCAACATTATCTTCATTTTCTTAACGCACATATTATTGGCTGCTATCTTTATATATGATTGCAAGATTCAAACCGAACTAAATGCTATCTTTCACTTCTGGGACTCGAACCCAGAGTATGATACCGTTAAGAGACCCCTTTGCTTGCTTTGCAGAGCAAAGTTTTACAAAGTTTGGCTCAATTTCACATTGGCAGAGCTGGGTTTTAAAACCTACATTCGTGCCACGATATTGCCCCCATTTTTGCTTCTAAGGGGTACGCGTACCAGAGGTTGAAAACCACTGGTTTAGACAACAGATCCTGGGTTTGAGTCCCGGTTGCGACGGTTACCTTTTTTATTTTTCTGTGTTTGGTCTTTTTTTCATTTTTTCATTTAGATTTATTAGTTTTATCTCCTTCTTCAATGATATATTACGTTGATGGATATAAACTTCAAAAGTTATTGCGACAAGAGTTTTTTCAATAAAAATTGAGTTTTTTTTGTATTTAATTTTTTAAACTAGGTTGTAATTAACTTTATAGTTAACTTTTTAAACTAAGTTAATATTATAATACAATTTTTGTTTTAGAATTCTCCTTCTTGAAGCCTTGAGCCGATTATGCGTAAAGAGAGAAGGAAGAGAGTACCTTAGAAGCAAAGGAACTTACTACATACTGAGAGAACTTCACAAGTGGGAAACTGATAGAAAGTCCCTTCTAGCATGTGAAAATGTTGTGGACATTCTTATAAGGTATCAAAGTTAATAATTTATCATGTAGAGTGGATGAACCAACAAAGGAATGTAAGGAGAATATTTGATGCAAATGTGAATGGTAGCATAAATCGGGGGATGTTTGAGGTAGATACAGCCCCATCACTTGAACCAGATACTTGAGTCAGAATTGTTTGGCGGTCTGTCCTCTCTGCCTACCTCTGCGGAAAACGGCATGATGGTTTGGGCATTTTCACCAAAGTTTGTGTGTGTTTTTAAGCATTTTGTTTCTGTCATTTTTATGTTCCACTCATAAGTTTTCACCAATACCAGATTACTAGAAGTCAGGATTTTTTCAGAGCAGAAATTCTGCACTTTAATCTTAGACACCTAAAATTAATTACAAATCAGGTTTTGTTGAATCTTCCCGCGTGGGTGGGGGACATGGTAAAAACACACTTCCTGTTGATCTAAATAATATTGAGCAAAAATACATACGGGTTGACTTTCATATTTAACTGAGTAATTAAAGTAAATTAACTTTCAAGAGAATAAGTTTTTTTGAAAAAAAAAGGGTTCAACAGAGTGAGATTTTTTTACCTCAAAAATTTTAAAATTGTATTTATTTTATACTACGTATATAATTTTTTATTACTTTGTTTAGAAAATACCTATATAATTTCAAAATAACTGAATTAATCAGATACTAGCAGTTAAAACCCGCTCCGCAGGTTTTTTTACTAGGCCCTGCGGGCGGCTTTTAGTTCGGCTTCGTCCAGTTTGAGTAGGAACTGGTTCCAAAAATAGCCAGTTCCTCGGTCCACTGTGATCCAGTGACAGCTAGTCACTGAGACAAAGTAACCGTGACAAAGCAACCGAAACACGCAATGATGCCATAATATGTAATATACTTGTATATTGCATTATAGCCTATGACCGCCTATAAATCCTAGTACTTATATCTAGGTAATATACGTCCATATTCGAGCTGCTTACGGAAGTAGCGTCATCTTTTGGCAGATTCTTGAACTAAAACCGGAATTACAACGGTAGCTTTGCTTGAAAGTTCACGAACACAGATGTTATTTGTGGCGCGGCGTATAAGGCGTGTCGTCAGACATGCAATGGAAGTCGGGTTCTGGAATTCAACCACACGCAGATCGTAGGCTATTAATACTGTTTGATTAATATGTTAGGTCATACTTGAATGCCTGGAAAGGCATTGCTGACAAATATTTTTATATGAATACTTACATCAATCTCTTTATCGAGCTTTAAATTACTTGTATGCGTGAAACATATATAAATGATATATATACGTATATGTGGTACAAGTCTTCCCCACTTTCTTGTCTCCTTGTATTTTATGTGGAAAAGTGTGTATATTAAGAGGACATAGCCAGAGAAAACCAGAAATATGTCATTTTCAAATCAGGTTTTAGACGTATTGACTATTTTCCACAACAAAATTATAAATGGATTTCGAAAGATTGTTCTTTTATCTAGCATTCGTATGTAATAAATTTTGAGAATTTTTTAAAATTTTTAGTATAATAAGGTTATTCCATAGGTCGTTGGCAGATTTGTTAAATTTTCAAAAAGTTTTTTGTATTATTCCACACCCATTTCAAATAATATAATCATGCAGTAAAATAAATCAATACATTATCTAGCAAACGCATGTTTTAGAATTTTAATTTTAGTTTCAATAAAATCATTAAAAAATATGTACGTACATGTGTTTCTTGACGAAAATTGGTCCATTTGTGTAATTATTTGCGCACTTACAAACTAATATATCTCAGATTTTTTTACATACTTATTTTGCTAAGACGTTATTGACAAATAATAAATAATTTTGATCGAAAAATAATTTTAGTGAGTATTTAATATTAATTAATTTACAGCTTCGCATTCCAACATTTTTCTGATCGAAAGAACACAAAATTCAGAGCTCAGTCGGCCCGCAATCGTGGCCTGGACAAGTCGTGTCCGCGACGGTCTTGGTCGTCACATTTTAAAATGACAAATTGAAAACAAAACTTTAAAAATAAATATACTATTTCTTGTTTCACGTTTGTAAAGATCTACAGGGTTGCCCGAACGCAATATTTCATGTTCATTGAATATTTTTGTGCTAAAATTTTTATAATTTTGAAATTTTTTTATTGTAAATTATTCTTATGTGAATACCGCACAAGAGTCCCAACTGCTCAAAAAAAAAGTTTTTTTTCTAAATAATATAATATTCTAAATTATGTATTGTTAAGTGAATACCGCACAAGAGTACCAACTGCACCAAAAAAATAAATATAATATTTTTATTATAAATTACCGCACAAGCGTCCCAACTGCTCCGAAAAAAAGATTTTTTTTAATTCTAAATTATTGTTATGTGAATACCGCACAAGAGTCCCAACTGCTCAAAAAATTGTTTTTTTTTTTGCGTGAGTGAGCCATTGATTGTTATAAAAAGTGGTGATTGTTAGGAAAAGTGTGATATGAACGGTAATTGATGCGAATGGTGATCGCGAAATATCACCGGGGGGGGGGGGGGGTTATTTTTTTTTTTTTTACAGTGAATACCGCACAAGAATCTCAACTGCTCCCGTCTGGAGCCAGTAAGACTATGGCATATGGGGGGGGCGGCGGGCGTGGGGGTTAGTCTACAACCTCATGTCTGGGGGTGATGATGGGGAGGGGTAGGGGGAGGGGGAAGGGGAGGGGGAGGGGATGGGGATGGGGATGGGGATGGGGATGGGGATGGGGATGGTGATGGGGATGGGGATGGGGATGGGGATGGGGATGGGGATGGGGATGGGGATGGGGATGGATGGGGAGATCCTGACAAATCTCGCCTCATGAACCCGGGCTCCCCTGCTAAGTCCCTTGGGGTGACCTATGGCAGAGGTGTTGGTAATCCAATACATGGTTCCCGGGGCGGCGGTACCATACCCGCCTTCCAAATTACTGATACTAACTATTGATGGCCGGCGTGGTCAAGGGGTAAGGCTCTTGACTCGCAATCCAAAGGTCGTGGGATTGAATCCCGGCGTGGGCAAATACATTTTATTTGACTAATTTGGGTTATTTCACAATTAATTCATTTCAAAATAATATATTTGCGTCACGTTCCAGAGTGGAAGATACTTTCAGTATCGCCCTGGTGTAAGACCACCATTCAGAATTGAAACGTTGCTAGAAATGGCTTTAGCCGTGTTTAGTGACCAGATCTCAATAGCCAGGTAATTCCTCGCCTTCCTCTTCCCCGTCTCCTTCCCCTCCCCACCACCTTCAGCCTCTCAAAATACCCAATAGTCATGCCATAATCTCACTGGCTCTAGACGGGAGCACTTGGGTCTCTTGTGCGGTATTCACATAAATATATAATATGTTGATAGGTTTAATTCCTTTTTATTAATTTCTAAATAAAACACTTGTGTTGCAAAGTTTTTTTTAACTAAGAAACGACATTTATGTTTATTAATATCACTTTGAATGGTTTTTTGTAACAATCAAATAATAGAATAACAAAACAAATGACAATCGATGATTGCATTCTAATTGACATTATAGGATTCAAATTTAAAGGGAATATATTTCCTTTACATCTCCCCCCCCCCCCCCGCGGGAAAGAAAATTATTGCAAAAATTTTCATTCATCTTCGATATCCTCTTCATGGTTCATCAATGCAGGTGCTGGAATTAATTTCGAGATGTGGAAAAAATTTGATTCTAATTTTTTTCGACCAGTATTTATCTTGTAAATTGAGTTTGATAATTTTTCTATTATTTTGTAGGGTCCGATTCTCAATTCGTCGAGCTTCTTCCTGTTAAGTTTGTTTCCATTCTCCACAAAAACAGTATCACCAACTTTGAAGTTAATATGTCTCCTGGTTTTATCGTAAATCATCTTGTTGTAATTATGTGACTTTATAGTATTTTCCAGAGCTTTTTTTCTGTCTTGAATCAAATCGATGTCAGTCTTCTTAAGTTTTAACTCATTTGGCAAAATCGTAACATCTGTGCCGTTAAGTAGGTACTGAGGCGCATAACCAGTGACAGTGTGCTCCGTTTCATTATAGTTTTTTACACAATTACGGGCTATAGTTGTCCAAGCCACTTTTAAGTCATTTTCGTTGATTTTGCATCTAATTTTATTGACTAGCGTTTGATTTAATCTTTCATTTAATCCATTTGAGAAAGGCGAGTTTACTGCAGTAAAAATGATTGGAATATTTTTTTCATCCAAAAATTTTTTGAATTCTCTAGAATTAAGACCCGGATATTGGTCTGATAGTATCATGCCAATGTCATTAGTTTCTGTGGAGTTTAAGAGTTTGATGAAATCGTTGGTATTTTGAGTTTTTGACGTCAAAATATATGCAAACCTCGTGAAATGATCTGATAGCAGGTGCAAGTATCTCTTTGTTGACCGTGAACCCCCAAAACCACCTATCGTATCAATAGAACATATTTCAAAAGGTTTTGTTGCGGGACCCAAGTAGGACATCAATCCATATTTATTTTGACCTCTTGATTTGTTCTTTAAACATACTGCACAACTTTCGCAAGTTCTCTTTATATTGTTTGTCATGTTTTCTGATGTGTACCATGAGCTTATCATTTTTTGCATTTGATTAATTCCTATGTGACCTAGGTCTGTGTGAACATTTTTGATAAAATCTATGCTGAATTTTTCTGATAGAATTATTTTTTCTTTTTTTTTTACTTTCTTGTAATAAACATTATTCTTCGATATCAATTTATCTTTTCTGCACTGTATCTTCTCATTTTTGACCTGATCTTTTAAGATATCTTCTAATTTTATTAAGTTGACAACTTTTAATTGCTCATCTTGGTTCTCATCTGGTTCTAAGACTGGGTTTCTGCTTAGACAATCAGCTTCAATATTGTACTTTCCTGGAGAATATTTAATTTGAAAATCATATTGGGATAAGTAATATGTTAAGTCACCAAGCTCTTCATCGGTTCTAGATTTGATATTCATATTTTCCAGCGGTTAGTGATATTAATAAACATAAATGTCGTTTCTTAGTTAAAAAAAACTTTGCAACACAAGTGTTTTATTTAGAAATTAATAAAAAGGAATTAAACCTATCAACATATTATAAAACGACATTTCGTTTTAAACCAAAAATGGAGAAAATTCAATTCGAATTTACGCTATTACCTGGATGCGATGGCAGATCAAATATTATTAGCATTACAAAAATAGTCACAAGTGATGGAAAAGTGTTTACAATACCAGAAATGCTACGATCCGCCAGCTATCACGAGGAGATAATGAAAACTAGTGCTTTTGGAAAAATAAAAAATAGTTTGAAAAAAAGATACCAGGTTAGAAGAGTCTGGTTAACCATGACAGAAGAACTAAAAAAAACATATGTAGACGAAGATGGAAACCTACAGTTTGGAGACCAATACCTCGAAGAATTGGACGAAAAAAGTTTACAAGTACATCAAAAAGAAGATGCATTAGGAAAATTAATTGAAAAGTTAATGGAAGATAAGCAACAGAGCTTAAAAAACATTGCTGAGAAGTTTGTTATAGAAAAATTCTGCACTAAAAATACAAATGCAAGCCAGTGGATGGAAGTGTTTGAAAAAGAATGTTTGCGGTTTGATGTGACCATGGATGGAAAAAAATAGAAATACTCAGATTGTTCATGGATAAATCTTGTATAGACTGGTACAGTTCCATGATTATAAAACTAACAATGAACTCAGAGTGGTCAACATGGAAAAACAAATTCTGTGAATCATTTGCAAACAAAGGATGGAACCCTGTCACATACGCACTATCATTTAGATACAAAGATGGTTCTCTGTTGGATTATGCTATGAGAAAAGAAAAACTTCTATTGGATGTGAGAAGATCAATTGACACCGGTACTTTGATAGATCTTGTTGCTTCCGGACTACCAGAATTCATACTTAACAAGATCGATAGAGAAGGATTACAAGATACTGTAGATTTGTTTAATGAAGTAAACAAGTATGAACATATGGTCAACAAAAAAAGATTTATGAATAAGAAAACATTTGGAAATGCAGAACATAATAAAAATGGGGGTAAAAATCCATGTAAAATTTGTGAAAAATTGAATAAGGGCATTCGTTACCACCCTGAAGCTACATGCTGGTTCAAAACAAAAGAGGATGAAAAATTTAAGAGAAATGCCATTAAACATGTAAACAATTCAGTGATAGAAACTGAATTAAATGAAAATGATCAAAAAAACTAATAGTAACACCATTAATAAAAGTCAAACTATTACTAAATGATAAATTAAAAATATACGGAATTTATGATTCAGGTTCAAATGTTTCTCTAATTAATTCTAAATTATTGAAACTAAAAGGAAAAGGAAACAATTTGCTTCATTCAAATTGTTTCCTTTTCCTTTATTTATTTATGTTTATTAATATCACTTTGAATGGTTTTTTGTAACAATCAAATAATAGAATAACAAAACAAATGACAATCGATGATTGCATTCTAATTGACATTATAGGATTCAAATTTAAAGGGAATATATTTCCTTTACAAATATTTAAAAAAATTGTGCACACAAATAAATATTTCAAAATGAGTCATTTCTTACAAACCAACTGAATATTACTCGGTTAAAATATAATTAAAACAAGCAAAAAATATATATAAAAATTGTTTTTCATGTTAGTATCTACTTTATACCTAAGTACTGTGTTTACGCATTTAACTTGCATCTATTTATGTTTACACACTTCGATAAACAAATTACAAATAACTACTTTTTCGGAAAAAAATCAGGAAGTGAGAATCCGACATCTTTATCTGAACCGAAACAAACTCCGCGTGACCTAGTAGGTACGTGAAACACGGCTACCGGCGAGACGACATTTAGTTTCAAAAGCGTCCGCTCGCGAACGCTGATGTTTTATGAGCGCTGCAGTCGAAATCGGAATCCTGATTTGCTGGTATGACAGCCTTAAAAAGGAAACTTACACTTTAACTTCTGCTTATGGAGTCCTATTACAAAGTAGGCTTTGGACAATTCTTTTATAGTTGGGGTGTGGTGAGTACGGTTCCATGACAACTTAACACATTGGCTGCTGAATTCGCGCCTACTGCATATTTTGAAATTTAATTTAGCGCTCAGTATACGCCTAGCGCTTACGGATTATATACACGGTAAATGAAAAGAAAACTTGAGGAAAACTTTTAGGAAAAAAATACTTGTACCAGTTTTATTCTGTGATTAAATTAGATGTAATCTGCAGCATGCAATCAATTTATTAGAAGATACGTCACAATGAATGTGTTAACAAAGTGGCATTTCAACACCCTTTTGAAGTTTTTAATCACTTTTAATGATTTTTCAAATAAGTGATAAAGTTGTACATTGTTGAGTTATATAAAAAAGTCATTCAAATGTACATATTATTTTCAAAGATTTATCAGTTTTAATTCCATTTTATCGAGCGGTTTCTTTGTTTTGTCCACCTGAAGTGTGTTAATAATAAAATCGTGGGACATGGCAAAAATGGCACTTATATTAGGCAGCATTTCTTATAGTTATTACTTTCTCGTGTAGTGATGTACTGTATCAAAGGATTACTGCGGGGTAAGAGAGGACTGCAGGCTGGTGTTCTAAAATTATTTTTTTTTACATTAACTCCACTCAGGAGGCCCTCAGGAAAATAATTTCCCTCAGAGCCTGTGTCATCTTTGTGGATTCTATGTGGAAGGTCTGTTAGGGGAGAGAAAGGAGTGAACATGATAAAGTGACCTGAAGTTTAACCTTCCTATTATTAAGAAATGTTAGAATTTATAATAATCATTGTTTTTGTTCCTCTAGGAAAGAAGAAGAAATGGGGACAGAGGATGTGACAGCAGTACATGTTCCCGAGGAATATAATGAAAAGTTCAGAAAAATGGATGAAGATTTCATCAACGATGTATAATTATGATATAAATTAATTATTATTCCACTTTCCCAAAAAATGTTATTTTTTTCATAAAACAAAACATCTAAGGCAAATCTTTTTTTGTATCTAAAAAAATATACTATTTTACTCATAATACGAAAGCTTGCGTTTTAAAAAGAAATAAATAGTGTTTTTTTTTTTTTTACATGAGCTCCACACCAGTACTGGGCGTTGACGATAATTCCATCCAATGCCAACGTCGTTATCGTTGGCGATTTTCAACTGTTGAAAATAACGTCGACGTTGATGCAACTATAATAGGAGATCGACACGATACTAACAAAAAACAAACAAAAAATATATCAAAATCGTATTAAGGAATCCCTTTTAACGGGTGGTTCCCCGAATCATTGATGTATTATTATTATCTCTATGCCCCACGCCCCACACACGTAATAATAATCCTATAATAACGTTCAAAGTTGAAACTGTTGGAAGACGTTGGTTTCGGTGTTGAAAATATTACCCCGTTGAAATATTAAAAGACATTGAAGATATATTTTGCTTGTCGTTGATAAATTTGATTGTCCCCTGGCGCTGCGTATCGGCCGTATTGGATGGGAAAATAAAAAAAAACGTGCAGTTGGTATGTACCTTACCAAAAGATCATGTCTAATTGGGTATAATATCGTTCACGAAGTGTGATCTCTTGACCCTTTTGATTTAATTGGCCAACACTGTTGAAAACAATAGGTACAAAACGTAGCTGTTAGGCGACCGACATTAATAATTATCAATTGGTTATTTTTTGCTTGTCGTTGTAAAATTTGATTGTCCCCTGGCGCTGCGTATCGGCCGTATTGGATGGGAAAAAAAAAAACGTGCAGTAGGTACGCACATTTCCAAAAGACCATTTGAAATATCGAGTAATGTTGTTCATGAAGTGCAAACTCTTAACCCTTTTTATTTATTAGGCAGTTGACTGCGTTGAATAATATTCGCATGTAGGTATTATATTTCAACTGTTGGCGCTACTTATTTTCAACAGTGTTGGACGTTGAAACAATATAACTATTGTTTCCAACGGCTAGTTATGTTTTAACCCTTTGAATAATAAGAAAATAATTTTCTGTCAACTTTTGCCTGTCAAGGTTTGCGCGCAAAATTCCTGGTTCATCCTATGCATTTTAAATTTTCCTATTTATTGTTTTTTTTTAATACAGTACTACTCCACACAGAAGGCCCTAAGGAAAATAATTTCCCACAGGGCCTATGTCATGCTTAGGTATGCTGTATGGAGGGTTTTTTTTAAGGAAAGGAAGGAGAGGAGAGTTCTGGGAAGGAAAAGGGTAGGGGTGGGTAGGAATCTGGGGTTCAGTGTGTCTTGGTCATCCACCTCCAAGATCTAGACCAGTGATTCCCAAAGTGGTCCAGGTGGACCCCCAGGGGTCCATGGGAGGCTCAACGGGGGTCTACATTGGCGTGATAAAGAAATGGGAGTCCACAAGTTCTATGTGGGGGTCCACAAAAATTTATCTGGTTTCGATAGTAAACAACAAAAATGTTGGCTTGGCTTTACCTATCAATGTAAAGTCTCAAAGTTTCAATAAATTAATTATATAAATTACACACATTTCTTTCATCATACCCTAAAAAACTATAAGTGATGGTGACTTAGTAAAATAAAGTAAGAAATTTATATTAACATTGGACCGAATCGTTAGTTTTTTATAATGAAATGTGACAGTATTATATTATGTATAATATGTACAGTACTCTAACTTGTAAACACCGTGTCGAATATTTGCCAAACCTATTATCTATTTTACGTGTTGTGGGCTGGTCTATCTTTTGTTTCCTGAAAAAGGGTCTAAACCTAAAATAACGTAACCAATGCAAAATAAGAAACCATCCACTACCCATAAAACCTAAGCCAATCAGGTTCAGGTAGTCACGGATTAGCCGCTGTGCGGTACAGGACAATTAGAAAGGAACTTCTCCAAGGATTTACATTGGATTGTCTGTATATTTTACCCGTATTATACAAATTATTGCTATGCAATAAAAGATATTATGCAAATAAAACATATTGAAATCGAATATATTATCTTTTAGTTACTTAATGTGTGATTTAACAATTATTTTATGCAAAATATACCAAACAACTAATGGTCACACGAAATATCCGATAGGGTGCCGCAAAAGTTATGAACGAAAATTTTCATTTTAAACACAAAATATAACATACATTTTTGGTCGGAGTAGCTAAACGGTTTTGAGAAAAAATGGTCAGAGTGGAAAAGGTTAAATAGAATTAAATATCGAATGTGCAAGTTTTTACAAGTAACAGTCGCGGACCTTCTAAAAATACATTACTCAAAAAGAAGGGAGCAAAAAAAATTCCAATTTTTTCCGTGATTTTTGACAGGCTGTATTTCGGTTAAAAATGATCGTATTGAGACTTTAAAAAAAAAAGCAATTTGAAGATTTAAGATTATAATTTTCATATTTTTGGCATTTTTTTCTGGGAGCTACGGTTCTCATGCAATCCTAATTTTTTGCTACACGGACTTGAAATTTTTTTCAGTTAGGCCGGCTTATAAATCAGATAGCCTTAATATTTAGCAATAATTTTCTCTTTTTAAAACCCCCCTTAATTTTTTTGAGTAGTGTATTTTTAGAAGATCCGCGACTGTTACTTGTAAAAACTCACATATTCGATATTTAATTCTATTTTAGGTGGGAAATGCAGGACTAGGTTTTTTTAATGATTTTCGTGAATTTTTTTGGCATGGAAGAAATGTGTATAATTTATTAAAACTTTGAGGTCATTTTATACATTTATTTAAGAAAATTTGTGAATTTTTCGAAGCATTTCCTCAGAAAATATGAAAATTATCAGCTGCTATATATCGAATGTCATCATCAGACGTAGCTTTTGTGTGCATTTTGGAGGCCACAGTTTTCATCTCAAATCAATAGGGTTTTGAATTTAATGAGAATGAATGTTTATGTTAATTTAATGTTTTGAATTTAATTTTTAATTTAATGAACACGTACCTCTTCTATATAAACCTAACTTTTCCCAAAAAAATGGAAATTAATTTTTTTACAGGTGTGTAAACAGGAAACCTTGATTTTTTGCCATTTATTTGCAATTAAAAAATACCTTTAACAATGATTACTACGGATTTCGGTTCACATAGAGCGTAATTATAAAAATAAGGTATCTGCACATTTTTAAAATGTTTGATTA
Source organism: Limnephilus rhombicus (assembly GCA_929108145.2). Lineage (NCBI taxonomy): Eukaryota > Metazoa > Arthropoda > Insecta > Trichoptera > Limnephilidae > Limnephilus > Limnephilus rhombicus. The sequence goes on along the minus strand of OV815271.1, from coordinate 21,823,828 downwards.
AAAACATGTAGAGATGTAGAGTTCCAACCCTTGAAAGTAAATCTTCACAATTTCAACAAGGGTAATCTCATCAACTTGTACGCCTTTAAGGAACTGCATGGATTGGCAAAACTTCTGCACTCTTTCTAAAATAGATGAGGAAACGCAATAGTTTTCAATTGTGTTTACAATGTATTTGATTCTTGTTTTCCTAAAAACTTACAGGCAGTGCTGGTCGCAAATATCGGAATTGGTTATCAAGAAAAGTCATTTCGAATCAAAGATCAAACATGCCCATCATAAGCGTTGGACAGCTGGAGGCTTTAAGAGTGATTACGATCTGTTTAATTTTTACCGGGCATTAAGGCCTTAAGAGTGATTACGATCTGTTTAATTTTTACCGGGCATTAGTTAGCTGTGAGGTTCAAGTGGCCTGTCCGAGCCTACATGTCTGCAATTGAGGATTACATCATGCATAATTCCAAAATGTTCTGGCGCTATATAAAATCCCTTTGTATAGACGTGGGCAGAATGATTCCAAGGAGTGAATCGATTCAGTCTGATTCCCCTATCCTTTTGAATTGATTCCTTTTATTCATTCCTTTAATTCAATTAAATCCCCAAAAAAAAAAAAAAAAACTAGAGTGGGGAGGCTAACACTGCCCAGCGGGAGACCGAGAGGCCATCATGGAGCACCGCACAAAGAGGAGAACGATTATTCTATCTCATTATCTCGCAGGCTAAAACCTATAGATTAATGTGTTTGTCCCTTTTAGTGTCGCTTTTTCACTTCATCGAATTTCAAATCACAATGAGTGGGGAGGCTACGAAGCACCGCACAAAGAGGAGAACGATTATTCTATCTCATTATCTCGCAGACTAAAACCTATAGATTAATGTGTTTGTCCCTTTTAGTGTCGATTTTTCGCTTCATCGAATTTCAAATCACAATGAGTGGGGAGGCTACGAAGCACCGTACAAAGAGGAGACCAATGGGCTACGAAGCACCGCACAAAGAGGAGACCAATAGGCTACGAAGCACCGCATAAAGAAGAGACAAAGAGGCTACGAAGCACCACACAAAGAGGAGACCGATTATTCTATCTCATTATCTCGCAGGCTTAATCCTATAGATGCATGTGGTTGTCTTTTTTAGTGACGTTATTTTTCATATGTAAAATGTATTTATAGCTAGGAATTAAATCTTAAAATTTAACAGGTTTTTGTTTCACCCTTAAAGTTTTATTAATTTTATTTTATTTTATTAAAATTAAAAATTTTCCACTTCACGTTATCTAATATAATCATGCATTTTAACATTAAGATGAGTATTTAGCTAAAGAGTATTTGTCTAAAGAGTAGACAGCTAACCACAGCTGATTGGCCTTATAATATCTGCAAATTTACATATTATATCTACCCAAGATCTACGTATAAAAGTATGTAGGTACTTGTATTCCGATATCTTTCGTACGTACCAAAAAACCGATAATAAGTGCATCATTTTAGCTTCTCACTTTTCTAGCTGATGTTCGGATTGAAAGTCGAAAGTTTTCGACTAGCTATGTAATGAAATTGATGGCTTGGCGCGCCGAGGAATAGATGAACTGCACGGACGGATTAAGGGCTGGCATTGAGGAATGAATTAGTAATTTTTGACTACTGTTTTGTGTCTTACCCCGCAGTGACTTGATTAACTCGCGAGCTGCGGACCTAGGACAGAGTTGCGTTTCGGATTCGGACAGATCTGAGATTTGACTCGAACGATGACATCTGTCGTCATTTCTGGGTCTGTGAATTACGTGGGACGACGTGTCACAAGTGAAAAAGACTTTTGTTTTAATTCCTGAATAAAACACTTCGGACATACTCTCGATAGCGATAGACTAGATACCTGGGACGCGAATATGGAACCGGACCTGGGACGGCGGGAACCTTAGGACCATCTCAGGACTATTGATTACGACAAATGATTAATTCCTTGCGTGAAAGAGATGCTCGGACAACTCAGCTGAATCGCGGCCGCGTTTTGGGATGATTTTTATGATGTTCGGGTGTTTTTAGAATGACGGCACGGCGTTAGCAGAATACGAGTCGTTCACAATACCTACCGTCCGTCGACCACTTCGCGGCGCGCCGTAAATTGAATAATATTTAAATACCTATGAAACATTGTAATATTTAAATCGTTTACGGAACACATTATTCATTGAAATAATTTAACAGTAAAATAAATGGAAATTTTAAAATGTATGGTATCGTTAAAAATTGTAGGAGGCCAAAAGTAAGGAATGAAGAATCAATTCCTTTTGAAATTGAGAATCAGATCGAGTGTGTCACAATATTGAATTTATTCATTTAATTCGGTCATTCAATTTTGCCCACGTCTACTTTGTAAGGATGGTGGTCTTGAAGACACCATGATGAAAGGTAATCATTATATTATTTTTAAATTTTATTATTTTGCTTTTACTTAACTGTTTGGTAATGACCAAATAATGACCGATATTTGCGTGTAATTTTTATTAAATTGTCAAATTATTAACCCCGATACAGGTGAACCCTAGTGGGGTTAATAATTACATGCTAAAAAAAAATGTATTTAAATTGTGAAGAAGCAATAAATAAATCAGGAAATTTGTGTCTCGGATGTGGCTATCGCATTTGCTGATCATTTTTAATTTGGTCTACAATAAAGAGATATATATTAATAATGACTTCTAGATATTAATAACGCGGCCACATTTAATACCATTAATGTAGGTATATATACGGAATCTGCCGTTAAGAGTGCCATAAGACTCATGAAGAACTGACACTCTAGCGGACCAGACTTCATTCCCGTATTTTTAATTAAATGATGCACTGGATGAGTTCCTTAAAACACCATTTCCCCTTATCATTTAACCTAGCTGTTAGTACTTCCACATTTCCAGAAATATGGAAAACTTCCAAAATATGTCCTTTTCTAAGAATGGCTCCAAAAAGTCAATCGAAAATTTTAGACCAGTTTCCATTCATTGACTATTTTGCTAGATCCCTAGACAGTGGACACCAAGTACTCTTGATATAACGATTTCTCCAAGGCCTTTGATATCATGAATCACAATATCTTACTCGCAAAACTTGCCAAAGTGGGTTTCCCTTTCGGATGCAAAATTTTTTTTTTTTACTTCAAGAACAGAAAGCAATTTTTCACATGTGAAATCTTGCAATCTGCTGAATTTCTTGTTTTTTCAGGGGTTCCCCAAAGGTCAATCCTAGGGCCTCTTTTATTTTCATTAATAACATTTCTGGATTCATCTATTTGTCTCCTTTTCGCTGATGATCTAAAATTATTTCTAGTTAGAAATATTGAGAATTGCCTGTGTCGTCAAGCTGATGTTGATAACATTTCTGAATGGGGTCAACGAAATGAAATGAAACCAGCTTCATTTCAATATCTTGAAATGTGTAGTCAAAATAATTAAATTTTGGAGGTGGGCCACCCCGGGAACCATTTATTGGATAACCAACACCTCTGCCATAGGTGACCACAAGTGGTTCGCTACGTTTGGTGACTTAGCAGGGGTGCCCGGGTTCATGGGGTGAGATTTGTCTAGGTCTCAGCGGCGAATGTGTTTGCCCACCTACAGATCGATAGTGACTGGTTGAAAGGGTGACCCGACATTTGGTCCGGTGACAGTTGGTCCGGCGACATTTGATCCGGCCGACATTTGGTCCGGCTGACACTTGATCCGGCGGACAGTTGATCCGACGGACAGTTGGTCCGGCGAAAATTGGTCCGGCTTGATCCTAGTATGTAAAGAGGATTTACGGCCGTACAACCAAAGACGATGTACTTATATCTGAAGGCATCTTGAGTGAAAATCTGCTGTAAAAATATTTTTACTAACAATAATTTCGACTCTCCGAGAAGCATGCGGCAATACAAAATACGACATACTTATACGTGCAGTCGGTTTAACTAAAAAACTGTAAAAGATTCCTACTTGTGTATAACTTTTTTATCTGAAAATTACACTAGAGTCCCAACTGCTCTCAACTGTCTCGAGCCAGTGAGTGCCAATGGCATCCCCAATTTTGGTATGGTGTGATACTGAGGGTAGTGGGTAGGGGAAGGAGATGTGGAAAACGTACCTGGCTATTCAGATCTAGTCACGTCATTTCAAGTAATCCGACTAAACCTACATACACCGTACACCAGCGAACAAATTACAAAAATTATATGATATAAATTTTTTTATATTTTTTTTTTTTTAGAACTTTTATCGTATCACAAGAGTCCCAACTGCTCCCAACCGTCTGGAGCCAGTGACACTATGGCATTCCTAATTTTGATATGTTGTGAGGCTGAAGATGGTGGGGAGGAGAAGGATATGTGAAAAATTTTCCTGGCTATTCAGATCTAGTCACCAAACACGCCTAAAGCCATTTCAAGTAACGTTTCAATTCTGAATGAATACTGACGAATAGCAAAATACGACATTCTTATATGTGCAACATCTACTTAAGATTTAGGAGGCGGATATGTTTACCGTCGCCCCGGGAACCATTTATTGGATAACCAACATTCCTGCCATAGGTCATCCCAAGTGGTTCGCTACGTTTCGTGAATTATAAGGGTTGCCCGGGTTCTTGGAGTGATATTTGTCCAGGTCTTGGTGGCGAATGCTTTTCCTCACCTACTACGTGGCAGTCCGGATCGGGAGAGATTGCTTGAGGCAGACATAATCAGGACCTCTCTAGTCGGACTTTCTCGACCCATCGCCTTGCACCGCAATTTTTCTGGCTATTCAGATCTAGTCACCATACACGGCTAAAGCCATTTCAAGTAATCAGACTAAACCTACATACAATGAACAACAGCAAAAAAGTTTTTTAAATCATGTGTTATTACTTTTTTTATATATTATATATAACACAAGAGTCCCAACTGCTTCTAACCGTCTGGAGCCAGTGAGATTATGTCATTCCCGATTTTGATATGTTGTGAGGCTGAAGATAGTGGGGAGGGGAAGGAGATGTGGAACATTTTGCTGATGTGAAAAAATGCTATTCAGATCTAGTCACCACACACGGCTAAAGTCATTTCAAGTAATCCGACTAAACCTACATACACTGTACACCAGCGAACAAATTAAAAAAATCATATGATATAAATTTTTTTATTTTTATTTTTTAGAACTTTTAACTATAACATAAGAGTTCCAACTGCTCCCAACCGTCTGGAGCCAGTGAGACTATGGCATTCCCAATTTTGATATGTTGTGAGGCTGAAGATAGTGGGGAGGAGAAGGATATGTGAAAAATTTACCTGGCTATTCAGATCTAGTTACCAAACACGCCTAAAGCCATTTCAAGTAACGTTTCAATTCTGAATGAATACAGACGAATAGCAAAATACGACATTCTTATGTATGCAACATCTACTTAAGATTTAGGTGGCGGATATGTTTACCGTCGCCCCGGGAACCATTTATTGGATAATCTACATTCCTATCATAGGTCATCCCAAGTGGTTCGCTACATTTGGTAACCGGGTTTACATAAGATAAGACATAAACGAACCGTGGTTTGTTTATGTCTTCGCGGGGAATGCCTTTGCCCAACTTATGCATGGCGGTCCGGATCACGAGAGACCGGTTGAGAGAGACCTTCTGATCTCTCCAGCCTTACTCTCTCGACCCATCGCTTTGCACTGTAGTGTGGAAAATTTACCTTAGAAACCAAGATGGTAAATATAAATGGTTCTCACACTTACTAATAATAATTGACAAGGTTATTATTTGAATAAGTTTTTTTTAAATAAACCAAATCGCGAAATGTTAATGTTAAAAAAAAAAACACAATAATTTTACAAAATACATATTTTTGCCCTTTTGTGACAGAAAGCTGTCACAAAGTATTATAAGTTTGTACAGCGCCCTTGAGGTGATTTTTCACAAAAACGGTGCTGTACAAGTTATCCAAATATCATTATTATTATTAAAAGGGCTCTTAAAATATTTTTTTTTAGTTTCAATCAGTCCTCAATCAATTTTCGTAATTTTCTTTGCAGGCTTTTTGATAGCTCGGCGAGCCGGATATTTCGCTTAAAACATAGAAAAAACAAAAGGAGTTATAAAAAAATGTTTTCATTATACTTAATAATTCAAAAATAAATATAACTCACGACAGATAGAGTCGTAAATCAGCAATGTTAAGATCGGAAATATACTTTTTAGCAGAAGATGCGTCTGGTGGAGGCACGGTGATTATTAATTTAAAAAAAAACTGTCTGCATTCTGTCAAAAGTGAATGACTTATTGTGACACTAATTTAAAAAATTCAAAACTGTCTACGATAGTGCCTAGTTCATATGGTAGATAACGACTCCACCACGCCACTCTGTGAAACCAAATATAATAATCCGTTCCAGGCAGGTACCGAGATTACCCGATACTCTACAAAGGGTCTTAGAAGTGTAGTACTCTTAGCTTTTCAAGAAGTACCTATAACCGGGCGGTTTCCTGGTACAAATTTTAAAGAATATTATATTTTGTGCATTATTTTTCAATTTTAGAATATAGTGTTAGTATTAATTAGAACTTAGTTTTAGATATACACATATAAGTATGTCGTATTTTGCTATTCGTCAGTATTCCGTCAGTATTGACGACCTCTGTAGTCCAGTGGGTAAGACTCTTGACTCACAATCCGGAGGTCGCGGGTTCGAACCCGGCATGCGCAAATAAATTTTATTTGATTAATTTGTGTTATTTCACAATTAATTCATTTAATAATATATAGTATATTTGCGGCATGTTCCAGAGTGGAAGATACTATCAGTATCGCCCTGGTGTAATACCACCATTCAGAATTGAAACGTTGCTCGAAAATGGCTTTAGCCGTGTTTGGTGACCAGATCTGAATAGCCAGGTACTTCCCAACCTTCCTCTTCCCCACCTCCTTCCCCTCCCCACTACCTTCAGCCTCACAACATACCCCAATTGGGGATGCCATAGTCTCACTGGCTCCAGATGGGAGCAGTTGAGATTCTTGTGCGGTATTCACTGTAAAAAAAAAAAAAAAAATTCCGAAATGAAACGTTACTTGAAATGTTTTTAGCTGTGTTTGGTGACTAGATCTGAATAGCATTTTTTCACATCAGCAAAATGTTCTACATCTCCTTCCCCTCCCCACTATCTTCAGCCTCACAACATATCAAAATCAAAAATGACATACTCTCACTGGCTCCAGACAGTTAGAAGCAGTTGGGACTCTTATGTTATATATAAAATATTAAAAAAGTTATAACACATGATTTTAAATTTTTTTTCGCTGTTGTTCAGTGTACGTAGGTTTAGTCTGATTACTTGAAATGGCTTTAGCCGTGTATGGTGACTAGATCTGAATAGCCAGAAAAATTGCGGTGCAAGGCGATGGGTCGAGAAAATCCGGCTAGAGAGGTCCTGATCATGTCTGCCTCAAATAATCTCTCCCTATCCAGACCGCCACGCAGTAGGTGAGGAAAAGCATTCGCCACCAACACCTGGACAAACATCACTCCAAGAACCCGGGCAACCCTTATAATTCACCAAACGTAGCGAAACACTTGGGATGACCCATGGCAGGAATGTTGGTTATCCAATAAATGGTTCCCGGGGTAGCGGTAAACATATCCGCCTCCTAAATCTTAACACGTTCCCGGACGAGCATGCTATAGCATTCGCATTGGATAGTTTAATTATGTTGCGGATGCTATAGCATTCGAAGTTTATTGAGTTTTTTGTCAGATATGCTTGAGCAGTTGCTTTATCCCTATAAAATATAGGTAGTCTATTTCTTACTGTCACTGCTGACACAACCACAGATCGCTTACTGTCACATGAGACCTTTTCTGCACACAAAGATAAAACAATGTTTACCCCTTCCCCTACAGCTCGCCCGGCGTACCCCAAGCATGCGTCAAATGTATTGAGATCTATTCAGTCATTCAGTGTAGCCAAGTCATATGAGCCAAGTGTAGCGGTCACGGCGGTCACTGCCGCACGTAGTGGTCGTCAGTGCGTTGTGCATTTTCGTTTCATGCCAACATATTACAAACATCGTAAGTACAATTATTTTCATGATTTCTTTCGTTATTATGATGCTATTTACAATGTATTTCATTAGTTTGACGTTAGACTAACTAGGTAATAATGCTAGATAGGTCGAAACAAATACCTAATTCGCATTATTTACATTCACAGATGCCACCCAAAATACGTCCTCGAGCTGTCAAAATTTCAGAATCAGAGCGAATCATGAGGTTGTTTGAAGAAATTTCAGATGATTCTTCGGCTCCCAGCATTGAAGAATCTGAAAACTCCTCTGATGAACGAGAGGGAAGCCAAAGAAGACCTCAAGGTATAGCAAAAGATCTTCTACCGTCATCTGAAGAATGAGAGGGAAGCAAAAGAAGACCTCAAGGTATAGCAAAAGATCTTCTACCGTCATCTGAAGAAGAACATGATCCCTACAGTGATGCTGACGGAGAATTTGGGTCCGATGGCAACTACAACCCTGCTGAAGATAAAGGAATGCTGTCTGATTCTTCATCGTCATCAAAAGGTATAGCATCAGCTTCCCCACAATCCTTAGAGTCGATCAATGAAATTGTTACCCTACAACCTGTGTCAACCACAACGGCACCTTTGCCACCAGGACCAGACATACCATCATCAAATATATCAAGCAATAGGCAAAACAGATCACCAACTATCAGTGAGAGTTTGTGGCAAAATGACACTGCACCAATTTCGCAATTCGAGTTTGACGAAGCAAATGCAGGAGCAACAGTTCATCTTGATGAAAATACAACGCCAGTAAGTCTATTTAATCTATTCTTTACTGATGAACTGGTGCAGCATATGGTGACGTGCATGAATGCATAGGTATGCTGAACCTTTGTGTAACTCAAATAGGCCACATACACGAGGATCTCGTCGACTTTCATTCAAACCAACAGAACTGAAAAAGTTCCTGGCATTGTGCATGTTACAGGGCCAAATTGATGCGCCAAATATCAGAAGTCTTTTTACCCAAACGGATCCGCTTTACTTTCATCCCATCTTTCCATTCATTATGTCATGCAGACGATTTGATCAGCTGTTGCGTTGTTTATGCATATCAGAATTAAATTCCAAAGGTATGGATAAAGTCAGAGATTTTGCAAGAGCAGTAAAAATCAACTTTAAAAATGTGAACAAGCCTGGCCAAGAGCCGTCTTTAGACGAATCTTTGTTGGCATTCCGTGGAAGACTGTCTTTCAGGCAGTATATTAAATCAAAAAAGGCAAGGTACGGCATAAAGTTCTATGTACTGACGACAACAGCCGATGGGTATATTTTGAACTATAAAATATACGAAGGGAAACAACTACTTCCGACCGCTTCCGAAAACAGTGGTGTACCTACATCTAAGTTGGAGCACTTGGTTATGTCCCTTATGAACCCCTAACTAGACAAAGGGCATAATCTATATATGGATAATTATTATAATAGTTTATCCCTATCTCAGAAACTGCTGCAGCCAAAGACGCACACTACAGGAACTTTACGGAAAAATCGCAAAGAAAATCCCAAACGACTGTTCGTTAAAAATGTTTTAAAAGGTCAGCATTTCTGGCAGCGGAAGGGTCGTGTGTACGCATCTATATGGAAAGACAAACGGGTCGTACACATGATCACCACAAAACACCATCCGCGTCTGGTCGTTTCCCGAAATAGATATGGGCAGGCAAAAACAAAACCTGTAGAAGTCGTCGACTACAATAACCACATGTCAGGGGTTGACAAATCTGATCAGATGATGTCGTACTACTCGACACCGAAGAAAACGATCCGCTGGTACAAGAAAGTGTTCTTCCATTTGTTCGACATGATGGTTTGGAACGTATTCTATTTATTCAGAAAATATTGTAACCCAAATTCAAGCCTATTGAACTTCTGAGAAAGAGTCATAAGATCCTTTTTACAAGTAAAAAGTTCAACATTGAACGAGGTGAAAACAACATGAAACAGACGTGGTCCGAGAGCCGGGAGGTCAGCTGCCAATAATCAATTTGGGCATTGGCCTGAACTTATACCTGTTTCTGAAACAACAAAACGTTCAAAAGTCTCCTTAAAATGTCGCGTTTGTACTAAAAACAAGACCACAAAGCAGATTAGCTACCGTTGCAAGGGATGCCATGATCATCCTCCTCTTTGCCCAGGATGCTTTGAGACATGGCACTTGGATCTAAGCTTCGCAGAAGAGACAGAAGGATAAAATTGTTCTATAATTGTTCTGAACTAAGTACTTAATTATAACCTAAACCTGATTTTGATACTAAAAATTGAATAAGTATTTGTTTCAAGAGATATATAAATAATGGTTAGTTTTAGTTTAAAAAAACCCTATAGCTGCTACAGTTAAAGCGTTTAATTGACCTTTGTCAAAAAACATATTTCTTGAAGATGAAAATAAAAACTACAAAACTTTCAGTACCTGTCTTTTATTTTATATTTAAGATAACGTTACGCTGGTTCAATAAACATCTTTAAATTAGTAGTCTGCTATATTTGCCACACTGCATACCCCTCTAGGATGTAGTACGACGCGAATGCTTTAACAGTCTTATGCTAGAGCACCCGCGCCATATAGTATCACAAAATATGTGATAGTTTGTGGCACGAATGCTTGAGCATTCGTCTGCTATAGCATTCGCGTCACATAATATCACAATATTTGTGATGGGATATGACACAAATGCTTAAGAAGTCGTCTGCTAGAGCATTCGCGTCGCACTTGATGGTGTTGGTTGGTACGTATCATGACGGAAATGCTAGAGCAATCGCAAAAATCTAATACAAAAAAATAGTGCCAAAGTAGGGTGACTCACTGCCACGTTGTTGCACATATATGAATGTTGAATTTTGCTATTCGTCAGTATTTATTCAGAATTGAAACGTTACTTGAAATGGCTTTAGGCGTGTTTCGACTTTGGTTGTACGGCCCTATATCCTCTTTATATACTTACTTGAAGAAAAAATCTTCTAAAGGATCAGACCGGACCAATTGTCGCCGCACCAACTGTCCGCCGGATCAAATGTCGACGGACCAACTGTCGCCGGACCAAATATCGCCGGATCAACTATCATGGAACCGGTTGAAGGAGACCTAACCTAGACCTATCCAGACCCATCGCCTTGCACCGCAGTGGGAGGGATGGATTCATATATCTGTTGCTCCTGGACACACTGAACCCCACATTCCTACCCACCCCTTATACCTTTTTCCTCCCCAGAACTTCCACTCCTTCCTTTCCCTAAAAATACCCTCCATACAGCTTCCCCAAAGCCGACATAGATCCTGAGGGAATTATTTTTTCCTCAGGGCGTACTGTATGGAGCTAATGTAAAACAAAAGTCCTGACTTACCAGAGCATTTAGTCTCACCAGCCACAGGTACACTCTGCTCTGTCATAATCTCAAACGAGTTTCAACTATAAAGGCTCTTGGGATGACTATACGACACTAAGCTGACATTTCATATTCATATCGAAGGGGTGTGCCAGCCGGCCTTAAAAATGTTATAGTTTGTTCCCCAAACCAGAGTTTTTCAGGATACCCGTACCCTAAAAATTTTATACTTCTTGGTTGGAGTGGTTCGGCTGAAAACCTTATGAAAAGGGGTGCTCCCTGATGTTGGAGATGTTTTCTACAGAGAGAGGTTCTCTACACAAGGGAGTGGCTCTACCCAACAAATTTTCTTCTGGGCATATTGGGAGTTCACTGTATCCCGCCACTCACTTATTCGAACTGCTGCGAGGCTATTCTGAGAACTCAGCTATTAACTCTACAGCATCATCACAGATTATTCTATCTTCCTACCTGCAGGACCAACCTGCCAATGTTTCTCCCGATAGGGAGGATTATATTGCTCCTGAACCAAATCTCTTACGAGATCGAAATTTTTAACGTCAGTGAAGAGAGAATGGGTAAATTCTATTGATTCTTGAAAGAGTCTCTCTCATTGGCACGATCTTCACTGCTAATTGAATTTTTTTTTGTTTAAATTTGTATATTACTTTTAAATTTTTTTTTAAATAAATATTTGTAAATATATTTTCTTTTACAAATATTATATTATGTAATTTCTCATATGTATTAAACTAAAATTTATAATTGTGTAAGAATTAAATAATAATAATAATTATTAAATAAAAAGCCAAATGAATATTATAATTTTATATTTAGGTAATAATAACCATTCATATTACAATGATTGGCAATACATCATCTACTTTAAATACAATATATTACACACAAATTAATATTTTATATAATTAATTATTTAAATAGAATCCCGCGGTCCAGCCAGGAAGGTGCCAAGCCATCGATTCCAAATAAATTCATCCAAATGATAGTTAAGTATGTATATAAAGCACACAGTAAAACAGATGCTCGATTGAATGGAAGGCTCCCCCCACTGATTCCAACTGTCCAACCTGGTGTCAGAGACAATCTTTGTCTTTGGGAGGCGATTAGGTTGGAATAACTTCTCAAATACTAAGCTTTATAAAAGCAGATATATCCATGGAACGTGATTCTGTAACGATTGTCAAAGATAGATTCCAAGTTCAAGGGACTTTGAATGATTTACACACACATCCGGAATGTTTGCAATACAGACAGACTAATGTTTTAACGGGTGGAGGCTTGTCTTTTAGATTTTGGACACTAGACTTTATCATAAAATTACAAGTGATACATGAAAGTTAAATGTGTATACATTCGCATCATAAACCCTTTGCGGACAGATTGTTTATGGTCTCTACGTGGTTTTTTAAAAATTACTTTAACCTTTCCAGCACAAAGGGTTTAACTCCTTAGCATTAATCTCTTCACTAATACAAATATGAATAATCTGAATCATTTCATGTTTAACTACTTTACTTGGGGTCATTGAGACTCCATCTAGATATTCTTATTACCAACAATTGGATCTCACAATAGTTTCTGTTAGTCATGGAGAAAATGTTTAAAACTGTCATTTTCGACGCATTCTAGAATGCGTCCACTGCGATACGCATAAACACTATCCTTATAATAAATACCAGCTTTACAGAAACAACATAGAATCAAATTAAGTTAAAACAACTACATTATATTTATAGGCTGTAGAAAAATAGTAGTGAGAAATCGATAAGTATGACTTTTTGTACACATTTTTATAAAGTTGATTTGAAACACAAATTCTTTGAATACACATTACTTTTCATTGTTTCTTCGCCGCGCAGCGTGCTGTGGTGTCAGGCGCAATTTACAAATCCATTACATCAGCATGGTATGAACAGAAGTGAATTGTAAATAATAATTTAGGATTTGTTAGTGTGCGAGAGAAATAATTGCCAATCTGTTGAAGTTAAAACCAAGACAACCAAAGCGAATTCCACAATTATTATTAAATAAAATTAATGTTTTCCAGATAATCTATTTAATCCTTAGGCGACAATTCTTGACCAAATCGGGTTGCACATTCAGATAGAGACTAGGGCCTCCCGTGATAGGCCTTGGACTTACATTAGGAGATAAGTATTATGTTATTTCCAAGTCTATCAAAGTATATATAGCTAACAATTCGGAATCTAGAAATACGTATGCAAAAGCTATTTTTATGAGGTTTTTTCTATGGCCTATCAATATTACACATAAATTGCTATTTTTTAGGTAATATGTATGGAAAAACATTGATTAAAACAATAGATTCTACTTTTTGGTGTTTCAAAAAACTGAGCAACGCTTTTAGAATAGTGCTACTCAATGACATTACGAGATGGTCACTGTTGGATTATCACAATGATTTACGTTGGATTCATTCTCTCCTTAACCGCATTCGAAGAGAAAGATGACTTTGCTTTCTTTCTTGCGTCACATTCATGCGTCTCAACTCACGTTCTTGGCAGTGTTAGTGGTAAAAGGTTTCTTTAAAATTAATAGATAACCCTTATACATAACTTTAAAACAAAAAGACTTACCAAAAAGACACGCTAGTGTTAGCCATAAGGAAGCAGTTTTATAACTGAGTGTTGCAAATATTAATAACCCGCAGGATTCACCGCAACTTCAGAATTGAGAATTGACCGAAAATAACAAACATTTTTGAATGGACAAGTTTTATGTGTTTTCCTCTTCAAAAGCTTAATTAAGTTCACATTGCTTCTATCGCAAACATAATAGAAATAAACAAACAATACACATTGGGATCATGAATCAACTCAAACAGGTACGTTACGTCTGTTACTCATTTACATTTTGCACACCAAACTTAACTGAATAATAATTACACAAAGAGGACATTTTTTATTAAGTTTTAATTGACCTCTGTTTAAATATGTATAAAAATAGAATCGCTGGAGTTATAATATTTTAAACAATCTTTTTTGATGGGTTTAGAAGTTTTCGTAATAGGTTTACAAAAAAGTTTAAAGTAAATTTGACATGATTGACAGCAAACGTGAATTTGGCTCGTATTTCTCAATAAGCAAAAATCAATTTGTACTTTCAGTGAATAATTAAACTGAAAAAACGAGTGTGCTTTAGACCACACAACTGAAGTAAAACTTCTGCTCCATCTAAATGATAGGAAGAGAGAAAGAAAATGTGCGGGCGCACTGCTCTCTCTTGCTCCTACAGTGTGATACAGACAATAGGTCTGCACTGTGTAACGTAACTGGCTATGAGAGAAAGAAAGAAAATGTGTGCTCGCACCTCTCTCTCTTGCCCCTACGGTAATATACGAAGAGTACTCCCTCTACCAGCTTACTCCTCAAGTCAAGCGTGCGTAAAGAAGTTTTACTTCAAAAAGACCAAATATCTTCATATCAAAGTGTTGGAATTTTTGTGTATGTTTTTACTTTAAGCTAAGGACACGGGCTAGGGATAAGGCTCGCATTTACAGTTGATACTGGTTTCATCTAGATATTGGGAATTTACTTTAAGCTAAGGACACGGGCTAGGGATAAGGCTCGCATTTACAGTTGATACTGGTTTCATCTAGATATTGGGAATTTACTTTAAGCTAAGGACACGGGCTAGGGATAAGGCTCGCATTTACAGTTGATACTGGTTTCATCTAGATATTGGGAATTTACTTTAAGCTAAGGACACGGGCTAGGGATAAGGCTCGCATTTACAGTTGATACTGGTTTCATCTAGATATTGGGAATTTACTTTAAGCTAAGGACACGGGCTAGGGATAAGGCTCGCATTTACAGTTGATACTGGTTTCATCTAGATATTGGGAATTTACTTTAAGCTAAGGACACGGGCTAGGGATAAGGCTCGCATTTACAGTTGATACTGGTTTCATCTAGATATTGGGAATTTACTTTAAGCTAAGGACACGGGCTAGGGATAAGGCTCGCATTTACAGTTGATACTGGTTTCATCTAGATATTGGGAATTTACTTTAAGCTAAGGACACGGGCTAGGGATAAGGCTCGCATTTACAGTTGATACTGGTTTCATCTAGATATTGGGAATTTAGAATAATACTGAATCATCATCCGTTTTGGCAAAATCCCTCCCTTATGAGGATTAGAGGAAACTGACCACAGCTCACAACAGTGGGAATGGAAATGATTAATTATCTTACATTCACCATTATCGTAACAATACTGTTAGTTAGTTACTTATAAAAGACCAGCTTTTCCATTTTCTCACTGCACCTAGCCCCTTAATTTTTTTAAATCATGACAATAATAATTTTCACTATGCATCGCCCTTGCGTGAGTTATAAGCAAACCAATGGGCTTCACACACTTAAACTCATTTCTCCTTATTATTGTCCAATGTTGTATTTATATTCTACTCCAAGCATGTTCTCTTTGCGATGTTCCTTTCAGCTACTTGTAAAATCTTTCACACAGTGCAGTCACACCCCGGCTGTTCATCTGGTTATCTATTAGGTCATCTTCTATTTGAAATTCTGGATAATAAACCATCTTCTTCTGTTGTATTGCGAAATGGCACGGGCAGGTTACTTTGGATTTCAGAACTGAAGTGTCACAAAATTATTCTTTTTCTTGGACTTTGGCCCTTCATGAAATGACATTTGTTGGAGGGAGGCAATTTTATTCAACACCTACAATGTGCGTGTAATACAACTGTTTTAAATGTACAATGGTAGTCACTCCTCTCCATTGCAATCTCAGAAGATTGTCACCGAAACTTTACTATTTTTGCAACCACTGAGAGTTGTAAGAAAACTCTTTACAGACAAATGAGAGCTGATGCAACTGTGTAAAGAGGTGCCTCACTATAATAGCCGATATGAGGCTGCGCATCTAAGACTAGATAAAATATAAAGTGAATTGCACAACATTATAAATAGGCAGCCCTATATAGAGTACTCTATTTAAGAACTGACAATTATTGTCAATGAAATTTTATGTAAATTCCAAATAATATCTGATAAAATGAATTTTCAATCAGCGGGGTATAACCGATGACTGTTAGTACTGCAAATACAATAGGAAAAATATTATTATTTGATTTCAAAGCAACATTAGTATCTCGGAGCAACCGAGTCCCGCGCCACTTCAGGCCGCCGCGCATAAAATTCTCAGTGAACTGCACTGCAAACCTATTGGTCTTTACTTTTCTGCGCGGCACTCGGTCGCTCCTAAGTGTGCGTGTGGGGGATGCTATAAGATATTTTCTGTGTATGTATGTTGTCTATGGCCTACTTGATAATCACAGATACAAACATATATTAGAAGACTCAAGCTTTAATCAACAGCTGTTCGAAAGTTTTGTATGAAAAATATTTTATAGGATTCGGGTTCACGAACTGTTAAAATTGAATGCACTAAATTAGGATATTTAATACGTTTATCACAAAGAGCTGGTATTACATTAGAAAGATACATTCACTGTCTACAATTCAATAAGAATAATCTCGATTCTTGCTTCATTTAGTTCAATAAATCATTTTACAGACGGCCCATTTCAGTGTATAAGACAGAGTGGCAAATTCACACTTTGTTCAGAAAAAATAGAAAACAGACACTATTTTTTAATTCATGAGTTGTGTTAAATAGATAATTGAATTATGCATACAAAAACAAACACCTATGCCATTTTAACAAGCGAGTGCTTGAGAACAAACTTTTGTTAGCTTGAGAATAAACCATATTTGAATTTGGGTGCATATGGAATCAGCCACGGGAAATCGATTCGAGACATACAGGGTGTAACAGGACATACCTGAGGGATTTTAACCATCGATTCCTGAGCATATTTGGAGTAAAAAATGTACATGTCATTTTCATGTCCGATCACATTTTTTTTCTATTAAAAACAATAAAAATATTTTTCCATCACACGCCGCAACTGACTAGTTAAAAAGTAGCGCGTTTATAGCCTAGCGGACACTTGATAAGCATTGCGTCTCGTTCTAACAGCATATTTACCACACAAAACAGAGCGTATCGCTCACAAACATCAGGACGCGATAATTCCCATTGCGATGGGAACAGTAGTGCTGTGTAATTGAAAAACATATTTTTTGTTTTTAATAGAAAAAAAATATCGTCGGATACCAAAATGACCACTACATTTTTTACTCCAAATATGCTCAGGAATCTCTGGTAAAAATTCCTCGGGGGCGTCCTGTCACACCCTGTATTTTGATAAAATGGGAAGGCATTATATCAGCTTTTTATCAACGCAAATGCATCACGGGAAAGTTTGAAAATTTTTAAAAAAATGTTTTACGAAAGGTAGATAAATTAGCCATATTATGGCAAGCGATTGCTCAAGTCATTTTGGAATTTTGCCATAATTAAATCTTACTAAAATGACACCCAAATATTAAGGAAAATGTGTAAATATGGTGAGAGGAAAAGTCTGTTATAAGCCTTCTTGGTTTCCAAAAGATATAACATTAATTATTGAGACTCAAAATTATCTGTTCTTCATTTGACAGATCTTTTAAAGCTCAAGTTTGAACTGTTTGGTTGATTCGTTAGTAAATCTGACTGCTACTACATATTAAAATGTTGGTTATCAAATGAAAATAAGATAATGTGTGAGTTTTGTTTTATTTATTTGTATATATTATAATAATGATTTATTATTACAAATAGAATCTACAAATGCTTGAAAAAACAATAAAAAAAAAAAAAAAACAAATTTATTTCTAAAATATTAAAATATTTAATCTTTATTATTTGCTTTTATCTTTGTTAGCGGAGCTAATGAAATTGCACTAATAAAGCAATATTAAATCATAGTTCCATGCTCCGGTAATAATAAAAGCACTGAGAAATGTTGTTTTAACAATAAACAGAGATTGCCCCTAAAACAGATAATCATTTTACATTTATTTATAAAATTTCACAAAACGTTGACTTTTAAGAAATCTTAAGCAGATTTACAACAATAGTCCAAATGGGTAATTTAGAAAAGATTTTGTTTGGTAAAATTTGTCCTGAATTTAAAGAAAAGAAATTACAATACGAATAAAAGTAATGTCAATTTACATTTCCTCACATCGAGTGTATTGTAGTGAATGGATGTATGCAACTTGGCAGTATATTGGCTGCCAATAGAGAAACATAACAAGTAACTGTAACTATAACTTGTTACTTTATTAAAATAATACTATTTCAGATGTGAAAGCGGATGAGCGGAAATACGGATAAGAGGATGAATGGACAGTGGGCAGGACAGTCGAACAAGGACCAGTTTTAATACAACAATAACAAAGATGGGTTGGTTCGGATTCGGCACCAGGCTCGAGTCCTCCAATCGAATAGCATTGTATGTGACTGTATGATTCCCGTTATTTCTGAGACCGTTGGTAAGAGTATACACAAATTTACTACATAATAATTAAAGTTACAATTCTGAAATAATGTGACTTACTCGCATAATCTTATAAATATACAATCTTTCAAATAAAGGTCAGGGTTCCGTCTGTTGTAAAAAGTTATCCATGATTAATCTCCCATTCTCCATTCTCAACCAACCCACACTGTCCCTAAAATTAGTTTTCAGTTAAACCTGAAAATTGATTATGGTAAAAAATACATAAATTACTACTTAAATAAAAGAGAAGGTTGACAAAACATCACACCAGACAGTGTTTAGGTAGTTCAGTAGTGGCCTTTGCACAGGAGGACAGATATACATATAGTAATCTAAAGTAACGCGGACTGTCATCCAGAAGGATGATACTTGCTCTCGAGATATTATTAATTCAGGGCCGCCACCACCTGCGGTCCCCCTGCCACCAGCCCCCTGCCACCTAGTCGGTGAGTGAGACTAAGATAAGTATGTACATGCATCTCTGGACAGGGCCCGCCCACGGAAGTATGGAGAGTCTAGAGAGAGTCTCCCGAGTGTGGGTGACGAGAGCGGCCAGGGAGCCCAGGACACACAGAGCTCGCTACAACAATGCTCGTCCTATATTCATCTATCACCTACAAATTGCTTTATTTATTATACAATGTCAATAAATATCATCAAAAACACTTCTAAACAAACTCCTTCGTTATTAAAACATAAAATAAGGTGAGCGATACAAATTACATATTGTTAAAAAAAACTTCCTTTGAAAAATGATGATTATTGGGCATTACAAAACAGGCAGTAACAGTTCTCCAAGTCAAGGGGGAATACGGGTACCTAGTTCCGCAACAGAGTAAGAATATGTTTAGTCCGCACAAGCACTTCACTGTGGCTAGACAAACACCTTGGCCAGCGCATCCGCCCCGGCGCTAGCGATGTACGGCCGCGTGGGGTGGAACGCCACGTCCAGGATGCTCTCGTCAAACTTCCTGCGGTGTGCTGTGATCTCCTGCACGCACGTCTTATTGTCTAGGTTCCACAAGCGGATGGAGCAGTCGTGGCTGCCCGACAGCAGGAACAGGCCGTTGGGGTCCACAGCCAGGCTGGTCACGGCCTCCAGGTGGGCCACCATGGAGTGCGCCAGCTGCCCGCTCTCGTTGTCCCAGAAGCGGATGTGGCGGTCCTCGTGCGCCGTGATGGTGAGCGGGAACAGCGGGTGCGACACCACCTTGGCCGTGCCGCGCCCCTCGCCCTCCAATCGCATCACGGGCTTGCCGGTCTCCAGGTCGAAGATGACCGTGTGCGCACTCTCGAAAGAAGCCACGGCCCGAGTCCCATCCGCGGCAAAGTCCACACACGTGGGGGCGCCGTCCGTCTCGGAACGGAGGGTGGTGGTGAGAGGGTTGGCGTTGCCCGGCGACCACAACCGCACTGTTCCATCGGCCGAGGCAGAGAGCAGGCGCTGGCGGCAATGGGCCAGAGACCACACGGCGTCGGTGTGGCCGAGGAGGGCGGGGCCCATCACCTGGGGGTCGTAGGCATCGTACGGGTCGATGTTGGGTGAGGGCATGTTCCAGGTGCGCACGCTGCCGTCCAGGCCCCCCGACCAGAACTGCTGTCCGCCGGTGCCCATGGCCAGGCACAGCACCGGCCCCTTGTGAGCCCGGAAGGTGTACACAGGTTCCACGTCCAGACTGGCCGACTTCTTGGCAGGCACAGTCTTGTAAAGGTTCCACAGCTTAAGGGTGTGATCCTCTGAAGCGGTTATCAAAATTGGTTCTAAAGGATGGAATGAGAGTGCCCGTACCTGGAAAAAGTATTACTTGTTAGAAAAATTTATTTATTAATTAATTAAGTCCATAATAATGCACGCATCAACTCTCAGATGGATCCATTGAAGTTGGAATATCAGGGAAACATTTCAAGTCAGTCGAGGAGCATTAAACTTGTTAAAGAATAAGATAAATGGGTCGTTTTCAAATTATACGCAGGTAAACTTGTCCCCGAAGAAAAAAAATATTTAAAAAATAATAATACAAAGATCTTAACGATACAACAATTAATTTGTAAACTGTACTACATATTCAAGATGTTATAATTGAAAAATATTACTTAATAATATATCTATTTTATTATTTTTTAGTCATTTAGTGGTCATTCTTGGCAACAGTTGATTTTCATACATTTTTTGTGTTGTAAGTGCCGGTACAATATACATAGGCATGATTTATTTTATTTTCTGTTATGTACATGCATAAACATTCGTAGCGTATTTACTGGGGGTCCGTACGGACCACTTTGGAAACCACTGCACTAGATCAATGGTTGTCAACCTTTTTGAGCCTGCTTACCCCTTGACTCATACTACAAATTTGTTGCATCCTATACCCTCTATCTATATTGTGTACGACTTTGTATGACTTTGGGCATTTTTAACCAGTGATTGATTCTACAAGCGAAATTGAACAAATTTTGTTTTACGTCTTTTTATTTTGACGAAAAAAAGATTCACATTCTCCATTCACAGCTTCAAATTCACAAAGTGTGAGGATGAATTTTTTTAACCTCAAAAAATTTTGTGGAAAAAAGTTTCTCATGTGTCAGTAGTTAAAATAAAAGCCCGATTTCCTGTTACACGCTGTATAATCAATCTGTACAATAAAATGTAAACGCATGCATTAACCCGTAATAGGCCGGAAACGCTCATTTGCGCGCAGCTTTTAAAAAAATATTTCGAAATAAAAAAGTTTGTCTGCGATTTTGACCCTTCTATGTACAGAATTTATATGAAAACAAGGTCAGAATCGCTTGCGCCAACATCATTGATGATATGGCCACTAGTTTCATTCACCTGACAACACCAGATTATTTTTAAATGATTTTTATCTGTGGAATCGAAATGTCATTTTTGGCGCAAATTGAAGCTGTCAATATTGACGCGTGTTCCTCGACTAAAACATCATAAAACCTATTAATTTACGTAATTAACGCAAGTAATGTTGTTTTGGTGCATAGTTTATTGTTCTAGGAACGTGTTTCAGTCAATGAAATATACGATAGCTCAAAATTAATCAACAAAACATTCAATTCAAAATTCAAAATCGTGTTTTGTTACGAAATTTCCGTATTTTTCCTGGAATTTGCGGACCTTTGACAGGTTAACACGTTTAAACAATTTTTTTATATTTCTTATCATCACTCTTCATGACCTTTCTGAGGTGCTTCTGAGTTGGTTTCATTCTGAGTTGTGCGGTCACCTGTTGAAAGAATGCCAAAATAATAATTTTTCAAAATATTCAGACAAAATAAGAAAACTTATCCCTTTCCGACCGGCAAAAAATGTCAGAATTTTGATGGGCCTCACCAGTAAAGCTCTTAATTATGATTTCTTGGGGCTGGGCGACTTACTGGTTTAACCACGTGCGCTTGATGGCACCCTGCATATGCAGCTCCCGCACGATCGATCGATACCGGTGTTGTTCCCAAAAACAGATTTATTTGCTGAAAAGATTTTTTAAAAGACAAACTCACGCTCGTATGAAGCCGGTCGGAAAGGGTTATAGTAGCCTTTAATTATTGTTTTAAAGAACTAGTAAATTATGAGAAAGCATTTGAGATGTTCAGTTCTCCATTTGGTGTTGATGTTTTCACTGTTTCAGAAAAGTTACAAATGGAATTAATCGACCTATAATGCAAATGAACTAAAAATACATACATAACAACAAAATTTCCTAATATAAGATGTTTTGCCTGAAAAATTATTAGTGCCTTTGGATCTACATATGTTTGAGAAGTTTTTTTTTCCAAAATAAAATTTAATAAAAATAAAAACAGGGTGTCAATAACAGACGTAAATCTAGAAAACCAGTTAAAGGTGCAACTTCAACTATTGAAATAGATTTAGAAAAATGAAGTAAGCGAAAAGAAAGTCAAATCTCGCACTGAAAGGAGTGGTCATGATAATTGGTTTTATTTAAAATAAAAAATTTTATATTGTTTGATTTATGTGTCCTAATTAATAATTTTGATTGATAAAAATGTTAATTAACATAAAAATACATTTTTTTGGTTCAACGTGTTTTCTTTTCACATCTGGCTGTAGTATTGTACTTTCAGATTACCTCTGCATTCAAATTATTTAGAATACCTACAAAAAAAAAGTATTTATTTATAAAGTACATGTTACATAATTAAGTCATTTACATAGAGTAGATACAGTATGAAATTTGTTGGAATAAAAAAATGTTATTATTTTTGCATAATGTCTGTATGTGCGGCACTTGGGAAAATTTATGGTTGTCAATGCGGGCCGGGGTGCAATTTGGTTTGGACAGGGCTGGTCGCTACATGCAAAGCTCTGTCAGTTGTAGTGCAGTGACCGTTATTATTATGAACACGTCCGCAAGGGCGGGGGGGATCACAACACTAGCCAGGCGGCCAAAGGTAGTGCGTGTGTTTATTCCGCGTCCACTCTATTACCGACATTATTGGGTAAGTAATTAGTAATTTCTATATGAGTTTAGAATAATTTTGTAGTGTTTAGTGTGAATATCTTGTATAACCAGGAATTGCCCCGATCCATGTGATTTAATTGACATAAATCCTTAATAAACTATTAGATTTACCACTCTAGTTACCTACAACTTGTAACAGACTTGTATTCTTTTGTTCCTTATGCTACAGAATGTAAAATAAAACTGAAACTATGGGGCAACCATCGCCAGTAAAAAATGAGTTTGGAATAAAATTAAAAACTTTGAATCCAAGCTTATTTACCTGTGCAAAATTTGAAAACGACCCAAATAAGTCCTATAGTGTGCCCACTAAATAATTAGTAAAAGGAAAAACAGTAAGTTTAGTGTGTTAGACTTACCCCGTCAAAGTGGGACCTGAGGGTGTACTTGGCGTTCCACGTCTTGCGGAAAGACACCTTGGCTTGCACCAGGTTGTAGGGATCCGCCTCATTGGTGATGGATAACTGGGCCAGCTCCCCCAGCGCCAGGGATTCTTCCTCGCCCTCACGACCACTTCCTGCAAACAAACATGTGTTAATACGGTCATCCTCCATTCCTACTTGTTCCAGTCATAATATCCCTGTATACTCACTAGCCCACCTTCACTAAATCAAAACATACGTTCTCTCAACAAGAATTACGATGAACTCGACATCCTAACCAACACTTTTACTACAGATTTTAATATCATTATTCTTACAGAATGTTGGATTACAAACGCCTTCACCCAGAAAAATAAACAAAATTACACCCAGTACCACACATCAAATAATAAAAAACAAAACAACGGTGTTGTGGTCTATCTTCATAACAACCTTAGTAGTTTAGTTTCTGAAATTTTCATTGATAACTCAAACTGTTTACAAATAATCGTCAACCAAGAAACATGTATACTTGCACTATACAGATCACCATCCACCCATGATATCGCACCATTCATATCTTCCCTTAATAGTCATCTTAATAAATTAAATTCCTTTAAAAATGTAATAATAGCCGGTGACCTTAATATTAATCTACTGCCTAATGGTCACCCACAAAACCACAATTACCTTTTGATGCTGATGCAACATGGTATCTTTAGTACTATTAATACCCCCACTAGGGTAACCAATAATTATGAGTCTTGTATAGACCACATTATGGTAAAATCAAAACATCATATTAAAAGCATAGTCTACGAATCCTCCATTACGGACCACTACACTACTTTACTAGGCCTGACTACACCAACTCCAAATTTGCCTACTCAACGCTACTTCACAATTAAGAATATTGCCTATGACAACATAAAATCATGTTTAGATGAACAATCATGGGAGCATTTAAGGAATATAACGTCAACAGATAAAAAAAAAACTAAAAACTTGGATAACCCAAAGCATCTTAAATTGTATTAAAAAAAGAGATAAGTTACACAAACAAGTCAAACTCAACCCTTCTGATACTACTCTCTACTCATTCTACAAAAGATATAGAAATCTATTCACACAAATTATACGAAAAGCTAAAGAGCTACACTTCAAAAATAAACTGATAGAATCCAATTACGATCCCAAAAGTGTATGGTCAATACTAAAGGAAAGTACTTGCACTCATAAATTCGATGATGAGAATATCAAAAATATTGTCATTAACAATGAAGAAATCCTCTTCCATGACAATCCTACACTAGTTTTAAATTACATTAACAATCATTACACAAATATTGGAGGCCTTCTGGCCGAAAACATTACAAGTACTGTGGCAGAGAATCTACATTCATCTATCCAACAAGATACTCCTAACTCCAATAATGATATACAATTTAAACTCCAAACCATCTCATGTGATAAGACAATTAAAATAATACAATCATTAAAGAATAGCTCTGCTGCAGGTACTGACAACATAGACGCTAAAACCATTAAAACTCTAAGTGACCAACTCCTCATTCCACTTACATACCTGATAAATCGTAGCCTAAAAGAAGGTATTTTCCCTAGCTGCTTAAAAAACGGACTAGTAATTCCTATCTATAAGTCAGGACCTAAAAATGACATCAACAACTACAGACCTATCACTCTTCTAAATACTATGTCAAAAATTCTGGAAAAAGCCATCAAAGAACAGCTCACTACCTAGAAACAAACCATCTACTCTCGAAGAACCAGTATGGCTTTAGAAAGCACAGAAATAGACAACACGCTTTAACCTCAGTAACAGACTTTATTAACTCTAACCTTGACTCAAAGAAAAAAGTAATTTCAATATACCTAGACTTATGTAAAGCCTTCGATACAATTTCTCACAACATACTTTTTAAGAAACTTATTAAACTCGGCATAACTGGAAATGAACTTAACTTACTGAAAAGTTTTATGTCAGAGAGAACTCAACAAGTCATTATCAACAAAGTGGAAAGTGAACCCCTTCCGATCAGTTACGGAGTGCCCCAGGGTAGTGTTCTAGGTCCCATAATGTTTCTTATCTACATCAATGATATCTGTGAACTAATTACAGAAGGCAACATTGTGACATTCGCTGATGACACCGTAATACTTTGTCAAGCTAACTCATGGATCAAGGCATTCCTCAAAGCTGAGAAAAGTCTTGCTGTCATGAAACAATGGCTCAATGAAAACAAACTTACTCTAAATACAAAAAAAAAAAACTAAATTCATAACACATAGTATAATTCAAAGGGGTCAACCTCCTCCAACCTTCGCTCTGAAAATACACGACTGCTCCCAACCCTTCTCAACATGCAATTGCGAAATCATAGAAAATGTCAAACAAATAAAATATCTAGGCGTCATAATTGACGAAAACCTACGCTGGAATGACCACAATAACTTAATTACATCCAAGCTTAAAAAAATCATGTATCTCTTAAATAATATAAAAAACATCTTCCCTCGCACAATACTAAGATCTATTTACTTTGCTCTTTCCCAATCTTTAATCTTGTATGGTCTTCTGTCTTGGGGAAGTGCAAGTAATATTTCTCTAGATCCACTAGAAAAAGCACAAAAGGCAACAATCAAACTAATTCTTCAAGTAGCATATGATACAGACTCTGAAAAAATTTACAAGATGCTCGACGTTTTGTCAATCAGACAACTCTACGCTAAATCGTCTATTCTTCATCTCTTCAAATTCAAACTACATATCCCTTTACTTTCTCAGTCCTCAATAACAAGCCGGTCTTCAACAAACCTAACACTCAACATCCCGCTAAAGCACACGACCCATGGACAAAGATCCTTTAACTACTATTCCATCAAACTATATAACTGCATGCCACCTTCTTTGAAACAATATGCTGATTATCCACCAACAAATAAACTAAAAAAACAAATCACAGACTGGATAAAAACTAAAGGAACACTATTCTTCCAAAACCTATTTACTCCAAACCAAACATAAAAATTAATTTGGTATTTAAATTATACCACTAGATCTACAAAATAATCCATAACTACATTCGTTTTAACCAATTACTTACAGTTGCTGATCGTATTTCACTCTACTACCTACTACGTTTCATATTAAGAATATTTTTTGTTTTACTTCCATCTTATGTCATTACATTTATATTAACTGTATGTCATTGTATTTATTAACTGTATGTAAGAGCATAGAAATAAATACATAAATAAATAAAAATAAATTCATATTCACTACCACTAAATGTGAGTTATATGGAAAAAAAAAAACCTATGCAAGTCGACTAAAAGAAATACCGGAATCGAAATATTCATTGATTATTAAAAGTGAAAACACAAATATGACATCAGACGCGATAAAAGATTAAATCATCAAAAAAAATAAAAATAGCAAATCTAGGTATTGCAGTAAATGGAGTTCGCAAAGCCGCTCAAAATAAACTGATAATATCTTGCCCTACTAAAGTCCACGCAGAAAAATTAACAGATGAAATAAATAAATTGCTCAAAAAAAATATGGTTGCCGAAGAATTAAAAAAGAAAAACCCCAAAATATTCGTAAGAAATGTACAGGCAGATCTGACAGAAGAAGATATAATCGAGGCTTTAAAAACCCAAAATGATGGTATCAAAGATATTATGGATTATGATACAAAAAACACTATAAAACTAATAAAAATGTTTAAACCTAAATCACAAAATGGACTAACAAATTATATACTGGAAACCAGCGGAGCACTGAGGTCTTACCTCATTGAAAAGGAAAAAATAAATATAGGATTCAGCAGAGTACGAGTGGTAGAGTGGTAGTAGTAATTTGGACACACTGCACTGAAATGTTTGAGTAAAGATAAAAGCGCGACCTGCTTACATTGTGCTAAGGATCACGAATGGAAGGAATGCCCAAACAAAATCTCTGAAGAAAATGTAGCAACTGTATATATCAAAACACTACTTTCAAGATGACCCTTAACACTAATCATAAAGCAAACGAGACAAACTGCACTTACTTTAAAAAGATGATGTATATCGCGCAAAGTCGCATCGATTATGATTAGGTATGTTTTGTATGTATTTTTATTCTAAAAAACAAAATTCAATGCTTTTAACCAAAACTCTATTTAAATACTTAACCTCTTTTTCTGTTAAGCTCAATAATATATGTCTTCTACTTACGAAATATGAGTATCTCATATCCTTGCAATTTTTTTTTATTCTCTAACTATATTATATTCTGAATTATTGACCGGTAACCACAGTGTTAACACGCTAGTATTGAAATGTATGTTGATGTTAGTCTATCCTTTGTTTACTTGTACATGCAGAAAAAATATTTATTGTTGTCAATTATTAAACCAAATATGTTCTGATCAAAACCAAAATCTAACTATGAATATATTGTTAATGCTTACTGCTATAAAAACATTGATATTTATAATTTGCCTTTATAAATCTTCACACATGTTTACATACTATTCCCGCATATTTAAATATTATTCAGTATGGGTGATTTGAACGGAGATTTTGACATATCAGAAATTGATTATGAACGTACTCACAATTTTGAAAATTGGTCAAATAAACATGTATTAGGAATTAATAATATAACTGCCATTAACCTTAACATTCGATCCTTATCAAAACATTTTGATACTTTCCTCCTAACTATTTCTAGTTCTTTGCGAAATATTGACATAATAACGCTATGTGAAACGTCGATAAATGAAAATAATGTAAATCTATACAAAATATCGGGTTTCAACTCTTACTATTTTTGTCGTACAAAAAGATCGAGTGGCGGAGTTATTGTATACGTGAAGGATCATCTTACATTCGAAAAAATAAATATAGTAACAACTAATTTTGAATGCGTTTACGGCACTATTTCTATTTACAAACATAAACGTATTCATCTATTGGTAATGTATAGACCTCCAAACACAAATAAAAAATTATTTCTCCATGAACTGGAAACCATATTGGGCAGTATTGACATTAAAGAATCCATTTTAATACTTGGCGATACGAACATAAACATTTTAAATGAACTCAAACCGATTGTAATCCAATAGGAAAACCTAATGGCCAACTTCGGATTGGTCAAAACTATTAACGATGTGACACGAGAAGCAGTATTGTCAAACTATATAACGGCTACTTGTCTAGACCATATCTATATAAGAGAGAGGGAGACCATAGAAATCAGTTCGTGCGTATGTGAAACAATGATAGCTGACCACTACCTAATTGCAACGACGATTTATTTCTCTACCTACGACATACACACTTCTGACAAATCGCACACTGAGTACTATACTGCACTCTCTGAAAAAAAAGTTTATCTATTTATCTCAATCACTGATTGGAATGAAATGCTAAAATTATCTGGACCAAATGTATTGTACGAAGAAATGAAATCGAAATTTAAAAATGTTTATGAACTAAGTAACATCACAAAATTTAATAAAAAATATCGCAATTATCAAAAAACTTGGATGAATGATAGCCTCATTGAAAATATACAAACACGAGATACTCTTTGGAGGAAATGGAAAAACTCACCTAACAACAAAAAATATGAAATCGATTTCAAAAAATACATAAATAAATTAAATAAACAAATAATAAACACAAAAAAATTATACTATAACTATAAATTTAATCACTGTTTTAAAGACATTAAAAAAACATGGAATGAA
Source organism: Limnephilus rhombicus (assembly GCA_929108145.2). Lineage (NCBI taxonomy): Eukaryota > Metazoa > Arthropoda > Insecta > Trichoptera > Limnephilidae > Limnephilus > Limnephilus rhombicus. The sequence goes on along the minus strand of OV815271.1, from coordinate 21,794,345 downwards.
ATTAATAAAACTTTAGGAAGGAAAGATAAATCTGGTTGTGATGAAGTCATATCAAAATATTTCTTAACCGGTCAGCAACGTAAGCAGATATATGCGTTAAAAATACGACAGCAGTCAAGTACAATAAGCGTGTTTACACGTCAGCGCGTGTGTCTCCATAGAAACCGTTATAACTCCGTTATTGTTTTAGTTACATCCGTAAAATAAAAAGTGAAAGGTCGATAGTGAATCATGCTGCACATCTCTATTCAAGTTGTCCATAGAAATACATAAAAAGAACATTCTGTCAGACGCGCAGTCTGACACATAATTTATACCGCCGAATTTCCTACGGGCGCCCGACATTGTTAATTTCTATTAAATATTTTTATATGAAATGATAAAAAAGTGAGGTGACAAAAGTGTTTATTACACATTTATACAATAGAATACGTATTGTTGTTTACATAATCTGTGATTTTAGTACCGTTTTCACATAAAAACATCACGTGAGTCATTTTCACATTTTTTTAATGTTTGCATTCTAAAATTTAATATTTACAAATGTTAATATTTATTTGTAATATAATAATTCGAAAGCTTATTTTGTAACCTGTCTAAAACAGTTTTTACTATTCGGCTACGTTCAGAAATGTTTCATTTATAGAGCTTTAATTGTGAAGCGGTTATAACTAAAAGTTTTCGTAAAATGTCATTTCGTTTAAGACACCAAAAGCTAATATTCTCGAAAATTCGGAGGGGTTAATGTACTACCGAGCGCCATCAGTTTAGTAGGTACCAGTAGGTACCCATAATCTAATCTCAATCTGTAAGAAATACAACAATATTGTTCTTTCAAAATCTGTATAATTTTGTGTTATTTTGTTAACTTGTATAATTAAAGTTAACCTCAACACAGGCTTGTCCTAGTGAGGTAACAAATTGTATTGTAAACATTTTTACCTGCAGTGTAAAGAAACAATAAATAAATAAATTAGATTAGATAATTAGATTATGCAAACAACAATATTTATTCTATTGTATATATGTGTAATAAACACTTTTGTCACCTCACTTTTTTATCATTTCATATAAAAATATTTAATAAAAATTTAAAATGTGGAGCGCGGTGGAGCTACCGGTAGCAAATTTGCGCGGGTAAATATTTTTGTCAACTACACGATTGACAGCTGATTCCTGTTATGTATTTCCATAGACAACTTGATAGAAATGTGCAGCTTGATCTACTATCGACCTTTGACAAAAAGTCTAGGGATGTAACTAAAACAATAACAGACTCGATTTCTATGGAAATACACGCGCTGACGTATAAACACGCTTATTGTACTTGACTGCTGTCCTATTTTTAACGCTTATATCTGCTTACTTTGCGGAGGGGTTAATGTAGACTTTTAGGGTGACCATAGTTTTGAGATCTGATTTAAAATAAAATAAAATAAAGTTTTTTTGTTTCTTTGTTTTAAGGAATAAGTAGTGAATAATAAATATATGTATATAATTTAACATGCTATAGATTTGTCAAGAGGAAGATGAACAAAAACGGTTCAAACAAAAATAATACTATTTTAGCTTATTATTATAAACATACTCATTTAGCTAATAATTTAGAAAGGACAAAGTAGAGAAAAGTATATAAGAGAAAATTATAATAATTATAATTTTATTGTTTCGTGTTGTTTTTGGAAACTGCACTGTTTATCATTAAAATAATTAGCATTATCAATTGTTCGAATTGTTATTTTTAAATCTAATAAATGCTAAATAATAATTCAACATTATTTTTACTTTTAAACTTTTAAAGACTGTCGTTAAAGAATTTGCGATACCCGTGGACTGGTATTTCAAATTCTCATACATATGCGTAAATTATAGATGAAGCTCATCTTTTAGGCACGCGATCGGTTGGAATGTATACATGACACTCGTCTAAAAAGGGTTAAAATTAATTTTAAATATTATAATATTTTATCTCCTTAAAATGCTGCACATACCTATTATACTAGAAACCCGTTAATTCGAAATCCACGGGACTTCAAAAATAAAATTTCAAATTAACAAATTACCACGTAAGTTTTAAGATTTTCACGGCCAAAAGCATTTTCGTTATTTGTTTTTGGGGTGTTATGCCGTGTTGCGCTACCTCCTTCTTTAGCCAACGTTTCGGACATCGTTGCAGTGTCCATCATCAGGGCAGATCCGGCAGACACATCTACCGGATCTGCCGGATCTGCCCTGATGATGGACACTGCAAAGATGTCCGAAACGTTGGCTAAAGAAGGAGGTAGCGCAACACGGCATAACACCCCAAAAACAAATAACGAAAATTACCACGTAATTCAAAATTTTACTAAAAAAAAAAATCTTAAAAAATCACCGAAATTGAGTTCCTCAATTATTATGCCCGATCGACATAGATCTCTTGTCAGATTTGTGTGATTTTCAACATTTTGTAGGAAAAAAAAAATCTAACTGGCCGAAAAGTAGGTGTTCAAAGTAATTTCGTTATAATAAGACATATTCCCATGTAAATCGAAATGTCACGGCCTCCCTCTCATTGCGGTGCAAGGGGATGGGTCAAGAGAGTCCGGCTGGAGATGTAAATGTTATGTCTCCCTCAATCAGTCTCTGTCACGCAACACAAACCTCAACCCATGAACAGGGCACCCCTGCTAAGTCACCAAAAGTAGCCAACCACTTGGCCTACGGCAGGGGTGTTAGTTATCGAATAAATGGTTCCCAGGGCGGCTACCAAAATAAATTAGGAGTGCAACCGCATAAATCGAAATTTTACAGGATTTTACTGCTACGCTGGCCTGTCAGATTCAGATTTACGAAAATATTCATCAAAATTTTCATGCACTGATCAAATGTTTTTTCCTATTACGAATTAATTAATAAAACTTGTAGTCTTGGTATTCGGTCCGACGCACGGATCCGGATACTTTCTCCCTCACACGTATTGTGTGTTCTGGAATTAAGGGGGCTCTACTGTAATAATGTAATTTAGCAAACCTCCTTCTTTCCAAATGATTCCTTTATTATCTTGTCTAACAGCCTCTTCTTCTTCTCGGGTGAGGAGGTTCAGCTCGTTGAATACCTCTTCGGCTTCTGCATCCACTTCATCTAAAAATAATACTTTTATTAGATACAGCAATAATTGATATAGGGTGAGTTGGGGTAAATCCAGATTTGGGGAAGATCGAAAAATGCGATTTTCGCAGTATTCTGGCAACCTGTGAAATGCGCCAAAAGCTCTAGAGGAGCGCTATTTCATTATGCTTCACACTTCCTTCGGTCGGCTCGAGGCGGCTCAAGTGTTAGGTTGTGAGGCGCGTTTTTTAAAGAGGTGCAATTTCGCGGAAAATTGTGAGATAATCGATCTTACCCCCATCATAAATATCTACAGATCCAGGTAAACTATCGAATTGATTTCAAATTCATTGTGTATTTTTTTTAGATAAAATATAGTTTAGGAAGGCTCCAGTGCCTAATCTGCTTCGGTTTCGGCTGTAGCTTTCTTTTCGATCTTCCCCCTTGACATATTTCCCGGGGGAAGATCGGAATATGACCCTTTCAATCTTACCCCTTTTTCGGTTTCCATCAAATAGCCACATATTCCCAAACTTCAAGAGGTTCGTGTGGGCGTATTTGTGGTGGTGGTGGTGCTAGTGCAGGAACGAGCTAAAGTCACCACGCTGCGCCGGGCGGACGCCGCTATTCCCATATGCAATAATGCGAGTATTGATTACAAAGATTAAGAAAATTCATATTAGACTGTTTATAAAAATGATTTAATAGTAAAGTTTTAAAAATATGTAGCTTTTAATTTTTTCAAGGTTTTGTTATGCCGCGGAAGTACTGCAGAAAAGCACTGCAAGCTATATGTTACGCACAAGATGATGTTTTATCTGCTATTGAAGACATAAATAAAGAAGATCTAACGAATGATCTAAGAAGTGAAATATCAGTTTTTCCTCTTCATGACCGCTATAAAGGGAAAACAGGTTCAAAGAGTGATACCCTTGGAAGACCAAATTATTTATTTCAGATTCATAATTTTCTACTAAGTGGGCATTAAAAAAATATCTTCTGCAGATCTTGTTTCCAAAACACTTTGAGAACACTTTCCCGATCTTACCCCGTAAGGGGAAAGACCGGTATACCAACATTATAAATGGCCTGTTTTTGTTGTACAGGGTCTTTCATTAAGAGCTTCCCATCTTTAAATTTAAATAAAACAGAGTGTGTGTGAGATATCATTGAATTTTTTTTTTCATTTGAAAGGCCTATTGATGCCATTATGTATGGAATATAACATCCTTCAAATGTCCGCCTCTTCTCTGGGTGGCGCGCATACGAAATGTCCTAATTTCCATGACTCTGGCGCATGAATCACGCTGAATATGACCGATGGGATGGGTTATGTTGGCTTTGAGGGCTGTGGTTTGTGGCTTATTCGTATTGACCTGCAACTTAACCCGTCAAAGGCCAGGAATTCCAGGAAAAATACGGAAATTTCGTAACAAAACACGATTTTGAATTTTGAATTGAATGTTTTGTTGATTAATTTTGAGCTATTGTATATTTTATTGACTGAAACACGTTCACAACACAATAAACTATCTACCAAAACAACATTACTTGCATTTATTACGTAAATTAATAGGTTTTACGATGTTTTACTCGCGGAACACGCATTTATTGCGACAGTTAAAATCGCGGCAAATTTTGACAGCGCATTGTCATAGACGAAATCGTTTTAAAAATATTCGAGGATTGCAAGGTGAATGAAACTTTAAGCGTCTCCGAGAGTAATGATGGCGCAAGCGATTCTGACACTGTTCTTCATACAAATTCTGTACATAGAAGGGCCAAAATCGCAGACCAAAAGTTTTTTGTCGGAAATATTATTCAAATATTTGAATTATTTTCTCGTGTATGCGCATATGACGCGCGCGCCGGCGCGTCTCCGGCCTGTCACCGGTTAAAGAGATCCAAGAGCGTCCAATGCATTCCGAAAAATTCACAGTTTGGTGTGGATTTTGGGCTGGCGGCGTCATCGGTCCATATTTCTCTGAGAATGACGTTGGCCAGGCCATCATCGTCAATGGCGAGCGCTATAGGTTGATGATTACCAACTTCTTTTGGCCTGAATTGGATGATATGGACACCGACCACTTGTGGTGTCAATAGGACGGCGCTAAGTGCCACACAGCTCATGTCACAATGGACATCCTGCACGAGCGATTTGAGGGCAAGGTCATTTAATGTGGAAGTGATGTGAACTGGCCACTCAGATTGTGCGATTTGACCCCATTAGACCTTTACTTGTGGGGTTTTCTTAAGTCGCAGGTCTATACAAATAAGCCGCAAACCACCATTGACAGGATTATGGATCACGTAAGTGTATAATATATCTGTTTGTTTATTTGTGTTAGTGAGTCATTGCTATGCACTGGCCGCTCGCCAGTTCCAATTACTATTCTGTCTGTTTATTATTTATCTCAAAAGTAGATTACGGGACACACTTGAGGATAACTATTGTATGAAGTATGTAGTATAGATATCAGTAATTACTCTCTAATATAAACAAAGCCCTTAAGGGCAAGGACAATGCTATAAAGAATAATTTAAATGACAAGTTAAAAAACACTGAAATAGCTTGACGTACGATAGTGAAATAATGTTTTTGTTTGGGCAGGCATGCTGCCGCTACCGGGTTCGCTGCCGGCGGCTCCGGCCGGAGCCATGAGTAGTATGTCTGCACAAACATCATTTTCCTGCCGGCACTCGCGGCGGATGGTTGTTTTTGTAGCTGGCGTTGTTGTTAAAAATTTTACCAACATTTTACAGCAATCGGTTTTAAAAAAAAAATTAGGTTATTGTTGTATTGTTGTAAGTGAAAAAATGACTCAAATTTACTATCCAGACAAAAACTCTCCCTTGACGAGAGTATGATATTGTGGTGTGGGCAATTGTTGTTCAGACAATACATAAAGAATTAACACCAAAAGTATGGTGTGAAGCTGTATATGTTGGCGGAACCTGATGGAACCATTTTGAAATTTCATGTGTACGGGGGATCGGCTGATGCAGATGTAGGTGGAAAGGGTCATACAAGGGTCAAGCAAAGTAGTCATGAAATTGATCGAAGGTAATATGAATTGTGGTCACGCGTTGCACATGGATAACTATTATAATAGTTACCGTTGGTGAACAATCTGCTTGAAAAGGATACCTACAGCACAGGAACATTGCGATCAAATTTAAAAAACCTTCCTGAAGATGTAAAAGAGAAGAAGTTGAAAATGGGGGAGGTCATTTCAAAATTCGGAAATGGGGTATTTCCACAAACGAGGAATTCTGTTGAAAATGCACGGAATATTTCAAGATTATTTTTCTGATTTTAATAATCCTACTAAAAATGTTTGATTTTTATGTTTTCATTCAATATTATTGATTTTAAAAACGATCTAAAACTGATCAAATCAAAATGGCCCATGGTTGGGAAATGGGCTTGTGACGTCACAAGTGTCGCTAAGCTGAACTAGCATAAATAAACACTGTCAGTGAGCGTCCTCACTCATGACGTCACACAATAGCCACGCCCCAAAATATCGTTTTTGCGGTAATTCCAAAATGGAAAACTTTAACCGGTAAAGACATTAGAGCGTCAAAAGACGAAAATATAACAATAGCCGTCGAGACATTAGAGCGTGTTTTGACGTAAACGCGCGAGTTTTTACAAAAATTGATTTATTTACATCACTAGTTCACGGATTACCGTGGAATAAAAAACGGGATATCGATAATGAACAACGCTACGTGTCTGTATTCAAAAATATCTATGGAACATAGAAATTATTTTTCTATGCGTAATTGAACGTCCATCTTTTCTAACGAATATTCGTATCAATTCGCATAACATTGCTGCACGCCCTGGTCTGACATTTCTACGAAATTTACACGAAAAATAATCAAAATGGAAAAGTAAGTGTTTGTCTTATTGTTGAGATATATATTTGCCACTCTTTCATCATATATTTAGTTGGTTTGAAGTGTTTTTTCTTGTAAAAATCGTTATTTTACTGCACACTTTCATGTGGTTGGAATTTTTCATCGCGTTGAATGGACTCTTCCGTAAAAAATGTCCGCCATTACCGCTTGAAATTGTATATTTTCATAAAAGCATGTATTCTATTGCAATATCTATCAAAAACATTAGTAATTTCATGACAAAATTGTTATTTTTAAACGTTTTTATGAAATATTGGCTACGAATGTAAAAAAACTATAGTTTGACATCTCGAAATCACTAGTGATGTAACTTCCAATTTTGCTGAAAAATTCGAATTCGAAAATTTTTCTTTGCGAACTGATATTTGAGTAAACCATTATAATTTTTCTACGGATAGCACATGGAACCCATCGGAGCCGATGCCAGCTTGGGCGCGGAAGGAACTCGACGTGGAGGGTGAAGATGATGATGACCTAATGTCCACTGGAGCTGATAGTGATAGCATTGGAGAGATGAGTGAGGCCAACGAATCCGACGTCGAGGACCCAAAAGAGACATTTGACGAGGTGATTTATATAATTAAAATCAATACTTTGTGTAATGTTTATTTTTTTATTCCGCCAATAAAATAAAATGTTTTTCAATTTTTTTTTCAGGCTTCTTCGTTTTTTTCGAGCGGCGAAGAAGCTCGTCAAATGGTCTTCTTGGATTCGTTGGTGGCTCCTGCTGCCCAAGGCTCCAGTGGAGATCAGGCAAGCAGCGGTGGACAAGGTATATACATTGTAATAAATAAATATATACATAATATCTATATAATTTTATTTAAATTGTGCTGTCTTTACATCATATTATACAAGTAGTGTGTGTTTGCGTTGTGTAATAGTTTTGCATTATATTTTCAGAATCGATTGAGCAGATTGAGCAGATGGAGCAGATGGAGCCATGGGTCATGGGATTTTTTTTTGTTCTGGTTTTTTGATTGTTACATTTAAAATATTCATACTGGAAAAAAATGTTGAACGAATTCCACAAGTTTCACTTCTAACGTGGCGTGGCGTAACGTGTTTTTTAAAACATTGTTACATTTAAAATATTCGTACTGGAAAAAAATGTTGAATGAATTCCACAAGTTTCACTTCTAACGTGGCGTGGCGTAACGTGTTTTTTAAAACATTGTTACATTTAAAATATTCGTACTGGAAAAAAATGTTGAATGAATTCCACAAGTTTCACTTCTAACGTGGCGTGGCGTAACGTGTTTTTTAAAACATTGTTACATTTAAAATATTCATACTGGAAAAAAATGTTGAATGAGTTCCACAAGTTTCACTTCTAACGTGGCGTAACGTGTTTTTTTTTTTGTATTAATTAAATGTGAAAATATGATACATTTAAAATAATTGTACTGGAAAAAGATGTTAAATGAATTCCATAATATATGATTTCCAAAATATAATATGAATAAAATATTATTTTACTTTTTTGTTTACAATTGTTGTCATTTTATAATTAAAAAAAATATAGCTTTATATATCATGTGTTTTTATTTTTGTCTACCTATATTCAAAAAATATAGCTTTATATATCATGTGTTTTTATTTTTGTCTACCTATATTCAATAACTTACAATAAATTTGAAATAAAATATTTCTTTCGAACTGTTTCTCCAGCGCAGTTCGAATCAACTAAAAAGGTTGGCCCCATCACTATTCGTTGCTGGCTTCACGTCGGTTTAAAAATGCCAACTTGCTTGTCGGTTGTTGATAGCATGTGACAGTTTGGCGCGTTTTTTATCACAGTGCTTATCAAAATTACTAAGTGTATATTTAAAAATTTTCAGTAGATTTCAACACTTGTATATAATTCATCCTGTGTACTAACGTTTTAGTGTAAAAACAACAACTAAATGATTAGTTTTAGTGTGATTTCACGACGTTTTAAATATGTCCATATTTTTGAGGTTGCCGTGAATTTATATGAAAAAATAATTGATTTGTGTGATAATTAATAATAATTGGGTATATCCGTATATATACGAGCATAATGCATCTGTTGAAATCGATTGCCGTTGTAATTACGTTTTATAATAATTGAAATAAAATATTTTTGTTTGCTCCGTGTTCAGTGACAAGTTCGTAATTTATATTATTTTGTGTTTCGAAAATGATTTTTTTTTAAATATTTTAGTTTGGACGGATAATATTTTGAGGTGACAGAAAGTTTTTAAATATATTTCTACAATAAATAAACTGTAATTTTTTTACGTTACTGCAGAAAAAAGTTCATTTTCAACATTTTCAAATAATGGTAAGCGATTTTTTAATATTTTTGACGTTTTCATAAAAAATATATATATTTGAAGGGTAAATATTTATTTATAATAATATAATGTGATAGTGCATTTCATAATCTTTCCAAAACAGTTTTTAGGATGAGGCTACGTTTCCCAAAACGTGATTTATGACGCTTTTAGTAAACATCGTGAATAATACCAACATTTTAATTTTTTGACGGTTTGCAATGTCACACCTACTATGCAAAATAGATTTTTTGAGAGGTTAACTCGCTGTAGAAAATTTATTCGTCAACATAAAAATAAAATAAAAATGCTGTAATCATCGTAATTTTTTGCTTAATTTTTTTAAGCAATAAAAAAAACACGTGGAAATACCCCATTGTGTGCATATTGGAAAGTGGAAAGACAAAAGAGATGTTATGTACATCTCAACGGAATTTGAAAACAAATTTGTCACTTTTCGAAACAAAAGAGGGCAAGAATCCCAAAAGCCATTATCTATAGTCGAATACAATAGATATTTGTCTGGAATAGATCGACAGGACCAGCTAATGGATTTTTATCCATATGAACGAAAAACTATCAGATGGTATAAGAAAGTGTTCATTCACACACCTCAGATACTTTTGATGAACTCATACAAATTGTACAATAGATATTTTGGTAAAAGAAAAATATCACTCTACGACTTCAGACTGTCAATAATCCAAGCACAACTTCCGCCATCATCACAACCTGTTACACGTCAGCCTACCACATCTCCTCGTAGAATACAGCTAATATCCAATAAATGTCCTGATAAACTTACTTCTGAAAGGATAAAGCGCAAGAGATGCCGATTATGCATGAAAAAAGGAAGAGGAAGAAGGCAAAGAAGATACCACCATATTGATTGCACAGATAAACCTGGTTTGTGCGTTGAGTGCTTCAATGAGTACCACAGTACCAAATATGTTTTCTTTGTTCATGAGATGTATATTACTTTCTTTATTTTATTTCATTTGATTTGCTACTTGTATTGTTACGTTACAAAGTAGCAAGGTTCTTCCCTAGGTTCACGGTCCCCCCATTCTACGCAAGATATAGTTTCGGTAGATTCCCGCACTACGGGAGTCGACACGCGCAGAGCCCGGCGCAAGCATTCCAGTCCTCCGCTGCCAGCCGGCAAGTGAGCAGTGACCAAAGAGAGCGCTCTAACGCGCACTCGAGAACCTAAAAACTCGCTATGTATTTTATATTGTGAATTGTGCAACCAGAAGGTATGCTGACCACCGCATTTCCTGCTGCGTGAGTAGAATGTACCCTTACCCTCTTTTGTGTGCTACGTCCCGCTCTTAAAGCCAGCAACGCGTGTGGAGAGATTGAGAGAACAGTCCCTGTTTAGTTAGGATATTAAAGTGCTAACCATGTGCATGTGAAGTGTGCCCATATGGCAATTGTAATAACCCTGTCTCCTTCTAATTGAATAAACCCTTTACGTGCAATACTGTGTTCTGATTGAGGAAGGAGACCCCGGAGATTGTGAGGAAAGGAGGAGGAGGAATACCCAGCGAACAACAAACACTCGCCCTGGTTTTAAGAGAACCTTGCTTGCGCCGACTGTCCTGAGCTAGCATCGTTGGCCAATTAATTGCATGTCCTTTCCAGGTTTGGTTTGGCTAGTGGCCGTAGGCCAGCGGTATGCCAACACTGGCGCCGTATGCCAACACTGACGCCAACAGTATTTTAGTAATTATTTGTACGAAAGACAAATTTTTTTTTGTCTATTTATGTTTGATTTTTATCAAAATAAAAAGTAGAGAGTAAAAAGAGTGTGACTAAACGGACGAAACTGCTGGCACCTGCTAAGTGATTTTCAACCATGGTCCGGCCGGAGTTGTAATTTTTTTTGTTTTTTTTTTTTTAATTTCCACTGAAAAAAAAACTTTTGAAACGATATATTATTGTTGTAAGTATATTTAAAAACTAAAAAAATATTTGGCTTATTTAGTTTATTGTTCTAGGAATGTGTTTAGGTCAATAAAATATGATAGCTCAAAATTAATCCACAAAACATTCAATTCAAAATTGAAAGTGGTGCTTTGTTAGGGAATTTTCGTGTTTTTCCTGACTTGTGACAGGTTAACCATCAAATATGTTCCAACCTCTGTCAGTTTTAATTCAGGTCTGAAAGGGTTAAAGTGTACTAAACAAAAGCAAATAAGAGGTTTTAACTTTTGACAAAAGATAATAACTTATTTATTTGTTTATTTATGTCGAAATTGAGCACTTTACACATTTAACATTTTTATTAGTACGGTATGCATATCAATCGTCGATCAAATATCGATCGTCCAGTTGATTATTCAGATATCTCCAAAAAATCGCAATTTGAGTTGAGTATGCAGTTATATGTGTTAGTGTTAGTGTCCCCTCTATCTGGTACAAAACTCAGATTACTCATAAACACCACCAACATGTATTGTAAATGCACTAAACCTTGTAGTGAATTAAACTAAATATTGATGGCTTCTGGGTTACCAGGAGGATATTACTAGTAGGTATTACTATTATAACACGTGCTTGTGCTTAGCATGGTGGTCGAAAAATTCTCAACTTATGTAATCAACAATTTAAAAAATATATTTTTTTAAATGTACCAGATCATTATGCCTCCCAGTGTTATTTTATAGCATATTTAATATGTAAAATGCGTAATATATACATGTGTAAATAATATTTGATTTATGTTGAGCATTCATGCCCGGCGTGGTCGAGCAGTAGGCTCTTTGACTCGCAATCGCCGGCGTGGCAAATAAATTTTATTTGATTAATTTGTGTTATTTCACAAGTTATTCATTTAAAAATAATATATAGTATATTTGCGGCACTTTCCAGAGTGGAAGATACTCTCAGTATCACCCTGGTGTAAGACCACCATTCAAAATTGAAACATTGCTTGAAATGGCTTTAGCCATGTTTGGTGACCAGATCCGAATAGCCAGATACTTCCCCACCTTCCCCTCCCCACTACCTTCAGCCTCACAACATTATTCATATTCATCAACATTATTCACGGTATTCACATAAAAAAATAATTTAATATTGCTTTCCTCCTTATCTCAAACTTAGTATTTGGAGACATTCGACTAATCAACTGGACGATCGATATATAAGTAATCCAACAATACAAATTTAACTCAAAATAAAAATATAACAAAAATCCTACTAATATTATAAAGGCGAAAGTTTGTATGGATGTATGAATGTATGGATGTAGGATGTATGTATATTTGTTACACTTTCACGCAAAAAATACTAGACTTTAAAAATTCTTTCACTAATAGAAAGCTACATTATTTGCAAGTAATATAGGCTCTGGCGTTATGAAATTATAAAATACATAAATAATAATTATGAACATATAAATAATAATTATTAATATATTAACCCCTCCGCAACGTAAGCAGATATATGCGTTAAAAATACGACAGCAGTCAAGTACAATAAGCGTGTTTACACGTCAGCGCGTGTGTCTCCATAGAAACCGTTATAATTCCGTTATTGTTTTAGTTACATCCGTAAAATAAAAAGTGAAAGGTCGATAGTGAATCATGCTGCACATCTCTATTCAAGTTGTCCATAGAAATACATAAAAAGAACATTCTGTCAGACGCGCAGTCTGACACATAATTTATCCCGCCAAATTTCCTACGGGCGCCCGACATTGTTAATTTCTATTAAATATTTTTATATGAAATGATAAAAAAGTGAGGTGACAAAAGTGTTTATTACACATTTATACAATAGAATAAGTATTGTTGTTTACATAATCTGTGATTTTAGTACCGTTTTCACATAAAAACATCACGTGAGTCATTTTCACATTTTTTTAATGTTTGCATTCTAAATGTTAATATTTACAAATGTTAATATTTATTTGTAATATTATAATTCGAAAGCTTATTTTGTAACCTGTCTAAAACAGTTTTTACTATTCGGCTACGTTCAGAAATGTTTCATTTATAGAGCTTTAATTGTGAAGCGGTGTTAATACAAAGTTTTCGTAAAATGTCATTTCGTTTAAGACACCAAAAGCTAATATTCTCGAAAATTCGGAGGGGTTAATAATAGCACAGAAATGGAAAAAAATTAAAATAATAAGTGTAATTTAATTAAATTTAAAGGTTATAATATTTTAATGCTTTGCACAGATATGGAGAACAAACAATTTTATGAAACAAAATGTAGGAAACCAAATCTAACTTGAATCATTTAAATATAAATAATATGTGGGTGATAATCAATGCAGAAGATGTGTCCATTGTTTTATATGGGGTAGCCTAACTTCCTGTTTATATTTGCAGGTCTATTTGATTTTGAAATTGACAGACAGACATTCTAAGGCCACAATTCCACTAGGCTACTGACCGTGAGCGATCCCTATTTACATGAAATTACCAATATCACGGATGAGGCTACGACTAGTGAGTCGCACCTACAGACAACTCAGAATCGCGCAACTTCAACACCTCCTTTGAAAAGTAGACAAGTATTTCCCAGCTTATTATTAAAAAAAAATGAAACAATACAACTTTGTAAAAACCACTTATATAATGTGCAAATCCGACCGGTTTCGGAACAAACGTTCCTTCATCAGGGAAAGCTTATACTAATTTGACAGTTTATTATTATTATTATTAGCTTTCTCCTCTCCTCCTAGCGACACAACAGTGATTCCCTCCCAACAGGGCAGCCAGCCAGCGAGGATATAATAAATAGAATGAATAAGAATTAATAAGAAATAAGAATTACCAGGGTTGTGGATGATGGTGTGCAGCTTGTTGTCCATCTCCTCCAGGTCGTCCACGTCCATCTCCTGCCCGGTGAGGAAGTCGAAGTTGGCCAGCACGGCCGCCTCCCCGTCCAGCAGCACCGGCTCCTTGGAAGCGCTGCACACTTTCTTCACCGTGCTGGGCGGCCGCCGCACTGCCAACATGTACACGCACCGTACAACATGTATTAAACAACTCAACACAATATAGTTTCATTCTCACAACTCACTCTCACATATCACAACACCACTCAGTTCAGACCACGGTTGATAAAAGTCCTGATTTTTTTTTTAAATCATATAAATCGGATTTATTTGATTTAAATCGAATTTATTTGATTTCAATCAGATTTTTTAGATTTTTTTTAAATATTTCGTCTATTTTAACTCGGAAGTCGGTCTATGTTAAAAAAAAAAAAACAATGTTGTTGTTCATTTTAATTATTAATTTATAAATTTCAAAATCAATATACGAGTCTCTCCAAAGTGTCATTATTTTTATTTATTAATTTAACATTTTACTGAACACAAACATTTTGGAATATTCATAAAAAAATTAACACAACATAACAAAAAAAAGAGCAACGTAGGGGTTTGTCTTTTAAAGAAATTTCTTCCAACCCACCTGTAATAGGAAATGTGCTTTTTTTTAACACTAGCGATAGTATTTGCTTATTTAATAAAAATAAACAACTAAGAAAATTAAAAAGACTTAAAAAAGTAAGAATATTAAAATTAAACCATATTGAAATTAAACCATTTGGGTATATTGTTTATATATACAACAAATCTGCAGGCCCAGATAACATTCCACCAATATTTCTCAAGCAATGCGCTTCTGCAATATCAGGTCCACTCACCACACTATTTAACCACTTACTTTCTTCAGGACATTTTCCAACCCAAGTCTAGTTATATTACCCCGATTTTCAAAAAAGGTGATGACACAGACATTAAAAACTACCGTCCAATCTGCATACAATCAGCGCTCCCGAAAATCTTTGAATCCCTTGTTCTCGATTTAATTTATCCGTCAATATTAAAAGTTATAGATAAAAACCAACACGGATTCGTTTCTGGTAGGTCAACTGCTACTAACCTGTTACTTTACCATAACTATATTACAGAATCTTTAACAAAAAAAAAAAAAAGTTGACAGTATTTACACAGATTTTTCCAAAGCTTTCGACAAAGTATCACATAAATTATTACTTAGAAAACTTTATGCAATAGGACTGAGAGGCAAGTTGTTGGATTGGTTCTCAAGTTACTTGTCCAACAGAATCTTATTTGTCAAAATTAAACACTCTAAATCTAAGTTATTTTATGCAACTAATGGTCTACCGCAAGGGAGTCATCTCGGACCCATCCTTTTCCTTATATTCATAAATGATATCATAAGTTGTTTCGACGATGTAGAAGTTCTGCTTTTTGCCGATGACATCAAATTATATAAAGAAATATCTAATATAAGTGACTGCCTAATCCTACAGTCAAACATTGACAAATTACACAATTGGTGTGTTGCAAACAACTTATTCCTCAATATTGATAAATGTAAGACACTAAAATTTTGTAGAACAAAGACCCCGTTATCTTTCAAATACACAATAAATAACAAAATCTTAGAAAAAGTCAAAGAAATCAGGGATCTTGGAGTTATATTTGACACCCAATTAAATTTTATAAATCACATACAACCAACAAAGGCATGAAGACACTAGGATTTATAATCAGAACCATCAAAGAGTTTGATTCACTAGAAGTTATAAAAATTGTATATTTGTCACTAGTACGCAGCTTGCTGGAATACAATTCCATAGTTTGGTCCCCATATTATCAAATTCATATAAAAAATTGAACGAGTGCAGCACAAATTTTTAGGATTTATTAACTTCAAGTTACATATACCTATTCAACACATTAACTATACATTCTTACTAATACACTTAAGAGTGGGTTATAGGGGCAGAATGGTTATTTTCTGAAAAACGGCTCTCTAAAACGTGTTAGGGTCAAGGAATCGCCACAAGTTGGCTTATTTATTAAAGGGATTTAATTAAGGTGAGTGGACGAAATGGCTTTGCCGGTTAGTACCGGACGCGCCAGGATCTGATCCCGAGGAATCCTCAGCATCAGACCCGCCAAATCGACCAGCACAGCGGTAGAGCAGAGATCCCCCCTCCCAGAGCGGGGAATTAAGTTCTAAGATGTCAGGCAAAGGCAGGAATTACCAGGTTTTGTAAATAAAATAAGGTTAATTATAATTGGACTAACCGTATAGGTTTATTTCAAATATTGCAAATAATAATACAGATAGGAAAGAACTTACCCCCACAGACCATAACCGATAACTAAAGCTAAAGTAATCTGACTATTAACGCGGTCGTTTAGACGATGAGGGATCCTCCCGGTGACTAAGGTTGGTGCAACTGCCCACGTCCCACGGTGATGCGAGCTGACTATATTGGCGGCAGGAATCCTCTGGCCTCTGCAGCATGAGCAAATACTCCGGCGCGAGCAAATAAGGCTACTCCACGTCCCACGGTGGAGTAAGCTGGCGCGGATGGCAAACGATGTCCTCTGCAGCATGAGCAAATACTCTGGCGCGAGCAAATAAGGCTACTCCACGTCCCACGGTGGAGTAAGCTGGCGCGGATGGCAAACGATAGAGTCACGCACGTGTATCGTGAATTGATACACCAGGAGATTTACTGGCGGAGATCGGGTAGAACATTATATTGGCCGGAAATCACACTAGCCCACGGTGTTTCTGGGACTAAAGGCAGGGGCGTTTACTGTCCAGAACGAAATTTCCTATTCCTCGACAAAATACAATTCGGCCATTGTGTGAACACAACATTTATTTCCGGAGCGCGACTCGCGGGGTCGAAACCATAACGGGAACTCAAATAAACTTGTAACGGCACTATAATAACCGCCCGAACTTTACGGGAACTTCGAATCTCTCTGATTAGGCACCGATGCACTCCATCTTGCCCGATTCTCTCCAAAAAACTCCCACGACCTCCGGCGAGCCTTCCGCCCGCCGGGGGAAGTGCCACCATCACATTTCCGCTCCTCTCTGGTGTTGCCAGGATGAAAAAACAATAGACAATGCTATCGTGCCGCCTCATAGATTCCAGTTCTTACTTAAAACGACAATTAACCTATGTTTTATACATAACATTACCCCGCTCGCCCCCAAGGTGTTTGCCCTCAAACACAAGGAGAACAAAAGAAAAGCCTGAGCTAAGAGATACCCTAACTTGGTCTGATGGGTTCCTAAAAACATACATAAACATAATATCATAAAAATGAGTTGTACATCAGAGAAAAAAAAACTACCAGCAACAGTATGCTTGCAAATGGGTGCGTGACAAAATCAGTCGCGCCCATCATGCTGAAGACATGATGGTAGAGTCTGCGACGCATCCATTCGAAGTTAGACAATTAGATATAATTAAATCAGTACTTAGAGTTAAAGACCTTAATTGTAGACAATTTGTAGACAATAAGAAGATACGTGAACGGGGCCCGTAATCACCCACAGCATATAAGACGCTGGGTGATGTATTCTGACTCTCGTCTGGGACTACCGTAGACGTAGCATCTATAACAGAATAGAACTTAATATTAGAATAGATATTATCACCAAGATATGACATCAATAAACATCAACACATTAAATATGCGTAAAGCATCACTGTTCAGAACACTTTTAAGTAAGCCAAAGTAGGCTATACACTTAGATGGTGTACCATCTGCACTTCAACACTGATTTTAAATCCATTCTGGATAAAAGAGTTCCTCTTTAGAAGAGCCTACCTATCTAACTCTCTAACTGGTCTCGTGGGATAAGTTTTTCTGACAGTTATATAATAGAAAACAAAATATAAGTTTATTAGAACATTTGTATATGAAATACAGGATATAACCAACCATTGTAACTGAATGGTGTTAAGGATAGTCGTACAATCATCGCATGAATGATGCCAATTTATTTATTATTCAACCATTTATAAAAATGGTGACAATAGAATAGTTAGCGACCATCGTAAATAAATGGTGCTATCAATAGTCAACAACCATTGTTAAAAAAAAAAAAAAAAAATGGTGCCAATTAATTAAGTATGTGACTTTTGTACCAGAAGGTACAGTAGGTATTAGTGCATCGTAACTAATTACTGAAGTTCTCGCAGGAACTAATCAATCACACTCATAGCTTGGGAATTGATTAAATTCTTCAAATTAATGAAATTTCTGAATAATTATAGTAAGTTATTTTTATTGTTTAAGCAAATGTAATTAAAACATTATTAAATTGAGAACATATTGAAATTTTGGGCGAATACCTCTTAATGTTCTTAATTACGTTTATGCAATATAAAAGTATATGAACACAGTTCATATGAGATTGAACTTGGAATACACGAGGATATGCGGGTTCATATTATCGTATATTCCAAGTTGACAAAAACTTAGTAGGACAAATACAGAGTATTTTAAACTGTATGGACTCAGAATACAAAAGGATAAGCGGGTTCATATCGTCATGCATTCTGAGTTGACAAGGAAATAAACTTAAAAATAAATATAAACCATAGTGAACTTATTATATATATATATATACATATATGTATTTGTACTTCGAGGCATCTCATAATTGTACATAAATAACCTAACAAATCTTAATTATTATTTTAATGTGAAATTATACTCGAGTAATCAACTGGAGTAAGATTTTAATTTTCTACAAAAGACCACTTAAAAATTAATTATTTACTTATGTATTTTATGTCCAATACTGGTCAAAGCAATCCGGATGATCAGGCTGAACTGAAATGAGCTGTATTGAAGAGGTTTAAATTAAAGATAGCGCCTGTGAAGATGCTTTATGATAGCCGACTAAGCTGGTATGCTATCTGATTTAAGTATATCCTTAACATGAAAATCGCCTGTTACTTTTCCATTTAAGTCAGACAGGGTATAAATTAAATCTGACTTTTTCTGTACTACAATGTTTTGAACAAAACGAGGTGCCAATTTTTGTGAAAAATAGTTCAAAGCATTAGATAATACAAAATTCCTTCTCCAGACTACGTCTCCTACCTGGAAGGTAACGTTTCTTCTACGTAAATTATAGTGATTAGCGCCCTTTTTAAATGCCGTAAAAAGGGCGTTTGAAACTTGTTCATAAATTGATGACAGTCCATTTAATCTGTCGGAGTAAACTTTGAGATGAGAGGAATCTTGTGGACTGGATTCATCATCTGCCAATGGATTACGGTGGAGATCCCCATCTAATATTTGTTCTCTACCGTGCATAACAAAGAAAGGAGTAAATCCGGTAGTACAATTTACAGTATTATTCATTGCCGATTGAATTTGTGGGAGAAATTTGGACCAATTACGATGATCAGATTCCGTTAATATTGATAGTGCCGTGCCTAAAGTTTGATTGTATCTTTCAACAACATTGTTTTGAGGGGTGTACAGTGAATTGTAAAAAGGAGGGCTTATATTGTAGCTTTGTAATAATTCCTTAAATTCTTTCGAAATGAACTGACGCCCATTGTCACATACAATGGTACGCGGTACTCCGTGTACAAGGAAAATATTTTCTTCTAAATTTTTAATAATACTTCTCGCGGTACCTTGACGTAACGGAAATAGCCAGGTATATTTAGAAAAAACATCCACGCATGACAATATAACGGTAAAACCTGAATAACTTCTAGGCAGAGGGCCTACCAGATCCACTGATAACATCTGCATAGGTCTCGTAACTTTTTTATAATTTGATGAAATTCCATTCGGCGGGGCTGTACTGATTTTGTGTGCTTTACAGACAGCACATTGATTCACAAATCTTTTCACCTCTTGGTACATTTTTGGCCAAAAGTAACGGAGTTGTAATTTTTTATAAGTCTTAAAGACTCCAGGATGACAAGCACGAGAGGATTCATGTGATTCTGACAAAATTTCCCTTCTATTTTCTAGTGGGACTACTTTTTTCCAAGACGTGTCTTCACAAAGAGGTAAACGTGTTTTTGTATGGCGAAACAATTCATTTTCGCGTATCTGGAAGTTTTGAAAACGCTGAGGAGAATCTATGCAGCCTTTCCAGATAACTGTGTACCACTTATCGGTGGACAAGTTCGCATCAATGACCGATATTGTAGCGAGGTCCAATCTTGAAAGCACATCCGGGACGATGTGTTGTGTGCCTTTACGGTGTATAACATCGAAGGAGAATTGTGAAAGGCGAGAACTCCAACGTGCAAGACGTCCACTAGGGTTCGATATAGATCCTAACCATTTTAAACTAGAGTGGTCAGTGATAACAGAAAAATGTGCCCCTTCTATATATGGTCTAAAATGAGTGACCGAGTCTAACACTGCTAACAGTTCTCGCTCCGTAATTCCGTAATTCCGTTCATGTGTATTTAAGCACCTAGAATAATAAGCAATAGGGTGGTCCATTCCCTCTATTGATTGCATAAGAACACCCCCTATACCGATTATATTATATTATTATTATGTTAGGGTCAAGGAATCGCCACAAGTTGGCTTATTTATTATTATTATAATTATTATTATTATAATAATTATTATTATTTTGTTTATAATTATAATCCGTAGAACGATTATTGTAGGTACCACGATACGAGTTACGATTAGAATTGAAATTATTATTATTACTGCCCCGTGAATTAGTGAAATAATAATTTTTTTTATTATCCTTAAGTGGATTATCATTAGAAAAAGAAGAAGAATTATTTTCTAACAAATTAGACGTTGAATAAGACTCCAGTTTATTTGTAGCTTCGGTAAGTTCTGAAAATGAGTTGAAATCTCTAGATGCCAGAAGGTTGATATAAATGGGTAGTAATGCCCTCATGCATAATTGTAAAAGTTCAGAGAGTGGTAATTTAGAATCAAGCATATTATTGTGCTTCTGCATTCTTAACGTAAATTCAAAGGCTGACATACCAGCTGGTTGTTTCATAGAGAAAAGTTGTGATTTTAATTCAATCTGTCTATTATTTGTTTCGAATTGTTTTATAAGTAATATAGATAATTCATTCCAAGTCAAATCAGGTGTATAAATTGATCTGAACCATAATAATGCCAATCCATCTAAAATATCAGGAAAACATCTCACTAAATCGTCATGACGAACGTTCCTAATTCTACATTTCTCTTCTATTTCCAGTATAAAGTCTCTTACGCAACTATTACCATCAAATTTAATATTCCAATTATTAATAGTACTTGTGGATGAAGATGAAGAAGAGTTTGATTCATTATAAATAACTTTTGTATATTTAATGTAGTTTGAGCCAAATTCGCTGTCATTATCTGGGTTAACACTTATCTCATGATGCTCGATAGCTTCAGATATTTTAATATTTTTGTTATGCCTTCTGGCTTGAATCCGCATTTCTTCTAAAGTACCGTCTGGTGTTATATTCCTGGATAAAAGTTCCGCAGAAAGTTCATCTTTCGATCTACTATTGATGTTGTCTATTGTAGTCGACATTTTGAAAAGTATAATTGTAAAATTCCAATAATTAAATGTACAATGTCAATAAATTAGCTAGTAACGATAGCTACGAATATATTGCTTACCCGCAGAGCAATTATATAATTAATCGTATTTATAAGCGCTTAATAGTATTCATTGTACACGACAATCTTAAAAACTTAAAGGTGTAATTACATTATGACAGTTGTTGTCAAAATGCAATGTTTGTTTACGATTGACATAGCCGTCTGTCAAATTGACACTTAGTATTCGTGTTGCCCGTAAGTCCGAATAACTTAACCCACAAACAAATATATAATAATAATGTGTACAGAATTATCATCAAGTTGGCTGTATTGTTGACAGATTGATAACCTCGCAATATTTACGTGTATACCGGAATGACATTTAAAGGTTATGTTTTATGTGAGATGCTTCGAAATAACAAAAACAATTATTGATCGATTACAAAACAAAACTATAGTAACTCCAACCCAAAACCTAGACAAATAAGAATTATACGAGCCCAGAACACAGTTGTAGGCGCCATGTTAGGGTCAAGGAATCGCCACAAGTTGGCTTATTTATTAAAGGGATTTAATTAAGGTGAGTGGACGAAATGGCTTTGCCGGTTAGTACCGGACGCGCCAGGATCTGATCCCGAGGAATCCTCAGCATCAGACCCGCCAAATCGACCAGCACAGCGGTAGAGCAGAGATCCCCCCTCCCAGAGCGGGGAATTAAGTTCTAAGATGTCAGGCAAAGGCAGGAATTACCAGGTTTTGTAAATAAAATAAGGTTAATTATAATTGGACTAACCGTATAGGTTTATTTCAAATATTGCAAATAATAATACAGATAGGAAAGAACTTACCCCCACAGACCATAACCGATAACTAAAGCTAAAGTAATCTGACTATTAACGCGGTCGTTTAGACGATGAGGGATCCTCCCGGTGACTAAGGTTGGTGCAACTGCCCACGTCCCACGGTGATGCGAGCTGACTATATTGGCGGCAGGAATCCTCTGGCCTCTGCAGCATGAGCAAATACTCCGGCGCGAGCAAATAAGGCTACTCCACGTCCCACGGTGGAGTAAGCTGGCGCGGATGGCAAACGATGTCCTCTGCAGCATGAGCAAATACTCTGGCGCGAGCAAATAAGGCTACTCCACGTCCCACGGTGGAGTAAGCTGGCGCGGATGGCAAACGATAGAGTCACGCACGTGTATCGTGAATTGATACACCAGGAGATTTACTGGCGGAGATCGGGTAGAACATTATATTGGCCGGAAATCACACTAGCCCACGGTGTTTCTGGGACTAAAGGCAGGGGCGTTTACTGTCCAGAACGAAATTTCCTATTCCTCGACAAAATACAATTCGGCCATTGTGTGAACACAACATTTATTTCCGGAGCGCGACTCGCGGGGTCGAAACCATAACGGGAACTCAAATAAACTTGTAACGGCACTATAATAACCGCCCGAACTTTACGGGAACTTCGAATCTCTCTGATTAGGCACCGATGCACTCCATCTTGCCCGATTCTCTCCAAAAAACTCCCACGACCTCCGGCGAGCCTTCCGCCCGCCGGGGGAAGTGCCACCATCACATTTCCGCTCCTCTCTGGTGTTGCCAGGATGAAAAAACAATAGACAATGCTATCGTGCCGCCTCATAGATTCCAGTTCTTACTTAAAACGACAATTAACCTATGTTTTATACATAACAAACGGCTTAATACTACCTTTCATTCTCAGTCTTGTGTCTCAGTGTCATTCTCAGTCTTAATATTTTTTGTTACCAAATAATGCACCTTTATTTTTCAATCAGCTTATTTTTTTTGTAATTGATGTAGGCATTCGACCATGAAAAATAAAAACATTGATACACCATACAACCCATTTTTTAAACTTAAATCTATGATTGTCGCATTAATAATGATTTTACACAATATTTTTAATTTAAAATATGTACATAGTACATACATCTGTAGAAGTACGGCCTCTTATTATCGTTATGATATCTGTAAATATTAACAATTAAATAAATACTTCATTTTACATCAAATTCTGACAGATATTATAGCTTCTTCCTTATTCCGGGAGAGAAGCCCCCGGCGGCAAGTAGTGAAACTCTACGCTCCTGGTTTTATAGCGTATATATTTTGAAAATGCCATCAAAATGCTTCATTAATGGCTCTAAACATAGAATACCGACACACTTAAAACGTTGCAATAATCTCAGAAAGTTACAAAAACAGGAAGTACTCGAAAATTCTCTTTTTTGGTGTAAATTTGTCAAAATGTTTCTTTTCAACCGCCATTTTGGTCCCATCGTTGAAAATATAACGTTTAATGTGCGTTCCAATTCTGAAAACGGTTAGTGCGTTGTTCATGTGTGTGGCGATGCGCACGTTTTGCAAGTATGTGTGTGAGAATTCATTGGGCTGTGTACACACACACAGCTATAATATACTTAGCGCGGCGTATTTCGGAATATAAGTATTAGTTCATTTATGGGCATTTCAGCATTTGTCCTTAGGTACATTATGTACGCGGTGTTTGGTAATGAATATAACTTGGAAGATTTAGAGCAGGATATTATTATTGGTTCATCAGCCACTACTGTCGAAAAGGTACTTTTATACTTATTGGACTTCAAATATCTCGCAATTACTATTCGTCACCTCATTTGGATAGGGTTCTAACTTCACTTATTCTGAGATATGACTAGTCAAAGTTTGAAAAGGCGATTTCTCATAACCTATTTACGTATATTCCTAATACATCCTTAAAAAACACTTTAAAAAATTAAAACAAATTGTACTAGGTAGATAATTGTTAGTAATAACGCCCTTTTGAGGCGATTTTTATCAAAAACAGCGCTATATAAGTTGTCCAAATTTATTTATTATTATTATTTATTATAATAAGTAATTCAGTAACCGGAATTGAAAAATATTGAGTTTTAATGGGGTTTTTTTAATTAAAAAAACGCGAAATGTCATTTTTCAAGGACCGCCATGTTAATTACGACGATGAAATATGCATTTTTAAAAGAAAAAATCACTTTCTGTCAGTTAGACAATAATAAGTACGAATTGCAATCTTCGGAAATGATAAATAATGCATATTAATCATTATTTTGTTCGGTTTCATAAACACGAAAAATCACGCGAGACGTTTGCCATCGTAATAATAATAATAAATTTGGACAACTTATATAGCGCTGTTTTTGCGAAAAATCGCCTCAAGAGCGCTGTAATATATACGTCGTAATTAACAACATGGCGTTCCTTGAGAAATGACATTTTGCCTTTTTAAGATAACAAAATAACCATTAAAATGCAATATTTTTCAATTTGTTTTAATTTTTTAAAGTGTGTTTTGAGCGAAATTTTTTTTGACATTTTATGATTTTAATGACACGTGTTCCCAACATCGTGATCATAGTACTTTACTAAAATTTACACTAATAATCTCAAAATCATATTGAATAGCATGGTAAGCAGTTTTTATTTCTACATTGTTTAGGAGCAAAAAAACAGCAATTCTTTGGCGAAATTACCTATGACCGAAGACCAAGGATGGATCTGTGAAGAATCGGAGCAGGAGCTTACTATTGAAGAGGTGATAGAAGAAAGCGATGATATTTGCATAGAAGGGCGGAGAGTAGTACAATTTGATTATTTTTTTAAATAACTCCAATGTATTAGTCAACATTATTCCCGTTTTAACTGCAATTTAAAGCATTTACGAATTACCTCAGAAAATATAAATGGTTTGAACTCTACTTTTAATTTAAAACGCGTGTTATGTGGTAAAACTTTTTAACAAAAACGTCTGAAAGCCTACAAGAAGGCATTGGCATCAACGAATCTTTTGTATCGGGAATAATGAGCATAGGATCAGGTTATTCGGGCATGGAAGAGTTATGTGCTACCATTGATGTTCAGTCCTCATCTGTTGCTGGATATGGAAATTTACCAGTATGGCTGCGGCAGCCGACGAAGAAAAAAAACTGGCTATTCAAAGCGGCGATGTTGACGAGAACGGGACGCCGATAATCACTGTAGTAGCTGATGCGTGTTGGTCCAAGCGATCTTATAAAACAGACTAAAATAAAAAGTGAGAGTCACTGCAGTTTTGTGATGGTTTTCTGCAGCCTTGCACGACAGCTACTGCCATGATAATAAAAATGATTATTGTTTATTTGTACTAAATAACACAAAATAATTTAATTAATATACATATAATTAAAAAAGCTTTCTTTTATTTCTCGAAGTCAATATTATTAATGATGTTATTATTATGTATAGATATTCTATCAAATATACGTTTCCAAATAATTTTGGGATAGAAATAAATTTAGCACGCAGCTTTTTTTTTTGTATTAAAAGAATTGTCTATGGATTTTTTAAATTATTGATATTTTAAATACGTACCTGTGTTGGTTGAGTACCAAATTTGCCTGTTTCGCTTGGTCACCCCATTACTTCAGAACGACTTCGCTTTCATTCAAACATTGGGGATTTGATGTGTGCGATGGTTTTTATATACAATAGTGAGTTCTGACTTCTGACATCGTGAAATTATGAATTGCTAACCATTCATCCGATTGCGAAGAAAGTTTGGTGAGTTGTTGTGAGCACGCCCGCGAGAGGGGAAGGGGACGCGGTAGAGGAAGGGGAGGCGGAAGGGGAACGGGACGAATGGGAAAGGACATGCGGAGATAAACAATTGTATCAAAATGTATTACAATAACAATATATTTTTGAAATAACTCGGGAGGGGGGAGGGGGATCCGCGGGAGGAGGGGAGTAGAGTGAGGAGAGGGAAGGTGGAGGAGGAGGAGGAGTGGGAACGTAAGAGGGGAAGGGGACGCGGGAGAGGAAGGGGAGGAGGAAGGTAAACGGGACGAATGGGAAAGGACGCGCAGGGAGAAACAATTTCTTTATTAAATGGCATAGCAACGCATGCCGGGTACCAGCTAGTATATTAATAAAAAAGAAACTTTCTTTTATTTCTCGAAGTCAATATTATTAATGATGTTATTGATATGTATAGTTATTCTATCAAATATACGTTTCCAATTTGGGGATAGTAATAATAATGATGAATTCTAGAAAATATAGTTTAAAAAACAATAAACGACTGAATATTTAGAAGTTAAATTTAAAAAAAAACACACCATTAAATCGACTCCAAATGTGAACCACGAGATTCCAAACGCTGTTTATAATGTAAGCATATGTGGAAGGATCACGAACAAGCAAATGATGAAACATTTATAAAAAGGATCATACTAAATATTCTACCAACAGAATAAGTTCCATAAACAAACCACACTTTGTTAATGGTTTGTTTTTTACTTCGTTTTAAAAATACTGTGCTTGGATGTACATAACGCAAGTATAATGTTGACCTTTTGAAATCTGAGAAGACACCCCTACTGCCATCTAGCGATGTAAAAATAAACACATTTTGACAGTTTACGAAATGTTCCGAGGGTATCACATTCCTTTAAATTGCATTCCCTAGAAAACAGAAGAAAAATAATTGACCTAACTTTTTTGTTTAAAAGTATTCACTCTTAGACTGTTGTGAACTCCTGCATCTCATTGACTTTAAGGTACCAACTCGAGCGACAAGGCAAAACATAGTATTCGGCAACAATAATTCTGGAACCAACAACTACCTCACACATGCACCTATTCCATAATTTCATACGCTAGCAAACAAATTCACCTCAAGTATCGATGTATTTAATACAAAGTTACCATTATTTAAAAAAAAACTTGAAAGATATTTTTATGTAGGTAGTATAGTTTGATATTTAGGGAGAATCACATAGCACATTGCATATATTTGTGTATTTCTATATTTATCTACAATATAAAAACCTGTTGCCGTTTTCTTTTATTTTTTATGTAAGTACTGTGACATTTGATTTGAGTTGTCAAGAATTGTTTTTATGTAAATTTTGTAAATATACAATGTATACCTACTATTTTATGCCATCTGCAACTTTAAAAACTTTCTCTTGTATTGTAATGCATTATTTTTACTACAATGTATCTTTATACCTTCCATTCATGTGATGTTTACTTTTTCAAGTTCATCTTTTTTATTGTTCAACTTTGTCTCTGTATTATGAACTTATATGTAAAAGCCCATCAGGGCGTTGAAATATTATTAAATAAAATAAATAATAAAATATTGGTTACGTGATTTGTCCAAATTTAGTCGTTTCAAAGGGAAGACTAATCGCCTTCTCATTGCCTAATCTATTTCTTATTTTACTGTGCACCAAATTGAATGCCAAAAATATTCTTTCGATCCCTGCAGAAGAAGCAACGGCACCTAGCAGTTGCTTGATTATTTCCAATTCTTCTTCAGTTACACATTTTTTCATATTATATCAGTGGCGTTGCGTGGGGGGGGGCGGCAAATTTTCACGATAAATAATAACATTATCTTGGAAAAATTTAAACCATTTCAAATCTTTATTTAAAAATGTTCTACGATACTTTCGTTTACGAATCCAAATCTTTTTTTAAATTATTTATTAAAAATATGAATAATTATATTTTTTTAAGCTCCAAATTTCGCAATAAGGAACTCCAGTGAAAAATATTACGGCTTTAAAAAAATATGTTCATATAGACCAAGAAATGCTGATTCTGAATATATAAGTTTTATTTAGTAATATTAAACACAGAGTTTTTAAAAAATTATTAAAAAGTGCATTTTTAAACCTCTTCTCAAAACACAGCGTTAAGTTGGCATTACTGAAATGGTTAACGGTGACGTCACTGTTAACCTGTCACCTGGTGATAGTGTGTATTGTATTGTATTGACATTTGAAATGACTTGAAGTGCACACGTACCTATGCAATTCAACATTTCGTGTTTTTGGTTTATTTTCATACTGTTTATAGAGATTTAGATAAATAATAGTTATTGTGTTTATTGAAACATAATTTAGGCCCTCAACAATTTACGAAAAGGGCTATATTTGCGGACAATCTGCAATAAATTTTGTCTATTTGAGGTTAAAGTCGTGTCATATTTTGACATTTGGTTATGTATTTTCAAATTGTTTTTAGTATAGGGCTTTTTATACAAGTTGTTACACACTCGTCATGATCAGTGTATTATAAATACCAGTGTTTCTGTATGTATTATACATAAAACAATGTACCTACAAAGTAACGCCTGACACAAAACACGATGTCACATGTATTTGCAATGAAAGAGATGATTTATTGTTTTTATATTGCACTTTGATTAAACACAATAACAGTAGCGGTGAAATGTGGACATTTTACCAATGTTTTTTCTATATTAAAAGCAGTTAATCTTGAATAAAAAACACACCTCACACCTAAAAGTCATTACAAAGCATTCCGCCATGACCGCCATGATTCTTCTCGATTCTTCATTCAAACAGGGATGTTCTGCCCAAAAAAATTATTTCCCTAGATTTCGAAGTGAAATTTCCCTAGAATTTCACATTTACGCAATTACCTACGTAGCCACCCGATTGTGTAACACTAATCCTGTTATATGTTAATTAATATGATAATTAATTGGAAAGATATCGGAACTTGGTAAATATACTAATAATACAGTGATTTTCCAAATAAAACACTTTTTGCTACGTGAAGTAATAATTTAAAAGTACGAATACACTCACCACTGAATTAGAAACTGAATTCCAAATTTAAAAAAAACCCTTTGCAAAATAAAAATCATAAGCAACCCGCCGCTCATTTGTACCAAGCGTGGTATTTTGAAGACCCCCCCCCGAACGTGTCACGTAGTATGGGTACGTTCCCTAATATCATTTTGAGTTATCAGTGTTAAAAATAGGGAAATTTCCCTCGACATAACATCACTGATTCAAAATGACAACTTAAAAGTAAAAAAAACTATCCGTGGGTGAAGACCACCATAGATACGGTGCGTTTCTGGGAGTCTTTAAAAATTAAAACTTTGACAATTATTTTAACTATTAAAACTAACTATAAATTCATTTCAAAAAATAAAAAAATTGGACTGGAGTTCTCTATTCGTAGGATAACCGTACGCATATTATGAGAGTAATACTAATTAAAGCTGATAACTCGCAAACAGGTTCATTCTGAATTCAAACCAGAATTGTGTTCATAATGTATTAACAAATGAATTTCAGTTGTGTATTCATCTGCTGAAACATTTCGAAGGAGACCATTTTTTTAATTTTTTTTTATTGGTTTTCAAGGTACAATCCCGTTAAACCGCAATAAAGCAGTTTGTCAACAGGATGTTAATGTTCAGTTACAATTTAAACATTACATAATATTATAACTATAACCATACAGATTATAACAATTAACACATATGAATTGATATAAACTATCTCTATTTAGCAGCCATTGTTTCAGCATATATCTGAATCTATTTGTAGAATCGCAATTTTTTATATTAATTGGTAACATGTTAAATATTTTTGGCACGTTATATTCCAGGGTTCGCCATCCGTAGTTATTATTATATTTTGGAACAATCATTCCTTCATTCTTCGTGAACCTTGTTTTATAATCATGTTCTACTTTCCTCTTATAATTAGACTCAGACATATGCTGAATCAATATTATTTATTCAATATTATTATTTTATTCGAATATTATTATTTTATTATTATTATTTTATTCGAAGTGCAATCAAAGAGAAACCATTTTCATATTCAGAGTGTAGTTTTAATTCGCTAAATACAGATTTAATTTAACCCGTCTAATCACAGGAGACGCAAATTGTCCCACACATTTAATTTTAAAATAAAATTGTGAAATTATGTCCCACACATTTAATTTTAAAATAAATTTGTGATTTTATTACAATTTTTTTTAAGAAAAGGAATCTTGTAGCGCGCCGTTTTTACGCTTGCCACTACACCATCTCTTTCCCCCGTACAGCGCCATCCTGCTCACCCAAAACTAGGCAAACCAGGCTGCGCAGACGCCTTCTGCGCATTTCCTACTCTCGAGTCGCTACATAAACCACGCCCCGCAACAAGGAATGGCCTATATAAAGAGCTGCGAGCCCTAAATTAAACCAGTTCGTCTGTAGCTCGCTCTTGACTAGTACGCTCTCTTAGTTGCGCTTCGTCCTTTGGCACGACCCTCTAAGGAGTGTTCTACTACCATAAGTAAAGCACCAACCAGACCCCGACTGCAGCCTTAGTTGCGCTTCGTCCTATGGTACGACCCTCTAAGCAGAACCAGTCAGTTTTGTTGTTCCCAAAGCCTAAACAGCAAGGTTCCCTCCGATCCCTTGCTCAGTTAATTATTATTATTGTGAATTGATACATTGTGACTATTTTTACTATATGTGATCTGTGAACTTACTTTAAATAAATAACATTTTACCAACAATTGTGTTATAATCTGTATTTAAAATTACTTTAATTCGAATGTTCGCAGGCGTGTATTTTTGAGCCAATTCACATTTCCAATATCAAAATTTTAATATTTGGAAACAGTAATGCTCTAATAAGCACGTCGGAAAAATTACTTTATCTAGATTTTAAAACAATTTTGTTTTTTGCAAAAGGGTAAAAGAAACATTTAAAATGCTTGGGAAGAACCGGAAATTTTGTGCACAAACATTGACAGGCAAAAGTTTATAGATATTTTTTTCTTATTATTTGAAGGGTTAAACCAGTTTTTAGAATGTAAAATTCCATTTAAGGATTAATTTGCTGACACAATTAATAATAATAATAATAATAATATATCTTTATTGAACAAAAAAAAATGAAGATTTATAACTACAAAAACAAAAAGTACATCATAAGTACAGTAAAAGTACAGTTTAAAAAAATAAAAAATAATTAAATATTTAATTCAAAGGAAAACATTATCTTATTCGAAGTTCAGTTATAAAATTCTAGTTGCAGACTCTGTATGTGCTGCCAGAATCAAAGAAAAACCATTTTCATGTTCTGAGTGTACTTTTAATTCGCCGCATACAGACTTAATTTAAACCACGTTAGTGTTGAGAATGTAAATTTCCAGTTGTGGATTCATCTGTTGACACATTTCGAAGGAAAACATTCTCTTATTTGAAGTTCAGTTATAATATTTACTATGCAGACTATGTATGTGCTGCCAGAATCAAAGAAAAACCGTTTTCATGTTCTGAGTGTGGTTTTAATTCGCCAGGTACAAATTTAATTTAAACCAGTTCAGAATGTAAAATTCCCGTTAGATTCATCTGCTGACACATTTCGAAGGAATGTATTCTGTTATTTGATGTGCAGTTATAAAATTCTAATTGCAGACTATTTATTTAATGCCAGAATCAAAGAAAACCCATTGCCATGTTCTGAGTGTTGTTTTAATTCACCGCATACCAGCTGGTTTTGTGTTCAGAATACAACGATAAATCAAACACGAGTTGCAGATTCATCGTGCATCGAGTGAAGCTTTACATTTGAGTTACATAATGCTGTTCTGAGAAATATATTGTTGCGTGTGTAACTATTATTTGGGGACTCTAACGCAGAATCAATCAATTAACATTGGAGAAGAATTTGTAAACATGATTTTCGTTGAAAGAATTCTTGTCAAATGTGATTATTAAAAAAAATCCAGCTCGTTTATAAGCTGTCCCCCCCCCCCCCCCACCCCACCGCCGCTTGAAGTACCCAAATAAGGGGCAGCAAAATTTTCCTCCGCCCCGATGTTCTGAGTGTAGTTTTAATTTACCATATACAGATTTAATTAAAACCAGTTTTGTGTTCAGAATGTAGGTGCCAGCAGAATCAAAGAAAAACCATTTTCATGTTCTGAGTGTAGTCTTAATTCACCACATACAGATTTAATCAATACCAGTTTTGTGTTCAGAATGTAAGTGCCGGCAGAATCAAAGAAAAAAAAAAACGTTTTCATGTTCTGAGTGTAGTTTTGATACACCGCATATTTAGTTTAATTTAAACCAGTTTTGTGTTATCAATATAACAATAAGTTGCTGATTCATCGTATATCGAGTGAAGCTTTGCATTTGAGTTGCATTCAATATGTATGTGTGATGAAGCTGCGAAATTCTATTACAGGTATACCATTCTCGATTTGTGAGAGCAGTTATATATAAATTTGTAGTAGAATTTATAAGCATGATTTTATTGGAAGAGCACTCGGCACGTGGTATTGTAAAAATCGGCATAAAAAAAATAGGATATCTACACCCCCCCCCCCCCCCCCCCCGCCCGAATCCCACGCTACGCCACTGTATTATATATGTATTGCTAACCACCAATCTCAGTAGGTGAGCTTTTCTGTATGACTTGTTTATCAGTACTCTCTACCAATACTCCAGTGAAGGGCTCAACTTTGGCATACAAACGAGTAATACTATTCATCAAACTAACAGTGTGGACAGTTATAGCATTGCACGTATGTGCACGCCATAGTTTATGCCGGGGGAAGTCCCTTGGCACTTTAGGCGGGTGATTTGATTGCAGTAATTTTTTTTTTTTTAAATCATGATTTTTTTGAAAAAATCATTTGATTTTATCGCGATTAAAAGGTGAATGAAATTTTTGCCCATCGTATGGGTAAATGGTGACGCAAGCGATTCTGACCTTGTCCTGCATACAAATTCTGTACATAGAAGGGTCAAAATCGCAGACAAACATATTTTTTTCGAAATTTTTTATGATCGCATGCGCACAAACTGCGCATGGATTCGCGTCTCCAGCCGATTAGAGGTTAATGATAATTCTTCCAGTTAGAATGACGCGCAGTGTTTGGTTTACAAAACCTACGCACTAATACCTCACCGCCCCGCCCCTCGCCTACTCCCCGCGCCAGGCTACTCCCCACGCGCTAACACCTATCCTTATAAGCACGTGTAAATCACATATATCGTGATTAGTGTTTATAATCTGTTGTGACAAGGTTGAAACCTCGACACAATGAGTTCTGTAAAGCGAAATTGTTTTTCAATTGAAGAAAAAAGTGCTATATTACACTGTTCAGAAGCCGGTGAATCAAATGTAACCCTCGCGAAGGAGTTCGGTGTGTCTCATGCAAAAATAAGCTTAAATTATCTGAACGTTTTGGACGTCGTCCGGTTAGTACGACAAAGTATCACCAGCCCCTTGAGGGTTGTTATATCCGGGTTCTACTGTATATAATAAAAAAATAAAACATCATAAAAAAATAGTTTTTAAGTCCAAATTATAAATGTATATATGACAAATTTGTGTTCCACCAATAAAAAAAAAAATAAAAAAAAATTGTACTTATTATTGAAAAGATATTTTAATAAACAATTCAAAATTTTTATTAAAAAGTGATAGAAGTTTATGCTCTTCAAAACACCTTAGAATAGATGTTCTCTACAAAAAAGGTAGGTGGAATTATTTTATAAAAAACAGCAAGAAAAATAGCATATAATAACAGTCCAAAGTTCACTTCTAACATTTTTCAAACTATCAGCGTCTGCACACTAACAGCCGCTGTGCTGTGTCCAATCCTAATGATCAACTGCTGAGCGGAAATGTTGGCTTAACACTGCTCAAATGCACAAATACATTCTTCATGGCCATGCCACTACTCAACTTAAGGAAGCTAACCTGGTGGATTAAACTTGCCTCAGGAAGGCCTACTTATAAAAACTGACACCAGAGTGAAAAAATACCGCAAAAACAATGTTATCTGTCATCTCGCAATATTTAAGCGCTTACCAGATCTAAAAAAAAGTCATTATGCCTTGCTTATTTCTTTTTTAGAAACTGCCCAATCTTGCCACGCTTCAAAGCTTTACGATTCTATGCAACTGGAAGTTTTCACATTACAAATGGAATTTCCACAGCAAAATCGTAAAATATGGCTCGTGCCTTGGCAGGTTTGAGACCTCTCTACATAAAATTGCCAATAGGGAAAGAGGTGGAAATAGTGAAAAGGGTGTTCCAAGAAGTAGCTGGATTTCCCAAAGCAAAATAGGTGCAATTGATTGCACTCAAAATAGAATCCGTGGTAGCTAGACACGTAAAATGTGTTGGTTTCGCCATTTTGAATTTCAACAGAGTAAAATGTCAAACATCACGTAAACAAAAAAGAAAGTCAAGCTGACACTTTATTTAACATATTAAATTCATTTGTTTGTAAAATGTCAGTTTATGTATTACACTATTTAAAGAAATTATCTGTATAAATAATAAGTACTATTATTAACACTTCAATATTAATTTAACATGAAAGATTTGTACTTTGACGTCATTTTATAGTCTATATAACAAAACAAAAAAACGACTTCAAAAAATGCATTAAAAAGTAAAAAAATAATTTTGTATTCTTTTACAACTTAATAATCAACATACTTTTTCTACTCATCAATATGTAGGTACGATTGTTATTTTTGGAGTCGGTGTCAGCCAAGGTAGGTTTGTAACTACATACATACATAGTTATAGGTGAGATGTGCTTGTGTCGCACGAGCGACTTGATGAGGCGGGAGGGGGGAGCTGTGAAGTGAACACGCCGGGCCGGGTACCTTTGCTGACACCGACTCCAAAAATAACAAACGTACCTACATATTGATGAGTAGAAAAAGTATGTTGATTATTAAGTTGTAGAAGAATACGAAATTATTTTTTTACTTTTTAGTGCATTTTTTGAAGTCATTTTTTTGTTTTGTTAAAATTTTTGTTTATTTTGTTATTTTTAGTGAATCTGAAGTACACTAACTAATTTGTCTGAATATGGGTAGACCTACTAAACGTGCTGCTCATATGAGACAGACATAATTTGACCATAACGATGTTACGGTTAAATTAAGAGATTCGGCCGAGTATCGTTAATTTGCTCCTAAGAATTGAAGAGTTCCGTTACTTTGTCATGGATCCCATAATCAGAACCTAACCAAATTCTCATCAAACTACCCTTGAAGTACATCCTTTCCAACAAAAAAAGAATCATCGAAATCGATTGGCGTGATGTTGAGTTATTCGTCCAATTGTCGTGCACATACAGACTTATAAGGTTTTCTCATGGATGCCATTGTCAGAACTAGACCAAATTAAAATGGGACCACACGGGAAGCACCAGCTTTCAAATAAAAAAAGAATCATCAATATCGGTTCACCCAGTCGAAAGTTCTGAGGTAACAAAAATAAAAATAACAAAAATTTTTTTAAAAATACAGTCGAATTGAAAACCTCCTCCTTTTTGAAGTCGTTTAAAAAGACGGCACCACACACGAGCCGCTCCGATCAAAATGTTGGGCACAGGCAAATTGGAGCGTTTCACCATGATCACTTAACTTAGGGGCGCCTCGCGGTATGTTCAGATTAATCAATCGTAACGTTGGACACAACGGCCGTAACACTGACATGGAAAGTCTTGGCTTACAGACACATTCTTTGTGTTCATTATTAGCTAATAAAGTGTTTGAGACCTTAATCTTTCAAGACAGATAACTACTAACTACAATTTTATTAAATAAACAAAAGTTATTGTTAAAATCTTGAAGATGTCGCTAGCATGACAAAATGAAGAAGATTTTAGAAAAGCCCTGATTCACATTTACCAAAGAATTCTAACTTTAACAACATTGAAACAGGCTTTTAAAAATTGATTAGAAGTAGATTAGAAGTAGATTAGACTTACCCAAGTCAAAGATTTATTTCTTTTTCTCTGATTATTTTTATTCTTATTTTAAACATGAAACTAGAAACATCGCCAGACAAAAATAATAAAATAAAAGTAGTAAAAAGGGTTAAGCACCTGTACCTTGAGTGTCCTGGCTCCTCTTCTCCATCTCGTTGCCGTTGATGCTTGAGTTAACATTGTCGTCCTGGTCTGTGTTGTTGTTCATGCCCAGCAGAGCCCGCACCCGGTTGGAACGCACATCCAGAATGGTCTCCGTGTAGCCAATCTCCTGGCAAGTTAAATAAAACATTATTACTATTAATTAATTACTATTGTCTTTACAAATAGATTGGGTGATAAAACTTTACACTACACAACGTATACCAAATATAAAATGTAAGTTCACATCAAAGCCAAAGTTTGAAGAATTTCCTGTTAGTGTCCTGCAGAAGCTCACAATTGGTAATGTGCTCAAATCAGATTGAAATGTTATTGTTTGGACTCTATTGTTAACCAATAGTCTCACCAAGCCTATTCCACAGACCAACAGGAGTTATTCTATCTCCTTCTCTCGCAGGCTAAATCCTATATATGTGTGTGTTTTTATTACTATTTTTAGTGTGGCTTTTTCATTTCATCGAGTTTCAAATCACAATGGTGCTAAAGAGGTTTTCACTTCAAAAACAAATTATCCAGTCATTATGTGAAAATAAAAACAATTATCCATAGTTGTAACCGTTTCATAATAAATGCTGTACCATTCATCATCAAAATACTTATTGTTTATTAATGTCTTCTTGTTTTTAAAAATGAAAGACAAAACATTTGGAAGATTGAACCTACGATGCCAACAATGGGAACCCATTGCTTTGAACCACTCAGCCATAACTGGTGGACCTCCTTATTATTCATAGAGCCATGACTCAGGCGGGATGAAAAATACTCTAAACGTGGAAGCCATGAAAACAGTAAGGAACTCCAGTTCCTTTATTATTTATTTTATAATCCAAAATGACCCTCTAATTTGTCTGGCTTGACGTCAGCAGTCACAAAAAGCCTATTTTTTAATGTTATTGAGCCACAATATTTGTTACTACAATTCTATTGGAGTTTAGCATCAATAACCTTCTGAAATTAAAGGGGTAGTGAAAAGGGGGTTTTCTTTGGAAATAATTTCTTTTAAAATGAAACAGGGCACGCTGTTCACTTAGTAACTGCTGTTGGAAACAGTCACGTTGTTAACTTAGAAGCTGCTCTACGGTTTTTATGTAAGAGAGTAATACCTTTGTCATATTCCGGACTACTCTATCAGACGCAAGTCAAATATTGTTAACCTAAAGTCGGGTCCAAAGCTCGTATTTGTCTTGATAAAATCATTGACAGTCCCACAACAAGTCAACGATTTTATCAAGTTTGTCAATGTTTCGAGTTTAGTTGTGCTTTCCATGTTCGACGGAAAACATTTCCTAAACACTCCATCCTGGGTGGAGCGGGAAGGCAGGCGGGGGGGGGGGGGGATTCATTTTTTGACAGATGCCGCGCAATGCGGTCGTGTGGGGAGAATTAACGGAACGGCCACCTTTTGTGGTTATGTGCAATGAGCGGGCATAATCACGAGCTTAAAATATTATTATACCTAAATATAATATAACAAAAAAAATATTTGATAATGAAATTATAATATAATATCAAATATTTATAATTATTCTGTTTTTGACTTAAATATTTACGCGCACTAAATTCTAGTAACTTTAGGTCGTGCTATAATCGAAATTAGTCAGAAATCTTTCCTGATAATAGTGATAATTTAAGTTGGCATGGTCAACACAATTTGACAAGTAGTCTGGGGTAAGGACCTGTCCCACGACCTACGCATTGAACATATGAAAACTTGACGTTTGGCGTTTATTGCACGTCGAATAGTAACCAGAATTTGGATTGCGTACATAATTGCAAGCAAGTGTCAAAAAATGAGTTCTGACGAGGAAGATGTCGAAGACGTTCTAGCGGTTTTAGCGGTCGTAGAGGCAATTTCGCCAGAGAGGAAACGCCGATTTCAAGTGCGACCGTACCTTCGACCGAGAAATTTTAATCTGTATCATTAATTAAGAATTAAGGAAATGAATGCCAAAGTATCATGATGATTTTCCATTGCGCTCGGGACTCGGGAATGCTCAAAGCTCAAACTGCAACTGACGATTGTTATTGTTCGAGAGCATCGGTCGCGGCAAGACCCAAAGTCATAAAATAATAATAACAATATATGGCTGTTTATGAAATTTGCGTTTCTGTGTAAAATCATTTCAGGGGCACTGCACAAAAACATGTTACGCATCCACGTTCCGCGCGGAGAATATTCCAGGCGTTTCTCGATTTAAACCGAATAATTATATTAATATTTGTTACTATATTATAATTTTATTATGAAATATATTTATTATAATATTATGCGTAATTATAATAATATTTTAAACTCGTGATTATTTAAGCTCGCTCATTACACATAACACCTAACCTCAAAAAGCCTTTCGGTTTGTTCTTCCATAAATATGACCACACCGCGCGGCTCCTGTCAAAAAATGAATCCCCCCCCGCCGGCCCCCACCTGCCTTCCCGCTCCACCCGGGATGTAGTGTTTAGGAAATGTTTTCCGTCGAACATGGGAAGCACAACTAAACTCCAAACACAAGAAAAGTTGAGAATTTATTGACAAACTTGATAAAATCATTGACTTGTTGTGGGACTGTCAATGATTTTATCAAGACAAATGACGAGCTTTGGACCCGACTTAACATATTGGGAACAGCAACAAGCTAACGTCTAGACATGTTAAGTAAATATTGTTAACCTAACATATTGGGAACAACAACAAGCTAACGTCTAGACATGTTAAGTAAATTTCACAAAGAAAACAAACCAAAAATAATAATCCATATTTATCTTTTCTATTCTGAAATGAAGATAAATCAGTACCTTTAGCAAAAAGAGTGTCAGGTGCACCCATTACCATTACCAATTACTTTATATACATCAGGAACGTGGTGAAAGGGTAAAACAATGTACATTCGTTAAATGTCCCTATTCAGGAAAACCAACCAAACTCAAAAAATACATAAATGTGCAAAATGCAAACTAATAGACTAGCAGGCTATTTTTGAAGACAGAATTAGTTTGAATGTTAATTCTTAATAAATAGTTGTAGCTTCATACCTTCAGTGAGACTGAATAAGGTAAGCTGCAGTATTAATATGTAAATTCCAAAAGCTATTCAACAACTCTTCACATG
The DNA here is from genome assembly GCA_929108145.2 of Limnephilus rhombicus. Classification (NCBI taxonomy): domain Eukaryota; kingdom Metazoa; phylum Arthropoda; class Insecta; order Trichoptera; family Limnephilidae; genus Limnephilus; species Limnephilus rhombicus. The sequence goes on along the minus strand of OV815271.1, from coordinate 21,754,757 downwards.
GAAAGATTATATTATGAATAAATAGTTGGATATTTCATAGTGCTGTTTTAAGATCCGTATCCGTCTAAAGGGCAGTTGTCAGTGGATAAAATGGAAACATTCACAATCTTAGACCTACTCGTATAACCATAATGAACCTATATCCTAATGCATGTTTTATTTTACTTTTTGAATTTCAGGCACAATTTTTTAAATGTTTTCTGATTATAATCTAAACAATTTAATTATTAACAATGTACAATAAAACCACACACAAAAACGGATTCCTAAGTAGGAGATTTTTCACTTCAAAAATTTCTTAAAGGCCAGTTAGTTTATTTTTACCAGGCTTACAAGGACTTATCAAAAAAATTCTCCATTATAGCAAAGGACAAGATGTGATCTATAATATTTCTAAACTATCAAATTTTCAAAACAAAAGATTTTGCATTACTTTGCCTTAATGACTCAAGTGTGAATATTGCAATGACACATTATATTATTCATCACCTTTAATTTCACAAAAGTGAGTTTATATTATTTATTATACCCCTTTTGCCCTAAATAAGGAAGAGATATGTTTTAATTGAATCATTATAAGACCCGACAAGTGTGTTTGAGAAAATATTGTTTTAATTGAATCATTATAAGACCCGACAAGTCTGTTTGAGAAAATATTGTTTTAATTGAATCATTATAAGACCCGACAAGTCTGTTTGAGAAAATATTGTTTTAATTGAATCATTATAAGACCCGACAAGTCTGTTTGAGAAAATATTGTTTTAATTGAATCATTATAAGACCCGACAAGTCTGTTTGAGAAAATATTGTTTTAATTGAATCATTATAAAACCCGACAAGTCTGTTTGAGAAAATATTGAGAGGAAGATAAAAATCACTCAAACAAAAGCACCGCAATGAAAAGATAAATTCTAATTACTCTTTACAACAGGCGAAGTTATTAATACGTTCATAAATGAGTTTAACCCCTCCGCAACGTAAGCAGATATATGCGTTAAAAATACGACAGCAGTCAAGTACAATAAGCGTGTTAACACGTCAGCGCGTGTGTCTCCATAGAAACCGTTATAACTCCGTTATTGTTTTAGTTACATCCGTAAAATAAAAAGTGAAAGGTCGATAGTGAATCATGCTGCACATCTCTATTCAAGTTGTCCATAGAAATACATAAAAAGAACATTCTGTCAGACGCGCAGTCTGACACATAATTTATCCCGCCAAATTTCCTACGGGCGCCCGACATTGTTAATTTCTATTAAATATTTTTATATGAAATGATAAAAAAGTGAGGTGACAAAAGTGTTTATTACACATTTATACAATAGAATAAGTATTGTTGTTTACATAATCACGTGAGTCATTTTCACATTTTTTTAATGTTTGCATTCTAAATTTTAATATTTACAAATATTAATATTTATTTGTAATTTAATAATTAGAAAGCTTATTTTGTAACCTGTCTAAAACAGTTTTTACTATTCGGCTACGTTGAGAAATGTTTCATTTATAGAGCTTTAATTGTGAAGCGGTAATAATACAAAGTTTTCGTAAAATGTCATTTCGTTAAAGACATTAAAAGTGCATATCGGCGATTTTCTGAGGGGTTAAAAAAAAAATGTTGCCAAAAATTCATTTTGAAAGATAAAAACAACCATAAAAATTTCTAATGGTGTTTCATAGGATTGAAAACAAAATATTTCTAGCTACATTCTTAGATTTAAGAAGAGCCTTCGATATCATAAATCATAACTTACTCATTAAAAAAATAACTCAATTAGGTGTCAAAAAATACATTAAAAATACTCACCAACTATCTTAAAAACAGAAGACAAAAACAAATTGGGAATATTTATAGTTCAGAAGCACAAATAAAAATGGAATTTCGCAAGGAACTGTTCTTGGCCACATTTTATTTTTAATATATATAAACTATTTGTGACTTTGTAATCCCTGTAAAAATGTTTATTACGCCGAAGACACGGCAATAATAGTAAACGAAAATTCTTGGATTGAAAAATTTTCTATGGCAAAAGAATGTATTGCACTTGTTTCAACATGGCTAAAATATAACAAACTTATTTTAAACTACAGCAAAACATTTTATTTAACTCTTTATAAAAACAAACCTCAACCTTAAAATTAGAATCCACAATACAAGTTGCAATCAAGACACTTGTTTAATGTGCAATGAACTCACCAAAGTAGAAAATCACTAACCACCTCGAAATTAAAATATCTTACATACATATTTAATACACTTAACCACTCGGACCCATAAGCTTGCTTTCAAGACGATGTAACATTACTAGAAATACATATGACGCATGTGGCGTACCTGAGTTATTAAGGAAGTACTCAATATTGACAAATTAAAAATTATCTATTTTTCCCTGGTACAATCTTCAACCATCTACGGCATTATAGGATTGGGTGGTGCACTTGATGCATTATTACAATAATTTATTACAAATCACTTAACCGGTGACAGGCCGGAGACACGCCGGCGCGCGCGTCACATGCGCATGCGCATGTGCGAGAAAATAATTCAAATATTTGAATAATATTTTCGTCAAAAAACTTTTGGTCTCCGATTTTGGCCCTTCTATGTACATAATTTGTATGAAGAACAGTGTCAGAATCGCTTGTGCTAACAGTACTCTATGATACGCCTTGAAGTTTCATTCACCTTGCAACACCAGAATATTTTTAAAACGATTTCTTCTATGACAATCAGCTGTCAGAATTTGCTGCGATTTTAACCGTCGCAACTGATGCGTGTTCCGCGACTAAAACATTGTAAAACCTATTAATTTACGTAATAAATGCAAGTAATGTTGTTTTGGTAGATAGTTTATTGTGTTGTGAACGTATTTCAGTCAATAAAATATACAATAGCTCAAAATTAATCAACAAAACATTCAATTCAAAGTTCAAAATGGTGCTTTTTTAGTGTTTTTTCGTGAATTTTAGTGAAATGGCCTGGCCTTTGACCGGTTAAACGCATATTATTATAATTATATATAATAGAAATATAACATTCTCGAGTGAGTTATTATACAAAGAGACTAAAAATTTTAATATCTGTAAATTATTTATAATGCAAACTATGAAATATGTCACTAAAAACAAAAAAATTGTTTAAAAAAAAAATAAAAAATAGAATTAGCAAGACTAATAATGTGTTTTGTACCCCCCAAACCAATTCCAAAAATGCAAACACATAGCAGTTTTAATGGTCCTCATACATTTAATCTTCTATCAAAACAAATTGAAATGATAAATAATATGTAGAGAATGGTTCCATGGCAACTCAGAATGAAACCAACTCAGAAACATCTCAGAAAGGTCATTAAAAGTTATGAAAAAATAATTTTAAAATAGCCAGTAACTCTAACCTAACTTAACCTATTTAACCAATTTTTTTTTTTTTTTTATATTTTTTTATCATCACTATTAACCTGTCAAAGGCCCGCAAATTCCAGGAAAAATACGGAAATTTCGTAACAAAACACGATTTTGAATTGAATGTTTTGTTGATTAATTTTGAGCTATCGTTTATTTCATTGACTGAAACACGTTCCTGGAACAATAAACTATGCACCAAAACAACATTACTTGCGTTAATTACGTAAATTATTAGGTTTTACGATGTTTTAGTCGAGGAACACGCGTCAATATTGACAGCTTCAATTTGCGCCAAAAATGACATTTCGATTCCACAGATAAAAATCATTTAAAAATAATCTGGTGTTGTCAGGTGAATGAAACTAGTGGCGATATCATCAATGATGTTGGCGCAAGCGATTCTGACCTTGTTTTCATACAAATTCTGTACATAGAAGGGTCAAAATCGCAGACAAACACTTTTATTTCGAAATATTTTTTTCGCGCATGCGCAAAAGCTGCGCGCAAATGAGCGTTTCCGGCCGATTACAGGTTAATGACCTTTCTGAGGTGCTTCTGAGTTGGTTTCATTCTGAGTTGTCTGGTCACCGTAGAGAATGACAGCGAATCCATTTTACAGCCATATAAATTATTTTTGTGTAAGGGTATCCCTAACATCTGACAGCGCTTGCGGGACAGACGCCAGAATAAACTGGCGGGCAATTTCATTCCCTTACTTGCGCCCTCTTGAGTCGCTCGCTGCCGTTCGCTGGCATTCTCGCCATTCCTAAAAATCCTTCTTAAACAATTATTGTCGTGTCATGCTTTGTATCTGATGTATAAATAATATTCAATAAACATAGAGTCTGTGAAGCTCAACCTGTGTATTGCATTATCGCTGACACACCTTAGCTATCCCATTGGTAATGGGTAAGTATGAAGAGGCTAAATCGCTAATTGCTAAAAATATATCACCATACAAACAATAATTAAAATTATGGCTCAATGATGCAGATGTTGAAACACTTTTCCTATAAACTCTATGTAAACCTTCGTGCTTCACTTTTCATTACAATCCTACTGTAACTTCAAGACCAACTTTGTTACATTCTTAAGACCATCGTTGCGATTGGCGAAATCAGCTTTGCAGAAGTAAGTATACTGTGCTGTGTCCCGCTCTAGCGAGAATAGCGAGAGGGACGAATGGCGGGTGAGCGGAGGGGGAAATTCTGGGTATTGTGGATTGTCCACATCGCGAGTTGAATAAAACAGATGATACAGTTTTATGCTTGAATATTTGCACAGAGCCGTTGAAATGCCCTTTTTGTTTAAATCATTAGCGTTAGCGGACACGCATGTCGGGGTCTCTCCACGTATTCTGTATTAGTGTTAGTGTCAAACCAAATTTAGAAATTTTTACAATTCTTCATTAGGTCAGATTGTTTCACAATACACTCAAATTTATATTTAACGATATCTTGAGTTTTTATCCTGTTTAAATCATTGAAAACATTTAAAACGGATTTCAAAACATGGCAAATATTATTTTTTTATTAGATTTACTGTTAAACAACCCGGCCTAAGATTCGCGTACTCAATAAAATAGACTTATTTAGGCACTTTCATGAAAACAAAAAAACGGCATGCGCAAGTAAATTTTCATTGATTGATTTGTGTTTTTTTCACAACTAAACATTTAAAGATATATTTGCGGCACGTTCCAGAGTGGATGGTACTCTCGGTGTCGCTCTGAAACGTTGCTTGAAAAGGCTTCATATTTGGTGACTAGATTTGAATAGTCAGGTACTTCCCAACTTTCCTACAACATAAAACAGAAAATTTTAATCCCTAAGCCAGCTGCAAGTATTATGTAAGCAGGATATTATTTCAATAAAATTATATATTTTAATTATAAATAAAATTAGCTGCACAATACTATAAACTATAACCATATGTAATACATAACAACAAGTGTATTACATATACACATACTTCTATAATGTGCTTGTTGTGATCATGTTGGCCTGTGTTATCATTGGGGATACTGTGTGGAGAGTTTTTTGTAAGGAAAGGAAGGAGCGGAAGATCTAGAAAGGAAAAAAGAATCTGATGCGCAGTAGATCGGTAGACGCATCCGCCGCCAAGACCTAGATAATCCTCATCCCCTGAACCCAGGGCACTCCTGCTAAGTCACCAAGCTTAGCTGCCCACTTGGGAGTGACCTATGGCAGAGGTGTTGGTTACCCATCGAATGGTTCCCGGGGAGGCGCTAACCGTACATGCCTCCCATGATGAAAATATATATTTTTTTTACATTAGCTCCACACAGGAGGCCCTGAGGAAAAAAAATCCTTCAAGGCCTATGTCATCTTTGGGGATGCTGTGTGGAGGGTCTTTTTAGGGAAAGGAAGGAGATAAGTTCTGGGAAGGAAAAAGGTATGAGGGTGGGTAGGAATCTGGGGGGTCAATGTGTCTAGGAGTGACGGACCCATGAATCCATCCCTCACATTGCAGTGCAAGGTGATGAATCGAGAGAGTCCTGCTGGAGAGGTCAACAGATCTCCCTCAATCGGTCTCTCCCGATGCGGCCTGCCTCGCAATAGTAGGCGGGCAGACGCATCCGCCACCAAGTCCTAGACAAACCTCACCCCAAGAACCCGGGCATCCCTGCCAAGTCACCGGTTCAAATGGTTCCCGTGGTGGCGGTACCCACATCCGCCTCCTAAATTGTGTAATGTACACAAGTTGAAAAATATAAATGTAGTGGAATTGAATAGTGAGAACTTTTCATTCAACTATCTTAACCGGTCAACAACGTAAGCAGATATATGCGTTAAAAATACGACAGCGGTCAAGTACAATAAGCGTGTTTATACGTCAACGAGTGTGTCTCCATAGAAATCGTTCTAACTCCGTTATTCTTTTAGTGACATCTCTCAAACAAAAAGTAAAAGGTCGTTAGTGAATCAAGCTGTACATCCCTATTCAAGTTGTCCATAGAAATACATAACAAGAATATTCTGTCATTCGCGCAGTCTGACACATAATTTATGCCGCCAAATTTCCTACCGGCGGCTCGACCGCGGTCGACATTGTTAATTTTTATTAAATATTTTTTTATGAGATGATAAAAAAGTGAGGTGACAAAAGTGTTTATTATACATTTATACAATAGAATAAGTATTGTTGTTTACATAATCTGTGATTTTAGTACCGTTTTCACATAAAAACATCACATGAGTCATTTTTCTTTAATGTTTGCATTCTAAATTTTAATATTTAAAAATATTAATATTTATTTGTAATAACCTTTCTAAAACAGTTTTTACTATTCGGCTACGTTCAGAAATGTTTCATTTATAGAGCTTTAATTGTGAAGCGGTAATAACACAAAGTTTACGTAAAATGTCATTTCGTTTGAGACTTCAAAAGCGAATATTCGCGAAAATTCAGAGGGGTTAAAAACATCACCGAATTAATTAATGCGTTAACCACTCCGATACGTAAGCAGATATTCACGATAATATAACGATAGCAGTCAAGTACAATAAGCGTGTTTTCATGTCAACGTGTGTGTTTCCACAGAAATCGTTATAACACCGTTATTGTTCTAGTGACATCCTTACAACAAAAAGTACAAGCTCCATAAAAAAATCAAGCTGCACATCCCTATTCAATTGGCCATAGAAATACCCAAAAAGACCTATTCTGTCAGATACACGGTAGATACAGATTTTACCAGCCAAATCGCCTACGCGCCGCTATACATTATTATTTTTTATTAAATTTTCTTGTATGAAATGATAAAAAAGTGAGGTGACTAAATTGTTTATTATACATTTATACAATAGAATACGAATTGTTGTTTTTTATATAATCGGTGATTTTTAGTACCGTTTTCACATAAAAACATCATGTGAGTCATTTTTACATTTTTTTTATGTTTGCATTCTAAATTTTGATATTTACAAATGTTAATATTTATTTGTAATATAACAATTTGAAAGCTTATTTCATAACCTTTCAAAAACAGTTTTTAGTATTCGGCTACGTTCAGAAATGTTTCATTTATAGAGCTTTAATTGTGAAGCGGAAATAACACAAAGTTTTTGTAAATCCGACATTTCGTTTGACGAAAAACGTACATATTCCAAGCAAAACAAAACCCGTTGACTCATGGTTGAATTTTACAAGATAAGTATTACTATCCTGTTCAAACCTGCAAGAATAGTAGTTATTTCGCTGAAACCCTTTTCGATGCGCTTCGTATCTTGTACACGCCGGACAGCTTGTGGCCAGAGGCATATTTTCGCTAAATTTTGTGTTTTTGACGATCTGAACATCTGAACACATACAAAATGACAAATCCCAAATGGGGCGTTTGACTGAAACGCACGGAATGGTATCTACCTAGGTCCCTGGTTCTCAGCGCGCGGGAAAGAACGCCAGCCGGCTGTAATAATTATTATCTCTTGCAATATTCATGCGTTTAAATACATAATCAATTTTTATTTTTAACATTGTGCGAAATATAAATTTTAAAATATAAATTAGGAAATAGTGACCCAGCGAACATTATGGCCAGCTGCGCCTATATACAAGTCATCCAAATATTATTATTATAATAATGGGATAAAAATAGATAAAATTTACTCCCAAAATAAGATTCTTTAACATTTGTAGTAGGGAGGAAACACAAGACTAGCCAATCTCAAATGTTGGGTGTATGTTTGGTGAAGGGATCAATGATGATAGTTCTTTGAAGCATTTTGCATTGAAATGCCGGTAGAACAGTGACAGCTCTCTCACCTGACGCCTGTGCTCTAAAGTTTTCAATCTGTTTGTTGAAGAAATCTATCAAATGGACTTTTATAGAGAATTTTTGCACGGAGTCAAGGGTTAAAGTGTGTCAAGGATGATGTGTGTATTCATTACCTCGAAGTATTGCCTAATAAGCTGGCGCCCTTGCCGCCAGGTGACGCTGGGCGGGGGCTCCTGTCCCTCGGGGTCGGGCGGTGAGGGCGGGCGCGCGTCCCCCAGCGGCTGCGGCTCCACGCCGTACTTCAGCTTGTGGTACTTGGCGCGCTCCTGCTTCAGGGCGTACTCCAGCATCTTTATCCGCCGCACCAGGTCAGTCTTCAGGTTCTCCAGCCCCTTGTGCTCGCCTTGCAGGAAGGCGATGCGCGCCTGGAATGATACAATTCATACATTTAAATTGGATAATCTGTAGCCTTTGAAAACATACACAGTCTAAAATCTGTATGTTTTCAATAAATACGACATAGAATTAAGCACAATTTATGTTTTCACATCCATTTCACTTCCAATACTAATTTCATGCGTCCATTCTGTTTATAAACTTCAATTCAGTGGGATATTGTTTACTTATTATTTAAACGTAGCCTTTGAAATTATACACTATCTCAAATCTGTATGTTTTTTACGAATACAATATTAATTTAAGTTTCATTTATATTTTCATAGAACGCAAACGCTTAGGCTCCGTTGTTTCAACAGTGGTATAATAACCAAGATGGGTAAAATATTAATTACTTCATATATATTTGTTTATTAATTATCAGTAAATATATGATTTGGATAAGTTAAATTGATTTGTGAATACATAGAGCTCACTTATGGTGAAATCTCACTAAAATGTGGTATAACTCTGTTTGGCGTGCATTACTGCAAATGTGACTTCTGACAATCATTTAGAAGAGTGAAAAATACCACACATTATAACTATTGTCCTTGGAAACAATGTTACATCCTCTCTAAAGAACGAAAATTTTAACAAATATTCTCCATTCTGTGAAAGAAGTCATTCTGGAAGTCACATTCTGTTCATAAAAAAAGTAAACTTTTGTGATGACTGGACACACTTAATATGAGTATAAAACATCAAGTGTCATCGTTTTTAACCCCTAAAAGAGCTCATCGATCAGAAATTTAAAATATTCTGTGCAATCACAGACCAAAGAATTATTTTTAATAAAGGTGTTAAAAATAAAATCGTTTGAAAAGGCTTAATTCACCAATTCAAAAAAATGTATCTGTATTATAACAGAGGTTCAAACTGCAGTTGGATTTAATTGTGATTGTGCATAAATAACAGGTACATACTTAGAATAAGTAAAAAAATATATACTGTAATACGTAAGATAAAGTGTAAGATAAGATACGTTTCTTTTGATATAGATTGTTGGCACAACCTGCTATCAGACACAATAACAAACATCTACTCATTCCCAATTCAGAGCCAATGTTTTTTTTATTTTTTTTATTTAGGTATACAATAATCATTTTGTTCTAAACAGATTTCGGTAAATATCGGTTCGGACTGACCACGCTTATTACGAATAATTTTTAGAAAAAAACGTTAGATTCGCCTTAATTACTATAAAAGGAAACTTTTTGGCTTTGGGGCGGCGGAAAATAATGCATTTTAATTTTCAATTGCATAAAACCAAAATTCACTTCGCGAACCGACACAGCGAAAATCCGCGGCCGTACCTGTCACTGTTATGTTGGTATCCTTGATAAATTAACAAGAGCTAATACGACTGTAGCCGACTTCGTGGGATAAGGCGCGTAATTATGAAATTTGTCTAGCGGGCTTGTTTGTGTAACATGGTTTGTGATACAAAAGAAAGTGCCCCTTTATAACGCCTACTCGCGTCAAGGCAAGAAAACATCCCAGTTTTCAAGTAGTTTAGCGGCTACGCTAGGTTTGTGTAACATGGTTTGTGATTCTGGCGTACAATCTCACAAGACGAAAGCTAATTTTAATTTTACGTATCAAGGATACCAACATAACAGTGACAGGTAAGGCCGCGGATTTTCGCTGTGCGGTTCGCGAAGTGAATTTTGGTTTTATGCAATTGAAAATTAAAATGCATTATTTTCCGCCGCCCCAAAGCCAAAAAGTTTCCTTTTATAGTAAGTAAGGCGAATCTAAAGTTTTTTTCTAAAAATTATTCGTAATAAGAGTGGCCAGTCCGAACCGATAATTACCCAGATTTCTCCTTAGATGAAATTTCATTATTTATGCATTAAACCGCTTACTCGTTAATACGGAAAACTTTTTATCCAAACAGTTATATTTAGCTTTATTATTACGAAAAGTGAGTATTTATGTCGGGGGAGACCAAAAAACATGCAAAAAATATGCATTTAACATTTTAATTTTGTTAAAATTAATTCACTCGCACGGTAACGCCATGTTCATTCATCGTTTTTATTTTAACATTTCATCAATGCTGCCAATCATAGAAAAATATTTTTGCGTAAAACAAAGTGAATGCATCATTGACAAGTATTTGTAACAGTAGAACATGGAAAGAAATGTATTAAAATAATTACACAAACCCGCTAGACAAACCCTGCGTAGCCGAACAAACCATTCAAAACCTGGGATGTTTTTTAAAAGCATGATGAAAAGCGTTAGAGAATTTATTTTATAAGATTGGTACTTCCGACAAATGTCATATTTGATTGTCTATTAGCTAAAAAAGGAACATTCCGTATTATCCGTGCATCAAACTTCGACAACACGAACGTTCCGTATTATCCGTGAGGTGGACTAACTGCATATTTACCGAAATTTCTTCATGGGTGTTACTGTTAATATTTGGTAAATTTCCACCTGTATAAATATTATACTATCTACTTTTTTATTTTGTGCCAAAAAATGCAACAGCTCAACTATATCCTAGGTACCAACTTTAAAATTAAATACATTTATACAGTAATAAAATGTACATGATGTGTGAAATGAATTTCATAATCATAATGGCAACAAAGAATTGGTTTGCACCACGGTTTGTAAATACATAATTTCAATGTGATTATTTTCATGTCATTCTAATCCTCTCACATTGTACATTCATCTATTGAACAGTATTAGCATATGCAACCAATTAAGACCTTCATGGGACCATTTTGTACAATGCAATCACAATATTTCATGCAAAATAATATTAAGACCAAACAATGACATATCTATAAAAATATCTTCGAGCAATGAGTACCACGATACACGTGCTAAAATAATAATAATATGCTCTTTATTTACGATAAACATACTAGTCCACAGAGGACACATTGTTCGAGTTAAATGCAGAAGGTCCCATAATAAAATCGCCAAATAGAAACAACAGCGCGACCCTAATTTCTTTGGAAACGAGTCGCTAATCATATCTAATAATAATATTTTTGACATTACGTTTACGTCAAAAGCTACGTACCTGAAACTCTGCTCTTTCGACTTCCCATTGGGACCTCTCTAGTTCGAATCGTGCCCATTCATGTTGTATAAAATGTAAAATTCCGGGAATTGAGTATTCGGGAGCCTGGCTAGGTTCCTCTGTCTGTTTATCACTTATTGTACCGCCAATTTGAGGGCCTAATTGTCCCCCATTTTGGTGTGAAACCGAACTATCATCCATGGTTGTCGGGATTTTCATGACATGGCCACCATTACCAAACTTGTCACTTATTACCGTAAGATCAGTCAAATTTGTATTATACTGACTATATTCTTCTATAAACTCATAGTTGTGATAAATAATCGATGCTTTTCACTCTCCAATGATAAAAGTCTTAACTGCAATACAATTTTTTACACATTTAACAAAACGGCGGAGCAACTGGCCAACCCCAACCTCTACAAAAAATTGGTATTTTACGTTCCGTTCTGTTGGCTATTCTGACCATTTCAGAAAAGATTCAGTGCTGCCAATAACAAAACAGGAATTCGTTTTGATGCTACCAGAGTGCAGTGTACTTTTATTACGAATCACCCACATGTTATGTTTTCATCCAATGGTTGCACAAAATATCCGGAGAAATAGCTTTGATTGGTGGCAGTTGTGCAAAATGGCAGAAATTTTTTTTCGATTTTCAAATGTCATTGATTTGTTTACGGGCGGCCTGATGAATAAAAAAATAAACACAGTTCTTGTCCAATGCCTAGTATTTCAATCCAATGGCGTAATTATTTTTTGAACTCTTTGATTCTCTTTTCTTTCGTTATTTGTTTTTGGAGTGTTATGCCGTGTTGCTCTACCTCCTTTAGCCAACATTTCGGACAGCGTTGCAGTGTCCATCATCAGGGCAGATCCGGTAGATGTGTGAGGTCACACACGGCATAACACCCCAAAAACAAATAACGAAAATACTTTTGGCTGTGAAAATCTTAAAACGTATCTCCCTTTGATTCTCCATCATTAATTATAGGTTATTATTTTGAAACGGCACTAAATGTTTTCTAATTATTACAACACTTCTTCTATTACCTAATAAAGGTGTGCAATATTTTGCATATTATTTCAATTGGGTACTTCATGAAAAAAATGCTCTCTTGCTTTTTGTCGATTGCAAACAATGCTATAATGTGCTACCACTGTAAGCAAACTGGACCATTACTGTTCAGCCTAATCGTACCTAAGTAGTAAAAAAAAATAATGTCAACATTCGCGCTGCCCAATGATTAAATTAAACAATGGCGCTGCCGCGGCGGAAATTGAACCTCCTCGCTTTTAGTTGAAATGTTGAAGCTCGAAGCTTAAAACGTAGTGCTTTATGAAGATTTATGCGCTTTGCAATAAAAAAAGAAGAAAAAATACTTACATCGTATAAATAGGTACCCGTACATATTTTTTTTTAAATACATATATGCATAACTAACCATCACGCTGTTTTACTGTGAAGTGGGTGTAGAGGATGGAATGCCTCACATTCCAGTCCCGGCACAAGCTCCCTTATTGCATACACTTTTAAACAAACTCATCTAATTCTGACTCTTGACTCCGATGAAGAAGTCAGGCGTTTTATCGGGAAGGTATAACTAACCTTATACCTAACTTGATCATGTCATGATTTGCCTGGGGCGTTCGTTCAGTTCCTTGCTCTTTCCAAACGTGCAGCATAACGAGTAATTAATTAGTGTCCACCACAGTTGTGGTTATTTGTGATTGACCAATGTGCAGTCTACCGAGACCTCCCGGGATTTGATTAGTGCAGTTTTTCTTAACCGTATTGAAAGAATCGCCCCCTTTGCCACGGTAAAATTATCCAGACCCCCCCCCCCCCTCACCCCCCCTAACAAAGTTTAAAATATGTACACATTGTAGTAGGAAATCCATTTCCGCAATGGATTTTTTCCTACTACAAATAAAAAATGATAAAAAGTTTAAATAAAACACATTATTATTACATTGACATTGAGTATTACGCCTCAGTTTAAATTTTTGTGAATTCAGAACTTGTCAAATCGTTGCACCTAAAGAAAAGTGTGTCAATGTTTCAGTGTGCACAGCTCGTGAATGAGTTTATTTTCTATATGGATACAATGCTCCACAATACTCACTCGAACATCTGCAGCGCCCCCTAAATGCTAAAAAATTTAAAACGCCCCCCTCCCCCGGACCTCCAAAGCGCCCCCGTTAAGAATCACTGGATTAGTGGATAATTTTCATAACTTTTCCATTTTTTTCCCCCCTCAATTTTATTTTAGTTCAAGCCGGGAACGCCAGTGAAATTAATTCTATCTGTGCAATGCTTCTCAAAGATTTCTATACTATGTCATTCTGACAGAAGATTTCGCAGTTATGTTTACTTTTTACGTGAAAACGATCAACTGGATGCGCCACATGCAGCAGAACGCAGAACCTTAGCGGTAGTGTCATGCAATGGTCATGCAAGAAAAAAGGAAGCGCGGTGGATGTGAGAGTGGGTGGTTTGGTATATTTATGATGTGAGAGATAGTTTGTACTTCGCTGTCCCCGCAAATTCGAAAAGGAAATTGTTCTTCTATTACACAAACATCAACAACAAATTACGCTGCAAACTTTATGCAAAATTTTGGAACTTGTGTTTCTTTTTATTAAAATACTCATGAAAACAGCTGTGACTCTTAACTGGAAAGTCTTTCAGTACCTACATTGGTATAAGAAATATATAATATGTCTCGAGAGGTGTGTAGATTTATTGTTTCTCAGCATGCCCGAAGTAACATAAAAACAAAAACACCATCAAAATTAATGAGACAAGTCTCGAAACTAAACACAGTTACTGGAAATTGTTGAGAATGATTGAAACGGATTTGTTCATGGCGTTTTTAAGATGAATTATTTGTTTCCGCCCGTACAGTTTGGCAATTAAGTATAGAAAATAAATGATGGCGCTGCAATCGTTTTTTTAGGTTTTAAAAGACAACACCAAGATGGCTCATATCAGTTGAGCTTAAGCTCGGCTTTGGCGGAATGTGGAGCTCAGCGTGGCTTAGCACCTAATCCGTATATCAGTCGTAAACCTAGAGTTGACCAATTTAAAACGTTTAGTCTATGATAATTTCTATGCAGAACCAATCTATTTATGTTATTATCTATGGTTAAAACCAAACTTCAAACGTCAAACATCGATATTCGATATTTTTTAATATTTTCGGTAAATATCGGTTCGGACTGGCCACGCTTATTACGAATAATTTTTAGAAAAAAACTTTAGATTCGCCTTAATTACTATAAAAGGAAACTTTTTGGCTTTGGGGCGGCGGAAAATAATGCATTTTAATTTTCAATTGCATAAAACCAAAATTCGCTTCGCGACTGACACAGCGAAAATCCGCGGCCGTACATGTCACTGTGATGTTGGTATCCTTGATAAATTAACAAGAGCTAATACGACTGTAGCCGACTTCGTGGGATAAGGCGCGTAATTATGAAATTTGTCTAGCGGGCTTGTTTGTGTAACATGGTTTGTGATACAAAAGAAAGTGCCCCTTTATAACGCCTACTCGCGTCAAGGCAAGAAAAACATCCCAGTTTTCAAGTGGCTAGGCGGCTACGCTAGGTTTGTGTAACATGGTTTGTGATTCGCGGTATTTCATGTAGGTATCCCACGAAGTCAGCTACAGTCCATAACAGTGACAGCAAGTGACGGAAAAAGTTCGGTTTATGGGCGAAATTCCTAAAAAATAAAACTAGTTATTTTTATACTAATTTGGGGTCGGGGAATCCGAATCTGAAAGAATTAGGCGGCGGCAAGCAATATTAACTGAATTATACGACTTTAAAATTTTCTATACACACACACATGAAAATAATCTTTTCGGAAGTATTTTGACACACGTAATACAAAGATCATAGAAAAACAAGGAATATACAAAAACATGTGCCGGCAGTGTTACCAGCTCTCAAAAATATTTATCCCTATATCAATAATTTCCGACACGATAATTCCTCACATAACACATTAACCTGATGAATTACTACTATCTCAACGGCCGTATTCTTAAACCAAAAGTATGAAAATTCGTAGTCTTAAAAATCCCTAACCTAACGCTAGGTTTGTGTAACATGGTTTGTGCCCCTTTATACCGCCTGCTCGCGTCACGGCAAAAAAACATCCCTGTTTTCAAGTAGTTTAGCGGCTACGCTAGGTTTGTGTAACATGGTTTGTGCCCCTTTGTACCGCCTGCTCGCGTCACGGCAAAAAAACATCCCTGTTTTCGAATAGTTTAGCGGCTACGCTGGGTTTGTGTAACATGGTTTGTGCCCCTTTATACCGCCTGCTCGCGTCACGGCAAAAAAACATCCCTGTTTTCAAGTAGTTTAGCAGCTACGCCGGGTTTATGTAACATGGTTTGTGATACAAAAGTGAGTAAAATTTATAATTTATAAAAAATAAGTACTTAAAATATAAACATGTTATTTTACCTTATTAATATTACTGCTTAATGGCAACACTAAATTTTGTGTGGTAAAAACATCTATGTTATCTTGTTTTTCTATGATCTTTGTACTACGTGTGTCAAAATACTTCCGAAATGATTATTTTCATGTGTGTGTGTATAGAAAATTTTAAATGCGTTTAATTCAGTTAATATTGCTTGCCGCCGCCTAATTCTTTCAGATTCGGACTCCCCGGCCCATAGTTAGTATAAAAATAACTAGTTGGATTTTCTAGGAATCAAAATGCTTCCAAAATGGCTATTTTCCTGTATGTGTATAAAATTTTTTAAAGTCGTGTAATTCAGTTAATATTGCTTGCCGTCCATTCTTTCAGATTCGGATTCCCCGACCCCAAATTAGTATAAAAATAACTAGTTTTATTTTTTAGGAATTTCGCCCATAAACCGAACTTTACCCCAAGTGACAGCTACGGCCGCGGATTTTCGCTGCGTCGGTTCGCGAAGTGAATTTTGGTTTTATGCAATTGAAAATTAAAATGCATTATTTTCCGCCGCCCCAAAGCCAAAAAGTTTCCTTTTATAGTAATTAAGGCGAATCTAAAGTTTTTTTCTAAAAATTATTCGTAATAAGCGTGGCCAGTCCGAACCGATAATTACCGAATTGACTAGTTGGATAGCGAGTATGAAATTATTTGTTAACCTTGCTTTACGTGAATCATTTCAGAAATCAAAAATACTAGAACACTAAATTTCGCGGAGAAGTGGTGAAATTGCTGGTGGAGCTGGTCTCATGAAAGTATTCGCTAACTTTGGAGAATAAAGCGTCCAATGCGGTCAATTGTAATTGGATGAGCTGACTTGTATAATGGGACCGTTGTTCACCCAGTCGACCGGAGTAGAATCAACAGTCTTCAAAGGTAACTATTATTGAGTATGCTGCATGCATATCAATTAATTGTAATATGAAATACTAACTTGTTATGTTTGCCATATCAATTGACTATATGAGGACGAACGAAGAAACGATGCAATGAAAATATATGGCAAGAATGTGAATGGTAGAAGAACCCGGGGGTCGTCCGAGGAAGACTGGCTTCATTAGTTGGACCACGCCAAGAGTTAGAATCACAGTAGGGCATGTAAAAGAAGATGTATGCTCGTTTGGCGATTCATTCTCTGATATTATGACAGTTGGTTAGTTACTTACTTAACTTAAAATTGATTTGAACTCATATCTTTCATTTCTGCCGTATGAATTAATGTGAATATCCCACAAGAGTCCCAACCTCTCCCTGCTAACTGAAGTCAGTGAGAATGCATCTTCTGTGGGATATGTTGTAAGGGTAAACGGGGTGGATATGTGAAGGAGTTAAGGCAGAGGAAGGTACGGAAATTCCTGACTATTCAGAGTGATCACCAAAGAAGGCTAAAGCATTTCAAGCAGGGACAGTTCTAGACTTTTCGTAAGCTAGAGTGGTAAGAGTGAAAAGTGTGACATTATTGATAATGTTGTAACTCAAAATATATACTCAATTTGGGAGGCGGGATTGGGTACCGCCGCCCCGGGAACCTTTATTGGATAACCAACACCTCTGCCATAAGTCACCCCAAGTAGTTCGCTTCGTTTGGTGATTTAGCAGGGGTGCCCGGGTTCATGGCTCATGGGGTGAGGTTTGTCTAGGTCTTGGAGGTGGATGACCAAGACACATCGAACCATACCGGATTCCTACCCACCCCTTAAACCCTTTTCTTCCTCGTACTCTCCTCTCCTACCTTTCTTAAAAAAACCCTCCACACAGCATCCCCAAAGATGATAGCGGCCCTGAGGGGAATTGTTTTACTACTAGCCACTGATTTCAAATAGCATTTGGATTCTGAGTGGATGTATCACCAACACCAAGGTGATACTGATAATATCCTACCTGAAAGTATGGTGTAACAAAATAACCTGCATTATTTATAATATAATTATTCACCCGACCGACCACCATAACACGGGCCTGAGCATCATGGTGCTCGAAAAATCCACAAATGATGTAACCATTCAAAGCAATGAATAAAGAAAAAATAAAAATAATACAGAAAGGGACGCATGGGCGGGTAGAGCGAATGAACGAAGAAAGGAGTGTTAGGAGAATATATATTGCAAATGTGAATGGTAGAAGTTGGCAAGACATTGTGAGTCGGACCATGTCAAGAGTCAGAATAATATAAGAGTATGTACGAGACTATGTATGAACGTGAATGAGGCAGTGAATGTATTTTTTTATATGAGTAGGTACCCCACAAGAGTCCCAGCTGCTCCCGTCTGGAGCCAGTGAGACTATGGCATCCCCAATTAGGGTATGTTGTGAGGCTTAAGGTAGTGGAGAGGGAGAGATGGGGGAGTACCTGACTATTCAGATCTGGCCACCAAACACGGCTAACGCCATTTCAAGCAACGTTTCAATTCTGAATGGTGGTCTTATACCAGTCTTACACATCTGTGCCGCTAATATAATATACATTATTTTAAATGAATAAGACCGAGTTGTTTGGTGGTCCATCCTCTCTGCCTACCCCCGGAAATGTCGTGGTGGTTAGTTATCAAAACACAAAAACTTAGATACTCCTACATCAAAACTTTTCAAATTGATCAGTTGACGGAATATACAGGAAGAGAATATAGAATTTTCATGACGAAAAGGTTTATTTTGCAAACACGTATGTAATAATATAAGTTACTTCCAGTTATATTGTGAAATACATGGGTGTGGAATGAAGCAACTGTTGGAATGAAGCAAGTTAACAACTTTTTATAATATTATATTCTTCTTTTTCAGCAGAAAAGAAAATCTACTACCGCAACCACCGAGTGGAGCTCTTTGACAGAATTTAAAATGAAAATTTTTGCTTCAAATCTCCAAAATGTGCAGGAGGAGCACCTCCTCAAGGTGGAGGGCATCAAGACTAAACTCCAGGAAAACGAGAAAGAACATCTGCTCAGGGCCGAAAACCTCAAGTCCGAACGCCAGGAAGAACACGAGGAGCACCTCCTCGGGATGGAACTGATGAGGAGGAAATACTAAAGTACAAATACTACTTCCATATTAAGTAATATTTGTACTTTTATACACAAAAATAATAATTCAAATTAAAATACTTTCCTTTTTTATTGCTTTTTAAGTCTTAAACGAAATGACATTTTACGAAAACTTTTAGTTATAACCGCTTCACAATTAAAGCTCTATAAATGAAACATTTCTGAACAAAGCCGAATAGTAAAAACTGTTTTAGAAAGGTTACAAAATAGGCTTTCAAATTATTATATTACAAATAAATATTAGCATTTGTAAATATTAAAATTTAGAACGCAAACATTAAAAATAGGTAAAAATGACTCACGTGATGTTTTTATGTGAAAACGGTACTAAAATCACAGATTATGCAAACAACAATACTTATTCTATTGTGTATATGTGTAATAAACACTTTTGTCACCTCACTTTTTTATCATTTCATATAAAAATATTTAATAAAAATTTTAAATGTGGAGCGCGGTGGAGCTGCCGGTAGCAAATTTGCGCGGGTAAATATTTTTGTCAACTACACGATTGACAGCTGATTCCTGTTATGTATTTCCATAGACAACTTGATAGAAATGTGCAGCTTGATCTACTATCGACCTTTGACTTTTTGTTTTAGGGATGTAACTAAAACAATAACGGAGTTATAACGATTTCAATGGAAACACACGCGCTGACGTATAAACACGCTTATTGTAATTGACTGCTGTCCTATTTTTAACGCTTATATCTGCTTACGTTGCGGAGGGGTTAAACCGTAATTAAGCAGTTTGTCAACAGAATGTTAATCTTCAATTATAATTTAAACATATATACATAATATTACGCCTTTTTGTTAAACTGAAATTTAATTGCTTCAAAATTATTTTGTCTTAATCTTCTACATTCAAACTTGAATTGTATAATGTAAGAAAAAAATACTGATTTTATTTTATTTTTATAACTGTCATATTATGTAAACAAAAACCTAGATAACAACCACTCTGTAAATTGCCATCTCAACACAGGCGTTTCACACCTAGTGAGATGAGCAATACGTCATTACTGTGATCAAATGTATTATTAAAATAATGAAATAAATAAAATAAAAAATTATTACTCCTACTATAACTATACCGATTGTCACGCATGACAATATATACCAGCTTAATTTAGTAACCATTAAATAAAGTAGGTTATTTCTATGTTGTCTGTGAAAGCTTTCACCTGAAATATATCCGGATTTTGATCCGTCATTATTTATTTATTTATTTACGCCCTAGTGGGCTTTTACAAAGATAGATAATAACAGTTAGGCAGGTATGTAGTACACAATATACAATGATTTAAATAATAATGAAAAATAAAATTAATTAAAATTAAAATCATACATTTCATTAAAGTAATTATAAAGATTTCGTTTTATAACTAATATGGAATCTACAAACAGGTCTACAATATTCCCAAATTTATTGCCAAAATAAAGTAATCTATTTATAAGTGTATGAGCTTCATAGTTTGTTTTAAAATTGTCACAGAAGAAGGTAGCACTTTGCCTCGTATTTCTGGTCGGTACGTAAAATTTTATTTTGGCCAGAATTTCAGGATTGTCAATGCAGTTATTAATGATTTTATTTAATAGTACAAGATCAGAGATGATTCGCCTATCGGACAGTGTAATTAAGTTGAGTTGTTTCATCAAAAGGACATAGTTAATATTTTTAATTGGAATATTCAGCTTAAAGTTAATAAATCTTAGGAATTTGTGCTGTACCCTTTCTATATTGTCAGAATGTATTTTATACAATGGGGACCAAATGGGCGAATTATACTCTACTTGGCTTCTTACTAAAGAAGTGTATAATATTTTCAAACACTCTAGTGACTTAAAATCACTTGCTGTTCTGCATATAAAACCAAGCATTTTTATAGCTCTATTTGTTATTTCATTTACGTGTAGAGTAAATGTTAACTTTTCATCAAATATAACACCTAAGTCCCTGATCTGAGCGACTGGTGTCAATATTACATTATTTAAAGAGTACTCATAAGTTATATGACTTTGGATTTTATGAAAACGAATAACTTGACCAATGAAACAATTTATCTAAATTAGATTGTAAAATATGGCAATCCTCTATATTACATATCATTTTATATATTTTTAAATCATCAGCGAAGAGCAAAACTTGCACATTTTTAAATATACTAATAATGTCATTTATAAATAATAAAAAAAGAATTGGGCCAAGGTGAGATCCTTGGGGAACCCCACTTGTGGCTTCGAATATATAAGATTCTACAGAATTTATTTTAACACAAAGCTTTCTTTTACTAATATAACTATTAAACCATTTCAATAAGGTTCCTTTAATGCCCATCAAACTTAGTTTATGTACAAGAATATGTCGCCTAACTTTATCAAAAGCTTTGGAAAAATCAGTGTATATAGAATCCACTTGATGCTTAAGGACAAGGGAATCAGTAATGTAGTTTTCATTATTTTTTTTTTATTGAAATAATAGATAATACATAATATAATCAACAAACAAGTCCTGCTAAGCCAATTGAATCGGCTTGTCAACAGGTGCTTATATTTTAGTTACATATTTATACATTTTTAAAATTTAAAATTTACATCTTATATCCACAGATTCAACATTTTTTCATACGTATCAAAATCAATATAAATCTTTTTTTTCCGATAGCCAATTTTTCACCATATATTTAACCTTATTCATAGAATTACATTGCTTTATAGTGTCAGGTAATAAATTAAATATCTTCGGTATGATATATTCAAACGTTCTCTGTCCGTACTTATTGTTAAATTTCGGAACTATTAACCCGTCGTTACGCGTGAATCTAGTGCTGTATTTATGTTCTAATTTCTCTTTATGCTGCGGGGTAAATATATGCTGAATTATAATTTTGTGCCGGGACGGGAGCAGTTGGGACTCTTGTGCAGTATTCTCGGAAATGGACTCGGGAGGTCAACGGGGACGCACGGGAAAGGACATGCAGGGAGAATTAATTTATTTCTTTGATTGGCATTGCAACGAATGCCGGGTACCAGCTAGTATTATTTATTATTAAGTTCTGCAAGTATTTTTTTTTCTCTCATTGTTTAATAATATTGTAACTGCTATTAATTTTATTATTCAGTTCTGCAAGTATTTTTTGTTTTCTTATTGTTAATGATGTAACTGCTTTGACTGATTTAAAATATTGTTTAGGTCTTCTGAACATCTGAGAAAAAGGTAATAAATAATTTTCCTTTATCAACTTTATCAAATAATGTTATATTAAAATATTAAATATAACATTTATTCATAATATCAACGGAAATATACAACAATGCTTCGTAAGTACGATCATCTATTTTGAAAAAATGCTTGTAAGTAATCATTTGGTGCCGTGCCTGTAATACGCTTTGTAAATGCTTATGAGTAAAGCGGGATCACAAATTGTATCGTTCTTGACACCTAATTCGTTTATTGGGTAAAGTTCGGTTTATGGGCGAAATTCCTAAAAAATAAAACTAGTTATTTTTATACTAATTTGGGGTCGGGGAATCCGAATCTGAAAGAATTAGGCGGCGGCAAGCAATATTAACTGAATTACACGACTTTAAAAATTTTTATACACATACAGCAAAATAGCCATTTTGGAAGCATTTTGATTCCTAGAAAATCAAACTAGTTATTTTTATACTAACTATGGGCCGGGGAATCCGAATCTGAAAGAATTAGGCGGCGGCAAGCAATATTAACTGAATTAAACGACGTTAAAATTTTCTATACACACACACATGAAAATAATCATTTCGGAAGTATTTTGACCCACGTAGTACAAAGATCATAGAAAAACAAGATAACATAGATGTTTTTACCACACAAAATTAAGTGTTGCCATTAAGCAGTAATATTAATAAGGTAAAATAACATGTTTATATTTTAAGTACTTATTTTTCATAAATTATAAATTTTACTCACTTTTGTATCACAAACCATGTTACATAAACCCGGCGTAGCTGCTAAACTACTTGAAAACAGGGATGTTTTTTTGCCGTGACGCGAGCAGGCGGTATAAAGGGGCACAAACCATGTTACACAAACCTAGCGTAGCCGTTAAACTACTCGAAAACAGGGATGTTTTTTGCCGTGACGCGAGCAGGCGGTATAAAGGGGCACAAACCATGTTACACAAACCTAGCGTAGCCGCTAAACTACTCGAAAACAGGGATGTTTTTTTGCCGTGACGCGAGCAGGCGGTACAAAGGGGCACAAACCATGTTTCACAAACCTAGCGTAGCCGCTAAACTACTTGAAAACAGGGATGTTTTTTTGCCGTAACGCGAGCAGGCGGTATAAAGGGGCACAAACCATGTTACACAAACCTAGCGTTAGGTTAGGTTAGGTTACGGATTTTTAAGACTACGAATTTTCATACTTTTGGTTTAAGAATACGGCCGTTGAGATAGTCGTAATTCATCAGGTTAATGTGTTATGTGAGGAATTATCGTGTCGGAAATTATTGATATAGGGATAAATATTTTTGAGAGCTGGTAACACTGCCGGCACATGTTTTTGTATATTCCTTGTTTTTCTATGATCTTTGTACTACGTGTGTCAAAATACTTCCGAAATGATTATTTTCATGTGTGTGTGTGTATAGAAAATTTTAAAGTAGTGTAATTCAGTTAATATTGCTTGCCGCCGCCTAATTCTTTCAGATTCGGATTCCCCGACCCCAAATTAGTATAAAAATAACTAGTTTTATTTTTTAGGAATTTCGCCCATAAACCGAACTTTTTCCCGTTTATTTTTATTAAAATACAAAGATAACCCAAGAGCTAAGAATGCTTTGTCTCCGTTATATTCCATTTTATTTCAGACGCACAAAATTCACTGTCAACCATAAATAAACCAAACAAACTATCGAAAATCACATCTAGGCATAGACAAATGCTTGCCAGAACGCTTGTAGACTATCAAGCGGCTTGACGGCCAGCACGTAAATTTATTTTCCGTTATTGTCTATGAATGCTTGCCTCAACAGCTTGATGCGGGCTTCAAGCCGTTGAGCCAAGCCTTAGTCTATGCCTAGACGATATTTCTCTCGAGAGGCATTTGAACATATTACTCCTTTGTCTATGGTTTCCTGTCATTTTCGCTAGTTGAAAGTAATTTTTGTGCGAGATGGAATCTAGTAAAGAAAAATAATTATTTGTTATGTTATAATAAATGTTATATCCTAACATTAAATAACTTGGTATGCAGGAAAATGTCAAATAATAGTCTGTAATCTGTATATCACGGTTTATTGATGATTTCAACACAATTTGACATAACTAGCGGTTCCGTTCTGTTTTACTCTCCCTCCATAAACGGAACCCAGCTTGCCGTCTCAACCGCAAACCCCTCCTCTTCTTCTATTTCTGCTAGGCTGCTAATTCCGTCCCATTGCTGGTCACATACTCATAAATGGGTGTTACAATATATTATTTTTTTAATATAACATTAACCTAATAACATTATTAAATTATATTTACATTAATTTAAAAGAAAAATCAGATGGATTTCTACAAATTAAACACAAAAACAATTAATACCTATTTTGTAATAATTTAATCTATTTTTTATAAACGTTTTACGTGATACGTAATATCTAAAATCACCATTCAGGTACTTATTTGTCTATGATTTGTTGTCTACGCCCAAGAAATATAAATTCGCTTCAAGCGTTGCGCAATAACGTTGATTATTGCGCAATGCTTGACTCAAGCGTCAAGCCACCTCTGGAGACGGTCAAAATGCGGTCAAAACTCTAGCCATAGACAAAAAACTACGTGATTGAGCCAAGCCGCTTGATAGTCTCGCTAGCCCTTAAGTCCCTCCGTTGGTTGTAACTAAGCGCCGTTTACACGCACACTTCGGAGCGACCGAGTCCCGCGCCACTTCAGGCCGCCGTGCAGAAAAGTAAAGACCGATAGGTTTACAACGCAGTTCACTGTGGGACTTTTCTGCGCGGCGGCCTGAAGTGGCGCGGGACTCGGTCGCTCCGAAGTGTGCGTGTAAACGGCGCTTTTCTTTGTCAGGAGAAGTACATTGTGCATCTCGTTTGTTGTATAGCGCGCGTAGGAAAGCAAATTTAAAATTGACCCAAGAGATGTCACTGCCGTCGACGTGCCGTTCCCGGCCATTCGCGAGTCATTTCAAATAAAGAATTCAATGCTGTTAGCAGTTTGATCCGTAAAAATGTATTATTATTATGTCCTATAATTTTAATAAATGAGCAAAATAAAAGCTTTTGCATTCAATGGTCATTTAAAAAAGATGTAATTTAATTTTAAAAAACTTACCCGGGAATTTCAGTTTCCGAAGCATTGGAAATAGATTTATTTCTCAAAGAACGCATTCCGTAAAAAATAAAACAATAACTGTCACCTTTGTTATATAATACACAAATAAATTGAAAATTTATTTTTATAATAAATATTACATAATAGTAAATAATACGAGTATGTATTATATTAATAATATCAAAATTTTATTTTTTTCTTCTTACCTTATACATTCCATCATACGTTCTCGATTTTAGAGATAATGTTTACGCTTAGAAATATGACTTTTTTGTTGTTGTCTTACCATTTTCGCAAAATAATATTATTATTTACGTACGTGTATATGAAACAAATCATGAAACATAGGACTACACGTCTGTGTGGCGAGCTGTCTGGACAGCGAATGATGGCGAATGACGAATATTTGAAAGGCACATAGGTTACACGCACGTTAGATAGAGATGGCCTGTAAATATTATCTTTATAATTAAGAAACGTAAGAAACGTAAAATATTTAATTAATCACGGTTTATTAAAAAAGGGCAAAAATCTCGCGATAATTGTCTTTAGTTTTATTTAAAGAAACGCTGTGAATTTTTTCATACATATAACTTATAAAATAACTGAAACAAACGTGTTAATAATAATTTTTGGAGCATACTTTGTGATTTTTTTCTATCGAGGGAATTTTCTATAATTTGCGTTTCGGCGCGATAAATGTCTAGATATTATCTTCAAAAATAACATATATTTTTTTAAGAGCTTAAAAACTTCAAATGTTTAAGGGAGATTTGTAAGAAATCGGTAGAAATTGGGAGAACCGAGGCTTAACAGGTAAAATTTTGGCACTCTGAAACAGCAACGGTTTATTTTGTCTGTGTTTGAAAATATTAGGGACGACCAATAATTTTACAATTGCGTTTTGTACAACTTGCACTTGTTTCAGATTGGTTATAGTAGTATTTCCCCATATTGTTAATCCATATCTTATAATAGATTCTGCTAGTGACATATAAATTATTTTAAGTGTTTCAATTGATAGGAAAAAATTTAATGTGTACATTCTGCCAGCAATCGATCTGAGTCTTTTACAGGTTTTTTTTATATGTTTGTCCCATTTAAAAAAACAATCTACAGTAACACCAAGATACACGTATTCCGAAACTAATTCTTAGCTTTCACATTTACAATTAGTTGGAATATTTTTATGAATGCAATTAAAATTATGAGATATAATATTAGGATTAAATTGAAATTTGGCATTAGGTGATCTTATATGCATTACTTTGGTTTTTTTAGCATTTATTAATAGTCCTGCATCATGTGACCATTTACAGAGTTGATTAAAGTCAATTTGCATGAGTTCAATTGCAATTTTTAGATCTTTATGTGATATGACCAAAGCCGTATCATCTGCGAATACAAAATGTTTCACAAAAGAGAAAAGTTTTTTCATTATGGTTACATAAATTATATATAGTGTAGGTCCTAATATGGAACCTTGTGGAACTCCTGCAGATACATTTTTTGTTTTACTAAAAGTATTATTTATTTTGGTACATATTTTTCTATCTCTAAGATAATCTTTAAATAAATTTAACACATTTCCTCTTATTCCAATTTTTTCTAGAGTTTTAAGCAGTTTTTTTGAGTTAATTGTGTCAAAAGCTTTAGAGTTATCAATAAATAAAACAATAACATGTAACTTACTATTTAATTCATTATTTACGTAATTGGAAAAATCTTGCAGTAGTTTTTCAGTATTTTTTTTTCTTTGGAAACCATATTGACTTGGATCTATGATAGAGAATTTTTCAATATAATTATTTAATTTATTTGATAAAAATTTTTCAAGCATTTTTTCTAATGCTGGTAGAATACTAATAGGCCTATAATTTCCCAGTTCAATGTGTTTTCCACCTTTAAATATTGGTCTAGTAATGCTACATTTAAATTCTTGTGGAATTTTTGATTGCTTTATTATCATATTTATTAAATGAGTAATTATTGGCCCAAGAGTTTTTATATTTCTTTTTAAATCAAACATTCTTATATTTTCAATACCTGTGCTTTTAGAGTTTTTCATTTTTTTAACAATGTTTTCAATATCGGTTATAGTAGCTCTAGGTATATATAAACTAATGATTAAGTTACTTAAAGTATTTCTACCTGTGATAAAACCGTGCTGATTGGGAACAATTATATTATGGATTTGTTTTTTAAAGACATCTAGGACCAATGATTCAAAGAGTTTAGGAATAGCTGACAATATACATATTGGTCTGTAGTTTGATACATCGCTTTTATCACCCTTTTTGTGAATAGGCGTTAAAAAGCTTTTTTTCCACTGATCTGGAAAACACCCTGATGACAAAGACTTGTTAAATAGTATAAATAATGGAAAAGTCAAACTTTTAATACAATATTTTAAATATATTGGAGGAAAACCATCCGGTCCAGCAGATTTATTAGAATCTAACGCTTTTATACCCTTTTCTATTGCAGCTTTTTCAATAAAACAATGGCTTAAATTAAGTGACTCTTCAAGAGATATATCTTTAGGGATCTCACTATCAAGAATATCCATGTCATAAACACTTTTAAATGAATCTGCAAAAAAGATTGACTATGCTTTCGGTACTGTCAGTACATTTGTTATTAAGATACATAGTATTTGGTAAACTACAATCATTCTTTCGCTGAGCATTAGAAAAATTCCATAATCTTTTTACATTATGACGAACCTCTTTTTCTATTAAACTAACATAATCATTGTAACATTTTCTGGATAGGTCTTTGCATTGCCTTCTTAATTTAATATCTTAATATCTTCATTTTGAAGTATCAAGTCTGTTAAGAATTCTTCTTTTGTGTAATTTGTTTGTATTCCTTTGAATATTACACCTAAATAAAGACATTTAAAAGATAAACACTCTGTTATACTTCCTCAGACATTTTTTTTAATTTTGATAAGTACCTATATTATTAATTTTCAGTATGATTGAACGCTGAAGAGGCCTGAGGTAAATTTACAACTACGTTAGCTCAAAAAATAAATAATTACACTAATATAAAATATGTAACCCCTGCCACCTTGAAACGATATTGGTGAATCTGAGATTGGCATCACAAATAAGCTTTCACGTTGACAGAAAAAAAACCTTTTTGGTTCTGGTGAATCTCTGCGTTGCATCCATCTAAAATAATGGTTCATTAATGATTAGTCTGCACATTCATAAGTCGAATAAGGTAAGCAAGCAAAGGGGGACATGTTTGTTGATATTAGGACAACACTTGGATAAAATGACGTTTAACTTACCAGGGGACTGTACCCGCATGTGCAATCAAGAGCACCAATCACTTTAGGGAAGCATGCTATTGCAAAAAAACCCTTTTTTTCCAAACTTTCAGGATCATTTTTCAAAGTAATGAAAGCAGTTGATTGTAAAACATACAATTGATTGTAAAACTATCCAAATGTGCTTGCTTGCGGTAGTTTTGTGAACTTTGATTAAGTCCCCCACAGCAATCAACATGGAGCCAGATGCTAGGTATCTGATTGTCAAAAGTATCTGGTGTTTTGGAGAGAGTGCTTTATTCCTGAAATGAAAACAAGCACACTATGCAGACGGGTACTATATTGTTAGCTACTTTTTTATACCTTTTAAAAAGCATTTTCGCTTACCAGTTAATTTTAGATTTGATGTCATCCCTTATCAAATCTAACAAGCAATTTACGACCCTTTTGGAGAGACGAAACCTGTAATAAAATTGAATTTCATCCACGCCAGGAAGTCGTCAGCCCTGTTTCTATATATTCGCACTTTGCGTGGTCTGTTTAAATGTTCTACGAAATGAACGATATCTAAATCCTCAACGCTCGAAGAAAGCTCAAACTCCATGCTGATTTAAGTTGAGCGAGGAATGTGCTCCTTAGCAATGACTGATATACCGGCCCGTTTAAAAAAACACTTCGGTAAAAATGCATATTTCATAACGTACTTGTATTTTCAAAAAAAATTGCACAAAAAACAATAATTTAAGTGGGCGTTTATTTCGTTATAAGGTAATAATAATAATATTATTAATATGGCATTATAGGATGGGGCGGTACATATACAAATCAAACACAAACAATTTACATATCACAAAAACTAATAATAAAAACAAATTTAAAAAAAAAACCTATTCATATTCGTCAGAACTTTTATTCAAACAATTTAATGTCAGAAAATTAAGTGCATTATACTTTTATCATGCAACATTACAAAGTTATAAAGATAATATTCAAAATAAAGTTGCAAACTTATACAGCGATGGATTGCTGCTCTCATCTCTTCGTCGATCGTCCTCAAACGTTCTCTTTTTTTAATTTAATCGTAGTTTTTGTGTTAATTAAAACCCCAATTCGCATAAGTCAATCGTGCCAAATGGTAAGAGAACTGCAACAAAAGTTTTTAAAGCAGTGGATACTCATTTTTTTATATGCTGCCCAAAATGTGCTAGCTGTGTTCCGGAAAATTGTAGTTTTAATGTCCGATCAGTGTTTAGCTCCGTGAATTCTTTCTGCTCGTACTGTATCCAAGGGAAATGCTATCGTTAGAATGGATTTCGTACCCAGTCCATAGGTTGCAGGTCAAATCATTTTTTCTGCTAACAGCTCCAAGTTTTTCACTATCAAAGCCTGCACTTTTTTTCTGAATCGGCAGCCTTGGCATTTGGGAACATTTCATTACTAACAAGGGCGTAGCGAGGTACGGGCAGGGGGGGGGGGGGGGGGCAGCTGCCCCCCCTCCCTAGAAGGTGGGTGCAGGAATGCTCACAAACCGTAAAGTTTACGTCGGTAGCATATTGTTTGTGAGAATCAATTTAATTTTTATTATTACCTTTTTAGTTGATCATGGTTAATGAAGCATCAAGAAAACGTGCCTATCAGTTATATTGCGCTGTTATTAAATCTGTTTTCATTATGTGTTCAACTGATAGCCAAGTACTCAGGTATATTGGAACCTATTGCCAATGCTTTATGATCGGAAACTATCAATATGTACGCATATGTGAGTCATATTAAAGGCATAATTTCTGTTATAAATGACCGTCAGGCAACGTAGACATAGAGAGCCAAAATATTTTAGATATTTCAATTAGAACTGCAGTTGCCTTTGGAACTGATATACAAGTCCCACGCATTGTATCTTGCCAACAACATCGGTCCAATTACCTTGCTGAGACTCCATGCGATTTTTGGAAGCGATCGATTATCATTCCTTATTTAGATTTTCTAATATCTGCATTGGAGCAGCATTCTGGTGACCAAAATTTGCCTGCTTTCGGATTAATGTCGCTACATCATGACGGTCTTCTAATAGACGAAAATAGCCTATTTCTGAAATTCTCTAGCCCCCCCCCCTGCATGCATCATTTACCTTAGATATATTCTTGGTTTGTCTACACCTGCCCCCCCTTAACACAATCCTAGCTACGCCCTTGATTACCAACATTGGTAGCGTGGCTGATCCATAACACTAACTTAGCGTGAAAGCTTTCAATATTATCCGACATTAAAATATTAGAATTCCTGCCTTGCCTTTTTTATTGAGTTCATTTAAATGAGTAAATATATCCGCTAGATGTGCAAGTTTTGCTACTTATTCTTCTTTCTTAAACAAAGAGAAACAAAATCTGAATCCTGGGTCTCTAAAAACGTCTGGGTCTCATTTTGCGGTGAGGCACACCATCTAATGTCCACGGTACACCAGTGTGGCGCGGCACACACTTTGCGGAACACTGGTGTAGTACACGGGAATGAAGAGAGTACTGATATTTGGTACTAGTATTTATTGGGGAGCTGCTTGTAGCAAAAGAGACATACTTCTAACATGCATCGCCTTTTATAGAGTCTCGTAAGCATCCTATCTCGCTTGCTCACTCACACATTTGTACGAACACCACAGGGAGCAAACACGGGGTTGGCAAATCGTTCCATATCCGGAATGTTTATCTCAAAAACCTGGATATAGTCTAAACGTACGATTTCTTCAAAAGTATTAGGTAGTTATTAAAAATATTCAAGATAGTTATTATTAATGAAGAGAAGAAGAAAGATGGGGAAATTGAACACGTAGAGGTAGAGACATATTTTTTTGACCATGTAAAATTTAAATTATGTTCACGTGAAAAAAAACTGATATATACACGTATGTATGTGGTGAAGAACATCTTTTTGCAAAAGATAACAATCTCTTGACTGAACACATTTGTCATTATAGTATGAAAACCATATTAAACACGAGATGACGATGGGAGAGTAAAAGGGTGCCGATACCAAATATGACATACCAGTCTTTTGTTTTGATTCGCAATTTTTTTTTTCAAATCAAGTTTAAGAGCGTGTTAAATATGTTAAAGAATAGCAAAATGGGCCCCCACGTTGAAGCTAGTGTTAAATGTGGGAGTAAGCCCCGCGAGAGGCGGCAGTGCTAAATATAGGGTTAAATATGTCGGCGTCAGTGTTAAATGCTGCAAGCAAGGCTCCCAGGTGGAAGCCAAGGTTAAATACTCATAGAAATGCCCCCTTGGGACCAGCTCAGTTGGAAAGGGAACATGAACTCCCCCAGGGTCGGGAGATCCGCCGCAGCTTAGTCCACGAGCACCAATAATGACGCTCTCAGAGTGTGTCGGTTAGGAACTTCTCAACAATTAAAGACAGGAGGGTAACATTAAAGAGGGTAAAGTAAGTTAGCTTACGTGGTGATGGAGGTAGGGGTCCCATATCGTCGTCCACGTGGCGTGCGCAAGAATGACTCCGTTCAGGGCACCCGTCCGGTATCTGGCTTGAAGTCCCGGACCGTAGAAAGGAATTTAAACATGGTTCACTCGATTCGGCCAACTTAGCCCGAACGCTGAGTAATGATTCGCATCCCGTGGTAAAACTAACACGCGGTCGACGAACGCGTGCTTCGGGCAAAACGCAGCGGACCCGGGTCGCGAAATGCGCGACCGTTCGTGGGCACGGCGGGGGAACAACAATGGCCGCTGCGCTTGTGGCGTCCCCCAATGCCGCCGGCCGCGGCGGAAACTTGCATCTCGCAAATCTGCAGTCTGCCCCCTCTGTTGCTTGATTTGTGTACTGCGGAACAAATCAAGCACTTCGTTCACCAGTCTCGCAATACCTCCCCGCTCGCCGCAAAAAAGCGACGTGGTAATGGAGCAATAGGCAAAGAAAAATCCTCTCCCTTTTGGGCCGGGGCAGAGAATTTGATTTTGAACGCGAGAGTAGAGGCCAGAGAGAGTGAAGCATAATTTCCTAAGGCTGGCTGATGGGGTACAATGTTGGGTGTGGGAAATTAACCTACATGAGGCATAAAACATGAAAACATGGAGCATGAAAACATATTGTGAAAACATAGGACATGAAAAACATATTATGAAATGGACAAAACAATGATGACAACATTTGGAGGCATGAGGTTACAAACAGGGAGACAAGGTATGCATGGGACAAAATACACATGTGACAAGTATGACAAAATATGCAATCAGAAAGACAGAAAGACGTTTATCATTGGTCTGGGAGCTAAGTTTTGCGAAGCGAAGTTTGTATTTGGATTGGACGGAGATTTTGACGAAACGCTTAACACTAGCACTTGTCAAAAACTTGTTGGGTTTTCACTTTTAACTTGGGTTTGGAGATGAAGAACGAAGAACGCTGGCTGGAGCGTCCAGGTTGAAGGGGTTTTTTTACCGATTACAGAGGTCACGAGGGTGGCTGTGTCCGGGTCCTATGGGCAGTGTGAATCCGTTAAGGTGGTAGCGGGTTCACAAGATGGTTATCCATTTGTATTATGGAGGATAGTGAGGCGGTAGGCCATTGCTTTTGGTGGTGAATGAGTGCGCAATTTTGGTGATTGTGTATTTGTGACATCTTGGGTATTTGCACGTGGCGACTGGGCGTTTGCAACAGACGACAGGAACATTTGCAACAGTCAACATAGCATTTGCATAGGCAACAGGAACATTTGCACCGGCAACATAGCATTTGCACAGGCAACAGGAACATTTGCAACGGGCAACATAGCATTTGCACAGGCAACAGGAATATTTGCAACAGGCAACATAGCATTTGCACAGGCAACAGGAACATTTGCAACAGGCAACATAGCATTTGCACAGGCAACAGGAACATTAACCCAAGAGCTGACATGCTCGGAGGTTGTTGAGGTGTCGGCCAGGTGACATGGTTCGCAACTACACGTACGACTCACACAAGGTTATGGGTGTGGTCGGGTGCTTTTTAGAGGCTGGAGAGAAGGGACCTCTGTAATGGTAACGTAGGCAGCAGGAAGCGAGGCCCCGGCTGGGCAGGACGGGGCAGCTGGGCTTCTTATTAATCCAGGGGGAAATTATTATTAGAACAAAATTCTTGAAGTTTACCTGCCTGGTAGACCAATGATGCGAAAGACGTTTGGGGAGAAACAAGTGTGCTGTGAGAGAGAACAAAACGAGGGCTTAACGAGAACCGAGACCAGAGAGAGAGAAAGAGAGAGATTCCTAGGCTAGCTGACTTGACATAATAACACAATATTCTGTGTCAAAGGAGACCCTGTACGGTCCATCCAGTGCAATAGTACTGAATACAATACCAATGACACCAGTACATGTATTTATACTTAAAACAATGTGGGCTTGAAAATTATTGACCTTCCTTGGTCAATGCCAACGCAAAACGCGGTAACAATATAAGGTTTTCAAGAGCACAGAAAAATATATGGCTTATGTCTTACTGTGAAGATGCGAGGGTGAAGAAAATTTGAGAATCCTGGCATGGAGCTTGTCATTATTTAGACAGACGATATGCAGAGTGCATAATGTGCTTTTCCACATACGAGAATACTCAGTAAATAGGAAGAAGGGATGGGGGAATTGGAAATTGAGCGAAGAAATCTGCAGAAAACTGGCCATAGTCCGGGTTCGATCTTACAAGAAGAGCGAAACATGGTTAACGGCAGTTTTCCCGGCTCATGACAATTGTGCATGAGGGAGTAATGATAATGAAACGAGGGAATACACTAACAAACAATTCTAGTCTTTCACGTGTATTGGGCGAAAGGCTAGGGGTGGTTTTAAACTTCTACATGATTGTGAGAAAATGACAGACCCTTGCTCAAATTTTACAAATCTGGGAGTTTTCTTATTCGTCTCCCAGACAACGAGTTAGGTGTTTTTGTGTCAATGTCTCGTCTGACCTCCCCGACACAATACCTCATAACCGACAGTGAAGCTGAAGGTTAGTCCATGGTCAAATGGATAGTAGATGGTTCTTGGGCTTAATTGCAAGAAGTCCACAGGTATTATTAATACGACCGAAACTTTCTGAATACACAGCTTCATTTTGATTTTTCAAAAAGAAAAAGAAAATTCTTTCTTTCGGGAAGAGAGGTTTGCTGCAAGGCAATTATAACAATGTGTCAAATATTTATGACGGTCAAGTCCCGGAAAAATTAATATGAATCACGTCTGGTGATTCACATAAGACGGCAACATCTTTACGAAGGCCAAAGGATATTATATCGTTCTCACGACTCATGTTAAGTATTGTGACGTCTACACGTATCATATGCAATTTGAACAAATTATAAACGATATGTCCAGTGGAGGTAATCCACCTCTTACCCGCCCTGGTATAAGTAACTGATGGTTACTCTTTCAAGGCTCTCGCAAGATTCTAATTTTTTTATTAAACAAAGCTACATTTATTTATTTTGAACGAATCTAGACCTCCAGTGTCCATGCATACGTTGTTAGTAAGCAGTATGCAAGTGCTTAACAGGAAAAACAAAATGCAAAAAAATAGGTTAGTAAGATAAAGATAAATTAAACAGGGCAAAAGAAAAACTCATTCATGAGACTCCATGACGCGGCATTGCATCTGTAAAAAACCTGCAAGCACCTGCATAAAATAGAGAACATAAGAAATACAATAAATCTCAAATCAATTGGCAAGTACCAGCAAAAAATGTGAATGGCTTTCGGTCTGACCATAAACTACACTTAGCTTCCGTGTCCCTTAGCCAACCACTCAGTGAAGTTAAAATATTTGGGGTAAAATACCCGAAGACTAAAAAGTAATCAGAGGCAGGACAAAGGACAGTCAAGGTCGTCTGATCAAACCTCAAGCCTGCACATGTCATTGGGGGAGGCGCAGACAGATTTGAGAAGGATCTGCAAAATCAATAATGTAACTAAAGATAAAGCAGGGACGAGGTCCAGCACACCCCCTATATGGGGATAGGGAAAAAAAATAAAAATTTGGAGTTCAGTTCATCCAAAAAACATTGAAATAGTTAAAGAAAAACAAAACAAAACAAGGAACATGGCATAAATTAATAGGTAGTATAGTAAATATAAACAAAACAAATCGCAAAGCAATTATATACATTTTTGAAAATATAATGAACAAAATAACATAAGGCAAATGTAAAATATAACATATAACTCATAATATATAATAAAATAAAAGAAATAACATATTACAGAAACAGAAAACACAAAAATCATAAAAAATAAATCAAAGCGGTAAATGTAAAGGAATAATGAAGAGTGTCCGTGAATTCAGAAGCAAAATACACCTGGTACCTAAGTTATTTTACAGCTACTCAGCGACTCTAAGAACAGGCCATCTCTCAACCCAAACTTTCGTGAATTTCCTCAGGCACTCAAAATTTACCTTATTCGAGACGAGATCTGTATTCCAAGCAGGTCTCGTAATAACTTGTAAACCATCAATCATTTCGTCTCGAGCATCCGTCAAAATCTCACAGTGCCACAAAATGTGCTCGGCTGTTTGGTCGGTATCACCACAAGCGCAATTGGGATGGGATGATAGAGCCAGTCTGTGAAGTCTACCTCTAAACTCCCCATGCCCAGAAAGCAATTGGGTGATATGGTGGTCCATTAAAAGACATGCCCCTTCCATTCTGATTTTAACTGATGGAAAGAAGGAGAAGGTCCATCTTCCCATATTCGATCTATCCCATCTCATCTGCCATTCACTCAGCGTTTTTATTGTCATCATCTTTAGAAGTTCAGGGAGAGGCACTGCTCCACCAAGTATTAATTCAATACCAAGGTGGTTTACAGGTCTTCCTCTTTTCAGACACTTCTTTGTCAAAACTTCCCTAATTTCTAAATCAATTGGCAAAATGGCGGCCAAAATTGGCAAAGCATCCGATGATACTGTTCTGTAGGCTCCTGAAAGCGCCAGTAAGGGGATTCGCTGGCCCCTCTTAAGCGCTGAATGAATAAGTGAATTACCCAGTCGATGTTCCCATACACAGGCACCATATGAAACTTGCGCCACATATACGCATCTGCATAATAGACGGAGCGCAGGGAAACGTAAACCCCATTCAGCAGTTGAGATTCTTCACAGTTTTAAGAAGAGAGCCTGGGCCTTATTAGAAACGCTTTTAACGTGAGTCAAGAACGAGGACAATCTGTCTAATGTAACGCCTAAATATTTAGTACTCTCTAAAAAAAGGATTACAGTATCTCCCATTTTTATGAAAGGGTTTCTACCTCTACTAAGGGAGCCTTTCATAAGGAGACCCACGGTCTTATGGGGATCAAAAGTCAGTCTGTTTTCCTTTCCCCAGTTAAGAATCATATTCAAACCTTCTTCGGCTTTATTTTCATCTTCTTTTCTACTGTCCCCAGAGACCAAATGCAATTTGTCGTCTGCGTAATCAATCGCAATAGTGCCTTCAGGTAAGGGTAACCTGGAGGAGTCATCGAATAAAATATTCCAGAAATCCGGTGCAAGGGGAGAACCTTGGGGACAACCAATGTCCACATCTCTTTCAATGATGCAATCACCAAAAGAAATTATAATTTTTCTATCTTTAAAATATAATCGCCAGATACTTTAAAAAGTTTTCTTGGACAATTACGATTTTTTAATTTAGTCAAAATCATCTCCCACCATGCATTATTGAAGGCACCAGTTATGTCTAAGAAGATACCGATTACGTACCTCTTTGTGCAGACCTTCACCCAGTCAAGCGCAGTCATAATGGCGTGCTCTGTGGACTTACCTCGGACGAATCCATATTAATGTAGGTACATATGATGGTGTTAATGTTTCTCGTAGACGATTTTGAATAATTTTTTCCAATATTTTCCCCAATACAGGAAGAAGTGTTATTGGTCGATAAGCTTTAACATCAGTTCTTTCTTTGTCGTTCCCTTTAGGTATGATCCTGAGCACGCCTTTCTTCCATACAGAAGGGAAAACTCCTCTTCTCGTACACGTTTCCATAACCTGAAAGAGTTCTTCCTTGGCATGGATCCATACATACCTCACAATTATACTATTCAATTTATCATACCCTGGTGCCTTCGTAGGACTCAAACCCTTAATTATAATTTCTATTTCAGCTTTAGTTATTTTAGAAATTCTTTCCTCCTGGGAGAGGATTGAAGGAATCCGTGATTGATTTCTAATCTGTTGGTGGTGATCGCTTTCCCCAATTACTGAATCTAAGGGAACTTTCCCAGAAGTGTATTGAGAGTAGTCACCACGTTAATACTCTCAACGTTCCCGTTATCATTGTCGATAACACTAGATAAAAACCGATCAGAACCTATTAATACCAAAAGCAAACAAAAGAACATTCCAAAAAGGACCATACTACATGGCCATTAAAGTATATAACAACTTTCCACATAACATTAAACAAATAAAAGATACACACAAATTCAAATCTTCACTAAACACTTTCCTTGTTAATAAATGTCACTACACGTTGAGTGAATACCTCACGTAAATGAAACGCCTATTTTTATTGGTATATATATTTGTATTTATTTTTTTTTTCATTGGAATATTGTTATTTTATCTGTATAAACATTGTAACTATAATAAAACAAATAATATTATATAAACATTGTAATTAAATAAATGTGGTTAGCTGGAAGAAATGGGGTCTACCCATAAGCTAAACCTTTTGTAATTTTTATTTTACAATAAATATTTTTTGATTTGATTTGATTTTTTACCTGTTTTTTCAATGGCGCTACGAATATCCCATGGGTTAGAGTTACCAACATCTTTATCCCAGTTACGCCAAGCAGCTCGTTTAGCCAAAATTACAGCCGATTTCTAGAGACCCGTCTAGAGACTCCTAAAGCTCTGTAAGCTCTCTTAAAGGTGCCCTTTAGCAAAGTCAGCTCATTCGACCACCACGAAGACCTAATAATCGTCTTCGGGTTTTTTCTTCCCAGAGCCGATTCAGCAGCTGATACTACGGCCGCGTTGAAAAAATTCCCCAAATTGTCCGGATCTCTAGCTGCTACGTCATGAAAACCCCTTAAAGTATGACGTAGAGCATCCCCAAAGTTATCCCAATTCGCCCAAGTAATTTTGAAGTTCCAGGAGGATCTTGGAGCTTCGGTCTTCTTGACACCCACCATATAAGTTATTAATCTGTGATCAGAATTAATAGCACATTCGTGGACCTTCCATTTAGAAATCTTGGCCGCAATCGATCCAGAGCAAAGAGGTAAATCAATATTGCTCTCACCATGTATGTTACTGAAAGTAAAAATACTTCCAGATTCATTGATTAAAGAAAGACCTTGCGCCGCAATAAAGTCTTCGACGGCATCTGAACGTTCCGTCCGTTGTTCAAAATTGTCAAACCACATTGGTGAGCGAGCATTAAAGTCTCCTCCAATAACTATGTTACGTCCTTTAAGCGCGTTAAGTGCGCGCGTCAGGCTCAAGATATGAGGTCCTACTGGATTACAATATTTTAAGTAGACTAATACTATTATTGAATACTTGATATCTCCAAAATTAAGTGAAACACAAGTTTGGTACTCGTTTGACAGTCCCACAAGAAGGAGGGGACTGATTAACGAAATGTTAACCAGGACTCCCGCCCCCGGTGCTGGGCCAATTTCGAGTACCGCACCCGGATATTGAACAGGCGTTCTACCTAGCCAGGTGTATTGCTCCTGAATGAGCAAGATGTCAATTTTTTTGTCAGTCATAATCTTCAGTGCCTCAAGCGAGGCCACTCGAGACCTCTGAAGATTTGTCTGACCAAGGGAAAGAATGTTATTAGAAGCCATAGTCGGTTAATCTGACTTGTGCTTCAATTGCAGCAATTCGGGCTGGGCAAAGTCGATCCCCAGTACTATGTGAGGCAGGTTTTTTAAAACGTGTGCAAGCTGCACAGACGGCAGCTTGTGACTTCTTGGGGCAATTCTCCACATCGTGGCCAGTAGTTGCACAGTGGCGACAAGTGGAATGCTCCTGCGTGCATGATTTAATTATGTGTCCATACTGTTGGCATTTAAAACAGCGGGTAGCACCAACGTAGTCCCGTGCACGGCAGGCATTCCACCCAAGGAAGCACAAACCACTGTCAATGAGAACCTTCCTCACCTCAGGATGACATGTAAAAATCATGTTCATATTAGCGCTATCCCTTTTACCAAAAAGAGAAACCCTTCTCATCGTTCTTAAATGGTCATCTTTTGAAACATTACAATTACCATCAATGTTGTTCTTAAAAATTTCCTCAAAAAGAGCCGAATCCAGAGAGGGATCTCCTTTTGGGACATCGTATAAAACAATTTTAGGTAATCTGCCTTGGGGACTTACAATTTTGATTCCTGTAGCAGTTAGTTTTTCAATTGCCTTTTTAATATTATTGACACCTACCGCTGTAATAGTCTGCAGTGCAATACCTCCGCCCTTAATTTTCCTCGTTCAAACGACTTGAAAACCGTCATCACGAGGATTGAGAACAGAGGTTAACTTTTTTGTAGGTCTTCTGATGTTTTACCCTCCGGGATTGTCGGATAAAATAGGACAGTAGGCTGCAGGGAAGGAGTGGGTCGCTCTAATCCATTAAAAATCAGTTTCTTTGACTTATTTTCACCATAATGTAATCCCCGCATAGGTCTTTCTCTTGAGTGGTTCAGTAGGCGTCGTTGAAATTTTGCCCGCTTTGTTGATAAGAATGTCAATTTTTTCTGAAATGCTTGATTGTACATCTAGAACTTTTGAAAGCGTTTCTGCTTTTGAGATGGCCGCAGCATGTGTGATTGCCAAAGAGGTAAGGCATCTCATCTCCTCAATTGATCCTAGGATGGAAGAGCGATCATCCTTGTTTAATTTGTTCTTGCCATTAATTACAGTTGAAATCAAAAGCATTCGGTTGATAATTGGTTGGAAGATATCAACTGATACATAACTGTCAATAATCCTCTCAGATTCTTTAGACTGTTCAGGAATCATCTTGAACCAATCATCTTTAATCGGATCCTTGAGTGAAACGTTGGCTAAAGAAGGAGGTAGCGCAACACGGCATAACACCCCAAAAACAAATAACGAAGACATGTCCAGTATTGAAAGGGGATAAGACAATAATATTTATTACAAATTAATACAACAAATATGTTTTTTGGTAGCAGCTTGTGTTACCTAGCATAAGTTATTATAACGAACTTCTCGTATCATGATAGATTTTATGACGATCCCTCGTGTAATGGTTGATTTTATAACATTCTCATGTATAGCGTTAGATTTTATAACGATCTCTCGTGTAATGGTAACAAAACGTAATTTGCTCACATAATAAAAAAAAAATACCCCTTTCAATACGGAAGGTGTGAACAGTGCATACACAAGCGGCACTAACAAGGCGGCTGGTATGACATGATACACATAATTGACAAGATAAGTTTTTAAGGAGCCTTACAAGACTTAAACAAATGCGTGTGCTGCGAGGTAGAGTTTACTTCACAGAACCACTTATGATTGCAGAAGAGACCGAAGTCGGTTTTACATACTCTTTACTTAAGAAAAAAAACAAAAATGTACAAGTGACTACAAGTCAAGTTAACATACACTTTAACCTTAAAGTGACAGCGTGATTATAGATAAAATACGATGATGTTACACCCGCGTTTTGCTGTTTGTTCGCCATACCAATAACTTATTTCCAGAAAAGATATGTTTTTTCTATCTAATTCTGAATAAAAA
This sequence comes from Limnephilus rhombicus, assembly GCA_929108145.2. NCBI lineage: Eukaryota > Metazoa > Arthropoda > Insecta > Trichoptera > Limnephilidae > Limnephilus > Limnephilus rhombicus. The sequence goes on along the minus strand of OV815271.1, from coordinate 21,713,235 downwards.
ACGCCAGAGCAACTGGGTATAACAATTTGAGCGCCATTCAATTTTTAGGAGAATTGAAAAACTACAAACTAGCAAGAGGTGGGCAATGTACTAAGTACTTTCGAGTCCTAATGGGCATATTTATGACCGAAAAAAACACACCACTAGTGGAAAATTGTTATGAGGAGAGCAAGATATAAACAATATTGGGTTATACGATGCAAGGCAGGAAGCAGAATGTGTTGTGTGAAATTTACAAGAGAGATGTAACGAGCAAATCCGCTGGACTTGGTGTGTATGGCGTGCGGGTGAGGAGCACTCTATGGTACGCGAAAACCAAAGAATACCAACCGCGACGTGGTGTCTCTTCTCTGAAGTGATCAATTTCGAAAAAGGTGTAAGCGTGTGGAAATAACGAGGGTGAGTAGGATGATTTTATATACAACACAAAAAGAGAAAAAATAAAATTTAAAGGTGACGATTGGCATTGTCGCCTATTTGTGAGGTATCCTCACAAGGGCCATAATGTATGGACGAACAGTGACATAAATGGGTAAAAGGTGTTAATAATCCCAACCACGACCGTGGCACAAACTTAAGGCCGACATGTGAGATTAAAAACATAGTAAGTGCTTAAGCGAAGTCCGTATTGTATGGCAGTGATTGATTCTGGCACTGTGATACGAACGGGGGAGTGGCGGAGATGGTTTCAATTATTTCCATACTTCCACTCTTGACTATGTCCTTCACGTGGTAGTTACCTATATGTTTACCAGAAGTTTCGGACAGTGTATAGGCAAGATCTGAGATTTTTCTCAGTACTTTTTCTTTTATAAAGCGGGGGGCCAACTTGGCAGAGAAATATAATGCACCTTGAGAGAGGGTATTATTTCTTCTCCATACGATGTCTTTTTCCTTAAAAGTGACATGTTTTTTGCACAGATTATATCTGTCTGCACTCTTTTGGTGGGCCAATAGTAGGGCATCGGTGACTTCGCTGTAAATGGCGGATAATTCTTCCAAGCGATGGGCATATTTTCTATTGGGTCTTCAGATGAAGGAGTCGATGAAGGGAAATCATGATTCCTATGTAGAGAGCCGTGAACAACTTGTTCCATACCATGCTTGAGAAAGAATGGGGTAGTGAGGTTTACTGTATTGTTCATAGCTGCTTGGATTTTTTCCAAGTTTTTACACCATGTACGCTGGTCCTTGTCAACTAGGATGGCCAGAGCTGTATTGATGGTTTGGTTGTAACGCTCCACCGTGTTATTTTGAGGTGTGTAGAGAGTGTTATAAACTATCTTCTGGACATTTTCCTGTCTGCTAGAAATCCAGCTATATTATCCCAGTACTTAAAAAAGGCGATGAGACTGACATTTCAAACTATCGACCTATATGCATACAATCTGTATTACCCAAAATCTTTGAATCTCTAGTTCTTGATGAAATATATCCCGCGTTAACAGAGATAATAAATGACAAACAACATGGCTTCATTAGAGGTAGATCAACTTCAACAAACTTATTACTCTTTCAAAACTATATATTGGAGTCTTTTTCTAAAAACAAAAAAGTTGACTGTATATATACTGATTTCTCGAAGGCTTTTGATAAAGTGTCCCACAAAATACTGATCCGAAAACTTCATGAACTGGCTAAGTAGTTACGTATCAGGTAGAACTTTATTTGTAAAAATAAAATCTTTTATATCCAAACCATTTTCTGCCACTAGTGGAGTACCGCAAGGTAGTCATCTTGGCCCAATTTTATTTCTTATTTTTATAAATGACATAGTCAACTGCTTTAGAGACGTCAAAGTAGTGATGACATTAAATTATATAAAGAGATAACTATCCTTAATCACTGAGAAATTCTTCAATCAAATATAGACATGCTAAAAATTTGGTGCTCACAAAACAATCTATATTTAAATGTAGAAAAATGCAAAACTTTGACCTTTTCCAGAAAAAAAACATCACTGTTTTTCGACTATTCAATAAATAAAATAAATTTAGAAAGAGTATCGGAAATGCGGGATCTTGGCATAATAATGGATGAGAAACTAGACTTCACGGTTCACATTCAACAAACTGCAAATAAAGGTATGAAAACTTTAGGATTTGTACTAAGAACAATTAAAAACTTTGAATCGTTACAAATCATTAAACTACTGTATACATCCCTTGTTAGAAGCCTAATAGAATATAACTCCATAGTCTGGTCGCCCTTCTACAAAATTCATATTCATACTATTGAAAGAATTCAAAGAAAATTTCTACGTTTTGTAAATTTTAAACTTAACATCCCTTTAGAGCACATAAATTACCCGTCGTTAATGAATACTTTAAATATTCCAACATTAGAAAACCAACGAAAAATAAACGACCTAACTTTTTTATTAAAATTATTAAACTCTAAATTCGACAGTTGTGAACTCCTGCAATTAATAAATCTACATATACCTACACGAACAACTAGACAAACATTGACATTTTATGTACGTACATCTCATTCGAACTATGATTTACATTCTCCAATACAACGTTTGCATAGTCTTGGTAACAAATACTTAAACAATCTGGATGTATTTGACAATAATTTGAACTTAGCAAACTTCAAACGCCATATGTGCCAACTATTTATTTCTACCTATCCCATAAACTAATGAGAACAACAATTTTAAAAATTACCTACTTTATGTCAACTACTATTATTTTATGGACTATGTTTTGTTTCTTATATTTTATGTTACCTGTATTTTGCTAACGCTTATATTTTATGTAACCTAAATTTGAAATTTTTTTTTTTAATCCTTATATTTTTTCTAACCTATATTTTGTTTTTAACAAATATTATGTTACTTGTATTGTGTATTGTATTTTGTAAACCCATTCTTTACACTGTAATTTAAAAAAATGTACTGCATTCTATGTAAAAGCCCTATGGGCGTTTAAATAAAATAAAAATAAATAAATAAGTACCTCTCATGGCAGTTTCAAAGTAACAACATGGCGTAATACCCCTAATTATTGTTATTTTTACATTAAGTCCACCTAGGAGAATATTTCTCCTGCATTCTCAGGAAAATATTTTCCCTCAAGGCCTATGTCATCTTTAGGGATGCTGTGTGGAGGGTCTTTTAAAGGAAAAGAAGGAGAAGAGATCTGGAAAGGAAAAGGGTAAAGGGGTGGTACGAATCAGGGAGACAGTGTATCTAGGAGTGACGGACGTATGAATCATCCCTCCCACTGCGGTGCAAGGCGATGGGTCGCGAGACTCTGGCTGGAAAGGTCAAAGGGTCTTCATCAAGGGTCACCCTCGTGTACTCAGGAACCCCTGCTAAGTCACCAAATTTAGGCTACCATTTGGGGACACCAATGGCAGATTAAAAAATATCCTAAAAAATAAATATCATTTTAAGTTTAAGAAAAATAGATCAAAATAAAATGTTTCAACCTGAAAATCTCAAGTCACATAAAACTTCTATCATAACTTTAATTTAAGGGTCTTTCTTGTGATATTGTTTTTACTATTTATTAATCCATTCTTATTATTAATAATAATTTCATTTATTGTTTGATTTTGCTCCCAAATTTTCTAAAAGTGGAATATTAACACAATTTTATAAGAGAGATGACGTTCAAAAAACCTTACTGACTGTAAGAAATGTTGGTGAACAAGGTTCCGTCTGATGATGGAACCTTGTTCACTTACTTGAAATCACTTAAATTGCATAACAAGGTTCCAACTAACAATATGACTCTTCCAGATTTCATATTTATAAAAAGACTCTAAATCTTCTTCTTCTTTTTTTTTTTTTTTTTTAAATTTATTGTTATCAAGTTTAATTTGTAGAAATCCATTTTAATTTTAATTTTTATATTATATAATCAATAATATTATTTCTGAAGGCATTATAAAACTGACAGTTTGATAATGCCTTCAGAAGGCGAAACAGCTGTCATGCTTAATAATTACACAGCAGAACTTGTTTAAAAATAAACTGTTTTTCTTCTTCTTCTTCGATTCAATTAATTAAAAAAAAAAAAAAAAGTATTTATATTAGGCGATTAATTAAATCTTAAAATTAAACGGTTTTTAGTTTCACCCCTAAAGTTTTAATAATTTTATTTTATTTATTTAACTTAAAATAGTTCCAACTCACGCGATCTAATATAAAGGTACATTTTAACATTTAGGCGAGTACACTTACTTACCCGAGAGGTGACTACAGCCGTTTGGCCTTATAATTCTGCAAATTTACATATTATAATATTATCTAAGTCGGAAGTTTAAGACCAACTATGTAATGAAATTGACGGCTTGGCCGCGGAGGAATTAATGAACCGCACGGATGGATTGGCGGTGAGCATTGAGGAATGAATTAGTAACTTTTGACTAGTGTCTTGCCTTGCAGTGACTTGATTAACTCGCGAGCTGCGGACCTAGCACGGACTGTAGCGTTTCGGACACGAGATTGAATATGGACGATGACGTCACAATTGAATGAAGATTTAATTCCCAAATAAGTGAAACAGATAACTCTAAACAGCTCCTGACATACTCGATAGCGACAGACTATGGACAGACTAGAGACTAGGTACGTGGACCCGGGACGACGGGACTTTGACTGGAACTACTGAGTTAATTCCTTGCATTTGAAATAGACGCGTTGCTCGGAACCAGACTCGGCTGATTCGCAGTCATTTTTCGCTTGGGACGGGGACCATCATACGTACCTACAGGCGTTTTACGAATGGCGCGCGGGAACGGGATTCTTTACGTTTTTGAGTGATAACTGATAAGAGTCGTGCACCATTATTTGAATATTATTCTATGGGCGCGCCTATAGAATACCTACGAAATATTATAATATTTAAATCGTTTACGGTACACATCATTCATTGAATTAATTTAACAGTAAAATAAATGGAAATTAAAAATTTATGGTGCCGTTAAAAATCGTAGGATGCAAGGCCAAAGGTAAGGAATGAAGAAACAATTCCTTTTGAAATTGAGAATCAAATCGAGTGTGACACAAGATTGAATTTATTCATTTAATTCAGTCATTCAATTTTTAATTCAGTCATTCATTCTAATATATAAGGAAAAGTATAGGCCCGGTTACTGTGCCTTGTGGAATTCCATATTCAGAAAACAAGGGTTCACTTAATGAATTATTTAGTTTAACGTATTGTTCTCTATTTTTTTACGTAACTCTGGAACCAAGATAAAGCTTTGTCTTCCAGTCCAATTTTCTCTAGCTTAGCGATCAGCCTAGAATGGGACACACTATCAAAAGCCTTTTTTAGGTTGATAAATATTCCCAGACACTTCCGAAGCCTATCTAAATTCCCTATAACTAGAGAATTCAATTTTGCAATGGCGTCATGAGTTCCTAGATTAGGTCTAAATCCATATTGATTGGAATGCAGATTTTTTTTTCTTCTTCTAGAAATAGGAAAAGTCTCTTTTTACTATTTTTTCAATTATTTTAGAAATGTTAGATGTCAAAGATATAGGCCGGTAGTTAGTCATTTCCACTGGGTTGCCAGATTTAAATATCGGACTAATTACAGCTTTTTGTAATTATTTGGAAATCTTCCAACAGAAAAACTTAAATTAATGATATGCACAATAGGTATTTTTAGAAAATCTTTAAGATTTTTTATTGTTTCTTATTATTCCATCGTATCCCGGCGCTGAGCCACCTCTCAGTGAACTAATTACATTTACAATTTCCAGTTTCGAGGTACCATAATATTGATTATCCCGATACAGCTCGTAGTAGAAACCAAAATCATGCGAACTCTGGAGGGGTAAAAAGGCAGTCTCCAACATGCCACCATCTTGAACTGGAAAATAACAAACAAATTCGCTACGCTCAGTCAATAAGAGAGCTTAAATATTAACTTTGACCTTTGGTTGGACCTAGCCAGTGGTGCCATGACATCCCCAAATGGGGTTTGTTTATGTAATCAACCATCACACCCCATTTCGGCTTTTTACATTTTATTATACTACACTACAATATAAAAAATATAGCATGCAGGTAGTAAATGTTGAGCGCTGTCTCATTTCTAAACCAATCTCCGAATGTCAACATAACAGCTCTGAAAAAGGGCATTAATTAATAAATAAATAAATATAGAAAATCCTGTGATACATTTCTAAATGCTGTTTATAATACATATTCTTTTACGTCATTGGCTTTCATTGGCATTCTTTTACATCATCACAGCACTACATCCCTTGGCGGGATCTGGCCTTCTCTACAAATGCCTTCCACTGGCGGCGATCCCTCCTCATTCATCTCCAGTCCTCAGTTCTTCCTGTCCTGCTCCAATCTTCTTCTGAGCAGTCTATCCATCTCTTCTTCGATCTGCCTGTGGATCGTTTCCATTGGGGCACCCACACAGTCATAATTTTTGCTATCCTGTGGTCTGGCATTCTTTATATGTACATGTTCAGCCCATCGCAGTCTTTGGGACCTACAGATTCTTACAATGGCCTCATGCTCAATTAGATCCTCGAGTAAATGGTTTATTTTAATTCAAGAATACTAACTTCTAACTTCAAGGTAATGCAGCTACCTACTAAAAAATGATCAATCAATTTTTTACTGTTCCCTAAAATTTTAATTTAGTTTCAATCCAAAACAGATAAAATTTAACTGCAACAAGTCCTAATCTGTTGTTTTAAGATAATCAAAATTTTGTTTTTGTGCAAATCTAAGTACGTATGCAAAAATGTCAAATTTCAATAGTTTTCAATGAAATTTTTACATTATCTCAAATGCAAACTGTTTTTATAACCATCTTGTCAGTTTTAAATGGAAACAATTCAAAATAGTTAGGAAGAAATATTTGATAGCGTCATGTGACGGTACAAAACATAAGCGCTCGCGGTTCAACAGATATCTGCTCGCGCTTTTATCTGCGCGTGTGGCACATACATTAAGGAGTCAATTATAATAAGTACATTTTTAAATGTATAAGTTATGTACATACTGATGTAAAAACAGAACAAACCTTTCACAGAATTAACATTGAAATTTGATGAATTGTTAAAATTCTGTGAAACTACTAATCCTTAGTGTACGGCCTGAGTGCACGCTCAAATCGAGCGTGGGGCGGGGCGGAGCCCGGGGCGTGCGCATAATGTCGTTTGAAGAAATCATTTCAGGAATACAGAATAAGCCTGAAATATGGTTATCTTCACATTCTTTATATAAGAATAAAATAGTTAAATCAAAAGTTGCCACTGTCATCCTCGTATACTCGTAAAATTTATCTCCATTCAATCTTAATGTTTCAAACAACGTATGAAACTCTCCAAACCGCTTTCTTTGCAAACCAATATCACTGGGACCTTGTCTTGACTCGAAATTATATTTTAACCACAAACTTTCTTCCAAGTACTGCGTCATACGATATTATATATCAACAATATCGTATGACGCAGAAGCCATGATTAAAACAATTGCGGTGACCGTCAACGCTGAGCGTGCACTGAGGCCACTCAGTGAGCACGCTCTTGACCGCTCCACCACCCCGCTGACCGCCACGCCGAACGCTAACCACTCAGGCTGTACACTTAGGTTGATAAGTCAATGAATTTTAGCCCAGTACTAGTCAAAAACAAAAAATACAATTTGTCAACACTCTTTTCATTACAATCATATTTCGTCAATCTAGAGACTATCGACGTCTAAGAATTTCTACATTTTATCTCTGAATTTGCTAAAGTGGTATATAATAATATATACTCGTATGTCCAGTGAAATTGCTAAAGTGGTATATAATAATATATACTCGTATGTCCAGTGAATTTGCTAAAGTGGTATATAATAATATATACTCGTATGTCCAGTGAAATTGACCAATATATTAATTATAAATTGGACGTTAGGATTGTAATAACATTATGTATACTTACACACATCAGATAAGTGTTTTCAAAGAATTTATTTTTGCATTTCTTCTGTTTTACCTGATAGGACAAATTTTACACAAATAAATTGAATTATAAAATTTTTATACTTTTAATTATTTACAAAATTTTTAGTTTTTCTAAAGACACAATCTTTACCTCAGATGGTTTTCATTCCATTTACAATAGAAAAGATATAATATATATTAAAATTAGGTGCAGCTAATCATGAAGGGCACTAAAATTCTTCAGAGAAACGGCCTGGATGAAGGCGATACCCGGAACAGAAGTTACTACAACCTGAGAACGAGAAGAGCCGACCGCAACAGCCTACCTAAGGCAATGAGTTGGGACAGCGCAAGGAAGAAGAAGAATCAGGAAGGGCACTAAACAAATTTGGGCCAATAGTTGATTTATAATGATATATTATATTTATATATGTACGTACAAAACTGCAGTATATTAATATATTATATTTATTGGCTACGTGCAGTTAGTTTTGAAAACCGATTACACTGCGCAAGAATAATTTATTTACTGCTGATTTAGCATACGCTGAAAATATTTCGACAGATTTATTGTAATGTGAAAAAAATATATTTAAAAAATCATTTTTATTAAATCATGTACGATTTTTTCTGTTGGGATTTCTCTTTTCTCCTTTGATTGTCAAACAGACAAGAAACATACATATTTAAATTAAAATAAAATTATATTGGAATTCAATAAAAAAAAAAAAGTTTTTTAAAATCAGGGATCTAAACAGCATACTAAGGTCTCCCTAGTCAAAATGGAATAAGTGACAAATCGCTTATTTTCAAAACGAGAACATAAACCTTTTTTTACTAATTATAGATGTTTTATTCTTCTTTCATGAAAAAAAAAAGAATTAATTAAACAATTTTTGTGATTTGCTCTCCGATTCAGGGATTTGACCACTTTTTTTTTTTTTTTACATTAACTCCACACAGGAGGCCTTGAGGAAAATAATTTCCCCCAGGGCCTATGTCATCTGGGATGCTGTGTGGACTTGCTGTGTGGAACTTACTTGGGTTGGAACGTGGAAACTTGGAGACATGGCTCGGAACAGTCAATATTATCAAAGAAAAATTCAATATGATTTTACGCTAAAAACACAACGAAGAATATAAAGAAAAATATGAGAACGCCGAAAATTTTGAACATCAGCATCCGATTGTTGGTCACATTTTGGAAATATTTCAATATCTGAGAGTGCGCCGCTTCGATGTTCATCTCGGCATCCTGCACGTTGCCGTCGATTCGGCTGACGGCCTCGTCTTGTTCCTTTACCATGTGAGCCAGCTGCTGGAAGATGCCGCCCAGCTCCACGATGGTACTCTCGATGTTGTGCATGGTCTCGGCCCGCTGTGCCACGTACGTGTCTGTCTCGTCGCGCAGCACCATCTGCTGAGACTGGGACTGGTGCGCGGACACTCCCTCCAGATCGATGCTGACATGTTCCTCATCCAGCAGTGTGGTGGAGCCCTTGATCGGCGGTAGTCCCTTGGTGAAGCGTTCTCTTCTCGTGTTCTGATGCTTCAGATTTTCAGATCTTACTTCTAATACCTGAAAAATTATTTATTTTGGTTACAAGGCTATCAAAAACATTTATTTTCTTACAAAACGTAGAGACAATTGTTTTCATCAGAAGTGCTAATTTGAGCGCACACTAGCGTGAGACATAAACCACATAACGTTGCATAATTTAACTATTTTAACAAGGGAGCAGCATTTGCCATGATTCATTATGATAGTTATGTAAGAATGGGCCTGGATTTGCCTTAATTCAATACCAGCTGAAGTAGTCGGTGTTGCCCGGGCTTTGTGTTTACCTGTTTGAAGTGCGTGCTCATGGAAGCGAGGCGCGACTGCAGAGCAAGCACCACGCTGGAGGAGTGGGACTGTACGTGTCTCTGGCCGCGGGGCATCTCGCCCAGCCGTGCTATCTGCTGGTTCAGGGAGCCCAGGTCCCCCTTGATGATGTACGTCAGCTCCTGAATCTCAGCGGGGCGGTCATCAAACAGGGACTTCTTCTTTGCCACTGAAAAATATTTTATTATTGTGTATAACGCACAGTGAGACTATGGAATCCCCGATAAGAAACTCCAGTGAAAAATATTATGGCTTTAAAAAAATATGTTCATATAGACCAATAAATGCTGATTCTGAATATATAAGTTTTATTTAATAATATTAAATGCAGAGTTTTTAAAAAATTATCAAAAAGTCCATTTTTAATTGGATCGTAAAAACACGCCGTCAAGTTGGCATAATTGAAATGTTTAGTGGTGACGTCACTGTTCCTCGTGTCGTGACATCACCGTAAAGTCATTGTATGGGAAATGTATGGGAATGTAGGAATGACACAAGCCAACGTATTAATTTATTCGTTTATTTACAGAATACTAGCTCCAATACAAGAGGAGGTGGAGTCCTGATAGCGGTCCGCAAACACATTAGGGAACGTACCCATACTACGTGACCAACTTTTTGCAATTTTTAACCCCCCCCGGTGACCAAAAACCTAAGCAACCCGCCGCTCATTTGTATGGAGCGTGACATTTTGAAGACCCCCCCCCCCCTAAACGTGTCACGTAGTATGGGTACGTTACCTTACTTCGAAAATACTTAAAATAAAAAATACTGATGTGGAACAAATGTTCGTATTTTTAAGTGGTGATTTTAAGAAAACTATTATTGGAACTGTTTATATCCCTCCTAATTCCAACATATCAATCTATAAAAAACACTGTAAAGATGTTGAGTTGTAATAACAAAATACCCAAATCATAAATTAATTATTTGCGGTGATTATAACCTACATAATTGCAATTTCAACGTTTTAGACAGTAACTTTAATTCAATACCAGCAACCGCCTGCGAAAGAGAAATTCTAGATGTCTTTACTTTTTAATTTAACCCAATTTAACCATGTACTTAATCAAAAAATTTCAACTCCTACATTTAACTTTAAAAATGCGAACTATCGGGACATAAATGATCGTCTCCACAAGGAAGATTGGTCATTTCTTAAAGTAGGTGATATTAATCAAAATATTGAATCATTTTATTATTTGCTGAATAAACTTATTTCAGATTTCATCCCACTCATTCATTTTAAAGAATCGAAATATCCGAATGGTTCAATAAAGAACTTGTTCAATTAACTGCAATTAAAAATTTTTTACATAGGAAATATAAAGAAGATAGGTCTTTATCAAATTATATTTAATTTAAAAACGTTAGAAAAGATTGCAAAATCTTATCAAAAACATGCTACAATTCTTTTATTAATAACTAGCTGGTCCCGGCATGCGTTGCTATACCATTTAATAAAGAAATTGTTTCTTCCTGAGTGTCCTTTCCCATTCGTCCCGTTTCCTTTTCGCCTCCCCTTCTTCTCCTGCGACCTCTTCCCCTCTCGCGTTCCCACTCCGTCACCACCACCTTCCCTCTCTCCACTCCACGCCCCTTCCCTTCCCCCGTAACGCGAACCCCCTCCCGAGTTCCCCTCCCCCCTCACACCTCCCCTTCCCTTCTCGCGTTCTCCTTCCACCTTCCCCGCCTTCCCTCTTCCCTTTCCAGCTCCCTCATCCCGCCAACCCTCCTCCTGCGTCCCATATGGTCCCGGCATGCATTGCTATGCCATTTAATAAAGAAATTGTTTCTTCCTGAGTGTCTTTTCCCATTCGTCCCGTTCCCCTTCCGCCTCCCCTTCTTCTCCTGCGTCCTCTTCCCCTCTCGCGTTCCCACTCCGTCACCTCCACCTTCCCTCTCCTCACTCCACTCCTCCCTCCCTTCCCCGTCCCACGAACCCCCCTCCCGAGTTCCCCTCCCCCCTCCCCCTTCCTGCGTTTCCCTATCACCTTCCCCGCCTTCCCTCTTCCCTTTCCCGCTCCCTCGTCCCGCCAACCCTCCACCCGCGTTCCTTATATTCAATCCCAGTACATTCAGTTTTTAAACAGCCCGCGTGCCACCTTTTCCAATTTTTATTCAAATTTCCCTTTTTCATGTATATTAAATTTGGTACCTAACATGGGTACCTATTTAAAATATCTGAAATTCTTGATTCGATTCAAAATATTAGGGGAGTACCTACTTTAAATAAATTTTTCAACTTTTCAAAAATAGAATCCTGACTGAACAATCATTCATTGTTTTGCAAAATGTCATTCTCTAACACGCGAACTATCAAACGTGCGATTTTTTCTGTTATTATCTAATTTTTTGCGCAATTTTCTTAATTTTTCTCTCCGTAAGAACCATCCTCGAACTTCAAGGAATATTCTAAAAAAAGAATTAGCGAAATCGGTTCAGCCGCTCTCGAGATTTGCGCTTACCAACAAATTTAGCGATTCATTTTTATATTATAGATGTTGAAACTTCAATAAATCATAATGGAACTATGCAAAATCAATGAAAAATGACAACTTTGGTATACCCGCCAACTTGGAATATGCAGGTAAAAAGGCCAAAGACACTCAAAGTATCGCTGACCTTTTTGCTGATTTTTTTAAAAGCGTTTATGAATGTGATACACCAGTTTCTGCTAGTACAGCATCAAAATTTACCACTGATCATAATCTTAATTTATCATGTATGAATGTAATGATATTCTGACTGAACTAAAATTACTAGATCAAAGCAAAAGCGGTGGACCAGATAAAATACTTCCTGTATTTTTGAATAATTGTGCTACCAATCTGGCGTATCCTTTATATTTGTTGTTTAATCAGTCTTTACGAACAGGATGTTTTCCTACTAAATGGAAATTCAGCTTCCTTACGCCTATTTTTTAAAAAGGTGATAAACACAAGGTGATTAACTACAGACCGGTGTGCCTTTTATGAACAATTCCTAAAGTTTTTGTAAAAATTCTTCTTAAAAAAATTATTTTCCGATTAAATCACGTCATTTTTCCTAAACAACATGGTTTTTCTACTGGAAAATCTACCCTCACTAACTTGTTAACGTATCAAAACTATATATCTGATTCTATGTCTAGTAAATGTCAAGTTGACTCTATTTATACCGATTTTAGCAAGGCTTTCGATAAAGTTAATCATGAGTTATTGTTGAATAAACTGCATAAATTCAGTACTGGTGGTTCACTATATAAGTGGTTTAACAGTTGGTCAACGGATTACTGGCTGTTAAAATTGATGATACATTTTCATACAAATTCACTGCTACGAGTGGTGTTCCCCAGGGGTCACATTTAGGTCCAATCCTGTTTTTATTATTTGTTAATGATGTGTTATATATTTTCAATGACGTTCAAGTATTAATGTTTGCAGACGACCTGAAATTATTCAAAGCAATCAGAAACATTAATGATTGCCATATATTGTCAAATAACTTGTTGAGATTTATTATATGGTGTCATGATAACCGCTTGCAACTCAACACAAGCAAATGTCAAATTATGAGGTTTTATCGAATAAAGAATCCAATATTTTTCGATTATTCCATTAACAATACGTCGTTAGTATCTGTCTCGGAAATTAATGACTTAGGTATTTGGTTTGACACGAAACTCAACTTCATCAAGCATATAGAAATAATAACCAATAAAGCTTTGAAAATGTTGGGATTTATTTTAAGGGTATCTAGTGATTTTAATAATGTCAATACTGTAAAAACATATATTCACTAGTAAGGAGTCATATAGAATACAATTCCACGGTATGGTCTCCAAAAAAAAAGGCAAGCTCTATTAATGCTTGTATAGTTTTTAGCCTACCATTCTACCATTTATGTTTAATGTAATAATGTTACAATTGTATTTTAAAAACACATTAAAATTTTTAATTTTGTAATGTTTTTGAAAGAATAAATAAATAATTTGAATTTGAAATTTGAATTTGAAAATTATGAGGTTCATTCACATGCGATTGAAAGAATCCAAAATAAATTTTTAAGATATGTAAATTTTAAAATGGGCATTCCTAGTGAATGCCTAAATTACGATAACCTACTTTGTTCATTAAATTTAATAAAATTATCTGATCGTAGAACCATTTCGGATTTAACCTGTTTGTATAAAATCATTAATTCAATGTTTGACACCCCTGATTTATTATATGTAATCTCTTTTCATACTCCAGGCAGGTCAGTCACAAGACAGTACCTACCATATTATTGTAGCAATTCTAAGTCAACATGCCAATATTACACTCCTATGCGACGGATTCAACAGCTTGGAAACAAATACTCCGATGTTGTTGATATATTTAATACATCAATTTTAATACACAAGCATACCTTATTGAAGTTTTTTTCATCAAGTAGGGGAATGTGTTGATGAAACTGTTTGAATTGACTAGCATATTGGTGGTGTCTTGTCGGCTGAAGGAGAGAAGCTATTTTTGTATTTTATTTTTATTTTTATATATTTTGTGCCTGCATACTGTATGGATCAAATTCAATAGAATTTTTGCTTTATATTTATTTTTGTGCAAGTGTTGTAAACAGTCATTTCCTGCACTATTTACTATTATATATAATGTAAATATTGTTAAGTGTATACATGTATGTAAAAGCCTAAATGGGCGTAAATAAATAAATAAAAAATGTTTATAGAGATTTAGTTGTTGTGTTTATTGAAACATTATGTATTTAGGCCTAAATAATTCAGTATCAAAAATAGAGGTATCTCTATTAGTTTATCTCTATTATTTAAAATATTTAAAACTTTAACGAGTTGGCTCAGTGAACCGGATTTTCATACGGATCCGTAAGATCCGGTTCCCAAAGACCGTTCTTCACGGTTCGCGGATCTTTGCGAACGAGTGAGCAAGTGATCCGGTGAGCCGACTGACCCGTGGGAGCCGACAGATCAGTGTATCGTTCAACAGGTCTGACGACTTGCCGATAGCGGGTCACTACTGATACGGGTTGATCGTTCGTTCACAGATATGCGCCACTCCAGTCAGCCACGCAGAAAAGTAAAAGATGAAAGTAAGGTAACGATTTACAGCTCTGTTTACTGTGAGACTTTTCTGCGCGGTGGCGTGCCGTTGCTGCTAAGTGTGCATATAATTACAGCTATACAATATAATAATATTGGAATTCATGCGTGTATGCGTGCATTCGTGATAGCGGTCACATTACTTTTTTTATTATAACAAAAACAAGGATGAGTTATATTATTATTATGCCCATTGTTTATTTTCAATAAATAATTCATTGTTTATTTTCAACTAGCAGACCCGGCCACACGTTGCTGTGGCTAACGAAACACAACACCACGCCATTACTCAACCTTTATAACCACCTGTTAAATCAAATCCATACCGCCCGCATGCCAACCCGCTGCCTGCTGCCCGCTGCCCGCTTGCCAGCCCGCTCCCTTTATTTACATATTTCAACCAATTTACACAAAACAATTTGACAAATTATATACCTAAAAGCCTTTCTCATGAATCACTCTTATCTATTGGTGAAAACCAATGAAAATCCGTTGCGTAGTTTTTAAAAATTTATTATTTATTTATTTATCTATAAAAAAGCATATGTACATTGGGTTTTTTTTATGCTTGTCTCACTAGGATATACCTGTGTCGTTTAAAAGGTGTAAGCACACAAACAGCGGAAGCGACTTCATTTTATACTAGCTAATCCATGCTATCTAAATAATCGTTAAAAAGTAATGTTGGTATTAAGTACTTACGTGAGGTATTCCACAAAGATTATTATGCTTCAATTTCGTTTCCAAAACTCAAACAAACAAAGGATTTCTTGATTTCATTTTTTCTTTCTAACAAATTAAAAAAATAAGACTAATTTTTGTAAAACTACTTAATTCCGTTTTTATCCATTTAAAAGGGGAATTAAAAAGGGATCTAAGGATAAGGATAAGGGATCTTAACAGTTGATTAAAAGGGAACCCCAAAATATTGGGGTTACCTTTTAATCAACTGTTATGGAGGGCCGAGGGTGGGACGGGGGAGATGGACTATGGTCTGACCGGTCGTTCAATCGAGGCGGTTCACTGAGCCGGATCTTTTCATTGAACGAGACCTAGTGAAGCAGCCCATTCAACTGAGCCGCTTCGCCCGCCACTACTACCTACTCCACGGCCAAATCCAAAATGGCCGCAATTGATATCGTAACAGCTGATATCGTTTGCCTACACTTTTGTGGGTGATGCTTCGTTTTTGATAATATTGATTTTAAAAGCTTAAAAAAATAATAATTTCAAACAATTTTTATACCACTCTCCCGTAATAATATTCAAAAATATAATAATAATAAATATAAAAATATATATAATGAATAAATAATTCCACCTAAATAATGTTTTAACTTATCGAATAGTATCATCTTTCTCCGTATAATTATCATACAAAATGACATAATGAATACCTGTTGAAAATAAAAATAACTTTTCAGGAGTGATGACGTCACACGATTCACTACACATGCGGTGGTTTTCGGGGGATCTTGAAAAATTAAAACTTTGACAATTATTTTAACTATTAAAACTAACTCTAAAAAATATATATATATGCAGTTACTTAAGTTAGAAGGTTATTATTCAATAAAAAAATATAAAAAATTGGACTGGAGTTCTCTTGGTATGTTGTGAGGCAGAAAGGAGTGGAGGAGGGAAGAATATGGTTGAGGAAGCGGAAGGTTGGGAAGTACCTGACTATTCAGATCTGGTCACCAAACATGATTAAAGCCATTTTAAGCAATATTACATGTTTTTTTTTTAGTAGGGATGTTGCTATTAATTTATTCAAAAGCAGTGTACATACAAAGTTAGACTGTTTTATTACAAATATTTAATATTTATTGTACAAAACACATGTTCAGATCAAAAGGGTTTAAAAAAGGTACCATTATCATAGTGTGAACGTTATTTGAAAAACCTTGACAGTTGTAGCTAAAGAAATACATGGACCAACCATCATATTCAGTCAGGCGGGGGGGGGTGCTCACCAAACAATTTGCAACTGGTTTTGAATTTGAATCTGACAACATCCTCGAGTGTGGGATTTGGGCAAAAAAATATTAATCTGTGCTAGAATTTTATTCTTCTCACTGTTAATTATTTAAAAATATTTTTTTTAGCAATATCTGACGTATCTGTATAACTTTAATTAGCGATTCCTGATCTTATTTGGAGTAAAAAATGTTAACGCAACTTTGGTCTCCAGTGAAATTTTGTTTGTTTTTGTTCATGTTTTTTCAAATTAATACAAAAAAATTAATTATTATTGTAATATAATAAGGTCCTGCACGGGAACGTTGAGCATTGAACGACGCAAATCTGTAGTCCCATACGGGACCTTATTATATTACAATAATAAATCAGTGTAATCCAATAGCGAATGACGCAAATCCGCGGTCCCGTACGTAACTAAAGGTTAAAATGAAAACAGATATACTATTAACCTTTTTACAACGATTTCATTAAAGAATTTGCAATACCCGTGGTCGTTCAATACCCAATAGTCCCGTATGGGACCGGTGATTGTGGGGCATTTCACTAACGGATTACATCGATTTATCATTATAACATTTCACAAAAAATGCTTGGGCAGTGGGCTACCTTTATTGCACACGGCGCACGGGTGTTTAAAAGTTGATATTCGGAGGTATCAAACATATAAAAATCTCCAGCGCTCAACGCATTCTTCACCTCTTTGAGATTACCATAATGACTTATTTATTGAATTACTTTACTTTGAGGTTTTAACCATACTTTGATTCCAAACAGGAAACTGACAAAATAATAAACACATTAAAAAACCGAATTGCCCCTGGATTAGATGAGATAACAACGGATTGCATTAAGATAATAAAAAATGAAATTTTAAAACCTACAACACACTTAATCAACTTTAGTATAACACACCCTGCTTTCCTAGTACTCTTAACCCTAGAATACTAATCTTATTTTTATACTGCTTCATACTAATCATCGCTTGAGAGGCTACTTTTAAAAAAACAAGTAGTTTTTTTAAGTGTCTTTATTAAAATATGAAAAATAAGTTTCTTACATAAGAGAGCAACCTCTGCCTTTTTAAATGCAATAACAAAAAATGTGTTTTCTAAATCAACACAGTCTTAAATAGTGGTTTAAACATAACACATACCTAACTTTTTTTGGCAAAACAAAGATACATTAAGAGTATGAAAAAAAAAATTCTTGCAAAAATCTTAAAAATTAAACATTTTTATTAAAATACAATATCAGTCTGTTGAGATCATTATAATTTGAATTCCGAGCGCGGCCCCCCGAGAGAGAATTGCTTTACATTTTAATTAATCATAATGTGAATGGTGAAATCTCTGATCGACTTCAAAGCATGATTCTACATTAATTTAACAAGGAAACGGAAAAAATCACGTTGACTCTCGGAAAGCAGTCTACCTCCCAGGCTACTTCCCAATAAGTGCCGAGCTTGCTTTTCCAAACCCCTGATGTCTATTGTTTCAAAAAAATAATCGAAACGCTTAGCTTCTACAATTAAAATAAAGTTTACTGATGTTTCACCTAGAAAATTATTTTTAAAATTAGGTACCTGAGTAGACTTTGTTGTAATAAAAATAAACATATTATTTATATCTTAACAAAAAGATCTTAAAGGTTGATTGGGTTGAGTATCAATTTAGTGGGCTCAGAAACAAAATACAAGTATCTCGGTACGATAGTTTATTTTACAAGTTACACAGAATATCAGTTAATGTTTTTTTACAGTCCCACATGACGCTTCCAAAAACTCCTATCTCTCAAAAAAAGAAAAATCAAACAAAACAATTCAATTCGAATTCTGGTGCGTTTAAAAAAAAATGGATTCGTGTAACCACCGTACGAAAGTACCTAAACTACACTGGGTAGCTCGATTCGAGCCGTGACTGATTCCCTTTGCGTTTTTTTTAGTGACGGGGTTTTGGGTCACTCTTCATGCTCGTATCAAGGTAATACTTAAAAAACATAGACCGACTGACACAGACCAAATATTCTACAGTTGTGAAGTACAAGATATACGCCAATTATACATTAAAACACTACTAAACTACATTTTTGACCAAAAAACAAATTTCAACAAACACAACATATCACTAACAGACCAGTTGGCCAAGCGTACAAAGAAAACATAAAAACTCTTGACGGTAAATACAAGCTTTAGACTAAGACACTATAAATATCATGCTATAAAAGCATTCAACACTTGAATATAAAATTGAGGAAAACAAAAATAAATTCAGACATAATATAATAAAACACACCCTTTGAAAAATTTGCATCTTCTAATCTTTTATAATTTTTTAACGTGTGATATTTTAGAAAGCAGTCGCCCAATGCACGTGTGACTGTTAGGACACGTGTCACAGTACTCACTGGTTTCCCGTCTGCCACCTTTTTAGAAAGCAGTCGCCCAATGCACGTGTGGCTGTTAGGACACGTGTCACAGTACTCACTGGTTTCCCGTCTGCCACCTTTTTAGAAAGCAGTCGCCCAATGCACGTGTGGCTGTTAGGACACGTGTCACAGTACTCACTGGTTTCCCGTCTGCCACCTTTTTAGAAAGCAGTCGCCCAATGCACGTGTGGCTGTTAGGACACGTGTCACAGTACTCACTGGTTTCCCGTCTGCCACCTTTTTAGAAAGCAGTCGCCCAATGCACGTGTGGCTGTTAGGACACGTGTCACAGTACTCACTGGTTTCCCGTCTGCCACCTTTTTAGAAAGCAGTTGCCCAATGCACGTCTGGCTGTTAGGACACGTGTCACAGTACTCACTGGTTTCCCGTCTGCCACCTTTTTTGCACTCTTTTGTAGAAGTTTCATCAGAAAAGCCACTTTGCATTTTGAAAACAAACTCGTCTTCACTATCAGTGAATTCAAAATTCTCCTCCATATTTATTGTGAAGTAAAAATTAATCAAATAAAATGAATGCGTAGTTATTGTTATGAATGAAAAACAGAGCTAAAAGCACAACCTGTTGCCAGTGGGTACTTACTGTATACAACTGAGTACACCCTTTTATTTTTAAACAATAAAATTTATACCTATTGTTTATGTCACCGCTGCAGCGCCATCGGAGTTTTTAGAATGTTTACTATGTCGCCGTGGCGGCGACAACGGACTACAAAGGGTTAACCCCTATGTACGTTCCAAAAAAATGTATATTTTTATTTCTAATAATAAAATTTGAAAGAGTTTATTATCACCTTTCAAAAAGAGTTTTTAGTTTTCGGATAAATTCCGAAATATTCCATTTTATTTAGATTATATTCTGGCAGAACATGCCTGAGGCATGAGGGGTTAAATAATTTAGATTATATTGCAAAACAGGAATACTCTGACCTTCTGGCAGAACATGCCTGAGGCATGAGGGGTTAAATAATTTAGATTATATTGCAAAACAGGAATACTCTGACCTTCTGGCAGAACATGCCTGAGGCATGAGGGGTTAAATAATTTAGATTATATTGCAAAACAGGAATACTCTGACCTTCTGGCAGAACATGCCTGAGGCATGAGGGGTTAAATAATTTAGATTATATTGCAAAACAGGAATACTCTGACCTTCTGGCAGAACATGCCTGAGGCATGAGGGGTTAAATAATTTAGATTATATTGCAAAACAGGAATACTCTGACCTTCTGGCAGAACATGCCTGAGGCATGAGGGGTTAAATAATTTAGATTATATTGCAAAACAGGAATACTCTGACCTTCTGGCAGAACATGCCTGAGGCATGAGGGGTTAAATAATAAATAGATTTTTAATTAAATGAAGACAATATTAGCGATAATTTGAGATTTTACTCATAAAGTTAATAAAAAATAGATGTTTCTTGTTAGTTTTACTCCACTTTACTAATTAGGTTGGAAAGAAGTGTAATTTCAATAATTTGGGTATATTTAAAAGTAAGCGAAGAAAGGAAAATTTAAAATAAAGTATTATAAACTTCATCGAAACTCGTGGGTTTTGTAGGTACTTCAGTTGGAATTTGTCAAATGAATTTGAGATTAGACAGAATAAATGATGTCCCCATTTTTAATCATTATATCAATTGAGTCATTCTGCTGCAAGCTGAAGACTTTGTGCAAGGACTTTCAAATTCAACAGTCGTTAAATAATGTACAAATAAGAAGGTTACCGCAGATTGCACCAGATAATAATCATTTAAACAAAATACTCACACATAGCCAGCTTCTCCAATTTTGAGTAGGTGCTACTGATGTTTTTGCTGATGATTCTGGCGCTGTGCATAAACTGGGAGTAGCTCTGAAGAGCCTGGGCTTTCTTGACATCTTTAGCGGCCGTGGCTCTAGCGATGGTATTTCCTTGGAGCGACCTGATCGCCGCGGAGAACTCGTTCGTTCTATCCCTTGCAGTCATCACGGAAACAGTGTAATCGTCCTTCTCGTTTAAAAAGGGGAACGTGTCCTCGTCTGCTGAGGAGTTGAAGTTATCAGGTGTCTCTTGGTGGCGGTACGGGTCAGGCGGGGGGTTGAAGTATGGCTTACTATTGCCTTTGTCGAGTTTACTGTAGGATGTTTCTTCTATGATCTGCACCCGTTCTGATTCAGATCCCGTGTTTCGGCGGCGTGCGTGCATTTCATCATAAAATAATCACAATTTGTCAAAACAATACAATCACTACACAAAAAGTAAAATTATATGCAAGGACTAATTTCACCAACTCGACACAACTTCAATCCCAGTGTACATTTTTCTTGTCATGTTTGACAGCCGAGTGTTGTCATGTGGCATTTATAATTCACTATTATTTTGTGGGCTCTATGCTAGTAGCTACTCAGCCCCCTACCTACTGGTCAGCTGCTGCTGTAGGAAATTCAAATATTAGAAGATTTTATGTTTTATTTGTTTTTCACTGGGTATTAATTAACCTGTCTAAAAGTGGGTTATATTTGTATGGACATGAAAATAAAATGTTTTGATTAAACACTACATTGGTGACCCCGACGTGATTTTAAGGACTTTAAAAGCTGAAGAGTGCTCTAACGAGAATATGAGTGAACCGAGTGAATCACCACAAGGGAAACAGCAGGAGATCAACCGTGTTGCTGTCCGAATTCCCCCCTTCTGCCCAGACGACCCAGAGATGTGGTTTTGCATGGCGGAGAGAAGTTTCGAGGCCACCGGCATCAATACAGACAAGACCAAGTTCGGGTACATCCTGGGAGCATTAGATCCTAGATACGCCGCAGAGGTGCGGGAGATCATTGTGAACCCACCAGCTGAAGGAGCATATCAAAAGTTGAAAACCGAGCTGGTACGCCGTCTTAGTTCTACACAGGAGTATCCGCCGACTGCTAGAACATGAAGAGATGGGGAACCGCAAGCCATCACAATTCCAACGGCACTTACGGACACTGGCAGGAGTTGCAGTTCCGGATGATGTTTTACGAACCCTCTGGATGAGCCGCCTACTGCACACCCTGGTCGACGGGTCCGCTTCTCCAGCCGCTCCCGAGATCCCCCACGACCACATTCAACGAGCCAGAGCAGAGACCAGCGTGACCGCATGTGCTGGACACATAGATGTTTTGGAGCAGCTGCGTGGAGTTGTAGAGACTCAA
This sequence comes from Limnephilus rhombicus, assembly GCA_929108145.2. Lineage (NCBI taxonomy): Eukaryota > Metazoa > Arthropoda > Insecta > Trichoptera > Limnephilidae > Limnephilus > Limnephilus rhombicus. Next base: position 21,690,730 of record OV815271.1, on the reverse strand, counting down.
TAAAGTGTACGTACCACTCGGGAAACGACCAGGGTGCACTCTGATAGCGGCCAGTAGTGTAAGCCCAATATCCAGTCGCCTTTTCATCACAGACAAACAAACTAAGGTTCAATTTCTGATCGACACGGGTGCTGATCTATGCGTTTACCCGCGAAATAAGGTTAGAGGACGACTCAACAAACAGGCTTACGAACTGTCAGCAGCTAACGGTACTACCATTGGAACATACGGTACCCTGACCCTGACTCTAAACATAGGACTTAGGCGTGACTTCACGTGGAGGTTCGTTATCGCCGATGTCTCGAGACCTATTATAGGCGTCGATTTTTTAGCCCATTTTGGACTATTAGTTGACGTAAAAAACGTCTGCTCGATCAGACTACACACCTATCAGTCCCAGGACGGAGAAGTTCTGGGGAAATCAATTCGATCAAGACGGTAACGGGAACGTCAACTTATCACAACCTTCTGCAACAATTTCCAGACCTCACTCGACCAGATGGGGCAATGAGGGAACCTCGGCATGCGACCAAACATCATATACGGACTACTACTGGTCCTCCAGTGGTTGCACGACCTAGACGCCTAGCACCTGGTAGGTTTAGGGCGGCAAAGAAAGAGTTTGAGAATATGGTTCGCATGGGAATTGTCAAACCCTCTGAAAGCTGTTGGGCATCCCCTCTCCACATGGTGCCTAAGTCGAATGAGCAATGGTGACTGTGCGGAGATTATAGAGCCTTGAACGCTCGAACAATCCCTGATCGTTACCCAGTACGCCATATTCAAGATTTCGCGCAATCGCTTCGAGGCAGAAACATTTTTTCAACCATCGACCTGGTACGAGCCTATAACCAAATCCCTGTCGCCAAAGAAGACATCTTAAAGACAGCCATCACCACACCATTTGGCCTGTTCGAATTCAAATTTATGTCATTTGGCTTGCGCAATGCGGCACAAACGTTTCAACGCTTCATAGATGAAGTATTGCAAGGTTTAGATTTTTGTTATGCATACATTGATGATATTCTCATTGCGTCAACATCCGAAGAAGAGCATCACCAACATCTTAAGCTGCTATTTAACCGACTACAAGAATATGGAATAGTGGTTAATGTGACGAAATGCCACTTTGGAAAGCCAGAAGTTAAGTTCCTCGGGTATATGGTATCAAACAAAGGTACGACTCCCCTGCCGGAGAAGGTGGAAGCTATACGAGGATACAGCCAACCCCAAACAATAAAAGACCTCCGACGATTCTTACTCTAGCTCCACACTACTCGCGAAGTTGAACGAGGTTAGCCGAATACGATAGTGCGGAGGGGCACTTCGTCTTACTTCGTCCAACCTTGGCTCGCCTCGGGCGACCTCCATTTTTTGTCGGTTTTTGCGCCCGAGTCAAAGGACTCGAAGTTGCACGAAGTGCCTACACGAAGTGCCTCTCTACACTACTCGGACTTCAGTTCGCTTCAATACGTCGTCGCGAGCGCAAGTCCGTGCTAGTAATTATTTTTTAGCTGTAAAAAATACAATAAATTAAAAAAACACAATCCTTTTGTACCAATTTATTCCCGGTAGTTCTCTTTTCATAGTTTAATTGACTAAACTAACCTAATTCTATTCCGGTGCATTGCTACTGCAATCATCCACCATCTTCTTTTCCTCCTTTTTTTATAAATATGCACATAGTTATTTATTTATTTATTAATTTGTTATAAGAATATTGTACATTGTTTAGTTTTTTGTGTTATTTCATCCGCCATGCTAGGGATGTCCCTATGTTATGCGGGTGAAGTTTACAGATTGGAAATTATACATTTGTAATGGTTGATAAATTAAATTATAAGTTGTAGAAATTAAATTGAATTGCAAAATTTTATAATAAATATAATTAATTATAATAATAGCATATTTATATTTTTAGCATATATTTTAGGAGCTAGGTATATGAAATGTCTTCGAGCTGACGTGGTATGCAGTGTAGGTAAATTATAATACGCGAGCGTGCACATTGCAACGGCAGCAGACTTGAACGTCCATGACGTGCGAGTCGTGACGGCACCACCGCGCGAATGAGTTTCTCGCGAAGTTGAACGAGTGTGTAGTGACGTACTTCGAACTTCGGTCAACCTTCCCGAATATTTCGTCGAGGAACTTCGCGAGCAGTGTGGAGCTAGTATTAGGCACGTTGAACTTCTGTAGGAGGTTTGTGTCCAAAGCAGCAGAAACACAAGCACCTTTAAACGCTCTTCTTCAAGGGAATATAAAGGGAAAGCAACTTATTTCGTGGACCCCAGAGTTGATAGGCGCTTTCGAGAATAGAGAACTCCAGTCCAATTTTTTTTTTTTTTTTAATGAATAAAGACCTTCAAACTTAAATAACTGCATTTTTATTTTTATTTTTATAGTTAGTTTTAATAGTTAAAATAATTGTCAAAGTTTTAATTTTTAAAGACTCCCAGAAACGCACCGTATCTATGGTGGTCTAATTCTTTTACTTTTTAAGTTGTCATTTTGAATCAGTGATGTTATGTCGAGGGAAATTTCCCTAGATCTAGGGGAGAAAAATATTTTTTAGGGATAAGGGAAATCAGGACAAAATCTAGGGAAATTTCGAACTCTGGCAAAAATTTTATTACATATGACAGTATTACTGGTATTATTTATATATATACGTATGTGGTTCCATGGCCGGTGGTAATATGAGAACTCACCATATGAGTTTTGGGAATTTAACTTTCTCGGAAAAGACACTTCCTCAAATCATAATTCATATCATCATAACTCACCTTAGTAACGATTCAGATCAACACAACCCCAGAATAGTGTTATCTCATAATATGGCTAATCACCATACTTTTTGCTGATTCACGGTTACCAACAGACACGCGCGAAACTGAATTTGTTGCGTTCCATTTTATGGCTATTCAAGCTTGTCAAAACCATAACAAGAATTATTTAGAACGTTCATACTTTCTTATTATTGAAAATTACGAATTCCGCGTTATTGGCGTGAAAATAACAAAATTCACGAAACTGTTTTTCGCAAAATTGATGAATTTTGCATTTTATAATCATTCATTCTAAAAATTGTGTAAATGATATTAAATATAATGCAGCTGAACAACTAACCACAAATCAAATAATAAAAAGATGAGTTACTGTGACGGGCGGTCGAAAAAGCGTTAATATAACCATTCATTCTAAAAATTATGCAAATGGTATTATTATGTAATGCGGACTGTGCAACTAACCACAAATCAAGTAATAAAAAGAAGAGTGTCTGTGACCAGCGGCCGCGTGGCGGATACCGGCCGGTGTGTCCAAACAATAGAAAGGTCACCATCTACATCTGATTTCGAAAAACTCTGTTGAAAGCTCGGGCAACGCCGGTAACCTCAGCTATTTTTTTTATGTGAATACCTCACAAGAGTTCCAAATGCACCCGTCTGGAGCCAATGAGCTTATGGCATCCCCAATTGGGGTATGTTGTGAGGTTAAAGGAAGTGGGGAGGGGAAGGAGATGGGGAAGAGGAAGGAGGGAAAATACCTGCCTATTCAGATCTGGTCACCCAACACGGCTGAAGCCTTTTAAATTCTGAATGGTGGTCTTACACCAAGGCGACACTGAGCCATATATCCAACGTGCCGAAAATATTTTCTTTTCTTGCGGTTTATTTTTTATTGATGGTTTGGTATATTTATGCTGTCAGGCAGATTTTTTGTTTTGATGGTGTATCTACGTTTTGAATAAAGTAATATTTTTAGGAAACATAACTATTTACTCTTATTGATATTCGCGAGACGAATAGCGCTCCCGAGGCGACATTACAAGATTACAGGTACTTTTAATTGATGTAGCTGGTCTTATTATTGTGGCTTTCGCTGATCTTAACTCTTCTTTTGTTGATTTCAATTTAAAAATTGAAAACAGATCTCGAATACTACGGGCCGGTATATCAGTCTTTGCTAAGGACATGCCTCGCTCAACTTAAACCGACTAAATCGGCCGCTTAAGCCGCAGGATAGTACCTTTACTAGACGCTGTGGCGCTATTGGCAATAACACATCTGTCAAATTTGACATGACAATGTTTCGATTTCGTTTCGATATAATCTGCTACGTACGACGTACGTAAATTACATTATGAATAAATTAATTATCAGCATGGAGTTTGAGCTTTCTTCGAGCGTTGAGAATTTAGATATCGTTCATTTCGAACATTCAAACAGATTACGCAAAGTGCGAATATATAGAAACGGCTGACGACTTCCTGGCGTGGATGAAATTCAATTTTATAACAGGTTTCGTCTCTCCAAAAGGGTCATAAATTGCTTGTTAGATTTGATAAGGGATGACGTCAAATCTAAAATGAACTGGTAAGTGAAAATGCTTTTTAAAAGGTATTAAAAAAAAGTAGCTAACAGCGTAGTACTGGTCTGCATAGTGTGCTCGTTTTCATTTCAGGAATAAAGCACTCACTCCAAAACACCAGATACTTTTGACAGTCAGATACCTAGCATCTGGCTCCATGCTCATGCTGATTACTGTGGAGGACTATATCAGAGTTCACAAAACTACCGCAAGCAAGCACATTTGGATAGTTTTACAATCAATTGCATGTTTAAGAACTGCTTTCATTACTTTGAAAAATTATCCTGAAAGTTTAGAAGAAAAAAAGAGGGTCTTTTGCCATAGCATGCTTCCCCAAAGTGATTGGTGCTCATGATTGCAGGCACATGTGGGTAGAGTCCCCTGGTAAGTTAAACGTCATTTTATCCAAGTGCTTGTCCCAACATCAACAAACATGTCCCCCCTTTGCTTGCTTACCTTATTCGACTTATGAATGTGCAGACTAATCATTACCTTTTTTTAGGTGGACGCAATGTAGAGATTTATCGGAACCGAAAAGGTTTCTTTTCTGTCAACGTGAAAGCCATTTGTGATGCCAATCTCAGATTCACCAATATCGTTTCAAGGGGACATGTTTTATATTAGTGTAATTATTTATTTTTTGAGCTAACTTGTTTGTAAATTTACCCCAGGTGTCTTCAACATTCAATCATGCTGTAAAATGTAAATTAATAATGAATCAAAATAAAAATTGTCTGAGGAAGTATAACAGGGTGTTTAATTTTTAAATGTATTTATTCAGGTGTAATATTCAAAGGAATACAAACAAATTATACAAAAGAAGAATTCTTAACAGACTTAATGCTTCAAAATGAAGATATTAAGATAATGACAGATCAAAATCCGGATATATTTCAGGTGAAAGCTTCCACCGACAACATAGAAATAACCAACTTTATTTAATAATTACTAAATAAAGCTGGTTTATATTGTCATGCGTGACAATCGGTGTAGCTATATTAATAATTTTTTTATTTTATTTATTTAATTATTTTAATATTACATTTGATTACAGTAAAGACGTATTGCCTATTTCACTAGGTGTGAAACGCCTGTGTTGAGATGGCAATTTACAGAGTGGTTGTTATCTAGGTTTTTGTTTACATAAAATGATAGTTATAAAAATAAAATAAAATCAGTATTTTTTTTCTTAAATTATACAATTCAAGTATGAATGTAGAAGATTAAGACAAAATCATTTTGAAGCAATTAAATTTCAATTTGACAAAAAGGCATAACATTATGTATGTATGTTTAAATTTTAATTGAAAATTATCATCCTGTTGACAAACTGCTTAATTGCGGTTTAACGGGATTGTACCTTGAAAAAACATTAAAAAAGGAAATTATTTTTAATTGAATTATAATTTTTGTGTATTAAAGTACAAATATTACTTAATATGGAAATAGTATTTGTACTTTAGTTTTTCCTCCTCATCAGTTCCATCCCGAGGAGATGTGTACATCTACCCATCTAACCTCGTGTTCTTCCTGGCAATCGGCCTTGAGGTTTTCGGCCCTGAGCAGAGTTCTTTCTCGTTTTCCTGGCGTTTAGTCTCTAGGCCCTCCACCTTGAGGACGTGCTCCTCCTGCAGATTTTGGAGATTTGAAGCAAAATTTTTCATTTTAAATTCTGTCAAAGAGCTCCACTCGGTGGTTGCGGTAGTAGATTTTCTTTTCTGATGGAAAAAATAAAAAGTTGTACCAACAGTTGCTTCATTCCACACCCGCAACCATGTACGAATGTTTCACAAAATAATTGGAAATAACTTATATTATTACATACATGTTTGCAAAATAAACCTTTTCGTCATTAAGAAAATTCTAGTATTCTGTTCCTTGATGTCAACTGATCAATTTGAAAAGTTTTGATGTAGGAGTTAACTAACCGTCACAACATTCCCGAAGGGATAGGCAGAGAGGATGGACCACCAAACAACTTAGTCTTATTCATTTAAAATAATGTATATTATATTTGCGGCACATTCCAGAGTGGAAGACGTGTAAGACTGGTATAAGACCACCATTCAGAATTGAAACGTTGCTTGAAATGGCGTAAGCCATGTTTGGTGACCAGATCTGAATAGCCAGGTACTCCCCCCATCTCTTAACCCACACCACTACCTTCAGCCTCACAACATACCTTAATTGGGGATGCCAAAGTCTCACTGGCTCCAGACAGGAGCAGCTGGGACTCTTGTAGGGTACCTACTCATATAAAAAAATACATTCCTTGCCTCATTCACGTTCATACATCGTCTCGTACATACTCTTATATTGTTCTGACTCTTGACATGGTCCGACTCACCGTGTCTTGCCGACTTCTACCATTCACAATTGCAATATATATTCTCCTAACACTCCTTTCTTCGTTCATTCGCTCCACCCGCCCATGCGTCCCTTCTGTATTTTTTTTATTATAATGGTTACATCATTTGTGGATTTTTCGAGCACCATGCTTTTTTTACATTAACTCCACACAGGAGGGTCTGAGGAAAATAATTTCCCTCAGGGCCTATGTCATCTTTGAAGATGCTGTGTGGAGGGTCTTTTTGAGGAAAGGAAGGAGTGAACACGGGTCTTGAAGAGACCCATGTTGTAGGAGGGAGGAAACACAGAGGCCGGCAAATCGATCCACAGCCGAGCCGTTGAACTCAAGAACGAGTCATAGAAACAACCCGTTCTCATGTGACTAATGTCAACCATGTACAAATGTTGGGCGCGTTTCTCGACTATGCACCAGTGCCGAGGGGATCAATGACGCTAGTTCCTCGGAGCATCTTCTATTGTAATACCGGTAGAACAAGGACAGCATTCCCACCTGACGCCTGTACTCTAAAGATTGCAGTCCGTCTGTTGAGATGGGAGAATCTATCAAACAGACCGCCCGTTTCTGCACAGGGTGAAGGGTTTTTTTTAGGCATTTTGGAGCTCCAGACCAGAGGTGGCTGCCAAATTCAAACGTGGGGCGCACTTGCGATTTGTACAGGGTTAGCAGTTGTGTACTATTAAAGTATCTGCGGGCCCCTGTACAGTACGCCCAGTTTCTGAGAGGCTAACTTAACTCTGATTTCGATGGAGCCCCTGTACCTGAGCTGGTCACTTAGAGTTACACCAAGCATATCGATGGAGGTCCTGTTGGGAAGATGGCTTCCGTTGAAGGAGACTAGATTTTCATTTCGATTCCTTTTAGACGTTATCAAACATGATTGGGTCTTTGAAACATTAAATTCGACGAGGTTATTCTTACCCCAAGAGAAAACACTCTCGAGGTAACCGTCCATTCTTTGCTTCAAAGCCCTCCGAGCTATTGGAGTTTGTGTGCCCTTTGGGGGCTTGTCAAACAAAAAGTTATCATGGACTGTACTGTCATCCGTGTAACTATGAATCGGTGCACATGACAAGAGTTCATTGATGTGCAACAGAAACAAAGTCGGTGACAGAACCGATCCCTGTGGGACGCCAGCATTTATCGAATGCGAGGAAGAGGTGAAACCGTCAGCAACCACCTCAATCGACCTCTCCCTCAAAAAGTCGGCAATCCACGTACACAAGGATGCGGGAAGTCCGTAAGAAGACGGTTTGTTGACAAGCCCTCGGTGCCAAACCCGGTCAAAGGCCTTGGAAATATCCAGTGCAACCGTTTGGGTCTCACCGAAACGTTCCAGGCACCGCCCCCAAACATGCGTCACATACGCGAGAAGATCACCGCACGAGCGGTTCCGCCGGAATCCGTATTGACGGTCGTTAATAATTTTGTTCTTCTCGAGGTATGTGAGCAGTTTGTCGTTGATCACACGTTCCATCACCTTAGACAGAACTGATGTGATCGCTATGGGGCGGTAGTTGGCTGGGTTGGAGCGGTCACCCTTCTTTGGAATAGGGTGAATGATCGCTTTTTTCCAACCAGAGGGCACAGAGCCAGACTTCGGGGATATTTTGAAAAGCTTCGTCAAAACTGGAGCTATTTCTGCAGCGCACTTCTGTAATACCAGGGCAGGTATTCCGTCAGGCCCACTAGCTTTATTAATATCAAGTCGTCGTAAGACTTGAAGTACATCCCGATGCCGGATCCTCAGCTTTTTCATATGAAAACCGCAATGAGGAACCGACGGCGGGGTAGCACCTTGATCATTGAGGGTCGAGTTTTCCGCGAACATTTTGCCTAATAAGTTAGCCTTTTCGGCGGCGGTATTTGCTAGACAGCCGTCAGGTCTGGTAAGAGGTGGCAGACTGGGTTTGCAGAAATTGCGACCTATTGAGCCCGCAAGCGACCAGAACGCTCTGCTGCCGTGCGGGCAGGCAGCCAGCTTTCTGCTGATCTACAGGTCGTGCTCGAATTTTCACCTGTTTATGATCCTCTTGCTTTCCTTTGCCATTTTGTTATATATTATTCTGTTTTCGGACGTTCGAGATGTGTTGTAGGCTCGGTAAGCCGCGTTTTTTCGTCGCACTGCTTCAGAGCATTGTCGACTGAACCACGGCTTTGAGCCCACACCAGTTTCTTTTACAGTGGATTGGTTGAAGCCATCCATCGCAAATGTGATGACTTCACCAATTTCCTGGGCACATCTTGAGGGATCCGAGGTCCGAAAACAGACAGCTGACCACGGGAAAGCATTCAAATGTGCCTGCAGACCAAACCAATCTGCTGATCTATAGTGCCACACTTTTCTCTTCAGCCGCTCGTTAGGCGGTCTGAAGGTTACGGGGATTGACGTCGTCACCAGGCAGTGGTCCGACGATCCTAAAGGCGCTGTGACGTCAATCTTGTAACCGTGTGGCACAGTGGTTAAAAACAAATCTAACATCATTGATCCCTTCGGCACCGGTGCATAGTCAGGAAACACGCCAAACGCGTGCCCATCATTTGTACACGGTTGACATTTGCCACATGAGAATGGGTCGTTTCTTCGACTCGTTCTTGTGTTCAACAGCTCGGCTGTGGAATGATTTGCCGGCCTCTGTGTTTCCTCCTTCCTACAACATGGGTCTCTTCAAGACCAATGTTCATTCCTTCCTCTCCTCAAAAAGACCCTCCACACAGCATCCCAGATGACATAGGCCCTGAGGGAAATTATTTTCCTCAGGGCCTCCTGCGTGGAGTTAACGTAAAAAAAAAATAACAGATTGGAGCGGTGAGTCTGGACATCAGGAACCCTTGTAGGTTCCTAAACCTTTGCTACAGTCCGTGGCAGAGGGCAAAGGATTCCGCCTCTCGTCCAGCAGAGTCCGTTGGTCCTGAGAATTTTAACCAAGGTTCGTTATGAACATTGAAGTCCCCCAGGACCACAAACTTTGCCGTAGTGAAGCGGGGCAAGAGGTCATCAACAGTATTACTTAGATGTTTGAAGAGTTTGGACGTATCTGAAACGCTAAGGTTCGGTGAGCGGTAACACGCGTAGAATCTTACCGTACTGGCAAGATTGACACGCACCCACATTACGTCGAATCTGGAGTTCTCCAGATTCAACAGTCGCACACAGTTGACGTCAGTTCGGTTGAAGAGACAGACACCTCCTTTGGGTCTGAATTTGCCTGCGAGTGTGTAGCCCGGGCAATCCAGGTAGGAGGCGTCTGTAGGCTCGGCTATCTGTGTCTCAAAAAGGAAAAGAAGGTTAGGACGTTGGGAGAGAAGGTGGTGGTGGACGAAGTTTAAATTTTTGTGCAGGCCGCGAATGTTGGTGAAATTCACCAACAGTTTTGGCCTGCACCGGGGACTCCTGCTTCTCGCCGTTGTGATAGTGATATTACTGTTGTTTGTGAAATTCATGATTTTATACAGTTTTTCTTTTTTTTTTGGGATTAGTAGGCGAAAGGAAGGTCCGGGAAGGAAAAGGTATGAGGGATGGGTAGGAAAGCTGGGGATCAGAGTGTCCAGGAGTGACGGACGTATGAATCCAACCCACCCACTGCGGTGCAAGGCGATGGGGTGGGAGAGTCCGGCTGGAGAGGTCGCCCAATGCGCACCAAACGCTACTGCTGGGTCCCCTCCGGTCACGAACCGGCACAACAGCAGCGGCAGGGTTTTTGCACTCGTTGATGGGGCAGCCCACCCTCAGTCGTGAGCCTGAGGGTCGGGCCCCTGTACTACCGAGCGGCCCGGACAACGGTAACCGGTTGTAAAGGGTCTCCCTCAGCATCTCCCAATCCGGCCCGCCACGCAGAAGGTGGGCCGACGCACCCGCCATCAAGACCCAGACAAACATTACCGCATGAACCCGGGCACCCCTGCTAAGTTACCAAACGTGGCGAACCACTTGGGGTGACCTGTGGCAGAGGTGTTGGTCATCCAATAAATGGTTCCCAGGGCGGCGGTACCCATACCCGCCTACCAAATTGCTAGTCTCAAGCCCGTGTTATGGTGGTCGGGTGGATAATTATATTATAAATAATGCAGGTTATTTTGTTACACAATACTTTCAGGTAGGATATTATCAGTATCACCTTGGTGTTGGTGATACATCCACTCAGAATCCAAATGCTATTTGAAATCAGTGGTTAGTAGTAAAATAATTTCCCTCAGGGCCTATATCATCTTTGGGGATGCTGTATGGAGGGTTTTTTTAGGAAAGGAAGGAGGAGAGTACGAGGATGGAAAAGGGTTTAAGGGGTGGGTAGGAATCTGGTAGGGTTCGGTGTGTCTTGGTCATCCACCTCCAAGACCTAGACAAACCTCACCCCATGAGCCATGAACCCGGGCACCCCTGCTAAATCACCAAACGTAGCGGACTACTTGGGGTGACTTATGGCAGAGGTGTTGGTTATCCAATAAAGGTTCCCGGGGCGGCGGTCCCCATTCCAGCCTCCCAAATTGAGTATATATATATATACAGTTTTATTTGTTCGATAGTGCGAATAATGAAAACCAGTTGAAGAAAAAAAAGATAATGCAGGGAGGTATGTATCGGATGGTTCCATGCCAACTGAGAATAAAATCAACTCAACCGCTCTTTGAAAGGTCATTAAAATCCATGAAAAAAAAAAATTTAAAATAGCCCGTAACCCTAAAGTAACGTATCCACTAGCTGCATGGCAGGCCGGATCATTTGAGAATGGTTGAGGGAGTCCCTTTGACTTCTCTAGCCGTTCTCTCTCGAAACATCGCCTAGGAGGAATGGATTCATAAGTCCACCGCTTCTGGACACACTGAACCCAGATTCCTACCCATCCCTCATACCCTTTTCCTTCCCAGAACTTCCTCTCCTTCCTTTCCCAAAAAACCCTCCACACAGCATCCCCAAAGATGACATGGGCCCTGAAGGGAATTATTTTCCTCAGGGCCTCCTGTAGCTAATGTAAAAAAAAGAAGTAAAAATGCCATCAGTAAGACCGCAACAGAGATGAAGCAACAATTTAAAAAGATGTGGAGGGCTAAGCTAAAATGGCAAACCCTGGCCTGAAACATTATAAGAAGGAGGCTTTTCGTATTAACTACACATTCTTTTCATTGCTGAGGGTCTTAATCCCTACTCCAATTGCCGATGGACAAGGCTCCTACACTCCTCGTAGGTCTGATAGTACCGGATGCCAGTGATACTTGGTCACTCCAGCGCTGCGGTGACCTTCCTCTGACAAACACTTTGCCAGTGACTATGAGTTTCTCCAAGTCGGAGTCCTCTGTTTGGCCAGCAACATATCCAAAGTACATTAGAAAAAGTTGTGGATGCCTAACTCTTCCTCTCTACATAAGAGGCCTTAAAGTTTCCCTCAGGGCCTATCTTATATTTGGATATGCTGTGCAGGGGACCCATTCCCAGGAAATATAAGCATATTTCTGACTGCTTCATTGAAATATGTTATCATATTTATGAGATATCATGTAAATATCTTATAATAATTGGATAATTTATAGAGCGCCATTTTTTGTGAACAATCACCACAAGGGCACTCCAATCAGAATAAAAAAGGTTGTTTATTCGACCTAGTAGACTTTGCAGTGGTAGTCCTGGACCTGGGCAGGTTGACGGGGTCCAACATGAGGGTATTCATTATGGGGTCCAGGAACTTCTCAGGAGCATCAGCCAGCTTCTCCTCGTCCTCCAGCGGCTTGCGTGCCAGGTGCCATTCATTCTCCTCCACTATAAACAAATATGAAATGAAACTGTATTCTACAAGCACTCTGAAGATGTTCAATGCAAACCAGGGACAAGACCTCATCAAGGATTATCTTTCCAATTATATAATTAAACATCGCTCGAAAATTAAAACCGAATCGGTTTTAATTTTCGAGCGATGTTCGAATAAATGTATTTAATTTGATTCAAATTAAATACATTTATTATTAGTTAGGCGCTGAGTATTAGTTTATTATTAGTTAGGCAGGATGCCGAAGCATCAACAAGAAATTGTAGAACACTTGGAATATTTCTAAAGACAACATTATCCCAAGAAGGTGATGAGACGTGATGGTAATTGTTTGTACAATTGTTGCTTTCAGCATCCTGTATCGTCAATTCAATCCTAATCTCACATTATTCAGGAATTTTTCAGTGAAACCGTTGTTATTGTGAGAAGGTTTCAACTTATGTTTTACACACAAACGTCAAGTGCACAGAGGTGTTGAATCACTTATTATTTTTAAAGTAAAGTTTAAAAAACACAAAATTATAAGAAATGGATTAGTTACATGTACTTCTTATCATAATTTTTGACAGGAATGTGGATAATTCGACCTCACCCTATGCACTCATTGCTCACGACGGAAATTAACCTACGGAGCTGAAAGTAGTTTCGTTGATGAATACCCACATATCAGACAGCAAAAAAACTGTGCGATTTTCATGATACCACACAGTTCGAGTGTTTTATTTTCCATTTTTTACAATTTTGTTACAATTTCAAAAAACTATGTTTGCAAGTAAACATAAATATAATTTCCATAAACGACTCGAATCATATAGTTAAACATTAACATATTTCTTTGTCAGGCTTCAACGGAAATATTACGATATTTTAAGAAATATCAATATTTTTTCTCGTTCTAATTCATAATTTCAACAACTTTTCGGTTCACGTCGATACGGTGTTAAATTTCTTCAAGTATAATGTTCTAAAAATGACTTATTAGGAATGTGTTGTGTAGACTCATATAAAGTTTATAAGCGGCTCAATCATATACGAAAATCTCAAATAACTGCGGAAAATATGGTTTTCAACAAACCGAATTTTCACTTTCTTCCAATTATCTTTTTGTGGGCACCACTGAGGTGTTTACTTTATAAAAAGCATTAGATTTAGTAAGAATACCTTGATTGAAAAATCTCTTCTGATTGGGCCCCACCAGTAGGTAGTAGATGTAGCAGGAATAGTTGGGCATGCAGGCGGTGCCGCCGACTGCAGTGGGGTGGCAAAACAGGAGACTTGCATTGGTCGATGATGCGCTCCAGGGTCCCCGTGGGGCCCCTGCCAGGTTCCAGAATGTTGCGAAGTGTGCGATGGTGCCCGTGGGGTGCAGGCTCGCCATTCATTGTTTTCACTAAGGAACACGGACAATAGTTACAAAACTGCACCGGAATCCCAGCATCCAACAGCCTGGAGCCAGTTGGGAAGCACCAGGCAGATTTGGTTGAGAAACAACTATAATATACGTGCACAAAATAGGTTACTATGTTCTTAGTTGAGGTAAATTAATCGTTTCAGAGCTTCGATCAATAAAGGCAAGGCCGAAGTTTTAGAAAACTTCGCAAACGTCACAAAATGACGGCAAAGAGATTCTGTAGAGATACAACTATATACGTGCACAAAATAGGTTATGACCCAAACAAAAAAACATAATATAATAACTTATCATGTCCTTAGTTTGGGTAAATTAAGTATTTCTTTAGTGTTTTCATCATGAAACAAAATTTAGAACAAAACTTCGCAAATGTCAAAAAATGGCGGCAGAGATACAATACGGAGATTTTATCAATGACGTTACATGATTTTATAGGGAAATTTCGAACTTTGATTGAATAAAATTAAATTATGCATCTTTTACCTTTTATCCAAACGTTATTAGTTGTTTTTTCAAGTAATTAAATTGAAACGTGGTGTAATTTCCAAAATCGGCGCCTGATAAAATACACTTTGACACATGTCGATCCCCGGTCCGTTCAATGTTGGCAAGTTGGCAATTTGAATACGGAAAATAGGCAAATATGTATTCATATTTCATTCTGATTTCATTCATGACAATTCTCAGTTTGCATCGCTCTGAATCTCAACCGCTGTTGTTTTTTACCATTATGAATTATGACAATCTCTATGGCCGAATTATTAGGACAACATTATGAAAACTCACACGACTAAAAAGGTTCCACTTAGTTGTCTGGTCACCATACGTATGTATATTTTTTGGAATTCCTATGAATCTTAATTATTTTTCATGTACTTACATGCCATGTTATTTTTAACACTGACAACTCAAAATGATATTAGGGAACGTACCCATACTACGTGACACGTTCGGGGGGGGGGGGGGTCTTCAAAATACCACGCTTGGTACAAATGAGCGGCGGGTTGCTTATGATTTTTATTTTGCAAAGTGTTTTTTTTTTAATTTGGAATTTAGTTTCTAATTCAGTGGTGAGTGTATTCGTACTTTTAAATTATTACTTCACGTAGCAAAAAGTGTTTTATTTGGAAAATCACGGTATTATTAGTATATTTACCAAGTTCCGATATCTTTCCAATTAATTATCATATTAATTAACATATAACAGGATTAGTGTTACACAATCAGGTGGCTACGAGGTAATTGCGTAAATGTGAAATTCTAGGGAAATTTCACTTCTAACTGTTGGCAACACTGTGAAGAACCCAAAATAATCATGGCGGATAATGACTTTTAGGTGTGAGGTGTGTTTTTTATTCAAGATTAACTGCTTTTAATATAGAAAAACATTGGTAAAATGTCCACATTTCACTACTGTTATTGTATTTAATCAAAGTGCAATATAAAAACAATAAATCATCTCTTTCATTGCAAATACATGTGACATCGTGTTTTGTGTCAGGTGTTACTTTGTAGGTACATTGTTTTATGTATAATACATACAGAAACACTGGTATTTATAATACACTGATCATGACGAGTGTGTAACAACTTGTATAAAAAGCCCTATACTAAAAACAATTTGAAAATACATAAAAACAAACATCAAAATATGACACGACTTTAACCTCAAATAGACAACATTTATTGCAGATTGTCCGCAAATATAGCCCTTTTCGTAAATTGTTGAGGGCCTAAATTATGTTTCAATAAACACAATAACTATTATTTATCTAAATCTCTATAAACAGTATGAAAATAAACCAAAATCACGAAATGTTGAATTGCATAGGTACGTGTGCACTTCAAGTCATTTCAAATGTCAATACAATACAATACACAGGTGACAGGTTAACTGTGACGTCACGGTTAACCATTTCAGTAATGCCAACTTAACGTTGTGTTTTCCGAAGAGGTTTAAAAATGCACTTTTTAATAATTTATTAAAAACTCTGCATTTAATATTATGAAATAAAACTTATATATTCAGAATCAGCGTTTCTTGGTCTATATGAACATATTTTTTTAAAGCCATAATATTTTTCACTGGAGTTCCTTATTGTAAGGAGAGTTTGGCACAAGCGACATTGCTAGCCCACCCCGAGAGCGGCGCGCAGCTAGCTATATCAGCGACGCCTCCGACACCACAGTGGGTGCAGCGTTACAGCAGTTAATTCATGGCGAATGGGAGCCTTTAGCCTTCTTTTCCAAGAAACTAAGTCCTGCCGAGCAGAAATATGGCGCGTACGACCGAGAGCTCCTTGCAATTTACCTGGCAGTCAAACATTTTCGACATATGGTGGAAGCAAGAACCTTTACGATCTACACAGATCATAAACCGATAACTTACGCTTTCCAGCAAAAATCGGACAAGTGTTCACCGCGACAATTTCGCCACTTGGATTTCATCAGCCAGTTCACAACTGACATACGCCACATATCGGGTAAAGATAATGTGGTAGCAGATGCTTTATCTAGGGTGGAGGCCGTAGAAAAACCAATGGATTTTGAAGCCCTCGCATCCGATCAAGAAGACGACGATGAGCTACGAGAGTACCTACAAAAAGGGTCTGTTTTACAAATCAAAAAAGTACATATCCCTGGTAGTAACGTAGCTGTATATTGTGAAATGTCGACCCCCGTTGCTAGACCTTTCGTCACAAAGCAATTTATAAAGACGGCTTTCGATGCAGTTCACCGCCTATCTCACCCAGGAATCAAGGCGACGGCAAAACTCGTAGCACAGTGCTACGTTTGGCCATCCATCAAAGCTGATTGCAGAGAGTGGGCGCGCAGTTGTATACAGTGCCAACGCAATAAAATAACTCGCCACGTGAGCACCCCTATAGGAACATTTCCTCTAACATCTGCTAGACTTGAACATGTTCATATCGACATAATTATCATGCCAGTATCAAAGGGTTGCAGATACTGTTTGACGTGTGTAGATCGTTTTTCAAGATGGCCAGAAGTTTTCGCCATGGAAATCCAGGAAGCAGAAACGATAGCTAGAACCTTCTACGGTGGATGGATTACCCGTTTTGGTACACCCCTGCGTGTCACTATAGACCAGGGCCGACAATTTGAATCCCAACTATTCAAAGAGTTAAGCCACTTGACAGGGACAATGCACATAAGAACAACAGCATACCATCCACAAGCAAATGGAATGGTGGAACGGCTACATCGTCAGCTAAAAGCAACCATTAGATGTCATCAAAACGACCGATGGACCGAATCTCTCCCGACGGTATTGATGGGATTAAGAGCAGCATGGCGTGATGACCTGCAAGCCACGTCAGCTGAAATGGTTTACGGTGAAACACTGCGCCTACCGGGAGAATTTCTCAGCCAAAGAGTACAGACAAAAGAGGACGCCATTGGTTTCGTGACAAACCTACGTCAACACTTTAACGAAATTCGACCGACAATAATGAAACGTCACGGAGATAAGACGACTTTCATCTTTAAAGAATTAGCTACTACAACTCACGTGTTTGTACGAACAGACACAGTAAAGACAATTCTTCAACCACCTTACGAGGGACCATATCAAGTAATGCAGCGAAAAGAGAAAGATTGTGTACTTAAAATAAAGGATAAGGACAAGACAATATCTATAGATCGTCTGAAATCAGCATATATTATAGAAGATGGAGTTTTCAACCAGCCGGAGACAGAGATAAATGACAATAATGTACCACCTGCAAGAACTACATACATGTACAGGGTATACCGGAGACCAAAATTACATTCAGTTTTTTTTTTAATCTAAATAATGTCAGGAATCACTGGAGAATCAATTACATATTTCCTTTCCAAACTATTTTAAACATTATTTTCTTATCCAAAAATAACGGTAGGGCTCAAATAAAATTGTTGTGCCTTTTGATAAGATATCAAACACCATGATAAAACTATTTTCCCACAAAAATTGGCCCGAGGCGCATTTATTCTGTTTCATGCAGTTAACAAAAAGTGTTCACTTAGATTCATTTTACCATGATTTAGGTGAAATGTTTAAATCTGAGAGTCTAGCTCAACGATACTCAACCTGCGGCCCGCCAAGCTTTTGTGTGCGGCCCTAACCACTTTACCATCAGGAACTTGATTTAAAAAAAAAACTATCATTCTAAATTTAGAATATTCGATTTATAATCTTGAGATTCGTTTCGACTTTGACGCACAGGCCACAGATAGTGACACCCGAAAAGGATTGTCATTAGTCATTATGGTCCACACGATCTGGTACAAGAGTAAGATACTTGTTTAGATATTCACGGCCAAAAGGTTTTTTTTTGTTATTTGTTTTTGGGGTGTTATGCCATGTTGCGCTACCTCCGTCTTTAGCCAACGTTTCGGACAGCGTTACAGTGTCCATCATCAGGGCAGATGTGTAAGAGTGTTGCTATTTACACACGCTAGATTTAATCCCAAAAAACAAATATTTGACACACAAGTATGCGCGCAAATCTATAATATAAATATGAATCTCTCAATGTGTTGCTAAGCGCATGACTTCCTAAAGACTTTGGATAATTCTTTTTTTTGTGTTCGTTATTGTCAGGACAAGGTTTGTATAAAACCACTGGTGAGCTCTGACGTTATGAAATTTGTGTAAAAAAAATTGAATAGGTGGCACACGAGCTATTTGAAAACTGAATGTACCGGGACTGAATGTATGGAGTGCGGGAGGGTTGGAGTGAAACCAGGGAAAGGGGAGGGGAATCTGGGAGGGGGGAGGTGAACTTGGGAGGGGGAGTCGCGGGACGGGGAAGGGGGGGAGTGGAGTGGGGAGAGGGAAGGTGGAGGAGGCGGAGTGGGAACGCGAGAGGGGAAGGGGACGCGGGAGAGAAAGGGGAAGCGGAAGGGGAAAGAGACGAATGGTAAAGGACACGCAGTGAGAAACTATTTCCTTATTAAACGGCATAGCAACGCATGCCGTGTACCAGCTAGTAATTTATAAATAAAAGTGCCACTTCTAGAAACAACCGCATCAATTATAATACATAAAAACTGGTTAATGTCAATGGTTAGTCAGGTACCTACTAATTTTTAAAGCACTTCTTGCTGTCGTATAAAGTAATATTTTCTTATAATATAAATACGCATAATTAGGTAATTTTTCACAAAAACAGCGCTCTACAAATTATCCAAATATTATTATTATTAATGGCGGAGTGTCTTCAAAATTAAATAGAAAAAAAGTTGGGGGGGGGGGTTGATGATTTTTTTCGTCATACCAGTATAGTGTTACGGCCCGCGTAACTTTACAAATACATGTATGTGGCCCGAAAAGAAAAAAGGTTGAGTATCGTTGACTCTAGCTGATGCTTTTTTGAGCGTAAGGCTTAGAGTCTGTCAAATAAGAGTAGAAAATATAAAAAAAATTGAACTACAAAATTTGTAGGCTGGCAATACCAATTTAACTGTCAAATATTCTTTTAATGTGCAATCACACTAAAAATGCAGAACACCGTATACACATTTAAAAATACATTCTTTTGTTCCTAAAAAAATTAAATCGAGGAAGCACTGTTGTTAAGGTACCTATGTAATGACATGAATTTGATTAAACTGTGTTCTACAAGTTTTTGGCTTCCATTTAATGTAACATAAATTTGAATTTAACATTAGGTAGAAAAGAATAATCATTACTGATGAGTTTAGTTACACTACTTTTAGATCTGAATGAGTTAAATGTAATTAGGACATGAAAAGCCTGGACAACGCTAGTAGGTACCTAAGCTAATATTAAATAAATGTGAGCAATTTCTAAAGTGTGCTTTATATTTTATTACAAAATCGTTATTCTTCATTATGCTAACATAAAATTGTAAAGATATAATAATAATATACCTATAAGCAATTCTATTTTGAGATCAGTGGAATGAATAAAGATTTTTTTTCACTTTTATGCCTTTTTAATTTTTAATTAAAATGTAGGTTACACAGATTTAGATTAACACCGTGATTATATTTTTAGTATTGCCATTTGAACTACAGTGGCGCCCTCAACTATCACCCTCCTATGTTTTCTACTCTTATTTGACAGACGGAGCGACCGATCAACGAGATTTTATTGTACAGAGATAATTGGAAGATTGGAAAATGACAAAGGTTACTTTTATCCCAGAAAAAACATTTCATTCCCGTGGGAAAATTCTTAATACAGTAATTTCCCCATAATACCACGCGAGATGCACGCGAGCGAAGCTGCGGCTAAAAGCTAGTATATAATATAATAATAATATAGTAATAGAACAACATACAGCAGGCTTATATTTTTCTCCTTTTCCCATTTCTTTTTGTTTCTTTCTCTCATTTCTTTAAAATTGTTCCCTTTTTTTTCTTTCATTTATTTCTTTAAATTTCTTCATTTATTTTTTCTTCTCATTTCGAAGATTAAATTTCAACTACTTCTGAACAAACTCAGCCTAGTGAAGTGGTTGGTGGTTCATACCAATAAAGTATATCTACGAGTATCTATGTATATGGAAAGGGTAAATTTAATATTCTAGTCATAATTGATTTTGTCCTTTTTTAACTGGTAAAATATTTATTTAATCTGACGTTTGTGGTCGGCCATAGATGTACCCCCGCAAACTGTCTGGGTGTCCTGGGTGATGGTACGCACTGGCATAAATAAACCAATCCCCTCACTGGTACTGTCACACTATGCTATAAGCCATAAATGATATATAAAATAAATGAACTGTGCCAGTGTCATTTCATTCCTCTTTACAAAATTAATCATTTTATATAGATAATAGTTTTAAAATAGTATTGTAAATTAGTGTAATATAGTTTTTACTTGTATATTTGTTTTCACTGTAAGTATTTGTGTTATATAATTGGTTCTTCGGAGCAGTTAAGGTAAGATTTTTTTTTTTTGATTTTTGTGCTGTAGATTTATTCGAAAATGGATAAAGAAAAACCACCTGATCCCCCAGATGATGGTTTGCTATCTGAATCCTCGGGTGTTACAAAAAAAATAATCGCGGTTAATATTCCGGAGGCTTCGGACTTCGTAACGATTACGTCAAAAAAAAGAAAAATTGCTAAACCAGCAGATAATAGAAATGCAACAGATTTTGAACAAATACATCGAAAAACACCCTCCACGCAAAACGACTCCCTTCCAAATAATTCTGTTTTACAGGATGTAATTCCGTCCACTTCTTCCTCGATTTCAAGTCTAAGTCCAGCAAGCCCTTCAACCACACCCGCCCCACTGGTAAACAATACTCCTTCACAAATGTCACGTCTGTATAATAATCTTGATAGACCACCTTACATTACACACGTGACTAAAATTTCAAAGGATGAAAAACAATCAAATTTATACGATGTGGACTTTGGACATTTTATGTTTAAAAATAAAATCCACCCTGTCTGGAATGGAGTAAAATCGGTTGGGCGTAACCGTCTTTCTGTTGAATTCAAGACAGCGGCTGAGGCCAATAGCTTTGTAAAATCTGATGTTGCCAAAAAAAACTCGTACAACGTTTTCATACCTACATATCAGGTTACAAAGTTAGGTGTCACAAAAGGGATCCCACCGCATTGGTCGATAGAGGACATCCTGGAAAACATTACTGTTCCTCAAGGTTTCGGAAAAGTTTTAAAAGCGCGTCGTCTAAATTACAGGTTTAATACGGGAAACTCTGTAGAATGGAGACCCTCCCAATCCGTTGTCCTAACATTTGACAGCAAAGACCTTCCACAAAATGTTACTATGTTTAACGTCTCTCTACCAGTAGAGCTCTATGTGTTCCCAACTGTGCAATGCTACAAATGCTGCAGATTTGGACACACGAAGAACCTCTGCAGATCAGAACCCCGTTGCTTCAAGTGCAATTCGTCCCATAGTGGCGATTCCTGTGATAAAACAGAGGAAAATTATAAATGTTTAAACTGCTCCGGTACCCACATGTCCATCAGCAAAACTTGCCCTGAACTGTCAAGGCAGCGCAATATTAAACACACAATGGCCGAGAAGAGCATCTCTTATGCGGAAGCATCAAGAATGTTTAACAAATCCATTCCATCTTATTCTGAAGTAACTTCCAAAAATTCTAAAAAATCCACCCCTTCTCAACCTTCTTCTTCTTCATTTAGAAAAACTGTTGAAAGGGTCGTGAAACCTAGAGTTCTAACAAAAAAAAATAATGCTAATCACGAATCCCTTCTGTGGTTCCCTAATGGACAAATTCCTTCCAGTTCAAATTTCAATTCTTACCTAAAGTCATCTACTAAAGAACAAAATTATAATATAGACCTTAACTCTACACTAATCACCTCATTTTTACATATTTTACAAACTTTAAATAAAAACAACATTCAAATACCGTCCCACGTTGCTAAACAAATTACTAATATTATCAACTCAACTAGAAATGGCTCCTCTGATGAGGATTCTTCAGTGGAATTGTCATAGTCTTAGAAATAAGACTGAAGAATTTTTAAACACATTACACTCAAACTCAATTGCAGTGGCTGCCATCTCGGAGACGTGGCTGGAACCGGATTCTGATTTCAGAGTCAGGGGATACCACTGTCTTCGAGACGACCGTCAAGATGGAAAGGGCGGCTCCGCTCTTTTCATTAAAAAATCATTACCCTTCTCCCCTGTAGATGTAAAACCAATTGGTTGTCCTTTTCAAGTGACGGCCGCAAAGGTTTTTGACACTACAATAATTTCTTTGTATATATCACCATCTAATAAACCTTCTAAATCAATCCTAAAAGCTATGTTTTCCAAGGTCACTACCCCTTCTCTTGTTCTGGGAGATTTCAATGCCCATCACGGATTATGGGGAGCTCACAATTGTGACAGAATGGGCAGAGATATTGTTGATCTACTAGATGAACTAGACTTTTGTATTATCAATGATGGTTCTCCTACTCGTCTTCAGGTGCCTGGTCAGCGACCCAGCATGGTTGATCTTACTATTTGCAATTCCAACATAGCCGCAACCCTGTTATGGAAGGTTTTGGATGACCCTCATGGGAGTGATCATTACCCCATCCTCATTGAATCCTCAAATATTTATCATTCCAACAAAAATGTCAAGTGCAGTAGTCGAAAACCAAGGTTCTTAACTGCCAGAGCCAACTGGAATGACTATTCAAATCATACAAAGTTCTCTGTGCATAATCTGCCCTCTCCAACTACAGAAAATGTTGCGGAATGTTACGATTTATTTGTGTCTGCAGTCATTACGGCCGCAGAAAAATTTATCCCCATTAAAACGACACGTAACAAAGGGAAACCTCCCCCAGCTCCTTGGTGGGATTTTGAATGCTCAGACGCAGTAAATATGAGGAAAAAATATGCGAAAATTTATTCAACAAATATGAATATGGAGAACTTCCTTCAGTATAAACAAATTGAAGCTAAGACCAAACGTCTTCTAAAAAACAAAAAACGTCAAGGCTGGAAAAAATTTTGCACATCATTATCTCCCGAAGTTCCTCTTTCAGTTGTTTGGAATTCAATTCGCAGGTTTAAGGGTTCTCACGTCCCAACCGTGACTCGACCACTCACTTCAGAGTGGGTGAAGGAATTTGCCGATAAACTAGCTCCTCAAACTGCAAGTAATTTTAATGAAACAGAATTCACATACTCATTTAAAACACGGGGTTGGATGGACACCCACTTCAATTTAACGGAACTTAGGGAGGTCTTAAACGATCTCACAGACTCATCCGCTGGTGTAGATGGAATTCCTTATAGCTTTATTAAAAACTGCGACGTTACCACACTAAACTATTTTCTTTCAATTATAAATCTGATCTTTGACTCCGGCAAAATTCCATCATCCTGGAAAACTCAAATAATTGTTCCCATTCTGAAACCCCAGAAAGACCCTAACTCTGGACTTTCTTACAGACCTATAGCTCTGTCATCTTCCTTAGTTAAAATAGCTGAACATATGATTAAAAGACGTCTAGACTGGTATGCAGAAAATGAGAAAATTCTTCCCAGCTCTCAGTTTGGCTTTCGAAAAAGAAAAAGTACGATCGAAAGTGTGTCCATCCTGACTTCTGATATCCAGTTAGCCCTGGCCGATAATGAATTCCTTGTCGGTGTTTGCCTTGATGTGTGCGGAGCTTTTGACAATGTTTTATTGGATGTTTTATTTAATAAATTATTAAAAATTGGCATCCCTCGTAAGCTTTCTAGTTTTATAATTAACCTCCTTCTTACCAGGAAAATTCAAATCCAGGTGCTGGATTCTCCTCCACTGGAAAGAATAGTAAACAAGGGTTTGCCTCAGGGCTCCGTCCTTAGTCCTATCCTTTTTAATATTTATACCTTTGACCTGCATCGGAGTATGCATCCATCTTGTAAAATACTCCAGTATGCGGATGATCTTTTTATATATATTTCAGGACGAATTATTTCTATTCTGGAGGATGTGATTAACATTTGCATGAAAAACCTTGACACCTGGTTAAAAAATCACGGCTTAGAAATTTCTCCGTCCAAAAGCAATGTTATCGTCTTTTCCAGAAAACGTGTTACTCCGCGTGTAACAGTCCAAATAAATAATTCAATTCTCCCTATGCAGGTACAAATAAGATTCCTTGGGGTAATTTTAGACTCTAAGTTAACATGGAACCCGTATGTTAATTTAATCATTAACAAATGTCAAGCTGGCCTCAACACTTTACGTGCCGTTTCACGGGTCTGGTGGGGAAGTCATCCATTCACCCAAAAACTTTTTTATAACGCATATGTTAGGAGTCATTTGGATTACGCGTCATTCCTCATTGAACCCACTTCTAAAAAGAACCTCGCAAGGTTGGACCGTATTCAATTTCAATGTTTAAGATTGATTATCGGAGCAATGCGTTCTTCCCCAATTAACGCTTTACAAGTGGAGGCTGTGGAGGCTCCTCTTCATTTCAGAAGACAGTTCTTGGCTGACAAGTTTTTATTTAAATGCTTAAGACTCTCTAATCACCCACTGAAAGACAAAATTACTGCACTCACTTCTCAAGTGAAATCACTTCCATATTGGAGGAACAAATCAATCCCTCTTCTTGTTAAAAGCCTCCATACGTACTGTTCGTATAAACCCCTCTTAAATCCATCAGACAGACTTCCTTTATATGCCAACTCCTTTCGTATTCATTTGTGTAAACCAAATATTCTTTTTTCTCTCGGCATAATTAACAATCACAAAGCTCCAACAAAACTTATCCAAATTTTAAATTCGAAATATTCCAACTGGAAAATTATTTACACAGATGGTTCCAAGTCTCCCTTATCAAACCATGTGGGAGCGGCATTCCACTGTCCATCAGATCAAGTCGATAGAAAAATTAAACTTCCAAAAGAGGCTTCCGTTTTCACTGCTGAATGTATAGCCATTTTTGAATCCCTCAAATACATTGACGATGTTAGCATTGGAAAATTCTTAATTCTCTCCGATTCCCTGAGTGCACTTCAAAAATTAAACTCTTCCCCTTTCCATTACCCAGAAGACGATTTCTGTGTTGGAATTCGCACTTTAATTCATAAATTAACCGACTCTGGCAAAGAAATCGTCTTGGCTTGGATACCTAGTCACTGCGGTATCCCTGGAAATGAAAAGGCCGATTCATTGGCGAAAGATGCCATTATTTCGGGAGATATTTTATATAAATTTTTAAACACCGATGACATTTTCATAAAATTGAAGGAAAACATGATTTCCACATGGCAGAATCATTGGGAAGAATCTAGTCAATCAAAAGGATATAGCTTTTTCACAATTCAGCCAACGATTCCTTCAAAACCGTGGTTTTCAAGACTTTCTTTTAACAAATTCTCGACATCATCCATTTGCCGCATGCGGATAGGGCATTGCTGCCACAATGTTCACCTGACAAAAATTCATATTAAGAATTCTGCGATGTGTGAATGTCGTCTTGGTGAAGAGGATCTCAATCATATTTTTTTCAGTTGTCCTTTAAATAATTCATACAAAAATTTCTTCCCTCACCTAATCAGTTCGGGTATATTGCCTCCCTACAACATTGCATGCCTGTTATCTTCTGTGAACAAACGCGTGTATAAAGTCTTGGCTAATTTCCTGAATATTAACAGCATCAATTTGTAACTGTAAGTTAAGTTTCATGTATTTATTTATTTATTTTATTTTTTACGCACAATAAATTGTGTCAGCATATCTTTTAATTTCCTTGTTATGTTTAATTAAAATCATCTCTTATTGTAATAATTTTGCGTATTATTATTATTATTATTTGTATAGTATTATTATATAATGTAGATAGGTTCTTGTTATTAAAACTAAATTAGTTAATATTAACCAAAAATTACACTCACAAAATTACACTCACAAAAGCATTCACTTGACACTGGCCAGAACACTCTTTTGGGGTGAAGAGCCATTAAAAAAAAAAAAAAAAAAAAAAAATAAGCCATAAATGCACCAATCCCTAGACCGATATCTTCGGGCCTTTTCTATGGGACAAATTTTGACAACAACTTCATCACGGAAAAACAAACCCGATCTTGATAGAAGGGAGCATAAATAAACCAATCATTAGTTTGATAACTTGATGCTTTTTGTACTGACGAAGTGTCAACGCTATTTACATAATATTTGGTCACCGATGTGATATGACGTCACACATACCATCGACAAGAATTTTAAAAAAGGCTCAACCATAGACAATATAATTCCTCTCTTTATTATTCTCCCGGCACCTACCTAATTCAATAGCCTAAAATATTATTTTAAAAATAAAATGAAATGTCGAAAACTTTCCCAGAGCAACAAGAGCCGCATCTGACGGATTGCTGCTTGATAAAATGAACTTACTTTTCTTTACAGCTCATTTTCTCTAGACAGAGCTTTTGTCAGATGGAAACCCATTGCTTTAAGAAACCAACTGTCGTAAAATAACCAAAAATTACTTGAAATTTCAATCCCTTCAAAACGGGAAGCACAATTTCAAATAAGATTAGCGTTCCTACGACAATATCGAATTTGGCACTTCTCTGGTATAGAGAAATGAAAACTCATTTACATGTTTTAGTATTTTATTATAAACAGGAAATACAAGATTAACGAAATAACCATCACGCCGTTTCCGCAGGGGTAGGCAGATAGGACGGACGGCCAAACAACTCGATCTTGGCACACACTCTTTGCCTCATTCACATTCACACATCGACTCATACATATTATTGTACTATTCTGACATTTGCCGTGGCCCGGCGCAAGTATCTGATTCACTTGATCGTGTCAGGCCTTCCTCCGGCGTCCCCGACTTCATATATTCTACTTACATTCAAAGCTTTGTTCATTCGCTTTACATACCCAAACAATCTGAGGGTCTCTTTCTTAATCTTACTCATTACGCTTACGCCTTGCATTCTTTGCGGATCTCCACATTTCTCACACAATCATAAGAGTAATAATATATGGATGATTTGTTTAACGCCATTTTTGTAAAAAAATCACCTCAAAGGCACTCTGCACAAACTCATAATATATTTCTACAATCTTACTTCCAGCTACAAAGTAGACAAACCATTTCCATCATCCACCGGTTCATCGATCACTAATATAGAGCAGAAAGTATACAGGACGATGCATGGTTTTACAACACATACGCCTTAATTGTTATAGCATTCAGTCTACTTTCCTCTATCAGTTCCATGCCTCACTGCCATACATCAAAGTGTGTACCAGCACCATTTCCATCATCCACCGGTTCATTGATCACTAATATAGAGCAGAAAATATACAGGACGATGCATGGTTTTACAACACATACGCCTCATTGCTATAGCATTCAGTCTACTTTCCTCTATCAGTTCCATGCCTGCCATACATCAAAGTGGGTACCAGCACTCTGTTGTGGACTGCTAGATTCACTTATTTAGACTGTTTTTTGTTAGCGCCAATGGCAATAAGTACATTTATTCAATACCTCTATCAGCCTTCCCGTCTCTCGTAAACATACTTCTCACGATATACAAACTCATCCACCCGCTCTAAGGATTCATCATTCACAACTATTTTGCATACTGTTTTCGTACTCTCTTTACTGATAAAAATAGAAAATACAGAATAAGAAAGTCAAGCGTACTGAGAATGTGTTTTTACTGTTGCATTCTGGTCCAGTCCATGGAATAGATTTCCTTCTTGTGTTCTCTCAAGGACAGCGCTGCCACAAAGAATCATCAAAATTAAAAATGCTTTTAAATGTGCATCAAAATAAGTCAACTGACGTTCATAAAAAATATTTAATAAACGTTAAAACGTTAGCAGAATCATCGTACTGCATCCGGTATATAAAGTTCACCAAAAAGCAAGGTTATCCTCGCAATATATATCTTTACCTAGATAATTATTTAAAATAATAAATTGAAATGCTAACAAACCAGTGCTCTGTTGGCGCGGGCACTAGTAATCCTCAGTCTCCACCAGCCTGGGTGGTTTCGTATATTTATGGTCAGCCGTCACGCTTTGGTGTTTCGAGCTGAAAATATTTTAAAAGATACATGAAAACTAAGATACAACAAAACAAAACAAATGCAAATGCAGAAAAAAGTTTGGTAAATATCGGTTCGGACTGGCCACGCTTATTACTTATTACGAATAATTTTTATAAAAAAACTTTAGATTCGCCTTAATTACTATAAAAGGAAACTTTTTGGCTTTGGGGCGGCGGAAAATAAAAATAAAACCAAAATTCACATCGCGAACCGACACAGCGAAAATCCGCGGCCGTACCTGTCACTGTTATGTTGGTATCCTTGATAAATTAACAAGAGCTAATACGACTGTATTTTCACAAGTTGTTGACATGGCCCGTCAAGAGTCAGAATAATAGAAGAGCATGTATGAGACGTTGTATGAATGTAAACGAGGCAAGGAATGTGTGCCAAGATCGAGTTGTTTGGCGGTCCGTCCTCTCTGCTAGTTAGTTAGTTTAGAGTTCAGGCAGTCCCGCCGAGGATGAGCGAAGCCATCAGTCCAGTCGCAAGCAAGACTCGGCATCAGCATCCCAAGCCGGCTTCCCGGTAGGCCATTGAAGAGAATGTTGGGATTAACAGGTTAAGGGGGAAAGAAACCTGAAGACCCTAGGGAAAAAAAGGGAGCATCTCTACAGTACCTACCTGACCCGGGTTTTTGCTGCTAGGTAAGGAACAAACATACCTGAACGAAGAAAGTAGTGTAAAAAGAATATATGACGCAAATGTGAATGGTAGAAGTTGGGGACGCCCGAGGAAGACATGGCACGACCAAGTGAATCAGATACTTAAGGCGGGCCATGTCAAAAGTAAGAATAATAGAAGAGTGTATGAGACAATGTATGAATGTGAGTGAGGCAAAGAGTGTGTGCCAAGACCAAAGATATTCAAATACAGAAGAGATATGCTATGGTGTCCGCGCATCTGTCGCCGGACTAGGCTCTAATTAGCGTAGTTTTCATACAAAAAGAATTTGTTCATTTCGTTGATTTTTTGAAAATGTGCATTAATATTGGTGTTAAGAATAGTTAGTGACATCTATGGGATAAATATTGTAATTAATTCCATTTGGTTAACTATTCTTAGTTTATTAGAAAAGTGTGCATATTAGAGACCTCTGTGGGAATTTTATAGAAGCTAGTGTTATCAGCCAACAAATTTAGGGCACGTGACCTCAGTGGATATTTGCTACTTGTATTGTTATTATTGTATTTTAAAACAGTCTGAAAGACGGTATTTTTATAGTTTTTAGTAGTATAAAAAGGGCTATACTCAAGAAATTTGTTCTCTTCCATTAACCCTTACCTAGAGTATAGACGCCGTACCGCTTGAGGCGGGGTCCGGGCTGAATTTAGTTCTAAAAGTGTTGATTTCATTATTGCTCAAAAAGTGTTTGTAAATAAAACGACTCTTCAATAAAAAAGTGTTTTACAAATAAAAAGTCCACCACCCTTGATGAGATTGAAGTGATCCTAACATGGTCCTTCTAACCCCGGATACAAAATTGGACTAAAAAAATAACACCAAATATAAAAAAACCAGCGGCCAAAAAACCGAAGAACAACTCCAGAGCGATCCAGTCAACAAGAAACAGAGCTAAGTGCCCATAATCCTTATGACTTACCATTTCCTGATTTTAAATCCTAAAGAACAATCTCAATAATTAGTTTCTAAAATCAGTTTATTATCAGAATATGTTTATTGTTATCATTCATATTCAATATAATCAAAAAATGCAAGTCATAGTATAATTAAAATATATCACAGTTGTATTCTCAACTTGCAAGTAATGAAAAACCATTGATCAGGTTGAATTATTATTTGAATCTTTTAAACATCGACCGGCAAAACTGTCGTCATATCGCATATGTCATTTTTTAATCCCGTTGCAAGTAAAAAACAATAGCAGTAAAGCAAAATCGGAGTATATATGTTCTTGATGTTTCTATAATAATTATCGCCAGCGCATAGCATTACTAGACATTTATTCTGTCATTTCCTCTGAACAACAAGGTAACCATCGTATTTTTTTTTTGCATTGTTGTTTGTTTTTTATAGTATTGTCGCCATTACTTATAAACTACGGTATAGTTTGTTTTTTAATCTCTTGTTTTTGGAATTATTGTCGCGGCAGATAAGAATTTAAGATGGAGAAATTAAAAGGCTTAATTAATAAACGGTCGGTTTTAAAGGGGAAATTAACAAGGTTTAGTCAGGCTCTAAATACGTTGTCAGCAAACGAGATTAATTTGAGAAACGACAGAATTAAAGATTTATTAGACGAATTTGAAATAATCCAGTCCCAGATAGAAAGCATTGATGACTCAAATGAAGCGGAGAATGAAATTCAACGTGAAACTTTCGAGAACCAGTTCTTCACAATCCTGGCAACGGCCAGGGGGGCGATGGATTCTGTGGAGCAAACTAAATGTGACATTAAATTGCCCAATTTGAAGCTTCAGGAGTTCCACGGGGACCCTGGGGGTTGGAATAACTTTGTAGAAACTTTCAAGGCATTAGTTCACAATAACCAGTCGCTGAATAACATTCAGAAATACTATTATTTGCAATCGTGCTTAAAGGGTGACGTGGCCAGGATAATAGCTAATTTGGAAATATCAGAGTTAAGCTATCAAACGTCTTGGGAATTGTTGCATGAACGCTTTACTAATCTCAGAACGACGGTACACAAACATATCCAAACATTGTTTCAGTTAAAAGAAATGAAGATGGAAGATCAGGTCGGATTACGAAAATTAATCGACGCTACCAACGTCAATCTGAAGGCATTACAAAATCTTGCAGTTCCGGTAGAACAATGGGACGCGATAATAATTTACGTGATTTCTAATAAATTAGATTCCAATACGAGAAAATTTTGGGAGCAATCGCCCATTGAGGGAAAACTACCTACTCTAAAGGAATTTCTAAAATGTTTATCGTTACGAGCACAAACCTTGGAATTAATGCAAACAACGGAGAAAAAGTCTTCTGTTGGGATCAAACCTTAGATAGGATTTAATAACCCAAAAAGGGAATCTGTAGCATTTTTAACAGTAAAAAACGTAAAATGTATTTTTTGCGATAAAGATCACTTAGTATATTATTGTAAAAAATTCTTAAATTTAAAGGTACAGGGTCGAGTTAATGCAATAAAAGAGCGCCAAGCATGCTTTAAATGTTTAAAACCGGGCCATCTAGCTGATGATTGCAAGGTAACCTTTAAATGCAGATTGTGTAACAGTGAAAGGCATAATACGCTGTTACATAAAAAGGAGATTGAGGCGGAATCCTCAAACATGGGGACGGATGCTGGAGAGGTGTCCGTCAACAATCACTCTGCAATAGGCAGAACCGAAAAAATAGTATTGTTGTCCACGGCAATGGTTGGCATTGCTGGGGTGGATAACAGGATACATAAAGCCCGAGTCCTGCTAGATTCGGGATCCCAGTCCAACTTTATCCGGAAAGATTTCGCCAAAGGATTGAAGTTGGAATTTGAGAAAATAAACAAGCCAGTATCAGGAATTCACAAGAATGTTACCCATATAAAAATAGAGTGTGTGTAAAATTGAATTCTTTGAAATCTGATTATAAAAAAAATATTTCTTGCTTAATCTTACAGGACATAACCTCAAATATACCGCAAACCAATATACCTAGGAGCGAGTTCAGGCTACCTGCAGGGTTGAAACTAGCCGATTCTAAGTTTAACATCGCCGCTCCTATTGACATACTACTCGGGGCGGAGGAATTCTGGAGCATCCTGACAAATGATAGGATAAAGTTGGATACCGGACCCACGTTACAACACACTCAGCTAGGGTGGATTATAGCTGGACCCACCGCTACGAACCACAGGAAAAGGCCAGTATTAGAAACTTGTAATTTGTCCTTGAATAAAATAAGCAATCAAATGGAAAAATTTTGGAAAATAGAGGAAATAGGTACATCCAAATTTCAAAATCATGAGGAAAAGGCCTGTGAAGCTAGCTTCCTGGCAACCCATACTAGAGATGAAAGGGGTAGATTCTTGGTGACTCTACCTACCCGCCCATGTATCAATCAATTAGGAAATTCGTTGGCCATGGCGGAGAAAAGATTTAAAAACTTGGAGAGAAAATTGTCTTCCGATAAAGAGTTGAAATCACAATATGTTCAATTTATGAAAGAGTATAAGGAACTAGGTCACATGGAGGAATGCGATAAGCTAGAAGGAGACCTTAACTCTTATTTTTTACCTCATCATGCCGTCCGGAAGGAGTCTAGCACGACGACCAAACTAAGGGTTGTTTTCGATGGGTCGGCGAAAACTTCAAGTGGAATATCTTTGAATAATGCCTTGATGGTAGGACCAGTCATTCAAAGAGATTTATACACACAACTATTACGTTTCAGGAAACATCGCTACGTTATCACGGCGGATATTGAAAAGATGTATCGACAGATAAATTTGAGTGCAACCGACCGCAAGCTGCAAAAAATAGTATGGCGGGAGGAGCCGGAAGATGAACTGCGTCACTATCAGCTGAAGACTGTCACCTATGGTTTGGGACCTTCATCTTTCCTGGCTACAAGGTGTCTGCGTCAGATTGGTATGGATAATCAAAATATATTTCCTTAGGCTAGTCAAGTCATACAGGAGGATTTCTACATGGACGACCTGTTGACGGGAGACGATGACATCCAAGCTTGTAAAAACTTAAAGCTTCAGCTGATAAGCTTGCTGCAATCTGCCGGTATGACCTTGCGAAAGTGGAGGTCGAATGTGCAGGATTTGTCATCCGAGGCGGGCCAAGCTAGAATTGCCGAAATAGGCAATTTTGAGAACACGACCTCTGACAAATCCAACAATGAGAAAATTTTGGGACTAATTTGGAACAGCTCCTCGGATTGCTTCTCATATAAAATAACAAAACCAACGAACCAAACTGCAAGTAAACGTAATATATTGTCATGCATAGCATCTACGTTCGATCCATTAGGGCTACTTGGCCCGATTATTGTAGTAGCAATGTTGATAATGCAAAACTTATGGCAATCAAAAGCATCATGGGATGAAGCATTGCCTAATGAAATACTAGTACCATGGAGGAATTACTTAGAGGATTTATCCAATTTAAACGAATTAAAAATCGATCGAAACGTAATGTGCAGAGACTATAATGACCTCAAAATACATGGATTTTGCGACGCTTCAGAGAGAGCATATGGAGCTTGTATCTACGCCGTAACAATGGACCCAAATGGTGAGAGACATTCTCAATTAATCACTTCCAAATCTAGGGTAGCGCCCCTGAAATGCATATCATTGCCAAAACTAGAACTTTGTAGCGCAGTATTACTAGCCAAGTTAATGAGGACTGTCAAACAAGCATTAGATATAATGGAAGCGGACACCTACTACTGGAGTGATTCAACTATCGCCTTGTGCTGGATGAAAGGCCAGCCTGCCCGTTGGAACACCTTCGTTGCTAACCGAGTAGCAGAGATACAAGAACTTAGTAACCATCAAGATTGGCGTCACGTGAACTCAAGTGACAACGCCGCCGATATATTATCTAGGGGTTCCCCGGCAGAGAAGTTATTGAGCACCACCACTTGGTGGCATGGACCAGGGTGGCTGATTGAAGAGCCTAGCAACTGGCCAATACCCAAAATGGAGCGCTTAAACCCACCTGAGGCAAAGGCAAAAAACGTTATGTTGGTAACTAGCGCAAGTGATTGGGACATATTTGAAAAATTCTCATCTCTAACTAAATTAAAGCGTGTAATTGCTTACCTACTTAGATTTAA
The DNA here is from genome assembly GCA_929108145.2 of Limnephilus rhombicus. NCBI lineage: Eukaryota > Metazoa > Arthropoda > Insecta > Trichoptera > Limnephilidae > Limnephilus > Limnephilus rhombicus. Next base: position 21,656,483 of record OV815271.1, on the reverse strand, counting down.
ACATAACTGTAGTAAGCCACAACTCAAGCGTACTGGTAATTTGAAGGCTGAAGAATTAGAATTAGCGTTAAAACGATTGATTGAATCGGCTCAAAATAACTGCTTTTTTCTAGAGAGGGAAGCTTTATTAAAAAATAAAAATGTAAACAAAAACAGCCCTTTAAAATCACTTAACCCGTTGTTGCATGAGGGTTTGTTATGTGTGGGAGGTAGGTTATCTCACTCAGGGGATTTAACATTTCAGCAAAAACACCCAATAATATTACCTGCAAGGCATAGATTGACCGAATTAATAATACGACATTATCATTATATAAATTTACATGCAGGAACCCAGGCCTTGCTCGCTGAAATAAGATTGAAATTCTGGCCCATCTATGGAAAAAATACAATTAAACAAGTATTACATAAATGTATTATATGTTTTAGATTACGCCCAGTCATTGGCCAACAGCTGATGGGCAATTTACCAGCTGATCGGATCCATCCAAATCGACCATTCAGCATAGTCGGGGTCGACTATTCCGGACCACTGTCAATCAAGGTTGGAGTCCAAAAAAGGGCTCCGATCACTAAGGCGTATTTATGCATCTTTGTTTGTCTAGCCACGAAGGCGGTCCATCTAGAACTGGTATCAGATTTGTCCAGTGATGGATTTTTAAATTGTTTAAAACGTTTTATAGCTCGCAAGGGTCAGCCAAGGAAAATATACTCTGATAATGCAACTAATTTCAGGGGAACTTGTAATAGATTGAAGGTATTATATGACAGTTTGAAGGAAAATGGTGACCAGATTCAAAAATATTTAGCAAATATAGGTATTGATTGGAGTTTCATACCTCCACAAGCCCCTAACCAGGGCGGGTTGTGGGAGGCTGCTGTTAAATCTGCCAAATATCATTTATATAGGATCACCGATCGTTCAGTTTTAACATTTGAATCATTGTACACTATAATATGTCAAATTGAGACTTGTTTGAATTCCAGACCTTTGACTCCGCTATCTAATGATCCAAACGACCTAAATCCTTTAACTCCTAATCATTTCCTTATGGGCACTAGCGCTTCTATTATTCCTGAACTGGATGTTCAGAAAATACCGTACAACCGACTGGATCAATATCAAAAAATGATTGAACTAATTCAGTGTTTTTGGTCCAGGTGGAAAAAAGACTATCTCGGTGAGCTTCAGGGAAGATACAAATGGCAAACCAGCAATCAGCGATCTTTACAGAAGGATGACTTAGTAATCTTAAAAGAAGACAATCTGCCGCCTGCAATGTGGCGGATGGCACGCGTTCTATCCTCTCATCCCGGTTCTGATGGCGTGGTCAGGGTGGTCACCCTCCGGACATCACAAGGGACGTTCGTACGTCCCATAACCAAAATCTGTTTAATGCCCCTGGAGGACAACCTAGAACGAGCCCGGACCCCGCCCCCAGAAGATGAAGGAAGATCTCCGAAATAAAAGTAAAAAAAATTCCAAAGGAGAAAGAAATTCCCAGAAGAAGATGAAAAAGAATCACTACAAAAAGGAAGAAACATAATGACTCGACACGGCAACCTTGGGATTTGTGATGCTCTCCTTGGTCTCTACCTTTGACCAGCTAGATGATTCTCCCCTCTCCCCAATGATGAAAGGGAAAATGGGAAGCCCACGGTGCAGCATCTCATGAATGGATCAAGCAGATGACTAATCTAGGACCTCAAGACTTGAGTGTTTGTGTTGTTAAGAGTCGTTATTATGAAATTATTATTTGTATGTTATTTTTGTTGAATAATTTATAAGGGTTCAATTTTATTAATAAGTCTATTTTAGGTGCAGGTTATCAATTCTACGATATTTTTATCTATGAATTTATTTTTGTTGTTTTTTTTTCTTGATAATGTGGAGTATTCTTTAATTATAGTGTCAGTATTAGCATTTATTTAGTAGATTTAAAAAAAAAAAACGTAGAAAATGTTAAATGTCAATGTAAATGTTAAGGTAAGTGTGGAATACTTAAGTAGTGCTCTACATTATACATAATGAATTATTTAGCTTTTAGATTAGTTCTATATTTTTTCAGTTCATATATTTTGTTTATTAATCTGTCTGAATATTATGTTTAAATTTACCATTAGGGTTAGATTTAGAAATGGTTTAATTTTATTTAAAATTAACCCCTTTCCCGGGGGTCTGTTAAGAATAGTTAGTGACATCTATGGGATAAATATTGTAATTAATTCCATTTGGTTAATTATTCTTAGTTTATTAGAAAAGTGTGCATATTAGAGACCTCTGTGGGAATTTTATAGAAGCTAGTGTTATCAGCCAACAAATTTAGGGCACGTGACCTCAGTGGATATTTGCTACTTGTATTGTTATTATTGTATTTTAAAACAGTCTGAAAGACGGTATTTTTATAGTTTTTAGTAGTATAAAAAGGGCTATACTCAAGAAATTTGTTCTCTTCCATTAACCCTTACCTAGAGTATAGACGCCGTACCGCTTGAGGCGGGGTCCGGGCTGAATTTAGTTCTAAAAGTGTTGATTTCATTATTGCTCAAAAAGTGTTTGTAAATAAAACGACTCTTCAATAAAAAAGTGTTTTACAAATAAAAAGTCCACCACCCTTGATGAGATTGAAGTGATCCTAACAATTGGTTTACAATATATTTTGAATAAGGAAAGAAGTCGTTCATTTTGTTTAACGTTCGTTTGGTTTATTCGTCAATTATTTGTTCTTTTAGTTTATTTGTTAATTGGTAAACAATATCGGCGACACCCGGAAGCGCAGACTCACGTAGCAAAAACAGCAGATAGCACATCTACTTATATTTCAATATCTTTGGCCAAGACCGAGTTGTTTGGCGGTCTGTCCTCTCTGCCTACCCCTGCGGAGAAATGGCGTGATGGATAGTTAGTTAGTTACATATGGCATGCCCCAGCCATTCGCTATTTGGATAATATTTTGTTTTAAGAATCCAAAAGTTTATTACAAAGCTCCTGAATATTTCTTGAAAGGGAAAAAGTATTCTACTTTTTTTTCCTAACTTTGATTAATGTGTTAAATATATTTATTTCAGAACAAAACTTCTACCTAGGGACAGAGGGATACCAGGAGTTAACGAAGGCATGTATATTTAAATAAATGAAACAATGTAACTTTGTTTGAACCACTTATATATTTGAGTAAAGCCGACCGGTTTCAGAACGATCGTTCCTTCTTCAGGGCAAACAAACGTAAGAAGGAACGATCGTTTCGAAGCCGGTCCTTCTTCAGGGCAAACGTAAGAAGGAACGATCGTTCCGAAACCGGTCAGCTTTACTCAAATATATAAGTGATTCAAACAATGTTACATTGGATAAGTTTTAAGATTTTCACGGCCAAAAGTATTTTCGTTATTTGTTTTTGGGGTGTTATGCCGTGTTGCGCTACCTCCTTCTTTAGCCAACGTTTCGGACATCGTTGCAGTGTCCATCATCAGGGCAGATCCGGCAGATCCGGTAGATGTAGATGTGATGATCTACCGGATCTGCCGGATCTGCCCTGATGATGGACACTGCAACGATGTCCGAAACGTTGGCTAAAGAAGGAGGTAGCGCAACACGGCATAACACCCCAAAAACAAATAACGAAAATGTTACATTGTTTCATTTATTCATAATGGATAACCACAAAGTTACAGCTACATTCAAAAGTATATATATTTGTTTTATATTTCTTAAAAGGGAAAAAATAAAGTAGTTTTTGTTCCCAAATTTTAGTTAATATATTAAATACATTTATTTCAGATCAAAATGCCTATGCAGGCACCAGCAGTGAGATTTTTCCTACCAAAGGGGTCCCAGGAGTTAACGAAGGTATGTACATTTAGTAAACATGTTGTTCATGAGTATATATAAGTTGTTCAGGAGTATAATAATAAGCGTTTAGTATACAACATAATAAACTGAACATTAAAATTACTCATTTTTAGATATAAGCACTCCTGTGAGACCCGGCAGTAGTCATGCAGTCGCAACGTACCAAAATGAACATTTTGCATCAACTGAAGAGATGACTCCCAAGGCAGCCGCTGCATAACCTTCCCGCTCTTCCCCCGTTGCCATGAGCAGGCCCGAAGACTGACCGTAGTGGACCGGTGCCCTTGCACCCTGCCTCCTGTGACCCGATGCTCCTTTTTTTTCCCTAGGGTCTTCAGGTTTCTTTCCCCCTTAACCTGTTAATCCCAACATTCTCTTCAATGGCCTACCGGGAAGCCGGCTTGGGATGCTGATGCCGAGTCTTGCTTGCGACTGGACTGATGGCTTCGCTCATCCTCGGCGGGACTGCCTGAACTCTAAACTAACTAACTAGGCAGAGAGGACGGACCGCCAAACAACTCGATCTTGGCACACATTCCTTGCCTCGTTTACATTCATACAACGTCTCATACATGCTCTTCTATTATTCTGACTCTTGACGGGCCATGTCAACAACTTGTGAAAATACAGTCGTATAATTATTCTTTGCTAAATAGAAAACGGTCTTACATTCTATTTCATTAGCTACGAAATATTATGTGACAATTGTTACTATATCTCATCACAGCAACAAATTTATAAACATTTATTTTAAATTGTCAACGCGAAGAAGATACATTCATTTATAAATAACGTAAGAATGCAGGAATTTTTAAACCGTCATAACATTATTCAAATAATTTTAAATCCAGGTTTGGCACAAATTAATACATTTTCTTCAACATCATTTGACAAAAACATCAATTATCAACAATAACAAAGCTGTGTTATTTCTACATTAAGAGGATTATGACAACAATTCGGAAAATTGTTTTGGATGAAATTAACATCTGGTTTCTGTCAATCGTGACATTTTCATAAATTTGATAATTATTTCAATTTTTTCAATTACGGGCATAATGTTTTAGTAATTTTGTGGACTTAGAGAATTAAAAAAAAAAAAAAATTTTTTTTTTTAATGGACGTCGATGTTGTTTAACCAGGGTTTTTGTTTTCCTGCCGTGCTTGAAGTACCGCGAGAAACATGTTTACACTCAGTTAACACATCATTATAAAATTATGGGAGTACAATTGGAGATTGATACTTTCCCATATTTTGTCCACATATTCCGAGGATGAGAATAGTGTTTGCCGCTACCTATTCGTAACGCTTCGAATTCATCGATCGTTCATCTTAATTCCGGGATGCGGAGAAACTATGGACATGACAGAATCTGTTCATAGTAGGACCGTGGCCCGACGTTTCGGAATAAGTATGCTCCAGCATCACAGTGAAGACGGAGGATCTATTGTCTGCGGATGTTTTCCCTGCAGAAGGTAGAAGGGCCGTTGTCACGCTGATCATTAATGGACATACTAAAGTAACAGCGTGTAATGTCTCGAGTTTGTTCGGTTTTTTTTCGATTTAAAGTATTGTCAATCCTAACAACTCGCTCTTATTACTCTATTGAAAAATCGAGTTATGTATGCATACCACGTTACTACTAAAAGTGATAAATAAATCACTTCACAATTCTCACATCAAGTCACAATATACAAAATCAATCCTTTTACATTATCTTATATTGAGCTCTTGGAAAGAGACAGATAATGTTTTTGAGCCCCATACATTCAGCAAACACGCTTTTACCAAATACTTAAAATAAAAATAAAAATAAAACAGTAATAGTCATAAACTCAACATTTATTGTCTAACTAATCAATCGTAACCAAGTTTCATAATATTCTAGATTCAAAACTTTGTTTGTTCGCATTAATAAAGGGCCAGTATATCAGTTGAGCTTAAGCTCGGCCTTGACGGAATGTGGAGCTCTGCGTGGCTTAGCACGCAATGCGTATATCAGTCGTAAACCTAGAGTTGACCAATTTTAAACGTTTAGTCTATGATAATTTCTATGCAGAACCAATCTATTTATGTTATTATCTATGGACTCTATGGTTAAAACCAAACTTCAAACGTCAAACGTCAAACATCGATATTTTTTATTATTTTCTGGTAAGTTTTTTGGTAATTATCGGTTCGGACTGGCCACGCTTATTACGAATAATTTTTAGAAAAAAACTTTAGATTCGCCTTAATTACTATAAAAGGAAACTTTTTGGCTTTGGGGCGGCGGAAAATAATGCATTTTAATTTTCAATTGCATAAAACCAAAATTCACTTCGCGAACCGACGCAGCGAAAATCCGCGGCCGTAGCTGTCACTTGCTGTCACTGTTATGGACTGTAGCTGACTTCGTGGGATACCTACATGAAATACCGCGAATCACAAACCATGTTACACAAACCTAGCGTAGCCGCTAAGCCACTTGAAAACTGGGATGTTTTTCTTGCGTTGACGCGAGTAGGCGTTATAAAGGGGCACTTTCTTTTGTATCACAAACCATGTTACACAAACAAGCCCGCTAGACAAATTTCGTAATTACGCGCCTTATCCCATGAAGTCGGCTACAGTCGTATTAGCTCTTGTTAATTTATCAAGGATACCAACATCACAGTGACATGTACGGCCGCGGATTTTCGCTGTGTCAGTCGCGAAGCGAATTTTGGTTTTATGCAATTGAAAATTAAAATGCATTATTTTCCGCCGCCCCAAAGCCAAAAAGTTTCCTTTTATAGTAATTAAGGCGAATCTAAAGTTTTTTTCTAAAAATTATTCGTAATAAGCGTGGCCAGTCCGAACCGATATTTACCTCGATTTAGATTAATGATTAGAATTGACTAGTTGGAAAACGAGTATGAAATTATTTGTTAACCTTGCTTTACGTGAATCATTTCAGAAATCAAAAATACTAGAACACTAAATTTCGCGGAAGAGGGGGTGAAATTGCTGGTGGAGCTGGTCTCATGAAAGTATTCGCTCACTTTGGAGAATAAAGCGTCCAATGCGGTCAATTGGAATTGGATGAGCTGACTTGTATAATGGGACCGTTGTTCACCCAGTCGACCGGAGTAGAATCAACAGTCTTCAAAGGTAACTATTATTAAGTATGCATATCAATTAATTGTAATATGAAATACTAACTTGTTATGTTTGCCATATATGGCACGAATGTGAATGGTAGAAGAACCCGGGGGTCGTCCGAGGAAGATTGGCTTCATTAGTTGGACCACGCCAAGAGTTAGAATCACAATAGGGCATGTAAAAGAAGATGTATGCACGTTTGGCGATTCATTCTCTGATAGTATGACAGTTGGTTAGTTACTTACTTAACTTAAAATTGATTTGAACTCATATCTTTCATTTCTGCCGTATGAATTAATGTGAATATCCCACAAGAGTCCCAACCTCTCCCTGCTAACTGAAGTCAGTGAGAATGCATCTTCTGTGAGATATGTTGTGAGGTTAAACGGGGTGGATATGTGAAGGAGTTAAGGCAGAGGAAGGTACGGAAGTTCCTGACTATTCAGAAATGATCACCAAAGAAGGCTAAAGCATTTCAAGCAGGGACAGTTCTAGACTTTTCATAAGCTAGAGTGGTAAGAGTGAAAAGTGTGACATTATTGATAATGTTGTAACTGAAAATATATACTCAATTTGGGAGGCGGGATTGGGTATCGCCGCCCCGGGAACCTTTATTGGATAACCAACACCTCTGCCATAAGTCACCCCAAGTAGTTCGCTTCGTTGGGTGATTTAGCAGGGGTGCCCGGGTTCATGGCTCATGGGGTGAGGTTTGTCTAGGTCTTGGAGGCGGATGACCAAGACACATCGAACCCTACCAGATTCCTACCCACCCCTTAAACCCTTTTCCTTCCTCGTACTCTCCTCTCCTACCTTTCTTAAAAAAAACCCTCCACACAGCATCCCCAAAGATGATATAGGCCCTGAGGGGAATTGTTTTACTACTAGCCACTGATTTCAAATAGCATTTGGATTCTGAGTGGATGTATCACCAACACCAAGGTGATACTGATAATATCCTACCTGAAAGTATGGTGTAACAAAATAACCTGCATTATTTATAATATAATTATTCACCCGACCACCATAACACGGGCTTGAGCATAGCATGGTGCTCGAAAAATCCAAAAATGATGTAACCATTCAAAACAATGAATAAAGAAAAAATAAAAATAATACAGAAAGGGACGCATGGGCAGGTAGAGCGAATGAACGAAGAAAGGAGTGTTAGGAGAATATATATTGCAAATGTGAATGGTAGAAGTTGGCAAGACATTGTGAGTCGGACCATGTCAAGAGTCAGAATAATATAAGAGTATGTACGAGACGATGTATGAACGTGAATGAGGCAAGGAATGTATTTTTTTATATGAGTAGGTACCCCACAAGAGTCCCAGCTGCTCCCGTCTAGAGCCAGTGAGACTATGGCATCCCCAATTAGGGTATGTTGTGAGGCTAAAGGTAGTGGAGAGGGAGAGATGGGGGAGTACCTGGCTATTCGGATCTGGCCACCAAACACGGCTAACGCCATTTCAAGCAACGTTTCAATTCTGAATGGTGGTCTTATACCAGTCTTACACATCTGTGCCGCTAATATAATATACATTATTTTAAATGAATAAGACTGAGTTGTTTGGTGGTCCATCCTCTCTGCCTACCCCCCGGAAATGTCGTGGTGGCTAGTTATCAAAACACAAAAACTTAGATACTCCTACATCAAAACTTTTCAAATTGATCAGTTGACATTAAGGAAGAGAATATAGAATTTTCATGACGAAAAGGTTTATTTTGCAAACACGTATGTAACAATATAAGTTATTTCCAGTTATATTGTGAAATACATGGGTGTGGAATGAAGCAACTGTTGGAATGAAGCAAGTTAACAACTTTTTATAATATTATATTCTTCCTTTTCAGCAGAAAAGAAAATCTACTACCGCAACCACCGAGTGGAGCTCTTTGACAGAATTTAAAATGAAAATTTTTGCTTCAAATCTCCAAAATGTACAGGAGGAGCACCTCCTCAAGGTGGAGGGCATCAAGACTAAACTCCAGGAAAACGAGAAAGAACATCTGCTCAGGGCCGAAAACCTCAAGGTCGAACGCCAGGAAGAACACGAGGAGCACCTCCTCGGGATGGAACTGATGAGGAGGAAAAACTAAAGTACAAATACTACTTCCATATTAAGTAATATTTGTACTTTTATACACAAAAATAATAATTCAATTTAAAATATTTTCCTTTTTTATTGTTTTTCAAGTTACAATCCCGTTAAACCGCAATTAAGCAGTTTGTCAACAGGATGTTAATTTTCAATTACAATTTAAACATATATACATAATATTACGCCTTTTTGTTAAACTGAAATTTAATTGCTTCAAAATTATTTTGTCTTAATCTTCTACATTCAAACTTGAATTGTATAATGTAAGAAAAAAATACTGATTTTATTTTATTTTTATAACTGTCATATTATGTAAACAAAAACTTAGATAACAACCACTCTGTAAATTGCCATCTCAACACAGGCATTTCACACCTAGTGAGATGAGCAATACGTCATTACTGTAATCAAATGTAATATTAAAATAATGAAATAAATAAAATAAAAAATTATGACTCCTACTATAACTATACCGATTGTCACGCATGACAATATAGACCAGCTTAACTAGTAACCATTAAATAAAGAAGTTATTTCTATGTTGTCGGTGAAAGCTTTCACCTGAAATATATCCAGATTTTGATCCGTCATTATCTTCATTTTGAAGTATCAAGTCTGTTAAGAATTCTTCTTTTGTGTAATTTGTTTGTATTCCATTAAATATTACACCTGAATAAAGACATTTAAAAAATAAACACTGTTATACTTCCTCAGACATTTTTATTTTATTTTGATAAGTACCTATATTATTAATTTTCAGTATGATTGAATGCTGAAGAGGCCTGAGGTAAATTTACAACTACGTTAGCTCAAAAAATGAATAATTACACTAATATAAAACATGTAACCCCTGCCACCTTGAAACGATATTGGTGAATCTGAGATTGACATCACAAATAGCTTTCACGTTGACAGAAAAGAAACCTTTTCGGTTCTGGTGAATCTCTGCTCTTGCATCCACCTAAAATAATGGTTCACTAATGATTAGTCTGCACATTCATAAGTCGAATAAGGTAAGCAAGCAAAGGGGGACATGTTTGTTGATATTGGGACAAGCACTTGGATAAAATGACGTTTAACTTACCAGGGGACTGTACCCGCATGTGCAATCAAGAGCACCAATCACTTTAGGGAAGCATGCTATTGCAAAAAACCCTCTTTTTTTTTCCAAACTTTCAGGATCATTTTTCAAAGTAATGAAAGCAGTTGATTGTAAAACATACAATTGATTGTAAAACTATCCAAATGTGCTTGCTTGCGGTAGTTTTGTGAACTTTGATTAAGTCCTCCACAGCATTCAGCATGGAGCCAGATGCTAGGTATCTGATTGTCAAAAGTATCTGGTGTTTTGTAGAGAGTGCTTTATTCCTGAAATGAAAACAAGCACACTATGCAGACGTACTATATTGTTAGCTACTTTTTTATACCTTTTAAAAAGCATTTTCACTTACCAGTTAATTTCAGATTCGACGTCATCCCTTATCAAATCTAACAAGCAATTTGCGACCCTTTTGGAGAGACGAAACCTGTAATAAAATTGAATTTCATCCACGCCAGGAAGTCGTCATCCCTGTTTTTATATATTCGCACTTTGCGTGGTCTGTTTAAATGTTCTACGAAATGAACGATATCTAAATCCTCAACGCTCAAAGAAAGCTCAAACTCCATGCTGATGGTTAATTTATTCATAATGTAATTTACGTACGTAGCAGATGTATATTGAAATCGAAACATTGGCAAATGTCAAATTTGACAGATGTCCTGAGATGTGTTATTGCCAATAGCGCCACAGCGTCTAGCAAAGGAACTATTCTGCGGCTTAAGCGGCCGATTTGGTCGGTCAGTTGAGCTTAAGCTCGGCCTTGACGGAATAGCGCCGTTTACACGCACACTTCGGAGCGACCGAGTCCCGCGCCACTTCAGGCCGCCGCGCAGAAAAGTAAAGACCGATAGGTTTACAGCGCAGTTCACTGTGAGACTTTTCTGCGCGGCGGCCTGAAGTGGCGCGAGACTCGGTCGCTCCGAAGTGTGCGTGTAAACGGCGCTAATGTGGAGCTCAGCGTGGCTTAGCACGCAATGCGTATATCAGTCGTAAACCTAGAGTTGACCAATTTTAAACGTTTAGTCTATGATAATTTCTATGCAGAACCAATCTATTTATGTTATTATCTATGGACTCTATGGTTAAAACCAAACGTCAAACGTCAAACATCGATATTTTTTATTATTTTCTGGTAAGTTTTTTTACGCACAATTGTGTATTTAAAAGCTCGATTTATTGTTGTTCATTATAGTTTTTATTTTATTTTTACTTCGATTTAGATTAATCATTAGAATTGACTAGTTGGAGAACGAGTATGAAATTATTTGTTAACCTTGCTTTACGTGAATCATTTCAGAAATCAAAAATACTAGAACACTAAATTTTGCGGAAGAGGGGGTGAAATTGCTGGTGGAGCTGGTCTCATGAAAGTATTCGCTCACTTTGGAGAATAAAGCGTCCAATGCGGTCAATTGGAATTGGATGAGCTGACTTGTATAATGGGACCGTTGTTCACCCAGTCGACCGGAGTAGAATCAACAGTCTTCAAAGGTAACTATTATTAAGTATGCATATCAATTAATTGTAATATGAAATACTAACTTGTTATGTTTGCCATATATGGCACGAATGTGCATGGTAGAAGAACCCGGGGGTCGTCCAAGGAAGATTGGCTTCATTAGTTGGACCACGCCAAGAGTTAGAATCACAGTAGGGCATGTAAAAGAAGATGTATGCACGTTTGGCGATTCATTCTCTGATAGTATGACAGTTGGTTAGTTACTTACCTAACTTAAAATTGATTTGAACTCATATCTTTCATTTCTGCCGTATGAATTAATGTGAATATCCCACAAGAGTCCCAACCTCTCCCTGCTAACTGAAGTCAGTGAGAATGCATCTTCTGTGGGATATGTTGTGAGGTTAAACGGGGTGGATATGTGAAGGAGTTAAGGCAGAGGAAGGTACGGAAGTTCCTGACTATTCAGAAATGATCACCAAAGAAGGCTAAAGCATTTCAAGCAGGGACATTTCTAGACTTTTCATAAGCTAGAGTGGTAAGAGTGAAAAGTGTGACAACTTTTCATAAGCTAGAGTGGTAAGAGTGACATTATTGATAATGTTGTAACTGAAAATATATACTCAATTTGGGAGGCGGGATTGGGTACCGCCGCCCCGGGAACCTTTATTGCATAACCAACACCTCTGCCATAAGTCACCCCAAGTAGTTCGCTTCGTTTTGTGATTTAGCAGGGGTGCCCGGGTTCATGGCTCATGGGGTGAGGTTTGTCTAGGTCTTGGAGGCGGATGACCAAGACACATCGAACCCTACCAGATTCCTACCCACCCCTTAAACCCTTTTCCTTCCTCGTACTCTCCTCTCCTACCTTTCTTAAAAAAAACCCTCCACACAGCATCCCCAAAGATGATATAGGCCCTGAGGGGAATTGTTTTACTACTAGCCACTGATTTCAAATAGCATTTGGATTCTGAGTGGATGTATCACCAACACCAAGGTGATACTGATAATATCCTACCTGAAAGTATGGTGTAACAAAATAACCTGCATTATTTATAATATAATTATTCACCCGACCACCATAACACGGGCTTGAGCATAGCATGGTGCTCGAAAAATCCACAAACGATCTAACCATTCAAAACAATGAATAAAGAAAAAATAAAAATAATACAGAAAAAATAAAAATAATGGGCAGGTAGAGCGAATGAACGAAGAAAGGAGTGTTAGGAGAATATATATTGCAAATGTGAATGGTAGAAGTTGGCAAGACATTGTGAGTCGGACCATGTCAAGAGTCAGAATAATATAAGAGTATGTACGAGACGATGTATGAACGTGAATGAGGCAAGGAATGTATTTTTTTATATGAGTAGGTACCCCACAAGAGTCCCAGCTGATCCCGTCTAGAGCCAGTGAGACTATGGCATCCCCAATTAGGGTATGTTGTGAGGCTAAAGGTAGTGGAGAGGGAGAGATGGGGGAGTACCTGGCTATTCGGATCTGGCCACCAAACACGGCTAACGCCATTTCAAGCAACGTTTCAATTCTGAATGGTGGTCTTATACCAGTCTTACACATCTGTGCCGCTAATATAATATACATTATTTTAAATGAATAAGACCGAGTTGTTTGGTGGTCCATCCTCTCTGCCTACCCCCCAGAAATGTCGTGGTGGCTAGTTATCAAAACACAAAAACTTAGATACTCCTACATCAAAACTTTTCAAATTGATCAGTTGACATTAAGGAAGAGAATATAGAATTTTCATGACGAAAAGGTTTATTTTGCAAACACGTATGTAACAATATAAGTTATTTCCAGTTATATTGTGAAATACATGGGTGTGGAATGAAGCAACTGTTGGAATGAAGCAAGTTAACAACTTTTTATAATATTATATTCTTCCTTTTCAGCAGAAAAGAAAATCTACTACCGCAACCACCGAGTGGAGCTCTTTGACAGAATTTAAAATGAAAATTTTTGCTTCAAATCTCCAAAATGTACAGGAGGAGCACCTCCTCAAGGTGGAGGGCATCAAGACTAAACTCCAGGAAAACGAGAAAGAACATCTGCTCAGGGCCAAAAACCTCAAGGTCGAACGCCAGGAAGAACACGAGGAGCACCTCCTCGGGATGGAACTAATGAGGAGGAAAAACTTAAGTACAAATACTACTTCTATATTAAGTAATATTTGTACTTTTATACACAAAAATAATAATTCAATTTAAAATATTTTCCTTTTTTATTGTTTTTCAAGTTACAATCCCGTTAATCCGCAATTAAGCAGTTTGTCAACAGGATGTTAATTTTCAATTACAATTTAAACATATATACATAATATTACGCCTTTTTGTTAAACTGAAACATAATTGCTTCAAAATTATTTTGTCTTAATCTTCTACATTCAAACTTGAATTGTATAATGTAAGAAAAAAATACTGATTTTATTTTATTTTTATAACTGTCATATTATGTAAACAAAAACTTAGATAACAACCACTCTGTAAATTGCCATCTCAACACAGGCATTTCACACCTAGTGAGATGAGCAATACGTCATTACTGTAATCAAATGTAATATTAAAATAATGAAATAAAAAAATTATGACTCCTACTATAACTATACCGATTGTCACGCATGACAATATAGACCAGCTTAACTTAGTAACCATTAAATAAAGTAGGTTATTTCTATGTTGTCGGTGAAAGCTTTCACCTGAAATATATCCGGATTTTGATCCGTCATTATCTTCATTTTGAAGTATCAAGTCTGTTAAGAATTCTTCTTTTGTGTAATTTGTTTGTATTCCATTAAATATTACACCTGAATAAAGACATTTAAAAAATAAACACTGTTATACTTCCTCAGACATTTTTTTTTATTTTGATAAGTACCTATATTATTAATTTTCAGTATGATTGAATGCTGAAGAGGCCTGAGGTAAATTTACAACTACGTTAGCTCAAAAAATAAATAATTACACTAATATAAAACATGTAACCCCTGCCACCTTGAAACGATATTGGTGAATCTGAGATTGACATCACAAATAGCTTTCACGTTGACAGAAAAGAAACCTTTTCGGTTCTGGTGAATCTCTGCTCTTGCATCCACCTAAAATAATGGTTCACTAATGATTAGTCTGCACATTCATAAGTCGAATAAGGTAAGCAAGCAAAGGGGGACATGTTTGTTGATATTGGGACAAGCACTTGGATAAAATGACGTTTAACTTACCAGGGGACTGTACCCGCATGTGCAATCAAGAGCACCAATCACTTTAGGGAAGCATGCTATTGCAAAAAACCCTCTCTTTTTTCCAAACTTTCAGGATAATTTTTCAAAGTAATGAAAGCAGTTGATTGTAAAACATACAATTGATTGTAAAACTATCCAAATGTGCTTGCTTGCAGTAGTTTTGTGAACTTTGATTAAGTCCCCCACAGCAATCAGCATGGAGCCAGATGCTAGGTATCTAATTGTCAAAAGTATCTGGTGTTTTGTAGAGAGTGCTTTATTCCTGAAATGAAAACAAGCACACTATGCAGACGGGTACTATATTGTTAGCTACTTTTTTATACCTTTTAAAAAGCATTTTCACTTACCAGTTAATTTCAGATTTGACGTCATCCCTTATCAAATCTAACAAGCAATTTGCGACCCTTTTGGAGAGACGAAACCTGTAATAAAATTGAATTTCATCCACGCCAGGAAGTCGTCATCCCTGTTTTTATATATTCGCACTTTGCGTGGTCTGTTTAAATGTTCTACGAAATGAACGATATCTAAATCCTCAACGCTCGAAGAAAGCTCAAACTCCATGCTGATGGTTAATTTATTCATAATGTAATTTACGTACGTAGCAGATGTATATTGACATCGAAACATTGGCAAATGTCAAATTTGACAGATGTCCTGAGATGTGTTATTGCCAATAGCGCCACAGCGTCTAGCAAAGGAACTATTCTGCGGCTTAAGCGGCCGATTTGGTCGGTTTAAGTTGAGCGAGGAATGTGCTCCTTAGCAATGACTGATATACCGGCCCATAGTATGTCTAGTATAGTATATCTAGTATAGTATGTCTCGTATAGTATGTCTAGTATAGTATGTCTAGTATAGTATGTCTCGTATAGTTTGTCTAGAATATTTTACAATAGTATATATTTCACAACAATATATTTACAAGTATATTTAGTATGTTTACAATAATATTTTTACAAAAGAATGTTGATTTTATGTTTAATTCATACTTTTATTTTTGTTCTCAAATTTAGAATACATTTATGATTATGTAAAAATACAATCTTGCCTTTTGGATTACTTGATTCTGATTTTGTTTTTTAAATGTTTCTTTTGCAAATACCTACAGAATTGTTTTGGTGTTTTTCAGGGGTCGCTGTGACAGAGTTGGGTGCTTCAATTCCATTGAAGACGTTCGCCTCTAGCTTCGCGAAAACCTCGAGAGTTCGTCCAGATGGCATTGGATCGTCCATTTCTTCACATGCGGGCACCCATCTACTATGGTTTATAATCATCTGTTATTGTATAGTTTTTACATATGCTTATTTTTGCTTTGAGTTTAGCTAAGATTTCTAGTGGGCTTGTGTTTTTTTAGGGAGTGTTTTAAAAAAAAAAATTATGGATAATTTTTTTTTTGTGTGGGAAAGGCGGAAATGTTACATAAAAAATAATGTAACAAGTGAACTATCTGTGTATGGGTACTTTTGGTATGAAGTTTGTTAACATTCAACATCATTATATTGGTAGCATTGAAATGCTTACCTTTGCTCAGTTGGTGATACTGAGGATCTGCACAGAGGGGTTCACTAGGCAGGACTGGCCTGGAGCTCGTCATTCTTTGAGCAGCCACAGGTGACCATGGCCACCGTCCCTATGGCGGGTCGACGTAATCAAATAGTCGTAGTTCACCATTATTTTAACAACATGAGAAGATTGATAAATCCGCGCCCACCAGCGGCATCCATTATTGAAGACCATCAGGACAATCATTCAAATCCTGGATCAGCAGCGGAGTACCATGGGAGCACATTATTTCTGCTGGATTAAAACCACATCCAGCATCTGCAGACGCAGTCATGACAAGACCTTCCGACTATACCTGGAGCCAGTGGTGCTCGCAGGGATGCAGCCGAAGATCGCCCACCTTGGCCGTCATCAACATAGTCGGCTGGCTGGCAACCGCCCTTGGACGGGACGTCGCTGGGAAACCGCGGGACTGGAGGCCTGTTCGTCGCTCCAGCCTGCCGTTCAGCACATGTCAGCAGCGGAGGGAGCTAACCGCCCATCTCCGAAGGCAGCAAGCAGCAGCATGGATCGCCTACATATGGCATTCACCCATTCATCAACTCCTCAAGATTAAACGGTACTAACGCTCCATAACATGCCCATTCAGAATTTAGTCTAGCCCTGGTTATTATTTGTACTTAATTAATAAATTAATTTAACTGTGTCAAAGCACTATACTATTTCATTTAAATAACCTATCCTCATACAAAGTATTACACAGCCGCCTGCTTAAGGTCCACGCCTGAGAAATTCTCCAGTAATAATTACACTTGTCTCATGCTCTCCATGTATTATATTCCTAACATTTTAGCTTCCAATGTGAAAGTTAAATATCTTCATAACATTTTGACGTCCTACGCAAATATTTTCATAACACAGTAAAGTGTGGACCTGACGATGATGATAGGCCGTGATCTGCTACAGGCGATTTTTAAAAAAGAAGCGAATCGTTTTCGATAGTCGCATAAATGAACTAATACCGACAGTCGTCACGCGTCATTTTCACAGTTTTTTTATTATTGAAAAAAATTACGATAATAATGGATTTTTTGTTTTATTTTTACGACGACGGATAAATTTTCTATAACGTTTTAAAATAAGCCTTTTTAAAATGCCGCCAAAACGATGTTTTCGCGCCCTGTGGTTGCCCAATGGCTCCGTGACGTCACCGCCGCCGAACATCTTGTGGTCATTTTTGTTGTTTGTTTTGGGGGTGTTATGCCGTGTTACGCTACCTCCTCCTTTAGCCAACGTTTCGGACAGCGTTACAGTGTCCATCATCAGGGCAGATGTGTGGCAGATGATGGACACTGTAACGCTGTCCGAAACGTTGGCTAAAGGAGGAGGTAGCGTAACACGGCATAACACCCCAAAAACAAACAACAAACAACAAAAATACTTTTGGCCGTGAAAATCTAAAATCATATCTTGTGGTCAGTTCGTAAGTTGCAGTTGGTGTTATTTATTTACTTCCATTTTGCTCGAATTAAATCGTTATGTTTATCCTACATCTTCCCACTTGCGAAAAATATATAGTTTGGTACACATGTATACAAAAACTATAAGAAAAACCCAAAATGAGATGTTTAAAGGACCCTTTCTAAAGCGATAAAAATGTCGACCGTATACAAATGTTGCGAGTGCGTTTAATGTGTTTGACACCAGTGCCGAGGGGATCAATGACGCTAATTCCTCGGAACATCATCTATTAAAAAACCGGTAGAACAAGGACACCATTCCCACCTGAAGGCTTTGCGCTAAACATTGCAATCCGTTTGTTAGAGAGCAAAATTTATCGAACGGACCGTACGTTTGTGCATTGTGAATCAAGGTTTTTTTTTGTATTTTTGGGCTCTAGACCAAAGGTGGCTGCCAAATTCAACAGGCAGACTTGTGGTTTGTACAGGGTCAGTAGTTGTGAACTATCTGCTGTATCAATGGGCCCTATAGTACAATACCCCCAGCTTCTGAGAAGCTAACATGACTCTGGCTTCGACGGAGCCGGCTTACTTTTGAGCAGATTTGAATTTTAACATTACAATAAAAAAAATTGTTATTGACCATTTACATTCATAATTTACACGTGGAAACACCCATGCTTACAGTAGTAAGATGGATATCTAGACGATAATGACGGCCTCCGTGGTCGAGGGGTAAGGCTCTCGACTAGCAATCCCGGCGTGAACAAGAATATTTGTATGTATATAGTAATATATGTTTAATATAGGTATAAACCTTTGATTATACAGGGTGTTTAGGGACGTACTTGACTTACTTTAACCAGTGATTCCTGACATTATTTGGAGTAAAAAATGTAAATGAAATTTTGGTCTCCGGTGACTTTTTTTGACGACTTTTTTTTTTTTTTTCAAAATTTTTTTCTTCAAAATCAAACAAAAAAAAATTTCTTCCGCACGTCGTCATTGGTCTCTCAGCCGGGTGTCTGACGAACTCCTTACCCCGCCTCCAACTGTTCAACAACTACAATTTTTTTATGTTTTTGTAGAAAAAATAAAAAAAAAAAACATCAAAAATGTCACCGGAGACCAAAATTTCATTTACATTTTTTACTCCAAATAATGTCAGGAATCACTGGTTAAAGTAAGTCAAGTACGTCCCTTAACACCCTGTATAAATGTCTAGATAGAGTGTTGCGCTGTAATTCCGTCAAAAAGAACAGGCCAGATTTGAAACACTTGTGTGCGTGAAACGCACACAAGTATGCCTAACTTATATTGTTGACGTTAAGCGCTTAACGTCACTGTAGGCGTGTTGAGTGATACCAGCTCCCGAGTATTTCCCATAAAAGTGGGTAAAAAATATGTTTCGATTTTGCGGGACCTATAATTCGTTTAATTTTGAATTCATTTAAGTAAGGTAGTTTTCTACATATAATGATATAAATGAAAAGAAAATCATTGTTAAAAGAGATTTATTTTTATTTGATTATTTTTTAAAAATAAATAAGAAATACGGAAAATAAGAAAGATACATTCCTAGACGCTGCCAACTGGCCGGCAGGTATAGCTGTGTCTAAATTTAAATGTTTATTATCATCAAATAAAGAAGGTGGCCCACATCCAGATTAATCTATACCTACCTAAAAATGGCAAAACTATCTTTTAAATACCAAAATGTTCGTGGTTTAAATACGAAAATATGTGAATTTTCGGACAATGTTATTTCACAAAATGCTGAAGTTATTGCTCTAACTGAAACATGGTTGCAAACCTCTGTATTCGATGCAGAACTGTTGTCCACCAATCAGTACACAGTACATCGCCGGGTTACACTAACATTTTACACTAAAAAAGAAAATGCAACTTTTTAAAACTAAAGCTATCGATAGTTATTATTTATTCTTAATGACCTTCCCTTTGAATTTGTTTTTTAAACAGTTTTCGTATAGATTTTACATCCCGGTTAATATTATCCAATTTTGTCTTATAGTGATATCTTAAGGCCAAATATTTATCCACGACCAATCTTATCAAATTAACTTGATGCAGAAGACCGTAAATATGATCGGTTTTTACATCGAAATAATTTAATTTGAAGAACAGGCAACCCTGTAAGCATTGCGTCAAAACATGGCGTCAATTGGCGTTGTCCTAAGACCAAATTACACTATTAAAACTGAATTGTTTCTTTAACTAAATGGTTATTTAAAGGTAACTAACCGATGATTCGTAACATTTTTAGTTGTTTTCAATCGTCCTATGTAATTCCTGCATACTGATATAGTGCAAATCGTCATTTTCAAATGTCACACAACACGTGTTTACCGTACAACGATAGTGTCGCCACTGAGCGGACAGGCCGAGCTTATCTGCCAACTTTTGGCAGATATTTTTTTTGGCGCTTCGTCACTTGAGCGCTATATCTAGACATTTATATAATCAAAGGTATATACATTTAAAAAAAAAAGACAAACATTCCCGGGTTACGAATAACCCAACAATATTTGAAAATCTCCTACTACCACCACAGAAAGCCGAAAATTTTGCTTGTGTTATGATGAAGGACCTATCCAGCCTAGGAATCGAACACGTGACGCTTGTTGGGACCCAAACGCAGTGCTAACTCAGCCACTGATCCGCAGTGCTAACTCAGCCACTTAACTGGCTCCAGATGGTTGGGAGCAGTTGGGACGTTTATTTCAATATTCACTTAAAATAAGGGAAATTTACTTGTAAAATGGTCAAAATTTTAAAGATCATCTTATTAGCGCATATTTTAGGCAAGTTGTCGGATTACGCCCTTAATAAACCGTTTTCAGTTACAGCTGAACAATATTATATAAAACTGTAGGAACATAACACGGGCATCTTAAAAATAAATAAAAAACCGTCAATAACCGCCAACAAGTAAACTCTTGATAGTTACGCGGTGATAAACTTCTGAACGTTGACGGGCGTGACGTCATGATTCGCTCAACCAATCATGGGCCGTTTACCGTTATAGGCCGTCAGGCCTATTTTGAAATTAATAATTATGAATGAAAATATTAAAATTAAACTTTTTCAATACGATAATCGTAATCAGAAAAAAATCTTTAAATCATCCACATATTTTTAGCGGTATCCCTAGTTTGTGAAAATACCCTGTTGATCTGATCCCCTCTTCTGCAGTGGGGAGAGGAAGATTATAGCTTCGTGTGACACTACAACATATAATATCTGTAAAGGCCACGCCCAAAAAAATCGATGCGAACAGCGTGGTCTGACACAGGCATTCGCTATTTCTGATGATGCCGCCGAAATAGAACCATCTTTGATGACTTTTTAAAAAATAATCAGAAACAAACATGAAGTCATAGAAAAAGGCGCATTTTAGTACGTGACTCATTTTCGTTGATAGTTCGTTAGATTTCAAAGTTTTATAAAAATATCAAGTTTCCCCATCCAAAATGTCGAGTACTTCACAAAAACATAAGAATTTCGTAGCGGAGCCTATGGGCGAAAAGCCTGTAACAGATTTGGCAGGTATTGGTGAAGTTTTAGGCAAAAGATTAGAAGCTGCCGGCTTTGACAAGGTCAGTATCATCGCGCATGTTTGTTTAGTTTTGTAAACGTCTAATAAAACTCGCACTGACCGTTATTTATTTTTAGCCAATGAGTCTGATTTCATATAAAAATAGCAAATGGGAAATCTAATCGTGTAACATTTTTGCCAAATCACACTATTTTCGGAATAAATCAATACCTCCTAGATCCCTACAGGCTGTGGTGAATAAATCTCACATTTAGTCACTGTTGGACAGGGGGTAAATATGCAGTTATGGCGATATTACACACTTCAACCACATTGATGCGATTTGGTTGAACGGCGTATAATTGAAAGGGTGTGCTGTTTACACGTACTTGACAGAAGTGGACCATTGAATCACATTGCTGTCATAGAGTTTAGAATGTCTTCGAAACAGGTCGTGCGCGCGGGAATTATATCCCTCTGATTTAATGTTCCACAGGCTTGGATAGTTCTTAAAGTGCTCTAAGAACAGGGGCGTATGCTCTTCCCTCCATTTAAAAACCATTTTCTACGTTGACAACTCACCACAAAATAAACATGACACTTCCATACGCGCGCACAGTGCTGCGTGCGCATGCGCCGCATTCGCGCATGCCCACGAATGGACAACAGAACCAATCGCATTGAAAATATTATGCTACGTCCAGACTGAAGCCAACCTTCCAACTCCGAACTAAGTTCGGAGTTGGAAGGTTGGCCGATCGTGTGGTCGCTGCGGCAAACCCTCCAACCCCGAATTCCGTACTCCAAAATGGCGGACATGAAACAGCTGTAGCTACGCTGTATCTTTTTCAGTTGCCTACAATTATTACGTACGTATAGTCATTTACTTATAAACACGACATGTTTTCAAACAATTGTTATACCACTCTCCGTAATAATATAGTCTTTTTAATAGAACGCGGCACGGTGTGGACAGCTGCGGCAGGCTGGTTCGTGTGAGTTGGCCGTCGGGATCGCCTTCGAGGCGATCCCAGGCCAACGCGAACTCCAACCTTCCAACTCGAACTTCCAACGCACGAACACCCCTCCACACGATCGTCCAAACGTTTGAAGTTGGAACGTTGGCCGCAGTGTGGGCTTACCATAAAAGTTGAATATTTTCAATACGGTTGAAAGATGACGCGCAATGACATTGGAGCATTCAATGTCTTGTTTACACGGTGCAATTTGGTAGCTTCAACCAAATTGCGAGGCAGAATTGAACCGTATAATATGCCCATTATGGCGATGTTACACACATCAACCACATTGATGAGATTTGGTAGAACGGCGTATAATTGAAAGAATTGGGCAGAATTGAAACGTCTAATATGCCCATTATGGGCATATTAGACGTTTCAATTCTGCCTCGCAATTAGGTTGTAGATACCAAATTGCACCGTGTAAACAAGACATTGAATGTTTCCATGTCATTGCGCGTCATCTTTCCACCGCATTGAAAATATTCAACTTGTTTAATATTTTCAATGCGATTGGTTCTGTTGTCCTTCGTGCGCATGCGCGAATGCGGCGTTGCATGCGCGTGCAGCACTGTGCGCGCGTATTGAATTGTCAAACTGTGACTGTTTATTTTGTAGTGAGTTGTCAACATAGAAAATGGTTTTTAAATGGAGGGAAGAGCATACGCCTCTGTTCTTAGAGTACTTTAAGAACTATCCAGGCCTGTGGAACATTAAATCAGAGGGATATAATTCCCACGCGCACAACCTGTTTCGAAGACATTCTAAACTCTATGACAGCAATGTGATTGTATGGTCCACTTCTGTCAAGTACGTCTAAACAGCACACCCTTTTAATTATACGCCGTTCAACCAAATCGCATCAATGTGGTTGACGTGTGTAATATCGCCATTAGTCCACCTCACGGATAATACGGAACGTTCGCGTTGTCGAAGTTTGATGCACGGATAATACGAAATCAAATATGACATTTGTCGGAAGTACCAATCTTATAAAATAATTTATCATGTGTGTCGTTGCTTATCCAGAATATATAATGTGAGATATCAGCCCTATTCCCCGCCAGCGTCGGTCTTATCCATTGCTTTAACTTGAATTTCCCGCCATTCCTCTGCAATTCCCTTCAGCTGTCAATTGTCGCCGTGCAGTTGGCATCTTGAGATGCCGTGTTAATTCAATTTTGGCGTTGTTTCGCCCACGTCCGGTCGAAAAATTTTTCGTTCGTAATTGTTTTAACGAAAATAATATCTGTTGCTACCCGCAAATTCCGTAATTTTATGAAAAATTAGTGCAAGTGATTAGTGATTAGTAACATTTTTGACAGATTAGCGTATTCCTACTACCTACGCTATATAAATCTGCGTCGCCCGTTCTCGAAAACGGAAGGACGCCGCGGCGATTAGCAATCGCTTCTCGGCCTGTTGGCTAAGATAAGTGTATTATCAGCTTAATATCTGATAGTTCCCGCAATACGGGACCAGTTTATTAAACTGGTTTTTTGAATGTGACGGGATGTTCGGGGCTTGCTCCACTCCTGTCACGTGTTGGCCCGGCCGGCATTGCCGCTGGGAGCGACTCATTTATATCCTTACTAAAGATAAATTAAGCTGAATGTATTGTCTTACGTAATTACCTGATTTATGGATCAATTGTAGACACATTTAACCATTTTTCCACCTTTGGAATTTAAGTAATCGATATTTTTTGAATGAAATATGACCATCGGCGATGTCATATTAAAATACTCAAATTACAAATACGAAATCATGACATTCATGTTCGTTTGACGCAATTTGATGTAGTTAGACTTATCTATAATTCAGCTTTATTTATAAAAGTTTGGTCCTGCTTTTGACAGTTTCAAGCATGTTACAAACTCGGGCGAGTGGGCCAATGTCCGCTATGCATCTGCTTTAAAGGAATATTTGGCTGATCCAGGCTTCAAGGAGCTGGAGGTAAACTGCGAGGTGCTGGCATTTGTCACCGCCTCACCAATATTTACGGCCATGGAAAAGATGCTGGCATTGCATGCCTCATTGAAGCAGAGAGTGCTTTCAACAGGCTCTCCAAAAAACTTATCAAATGGGAAAGCAGTTCAGAAGGTTCCCTGTCAGGTCTTTACAGGAACAATGGACAGCTGTAAGATTGGAGTGGAACGGAGGCTCTTCAGCAGAATTCCTCCTTCTACCACTCATCCTTTTGGGGAAGAAGCACTTTCTGCCCAGTTGCAGAAACTAGGTGGTGTAGCAAAGTGCTTTAGTCCAGTGCGTCTACCTCAGGGTAGCCACTCGGCGCACAACCGCCCTTCATCTAAGGAGGTTGTTGCCTTTCCCCCAAGCAGACATCAAAGGAAAGGATGGCATTTCCCTTGTTTCCCCGGCGGGCAGACCACGGGTGAAACCCCCCATATTCCTCCCGTATGAGGGGTAAGGGGAGGGAACAGAAGCGTGGCGCGAGGGGGCAGACCTCTCGTGGCCGCTTCAACAGGTGTCGCGCACAACCGCCCTTCAACATCTAAGGAGGTTGTTGCCTTCCCCCCAAGCAAACATCAAAGGAAAATATGGCATTTCCCTCGTTTCCCCGGCGGGCAGACCACGGGCGAAACCCCCAATATTCCTCCTGTACGAGGGGTAAGGGGAGGGAACAGAAGCATGGCGCGAGGGGGCAGACCTCTCGTGGCCGCTTCAACAGGTGACTATCAACCATTTCGGGCGGGTCAACTAGACTACAGGATTATTGGAGAGAGTGGCAGGCCTTAGGTGTCCCAGAGACCATCTTACATATGATAAGAGGATACCGCATACCATTCATCCAAGAGCCCTCGTTGATAAGTCCAAGCCAATCTTCCGCAAGGAGGTTCAAAACGAAAGTAATCCCGGAAATGACAATGATGAGAGATGGTACATGGAAAGAGCTGACGACAATGCCACCTTCCTATCAACACTTTTTCTGGTTCAAACGAGTGAAGGCTCGAAACAGTCGATCTTCAATTTAAAAGCTATCACAAATTGGATTGCAGAAATCCTGCGTAGACAGGCTATCAGGATCATTGTGTACCTAGACGACTTTCTCCTGGCTCATCAGACCAGAGAGATCCTCAGTCAAGCTTGAGAAGCTCTTTAATTGTTAGAGCGGTTAGGTTGGTCGGTAAATTTCCAAAAGTGTGTCCGTCAGCCAGCACAGTCAGTGGAATATCTTGGAATTGTGTAGAACCCCCATCTGAAACAGAAGTCCTTAAACAAATACAGACGCCAAGGTCTTTGGAACTCACTTCAGAGATCCGTGACAAAAGGAAGATGGACTCTGAAAGGAGCTCAGAGTATTCTCGGAAAGTTGAATTTTGCTACCTTTGTGGTCCCCAGAGGTCGACTTCATACTCGGCTGATACAATTACAGTTAATGCTGAAGCTGACCCCTCAGCAAAAGTCTCTGATAAAGAATGAGGTCTTGTCAGAAATGAAATGGTGGATGATCAACTTAGATCATGTTTCAACTCTTCATTTTCCCAGCCCAACACATTCTCTGACTACGGATGCGGCAGATCACGGCCGGGAGCCCTGATCGACTATGTACCTCTGTTGGGTTGTTGGACAGACAGTTAGAGGGGGGGATATTGCAACATGAAGGAGATGACAGCAATCTTAAATGCCTTAACGTCTCTGACTCAGAATTTGAGAAGTTCAGAACAGGACAGTCATAGCCTACTTGAGGAACAAGGGGTGCACCAAGTCGATGGGTCTCCTTCATCTAACATTTCAGATTCTTGCGCTTTTGGACAAGCACAGAATCTCTTTACAAGTGCAGTATTTGCCGGGACGCTACAATGGCCTCGCGGATTATCTATCCTGAGGGATGACATTACCAGAATGGCACCTTCTACCCCCAGCGGTAAGAGCTGTTTTTCACAAGTTAGGGGCAGTCCAGTAGTGGATCTATTCGCTCCCTCGAGGGCTCACTTCGTGGATCAGTGTGTCTCGATAGATTCCCACGACAAGAGAGCAATGCTTCACAGCGTGTTCAGCAGGAGTTGGAATTTCCCCTTGGCATGGATCTTTCCTCCCCCCTGCTTAATGCCACGAGTGCTGGCACATCTGAACAAATCATCAGGGGTGTACCTGGTTGTAGCCCCAAATTGGCCAAAAGTGTTTTGGTTACCAGACCTAAAGAGAACAGCCCTAGACCGACCTCACATAATACCCATGTTGGTCGACAACTTGATAGACTTATCGACAGGACTTCATCTTGAACAGGTCCAGAAGCTCCAACTACAGGTGTGGAAGATTAGGGGTGGAGTGAAGCTTTGAACGATTGGTCACAGCAAGAAAAAAGCTCTATTGAATGCGGGTTGGCACAAACCTAAGCTTACAACTTATCACATGGCATGGAAGAGCTGGAAGGAATGGTGCGCCATTAATAATACATGTCCTAATAACCCTTCGTGATCTCAGCTGGCACGGGTTTTTAGTATACTTAAGAGTGAGGAAAGGCAATACTATAGCACTTCACAAGTCTGTAGTGTCGGTTTTGTATGACCCCATAGGCGATTTGAGGATAAGTAATCATCCCTTGGTCAAGCAAGTGATGAGAGGTATAGGAACTTCTGCAAATAAGAAGCTTAGAGCATTTACTTGGGATCCAGGCTTGGTGTCATAGCTTTGTAAGAATCCTTCAAATGACCTGACTCTTTTCGAAGCATCTCGTAGATGTTCTGTTAATTTACTTCTGGCATCAGGAAGACAAGTACAGGATCTGACCTTACTACATGCATCTTCTGATAATCTTGTTGACAATGATGATCACATTGTATTATTGCCAAATTTTTTGGTTCTAAGAAGGACACCTCTACACATAGACAGTCTGGTTGGAAGCTTTACAAAGCAGAGGATCGTAATATAGATTCCATATTCTGGTTGCGAAAGCTTATGTCTTTGGGTGAGAACAGAAGACATGAAGCTGGTGTTGAATGTCTGTTTATTTCCACGTTGGGGCCTGCAAGGCCAGCCTCGAGAACTGCTATTGGTGGATGGATTAAAACAATTTTGAAGGATGCTGGGATTGATGCCTCTCCTGGGAGTTTGAGATCAGCTGCAGCTCCAAGAAGTTGGCTGGAAGAGTGTCCTATAGACACCATTTTGGAAAGAGGAAGCTGGAGTTCAGAAAACACATTCAAGAAATATAGACAAATCAGAGGTCTCAATGTTGAGGTGCTGAATCCCCCCATTCACTCTCAGTCTTTGACCAAGTTATTGCAAGCAATACAGTAATAGTCACAATTTTGGCTTTAGAATTGTCACCAAGCGATAACAAACACTTCTCACATTATATATTCTGGATAAGCAACGACACACATGATGTTGGAGTTTTACCTACCATTAAAACTCTTATTATGTTGTCTTGCTTATCCAGAATATATTTAAGCTCTGCTTGGTGAGTCCAAATTGAATTAACACGGCATCTCAAGATGCCAACTGCACGGCGACAATTGACAGCTGAAGGGAATTGCAGAGGAATGGCGGGAAATTCAAGTTAAAGCAATGGATAAGACCGACGCTGGCGGGGAATAGGGCTGATATCTCACATTATATATTCTGGATAAGCAAGACAACATAATAAGAGTTTTAATGGTAGGTAAAACTCCAACATTATTTATGCATTAAACCGCTTACTCATTAATACGGAAAACTTTTTATCCAAACAGTTAGATTTAGCTTTATTATTACGAAAAGTGAGTATTTATGTCGGGGGAGACCAAAAAACATGCAAAAAATATGCATTTAACATTTTAATTTTGTTAAAATTAATTCAATCGCGCGGTGTAATGTCCAATATTTGCAGGCAATACTGGGACCTTTATCGCCAGTATTCCTCTAGGATGTTTTCAAGGTTTAATATTTAAAACACGTAGTACTTTGATACACGGAAATCGTTAAATAGAATATAATAGTACAATGTTGGCTGTAAGCCGTCTGACAAGAAAGAGGCCGCGCGAGATCTCCACTCGCTATTATATCGTACCGATGTAGGTCGCTTCGGCTAGGTTCGGTATTTCCGAACCTACCCGACAGAATAACATATTACCAACACTACATCTCTCCCTCCTTCAACTCTGAAGCTACTTATTAAAATATTTCACACTTAAATAACAATTAACATAAATTATAATACTTCATAAACATAATTTTAAGATACACATAATTCAACCGCGGTGACTGGGTCAAGTCGTCCCGTCTCCTCTGGAAGTTGTGGGTGCCTTGCGACTTGAACGCAGTCTTCCCGACCATGGTCTCTGTTGCCGTGCCTGCTCCGACACCACTTCCTCCCCCGCCAACCTGGAATCAGGAGAAAATCCAGTCAATCCACGCAACAAGGTCGAAGTCTCTAACTCATGAGGCTCGTTCCTCAAAATTTCAGACGCGGGATGCTGCGCAATATTGCCATCTTCCTTCCAGCTCACTGACATTTCCCTCATTTGGTTCACATGTCTCTTCCATGTCACATCAGTGTTTCCTATTTTAATAATATAAATTTTTTTACCTAGCCTTCTAGAGACTACACCCTTAGCCCAAACGACTTTATTATCATGACGATAATCTTTTGTTAAACATTTTTGTCCAACTTTAAAAACCCTGGTTTTTACCCCTCTGTAAAACCTAACTTGATCCGATTGAACTTTAGAAATGTTAACGTTAGCTTCCTTGACTTTTTCCGAAAAGTCTTCTCCATTTTTCACTGGCAATAAACTGTCGAACGTAGAACGCAGCCTTCTTCCTAATTACAGAACCGCTGGTTCAATACCTGTCGAACAATGGAAAGAATTTCTATAGTCCATTAAAAAATTCAACAGCTTGACATTAAAATCTAGTGGGAATTTACCGTTTATTAACAGTTTCTTGAGGAACATTTTCGAAATTTTTACTGCATTTTCTGCCAATCCGTTTGACTGGGGGTGTTTCACCGGAGAAGTCATAAGTTTAATATTGTTCTCCTTAAAGAAACCTCTAAATTCCTCACTTGTAAAAACTGAGCCATTGTCAGATACAATTAACTCAGGGTTGCCAAAATTAGAAAAAATTTTCCTCAATTCCATAATCGTATGAGTTGAATCTGCCTTCTGCACCTCGATACAGTCTAACCACTTCGAGAATGAGTCACAAACCACGAGGAACATCTTCCCCGCTAGGGGCCCACAATAATCTAGATGTACCCTACTCCAAGCTTTACCTGGATTTGGCCAAACCGTCAATCGACTTTTGGGTGGTGACTGTTTTGACAACGAACAATCTGAACAAGATTGAACGACTTCCTCCAAGTCTTTGTTCAGAGAAGTCCACCAAAAATATGTTCTAGAAATTCCCCTCATTTTCACAATACCTAGATGTGACCTGTGTAATAAATCTAACACTTGCCTTTGGAGAGAAACAGGTATAATAATAATAATAATAATATCTTTATTTTACAAAAAAATTTTAAGATTTATAACAAACAAGAAAAAAGTACATCTTACAATATTTTAAAAGTAACATTAGTACAAAAGTTAATAACAAAAAACAATATACATATAAACAGTAGTTACTTAGAGTGTAGAGATTTGTAATTATAAATTTAGATTTCTCGTAACCTGCCTCACTAGGCTAGCCTGTGTTGAGGCAGTTATTTTACATCAATTTATAATGCTGTGAACATACCTACACTTATATTAGAATGTAATCACACAATAGATTGGTTGCATTAATAATAACAATAACATTGGTACAATAATAACAGCATTGGTTCATTACTAATTTCGAATTTTGTATAACTATTCTATGTTGCCAAAACAAACACTCTTCTACGATAGAAAGTTCATTCCTTTTTAACCAATATTTCCATATACTGCTGTCACGATTTACTCGTTTGGGCCAGCCCTGCCGCAAATACCTAAACACTAGCTGTAATTCGCTATCTGCTGCGGTGGCTAACACAACTGCTTGAAAATTAACATGGTCACAATTCTCTATAAAACAAACAAAGTCAGTCCCGCAATCATCCTTAAAATCCTCAAATGTGTCCTTCAACGGTAAGCGAGAAAGAAAATCTGCTTGGTTATTACAAGATTTCACAAATTCCGTTTTGTACGAAAACCCTGCCAGAATGATGCCATATCTCTGCAAACGGTTTGCCGCGAGAACCGGAATATTTTTATGTTCCCCTAGAATTCTTAGTAATGGCATATTGTCAACGCATAACGTGAACTCCCTTCCAAAAAGGTACTGAAAAAATTTATTTAACCCGAACACAATTGCCAGAGCTTCGAGATCCAAAATACTATATTTCTTTTCAGCGGTTGTTAAACTACGAGAAGCGAACTCAATTGGACGCATTGTGCCGTCCTTAAACACGTGCATTAAGCAAGCTCCGAGTCCGCATGTACTCGCGTCCGTATACAGTTTTACCGGTAAGTCCGGAAAATAATTTGTAAGAATCGTGTTGTTGCCCATTAACTCTTTAATGGTATCGACTGCTACTTTACAGTCTTCTGAGAAATTCCACTCTACCCCTTTTTTCAAAAGGTTATGTAGGGGTTCCAGTATCGATGACATCCTAGGAATGAAATTCCGATAAAAATTTAGAAAACCCAATAAACTTTTCAATTTATGTACGTCCGTAGGATACGGAGCGTTTTTTATAGCTTCAAGTTTGTTTGGCTGTGGTTGGATTCCGCTCCCTGAAATTATATACCCCAAAAATTCAACCGATTCTACAAAAAATTCGCATTTATCCGTGTTGACCCTCAACCCGCACTCTCGTAAACGCGCGCACACTGCCTGTATATTATTCACTAAATCCCGTTCGTTGACCCCCGAAATGATGATATCGTCTAAATAGAATGCCACTCCCTTCAACCCCTGAAGACAGCTTGCTATAGTCCTAGCGAAGATCTCTGGCGCTGACTTAAAACCAAAAACTAGTCTGTTATATTGAAATAACCCTAAATGCGTATTTATTGTAGTATACTTTTTGCAAAAGTCAGCTAATTTTAATTGTGAGTAAGCCTGTCTTAAATCTAGTTTAGCGAACACTTTACCCGAACTTACTTTGTGAACAACTTCATTTATGGAGGGAAGTGGGTACCTTCCCAAGTCCGTCATGAGATTTAAAGATCTCTTGTAGTCCACGCAAATCCTAACATTCCCGTTCTTTTTAATTACCGGTACAATTGGAGACGCGTATTCACTGCTGGTTACCGGAGAAATGATACCATCAGCTACCATAGTTTCTAATTCTCTCTCAATTTTTTCCTTAATAGCGAACGGAACAGGCCTCGCATTAAAAAAAACAGGACGAGCTTCCTTGTTCACTTTGAAACTCACTTTATGTTTACTGAATTTTCCCAGCCCCGGCGAAAACACTTCTGGAAACTCGTTGTAAATCATTTCAATTTTGTCTTTGATTGTTGAAACCGAATTATCCATCATTGGAACTATCTTCAGATTAAAAGCCTCCATGAAATCCCTACCCACTATCAATTCCGAGCCATTAATCACAACAGTAAATAATAAATTATTTTTAATATTATTGTATTCTACGGTAAAACAAGCACTACCTACAAGATTAAGTGGTTTACCATCGTATCCAGATAAAGTACGCTTATCAGGTGACAATGTTACATCCCTAAAATAACGGTTGAAAATAAAATCAGGCATGACCGACATACTTGCGCCTGAATCAATCATAGCGGAACATTTAAATTTATTAATTATTATATTAGCCCTAAACGGATTAATGTAAGAAATACTATTAATAACCTTATCACGGGATTGTTCAAAAATCAGATAAACATTGTGATTCCTACAGAATTTCTTCAAATGCCCTATTTTGTGACAATTAAAACATTTTGCATTCTTAAATTTACAATACTTTTCTAAATGTGTTTCACCGCAAATGGTACATTTTTTATTACTCGAGAAACCCCTTGGCTCGGGGCTTTTTGACCGCGAAGGTGACCTTCGGAAACCTTGAGTTTTGTCCGGATGTGAATGTCTCCCCGGCGAATTCGAGCGTTTAATGGAATTCACGCCGTCCGACGTCCCTACGGAAACTTCTGATTTAATTTCCGGAACCAGATTGTCTAAAGCTGAAACCGTTATTGCTAATTCTTCCATTTTGTTAAACGTTAATCTAGTCCCCTCGAGAAAAATTTTCTCCTTGGCTCGGCCCGGCAAAATGCCGATTGCGAAAACATCAGCTAAACATTCCGGTAATCACGTTCCGAACTCGCAAAACGATGATAATCCCCGTAAACGCACTGCAAAATCCCTGACTGATTCACCATGTGATTGCTTGACCTGATAAAATTTTTCTCGTTCTTTGAACACCGATCGCGGTCTGGAACAATGTTTCTCAATTAATTCTATTAACTGATCGAATGCCACGTCTGTAACTTTAGAAGGAAAACATAAGTTGATCAAAAGAGTTAATGTCTCCGCTTCTAGAAGATTTAGCAAATATGCGCGTTTCTGTGAAGCATCTAACTTAATCGTTTTTGTGTCATCACAAATTAGTAGGTACTGTTCTAACCTCAGGTGAAACAAACTCCAATCCCCATTAACGTGAGAGAACCTGGAAATTCCGCCCGACTCCATGATCGCACACACCAAAAAAAAACACACCCGGCAACAATAACACCTTCCAGAAAAAAACAAGAAACAAAACAACCTGACACCAGGAACCGGCGCCTATGCAGTCCAGGCGCCCAGCCGCTTCCAGGAATATCAATGCTTCTTCGCTCCTGACTGAATACCGGGCTGGCCCTAGTTACCCAGGGTCCAGTAATTTCCTCTTCTCCACTGTCTCCTATTTTGCCCTGAGAATCTCCTGATGGATGGCACTTCAGCGATGCCCCAAGTGATTTATTGTCACCTTCGGGAGATTTTTGCAAGTCACGATCCCTGAAACGAATCGACTTGCCGCAATCTGATAAACAGTCAACCGTGTATTCCTTTTCAGCTGCGCCACTTGTAATGTCCAATATTTGCAGGCAATACTGGGCCCTTTATCTCCAGTATTCCTCTAGGATGTTTTCAAGGTTTAATATTTAAAACACGTAGTACTTTGATACACGGAAACTGTTAAATAGAATATAATAGTACAATGTTGGCTGTAAGCCGTCTGACGAGAAAGAGGCCGCGCGAGATCTCCACTCGCTATTATATCGTACCGATGTAGGTCGCTTCGGCTAGGTTCGGTATTTCCGAACCTACCCGACAGAATAATATATTACCAACACTACACGCGGGTAACGCCATGTTTATTTATCGTTTTTATTTTAACGTTTCATCAATGCTGCCAATCATAGAAAAAATATTTTTGCGTAAAACAAAGTGAATGCATCATTGACAAGTTTGTACCTGTATTTATAAGAGCAGAACATGGAAAGAAATGTATTAAAATAATTACACAAACCCTGCGTAGCCAAAAAAACCATTCAAAACCTGAGATGTTTTTTAAAAGTATGATGAAAAGCGAGTTTATTTTAGAGAATTTATTTTATAAGATTGGTACTTCTGACAAATGTCATATTTGGTTGTCTATTAATTAAAAAAGGAACATTCCGTTTTATCCGTGCATCAAACTTCGACAACACCAACGTTCCGTATTATCCGTGAGGTTGACTAACTGCATATTTACCAATAATTTTAGCTAAATCTAACTGTTTGGATAAAAAGTATTCCGTATTAACGAGTAAGCGGTTGCATAAATAATGAAAATATTTCAATTGGACTTCCACTTATCATTTTATAACATGCCTAAATGTGTATGCAAATAGGGTTGCCATCTCTAAAGTTTGGCAACCAGGACAAGACGCGTGAAAACCCCGGATTTTAGAGCCCAGAACCCGGACATGTCAACAGGTTTTTTTAAACATAGTCAGTGTAATAAAAAACAGTTGAAAATGTCATATTTCACATTTTGGTAATTATCGGTTCGGACTGGCCACGCTTATTACGAATAATTTTTATAAAAAAACTTTAGATTCGCCTTAATTACTATAAAAGGAAACTTTTTGGCTTTGGGGCGGCGGAAAATAATGCATTTTAAGTAATTTTCAATTGCATAAAACCAAAATTCACTTCGCGAACCGCACAGCGAAAATCCGCGGCCGTACCTGTCACTGTTTTAAAAAATTGTACCCAAAGTTGATTTCTTTACCCTTTTCAGGTAGGTTTTGGCTAAACGCATTTAAATTCACCCACTCGTCAATTAATTTTGCGTCGTCAATATCTATGTTCTTGTCTTTTAAATAAAGCACTTTAAATAAAGCACTTCAAAAAGAGCCCATTTTGTGTTGTTATTAATTTTCGGCAAAAACATCCAGTCAAGTTTCTCAAATTGTTTTAACGGTTTCATCCATTCTTCAATGTACGTTTGGATTTCCTTGTAAAAATCATGTGTGCGTTTTTTAAACTCTTGTTTCGTGTTTTTTTGGCCCAAGACTTTAAATTTTTAAACCCAGACCACAAATGAAACACCGCCCGGACGCCCTCTAAACTAGGACAAATCCGGGGAAACCCGGACGAATGGCAACCCTATATGCAAACAGCTAGTCTGCTAGGGCATAATAATTAATAATAATATTTGGATGAAATAATGTTTTTATGAAAAATCACCTCAAGGGCGCTGTACAAACTTATAATACATTTCTACAATCTTCTAACTACAAACTAGACAAACCACTACGACAACTTATGGCTGAAAATTGCATCCACCGGTTCATCGATCACCGATATGAAACTATATGTACAATGATTTGACCAATGAACGCGATGCTGCTGTAAAAATCTACTGTACAGGCAGAAAATATATACAGGACCATACTTACCTGGGAGGTCACATGAGATTAACACTGTTAGTGTTTATTTAGGGAAATTTAGGTACAGTTCGCACGCGGAGGACGTAATGGGGAACTATAATTTATAATATGTTCTGTAATGAGCGTATTTTGAAAACAAAAGCAAAATATACATATTAAGGGTATGAGAGCCCAAAAAGGTAGGTTTTTAATTTGGACCTAAATTCTGTTGGGCTTGTTATGCATCTAAGTTCCGGAGGGAGTTTATTCCAAGCCTTCGGCCCAGATACTCGGAAAGCGTGATCTCCAAACTTAGTATTTGGCTTGCGTTTAGGTTCCATTAGTCTGCCTATAGCTGATGATGTTGCTGATCTAAGGGTCGACTGCCTCGGACCAGCATTTTCTGGGACACATAGAGATGTAAGGTGGGGCCATTTCATTGATTGATTTAAACACCATCCAGCACAATTTTTACTGGATTCTTTCAGGGCTCTTGAGCCCCTTGAAGGTTACGAAGGAGTTCTGAAATGTGTGAATATTTAGAGACTGATGATGTTGCTGAAGGTTAATTTTCATTTACATTTTCCCAAACCATTCCAAGATAGGGCCATATTCTGTAACCGTGTCGCACTTTTCTGTATATTTACCAAATATATATATATATATTATTAATATATATTTTTTACATTATTTCCACACAGGAGGCCCTGGGAGAAAAAAATCCCTCAGTGCCTATGTCATCTTTGGAGATGTTGTGTGGAGGATCTATTTAGGGAAAGAAGGAGAGGAAGGAAAAGGGTACTAGGGATAGGTAGGAATTAGTCCTGGGTCTCTATTCTCCAAGCGTCGTCGCTCGTAATCGCCGTCGAAAGTATGTCCGTTGGTCGACTTGGTTATTCTTGAGCTTGGTCGAAGGAAAATACTTAGACGCCAAACGTCAAAAGTCATTCCACACAACAACGAGTGGGGTATACCAGTCGAAACAAGCAGCGAGTGGTAGGTTGTTAGCGTATCTACGCAATTAGCTGTCAAAATCTGGCATTATTGTTTTCCCGCGCGAACTTTCGCACCCGCAAAGACATCATCTATTTTTGTAAAGTCATTTTGCAATTTTACAATGGCTGATTTACCGGCGATGTTGGCTGTGATTAACCATGTCGACTGTCAAGAAACAACTGTTTCGAGACTGACAAGAATGTTTAGTCAGATCAATTCGATTATTTATCAATGCATGTTTGGTGCTTCACAAAATGTGTGTTAAAGATAAATTTGATCTTCCAGAATACCTGACCGATCATAATCTAGATTTAGGGCTGATTGCTGGAGGAATGGCTCCACTTGAGCCTGAGGCTGTTAATAGAATGAACCCAGATTTAGTGGCTGGTAGAGCTGTTCGAAATAGGATAGTTCAAAATTATTTCTGTGTTTATACTAAGTACCTAGTCTTTTTATCCTTTTGTTGTTCTGTTCACTGTACATCATTTGTCAAGTGTCTAGATCATATTATTATTAATGATATTAGCCACACACAAATAATGAGTGGTGAGGTGAGGGGTGAGGCTACATGAAGCTGCGTTATAACAAACACTTCAAATACAAATCATTACAACAAATACTTCAATATCCATGATTTTTTTGTTTTTACATTAACTCCACATAGGAGGCCCTGAGGAAAATAATTTCCCTCAGGGCCTATGTCATCTGGGATACTGTGTGGAGGGTTTTTTGAGGAGAGGAAGGAATGAACATTAGTCTTGAAGAGACCCATGTTTTAGGAAGGAGGAAACACAGAGGCGGGCAAATCGTTCCACAGCCGAGCTGTTAAACACAAGAACGAGTCGAAGAAGCGACCCGTTCTCATGTGACAAGTGTCAACCGTGTACATTATGTTGGGCACGTGTTTGGCATGTTTCCCGACTATGCACCGGTGCCGAAGGGATCATCATCCTCGGAGCATCTTCCATTGTAATACCGATAGAACAAGGATAGCATTCCCACCCGACGCCTGTGCTCTAAAGGTTGCAATCCGTCTGTTAAGATGGGAGAACCTATTAAGCGGACCGCCCGTTTTTGCACAGAGTCGAGGGTATTTTGGAGCTCCAGACCAGAGGTGGCTGCCAAATTCAACCGTGGGGCGCACTTGTGATTTGTGCAGGGTTAGCAGTTGTGTACTATTAAAGTATCTGCGGGCTCTGTACAGTACGCCCAGTTTTTTATTATAATAAGTAATTTTGAAAGCATCACCTTATTTTGGTTGCAAGCCAACTGATTTATTTAAGGCCAACAAAATACCATCTAAGTTGTTGCTGTACAAAATAATAAGCCCTATCACCAACGGTAGACGCCAGACTCTTGTGGGTGGGTCTCGCCCCATGTGCAGTATATTTGTGTAATTTCAAAAGTGAATTTCAACAAGGTTTTATATATTTTGTGATAATATAGTGATGTAAAATGTAAGAAAACAATGGTGTGATCATAAAAAATGTATTTAATATTAAGTATATCATAATTATTTTCAAGTAATATAGAAACAAGACAGTTTTCAAATTTTGTAATACAAGCTAAAAATAAAGAATTAGTACACTGTTGAAATAATCAAGTATGATATTTTCTAGTAAATTAAAAAACAACTCTGGTGTTAAGTAGTAAAACATTATATTTATCCATGATAGAAATAAAACACTCTCATTCATTACGCTGATATGATGATAATGAAAACATTATATTTATCCACGATAAAATTAAAATGCTACTAATAAATAGCATCACAATTTTTATCACATGGCGCAGAAAACATTACAGTTTCAGTTGTTCAATTACAATTGTAATTATTTCAACATAATTTGTGTTATAAGCTAAAGAATGATAAACAAGTCTGATATTGTCTATTAAATATCTTCGTTGTTAAATTTAAATTAAAACATTATATTTAGCCACGATAAAACTAAAAATCTTCTAAATATTTTAGTTATTAGTTTTGGGGTGTTATGCCGTGTTGCGCTACCTCCTTCTTTAGC
Organism: Limnephilus rhombicus; assembly: GCA_929108145.2. Classification (NCBI taxonomy): domain Eukaryota; kingdom Metazoa; phylum Arthropoda; class Insecta; order Trichoptera; family Limnephilidae; genus Limnephilus; species Limnephilus rhombicus. Next base: position 21,618,193 of record OV815271.1, on the reverse strand, counting down.
CAACGCCTCGGACAGCGTTGCATTATCAGGGCAGATATGTCTAATCTGCCGGCTCTGCCCTGATGATGGACACTGCAACGCTGTCCGAAACGTTGGCTAAAGAAGGAGGTAGCGCAAAGCATAACACCCCAAAAACTAATAACGAAAATACTTTTGGTCGTGAAAATCTAAAAACGTATCTGCTTCTAGATAGTATCCCAATTTTTATCATGTAACACAGAAAACATTACAGTTTCAGTTGTTCAATTACAATTGTAATTATTTCAACATATTTTGTATTATAAGCTAAAGAATAAGAAACAAGTCCGATATTGCCTATTAAAGATTATCTTCAATGTTAAATTTAAAGAAACATATTATATTTATCCACGATAAAACTAACAATTGTAATTACAATTGAAATTATTTCAACATATTTTGTATTATAAGCTAAAGAAGAATACATGTACTGACAATAAAGTATGATTTTGGTTTTAATTAAATTTAAAATGAGGGTATTGGAGAGATTCAGTACACCTCGGAGTATGTACGGGTGGAGGCTCAATGGTAGGGGGTTCCACAAGGGGAGGTGTGGCCTTCAAGAGCACCTCCAGGGCACCTCGGCAGACTGTCAGCTGCTGCAGCCAGCAACAGGCTGGGGTCTTCCGAGAAAGGAAAAGTCCAAGTTGATCTCCGTACAGCCCACACTGTAATCACACTGGGTTGACTGCTTGTAGTATCAGCCCATCACATCTGCTGCTGGCACCGCGCGCCGGTGGCGGTGGTCCGCCTCTAGTCTCGGCCGCAAGCCGCCTCAAGAAGGCATTCTTTATTTTGGCCTTTGAGCATAAATCTTGCCGTGCCTGAAAATATTTTTGAATTATATTAATTATTTACACTAAATATTAGTGGAAAGAGACTTTCTTATATCTTAGAGTATTCAAAAAGAAGGACAACGTCAAGATCACACAATTTTACTTTAATTTTGAAACAATTGGCTTTGAAGTAACATAGCCCTATTATAATTCTTTTCAATATTGTGATATTTAACATACAAATTAAGACTTAAAACGAACATCATGTGAGCGATGAAGTCATAAGTGATGATACAAAAATATAAAAAATAGGTTAAGGGCTATTTCAAAATAATTTGTTTCGTAGCTTTTAATGACTTCTTAAAGAGATGTAGTTGACTTCATTCTGAGTGAGCATCTTGTTCATTTTGTTGAATAGAAATTCGTCATAGGCGGAGCTTCATCTGAACGAAGCGTTAGGATAATAAGTAGACATTTTAAATGTACTTTACACAAATTAATGGACATGAATAAATACTGACCTTTCTCCAGTGTTTGAATTCCGTCGAGATTCGCCGAAGGTGGGTGATAACAAAAACTTTCCGAACTTACTAATTCGATTATTAGAAATTGCTTTTGGCTGTTTGTAATGCATAAATAAACCAATCATCTGTATCCTGCAGCCATTTCAAATATTATCAGCATATCAACTCTAACTAACTAACTAACCATCACGCCGTTTCCCCGCAGGGGTAGGCAGAGAGGACGGACCGCCAAACAACTCGGTCTATATCAACTCATAAATAATAATTAAACTAATCCCGACTAATATCAACTGTTTGACATTCACACCATAGAAATCTCAAAAAACATCAAGAACATAGACAATATTCACAGGGCTGCCAATATAATCATCTCTTCGGTCGTTCGACGTTCAAGAATACGTAAAATTGAAGGATTTGACAAAGTTGGTCGCGACGACGAGTAATTTTTGGTCGCTGCGAGGCGCATAACGAGTAACGATTGATCGTTGCTCGGAAATAGAGACCCTGGGTTGGTCGTGAATGACCCGCTCATTGAAACCCGCTCACGGACCACCAAAGAGCGAGCGGGTAATTTTTTCGTCAGCACCCGGGTCTCGCGACCCACTTCTCGCAACCGCTCTACTACTGCAACCTGGGTTTCGGGTGCGGATGTGGCGGGGCGAGCGACGATAGATAGATGTATGAGAGAGCGACCGGGTTGTCAACACCCGGGTTTCGCCACCCGCTCTCACGACTCAGGTAGTAGAAAGTAGCTGGGTGAAGCGTAAGTGCGAACTACGACACATTCGGTCAACACACACGTGCGTAACTAACAATACATAAAATACCTACATATTAAAACAATTTGAAAAATTTCTCCACAATTTATTTTTTACCGTTACCGGTCTATGCTCAGCTTATTATGGTCATCTTTAGACAATTATTCAATATTCATTAGGTTTATTAATATAACATTAAACAAAAATCTACTTACATACACGGATAAGAATTTTTATATTATTATTAAAATTCTAATAAAATTTGTGCAAACATTGCAAATATTATTTATTTTGTACACCTTCTCCTCTTGTAACTTGTACTTCTAACCTAACTAACCCACTATCAAAAAGTATCATAGCAATCATAATAATTCACGGGCACGTTACTTTATGTTTTGTCCTATTACACAAAGAAAAATTATAAAATAATAGTTTATAATAAAGCTTTACAGCTTACAGCTAATTTACTTATTTAAATTCTCAATAAAAGCTTCACAGCAACACGTTTTTTACATGGTTTTTATATACTTCAAGACATGATAAAACATTGTTTTTTGTTACCTCTGAAGCGTGTCTTTTAAAAAAATTATTTCTGGGACATGACATTACTAGTTACAGGTGTGAGCTGTAAGCGAACGTTCATACAATTATAACCTGGGTTTCGTGTCGCGTATGACTTGACCGGTCTGGGCGGCGACCGGCGCGAGAAACTCGGTTACCTAGTTTCGTATTTTGTGTGGCGAAAAGAGCGGGTCTTCGCGACCCGCTCGTGACGCCAGTGTGTCGTGAGCGACCCGGGTCGTGTGAAACGATCGATCGACCCAGGACTAGTAGGAATCTGGGAGTCAATGTGTCCTGGAATGACATACATAATATGAATCCAACACTTCCACTGCTCTTCGCAATGATACCAACATTTCAAGTTAGGGCAAGTCTGTCAATTTGAGTGTCTATGATTATTTTCGGTTACTGAGATAATTGTTTCGCATTGTTATCAGATTACTAACCGATACAAAGTGTTTTTAAAATAAAATGTGCCTATTACCCGTGTTCCACTTCTGTATATTTACCAAATATTTTTCTATTATTTATACATTGAACTGCTAATATTTTATAAATACGGAATATTTTTTTTCAAACAGATTTAGCTTTATTATTACGAAAAGTCAGTATTTATGTCGGGTGAGACCAAAAACATACAAAAAATATGCATTTAACATTTTAATTTTGTTATAATTAATGCACTTACGCGGTAACGCTATTGTTATATTCGTCATTTTTATTTAACATGTCACAGACAATCAATCAATGCTGCCAATCATGGAAAAAATATTATTGCCATGTAAAACAATAATTTATTAAGTGAATGCATTATTGACAAGTTTGTTCCTGTATTAATAACAGCAGAACATGGAAAGAAGTGTATTAGAATAATTACACATACCCGCTAGACCAGGGGTTCCCAACGTTTTTGTACTCTAGAGCACATTCTAAAATATCGGTAGGGTGGCGGCCGCCACCTCTTTTTAACCGACAAACTTCTTTCATAACTGATATTATTAACGTTTCGGACAGCGTTACAGTGTCCATCATCAGGGCAGATGTCTAAAAACAAAAAAAACAACATTCTTCCATAACTTCTCATTTTCCCATAATATTTTCTTATATTCATAATTTAATAACTCACAGAGTTACAAAACGTAAACGTCGTAAAACATAGTAAACAAAAAACACAAATACAAAGAAAAAGAGAGTATGTCGATATTCCTGTTAGCAAACAATCATAAAGATGCTCATCGGTGAGTCGAGATCTATATTTTGATTTTATGAAGTTCATGTTTGAAAACAATCGGGACGTTACGAGCACTACGAGCACGTGACTATTGTTAGTTTGGCTGTCGGCCGCGGCGTCCGCGGGCTCATTGCTTTCACTGAGTCGCGTGCCGTGTGTTTTGTTTGGCGCCTCGGAGTTCAAAAACTCTGTCTCTGTCGAACAGTGGCGGGCGCATGCGAATCGCTCCGCGGGCGCCATGGCGCCCGCGGGCACAGGGTTGGGAACCCATGCGCTAGACCATTGATTTTCAAAGTGGGGGGCGCGAAGACATGTACAGGGGGGCGCGGGCGTGGGCGGCGGTTATCACTCCGGTCGCCCGCCCGCGCTACCGCACGCACCTCACTTCCCGCACCGCACGCACCTCACTTCCCTCACTGCACGCGCCTAGCGAACACGTTTGTTAGAGTAGTGAGTGGCAGGTTATTACTTCTATTTCGCCATGAGCTCGACGAAAAAACGCAAATATAATAATAATTATATGAAATCATATAATTATTATTATATTTGCGTTTTTTAAATAAATAAACCCATCTTACTGAAAGCAGCGGATATCGTTCTTTGACCAGAAAGTACACAAATTTTCACAAAAACCTCTTTCTGAAAACACCGCGAAACGTCGCATTGATGATATTGCTGGAGATATAAAAAATCAGGTAGTGGAGGCCGTGAATAAATCAAGTTTTTTTGCAATACAGTTGGATGAAAGTACCGATGTTGCGCAATGTTGTCAACTGCTAGTTTTCGTTGGATATATACAAAACGAAACAATCAAAGACGAGTTGCTGTTTTTAACAGAGTTAACGATGACTTCGAAAGCAATTGACATAATGACAGCCATCTTTGAATTCTTTGATAAACATGAACTGTCATGGAAAAAATTTGATAGACATATGCACAGAAGGCGCTCCGGCAATGCTTGGATCTCGTTCAGGATTCGTACAGTTGGCCAAAGAAAAAAATCCCAACGTAATTACTATTCACCGTTGTATACACCGTCAAGCCTTGGCAGCTAAAACACTCTCAAACTAACTCTATGACGTCTTGAAATTATGCATTAAAATTGTAAATTATGTTAAAAAGAGTGCATTAAATACTCGGCATTTTACGGTTCTCTGTGAAGGTTTGGGCACAGAACACAAGACATTGTTATTTCATACAGAAGTCCGTTGGCTCTCGAAAGGAAATATGTTGGCAAGATTATTTGAACTGCGAGATGAAGTAATTCAGTTTTTAGAAATTCAAAAACAAAGTGAATTGATTTTGGATTTTAAGAAACCATGGGTCCAAGTAATATTTGCCTATCTATCAGATATTTTCCATTCATTGAACACTTTGAACTTGAAATTACATGGCGGAGACTCGAACATAATTTACCATCGGGATGCTATCACAGAATCCACTGAGAAGTTGCAACTGTGGAAATGCAAAATTTTGGCGTCCAATTATTCCTGCTTTCCTAAACTATTTGCGATCACAGAAGAAGCGTGCTCTAAGGAGATTTTGGATGAAAATGATACCAAGAATAAAATATCAAACCATTTGCAGCACCTCACGGACGAATTCAAGCGCTACTTTCCCGACTCGTGCAATAATATTATTTATCGATTAGCGATCGATCCTTTTTACGTCGACATAGACATGCTGCCAGATACTTTACAAGAGCAAGCTTTGGAAATTAAAAATAATTCTGCTGCCCATATGATTTTCAGAAGATGGTTAAGGCAAAATTTTGGGTTAAGTATCTCAAAGTTTATCCCAGCACAGCAGAGCAAGCACTAAAATTGTTTTTGCCTTTTTCAAGCACTTATGTGCGAAAAAACGTTTTCAGCAGTAGTTGTAGCAATACAAACAAAGTATAGAAGCGAACTAGATATATAGATGTGATCTACGTTGTGCACTTTCTTCAATTGAACCCAGAATTGGAAATCTTGTCAAAAACATGCAAGCTCATCCGTCACATTGACTCTTCTTATAATAAGTGTGTAAAAGCAATATTTTTGTAATAAAACATCTGAAAATGTATTTTTAGACTTTATTACCTACCCTTATTTTATTTACAATTGCTTGGCGAGCCCACTTGCTGCTACTTGCTGGGCCCTGGGGGGAGGGGGGGGGGGGCATATTCATTTTAAGCAGTAGGGAGGCGTGATTAGGGTTGCCATCTTCCAAAATAAAAAAGCCTGACTCTGCGCTGTATTAAGCCGGACATATTACACAAAAAGCCGGACATACGTACGTAATTTTGGACATAACTTTTATACATAATAATAAAAAATCTGTAATAAGTTAAAGTTGCTTATAAATCACACATAAACTAGTTTAATAACAACAACCATTAATCAGTCTTATTCTTGTCATCATTTGGCATTTACATAAAATATGTCAATAACAAAATAAATAATATGGAGTCTTCTGTCTGTAGACATAAAATAATAAACTTATAAAACGAACAAATAAAACATAACTTTCTTTCAGGTTAAACAGTTGACTAAAAATTTTCTTTAAGCAAATATATAATGAAACATATCTATCTTTGTGGAAAAAACGAAAAAATAAATTAAAATCTTGACTTCTCCAAATTATTCAAAAAATTACAAAAATCTACAATTTTGTATATTTGACCTTTTCACCTACTTTATTGAAAAGGTCGTTTTCTTTGCAAATCATTTCATAAAATTCTTGACATGTCATTTTTAAATTACACAAGCAATTTTAATTAGCAATTTTTTTTGTTTGTAATTTATTGTGTTCCATGGTCCACTGAGCGTTTATTAAAGAGAAACTCTTTCAACATTGGCGTTATGGCCTGGAATCGCAAAGTTCTGCCATTAGTCAAAAAGTTTACTGTCATCTAAATTTTTTTTAAACAGTAGGTATGTCTATCATTTCTGCTACGTGCTTCAAGCTTGGTAACTCAGCTAAAATCATCCACTTAAAGTGTTTCAATTCGGCATTGAATTCACTTGTCCGAGAGTTTAAGTAGTCTTTGGCATATTATTTTGTACATATTATTATTCATGTTTTCTTTCAATTCTTTTACGCGATCTATGTGAGCCTCCGAGAAATGTCGTAAAATTGCGGTTAACTTGATTGGGCAGAAATTTCGTTCCAGACTTTTTTTTTAATGTTGTCCATTATTTGTGAACACTGGTCAATTACTCCGGTGACTGAAATATCCGAGTTTGCGTACGTTTGATTCGACATTGATATATTGACATAAAAGAGCCACTAACGAGCCAACTAAAGACAAAACCCTCTCGAACTAAGAATAGCCACTGTCGCTCACCCCCGCCTCGTCCATAACACGTTGCGCCTTGCGTAGCTTGCGTAGCTTGCGTTGCGTTCCGTGAGGTGGATTCTATGCATATTTACCATTTTTCTTTACCCCTTAGGCCTCTGGCATATTTTGTCAGATAGTCGAATGTAAAATCCAAATTAATGGAATATTTCTGAATGTATCTGAAAACAAAAAAATGTTTTTGAAAAGATTGTTACCAAGATAATATAATTAAGAGACATTACAGAATATTAAAAGATTGTTACCAAGATAATATAATTAAGAGACATTACAGAATATTAAAAGATTGTTACCAAGATAATATAATTAAGAGACATTACAGAATATTAAAAGATTGTTACCAAGATAATATAATTAAGAGACATTACAGAATATTAAAAGATTGTTACCAAGATAATATAATTAAGAGACATTACAGAATATTAAAAGATTGTTACCAAGATAATATAATTAAGAGACATTACAGAATATTAAAAGATTGTTACCAAGATAATATAATTAAGAGACATTACAGAATATTAAAAGATTGTTACCAAGATAATATAATTAAGAGACATTACAGAATATTAAAAGATTGTTACCAAGATAATATAATTAAGAGACATTACAGAATATTAAAAGATTGTTACCAAGATAATATAATTAAGAGACATTACAGAATATTAAAAGCTTACCTTATATAGTTTTTTAGATACAACTTAAAGTATGGAGAAATCACTTTGAACTTTAGAATGTGGAAGTTCACAAAAAAGCGCAAAACTGATGTGAAGTGATGTAGAAACAATGTTCTTTTGTAATATCGGTGACTGGACAGCTCAACAAGTCATTAAAAGAGATAACAAATTAGCCCACAACCTAACCTAACCTTGAGTTGTCCAGTTGTCCGGACAACTCATTCATCACTCCTTTGAAAAGTCTTTAAAAGAGATAAACAATTAGCCCACAACCTAACCTTGAGTTGTCCAGTTGTCCGGACAACTCATTCACCACCCTGTGATGAGTCATTTAAAGTGATGAAAAAAAACCTGGATTTAAATAGGTGGTGGTTACCGGCGTATATCACTTTTTCAAAGGGGTGTTGAAATGTCACTTTTAGAGTTGTCATGGTACCTGCAATTTTTATATACCTACATTAAAATAACTATTTTATGAACATAAAATGGGCTAGACAAAGATGCCCACGGGAAGGTGGTGTGACCCCATTCGACAGTAATTAAATGTTTTGCGATAGGTAATGCGGCATTTTCATTATTCGACTGCAGCCCATTTTCGGTCACCTACTAGTGTAAACTGTTATTCGGTCGGCCGTATTTGACCGCAACCATTCATCACTGTCATTGATCGACGCTTTGGGTCACCGACCTAATGTAAACAGGCCAATTCGTACATAAGGGAACGTACCCATACTACGTGACTAACTTTTTGCAATTTTTAACCCCCCCGCTGACCAAAAACCTAAGCCCCCCGCCGCTCATTTGTACCAAGCGTGGTATTTTGAAGACCCCCTCCTGAACAGGTCACGTAGTATGGGTACGTTCCCTAATATAAATGCGCCATAAGGCTTATCGGAAAGGTGGGGTGCTCGCATTAACTTAAGAAATGAATGTATTTATTTGTTGTCTTGTTCCAGGCTTATGTAGTTCTCGGGCAGTACCTGCTGTTGAAGAAGGATAAGGAATTATTCCAGGAATGGTTGAAGGACACCTGCAGCGCTAACTCCAAGCAATCAGCCGACTGCTACCAATGTCTCAATGATTGGTGTGAAGAGTTCTTGTAAATGTGTAAAACTATTTAGCAGTAATTTATTATGTGTTGATATTTTTTATAGGTGTATTTAAGAAATATTATCCACATAAACATAACTTTAAATTGAATACTTTTTAAGAATAAAATCGAAATAAACTCCATTTCATTTACTTATTCCTGTTTTAACTCCTGGTCAAGGAGTATATTTATTTCGCAAAAGGTAAATAACTCCCAGTAATGTGCGAAATCAGAGTGAAGAGATGGTGGTATTATAGGGGAAATTAAAAGGTAAGCGGTTGAAGCATGGCATTATGTTAAATCTGTACGACTACCGCCGCTCAAATTGTATTAAAAAAATTAGCTTGTCACTGTATTGCGGTAAAAAATCTGAATGAGGAGATTCCTTGAAAAGAAACTACACTTAATTTGAAACCTATTCCCTGCTTCCCTGAGTTCGATTGAAGTACAGAACGAATTTTCAGTTTGCGAAAAGTAGCGCTAGCCCTATTTGGGCGCAATTGGAGCAGTTCGCTCCGAGTATGGACTTGCCAAGTTGCTGATCCGGCACGCCTTATGAAACTTTGGTGACTCAGATGTGGTGTGTGTAGTACCAAAATATCATCATCCTTTTGAGTTTAACTTCCTTTTTCCTCTGCATATCTGCCAATTGACTTAACATTACAAAATATTATTTGTCGAAACAGACTAAATGTTGAGAATGACGAAGCTGGATTTTACACACACTTGCAGAAATTACAAGAGCCCAGTATTCACAAAAGGGCAAGTCCGGCCGAGCACGACATCACAGGAGCATTTCTGTACTTGTGGGTAGATCTGTCTGGCAGGCATGCATTCAGAAATGCTCGTCGCTCAGCCTGTGGTCATAATTGCTCGTGAATGCTAGACTAATGCCAATCGATTTATTAGATTCATTATTGTATATGACCGATGGCGGCTCCAGCACTTCTTTGGCGGTGGGGATTGACATTTTTTACATACTGTACTGTAATCTCACCACCCGTAATATAATATAAAATGGTGATGGTCTAATCATGCTAATCGGATATCTAAACCCAAAATAATATAAAATGTCTTTAGATGTATATAATGATTTTTTATATTCTTGAATAAAACAAAGGCGTAATTGTGTTTCTCTGTGAAAACAAAAGATTTATTAACAATACGTATTTACAACTCTTAAAAATTACATTATCGGTTAACAAAAGATTCACTTACCTGTGAAAACAAATGAAACATTTAAAGCCCTTATTTCCGGTTTCTTTATATTATAAGATAATATTTTCAGGAATATTTAATGCAATAATTCTGACAGTTATATTTCAACTCGATTCTCTTGTTCAGCTGTCAGCAGTGACATCTAGTGGGCCACTAACTAACTCAGTACTAAATCAGTGACGCAGCAAATACAAGCTTAAGGAAAGCGCTCATAAGTGGTTTTCTTTACACTTGCCCCCCCCTAGAGAGAAACAATCGCAAAAGAGAATGCATGCAATTGTTCATTTACTAGCAAACACTGGACACAGTTTTGTAATGTGGTAGAGGTTTGATTCTGCTTTCCTGTGTCCGGTATCAACTTCATAGATTGAATTTGAGATCTTCTTTAGAATTTTGTATGGTCCAATCCGCAATTCCTCCAATTTCTTCCTATTTAGTCGATTTCCGTTTTCCACGTAGACTTTGTCTCCCACTTCCAATTTATATTCTTCCCTGTGCATGTCGAATATTTTTTTATTATAGTTGTGTGATTTTATTGTGTTCTTAAGAGCTAGTTCCCTATCTCTTTTCAGGTCTTCACTTGTATGTCTTGATTTCAATTCAAGTGGTAGAATATTCACATTTTCGCCTTCCAAGAGGTATTTTGGAGCAAACTTGGTGACTGTGTGTTCTGTTTCGTTATATTTTTCTACACATTTCTGTGCAATCGTAGTCCATGCTGTTTTCTTATCACTTTCATTTATTTTACATCTTATCGACTAAAGTTTGATTTAGCCTTTCATTCAGCCCGTTTGAAATGGTGCATCCACAGCAGTGAAAACCATTCTTATGTTCTCCTTCTTCAGAAATTCTTTAAATTCTTTGGAATTTATACCAGGGTATTGGTCCGTTAATCCCATATCAATGTTGTATCCTTGTGACACATTTTTTATTAATTTTATAAAATCACTGGAGCTTTGATTTTTTTATGTGAAAATATAAGCATATCTTGTGAAATGATCAACCAGAAGATGTAAATATTTCTTTGTTGAGCGTGACCCTCCAAAGCCTCCAATGGTATCAATAGATATAATTTCAAATGGGCGTGTTGCTGGACCTAAATGTGACATTAAACCATATTTTGACTTCCTCCTTGATTTGTTTTCTATACAAATTTCACATTCATCATAAATTTGTTTAAGATGAAGCTATACGTGAAATCACTATTTATTATTATTTCAATCTTTACGACGAATCTGTTTACATTATGAACATCAAAAAATATGCTACGGATAAATTGAAGCTTTTACTACCTTTTCTATGTATCGGAATTACAATAAAATTATTATTTACGCAACAAAAAATATAAGCGTAATCCACCAAAAAAAATGTTTTTTCATAACTTTACTATGAAGTAATGTAAGTAACAATTTTAAAAAAATACCCCTTTACGGCTAAGACTATTTTTGACGTTTTCTATGTTCTAACTTTTTTCGTTCTTATAAAATTCTGCACAAAATAAATAAAAACCACTTTGGCTCTTACGTCAAATTTTTCGAACCATGCTAATTCATATGATCTGCGGCCACTGCCTGTATTTCACCATAACGCCGTGAGTCGTGGCCCGAAACGGACATGGAATCTGCGGCCGTGTCTTGGACATGTAATATAATCGTAGTCACGCAGCGGATTAGTTGTTAGGGCTAGCATTTTTGGTTCTCAAACATTGAAGGTTGTGTTTTTTCTGATATTAATATTTATTCATGACCAAAATATTATACTTATTTATCTCAAAATATTTGTGAACCGATAGTATTATTCCTTATTTGCCTAAATTGATGATCTATTTCTGGAAGAAATGCTTTCCTTTTGTATTTATGGTGACTAAAAATGAGTTTTTATAGGTCCATTTTTTTTTTTTTTAAATAATCGGAGACGGTTTACATATATATGTAGTTCCCGTGAGCACTTAGGCCAAAGACCCATTGTACTAGACGTGGGCAGAATGATTCCTAGGAGTGAATCGATTCAGTCTGATTCCCCTATCCTTTTGAATTGATTCCTTTTATTCATTCCCTTAACCGGTCACATGCCGTGACATTTAGCGGAAATTCGCGGAACTTCGCAAAAAAACACTAAAAAACCACCACTTTGAATTTTGAATTGAATGTTTTGTTGATAAATTTTGAGCTATTGTATATTTTATTAACTGAAACACGTTCACAACACAATAAGCTATCTACTAAAACCACATTACTTGCATTTATTACGTAAATTAATAGGTTTTATGATCGTTTTATTCGCGATACACCCATTAATTGCGACCGTTAAATTCGCGACAAATTCTGACAGCCGATTGTCATAGAAGAAATCGTTTTTAAAATATTCCAGGGTGACTAGGTGAATGAAACTTGTAGCGTCTCCGAGAGTAATGACAGCGCAAGCGATTCTGACACTGTTCTCCATACAAATTGTGTACATAGAAGGGCCAAAATCGTGGACCAAAAGTTTTTTGTCGGATGTATTATTCAAATATTTGAATTATTTTCTCGCGCATGCGCATATGACGCGCGCGCCGGCGCGTCTCCGGCGTCCCAGCGGTTAATTCAATTAAATCCCCAAAAAAAAAAACTAGAGTGGAGAGGCTAACACTGCCCAGCAGGAGACCGGGAGGCCATGGAGCAAAAGAGGAGAACGTTTATTCTATCTCATTATCTCGCAGGCTAAAACCTATAGATTAATGTGTTTGTCCCTTTTAGTGTCGATTTTTCGCTTCATCGAATTTCAAATCACAATGAGTGGGGAGGCTACGAAGCACCGCAAAAGAGGAGACCAATAGGCTACGAAGCACCGCACAAAGAGGAGACCAATATGCTACGAAGCACCGCATAAAGAGGAGACCAAGAGGCTACGAAGCACCACACAAAGAGGAGACCGATTATTCTATCACATTATCTCGCAGGCTAAATCCTATAGATGTGTGTGGTTGTCTTTTTTTAGTGACGTTATTTTTCGTATGTAAAATGTATTTATAGCTAGCAATTAAATCTTAAAATTTAACAGGTTTTTGTTTCACCCTTAAAGTTTTATTAATTTTATTTTATTTATTAAAATTAAAAATTTTCCACTTCACGTTATCTAATATAATCATGCATTTTAACATTAAGATGAGTATTTAGCTAAAGAGTATTTGTCTAAAGAGTAGACAGCTAACCACAGCTAATTGGCCTTATAATATCTGCAAATTTACATATTATATCTACCCAAGATCTACATATAAAAGTAGGTAGGTACTTGTATTCCGATATCTTTCGTACGTACCAAAAAACCGATAATAAGTGCATCATTTTAGCTTCTCACTTTTCTAGCTGATGTTCGGATTGAAAGTCGAAAGTTTTCGACTAGCTATGTAATGAAATTGACGGCTTGGCGCGCGGAGGAATAGATGAACCGCACGGACGGATTAAGGGCTGGCATTGAGGAATGAATTAGTAATTTTTTACTACTGTTTTGTCTCTTACCCCGCAGTGACTTGATTAACTCGCGAGCTGCGGACGTAGGACAGAGTTGCGTTTCGGATTCGGACAGATCTGAGATTTGACTCGAACGATGACATCTGTCGTCATTTCTGGGTCTGTGAATTACGTGGAACGACGACGTCACAAGTGAAAAAGACTTTTGTTTTAATTCCTGAATAAAACACTTCGGACATACTCTCGATAGCGATAGACTAGATACCTGGGACGCGGACATGGAACCGGACCTGGGACGGCGGGAACCTTAGGACCATCTCAGGACTATTGATTACGACAAATGATTAATTCCTTGCGTGAAAGAGATGCTCGGACAACTCAGCTGAATTGCGGCCGCGTTTTGGGATGATTTTTATGATGTTCGGGTGTTTTTAGAATGACGGCGCGGCGTTTAGCGGAATACGAGTCGTTCACAATACCTACCGTCCGTCGACCACTTTGCGGCGCGCCGCAAATTGAATAATATTTAAATACCTATGAAACATTATAATATTTAAATCGTTTACGGAACACATTATTCATTGTAATAATTTAACAGTAAAATAAATGGAAATAAAAAATGTATGGTATCGTTAAAAATTGTAGGAGGCCAAAAGTAAGGAATGAAGAATCAATTCGTTTTGAAATTGAGAATCAGATCGAGTGTGTCACAATATTGAATTTATTCATTTAATTCGGTCATTCAATTTTGCCCACGTCTACATTGTACTATCTCCCACTTTACCTCATTCCTTTGACAGTAACCCAGTCCCTTTTATAAAGTTCACCAGGATTGTCATTGGAAATGAAGCTATATCTTCTGGTTCGACAATGTGTCTTCCCAGGTCTCATTTCCCCTCTTCACTCCACCTTGGTTCCCGAAGGCCCCACGACAGAAGAGGGCTTCATCTCTCCTCTCCACTCCTTAGTTCCCCGAAGGCTCCACGACGGAGAGTCCACCTCCCCTTGGTTACCTGAAGGCCCCACAAGGGAAGAGTCCACTCCACCTTGGCTCCCCGAGGGCCCCAGGAGGGAAGAGAACTACATCTCTCCTCCTTGGTTCCTTAAAGGCCCCACAGAGGAAGAGTTCACCAAGATGGCCTCATTTCTCCTCTTCACTCCTACATGGTTCCTCGTAGGCCCCACATGGGAAGAGGACAACATCTCTCCTCTTCACTCCTACATGGTTCCTCGAAGGCCCCACATGGGAAGAGGACATCATCTCTCCACTTCACTCCTCCTTGGTTCCACAAAGGCTCCGCGCTGGAAGGGTGCCCTTCCCTTTGGTTGCTTGAAGGCCCCACAAGGGAAGAGTTCATGGAGGTGGCCTCAGCTCACCTCTCTACGGTTTCTCCTCTTGGTTCCTCCTACGGCCCCAGGAAGGAAATCCACAGAGGTGGCCTCAGCACTCCTAGGTTCCCAAAAGGTCCCTAGTTTTAGAATGGTCCAATTTTTTTTGTCCCACGAGTTACCAAGGAAATAGAAGGTCCACTCCAGCAGAGCCCTGAGTGCTGGAGTGAGGTCTAAATACTCCGAGATGCAACCTTGTTTCTCGGAGGCACCGTTCGTGACACTGTTCCCCAGGACATTCAGCCTGAGCACGGTAGCTCACACCTTGGCTTGGAATGGCTATTGCAGGTTTGTGTTTCCACTCCCTGAGCGATGGGTTCGCCACATTCCCTACGCTAATTATTGGTCCATAATTGAAGATGGGGACTAAAAATAAAAACAAGTATCCCAGTGTAAGCAAACTACGCAAAAAAAAAGAGGTTATCCAATAAATGGTTACCGGGGCGGCGGTGCTCATACCCACCTCCCAAGTTAAGTTTATTTATTTAATATGAATACTTCACAAGAGTCCCAATTGCTCCCGTCTAAAGCCAGTGATGGCTTTCCCAATATTGGAGTATGTTATGAGGCTGTAGGTAAGTGGGAAGAGGAACGTGGGGAAGTATCTGGCTTTTCAGGTCTGGTCACCAAACACGGCTAAAGCCATATCAAACAAACTTTCAATTCTGAATGGTGGTTCATTGATGAAAACACAATTCAATTCATATCGCTAGTCGAGAGACTTGTCCCTCCACCACGGAGGCCGTCGTATTTGAGCTTTCGTTTTGAAGAAAATTGAGTGAATATCAGCTTTTTAATGTTTTTTTAAATGCATCGAAGCGTAGACCCGGCTCCAAAAGTTTTTTCAGTTGTTAAAAAAAGGGAATGCTCATATAGAAAAAATAAGTTTTTAGTGTTCTCTATGTAATGTAGTTTCTCCGGTTTCCCGCTTGTACCAGGAATTTTACGGACACCGGGTATATTATTCATTTAAATAGCCCCGTACACGTAAAATTATTTACAAATTGCACATCTATTTCTTTATTGCAGAAATATCACAGCCACAGCTAATGAACAAAATGAACCGGAGGCAGATAGATTTAATACATATACCCAGGCCCGGACTGGGACCATTTGGGGCCCTCCGCTAAAACCTGTGAAGGGGCCCCCTAACGTGGGGTGAGGGGGGGTGGCTTCAGAAAACGGGGGGTCCTCGGGCCTCCCCCGGATAATTTTTGAAAATTAGGTGCTTGAAAACAATGAAAACGCGTTTCTACGCTATATTGTCACCTATAAAGAAGAAGATATTCAGATAGGTTTTTATATGAATACTAGCTGGGTTACCCGGCTTCGCTCAGGAAAACATTTGAGAGTGTTCTGGAATGTTTCACTTTGATGTTCCCGATTCCCTATTCTCGAACATTCCACAATTTTCCAGAAGGTTCCGGGATGTTCTGGAACATTGTGAAAAGCTCTCAAATAATCTGACTGGGGTGTCCGGCATCGCTCATGGAGTTGATGTGAGATTGAACTGACATTCGAATCCAGGACGGATATTGCTTTACATACCCCATATGGGTAGCCCCATACAAAAAATGGTTCCGGAATGTTCCACAATGATCTGGGCTGTTCCGGTATGTTCCTGAACGTTCCATCCTCTTCCCGAACGTTCCAGAATAATCCGAGATGTTCTAGAATGTGGTGGAATGCTCAAGAATAGTCTGAAATTAACCGAAATTGAACTGTTCTAGAAATTTCAACGGGGCGAAACTTCCAACCCATATATCTTTAAAAGCACGCCCTTCAGGTAAGAACGGGAACTTTCTTCATGGAGGGCTACCACACAATATAACTCCCGTTATCGTACCGGGACTCGTCTTTGAGTTTTAGCGGCATGCAAATTGTTTTTTTAATAATATAATTATCGAAACTTCTAGAACTTTCCAGAACCTTCTAGACTCACTGACACTAGACATGGGCAGACTCATTCCCAGGAGTGAATCGATTCATTGTGATTCTCTCAGCCTTTTGAATTGATTCATTTTATTCATTCCTTTAATTCCAAAAAAAAAAAAAAAAACCCTCGCTTATATTTTATGAGGCTACGAAGCCAAAGAGGAGACCAATAATGCTATCTCATTCTCTCGCAGACTACTTTATTTCTTAGTTCTCCTTTAGATGCATGTGTTTGCTCTTTTTAGTGTCGTTATTTTTCGTTTCATCGAGTTTCAAATCACAACGGTGATAAAGAAGTTTTCACTACGCAAAGCACTCTTAGGGTAAATTATGTTGTTCTGAAAAATCGTAGGTACTAAAAACGACGCGCGACGAGGTTGATGAAATATTTCAATGTGTACTTAGATATTATTTTGCCCAAAAGACAAATTTTTGACAAGAAAAATGTGTTTATATTAGGCTATCAATTAAATCTTAAAATTAAACAGTTTTTGTGGTTAACCCTTAAAGTTTTACTAATTTTTATTTATTTATTAATCTTAAAATTGTTTCACTTCACGTGATCTAAACTTCCCACTACCTTTAGCCTCGCAAAATATCCCAATTGGGGATTCCATAGTTTCATTAGCTCCAGACGGGACTTGGGCGGAATTCACATAAAAGCCATACTATTATCGCGCTTTCATAGGTATATCCGGACCGGTCACCTGGAATAAGCTTCACTCAAATATATATATATATATATATTTTAAATGCACCTACCTCAATGGTGAAGTTAATACCACACGCCGAATAAAATCTAATTAAAAGCCCTGGCGACACGCGTCATATAATTTGTTACCAAAATATAAAGGAACAAACCGCTCGATTATCAGTATCACGGTTCGATAGCGACTGATGTATTGTTTACGGCTAGAGTAGACAGAGACAGATACCATAAAAAAATAATAATAATATAGATAAACATCGTTTTGTTTCTACAAGCATTGTATCACAATTTACGCACGTGTGAGGGAGAAAAAACATAGGATTAACTTTCGCTTTTAGATTTTTATTAACGTTCAGGGTCCGAAGTGGGAAGTTTCACCCTAAGATGACGGCTTGGCCGCGCGGGGACTAACGACGAACCGATTCTCGGCGGGCATCAAGAAATGAATTAGGAACTTCTGACTAATAAGTGTCTTTTGTCTTGCTGTGACTTGAATAACTTGCATTCCGCGGACCGGCCGGATCGACTCGACACGTGGGACCCGGGACCCGTGGGACTACGACGTCACAAATGAATAAGAAATAAATGTTTTGATTCCTTGAATAAGTGAAACAGAGATTGGGGTTGCGGATTGAGTTCGCACAGACCGAACAGCTTGTAGGACTATGACCACGGAGGAACGATTCCTCCGTGACTATGACTGGCGGGACAACTGTGAAACAGACGCGACTCTCGGAGCTCAGAATTATTTGGATCTTGGCTGACTCGCTTGTCTGTTGGCGGTTTTGTCATTTGGATTGGGGACGGGGACTCTGGCCTACGGGGTTTTTTGTAGGTATAAGATTTACTGCGCGGGATACTACTCATCACACGTGATAGGCAATTTCGCGGCGCGCATCGCCTGTAGTAGGTGTACCTATCCGCGCAACAAATATCCAGAATAATATTTAATTTAATTCCTACGAAACACTACAATATTTATAGAGTACATTATTATTTTCTTACCTCAATATAACATGAAATATTTAACTGTAAAATAAATTAATCGAAATAAAAATAAATATGGTGCTGTTAAAAAATCGTAAGATGCAAGGCCAAGGGTAAGGAATAAAGATTTAATTCCTTTTGAAAATGAGAATCAGATCGAGTGTGTTACAAGATTGAATTTATTCATTTAATTCAGTCATTCAATTTTGCCCACGTCTAACTGACACTTTCCGCCACTCATTTCTGAAAGCTTCTTGAACTTTCTCCTTCCATAACATCCTAGAGCATAAGGGAACCTTCCAGAACTATCTAGAACCTTCTAGACTCACCGAAACACTCCAAGAACTTTCTAGAGCTTTATCAAACCTTCTAGAACTTTTCGGAATTCTAGACTCACCGACGTACTCCGCCACTCCTTCCAGAACTTTCTACAGCTTTATCGAACCATCTAGAACTCAGGAACTTTGAGTGAGTCACGGCCTATACCGCGACACTAGAATATGACTGTAAATCCTTTTTGTTTTTTGATGACCAATAATTGTGCTTTGAAATTTGATCGTAGGAAGTAGGAAATGAGAGGAAGTCTCTTACCTTTTGACGGCTTCTTATGGCGTTTCAGGATCGATCCTGGGTTCCCAATATCGGCACAACACCAGGTTTTTAAGACACGACAGTTTCGATTTGATAATATGAAATCTTGCGATGATTTGCGATATTTTCGACGAGAGCACTGTGACCAATGTCACTACCAAAATCCAACTGCCCAAGTAGGTATGGTAAACTTGGGCGACAATATTGTTAAATTATTTCCTCATGTAGGTAGGACCATCTTCTTCTTTTCCTAGTAGAGACTTTGAGGAAAGGAGGAAGAGAAAGGAATGCATGATTGAAGAAGGACTTGGGGAATATGGATTTAGTTTTTTTAAAAGACTGTTTCAGAACCAAACATTCCGCCGACCTTGAGGAAATATGATATTTTCTCAACAACTATATGCGAAAGAAAAGCAACGAAAAACGAAAGCAAAATAACTAAGTAACCTAAGACAAAAATAAAATTATAATTAATTAATCGATGGGTAGTTTATACAATTTGACCACGGGCCGCTTAAAAATGCCCTGAGGGGTTCTTACAGTAGCTACACGAACTATTCCATTGGCGCCGGGGAATAATTCAACCACCCTCCCGACAGGCCATCGCATTGGGGTTGCTTGTGAATCATCTATCATGACTAGATCGTCAACTTTCAAATTAGGAGTTGACGTTGCCCACTTGTTTCGTTGTTGAAGAGTATGTACCTAGATATTCTTTCCGCCAACGATTCCAAAAATGTTGGGACATCTGTTTCAATAGTTGCCAACGCGATAAACGATTCATTGGTACATCCACAAAATTTTCTTCAAGAATAGAAACAAGAGGAGCCCCAATTAAAAAATGTGCAGGAGTTAACGGGTCCAATTCGGATGGATCCGACGACAGCGCTCCAATTGGTCGCGAATTTAAAATGGCTTCGATGCGAGTCAGAACAGTAGATAATTCTTCGAAGGTAAGGATTTGATCTCCCACAACCCTCTTCAAATGGTGTTTAGTTGACTTAATACCAGCCTCCGACACTCCATTGAAATGGGGTGCGGAGGGCGGAGAAAAATGCCAAGTAATTGAACGAGCGACAGTTGCGTCAACAAGTTTGTCAGTGTTTTCAGATTCATGTATGAATTTAGAAAGGCCAGTGTGATATCTGTTAGTTCCAATAAAATTGGTGCCACAATCGCTATAGATATTTTGGCATATACTGCGTCTAGAGATGAATCTATCTAATGCTGCCACAAACGCTTCAGTAGAAAGATCTGACACTGATTCAAGATGAACGGCTTTGGTCGATAAACAAACATAAAGACATAAATAGGCCTTATAAGTTTTTGCGCCGCGACGTCTACTCTCGCATACCAAAAAAGGACCTCCATAATCTGTGCCGACATTTAAAAATGGACGACCTTCTCGAAAACGGGAAGCGGGTAAGTTACCCATCAACGGGAAACTACCACGCGGGTTATTTTTAAAACAAGAAATGCGTTTACTCAATCGATGTCAAATTACGTTCCTAGCCGAAATTATCCAATATTTTAATGATATTATGGATTGGAGTGCACGAGGACCTAGATGAAGGTACATGCTATGGTAATAATCAATTATTAAAGTTGTCAAATGACATTGCTTCGGTAAAATAATAGGATGTCGAGCATTTTCTGAAATCTGTGCAAGGCGAATTCGACCACCGACTCTCAATACACCATTTGCATCAATAAATGGAGCGAGTTTTTGAAGCTGCATTGAGCACATACGATGTGAAGAGATATTGTTCATATCTTGTTGAAAATAAATTGCTTGAACAAGCTTAATGCAACATTGCAAGGCTAAATTATATTCTTTTAACGAAAGTGGGGATAACCCATTGAAATTGATAATCGATTTCGAACGTAATCTATTGATAAACCGACGGCACCAACATATAACACGAAGTAATTTCGATAATGATGAAAACTTCAATAAAAACTCTTCGTCACACGTTGACATATTTGTAGATAGAGAAATTAAATTTTTTGACTTATACTCTGGTAACTGGTCCACAGAGATATTTGGAGGCCTAACAAATCACCATTCCTCCAACGGTGTTGATATAAAGTTAGGTCCTTTCCACCATAACGAAGCGTCAGCGATTTCACTGGGAAAAGCTCCTCGCGAACCCAAGTCTGCAGGATTTTCTTGCGATGAAATGTGATACCAATGTTCATAAGGTATATTTTGTATTATTGTTTCAACACGATTTGCTACAAAAGTTTGCAAGAGAAAAGAAGGTGTCTTCAACCATGCCAATACAATAGTTGAATCGGTTAACGCGACAGTCTTTTCTATTTGAAGTCTATCTTTATATACTTCTTGACAATTCAACAAATTTGCTAATAAAACTGCTCCCAACAATTCCAGTCGCGGGATCGATGTTATCTTTATGGGGGCAACACGGGATTTTGCTAATAAAATGTGGCTGGATATTTCTGTGTTGTTAATCACTACCAAATAAACAATTCCACAGTATCCTCTTTCAGAGGCGTCCGCAAACCCAACAAGTATGCATCGACTGGTTGGAGAAGTTGCGACATATCGATCAATTTTTAAATTGGCGAGTGATGGAAGCTCTTTTATATATTTCTTCCATTTCAAATTCATGTCCGAAGGGATTTCTTCGTCCCATCCAATTTGAATTTTCCATAAGTTTTGCATATAGCATTTAGCAATAAAAATAACAGGATTAATAAAACCTAATGGATCATATAGACGTGCAATTGTCGATAAAATTATGCGTTTGGTACAGTGGTCAGTAAAAACATTATGAATTTTATATGTAAATTGATCAAGCGACGGTATCCATTGATACCTAAAATATTAAGGTTTTTCTTGTCAGTATCCGACTCAAAACTTAAGGGTACTTCCCGATAGCTGACAGGAATGTCTTCCAGTATTTCAGGATGGTTACTAGACGATTTTCTCAATTCAAAACAACCTTTTTGAAGTAATGCAATTAATTCCACTATACTATGTCGAGCGCTTTCCAAAGTTTGCGCACCACTGATAATATCATCTACGTAGGTATCTTCGATTAATATACTAGCAGCCTTTGGAAAATTCAATTTTTCATCATTTACTAATTTATGAAGTGAACGAATGGATCGGATGGGGCACTTGACGTGCCATATGTTACTGTTTGTAATTCAAATTCCTTTACAGGATGATCAGATGATTCTCTCCACAAAATATGTTGATAACGGCGAGATTTCTCGTCTACAAGTATTTGCCTATACATTTGACGGATATCAGCTGTAAAAACGATTTTGTGTATTCGAAAATTACACATTAATTCGACAATGTCCCTTTGTAATTTGGGGCCGACCAAAAGTATGTCGTTCAATGACGAACCCGAAGAAGATTTGGTACTGGCATTAAAAACGACCCTTAAACGAGTTGTAGAACTGGTTTCTTTAATTATTCCATGATGGGGTATGAAATAGTTAGCAATAATTGGCGATTGAGGTGGCACTTCCATCATGTGCCCTAATGTTAAGTATTCTCTCATGAACGAAATATATTGAGATTTGAGATCAGAATCTCTATTCAGTCTCCTTTCTAAATGCTTGAGGCGTGACAATGCTATGTCATATGACTTTCCCAATTTTTCCGGGCTTTCCTTAAATGGCAACGAAACGACGTATCTCCCGTCTTGGTTACGGTAGGTACTTTCAGTGTATATTTTTTCACAACGAATTTCATCAGGCTATTGAATTTTCTTCAAAGCTGGAACATTTTCAATTTCCCAAAAACATTTAAGCTTTTCATCAATATTTTCCTCCATTGACGTGAAGAATGAATTTATACAATGATTTGATGGTCCCACATTTCCCATCAAAATCCAACCCAATTTAGTTTCTATAGCTATGGGTTCATTTTCTTTCCCCATCAATTTTGACGCAAAAATATCACTTCCAAGCAGTATGTCAATGGCTGATGGTAAGTAGAATGTTGGATCTCCCAATTTGAGACCTACGATGTGTTCCCAATGATGATCAACGATACGATTTGATGGCATATTCGAACAAATGTTATTTAAAATAAGAAAATCGGTCATAATACCAGATTCCTTCGAATCGACAGGACGAAATTGTGTTCTTATTAATCCGTTAGAATTAATTGTAGGAGTATTTCCAATGCCTATCACGGTAAGTGGTTGTTTCTTAGAACGAGTAAAACCTAATCTTTTCATACAATTTTCCGACATGAAATTTGCCTGACTTGCACTATCGAGCATAACACGAACCTTCTGAAAAACTCCATTTTTATCTAAAACTTCCACATAAGCTGTAGACAAAAGAACCGTTTTGTTGATTTTATTGTAAAATGTTGTCAACACCAAAGGCTCCGACGAGTTTTCTTGCTGGTCTGAATTTTCCACGATTTTTTTTTGGAAAATGTAATAGGGTATGATGTCTTAATTGACATTGTCTGCAAGCGAAACGCGACTGACAATTTTTTGCGTTGTGTTTTCCTTGCGCTAAGCAATTGAGACATAAATTATTTTCCTTTGCGAATAAGTACCTATCGTTTGGAGTAAGGCGTAAGAATTTTTCACACTTGTGCAGTGAGTGTGGCGATTTACAAAGAATACACTTGATTTCAATGTTTGATACAAGCGCATTAATATTATTGCTTGATCGATGTTTTGCATTATATGATTTAGATTGACCTTTATGAGCCTGTAACTGGTTTTCAGGAAAAACTCCAAGTGCCATTTATTTTGCTAAGCACTGTCCATCTAAGTACTTCATTAAGTGATCAAACGTTGGGATATTCTCCGAACTGTGTTGAATTTCAAAATCAATACGCAATTCTTTTGTTAATTTACGTAATACAATATGTAATAAAAGAAAACTCCATTGGCGAACTGGAAAATTCAAAGCTTCTAAAGCAGCAAGATTTTCTTTCAAAATGGAAATAAATTGCCTCAGATTAATTATCCTGAGCTTTTACAGGTTGAATCGACAGAATTAATTCTACGTGTCTATCAGCGATCAAACGTATGTTTTCATACCGTTCCTTTAAAAGATTATATGCTACAAAATAATTTTCTTCAGAAATCGGCAAATGTTTAACGTGTGTTAAGGCTTCACCCGAAAGGCTACTTATTAAATAATGCTTTTTTTGAACAGAATTTAAAGCATTATTAGAATCGATTAAAGAATTAAAGGTGTTTATATAATTTGTCCAATCTGTTGATATTCCAGAGAAAATAATCAATTTTAATTTTGGCAACGAAACATTATTATTCGCGATTGAATGATCCGAATCACTTTTCGAAACTTCCGGAAATAATTGGTTATAATACGACTGAATCTCGTAATACATATTTTGGATTTCAGTATATTTTTCTTGTAAAACTTTAATTTCCGCTTCATCCTTCTTATTTGATTCAATTAAAATATGTGAAGCGACGAAACTTTCCCTAATATCAGATACATCCGAAAAACGTGCTTTGAATATATTTTTGTCAATAAAATTCAACGATGTTATGGCTTTGATGGCAGAAGAACGAACACTTTCCATATCTAACAGCGCTAATTTGTACTTAACAGTGTTAGCCGCCATTATGAATATTTTAAAAACCAAACTAAATAATAAAACACTGTCAAACAAATAACGTCAACTTGTAAACAAAAATATTGATGTCGGCTGTGATAACAGCTGCGATAATAGTCCGCGATCTACTTTACCGACACGAGATAGGCGCTTGTAGGTCACAAACTACCGTGCGGCGGCGATTAATTTGTACGTACAAAGTACCCACTATCTACAAATTCAAATGTTAAACCGCCCAACGACTTATAATACCAATTTTAATTAAAAATGCTAATCAATATTCACGATTTAATGTGTAATTCTGAAACAGCTTTATAAACCGGAAAAGGGTCAACGAATGGAACGATCTAAACTTCAAAACACAATAGTCTAGCTTCAAAATTACGTCTACCAAAAAACGACAAAAAACGAAATTATCCGGCTCGAAGGACCAAAAATGTCACGGCCTATACCGCGACACTAGAATATGACTGTAAATCCTTTTTGTTTTTTGATGAGTAAAGACCAATAATTGTGCTTTGAAATTTGATCGTAGGAAGTAGGAAATGAGAGGAAGTCTCTTACCTTTTGACGGCTTCTTTTGGCGTTTCAGGATCGATCCTGGGTTCCCAATATCGGCACAACACCAGGTTTTTAAGACACGACAGTTTGATTTGACCATATGAAATCTTGCGATGATTTGCGATATTTTCGACGAGAGCACTGTGACCAATGTCACTACCAAAATCCAACTGCCCAAGTAGGTAAGGTAAACTTGGGCGACAATATTGTTCAATTATTTCCTCGTGTAGGTAGGACCATCTTCTTCTTTTCCTAGTAGAGACTTTGAGGAAAGAAGGAAGAGAAAGGAATGCTTGATTGAAGAAGGACTTGGGGAATATGGATTTAGTTTTTTTAAAAGACTGTTTTAGAACCAAACAATAGCTTTATCGAACCTCATGGAACTTTCTAGAACCTTCTAGACCTACCGACATATTCCGTCATGCCTTCCAGAACTTTCTACAGCTTTATTATTACTTTGTAGTCTCACCGACGTACTATGCCACTCCTTCCCGAACTTCCTACAGCTTTATAGAACCTTCTAGAATTTTTGGGGACCTTCTAGACACACCGACACACTCCTCCACTCCTATCAGAACTTTCTACAGCTTTACGGAACCTTCTAGAACTTCTACAGTTTTATCGAACCTTCTAGAACATTCCGAAAACTTCCAAACCCACCGACATATTCCACCATTCCATTCAGAACTTTGTACAGCTTTATCGAACCTTCTAGAATTTTCCGGAACCTTCTAGACTCACCGACTTACTCCGACACTCCTTCCAGAACCTTTTCCAGCTTTATCGAAACTTCTCGAACTTCATACAGCATACATTTGTGGAATCTTCTAGAATTTTCCGGAACCTTCTACACAAACCGACACACTTTCTACAGCCTTTTGAAACCTTCTAGAACTTTCTACAGCTTTAAAAAACCTTCTTGAACTTTCCGGAACCTTCTAGACTCACCGACATACTCCGCCACACCTTTCAGAACTTTCTATAGCTTTATCGAACCTTCTAGACTAACCGACATACTCCGCCACTCCTTCCAGAACTTTGTACAGCCCTATCGAACCTTCTAGAACTTCCTACAGCTTTATCAAACTTTCCGGAACCATCTAGACTCATCGACATACTCCGCCTCTACTTCCTGAATTTCAGCCCTATAGAACCTCCTAGAACTTCCACAGCTTTATGGAACTTTCTCGAATTTTCTGGAACCTTCTAGACATACCAACACACTCCTCCACTCTTTTCAGAACTTTGTATAGCTCTATCGAAACTTCTAGAACTTTCGCAATCTTCTAGACTTAACGTAATTTATTTCTGAAAACTTCTAGAACTTTCTCCATCCACAATTTTCTAAGCATTTGTGAACCATCAGATCCTTCTAGACTCACCGACTTACTCCGCCACTCCTTCCAGAACTTTGCACGGCTTTATCGAACCTTCTAAAACTTCTTACAGCTTTGTGGAATCTTCTATACTTTTCCGGAACCTTCTAGACACACCGACACACTCCTCCACTCCTTTCAGAACTTTCTAGAGCCTTATGAAACTTTCTAGAACTTTCTACAGCTTTATCGAACCTTCTAGAACTTTCCACAATCTTCTATACCCACCGACTTACTCCGCCACTCCTTCCAGAACTTTGTACGTGTTTATCGAACCTTCTAGAATGTCCTACAGCTTTGCGGAATCTTCTAGAATTTTCCGGAACCTTCTAGACACACCGATACACTCCTCCACTCCTTTCAGAACTTTCTACAGCCTTATGGAACCTTCTAGAACTTTGTAAAGCTTTATCGAACGTTCTTACCGACATACTCCGCCACTCCTTCCAGAGCTTTGTACAGCCCTATCGAACCTTCTAGGACTTTGTACAGCTTTATGGAACCTTCTAGAATTTTCCGGAACCTTCTAGACACACCGACACACTCCTCCCATCCTTTCAGAACTTTCTACAGCTTTATCGAACCTTCTTGAACTGAGTCTTATCGAATTTTCTAGAAGTTTCCGGAATCTTCCAAACTCTTCTTGAAGTTTCTAGAGTCTTCTTAGAACTTTCAGCCCTTATATCTTCAAAAGCAAGCCTTTTAGGTAAAAACGAATACCCTTATTCCCTAGGGGGGATAGAGATCTACCATACCATATAACTCTCTTGATCGTACCGGCACTCGTTTCTGAGTTTTTGCGTTCCGCACGTTTTTTTGGACTTTCTTTTATAATATATATTGATTATGATTTGCGACTTATGTTGACTTTCTTATTTATTGAAATAAAAAAATTCACATTATTTTTAGGATACCACAACACTATTACACATGCTGTAGAACTGCCAATAATTATAACGGATAACAATTATTATAAGCAATAATTATCAGCCTGAAACACTCATCAACATTGAAAAATCTTCCGAGAAAAGATACTTGCCGCCAACGGGACTTGAACCCGTGTCCTTCTGATTGCCGGTCAGCTGCTCTTGACCACTGAGCTATGGGGGCTTATCAAATACCCGCCAAATAATTCTATATATACTAGTGTTTCATTCAACAATTACTGCTTTTTAATTATAAAGGGCAGGGTTTTATTCACACCAAAGCATTAATGAATTACTAGCTGGGCCCGTTGCAAAAGCAACTAACGGGTTAAAACACTATGCGATTTGACGTGTGAACGTGGATGAAGCGAGGAGTGTGTGTTATGAGTGAGTAGTGTCGCCCGGTTCACGGCATTCAGAACGGGCCTTTTCTCGCGTAATTTCGTGATGCCAGAGCTCATTATTGTCTTCAGAAACTGTATGTATGTGTATAGGTCTTGAAAAAATTGTATTTGTCTAGGTCTTGGTGGCGGATACGTTTGCCCAACCACTGCGTGGCGGGCTGGATCGAAGGAGACTGATTAAGGGAGGATTTTGACCTCTCCAGCCAGATTCTCCCAACCCTTACAACGGGTACCCGGCATGCGTTGCAAGCCCACTTTAACATCATTTAACTGTAATGGTCCCGGGAAACTACATTATAATGCCAGCGCCTGCACAATATAACATTATATACATAGGATATCCGGTAAAAGTTAGTGAAGTTTTACTTCGGTCGTGTGGTCTGAAGCACACTTTTTTAAAAGTTAATTTTCACGTTCTGTGTTAGTTCTTCTTCGATTGCGATGAAACTTTAGGGATTTGATGTGCGCATCCCATTGATTCTTTTTGTATAAAATAGTGAGCTCTGGCATCATGAAAGTTTGCATTGCTAAACCGTTCATCCGAATGCGAGGAAACTTTGGGGACTTGATATGCGCATCACTTTCGATTCTTTCTGTATAAAATGGTGAGCTCTGGCTTCATGAAATTATGCATTGCTTAACCGTTAATCCGATTGCGATAAAACCTCGGAGATTTGATGTGTTCATCCAGTCGATTCTTTCTGTAAAAAATAGTAAGCTCTGGCATCATGAAATTATGCATTGCTAAACCGTTCATCTGATTGCGATGAAACTTTGGGGATTTGATGTACGAATGCCCGCGACGGTTTTTATATAAAATAGTGAGCTCTGGCATCATGAAATTATGCATTGCTAAACCGTTCATCCGATTGCGACGAAACTTTGGGGGAGCGGTCGACTTCCTGTTCCCTTTGTAGGCGCTCACTCCTCGCTTCATTCGCATTCAGACATCGTTTTTTCTTAATATATTTAATTTGACACACACTCATGCTCGCTTCGTCCGCGTTTACACGTTAAACCGCATAGTGTTTTAACCCGTTAGTTGCCTCTGCAACAGGCAAAACCTAGTAATTATAATAATTTTCGGAGCATATCTTACGATTTTTTCTCTCAGGGGAATTTCATATTATTACCCTTTCGGTGTGGCAAATGTATAGATATTATCGTCAAAAATAACATTTATTTTTTAGAAATTTAAAAACTTAAAGTGTTCCAGAGAAATATGTTATAAAACGGTAGAAATTCAGAATGCCGTGGCTTAAGATAGTTTAACTTGCGACCTTAATTGAAGAATAGTGCAACGGTTTTTTGTTGAGATCTGTGTTAATGTATTTTAAAAGTTTCCGTTTTACAAAATAACAAAAATTATCTTGACGAACTATTGTAATTCCGAACAAAAATAAACCAACACCATTTATTGGTTTGACCTTGGACGTAGTAAAAATTTTGTCTGGCAATTTTTGCCCTCTTTTAACGCATTATTTTTACCCCCTTCGATAGTTTTATTAAACAAATTTTGTTTCACAATATGTTAAGTAGGTGTTCGACTCCACCGATAACAAAGATAACCAGGATATGTTGTACATACCCTCCCACTAAGGTCCGCATACAAAATAATAACGGATAGATATATAAATAATACTTCGACTAAAAAGGTTGATCATTCCTAAAAAACAGCGGAGGGTGAATGTATGTAATTATAATTTATGGAAAAAATATAATTTATTTTATTACTAAAAGCGGGTCGTGCTTTAAAAAAGTTTGAAAACCACCATTAGTAAACTAGTCGAGCTGTCGTGACGTCTCACCAGCAGTGTTGTTATTTGATGACGTCAGAAACTTTGACTGTCAGAAATGAAATTCTTTAACATTATTAC
The DNA here is from genome assembly GCA_929108145.2 of Limnephilus rhombicus. Classification (NCBI taxonomy): domain Eukaryota; kingdom Metazoa; phylum Arthropoda; class Insecta; order Trichoptera; family Limnephilidae; genus Limnephilus; species Limnephilus rhombicus. The sequence continues at coordinate 21,588,206 of OV815271.1, read as the reverse complement.
GTTTATTGAAACGCTGTCTGAAAGACATATATGTAAGGTGTATTTTTTGATGTTGTAGTTAGTTAGATGACTACATTTTCTAAAATAAAGTCCGCGGGGTGTACCTTGTACAACATTCGGAAGTTAGGTATTTGTGTGTTCGAAAAAATTTGTTTCAGTGTAGACCTTGTTGACCGATAAAAGATATAAAGAAAAAAGAAATAAATTATGATGAAATAAAGGATTTGACGACATCTCCTATCTACATCGGCGAAGAATTAAGCCCGTACCATAAAGAAATATTATGGAAAACGAAACAAGTAGCCAGGGAAAAAGATTATCAATACGTTTGGTACAAACAAGGCAAAATTATGATCCGTAAAAAACAAGATGATAAAATTATCTACATAAAGCACCTAGATGATATGGTAAAAATAATTTAGCAAATTATATTTAAAAAAAAACATTACTAAATCCACTTAATAATTTATATTGTGAAAATGAATACCACAATAATTACTTCTGAACCAAAGGCTTTAACAACTTTAAATGATAATGAAACCATAACTACAAACAAACCAGATGAACTGTCAACTCTTAAAAACAATTTTAATATATTAAATAAAAATATACAAAGTATCAACAAAAATTTCGATGAACTTCAAATACTAATTAAGAATCTAAAAATAAATCTAGATATAATTATCCTCACTGAATGCTGGATAAAGGATAAATATTCACCCTTGCAAATTAATAATTACACGTCATATGCAACCAATTTGAATTACACAAAAAATGATGGTGTGATAGCGTACATTAAAGATGACATTAAAACTGAAGTCAATGAAATAAAATTCCCAAATGCAAACTGTTTAAAGATCAAAGTGGGTGATGAAACCACGATATTAGCTCTGTACCGATCACCAGCTACAACTAATATTAATCAGTTTCTTGAAACGCTTTCTAATGAACTCAATCTTCTAAAAAACACAAAAAATGTCTTCCTTATCGGAGATATAAATATTGTCATATTAGAAAATGGTCATCCCAATAGAACTGATTATCTACAAACACTGGCCTCCCATGGACTCCAAAGTATGATAAATAAACCTACGCGTGTAACTAATGACAACAAATCTTGCATCGATCACATGTTCAGTAAGACTATTAAATCAACCAAATCTATCATATTCACCTCTACTATAACCGACCACTATACAACAATTTTATCTATTACAAAAAAGAAAATACAAAGATCGCAGCCCTACCCAATTATCGTGCAAAAGACAGAAACCAAATGGAATGATGTAAAACAACAGTTACTCAATACAAACTGGATAAGCCTACTGGAAAACCTTGATGCAAATAATGCCTGGAGTAAATTCACTGAATATATAACATAAACCATCGTATCAAATACCAAATCAATAGAAAAAAAGATTTCGCATAAAAACCAACATCTTAAGCCATGGATAACTCAAAGCGTTATAAATTGCATTAGAAAAAGAGATGAATTACATAGGAAATCTAAATTAAATCCTTGTGATATTTTTATACAACGATACTACAAAAGGTCAGAAATATTTGCAAAAATGTCAAACGAACTGTCAAAGAAAATTATTATAAGAAGAAAATAGACGAATGTAACAATGACCCGCGCAAATTATGGAAGATCATTAATGAAATTACAAATGCAAAATCATCCCATTACAAGAACATGGAGGAATTAACAATTGAAAATACCCAAATCTCTTTCGCAAAGCATCCGGACAAAATTCTCGAATACGTAAACGAATTTTTTACTAATATAGGGTCACAATTAGCAAAGAAAATCAGACAACCAATAACTAGCATTTTACCAGAAGAAAAGGAAAATATGAACCAGATAGATAAATTAAAGTTAACTGATGTAACCAATACTGAAATCAGAAATGCAATTGTATTCCTTAATATTAATAAATCATCGGGAAATGACATAATCTCAAATAAAACAATAAAACAACTAGAAAATGAACTGACCTTCCCATTGACATACTTGGTCAATCTGTCTATATCTACAAATGTATTCCCTTCATGCCTTAAAAAAGCTACAGTTATACCCATACATAAAAGTGGTAACAAAAAGGATATATATAACTACCGACCCATAAGTCTCTTAAGCTCTTTTTCAAAAATCTTGGAAACTGTAATGAAAAAGCAAATTGTTCAATTTCTTGAACAAAACAAATTACTATCACCATCCCAATATGGTTTTAGAGAAAATCTGAGCACCAATGATGCCATAGAAAATCTAACAAGCATGGCCATAAAAAACATAGATGATGGGAAAAAATGTTTAGCTTTATTCATAGATCTTCAAAAAGCTTTTGACACAATAGACCATAAAATATTACTAACTAAACTAAAAAAAATAGGAATGGCCGAATCAACAATTAACTTATTGGAGTCATATATAACAGGGCGAGAACAACAAGTACAAATTGGCAAACAAAAGAGCAAACTTCTTTCTTTAAACTATGGCGTTCCTCAAGGAAGTGTACTGGGACCGATTCTGTTCATTATCTACATCAACGATTTAACTAACCTTACCATTAAAGGAAACATAATCAGTTTTGCTGATGATACTGTTATATTATTTCAAGAAGAAAATTGGACTGATACATTTAATGAGGCTGAAAAAGGGCTTAGTGCACTTCAAAATTGGCTTAAAATCAACTCGCTTACAACCTTAATATAAGCAAAACAAAATATATAACATTTTCAATGAACTCAAGGGGCCAACCAATAAAATCACTAGAACTAAAATTACATGAATGCCATAAAAATTACATGAAAAACAAATAATCACTTAAATATTTCAAAAGTGGGATCGATTTAATAAATTATCGAAATAAACAATGTGTGTCTACACTTTTCAGAAGATCCTTCACACCGTTGCCTCCCATACCCAAATTATTAGTATTTGACGGTGCTTTGTTTTTTCCAGTATACACGGTGTCCGGAAACTCGTAGTACAAGCGGAAAACTGGTGAATCTACATCACATAGAGAACCCAAATAAACATAAAGATTTTCAATTTAAGCATTTTTAAATTTAAAATTAAGAAAAAAAAATTATTTTAAAAAAATTCGGCTTTTTAGGGTTAAAATTTTTGAAAAGCGGAAATGTCATGATGACAGATGTTATTCTAAAATTATTTATAAGTTGCTAAATCTCTTTTCGTGTCCATAGTTTATTTATTTTCATCTTAATAATTTATTCTCCCACCTCTTCTAGGCATTACAATATGGTTAATTAGCGTACCTGTTTATTTTGTTGTGTGGCAGCTCTGCATCTGGTTGCAATGTTTTCAAATCCAAAAACACATCACAAACATTTATCACCAATTGTTCAACTTTATCACAACTATCATCAACGACATTGGAGGGTACCCACCGCTTTCCGCCCTGGTATAAATAACAGATTACTCACTAACTAATAATTCAATTAATTTCATTCGTGAATCACACAAAGAAAATAACTTACGAGTCACAAAAACACCTTGTTTTAAAGTTAATTAGTGTAATTAATAACGCACTATTATTTACGTTTCAAATAATAAAAAAACACAAGAAACACACATTTGATTTTGAACCGAATTAGTTTAATTTAATTAGTTAGTTAAATCAATTAAAAGAACATCCCACGTCAAAGCGTAAATACAAACTAATTGGGCGGGCCAGAACACGGAACTGTTTGCATACAACTCGAGTGAACTAGCGCTGTTTCGTTTTTTAAAACGGTGCTAAAATGAGACGCATGCGGGGACTCTGCGGCACATTCCTTGTATTTTTGAATGAATTCGACGCGAAATATTAAAACATCCGGTCAGTACAATAAAATGATCGCTGAACACGAATATTATTTAATTTCTAATTAAATAATATTAATGAGTTAAATTAGTTCATTATTGCGGACATCAAACAAAAAGAGATATACGAGTACCTACTAATTTTCGGAAAGCTATTTTACCACTTGAACATTACGCGGCGACGCACATTTCGATCGCCGATATTTGTTGGGAACTTCTAAAGGTTAATCCGGTTATCATCGTATCATATCATTACGATATCATAATATGTAATATGTGACGGATGTATGAATTCATTCCTCCCATGGCGGTGGAATATGATAAATGTATTTATAAGAAGAAGCTGTAGCACATTTAACAGATTATGCCCAAATATCGATGTGTTTAATGATCATCAACGATGTGGCTGGCTACTTTGTTTTTTAATTGAGCGTAACCATTTGATTGTTCTACAATTAAGTTAATAAGATCATCATTAGAAAATATGTAGTTCAAAGAACTCGGTACAAGATTTACCCACAAATTTTCTTTTCACATCATCGATGTTTATTCTCAACGTTGTTTGGCACTCGCAAATAACTAGGTTTCGATTTCTTCCAACGCATTTCCCTTGGCATTGATGACGAATATGTTTATGGTTGGGATTGGGATGGAGTTATTGAAGGTTCACTCATCAGCCTCTTGGAGTGGACTTCCAAAGTTCTCGCCGTATCTCCGAACGTATGGCTAAATGCACCGTCTTCATGTAAATCATTGTCATCAAAATCCTCATCAGTAACTTCGGCGACTTCAGGTGGTAAAACGACCACATCTGGAATATCTTCTTCGCCGTCTTCATCGTTGACATTCCAAATCTCTGCGATAAAGTCAGCAGCCCCTTGTGTGGTAAAAAGTAGAGATGAAACGGATAGTTGTTTGGCCGGATACCGGATATCCGGTGAGCTGCAAGGCCGGATATTCATTGAAAAAAAAATCGCCTATTTGGCAATATTTCGACTTAACAGTGAAAATAATAAGTTTGCTGTTTGTTTGTTGTGCCGGCTTCAAATTTCTCGTGGTGGTGAAGGGAAAAAGGCAGATACGTGAGTGTTAGGTTATTTTATTTTTGTTACAGTTAAATTAATCAATTATTATTATTTGAATAAAATATGAATTAATATGGCTTTTTCGACTTTAAATAAAAGCTGTCATAATTATAAGCCATTTTATTGATATTTACCTCACAAAGATTAATGTATTTCATTTTATTATAGGAAATTGTCTTTGAATATCCGGTATCCGGCCGGATATAGAGTTATTATCCGGTATCCGGCCGGATAGTAAATTTAGGCCGGAAACCGGATAGTTACCGGATATCCGTTTCATCTCTAGTAAAAAGCCCTTCGGATTCATCCTATTCAGAAGAAAAAGCACAGTATTAGCGATCGATGCCGGTAATAGAGAACTCCAGTCCAATTTTTTTATTTTTTTTTATACATAATGACCTTCTAACTTAAATAACTGCATTTTTATTTTTATTTTTAGAGTTAGTTTTAATAGTTAAAATAATTGTCAAAGTTTTAATTTTGCAAGACCCCCCGAAAACCACCGGAAATAAGGTAAATCGCGTGACGTCATCACTCCTGAAAAATTAGTATAGGATTGGGAAATCAGCTGATCAACTACTGCCATTTTGAAATTCCGTTGTTCGAAGTATTCTCCCTAGAAGAAGCATTACTATTCTTTTTGTGCAGTAGTTTTTGAATATTTTAAATAATTGAGATAAACTAATAAAGGTACCTCTATTTTTGATACTGAATTATTAAGGCTTAAATATTGTTTCAATTAACACAACAACTAAATCTCTATAAACAGTATGAAATAAAGAATAACATGAAATGTTGTTAATACTGATGGCTTGTGCTATACCTACATTTCAATTGATTTCAATACAATGTGATACAATGACTGGTGAAGCGTGACGTCAGCGCTAACCATTCAATCGTACCAACTTTACAGTGTATTTTAACGAGACGTTAAAAAATGCACTTTTTAATATTTTTTTAAGAACTCTACGTTTAATATTATGAAATAAAACTTATATATTCAGAATCAGCGTTTATTGGTCTACACGAACATATTTTTTTAAAGCGATAATATTTTTCACTGGAGTTCCTTATTATGAATAAAATAATGCCAAGGTTTCTACCCCCGTATTTCGCTGACGGTGCGTTAATGCACCACTTAAATAAACTATGTAAAATGAGTACCTTTGAAATTTTTGTATTTTTTAAGGTGTTCATATTATTAAATACGAGCCAATTCTGTATTAAAAAATGCTAGAATATATAGTCTGTCAAATAAGAGTAGAAAATATAAAAACTGGAACTACTAAATTTGTAGACTGGCAACACCAATTTAACTGTCAAATATTTTTTTGAAGTGCAATGACACTGAATGTATAGAACACAGTAAACCACATTTTAAAAAACATTTTTTCTTCATGACATAAATTTGATTAAAAGGTGATTTATGAAGCAATTTGCTTTAATTTAATTTAACAATGGATAGAAAGGAAGAATCACTAATGGTGAGTTTAGTTACACTACTTTTAGATCTGAATGAGTTAAATATGTTCAGATCTAAAATTAGAGACATGATCTAAAGCCCAGGCAACGCTAGGTACTTTATCTAGTATTAAATAAATGTGAACAATTTCTAAACTGTGCTTTATATTTTATTACATTATAGTTATGTTAAAACAAAATTGCAAAGGTATAATAATAATATACCTATATGCAATTCTAATTTTGAGATCGGCGGGTATCTATACTGCAATGAAAAAATATTTTTTCCACTATTATGCCTTTTTATTTTTTTATAAAAATGTAGGTTACACAGCTTTACTTTAACACCATGAGTTATGTGTTTAGTATTGCCATTTGATCAACAGTGGCGCCCTCATATATTTTCTACTCTTATTTGACAAACTGTATTAAGAATTTTAGTCGTATGTTAAATATAATAATTATTTAAAAATCACTTACCTGAGAGTGGTATTTTGTCCAACTTTGGGGGCGTCTACAATGCAACTGAAGCGAATATATTTCTACCTGTTTAGTTCTAACAGTAAAGTCAAACCTTTTCTATTAGTACCTGAAAGAATAACGGTGAATCCTTATCAAGTTATCAAAATATGACCAAGCAACCAAGATGGTGCCTTTTTTAACCGTCAGTGAAATATGGGTTAACAGCACCGGGCCAGCGTACCAGGACAGCTGTTGTGGATCTCCAATGCATGAATAAACATTCATACTTACCCCAAACAACACCGAACAAAAGGCACCAGTCTCCTATAAACAAACAGACTGTCGCCCTTCGCCATCAACATTACCGTACACAGTGACATATAGCAGGCGAAGCACTATTCTCAGACTCGTAGCCTGCTCTTTAGGCAGGCAGACAACCTAAAAATTAGAAGCCGAGGGTACACACCAAATGAAATGCATGCTTATAAAAATGTTTTTATTTAAAAAAAATCTTAATAATAAAAATTATAATTGAAAATCGTACTTAAAAAATCTTAAGCAAATTATGTTGTGTGGTGCAATTGTCCTTTCCAGGACATTGCAGCCAAATGCCACAGAACCAGTCCATGGACTGTGAATAAATTGACATATTTTATAATGCAAATGTAACAGACATGGAAGGAAATGTGATATCATCTGGAAGATAAACCATGTCCAAGATGTCATAATATTGGCACCCATTGCCTTAGGTTATGTTACACAACTTCCATAACATTAATATAATATGCAAAAGGTGTGGACCTGGCCTAGATTATATTCCTTGATCTGCTAGCCAAGAAATGTTTTATTTATCTTTTTATCTTTCCATCTTTCCATCTTTCCCCCTCTCCCCCCTTAGCTTTGGATGTATTCAGTTATGTAGCTACCTTCTGTAGTGTGAACATAATATAAACCACAATGTACACGCCCACAACCTAAAGTTACACAAGAGGAACATAATACGTAAATATAAGTAGGTGTGTACAATATACATTATAATGTTTACGCTACACACGGAAGGCGACTTAAAACATGCAAGACTGAGGGGGGAGTCAGGAGTGTGGCAGGAGAGAAAAAGATTAATTACAGTTAGCAGATCAAGGAATATAATCTAGTCCACGCCCACACATATTATATTACTTCTTTATGATGAGTTATATGAACATATTATATATGGCGTGTGTAACTCTTAATATAAAAATAGATTCGATCATTGTAGCCGGTTGAGCCTGAAATGGATTCCGGGCATTGGATACATGAACATGAATGACAAGTAGGAAACTACTGCACGGCACACAACAAGTATGGCACATAACAACCTACTCGAGTATAAAAATCAGAATAAGAGGCCTCCTATCACAGGGCACCTAACTAAAAAATTTATCTTACATTCAATTGGTCAACAAAGAGGAAAAAATATTAACAGCACTACTAACATTACTACAAAATGTTTCTTCGGCAAGTCAACAAAATACTAAATTTAAAAAAAAAAAATGAGAAACAAAACTAATATAATAAATTGAGCAACAACTCGGGCCCCATTTTGCTGACCTTTTAAAATTAAAATAGGACTTGCACCATAGAATAAAGAAGAAAACTAGAAGTGCCCCTACCGTAAATTTTTTTATGGAAACAAACATTCCATTTAGCCCAACCTCTGTCTCACTTACACTCACCTGACATTGTAGATCTCAGTGCAATTTGAATTTCAACAGTTTTATATTTGAAATTTTTGCCCGATTAGGCAAATATTTGCCCACAAGGCATTTTTCTTGAGTTCTTCTTTATTTTATGACTTACACCTTATAGTGCTAGTACAAAAGGAGTTTAACGCAATATTTGGTTTCTTTTCACCCAAAATCTTAATATAAGAATTTAAGAATACTTCACATTTGCAGGCAACTATAATGGAGGCAGTCAATGATAAGAAAACTATGCTTTAAAGTAAAGAAATATGTACTTAATTAAGCTTGTGTGTAACCAGGTAACTGAATTTAAATCCTTCAAATGGTAATGAAATGATTCATTGGTTTTTAAAAGCATTTCCATTCAATATTACACATGTTTATGAACCTTACTACTGGCTTGGCTATTTCCTTTCTTAAAAAATATACATTTGACCACCTCAATTATTATATTTATTAAAAGAAACCAAAACTATGACAAACCATTAAGTACTTCTTATCAAAACCTGCGTAATCAATGGAGGCTTCTCCGTATTACATTCATGTAAAACTCAAACACCTATTAATAAAAATAATTAAACCTATGTATAGTAATAAAATTTTGAAAAATGCAACGGTAACTACAAAATATTTCCAATCTCTTTCGACAAGGCTTTTGGACTTGGTATTATGTTTAGCACCAAGGAACATCCAACATCCACTTCCAAAGGAAGCCCCTCTCTCAGACCCGAAACAATCTTTCTAATACATAATAAAGTCAACCTTTTCAAACCAGTCAAGGTAAAAAAAAAAGTAGGTATCCAAATTTGTACTTAAAAAAACTTATATGATATGGGAGGAAGAGTTATACAATTTTATGTTCAGATTGTATAAAAATATATTTGAAATATTTAATAAAATGAAATGTCAATGGTGGTGTTGGTGGTAGGTTGCTTTACAAGAAATAAAGCAGGGTTTCCAGACCGGGGTTAGGAGACAGATGCAGATGCTGGCCCGTCATGAAGGCGAGCTTGTGGGCGTACTGGCAGGCAGCGGGCACTCGCACCTGACCAGAGAAGTTGTAGTAAGTGTGGCAGAACTTGTAGGTGAGCCTCTGCATCTGGTCGGGGTTCAGTCCCAGGTTGTCGAAGATCACATTGTACGAGGTGGGGGACACTGTGCCGTCCCTCACGGCCTGCGACACCAGGAAGAAATCATACCTGGAAACATGACATATCTGGGTCAAAATCATACCAACACATGGAAACTCTGTGTGACAGTCTTGAGGATATTCCTTTATACCAGGACTGACCGACCCGCGCCCTGCGATATTAAACATCCTATAATTACATGAAAAAATGCATACAGATTCAGCTGGTTTATCTTTATAATAATGTCCGCCAAAAAGTCGCAGTCCACTTGCAATGACGACACAATGTACTACAATACTATATTTAAAAAAAGTCCAGTTCAAAGAGGCATATGCTGACTCACAGTGGAGAAAACCACTCTCTTAATCCAACTGTAACTATTCATGTTCACAGAAGTACAATTTAAATAATCAAGTCGACTCACACTTGAGAAAAACCACTCTCCTATCTGTAATTTGCGATTTGTGAGTAACAGAATATAAAAAGTCATTCATGACTATAGTCATGAACAAAAAATCAGTAAACCACCTTTGCAGCCCTTTGAAAATTTTAGGTAGTCAATGTGGCCCGTGGTACAATTTAGATTGGTCAGACCTGCTCTGTGGTAAAGAAACGTAATGGAAACATAATATATATCGTGGGGTAAATGCGAAAGTTGCGAATGCACAAAAACATTAACAGAGATACTGACATTTGAAGTTTAAAATTGGTATCATAAATCCATTTATATTATTATTACTAAACCGGCTTAAATAAATCTGTTGTTTATACATAATAATGTGTAATAAAAATAAATGGCAGGGTATGTGCTCCGTTTAAAATGAAATATTTTGGTATAATTAACTCAAAACTGGCAATGGAGCAATGATGTTACGTATGATAAAGTAAGTTACCTCTCCGGGGAAGTGACGACGTCATCGATGACAGTTCCAGGTTTGGGGTTGGAAGTTGTATTTGCTACTATGAAGCGTGTGTTTAATCGCTTGCTAACAATAACAAATCCCAACTTGAAGTTGGGTCCATTGTACACCTCTGCCAGGGATTTTTTAATGATTTCCACCTGAAACGACGATAAAAGTAAATAAAAGATATTCTCGTACATTTCAATAACAATATTCCTTATTGAATAATGTTGTACCAAATGTCTTACCTCATGGGTGTATACATAGGGAATCTGTCCCTCACCAACTCCGTCTCTGTAGATTATAACATGAGTCGGGAGTACTCCGTTCATGCTCTTGTATTTATGAAGGGCTTTCTTTATGTTAAGCCCAAATTCATTGGACAGCTCTTCCCCGTTGGTGTGAGGGGTGACGGAGCTGAAATAGCGGGACATGGCCTTGTCCAGGGAGGCCACCATAGAGCCGTAGCTCTTGCTCTTGTTGGAAGCATCGTGGCAGACATCATAGCCCACCACCATGATGTTGGAAAGCGGCATTCCCACGGACCAAGGGGCTCCGCCCACCTTGCAGTTGATTTGGATGGCCACCTTGGTAGCTATGGACATGGCACTCTTGTTTGAGATGCAACGCCCTGTGACCACCTGTGTGGGAACAGCTCGGTCCACATAACATTTCTTCTTAATGGCGGCGTAGCGATCGCTGCGGTCATTTGTGACGGCGCACAGAATGATGTTAGGGTTCATCTGTGAAATAACCTGTTCCAGTCTTTCCATATAGACTTGAATCTGGTCAGTAGGAATCTCGCAATAGGTCGGGGGAGGCAGCATGAAGCCCATAGCTGCGCCATTCTTCATGATCATCTGCACGAAACCTTCCACATCTCTGCGCATGCGCTGCGGGACCACAACGGCCCAGCGTGCCACGGGGGCACACTGCAGCATGCGCTTGGTGCGGAGCTCGCGGGTCCAGCCGTCATTAGTGTCACCCGAGCGGTACTTCACCTCTCCGTTGGATCCCTGAATGATAAACTCCTGGTCCAAGGTCCTAGCCTGAATTTCCACCAGTTTCTTATCTACCGACATGTTCCACTCTCGTAGATCTTGAACAGCCTTAGGGGTGCTGTTTAGACGCTGGTTGAATTGGAGTAGTTTCTCCATCCTCTCCTTGGGAGGCACCCTCGTGTGGTTAGCCATCTCCTTCATGAGGCGGAAGTTGGAGCGCATGTCGGGGGTGAGCCCCGTCATGCGGCACAGCTCAGGCACCAGGTAGATGAACTCTGCCATGCCGGCGCGAATGTCACGGGCTTTGGCCTTGGAAACCAACAACGGCTGGTTCATATCTCTGATGGTAACGTCGTATTTCTGCAAAAAAAACATTCATTTAGAGCCGTGGTCGTCAAAGTGCGGCCCGCGGCCGATATCTGTGCGGCCCGCACAAATATTTGCCGCTTTCTTTTTATATACATTTAAAAAATATATCTTTCTTTACTTTTTCATGTACTTCATGGGACTGCACTAAGCCCACCAGAATTGACACTTATTATTATTATAGCAACAATTTTAGTAGACAATGATTACCAAAACTGATTTTGCTTACGAAGTTAACTAAATATAAGTATCTACGCGGGGTGGGAATACGGATATAAGAAGAGCAAATGAGCGGGTAGCGTGAAGGGAAGTCCCTGCAACCCCGCCGCGCCGCCCGCTCGCTGCTCCCGCGCCCCGCCTCCGCTCTATTCGGCTGGCCACGCGTTTCATTCATGCATAACGCATTAACGCACAGTGCCGTAATCTTGTGTCCTTGTTACGTAGTAAAATACTCGCGAAGTTTTCTTTAATATAATGGCGGGTGTATCATCAAAAAGTGCTATTAAAGGAAGATATGTGATGAGAATAGATGTTTTCAAGAAAAATGGGAAGAAGAATTTTGTTTCATAAGTGGACATAAGGAAGGTACTGCTTTTTGTTTAATATGCCGCGAAACAGTGGTGGGAATTAAACGATACAATTTATTTCGCCACTACACAAGTTAACATAATGCATTTACAGAAACCTTTCCATTGGGGTCGAATGAGAGGAAGAATAAAGTTTCTCATTTGAAGTTGTCAATTCGTCGTCAACAAAATATTATGACAACAGCAGTCGGTCAAAATGAGGCTGTTACAAAAGCATCTTTCCAAGTTTGTAATATTCTTGCGAAAAGGATGAAACCCTTCCTTCACTGATGCTGAATTAATAAAGGAGTGTATATTAACTGTTTCTCAGACTCTGTTCCAAAATTTCTCAATTAATAACCAAATAATGGCAGAAGTAAAAAGCTTACGCTTTCTGAATCAACCTGTCGCCGTCGCGTTGAAGATATTTCAAAACACATGTTTGAGGCAATAATTGACAAATTGAAAAACTGCAAATACTTCAGTCTTGCTTGTGATTCCAGTACGGATATAACTTGTCTCAGTGCTCATTGTTTGTGCGGTACTGCACAATGGACGGGATCATAGAAGAAGACTTCTTAGCCGTCATAACCATGAAGGGTCACGAGAGGTTGTGATTTTATGATTGCTCTGAAAGAATTTGTGGAAAAACACGGTATTCCTGTAAATAAGTTGATGCACTGATGGTTGTCCGTCAATGGTGGGTGCAAACAATGGTTTGATTGCCTTAACCTGTCAAAGGCCCGCAAATTCCAGGAAAAATACGGAAATTTCGTAACAAAACACGATTTTGAATTTTGAATTAAATGTTTTCTTGATTAATTTTGCTATATGTTTGCTTTGTGTCGATATGAAATTCGGTCATGTTTAACTGTACCATACTTCGACTAAGAACCACCTACATTATCTTCATTTTCTTTAACGCATATATTATTGGCAACTATCTTTATGTATGATTGCAAGATTCAAACCCGAACTAAATGCTCTCTAGATAGTGTCTGGAAAAAATCCTTATCCATTTTATTTTAATATGCATTATTTATCGACTTTTCTGCAAGTCTGGTCCTGGGGTTCGAGTCCCAGAGGTGTCAATATGTTTTTCTGATTTTTCTGTTTCCAGATTTTCGATTGAGTTTCGCTTATATTATCTTCATTTATTTAAATATTACAATTTGAGGTTTTACTCATAAAGTTAAAAATTAAAAATTAATAATAAATTTCATTCGCGAACTTGAACATTGAACTTAACCTCTGACAGGCCGGAGACGCGCCGGCGCGCGCGTCATATGCGCATGCGCGAGAAAATAATTCAAATATTTGAATAATACTTCCGACAAAAAACTTTTGGTCTACGATTTTGGCCCTTCTATGTACACAATTTGTATGAAGAACAGTGTCAGAATCGCTTGCGCTGTCATTACTCTCGGAGACGCTACAAGTTTCATTCACCTTGTCACCCTGGAATATTTTTAAAACGATTTCTTCTATGACAATCGGCTGTCAGAATTTGCCGCGAATTTAACGGTCGCAATTAATGGGTGTATCGCGAATAAAACGATCATAAAACCTATTAATTTACGTAATAAATGCAAGTAATGTGGTTTTCGTAGATAGTTTATTGTGATGTGAACGTGTTTCAGTTAATAAAATATACAATAGCTCAAAATTTATCAACAAAACATTCAATTCAAAATTCAAAGTGGTGGTTTTTTAGTGTTTTTTTGCGAAGTTCCGCGAATTTCCGCTAAATGTCATGGCCTGTGACCGGTTAATCATCGAAAATTTAAAGAACTACTTGAAGAATTGCAAGCTGATTATGGCGATGTTGTCCTACATACTGCCGTCAGATGGTTAAGCAAAGGAAAAGTTCTAGAACGGTTCTTCCATTTAAAAACAGAGATAATTCTATTCCTACAACAAAGTGGTAAAGAATATCCCCAACACCATAACGATGAATGGTGGGCACTGACGGCTTTTTTGGCCGATATTACTGTGAAATTCGACAATCTAAATTTAGAGTTGCAAGGACCTAATAAGATAATCGGACAAATGACTAATAAAATATTCGCATTTGAAGCCAAACTGCAATTATATATATATGAGCTCGAAGCAAGAGACTTTTCCAATTTTCCAACTGTTGCTGTTCTTCAATCCGACATGACTATTACCGATAGTAGCTCTCAAGATATGGTATCCTATTTGAAGGAAAATTTAGAAGAAATTAAAAAAAAATTTAATGATGTCAGAACTATTAACCCGTCAAAGGCCGGAGCCCCGAAACTGGGGTCGTCATATGCGCATGCGCGAGAAAATAATTCAAATATTTGAATAATATTGTCGATGAAAAACTTTTGGTCTGCGATTTTGACCCTTATACGTACAGAATTTGTATGAAGAACAGTGTCAAAATCGCTTGCGCCATCATTACTCTAGGTGGTGTTGAAAGTTTCATTCACCTTGTCACCCTGGAATATTTTTAAAACGATTTTTTCCATGACAATGCGCTGTCATAATTTGCAGCGAATTTAACGGTCGCAATAAATGCGTGTATCGCGAATAAAACGTCGTAAAACCTATTAATTTACATAATAAATGCAAGAAATGTGGTTTTAGTAGATAGTTTATTGTGTTGTGAACGTGTTTCAGTCAATAAAATATACAATAGCTCAAAATTTATTAACAAAACATTCAATTCAAAATTCAAAGTGGTGGTTTTTTAGTGTTTTTTTTTGTGAAGTTCCGCGAATTTCCGCAAAATGGCGCGGCATTTGACCGGTTAAGAACTGTTTTGTTCTTGTGGAAAACCCTTGGCACTATGAAAACGAGGACATGAAATTATTCTTCTAGTTGGGTTTTCCGAAAACAAATTTGATGAACGAAATCATTGAATTAAAATTCGATACAGTACTAAAAGCTTATTTCATTGAATGCCGTGAAAAGCAGGAGTACGTTGAATTCTGGAGAAATGTGCCTAGCAACCTTAAATGTTTACAAGACTGCGCACAATTTATTTTGACGATTTTTCCTTCGACATATCTCTGTGAAGCTTCATTTTCAAAAATGAGCTTTTCTAAAAACAAAAACCGCAATCGCCTTTCCTCTCACCTGGAAGACGCGATGAGGATTGCATGCAGTCCCTTACGCTGGGATATCATTGGTTTAAATTATCAATCCTTTCATTTGAGAAAAACTACAAAAGTAAACATTTATCGGTAAAAAATAGAGTTTGATAACAGTAACATATAAAATATTTTTGCAAGTCAATTTAACTAAAAATAAGTGGAGATACAATTTATTAAGGTGATGTTACTCAAAAGAATTCATTATCTACTCTTGCCAAGAATTCATTATTTGCACCCGTACATATGCAATATGAATATAATAAATAGTTTTGTCCATAAACAAACTGAAACCTTTCAAGAAAGGCTGATGAATACTTATAAAGTTCAACTCATCCCTTTCTTTACAGCGACAGCAGTAACAGTTTTAATGAACAACATAATGTAGCTCAATTGTTGTCAATTTAAATATATTTGTGAAAAATGCTGCACTCACCTTCTTATAATAGTTGATGTACGAAACATCTTCCCCTTTGCAGGGGAAAGTAGCAGCTGGGTTTAAATTCCACTGGATATCATCAATAGTGTAAGTCTTGTTGTTATAGTCCGTTAAGACTACGGCTCCCACCACCTCAGATTCAAAGTCCGTCCGGTAAGAAGACTTGGAGTTATGACGACGCAGGACATCGAGCACAGAGTCCAGGCGAATCACTTTGTGCGCTATTTCAGCCACCATCAGGATATTATTCTCGTATTGATTAATGGTGGTTTTATATCCAGGCCAAATTTGGAGTTTAAACTCACGGATTTCAATCTGGAAACAATACAAGTAAGGTTCAGTTATGTCTTAGATATGAATGTCCCAGTTTAAGAGTACTAAAGCAGTGGAGTCCTTTTGATTTTATTAGGAGGAAACAACAGTTTGGAGGGAAAGTACATTGAGATTTTAAGGAAAATAGATTGACCCGATTGACAGCGAAACCCTCTTAACCTGTTATTTGTCGGAGACACGCGGATGCGCGCGTATTGTGCGCATGAGCGCGAAAAAAATTCAAAAATAATTTGAATAAAATAGGTTTGTCTGCGATTTTGTCCCAGAATTTGTATGAAGGACAAGGTCAGAAAGAATAGCTTGCGCCAACATTTACCCATGAGACAGGCAAAAATTTCATTCACCTGGCAACCCCAGAATATTTTTAAATGATTTTATCTGTGGCATCGAAATGTCAAATTTGCTGCAATTCTTTTTGTCAAAATCCGATGCGTGTTACTTAACAAAAACATTGTAAAACCTATCAATTTACATAATTAAGATGATAGACTTCGCTTTTCGGCCCATACAAAAAGGACGCCCGGGAAAAAACACTTTTCTACATCGAAAATTGCACAAATGTTGTATCAATATTTTTTATTTGAATTGCCTTCTAGAAGGTAAAAGCTACGTCGGTATGTTTTTTAATTTTAGATGCGTTTCGTATTAACATAAAACATTCACTGTCAAACTTGCATAATTTATCGGAAAATTCTAACTCAATTCCCATAAAGAATTTTAAAATTATAAAAACATACCGACATAGCTTCTTCATTCCAGAACATAATTGTTTTTTAAAATTTCAATTTCGTGAAAGTTTCAGTGTAGAAAAATGTTTTCTTCCTAAACCCTTCTCCGAGCAATTTCTGTAGGTAAATCAGATAGGTATACCCTAGTGAGACAGGCATACAAATAAAACCATTGTAAATATATTTTATTATAGATAAATAAATAAAAAGTTTACAGCAGTTGTCCCGTTCACACGTTTTACGGGTCGAGGCTAGGAGTGCATGGTCGGGGGGAGAGTCATCGTTTTGATAATAGTGATGTTAAGACTACATAGTTTACGCAACAATAGTGATGGGGTTGATATTTTTTAATTCATGAGTTCTGTTTAGTTTCACAATAATTTATTTTAGAGATTACGGTCTAACACATTTATGACAATACGTAATATAATATTTTTTCACATCACTACAATTTTTGCATATTATTTAATTCATTTACATTAACATGAAGGTGCTTTATAAACATGTATGTGTTAGGATTGGAAAAATGAAAGTTTAGATTTAAAAAGGATTATTGTATGACAAAAGCAAACACTCCATAATATAATTGAACTATAAGACATTACCTTGGCCTTGGGATCATAGAAATCCCTGCCAATGAGTTCCAGCTCCAAGTTGTCGTAACAACGCCTCATCAAGATGTTGAACACCTGGATGTAGTGGTGGTCTCCAGGCGCCACGTCTCCCACAAGCTAAACAATAATAATAAAACATTGAAAACATATATATAAACAAGCCAATGTAATAAGGAAATTGAAGCAGTGTTGCAATTCTAAATTTATTTAAATTACTACCTATAAATCTTTGATTTATTAAGAAGTTATGTTTATTAATTATTGTTCTCATTGCATGTAATAAGGAAATTAAAGCTGTGTTGAAATTCTAAATTTATTTAAATTACTACCTATAAATCTTTGATTTATTAAGAAGTTATGTTTATTAATTATTGTTCTCATTGCATCGTGTGTGGGGAAAGAAATTTGCTCTGTCGACATATTTAACTATAAGAACATTGCTTTCTTTAAAAAGCGTATACACACGCAGACATGCAATAATCCTTAACTTGAATCAGTTTGTTATTAATTTGTTGTTATTATGTTTATAAGATTATTATAACCATTATCTACTTATGTCCTGTATATAAAAAATATATATTGTTATCTATATGTGTAACAGCCAATGGGCGTTCATAAATAAATAATTTTCAGACAGCCTCTGTAAATTCTATAACTCAAGGAAAAGGGACTTGTAAATATAGTACAAATATAAATACACATTCAAAGACAAAAGAGCAGTCTAGCAAAAAGATGTCTGGTGGAAGTAAATAACTTAAATAGCCCTTTTGTTAATTTGTAATCACCACGCCACTGTAATTTAAAAATCAACTCTAAATATAGTGGTATTGGCTTACTTTGAGTACCAGCTTCATGGTTTCGCTGTCTTCTTGCCGAGAAGAGTAAAGTTCCATGGGATCTGGATTCAGCCTGTTGGACGTGTACAAGACTGTTCCGTCAAATATGTACCTGCAACAAAATAACCAAATCATCATATGTAATAACCAAATAAAATAATTAACAGTCCGCATTTAGCATTTCATGTATGTGTAATTTACTGCTGGAGCAATATGTACAGTACGCTACCCAATAAGTACAGTACGCTCTCACTTATCTTCCAATTAATGAAAGCCCCAGATTACAGTGCACACAAACAAAATATGCATGTTCTATGTTTATGAGATGTCTATGCGTTGCTAAATCATTCATCCGATTGCGATGAAACTTTGGGGATTTGATGTGCGCATGCCCGTGATGGTTTCTATATATAATGGTGAGTTCTGGCATTATGAAATTATGCATTGCTAACCATTCATCCGATTGCGACAAAACTTTGGGGATTTAATGTGCGCATGTCCATGATGGTTTCTATATAATAATAAATAATAATAATTGGATGACTTCTATAGCGCCATTTTCGTGAGAAAATCACCTCAAGGGCGCGAATATATATAATATATATAATGGTGAGCTCTGGTATTATGAAATTTGTATAAAAAATTGCAATTATACAACATCACCCTGAATATCTCTAATTTAGTTGCAAAAAAGCAACACCAACCTTCACATTAATTAATGTAAACGTTGGTGATTCTATTGTACATTAATTATTAAAAATAGGTTTTTTTTGTATTTGTACTTCAAAGTTTGTAGTACTTACTAACAAAAATATTAGAGGTAACAGGCGGTAGGAGTGAAAGCTTCAGAAAACTAAAGTAGACAAGAGTGGGGAGGCTAGGAAGCACCGCACAAAGAGGAGACCGATTGTACTATCTCACTCTCTCACAGGCTAAATTCTATTGATGTATGTGTTAATGTGTTTGTCTCTTTTTAGTGTCGCTATTTTTCGTTTCATCGAGTTTCAAATCAGAAACATATTGCAAGTGTAATCCGATTTGAGATTACAGCTTAGTAGTAACATCAACCTGAATATCGCTAAATTAGTTGCAAAAAAGCAACACCAACCTTCACTTCAGAAAACTAAAGTAGACAAGAGTGGGGAGGCTAAGAAGCACCGCACAAAGAGGAGACCGATTATAATATCTCACTCTCTCACAGGCTAAATCCTATTGATGTATGTGTTAATGCGTTTGTCTCTTTTTAGTGTCGCTATTTTTCGTTTCATCGAGTTTCAAATCAGAAACATATTGCAAGTGTAATCCGATTTGAGATTACAGCTTAGTAGTAACATCAACCTGAATATCGCTAATTTAGTTGCAAAAAAAGCAACACCAACCTTCACATTAATTTATT
Organism: Limnephilus rhombicus; assembly: GCA_929108145.2. Lineage (NCBI taxonomy): Eukaryota > Metazoa > Arthropoda > Insecta > Trichoptera > Limnephilidae > Limnephilus > Limnephilus rhombicus. The sequence continues at coordinate 21,568,215 of OV815271.1, read as the reverse complement.
AATCTAAACGTTAGTGATTCTGTGGTACGTTAATTATTAAAAATAGGATTTTTTTGTATTTGTACTTCAAAGTTTGTAGTACTTACTAACAAAAACATTAGAGGTCACAGGTGGTAGGAGTGAAACCTACAGAAAACTAAAGTAGACAAGAGTGGGGAGGCTAAGAAGCACTGCACAAAGAGGAGACCGATTGTACTATCTCACTCTCTCACAGGCTAAATTCTATTGATGTATGTGTTAGTCTCTTTTAGTGTCACTATTTTTCGTTTCATCGAGTTTCAAATCAGAACAGTGCTAAAGAATTTTTCATTTCAAAAATGGTCAGAAATTTAATTTTGTTCTAATGTCTATTTTGACCGGACTATAAAAATTCCAAAACAAAATTAGCATCTCTTTCTCTCGGGTCAATCCACACGTGCCAAAACAGGCGAGCGAATAACGTATAAAAAATGGCCGTCATTAGGGTCGGACCGCTGCAGTGCCGAAACGGTGCGTTTGTTGTATGGCGCAAAAACGGTCATTTGTTTTCATGTAAAGTGCACGGAGCGGCAACCGTGCGGCGTCGGTACCGAGAACACTCGACGACAGGACGGAAACGTTGCAAGCTCCACGTGTTCATTTCGCTGTTGAATAGTGCAGTGACAAGACGTGAGAGCTAATTTCTTCGAATTTTCATGTTTATTGTTTGCTTAAAATGGATGATATAAACGTGGAAGAATTTATGTAGTCTTTCTTCAGCTGATATTAGTATGTCTGAATATGGTTTCTTGCCGTTGAATTTTAGTTTTAACTAATTCAAGTAATTCATAGAAACATTCTCTAGACATTCTTAAATAATTTTTAAAAAAAATGTTTGGATCTTGTTTTAAACCTAGGGTAAAGATTTTGAAATCACCAAAATTACATGTTAATGAAAACATCGGTGATGCTCTTATACGGGGGCGTCGTTTTTGTTTCTGTTGGATGTTTTTCAACAAGAACACTAACAGTAATGTTACTTCGTCAGAGTCCATGGCTTAACTGCTGTCAAATGAATTTAAAACATTAAACGACCCACGTCTAAATATCACTAGCATACAAACGCACGGCAGTCAGATACGCTTTCAATTTAGGTGTTTGGTATAGGACTGCTACCGTACTGCAGCGGGTTATAACAAGCAGCACGGTAAACGTGCGGCAGCGGTCCGACACGAAACGTCTAAATTGAAAGATCCCTTAGCTAATGGCGGCCGTGGCGCATGGGCACACGACACTGTCTGCAAAGAGCATGAGTTTGAGCAAACTAGCGTTGTCTCGTTTGTTAAACAGTGGCTAGAACGAGACGCATGCAGGGTCTCTCTGCGTCTGAGTCCAATGCAATGCACGAGCGAGGGAATACCCGATTTTGTTTACATGGCACGTGTGTGATTTCGTGAAGTTTTGACATTTATCGAATTGCTATTGCGTCAAAAAACAAAGTATGTGTTTGTGAATTACATTGAAATTTACACGGTTATTAAAGACATTCCTCTCATAACCGTAATGAATCTGTGGTTCCTTCAAGATGTTGTTTAACCCTACTTTCGTACAAGTTCGAATAGCCTCTGTGCTCTGTGCTAACTATGCTAAGGTGATAATTTTAAACAATTTTGGTGATGATGTGTGCTTTAGATTGCAAAAGGATCGTTGCTAGATAATGTAAGTACCTAAGTACCTTCCTGTGCTTATAATAAGTAGGTAGGTAATCCACAAGCCGCCGCATTTTTAAGCAGATATTATGGAAATCACACTTCATTTCAACAATTACTACAAGAAGCAACTATTTACGTACACAAAATAGGTTATTAGGTTCTCAGTTTAGTTAAATTAAGTAATTCGCACGTATTTAGTTTGAAACAAAACTTCACAAATGTCAAATACAATAATAATAATACGGCGGCAATGGAGAGTCGTTTTTATAAGGGGAACTTTGAATGAAAATCGAATTTTAATGCATATTTTTCCGTCTATCCCAAAGATATTGAAATATAAGTAGATGTGCTATCTGCTCTTTTTACTATGTGGGTCTGCGCTTCCGGGTGTCGCCGATATTGTTTACCAATTAACAAATAAACTAAAAGAACAAGTAATTAACGAATAAACCAAACGAAGGTTAAACTAAATGAACGAATTCTTTCCTTATTCAAAATATATTGTTAACCAATATTAATGCACATTTTCAAAAAATCAACGAAATGAACAAATTCTTTTTGTATGAAAACTACGCTAATTAGCGCGTAGTCCGGCGACAGTTGCGCGGACACCATAGCATATCTCTTCTGTATTTGAATATCTTTGGTCTATCCTGACTGAAACCGGTGGTTCTTGTGGTATTAAAGCTTAAGTATTTTACTTTTTAAAATTTATGCCTAGGTATTTTAAGTGTAGCGGAATATGGTGGCTCTTGGATTATTTTTTACCCTATAATGTCTTTAACCCTCAATTAGCCGAATTTTTTGTATTATTTTTTTTTTTTTTAAATGTAAAAATGTTCATATCGAAAAACTATATGTTTATTTGGGTACTCTATGTGATGTAGATTCCCCAGTTTCCCGCTTGTACCACGAGTTTTCGGACACCGTGTATATTATTTTTAATTAATGAAATGTGAAATAACACAAATTAATCAAATACAATTTATTTTCCACGCCGGGATTCGATCACGCGACCTTCGGTGTGCGAGTCAAGAGCCTTACCGCTGCATTACGCCGGCCGTCGATTGGTAAGGAACTTTATAACAGCGCGTAACTCAATTTTCTCCATATTTCACAATTTCTTCCCGATTGACTTGTTTGGTCGACGATAACGATGACCCAATTATGATAAAACCCGGTGTTTATACTAATCAATTGTTCAACGGGCAATAGCCTAGTATGGTAGTTAAAAAATGGCAAAAATGTATTATGTAAACATTTATGAAATAATAAAAAAAAAATAAAAGAATTTAAATAATCACTTACCTACCCATTCCGTGAACTTAAAAACCTCCCCTCGTATGATAATCCTTTGCAACATTCTTCCAATTAGTATAAAAAAATGTGATTCACAAAAAAATTTTTAAAAAAAACATAAAAATTTGGATAAAAAATAATGATACGAGCATTTACCGGTGCACTCACCCAAATTCGAAATTAGTAATGAACCAATGCTGTTATTATTGTACCAATGTTATTGTTATTATTAATGCAACCAATCTATTGTGTGATTATATTCTAATATTGTAGGTATGTTCACAGTATTATAAATTGACGTAAAATTACTGCCTCAACACAGGCTAGCCTAGTGAGGCAGGTTACGAGAAACCTAAATTTATAATTATAAATCTATATTAAGTACTACTGTTTATATGCACATTGTTTTCTGTTATTAACTTTTGTACTTATGCAACTTTTAAACTATCTAATGATGTACTTTTTTTTGTAGTTATAAATCTTTAAATTTTTGTTCAATAAAGATATATATTATTATAATTATTATTAATCCACACTTGTATTGATCAGTTTTGAATTCCATTATGTAATACTAAAAGTCGGGATATATTTTAGTGCAGAAATTCTGGACTAACTACCATATTAGCTCCGTTAGTACTCCTCATTGTCCAGAATACTAACGGAGGGTTATAATTACGCCGAGTCAGTGGTCACCTTCAATTCATCACTTAATAAATAAAAGATTAATAAAGATTGTTGCTGTGGCAGTTTACTTGTGTAAAATATATTAATATTATTTTACTAACTAATCCCAGGTAAAAGCTCATAGAGGCCGTTAATTAATAAATATCTAAGTGAGATGCAATTGAAAAATGGTGCACACATTGACTATTCATTCTGAAACTTTCAAGGGGATACAAGGAGAATATATGATGCCAAAGTTAATGATGGAACAAATCAGGGATGCTTGAGGAAGACATGGCACCATCAAATGACTCATGTCAAGAGTTAGAATAAGAGAAATTATGTATGAGATGATATATGAATGAAGGAACAGTGTGTGCAGATACATTGTTGCTGTCTGTCCTCTCTGCCTACCCCTGCGGCAACGTGATGGTTAATCAGTTTGATAACTCACCCGCCAATCTTGTCGCGGTGGACCCTCATGAGGGACTGACGAACACGCGTGCGGTCTTCAACAGGCGTTATGTCCACCCGGTACATGTAAAGGCACCACGATGGAGTGGTGTTGATTTTGAAGTAATTGGCGAGAATCTTAACTGGGACGCCAGAGGTTCCTGCAGCAAAGATAAAACAAAAATATTGTAACACTGGTTAATTACTCATCAAGTAGAAATCCCTGAAGTCCCGAAAAAATAGGATTGCTCTCAAATCCAGAATACTGCATTTAAGAAACTTGAATGGAAATTGGCTGACTTTCGTCAATAGGATAAGGTGCCAACTATTGTGCCCAAGTGATGCACAGGTGGGGCATTAAAGATCGCCCACCACACAAAAGAAAAACAAATATTTAGTGTACCCTTCTTGGAGTTGACGGCGGCCGGTTTGGTGCGGATGAAGGGATTGTCCGGCAAGACGCGGCCTCCACCCCTCATATTGCCTCTGGCTGGCCCTCCTCCACGCACTTCATCTGTAAAAACACCATTATTATCCATACATATCATATATTAATTTCCCCCTACCTGACAGCAAGGAAAATAGTTTCATTTTTAATATATACTATACAGTTACTCTCTTAACCTCTAATAGGCCGGAGACGCGCGGACGCGCGCGTATTGTGCGCATGCGCGAGAAAATAATTCAAAAAAATATTGAACAAAAAATGTTTGTCTGCGATTTTGGCCCTTCTATGTACAGAATTTGTATGAAGAACAGGGTCAGAATCGCTTGCGCCAACATTAAGATGCGTAATAATTTCATTCACCTTGCAACCCCAGAATATTTCTTAACGATTTTATCTGTGACATAGAATTGTCATTTTTGCCGCAAATTTTAGCTGTCAAAATTAATGTGTGTTCCTCGACTAAAACATCGTAAAACCTATTAATTTACGGAAATAATGCAAGTAATGTTGTTTTGGTACATAGTTTATTGTTCTAGGAACGTGTTTCAGTCAATAAAATATACGATAGCTCAAAATTAATCCACAAAACATTCAATTTAAAATTCAAAGTGGTGCTTTTTTAGTGAAATGGCCTGGCCTCCCAGAGGTTAATAATCCACTGTTCCATTATACAATTACTATAAGCTACTGTTATTTTCACTGGCTGAAAGCATAAAATCAAGCTTTATAATTCACCCATATTTGTACACAACTGAATAGTCTAAAATAGTTGAAATTGACTCGAGCGACACAACACTCAAGTACGCTGAGAGGTTGAGTTATCTTATTCTTACACACTCAGTTACTGTACCGCTGTCTAACTTGCTAGAGCTGACCATACCACCAGTTAACAGGGTTTATTGTTGTTGTTTTAAACATTTCAGTTAGTTAGAGGTGTATATTCTAGCAACCGTTACATGTGTTTCTGTTCGTTTCATTCTGTCACTTTGTTTGAATAACTTTACAAAATTAATTCTTCTCATAAACATAAAGAGTACACAATAACTTTAGACTGGAAATTTTAGGAAAAATTAATAGCGGTATATATGCACTATAATCCACCGCTTTCATGAATTGGACACTTTTTTTTGTTTTTTGGGTTAACATCCGGTTTTTGGGGTGGCATATTAGTGAGAGAGAGAGAGTACTGTATTTACCAATGATTCTTGTTCGGCCAGTCTATTCAAATATGTACTTGCAATTCTCCACAACATGTCGACGACGTTACTAACCCAAAAAAAACTTTTTTTTTGATTCGAGCATTTCAATTTTAATATATATTTTTTTCTATTTTTCCATTTTTTCGGCAACTAAAGGGTTAAAAAAAAACTTTTGAGCCCGGTTTACCCTTCGATGCATTCTAGAAGACATTACACAGCTGAAATCAACCCCCAAGTGAACAATTTTTTCAAATTTTACCAAAAAAATTCCAACTTCGGACCCGATTTACTCTAAAACGAAAGCTCAAATCAAAAAAGTTACATCACAAATCGAATCCGAATGTGATGTAGATTTACCAGTTTCCCGCTTGTACAACGAGTTTCCGGACACCGTGTATAATATATATTAAAAAATAATTCTTTAAAATAAATTGCCAACAACTACAGCCAACAAATCATCTACTCTCCAAAAACCAGCATGGCTTGAGAAAGAACAGAAATACACAATGCGCTATAACTACATAACAACAGACTTTATTTACACTAACCTTGGCTCGAAGAACAAAATAATTTCAACATACCTAGACTTATTTATGAAAAGCTTTCGATACAATATCTCCTCATATACTTTTTAAGAAACTTATTAAACTCGGCATCAAGACATGTTATTATCAACAGCTTGAAAAGTCAACCCCTTTCAGTCAGTTACGGAGTGGCCCCAGGGTAGTATTCTAGGTCCCCTAATGTTCCTTATTACATCAATTTGCAAATTAAGTACAGAAGGTAATATTGTAACGTTCGTTAATGATACTGTAAGGGCCTTCGCTCATGGAGAAACGGAAAACTGTTTGGCGACTCAATTCAGGGCACAGCTCAATTTATCGATATTTTTCTGATCTGACAAATCGCACATTACTCAAGAACTTGACAGGTCGTGAGCCTCTGCCTTGTATCGGCACAGCTAGTCACAGCATCGCCCTTGAAAACCGGTCTTTAAGGAATGTCTTGATCCAGCTTGGCAAAGTATTAGGACATCCGTTCATGGAGAAACTAAAAAAAAACCAGTTGACAATGCAATCACTATCCACAGGAAAGGAACTTGTGAAATTGAGTGGCGGTCTGCATACAGGCAACTTGTTAACCCGTCAATGGCCAGGCCCTTCCACGAAAAATTCACTAAAAAAGCACCACTTAGAATTTTGAATTGAATGTTTTGTGGATTAATTTTGAGCTATTGTATATTTTATTGACTGAAACACGTTCGTAGAACAATAAACTATGTACCAAAAAAACATTAGTTGCGTTAATTACGTAAATTAATAGGTTTTACGATGCTTTCGTCGAGGAACTCGCATCAATTTTGACAGCGAAAATTCGCAGCAAAAATTACATTTCGATGCCACAGATAAAATCTTTTATTTTTAACTTTATGAGTAAAACCTCAAATTGTAATATTTAAATAAATGAAGACAATATAAGCGAAACTCAATTGAAAATCTGGAAACAGAGAAATCAGAAAAACATATTGACACCTCTGGGACTCGAACCCAGGACATCTTACTTTTACAGATAAAATCGTTTAAAAATATTCTGGGGTTGCAAGGTGAATGAAATTTTTACCCATCTTATGGGGTTGGCGCAAACGATTCTGACCTTGTTCTTCATACAAATTCTGTACATAGAAAGGTCAAAATCGCAGGCAAACATTTTTATTTTGAAATATTTTTTTCGCGCATGCGCACATGCTGTGCGCGCCTCTGGCAAATAAAAGGTTAAAAACAATTTTTTTTTTAATTACGCCGCGCTACTGTTCCCATCCCGTCCTGATGTGTGAGCGATACGCGCTGTTTCGTGTGGTAAATACGCTGTTAGAATCAGATGCAAAGGTTATCAAGTGTCCGCTAGGCTATAAACGCGCTACTTTTTAATTAGTCAGTTGCGGCGTGTGATGGAAAAATATTTTTATTGTTTTTAATAGAAAAAAATTTCCATCGGATACCAAAATGATATTTACATTTTTTACTCCAAATATGCTAAGGAATCGATGGTTAGAATCCCTCGGGTACGTCCTGTTACATCCTGTAAATAACACAGAGGTGAACCTCCTCCAAGCTTCGTTCTGAAAACACATGACTGCTCACAATCCTCCTCAATACACCATTGCGAAAGCATAAAAAATATCAGACAAAAATAATATTTAGGTGTCATAATTGACAGAAACCTGTGCTGGAATGACCACATTAACTAAACTCACCACTAAGACCACTAAACTCAAAAAATGATGTACCTCTTAAATAATATCAAAAATATCTTCCCAAGCACAATACTAACTAAGATCAATTTATTTTGCTCTTTCCCGTTCTTTAATCATGCATGGTCTACTGTCTTGGGGAATTGCAAGTAATATTTATTTAGATCCACTAGAAAAAGCACAAAAGGCAAATATTTAACTAATTCTTTAAGAACCGTAAGAAACAGATCCTGAAAAAATATATAAGATGCTCGACGTTGTCAATTGGACAACTCTACAGAAAAAAAGTCTATTCTTCACCTCTTTTATTACAAACTACTCAGTGTATATCACTAATATCTCAGTCGTTAATAATAACCAGGTAAACATAGCCCTTAACATCCTACTAAAGCACTCAACCCATGGAGAAGGTGCTAGGTGCACTATTGCCGATGACCCCCCCGAGGGACGGGTTTTATTATGTACTACTTAGTGCCTTCAAGAAGCAAGTACAAACATGAAAAAATCTGTTCAAAATGTTTATCTGGATATCTTTATAAATTTGAGGCGGAAATATGATTAAATGTATGCATGCCATCTGTCAGATTCTGCATCAGCGGTTAACCTGTCAAATGCCCGCAAATTCCAGGAAAAATACGGAAATTTCGTAACAAAACACAATTTTGAATTTTGAATTGAATGTTTTGTTGATTAATTTTGAGCTATCGTATATTTCATTGACTGAAACACGTTCCTAAAACAATAAACTATGCACCAAAACAACATTACTTGCGTTAATTACGTAAATTAATAGGTTTTACGATGTTTTAGTCGAGGAACACGCGTCAATATTGACAGCTTCAATTTGTGCCAAAAACGACATTTCGATTCCACAGATAAAAATCATTTAAAAATAATCTGGTGTTGTCAGGTGAATGAAACTAGTGGCGATATCATCAATGATGTTGGCGCAAGCGATTCTGACCTTGTTTTCATACAAATTCTGTACATAGAAGGGTCAAAATCGCAGACAAACACTTCTATTTCGAAATATTTTTTTCGCGCATGCGCAATAGCTGCACGCAAATGAGCGTTTCTGGCCGATTACAGGTTAAAGGTTAAGTACTATTCCATTACTGTATAACTATAACTGCAAGCCACCTTTTTTAAACAACCTGCTGATAATTTACAAAATTAAAAATTAGGTTTTTTATCACGCAACCTCGTTGTTCTTCATTTAACCACCAGTCTACACTGAGTACCCACATACATAAAAATTAAAGGTACACTATTTTTCAAAAACCAACTCCCAAACCAAACATGGCAATTTAATTAGTAATAAAATTATACAAATATATATGCATAATTATTTGATAATGTTTTAAAATAGTGAGATTTATTATCATATGCTTTTGTTATGTTTCATTCTCTGTTTGGCTTAACTGCTCCATTATGTTCATATGTAATATCCTTTTTCTTTCTTTTTACTTCACTGTACTACCATCACAGCTACTAACCTAATACATGTATAATACTTCCGCCATGGGTGGAACCACAGTGTATTCCTTGAGAGTCTCAAAGAGGACAATGTGTTTCTATTTATGACGGAAGGATAACACTTTTTTTTTAAATATGCGAATACCTCAGCACAGGTTCTCCTAGTGAGATGTTCATAAAATGTAACTTCTTAAGTTTTAACCATTTACAGTTGCTAATTATATTACACTCTGCTACCTTCTTATGTCACTCGAACTTATCATCTAAATACTTGCAAACTGCAGGTACAAGCATAGAAATAAATAAATAATGTTCCTGGAAGGACGAGTGCAATCTTTCAAAGGACTTCTCTGCCATTGCATTGGAAGCTTACGGCGCCAACTACGCCAATTGAATAAAACAATCATCACTGCCATAAATGCCTGGATGGAGTCCCTCTGATGGCCCTCTGGAGACAGTCAAATATACTCCTGAAATGGCTTGTGTACATTTTTCATTTCTTTTCCACATTTTTTATTCTTTTCTGTTTTTTTTTTTATTTATGTGCTTGGGTATTATTTTTTTTTTGTCTAATTTATTTTTCTTATTATTTGTCTAACTTATTTTTATGCTATTTTGAAAAATGGAATGTATTGCATGGCACCCACCCTTGAATACATTCTGGAATAAACTATTATTGTAATAGCTGTGTTTAATAAACAGATCTGAAAACCGAGAAACTTCCTAACCTTCTTTTCCTGCAAAAATAATAGTTAATAGACTCTTACCTCCTCCCCCTGCACCTCCAGAAACGGCCAAATCCGCCATTGGCCTAACCAGATCTGTTCCTCGGGCCCTTCCAGCGGGGGCCGGGGCTGCAGGGCGAGCCGCCGGTGGCTGCTGCGGTGCCTGCGCCTGCTGGGGTGGGGGGGCCCAAGCTCCCTGCGGGGGCGCAGCTGCTGCGGCCCTGGGCCCCCAGGCCGGCGGGGGCCCGGCCGAAGCGGAGGGACTGGGTCCCCCCTGAGGGCGGTTACCTCGTCCTCCCCCACCCCCCGGGGCTCCCGGCCCGCCGGGTGGTACCCCCCCGGGACCGCCTCCTCCACGGGCTTGGCCCCTCCCCCTGCCTCGTGCCCTTCCAGCACTGTCTCCCATCTTATTTTTCTGCAAGTTAATTAAATAAATATAAAACAAAATAATTGTATATATCTGACCATGTCCATTTACAACACATACAAATGGTGGCAGTATTATCTATAAAATACTAATTTATATAATTTGGGGATAATCTTCCAAGAATTTGCCTAGCCTGGAACGTTTCGGTGAGACCCAAACTGTTGCACTGGATATTTCCAAGGCCTTTGAACGGGTTTGGCACCGAGGGCTTGTCAACGAACTGCCTTCTTACGGACTTCCCGCATCCTTGTGTACGTGGATTGTCGACTTTTTGAAGGAGACGTCGATTCAGACGGTTGCTGACGGTTTCACCTCTTCCTCGCATTCGATAAATGCTGGCGTCCCACAGGGATCGGTTCTGTCACCGATTTTGTTTCTGTTGCACATCAATGACCTCTTGTCATGTGCACCGATTCATTGTTACGCGGATGACAGTACAGTCCATGATAGCTTTTTGTTTGACAAGCCTCCAAAGGGCACACAAACTTCAATAGCTCGGAGGGCTTTGAAGCAAAGAATGAACAGTTAGTGTTATCTCTTGGGGTAATAACCTCGTCGAATTTAATGTTTCAAAGACCCAATCATGTTTGAAAACGTCTAAAAGGGATCGAAATGAAAATCTAGTCTCCTTCAACGGAAGCAATCTTCCGAACAGGACCTCCATCGAAATACTTGGTGTAACTCTAAGTGACCAGCTGTCTTGAGAGACCCATGTTGTTGCTCTGCAAGACCCATGTTCACTCCTTCCTTTCCTCAAAAAGACCCTCCACACAGCATCTTCAAAGATGACATAGGCCCTGAGGGAAAATATTTTCCTCAGGGCCTCCTGTGTGGAGTTAATGTAAAAAAAGAAAAAGCATTATGTTTGAAGATATGTGGGTGAGTTTTTTTTTTAATTTTTACTGCATGTTGTATTTTTACTGGTATGGGACCGTACATCAGATGTTAACCTCTTGTGTGCTAACATAACCATAAGGATATTTTCAAATTTTATTTTCTCTGAGCATATCTAGCTATTCTGGGGAAACTACTACATATATAGATTATACCATATATAACTACTATATATATATATTATATACATATGTAGATTATATACACGGTGTCGGGAAACTCGTAGTATAAGTGGGAAACTGGTAAATCTACATCACATTCGGAGTCAATTTGTGATATAACTTTTTTGATTTGAGCTTTCGTTTTCGAGTAAACAGGTCCGAAGTTGGAATTTTTTTTGTTAAATTTGAAAAAATTGTTCACTAGGGGGTTGATTTCAGCTGTGTAATGTCTTATAAAATGCATCAAAGGGTAAACCGGGCTCGAAGGAAGGGTTAAAGTTTTTTTTAACCCTTTAGTTGCCGGAAAAATGGAAAAATAGAAAAAAAATAATATTAAAATCGAAATGCTCAGATCGAAAAAAATAAGTTTTTGGGTTCTCTACGTGATGTAGATTCACCAGTTTCCCGCTTGTACTACGAGTTTCCAGACATGTACTATTTTTTTATAAATATACCTATACACACATTATTTGGTAAGATGGTACAATTTATAAAAACATTATTTCACAAAAAAAAAACCAGTATAGTATAAAATAGAATCAGCTGGCGCACAGCCAAAATTTGGTGTCGGCAATCAAGAAGTCGAATGTTGAGTTTTAAGAATACAATTTTTCTTTGCCCTACCTTCCATTATAAATGGTGCTGAAAACACAGCCAACAACCTAAAGATAACTTCCGTTTCAAATTACTATTACCCAAATGGGGATGTTTCCAGGTAAAATTATTTATAGTAAGGAAAAAGGCCTCATGTTACAAGGTTAACACAGGATGTTAATTCTTTATTGTCGCGCGATGCCCTTCGTACACAGAAATACTTACAAGCTACGTGACTGCGACGCAACTGCAAGTAGCCTACCAATATGCTAATCTTTGCTCACGGCGCTACCTGATATACTGAACTTGGATCATTTTTTCATGTGCAGTCGTGGAGTTTATACAATGTCAAGTGACTAGCGATGTAGACAGCATTATTCTTCTTTATTATAAGTAAAAAAAAACTACCTAAAAGATTTTTTCGTTATTTGTTTTTGGGGTGTTATGCCGTGTTGCGCTACCTCGTTCTTTAGCCAACGTTTCGGACAGCATTGCAGTGTCCATCATCAGGGCAGATCCGGTAGATGTGTAATTTTTTGAGGGGACATGTGTGCTTATTTTAAATAAGCACACATAATAGCGAAAATACTTTTGGTCGTGAAAATCTAAAAATGTATCTATCTAAAAGATGATTTTGGGTTCACCATACAATCAAATACATATTAATTATTGGGCATTCGTCACCACTAAGGAACTACATGAGAATGATTCAAATTGACGTTTTTACCAATCTCAATTCAACACTTTCTCCACTAAATCCTTTCTTATATATTCTGGCAAATTACAAATCATAGTTACATAAACATAAATATTTTCCCACCTCCAGAACATTCATTTCAACGGGTAGTAAATGCAACTCGCATTACCAATACTGTCAATAGCTTGTGACTGACATAGTAAACCCGTAGTAGACGCGTGATGTACAAACACTAGTAGTATGGCGGGTACTCACAAAACAAAACTCGAGTCGCTTGTTATAGCCTAAAAAATTATGAATTGATTCAAAGAATATTTGAACAAAGGAATGACTTAATAAAATGAATACTTGTAAATGTTACCAAGAAGATAAACCTTAGCACCGTAACATTAAAATAAGTCAACAAGGTGGAGAAAAGAATTTATCAACACTGTGATTATTCCATTCCCTGTTATGAATAGGATGTTTACACAAAAAATATATATTACATAACAAGGTTTAATCCAGCACTTTCTTTCCATGAATAAATTTCACTTCGAAAGCAAGTTTTTATGTGCGGGCTTCAATACACTGTTAAGGCTCCGCAACCGGGCTCTTAAAGAAGATGGAGAGATACGAAATTAATACGAATGTTAGAGGAGCGCGCTAACATTTACAGCGACAAAATCAATGTGAAAATGTTTAATAAAACAAGACTCGTTTAAAATAGAGCAAGAATCTCGTGGGGAGCATCTTAAGAAACATTGTGAATTTTTTCACAAATATAATTTGTAAGATAATAGAAACAGGCTTGTTTTTAATAATTTTTTAATTATTTCATTTTCTCTGTTCTGTATTTTTTATAAAAAAATTTATTAACATTTTTTTTTCCAAAATGTTTTTTTTTGTACGATACGATACGATTGTACCACCCCAGCCAGGAGCACTCCTGTCCCGGTGAGACCGGTACACCAGGGGGCACTGATTTGTTAGGACTCGGAACACGTGCTCTGAGGATAGGAAGGAGGTTGGAGTTTAATCGACCGGTATACATGGCAACCTAATAAGCCAATATTGGAATTTAGGATGGACAGGAATAAAAGAATTGATTGAGCATTATATATATTTTTTTAAGAAATGTTCCTTCTTGCCTCTTCTCGGCTCTTCTTGGACCTCCTTGTCTATTTCTGGCTGCTTTACCTCTTCCTGGGTCTTGTCGCTTGTCTCTTTTTGCTTCTTCATGGATCTTCAAGTCTCTTCTTGGATCTTCTTGTCTGTTTCTGGCTGCTTTACCTCTTCCTGGATCTTGACTCTTGCCTCTTCTCATTTTCTCGCATCTCCCCCCCCTCCTTAGCTCCTCTTCGCTCTTCTTGAATCTTCTAACTGACTACTCTTGTGTATTCTTGTCTCTTATTGCATTTTTCCCCTTCTTGGTTCGCCTTGTCTGTTGTTTTTTGCGTCGACAAATACGTAGGTACAAGAATAAAGGAGATGATTAAACGTTGGTTTCTCGCTTCCCACTTCTTTATGCTTCCCATTTCTTCTGCATCCAACTACTCCCTTGTTTGATTTTTCGCCTCTACCAGTCTCTTCTCGCTTATTTTTTTTTTGATGTGGCTCTTATTGGTTCTTTCTTGACTTTGTTTTTTATTTTATTTTCACTTCTTGCATTATCTTGCTTACACTAACCATTTTTTTCTTCTTCTTGGTTCTTTTGGCTTCATATTGCTTCTTCTTGGCTCTTCTAATTTCAGCATTCATCTTCTTGCAAACTTCTTGGTTCCTCTCGACCTTTTTTCTTGATATTCTTGGTTCTTCATACTTTCCCTTGCCCATTCTTGCTTCATGGCTCTTCTTGGGTTTCCTGTCACTACTTATTTCTTCTTTCTTATTCTTGAATCAGATTAAATAGGTTTTGAAAATATCTTCTCACAGTTTTTTTAAATTTTATTTATCGTATGCATGTCGGTAAGTTCATCAAGACATATTTATCTCTTTAAATGATACGCATTTGTTTGAATGGTCAAACAAAAAGACTTTCGCTGATTGGCACTTCTACATAAAATATTAAATGATGTAGTTGAAAATCCAGAATAGCTTGTATTGATAAGCTTTCGACTTGCACTTGCTGCTGTAAGTCGGGATCTACTTTAGCGCAGGAACTCCGGGACCAACCACCATATTTATGCATTCTGTTCAAATAAAATAAACATCCAACCATGAAAATAAAAATAAAAAATTAATAAAAAAGTTAATTATATACCTGTAATTAGTTTTAAAAGTTAATTGTGTGTACACAAATTCCGTGTACATATTACCAAAGACCCACTTGAAAAGGCCCCGACGCGACGTAATAATCTTGTGGAACGATTCAAAAGACCTCACGTGGGAACGAAACGCGCCAACAAACGACTAATAAATATAAACACTTGAAGTAAATATTTTAATATCAAAATTGACAAGGTTCCTTCTCCAACCTTTGTCCCCTTGTAATTCTGTTCACGTTGGTGTGTGTGACACCAAAACAATAATTAAATAAAACAAACATGACCGATGTCTATCAACGCCTCAATGATTCAGTGCCTCGCAACCTTTTTAAATAGCAATATCCCCTTACCGTACCACATCAAATTAAGTGGGCCAGGTTGAACACCAAAAACTTCAAATTGTGTTTAAGGAAGATATATAAGAAATCGGTAGAAATTCAGGTTGCGGGCCCTTAATACACAAAAGTTGCACCAACAAGCCGAATGAGATTACAAAATGTATAAAAAAATACAGTCAACTTTTAGAGTAGTTGGCAATATCAATATTTTTTTGCAAAAATGCTTTGGTCCAACTTAATTACTACAAAAGACTATCTATATGCATTCGGGGGAACAGAAAATAGTGCATTTAAAATTACAATTACGTAAAATGAAAATTTGCTTTTGTATGTGACAGCCATAAAAAAATATGATTAAGGTGATGGCACCACATCCTGTAAAATTCGGGGTCAGGCCGCCAACAATACGCAGATACCAGCCGCCTGTCTTAATTTATTCAAGAAAAAAAACACCCAAAAAGCATGTGGTATTTTAAGTTAAAGGGTATAAATATTTAAATGTTTTACAATCATTTTCTAAAGAATTTAATTTCCACACTGGATAAAACTATAAGCTATTTTGCATTACTTGTAGTGCATCAACTTAGCATTAGTCTGAGTGCTGAGAAAATGCTGAGTGCCCGCCGTGCGCTGCTAGTGGGCAACGGCACTTATTTCCTAATAACTTACTTTTTTTTTGTAAACTGTACAGTCTAAAAATTCTATATACATATATCCCGTCCCATGTAGTTTCCCCAGGATACCTACTTATATTCAGAGAAAAGTTGTTTTTTTTCTATCTTTCAAACATTATAAAATATAAAGAAGAAATATGAAAATATTCGAGTATTACATTATCCAGCTAAATAAGCGTTCTTAAGGTTTTTTTTTGAGATATGAAAATGTTGGTTTATTTATTTCGTATACACGTTATATTATAACATCTGAAGTACCTTTGAAAACATTTTCAATTAAAATAGCAATAAATAGGTCCGTGAGAGCGAATCTCCGGAGGCACCTCGAAAAAAGTTGTTATGCGGTGAACACGCTCAACTCGTTACTGGATCATTTGAAAAAAAAGTCGAAATGCATTTAAAAGGTGATATGTTTTCATAAGTAGTGAGAGGGAGTTTTTTTTTCGATTTTTGGCAGCATTTTGAAGTGAAAACTGCGATTTTTTCGCAAAAAAATTTCAGTGAATTTGTTATTATAAAATGGAAAAAAATGGTTAAAAAAAAAAACTTCCTCTGACTACCCTACCTGTTGATTTATGTTTAGAAATAGTGTACAAAATTTCAAAAGGATCGATGGAGTAGATTTTGAGTTATGATGTTCACGAACTTCAAAAATGCTGTTTGTGAGAAAATCGATTTAAAATTTTTTATACACTCGAATCGAGCATGAGAACCGGTCGCTTGAAACGCTGTATCTTAGTTAGTTTTGCTCCGATTTACTTGAAATTTCGACACAATACTCTTGACATGTTGTACTTTCAGGAAAAATGCAAAAAAATATAATTTTTTTAAATTAATAGACATTCAAATATGATATTTGTCAGAAGTACCAATCTATTTACTAGTTAAGCTAATTAATTAAATTTTCTAAATAATTAATAAAAAAACATTCATAAATTAAAATCTAACCTAACATTTAATTTCGCTCGTGAATAGCGACATTTAACATTTAACCCCTCCGCAACGTAAGCAGATATATGCGTTAAAAATATGACAGCAGTCAAGTACAATAAGCGTGTTTACACGTCAGCGCGTGTGTCTCCATAGAAACCGTTATAATTCCGTTATTGTTTTAGTTACATCCGTAAAATAAAAAGTGAAAGGTCGATAGTGAATCATGCTGCACATTTCTATTCACGTTGTCCATAGAAATACGTAAAAAGAACATTCTGTCAGACGCGCAGTCTGACACATAATTTATGCCGCCAAATTTCCTACGGGCGGCCAACATCGTTAATTTCTATTAAATATTTTGATATGAAATGATAAAAAAGTGAGGTGACAAAAGTGTTTATTACACATTTATACAATAGAATAAGTATTGTTGTTAACATAATCTGTGATTTTAGTACCGTTTTCACATAAAAACATCACGTGAGTCATTTTCACATTTTTTTAATGTTTGCATTCTAAATTTTAATATTTACAAATGTTAATATTTAATTGTAATATAATAATTCGAAAACTTATTTTGTAACCTGTCTAAAACAGTTTTTACTATTCGGCTACGTTCAGAAATGTTTCATTTATAGAGCTTTAATTGTAAAGCGGTAATAATACAAAGTTTTCGTAAAATGTCATTTCGTTTAAGACACCAAAAGCTAATATTCTCGAAAATTCGGAGGGGTTAACATAATTGAAATTTTGGTAAATTTTTGGGATTGGTGTCCATGGCTATTACGAATAATTTTTAGAAAAAAACTTTAGATTCGCCAACCACTATAAAAGGAAACTTTTTGCATCACGGGCAGCAGAAAATGATGCATTTTAATTTTCAACTGCGTAAAATTAAATTTCACTTCGCAAATTGATCTATGACAGCCCGCCCGCCATTCTGTCACTGTTATGTTGTTGGTATCCCTGACCTCACACAAACGATTGTAGCAGACTTCATGGGATACATGATGGGCGCGTAATTATGAAAAACAGAATTAATAATATAATAAAAACAGCCTACATTTTGAATGGTTTGTTTGGCTACGCAGGGTTTGTGTAGCGGGCTTGTGTATGTTATCTTTACTTTAAAAAATAGCTTACGTTTTGAATGATTTGTTTGGCTACGCAGGGTTTGTGTAGCGGGCTTGTGTATGTTATCTTTACTTTAAAAAACAGCCTACGTTTTTGAATGGTTTGTTTGGCTACGCAGGGTTTGTGTAGCGGGCTTGTGTATGTTATCTTTACTTTAAAAAACAGCCTACGTTTTGAATGGTTTGTTTGGCTACGGAGGGTTTGTGTAGCGGGCTTGTGTATGTTATCTTTACTTTAAAAAACAGCCTACGTTTTTGAATGGTTTGTTTGGCTACGCAGGGTTTGTGTAGCGGGCTTGTGTATGTTATCTTTACTTCAAAAAACAGCCTACGTTTTTGAATGGTTTGTTTGGCTACGCAGGGTTTGTGTAGCGGGCTTGTGTATATTATCTTTATTTTAAAAAACATCCCAGGATTTGAATGGTTTTTCTCCATTCCAGTACCTGCGCGCCTTATTATTTATCCCACAAAGTCGGCTACAATCGTTTGTGTGAGGTCAGGGATACCAACAACATAACAGTGACAGAATGGCGGGCGGCAGCGGGCGGGCTGTCGTAGATCTATTCGCAAAGTGAAATTTAATTTTACGCTATTGAAAATTAAAATGCATCATTTTCCGCCGCCCGTGATGCAAAAAGTTATCTTTTATAGTGATTAAAGTTTTTTTCTAAAAATTATTCGTAATAACCATGGACACTAATCCCAAAAAATTACCGAAATTTCGGATGCAGTATTTTCCATCGTCCCAAATGCGAAAAAGTCTTTTATAGTAATTAGGATGAATCAAAGGGTTTTTTCTAAAAAAATATTTGTATTGCATGTCCAGTGATTTCGAAAATTTACCAATAATTTTTCTACGATTGCCAGCATTGATTGCCTATGAAATGAAAATAAATATGAAAATTTTCCATCGTCCCAAATGCGAAAATTTTTCTTTTAAAGTAATTAGGATGAATCAAAGGCTTTTTTCTAAAAAATATTCGTATTGCATGTCCAGTGATTTCGAAAATTTACCAGTTTACCAGAAAATTTACATTTAGGTATATGAATTAAAAAAAAAAAAAAAACATGTTGGAGGCGGGGTAAGGGGTTCGTCAGACACCCGGCTGAGTGACCAGTGACGACGTGCGGAAGAAATTTTTTTTTGTTTGATTTTGAAGAAAAAAATAAAAATAAAAAAAGTCGTCAAAAAATCACCGGAGACCAAAATTTCATTTATTATTTATGCAACTGCTTACTCGTTAATACGGAAAACTTTTTATCCAAACAGTTAGATTTAGCTTTATTATTACGAAAAGTGAGTATTTATGTGAGTGAGTATGTCGTGGGAGACCAAAAAACTAGCAAAAAATATGCATTTAACATTTTAATTTTGTTAAAATTAATTCACTCGTGCGGGTAATGCCATGTTTATTCATCGTTTTTATTTTAACATTTCATCAATGCTGCCAATCATAGAAAAATATTTTTGCATAAAACAAAGTGAATGCATCATTGACAAGTATTTGTAACAGTAGAACATGGAAAGAAATGTATTAAAATAATTACACAAACCCGCTAGACAAACCCTGCGTAGCCAAACAAACCATTCAAAACCTGGGATGTTTTTTAAAAGTATGATGAAAAGCGAGTTTATTTTAGAGAATTTATTTTATAAGATTGGTACTTCCGACAAATGTCATATTTGGTTGTCTATTAAAAAAGGAACATTCCGTATTATCCGTGCATCAAACTTCGACAACACGAACGTTCCGTATTATCCGTGAGGTGGACTAACTGCATATTTACCTTTCATTTACATTTTTTACTCCAAATAATGTCAGGAATCACTGGTTAAAAGTCAAGTACGTCCCTTAACACCCTGTATACTCACTTTTCGTAATAATACAGCTAAATCTAACCGTTTGAATACGAAATATTCCGTATTAACCAAGAAACGGAGTCACAACAAGTAACAAATCGAACACACTGGCGTCCTTTGATTATACCTACTTCAAAAATACTGAAAGATAGAGATCCAGAAGTAATAAGCTAAGAGTAAAACCCACATACCTGTCAAGATGTTAACATTTTACTTATTACAACAATTACCTACCTTCCCTTCCGTCGTAAAACGCACGATTCCCCTAGTGACCTAAACTGGAGGGTAACGGAGTCAGGCAGCCGTTCATGTGCATTGTTGAATTGCACCTAAATTAAAAACTACAAGCTTTTACATATTATTTAAAAAAGGAATTGACTATTTTGATAAACGACAGATTAGTTTCTTTTAGTAATGCTACCTAAAAAGTTCGCGGCTGATTCAAATTACGAAATAAATCTCAGATCGAACGGGCGTCTACATTTCGAATAGAAATTTTGACAATACACTATACTAATATCCACTCGAGCAGAACTATGAAGTTTATAGTATGAACTTTTAGCTAATCGGCTGATAAAACTCGGTTTGACTGTCGCTTTCGAACGCTACAAAACAAGCTTCGATGGTGTGAGGTGCTTTGTTTGGGGGCCATCTTGAGATGTGAAAGCACGTGTAAATAATAATAGTCACTGTTTTTAAGTCAATGTAGTCAATGGTAAAATGAACACCAGACATGCGGCATGTTTCATTGGGATAACACAAATTACGCAATGACAACAAACCAAAACTAGCTATCATCAAAACAAAAGTGATTAGAAATCACAAGGCTAACTTCTATAAAAAGATACCTACAGGGAAATTTATTCCGAATATCCAGCACGTAATTAATATCAATACAGTATAAAAATCACTTACCTAAAGAACAAAACACTGCACTGATTTAAAAAAACAATGGCGGCAACTACCGTTGGCTCCGTCAGAAGTTCGTCGTCGGGCGTCAGCGAGAATAATAAAAATTAAGGACAGGAACAATAATAATATTATCGCAAAATGCAAAATGGCGGCGCACCGTTGCAATCAAAGATAAAGATGCAATGGCAACATTGGCAACATATTAAATAAGTTGCACCAACTTAAGTGCCCTACCCCGTGGCTTGCCCGGTAGTTTATCTATGTTTTTTTTTAAATATGTGGGAAGGGATCGAAAAATAGGCTTGACACAAAGAAAGGACCGTAGGACAGCCGAGCCTTTCGACGCGGTGGATTCAGTTTCAGTGCGGTCTCTAAAATAGCTATAATTTAAGTACCTACTTGTTAATTTTATTTTTATTAAAAAACGTTAGCGTGCTGGTAGATTGCAGCCGGTTTCGGTTTCAGGCCGGTTTTCTCCGGCGTAGATTTGTATGGCAATATACCTACCCACCATATACTATGACAATATACGACCCCGGCCGAAAGTTAAAAAAAGTATTGACATTGAGATGGTGACATTTCTTTGAAAAAAATGTATAATTCCTTATTCTAAATAAAACAAATTGTATCGTAAAATATGTAGGGTTAATAATTAAATGTTCCTACTCAAAAATTTTATGATTTAGGGAGAAATTTTGATTTTAATTCATTTTATAAGAGTGCATTAGAAACGTACCTTTTTGAACGCGAAGTCTACTTAACTGTTCACAGAACTACTAGTTACTGTTTCTGAATATTAATAAAGGTACGAGTCCCGAAATAAGGCAAGCAAACTTCCTCAATTACATATTTTAAGTTCTTTGTTTTGAGTTAAAATTCTTGCAATATCAATGTTTTTTTAATAAACGTAACCAAACTATAACCTTATATCATTGTTTTTAACGTATTCCCCTTTTTTGGAAATATGTGATTTTTTTTATTAAAGTGAGGAATTCTAGTGAAAAATATTATGATCTAAAAAATTATATTAAATAATCCATAAGTCGCAGCATTTTTAATCACAGATAATGGATTTTTTTACACACTTCATTTCAACAATTACTAAAAGAAACAACTATTTACGTACACAAAATACATTATTACTTTCATAGTTTAGGTAAATTAATTATGCGTATTAAGTTTAAAACAAACTTCGCGAATAACAAATCCATACAAAAAAAATGGCAGCAATGGAAATTTTTAACTTTTATTGAATGAAAATCGAATTTTCAAACATATTTTTCCGTCTATCCCGACTGACACCGGTGTTTTTTTTGGTAATTAAGTTTAAAAGTAGTTTACTTTCAAAATCTAAAGTGTAGTGGCATGCGGCGGCTTGTGGATTATTTATCAAAAATATATGTTCACACATTGTGTGAAGTAGATCAACAAACGCCGATTACGAATTTACAAGTTTCATGTTACAAAAATGAATAAAACGCAGTATTTGGCTGGCATCGCCGCATCCGCGGCTTCTGATTCTGGTGTCATCGAGTATTCGCAAGTAGATTCATTCTGGTTTTGTGTAGAATTTTTTACTCTTGAGTGTTGATTTTGTTTTAATATTAAAAATATTTACATATACATGAAACTTAATTTGGGCGACTTCAAGTTTTATAATTATTTTGAAATGTACAAAAACTCTTATTTGAAAAAAATAGAATATTTTCACGGGCAAACGGAACGGGTACCAATGGCAGGTAATCTGAAAAGCTCGAAACAAATGACGCCAATGCGGTTGGCGATCATTTGCTTCACATGAAGCTAGTGATACGAAGTTTAAGGTTTTAAAGACATTTTCAAAAAATGGTTGATAAAAATTGTGGTTGAAGCGTCAAATAGTTCAAAATGAATTGAGAAATCGAAATGCAAAAGTAATTGGGAAAACGAAGATTTAGTAAGTAGTTGTTTACAATTTCAATTTATTTCGGATATTTGTCATATTAACATATGAATCCAGACATAATTTGAACAGAAAAAAAGATTAGACATACATTTTATTGTTTAATTTCAGACTGCCGGCGAACGAAGGAAGTTTTACATATATTTTCCTATAATTTCTTAACCTTACATATGTAGAGGTGATTTATGTTTTATTAATATGCTTTTGTCATTTAGGAACTCTTACAATAATAAAATATCTACAGCTCAAACAGCTGACTAATATCTATGAGAACCAAAGTGCGTACGAATGTCTACAGCTCAAACTGCTGACTAATATCTATGAGAACCAAGTGTTGACGAATATCTACAGCACTGGCAGAGGTTGGATTTGCAATTATGTGTAGCATATTGGAATAACGTAATATTGCGTATGCAGTTTAAAAAAGTTAATTTATGTATGTATGTATGTAAAAATCCCTAATATCGGACTATTGGACACATTTAGCTGAATGTTAAGGATTTGGGTTTTTGTTTTAACAGCTTTCTTTATTTCGAGTGCTTCTAAATTTTTTAGTCTGTTACCATGACCATTTCTATGTCAGTTAGGTTAGGTTAGGTTGTGGTGCCATGTATTTTGAAAAAAATAAATATCTTTGTATTCTGACCTCCATGTTTTTTTCAATAAATTATTGTCCCCGTAAACAGCAAAATACGTAATATTATGCAAAAACTTCATGTACGTACTTTAAACGTTTAAGCCTTTATGTAATTAGTAATTACGTAATTGAAGTAATTTATGCTTTTCCGTTCAACCTCTTGCTCAGCAGCCCTCTGTAGATATTAGTCCAACCTATGCTCTGTAGATATTAGTTCAACCTACGCTCTGTAGATATTAGTCAACACTGGGACCGTCATAGATATTCGTTCGACCTTAGATCTGTAGATATTAGTCAACACTCTGAAGTTCATAGATATTAGTCCAACATATGAGCTGTAGATATTCGTCCGACATACAGGCTGTAGATATTAGTTTCTGGAGTCCGTGAGACCAGCGTAATGGCGATATTACATGGTTCAATCATGTTTGAATTGAACGGGTGTGCTGTTTACACGCATCCTGAAGAAGTGAACCATTCGTTTCACATGGCTAAGGATGTCTTCGAATCAGGTCGTCCCTTGGGAATAACATTAATTTGAGATCATTTAAATAACGAACTAAATGAAACCCTCCCCTTTAATATTCCACAGGCTAGGGTATTTCTTAAAGTCTTCCAAAAACAGAGACGTATGCTCCTCTTTCCATTTATAAACTATTTTGACTACTAGGACAACCCAAATTTTCACGTGTAAAGATCGATTGATCCAATACTTGTGTTTACACATTTACACGTTCAATTCTCATTCAACTGCGTTGAACGTTGAACATTGAATTCTATCATTTTGAAAATATTGAGCTTGCTCAATAACAATGACATGACATTGAACCATTCACTTTTATAATTACATGATTCAATTTTGTTGCTTCAACCAAATGGAATTGCAGAATTGAGTCGTGTAACATCGCCGTTCTGAACATTTGATGTCTTGGACCTGAAGGTAGGCACTTGCTCATTTTTTTGCGCGTTCTCATTTTCTTGGTTTGACAGTTGATATCACGTTGGCAACACTTTTGTAGCCTTTTCCGGTCGGGACACCGTAAGGTGAGTTTTGGTTCGGCTAAGATAATTTTTAAATCGCCGGTCATCTGCCAAAATTAACAGTTTTAACTGATCAAGTGTTAACTTATTTATATATCAGAGTACGTTTTATGTTTTAGCCAAATATTTTGACCCGGATAACTTAAACAGCTTTTATATTATCGAGTGACCCAGTGTTGTTTTTTTTTTGGTTATGTGAATGCAATGCTGTCAATATTGTCACATTTGGTGTAACGTGCTAAGTTTAAGTGTTTTATATTTCATTACATATATTTTCATTTTTATTACAGAACCCAAAATGAAGCAAATTGTTTCAAACCAGGTTGTCAAAATCCCGCAAGGGTTAACAGTACATGTTAAGTCCCGCTTGGTGACTGTGAAAGGCCCCCGAGGAGTCCTCAAGAGGTCTTTCAAGCACTTGGCCCTAGATATTCGCATGGTCCACCCCCGAGTGCTGCGAGTTGAAAAATGGTTCGGCTCCAAAGGAGAGTTGGCTGCTGTCAGAACTGTTTGCTCACACATTGAAAATATGATTAAAGGTTTGTTTATTCGGTAATTGGTAAATTTTTGAGATCGCTGGCAATGGTTAATACGCACTTTTAAAAAAAAATCTTTGGCAAATATCGGTTCGGACTGGCCACGCTTATTACGAATAATTTTTAGAAAAAAAACTTTAGATTCGCCTTAATTACTATTAAAGGAAACTTTTTGGCTTTGGGGCGGCGGAAAATAATGCATTTTAATTTTCAATTGCATAAAACCAAAATTCACTTCGCGAGCCGACCCAGCGAAATTCCGCGGCCGTAAATGTCACTGTTATGTTGGTATCCTTGATAAATTAGCAAGAGCTCATACGACTAGCCGACTTCGTGGGATAAGGCGCGTAATTATGAAATTTGGCTAGCGGGCTTGTTTGTGTAACATGGTTTGTGATACAAAAGAATGTGCCCCTTTATAACGCCTACTCGCGTCAAGGCAAGAAAAACATCCCAGTTTTCAATTAGTTCAGCGGCTACGCTAGGTTTGTGTAACATGGTTTGTGATTCGCGGTATTTCATGTAGGTATCCCATGAAGTCGGCTACAGTCCATAACAGTGACAGCTACGGCCGCGGATTTTCGCTGCGTCGTTTCGCGAAGTGAATTTTGGTTTTATGCAATTGAAAATGAAAATGCATTATTTTCCGCCGCCCCAAAGCCAAAAAGTTTCCTTTTATAGTAATTAAAGCGAATCTAAAGTTTTTTTCTAAAAATTATTCGTAATAAGCGTGGCCAGTCCGAACCGATAATTACCAAATCTTTTGATTCACCTTAATTACATAAGACAACTATTTGTATTGGGGGAAGTGGAAAATATTTCATTCTAAATTTCGATTACGTAAAATAAAAATTAGCTTTCATTCTGTGAAACGAGACCGTCCATTTTCAAACATTATTTTCAAATATCATTTTGTTATGTTGGTATTCTTGTTACTGTATGAAAAGATGCTAGAGCAAAGCGTAGCAGACTTCATGGGAATTCTAGGTTTGTGTAACATGGTTTGTGATACAAAAGAAAGTGCCCCTTTATGACGCCTACTCGCGTCAAGGCAAGAAAAACATTCCAGTTTTCAAGTAGTTTAGCGGCTACGCTAGGTTTGTGTAACATGGTTTGTGATTCAAAAGAAAGTACTCCGTACCTTCAAAATCTTCTAGCCGTTCGTTATACATTCAAGTGTATCAGGAATACCAACATACCTACCAAAGTGACAGCGAATGAGCTAATAGCTAATGGCCTAGGTACAATCTCACAAGACAAAAGTTAATTTTTAATTTTACATAATCGAAATTTAGAATGAAATATTTTCCAATTCCCCCAATGCAAATAGTTGCCTTTTTATGTAATTAAGGTGAATCAAAAGGTTTTTTTTTTTTTAAAAGTGCATATTAACCGTTGCCAGCGATCTCCAAAAATTAATTGGTAATTAAATGCTCTTTATTCATTCGTCTGCTTTCACATTGCTCCTCCCCGCGGTTTGCGGCCGAACATAACATATAATATAATTAATAAACATCCTATGCGTCCTATGGTATTCACATAAGATCTTGTCAACTGTAAACTTTGAATTCAATTAATAAGTTTCCGATCATTCAATAAGTCAAACTTATTAATATTGATGTGGTGTTTTAAATCATTCAGTGTTTTCCATATTTAGTGCTGCAGAATAAGCATTTAAGAATTGGTACACTATAACTAGTTGTCATGGGAATGTTTTATATTCAAGGATCAACCTGATACTCTTAACTCTTTAAAATCTTCAGGGGCAGCTTTTTGTCAACATTACTATTCTATTCTAAAGCCTCGTTCTAACAATCTCCTCACAGTAGATCTACTTCCCCATTACCAGAGATCCTATAATTGCTCATAATTTTAAAGGTGGATATGGGTACTACTGCCCCGGGAACCAACACCTTTGCCACAGGTCATCCCAAGTGGTTCGTTACATTTGGTGACTTAACAGGGGGTGAGGTTTGTCCGGGTCTTGGCGGAAGACCCACCTGCTGCGCGGCGTGCCGGATCGAGAGAGACTTGTTGAGGGAAGCCTTTTGACTTCTCCAGCTGGTCTCTCTCAACTCATCGTCTTGCACCTCAATTAAAGGGATGGATTCATACGTCTGTCACTCCTGGACGCTGACTCCCATATTTCTACCCACACCTCATACCTCTTCCTTCCCAGAACTTCTCCTCCTTCATTTCCTTAAGACCCTCCTTACAGCATCCCCTTAGATGACATAGGCCCTTAGGGAAATTATTTTCCTCAGTGCCTCCTGTGTGGAGCTAACGTAAAAAAAATCAATTGGTAAATATGCAGTTAGTCCACCTCACGGATAATACGGAACGTTGGTGTTGTCGAAGTTTGATGCACGGATAATACGGAATGTTCCTTTTTTAATTAATAGACAACCAAATATGACATTTGTCGGAAGTACCAATCTTATAAAATAAATTCTCTAAAATAAACTCTCTTTTCATCATACTTTTAAAAAACATCCCAGGTTTTGAATGGTTTTTTTGGCTACGCAGGGTTTGTGTAGAGGGTTTGTGTAATTATTTTAATACATTTCTTTCCATGTTCTACTGTTATAAATACAGGTACAAACTTGTCAATGATGCATTCACTTTGTTTTACGCAAAATATTTTTTCTATGATTGGCAGCATTGATGAAATGTTAAAATAAAAACGATGAATAAACATGGCGTTACCCGCGCGAGTGAATTAATTTTAACAAAATTAAAATGTTAAATGCATATTTTTTGCATGTTTTTTTGGTCTCCCCCGACATAAATACTCACTTTTCGTAATAATAAAGCTAAATCTAACTGTTTGGATAAAAAGTTTTCCGTATTAACGAGTAAGCGGTTTAATGCATAAATAATAATCAATTAATCGCATAATCCAAGCATGAACTGCCGGTGAAAACCAATTTTATAACATTTAAGACACTGACAATACAAAATACAGGATTTTTCTTTGCCCACTGCTGTTAATAATGCGAGGAGAGTAGTAATGTTAGTACGGCAAAGTAGGCTATCTCCCAAGGTTTCAATTCAAATAGACAATTCTCTCAGTTGCGTACAAGGCCAGCCTGGGAGTGAATGAACAAGAAAACAGTTATATTCCTTTAATAATATAGATAATAACCATAACATCTTAATGCAATTGGAATATTGCTGATACACATCTTGTAATTAATTATGCTATGCAATTGGGCACAATAATAAATTATTTATGCATTAAACTGCTTACTCGTTAACCGGTCAGCAACGTAAGCAGATATATGCGTTAAAAATACGACAGCAGTCAAGTACAATAAGCGTGTTTACATGTCAGCGCGTGTGTCTCCATAGAAACCGTTATAACTCCGTTATTGTTTTAGTTACATCCGTAAAATAAAAAGTGAAAGGTCGATAGTGAATCATGCTGCACATCTCTATTCAAGTTGTCCATAGAAATACATAAAAAGAACATTCTGTCAGACGCGCAGTCTGACACATAATTTATACCGCCGAATTTCCTACGGGCGCCCGACATTGTTAATTTCTATTAAATATTTTTATATGAAATGATAAAAAAGTGAGGTGACAAAAGTGTTTATTACACATTTATACAATAGAATACGTATTGTTGTTTACATAATCTGTGATTTTAGTACCGTTTTCACATAAAAACATCACGTGAGTCATTTTCACATTTTTTTAATGTTTGCATTCTAAATTTTAATATTTACAAATGTTAATATTTATTTGTAATATAATAATTCAAAAGCTTATTTTGTAACCTGTCTAAAACAGTTTTTACTATTCGGCTACGTTCAGAAATGTTTCATTTATAGTGCTTTAATTGTGAAGCGGTTATAACTAAAAGTTTTCGTAAAATGTCATTTCGTTTAAGACACCAAAAGCTAATATTCTCGAAAATTCAGAGGGGTTAATACGGAATACTTTTTATCAGTTAGATTTAGCTTTATTATTACGAAAAGCGAGTATTTATGTCAGGGGAGACCAAAAAACATGAAAAAAATGTGCATTTAACATTTTAATTTTGTTAAAATTAATTCACTCGTGCGATAATGCCATTTAGGTATATTCATCGTTTTTATTTTAACATTTCATCAATGCTGCCAATCATAGAAAAAATATTTTTGCATAAAACAAAGTGAATGCATCATTCTATGGAAAGAAATGTATTAAAATAATTACACAAACCCGCTAGACAAACCCTGCTTTGCCAACAAACCATTCAAAACCTGGGATGTTTTTTAAAATTATGATGAAATGCGAGTTTATTTTAGAGAATTTATTTTATAAGATTGGTACTTCTGACAAATGTCATATTTGATTGTCTATTAGTTAAAAAAGGAACATTCCGTATTATCCGTGCATCAAACTTCGACAATACGAACGTTCCGTATTATCCGTGAGGTGGACTAACTGCATATTTACCAATAATAATTACCAAGAAACCTTTTACTCATTGACCATATTCGCCCTGCCCCGTTGCCTTTTTTGTTTGTCTTCTACTCTTTATCTAGCATCACACGTTTTGTTGTTGTTCAATCTGTCTGCTGCCTACTATTTAGGAATCATTAAAGCATCCCTTTCTAAACCCTTTTCATGCTGCTCATTTATATCTTCTTCTCATGTTCTTCTTTCTTCTTAAATGATCATTTTCCCAGAAACTTAATCACCATTTTTTTTTTAATCAGTTTTGGTTTTAGTGCTTTGTCAATTACATAATTTTGTTGGCTTTCAAAAATAATGTGTAAAAAAATAATAGTTACTATTCACAGCGCACATTATGTGTGCAGTTAATTGGTCCTGTTAGCATATTTGCGGATACTTATTTTGTGGAATTTATGTCATTCTATGTTGCTATTTTTATATAATGTAAATGAATCGTTGACTTTGTGCAATTGTCGCAGATAATTTTTTTTAATATTAATAAGGCGCGACCCCCTTTTAGTAATATAAAATTTTTATCACCTCGCCGACTTCCCAACCCTTTTTAGATGTTAAATCAGTGGTTGGCCAATTTATCCATTTTCAGATTTTTGAGTGGGTCCTAGGTGGCAGAGTACACACAGCTTGACATAGTTAACTTTGGAGTCAGTGGTGTCTCAAACCAATAAAATTTTTGTAAAATGGTATTTTTTAATAAAACTAACAAAGAAAGCAAACATAAGCTGCAAATGAAAATTTTATATCCCCAAGGCCAAAACAATAAATGCTTTCGATTTGTTGTCAATCATTCTGAAATATTACAGAACATATAAAAGGTTCTTACAATCTTGCTGAATCAAAATTGACGTACCTAAATTTGTTTTGAAAACAGGACAAAAATTGCGACAGGCAAAGATCAAACATAGATCTTAACGAAAAAGCGCCGCAATGTTCTGCAAATTTTTTCTGCAGTTAAGGTTGAAGATTAACCTATCTTAAATAACCACAAAACTTTGTTTTTTTAACCTGTTGAAAGTTGGATGGTATTTCGAAAAAATGCTCCCAAATTTCATAGAAAATTCTTTTAAAATAATTCAGAGTAGCTACAATAATCAAATAGTACCTAGGTCCTCGACTGATATTGGCGCAAGTGATTCTGACCTTAGCCTTCATACAGTTTCTTTATACAAAAGGGTTAAAATCGAATTTAAAAATAAACAAAGAATTTTTGGCCCGCCGGCGGGCTTGCGACATGAGAGAGGTTGAGAATATGCAAAAAAAATCATTATTTTAAGTGGCTGATTCCAAAACTTTGAAGAAAGATTAAAGTTTTTCGCTAAACCCTTTTGCCAAACAACAGAAGCTGTTGAATATTTTTTATGACAAATTTTTTGATATTTTATTTAGTCATGGGCCGGGATTGCATGAAAAGGGCTGCGGGCTGTAGATTGCTTATCGCTGTGTTAAATGGTGTGCATTTCTCTTAGTGGGTACAAGTGCATCTTTCTTTCTTCATTGCTACAAAAAACTAAAATTAGAAGATCACCCAATACTCTGGCTCCATTCTTATAATGAAGTAATATTTTTTTCCTATAATTATATTTATTGATGTCAAGCTATCTCCATTTTGAAAACCATTCGTATAGAGCTCGCTGAGGACAGAACTTTTAAAATTTTTGGAAAATACCAAATAGTACCTAACTTAATACCAAAATACAAATACGTGTAAAATATGTAGGGTTCATGGGATGAGGTGTGTTTAGGTCTGATGACCAGGACACACTGAACCCCAGATTCCTACCCACCCCTTAAACCCTTTTCCTTCCCAGAACCCTCCTCTCCTTCCTTTCCCTAAAAGACCCTCCACACAGCATCCCTAAAGATGACATAGGCCCTCAGGGAAATTATTTTCCTCAGGGCCTCCTGTGTGGAGCTTATGTAAAAAAAAAAAAAAAATGTAGCACTGTCTCGTGAGGCATGATTGTATAAGTTTTACCCAAGATCACTTTGAAAGCTCATAACTTCCATCATTTTTTGGTGATGTTGAAAGACTAATTTTACCATCGTCATTAACTCTTTAAATATATTAGATTAAAATAAATTAGGGGAGATTTAGAATAACTTTCTTAACCCCTCAGAAAATCGCCAATATGCACTTTTAATGTCTTTAACGAAATGACATTTTACGAAAACTTTGTATTATTACCGCTTCACAATTAAAGCTCTATAAATGAAACATTTCTGAACGTAGCCGAATAGTAAAAACTGTTTTAGATAGGTTACAAATAAGCATTCGAATTATTATATTACAAATAAATATTAATATTTGTAAATATTAAAATTTTGAATGCAAACATTAAAAAAATGTGAAAATGACTCACGTGATGTTTTTATGTGAAAACGGTACTAAAATCACAGATTATGTAAACAACAATACTTATTCTATTGTATAAATGTGTAATAAACACTTTTGTCACCCCACTTTTTTATCATTTCATATAAAAATATTTAATAGAAATTAACAATGTCGAGCGCCCGTAGGAAATTTGGCGGGATAAATTATGTGTCAGACTGTGCGTCTGACAGAATGTTCTTTTTATGTATTTCTATGGACAACTTGAATAGAGATGTGCAGCATGATTCACCATCGATCTTTCACTTTTTATTTTACGGATGTAACTAAAAAAATAACGGAGTTATAACGGTTTCTATGGAGACACACGCGCTGACGTGTAAACACGCTTATTGTACTTGACTGCTGTCGTATTTTTAACGCATCTATCTGCTTACGTTGCGGAGGGGTTAATAAAAAATAAATAAATTGCCGACTTTGGGGAATTCATATTAGATCGGGTAATATTCCGTGCATATCATTACTTGTAAACCTTTATTAGTTAATTATCAAAATAATAATGGGGTTATTCATAGCTATACTTATTTTGTGTATTATGCACCGCTGGAAATTATAATTTGGAACTGTTGAGATGTTAATTTGTTCTAACTAGTGAGTTAGTGAAAACAAAAATACGCTCTCTGCGAATGATTGCTTCTCAGTTTATATTTAGACCACCCTGCTACTTTTATCCAACCTTCTTGCCCTTAAAGTAGATTGCAACATGCAAAGTCGCTCGGAACTTTTTTGGTCTTATGAAAGTATAACGCGATTATGTGTTTTGGGATGTATTTATTCCTAAATAAGCAGACGGGTTAAAAAAAGAACAGCGATGGAGTGATTAACAATATGTGTGTGTTTGTCCTTAGGTGTGACAAAGGGTTTCCTGTATAAGATGCGCGCCGTGTACGCCCATTTCCCCATCAACTGCGTCACCATCGAGAACAACCAGGTCATCGAGATCAGGAACTTCTTGGGTGAGCAGTACATCCGGAGGGTGAGGATGGCCAACGGCGTGACCGTGGTGAACTCCCCCAAGCAGAAGGACGAGCTCATCCTCGAGGGGAACTCCCTGGAGGACGTATCCCGGTCCGCAGCCCTCATCCAGCAGTCCACCTCTGTCAAGGACAAGGACATCAGAAAGTTCCTCGACGGACTCTACGTGTCTGAGAAGACCACCGTTGTACAGGATGAATAAATAGACCTTTTATAAAAGTACCTTATTGAGCGTTTTTTTTCTCTCACCACCTTCTGCCCCTCTAATACATTCAGTACTTACTTAAGAATTGATTTTGAATATTAGATCATTCGGGAAAATTTTCAGGTGCAACTACCACTGTAGGGTATTTATCAGTGAAGTGTAGATTTACATTGATAAACTGCATAGCGCACAGATGCTAAGATAATGTGTAACTGAAAATAAACTTTGGAACATGAAAAATGAACCTTCACTTCACAAGAGTCAAAATGACAAAATCGCAGGTCATACGGAATAAGAAGTCAAAAAATATAATGTACATATTGACGCTGGAAAGGAAAGAATGGCTAAAGCACCACAGTAAAGATGAACTATGTAAACAATAAATTATATCAAATCAAGTTTTCTAGAGTTCCCCAGAAATATATTGTGGTAAACTCTAGAAAACTTGATTTGATGAACATAGCACAAACAAACGCTTTTGTGTAGGTTCATCTTTAATGTTGCAGCTGTGTGGTGCTTTGGCTGTGTTTCCTTTCCACTGTTATTATTATTTGTAATTTTACTCACATTCTCTGTATTTGTGAGGGGGCGTACATTAATTATGTGAGCAGTTTTTTCTTCCAATCTAGACCCCCCCTTGGTGAGATAAATTTGGGCCACTTCGTATATTCTTTTCAAGTAACATGAGATTTTGCTGGACCCCCCCCCCCCCCCCTTTTGAGCTCACGTAATTAATGTGTGCCCCATGATAAACGAAAACTTTTCTTTCCTCTTACAATTGATAAGGACAATAATGACTACATTTTGATCTTGACCAATGATGACTACTATGACCAATAATTTGTGGAATGACCAGACCCAGATTAAAGCTGAAAGCTGTTCGATTTTTCACCCAACACAGATGGGAATGCTATCCTTGTTCTACCGGTATTACAATGGAAGATGCTCCGAGGAACTAGCATCATTGATCCCTTCGGCACCGGTGCATAGTCGGGAAACACGCCAAACGCGTGCCCAACATTTGTACACAGTTGACATTAGTCACATGAGAACGGGTCGTTTCTTCGACTCGTTCTTATGTTCAACAGCTCGGCTGTGGAATGATTTGCCGGCCTCTGTGTTTCCTCCTTCCTAAAACATGGGTCTCTTCAAGACCAATGTTCATTCCTTCCTCTCCTCAAAAAGACCCTCCACACAGCATCCCAGATGACATAGGCCCTGAGGGAAATTATTTTCCTCAGGGCCTCCTGTGTGGAGTTAATGTAAAAAAAAAAAAAAAAGATGGGACATTATATAAAATAGGTATGAAGGTTTATGCCAGTGGTGGGGAAACCTGTGGGCCGCTAGGCTTTTTGAGGCGGCCCAACAGCACTTTTGGTGCGTCAGGTGTAATTTTAAATCATTATATAGTATAAAATGAAGTCGCTCAAAATGGTATGTGTGCATAGATCTTTTAAACTATGTAACGGATTTTCATGCGGTTTTCACCAAAGTGATTCAAGAGGAAGGTTTATATGTGTATAATACATACTTATTATAGTAGAGAAAAGCCGAAAAATTCAATTCAGACAGCTGGCAAGCGGGTGGTGTGGATTTTATAAAGTTTGGGTAATGGCATTGTGTTTCGTTAGCCACAGCAATGTGTGGCCGGGTCTGCTAGTTAGTTATAAAAATAAATTGTACAAAATGATGAATTCACAGTATTTATGTAAAGGCAAACCTTTGTTGAAGGCTGTAAACATGCGAACGTCAATAAAACGTTTTGAAATCATCTTCGTGTTCCTTGCGCAATTAAAAAGAAACAATTTTAATTTAAGCTTATGGACTGGTGGACTCATACGCAGTTTCATTCTGTTAGAATCAGTCTTATGTTCAGAATTAAAAAAAAAAACCAGCTGCGGATTCATATGCTGACGCATTTCGAAGGAAACCATTCTCGTCTTCCAAATGCAGTTATAACATTAAAGTTGCATGGGTACTGTGTGCTGCAACAATCTGAAAAAACCATTTTCAGGTTCTGGGTAGAGTTTTTAACCTTGTTGAAATGCACAGTTTTGTTTTCCCAAAAGCCGGATGAATTTCGAAACCATTCTAAAGTTCCGAGTAGAGTTTAAAATTTTAATATGCTGCAAAATTCTGAGGAAAACCATTTGCTTGCGTGAAACCATAATTTAAGCTTCGCATACTTGAGTTAAAACCAGTCTTGTGTACAGAGTGTAATGATAAAATTTCAGTTGTGGGTTCATCTGCAGACCCATTTCAAAAGAAACCATTCTCGACTTCCAAGTGAAAGATGTGAAAATTGCCGACTATGTGCTGCAAAGATCGGAGGAAGACCAATTACAAAAACCAAGCTGGGGACTGTAACCTTTACTACCTTTATTCACTAAAGTTTCCTCACCTTTATTCACTAAAGTTAAAACCATTTTTGTGTACCAAATACACAATTAAAATTCCAGTTGCGGTTTCACCTGCTGACAAATTTCGAAGGCAACCTTTCTTATGTTCCGAGTGGAGTGTAAAATTATAGTTGCATGTTTGCATATTCTGAGTGGATGCTCTGTATATTATTATTATTATTTATATCATAAATTATATCACATAATATATATAAATGAATCTGAAATTTTAGCTGCAGACTGAGTTCCCACATACAGATTCACTCTTATATTTAAAAGTTTCAATGTAAGCTTTGTGTGAACCACATGTTCTATAACTAAGTTCTGTGTAGCTATTATTTAAGCTTGTGGACTCTTACGCAGACTCAATCTTACTTTAAAACCATTCTAGTATTCGAAACATAATGTAAAAATTCGAGATGCGAACCCCTCTTGACAATATTCCACGAAAACTATACTCGCTTTCTGAGTGCAATTATAAATTTCTAGTTGTAGAGTTTATGAACATGATGCCTGTCACGCATTTATCATTTTTTGTATTAGAAGAATTCATGTTGGATGTGATATAAAAAATCGGTTTATTTAAAAAAAATGGTAAAATGAGAGCATAATAATATACTGAGGATTTAACCCCACCCCCCCAAGCCAGAAAAACCTTAGTGCGGCCCGTGGATGATACTATAAGATTTCTAATGGTCCCCGACGGTTCAATGGTTCCCTTCCCCTGGTTTACGCCTAAGCCCTCTTATCGGCCATTGATTTTATAATTTCCCTCTATCCACTGATGAATTTACTCTACAGGTTCCTAGCAAATAAACATGTTGGTTAATTTTATTGTCACCAAGTTATTTTGCAAAATGGAGGAAGTTTGAAGAAGCCTTCGTGGAACCCATCTAACAAATTGTACAAAAATGTACCAGTGTTAAATTAAGATAAGGAATCTATCAAACGGACCGCCCCTTTCTGCACAGAATCAAGGGTTTTTCGGGTATTTTACGGCTCCAGAGCAGAGGTGGCTATGATATTCAACAGTGAGGCGCACTTGCGATTTGCACAGCGTCAGCAGTTGTGTACTATTAAAGTATCTGCGGGCCCTGCACAGCTTCTTCTAACTGAGCTGGTCACCTGGCTGCTGCTACCTGCTACACAAGTATATCAATAGAAGGCATGTTGTGAAAATTGCTTCCGTTGAAGGAGACAAGATTGTCATTTCAATCCCCTTTAGTCGTAATCGGACATGATTGGGTCTTTGAAACTTTTGCTTAAATTCTCTGTGAGAAGTAGCTTTGGTTTTTTTTTTTTTTTTTTTTTTATTAATAAAATTCCTTTATTATTTATTTACAGTTTTTTACATTTTTAAATTAAGTCCCGTTAAACTGATTGATATCAGTTTGTCAACGGGTTCTTTTGACAATTACTTTTTTTTAAATTGAGACAGGTCTTCGACCAAGTCGAAGAGACAGGTACATAAAATATACAGGTACATAAAAAAAAAATTGTTAATAAAATTTATAAGAAATACAGAACAGAGAAAATTAAAGAAATAAAAGAAAAGACAAGAGAAAATAATAATGGAAAAAACATTAAAACGAAAAGCGGAAAATAACAGAAATTAGTACAAAAGAGTTCTTTCACTTAACCATTTTTTTAGCGCACATTTCCTTCTGAAACTCAATTCACAGCTTTTTATTGCGTTGGGTAACATGTTGTAAATTATTGGAACAAGGTATTCTAGAGTTCTTTGACCGTATTTATTTAGGTATCTGGGAATTATAAGTCCATCATTTGCAGTTAGTCTTGTATTATGAACATGAACCACTAGTTTATTATATTCAGATTGAGATGTATGTATGTAGGTTAGTTTTGAGAGTGACGTCGTTTTGACCGCTCCCTATGTCAACTGATTTTGTACCTAGACACGTAGTGTGCAATGTGGCAGAATGTGTTTCTAGTAGATAAGTGTGGCACCTAGAGGCGGATTAAATGTTGAGAGCGCCCTAGGCAAGCACCTCATCGGCGCCCCTCTATATAGGTAGGATAGAAGATAGGATTAAAAGGTACGCTTATTTGGTTAGGGCATTAAAAAGAGATGATATGATGCGAAGTGAATTGTGGAAGAAGTCAGGGAAAGCCAAGGAAGTCATGGCATGATCAAGTGAATCAAATACTTCAGTTTATTTTTTACATTAACTCCACACAGGAGGCCCTGAGGAGAATAATTTCCCTCAGGGCCTATGTCATCTGGGATGCTGTGTGGAGGCAGTCATGGATTTGTCAATAGGCCTTATAGGCCGCGACCTAGGGGCGGCACAATTCAGGGGGCGGTAAGCTGTTTAGTTTATAAACAAAAAACAGGTCACTGTTGATAGAGAGAGTTTTTTTAATGTATTAAATGTTAAATCTCATTTTTGGTAAAAGTCGCCTATTCCCAACACTCATTTCTATTCTATGTTAGATAGTTTGGGGCTGTTCAAGTATTACGTAACGCACTTGGGGGGGGGGGGGTCTTGCGAAATGTTACTGTGTGTTACGAGGGGGGGTTTGAACAACGCGTTATGTAACATGTTTTTCTTTATTTTGATAAAAAAAACTAGGGAATTAAAATCTTCCAAGTTGGCAATCCTTTTCGTTCTCGAAATCTCTTGTTTTATTTATTACCGCAAACGCCATTGAAACAAGAAAAAAGGTATGCGACTTTCCAGTACTTTGCGCAACTTAATTGTGAATTTCAGGTAAAAATTGTCAC
Source organism: Limnephilus rhombicus (assembly GCA_929108145.2). NCBI lineage: Eukaryota > Metazoa > Arthropoda > Insecta > Trichoptera > Limnephilidae > Limnephilus > Limnephilus rhombicus. The sequence continues at coordinate 21,529,824 of OV815271.1, read as the reverse complement.
TTAGGCGTTACTTAATGTTTAGGGTGGTACGGAAAAACGTTACGGCGCGTTACATGGGGGGGAGGGGGGGTCGAAAATCTTCAAAAATTGCGTTACGTAATACTTGAACGCCCCCTTTAGTACGTTTATGCTACTGCGCGGGTAGTAAGGATGACCTTTCTTACAGCGCCATTTAGCCCAGAACATTTTAAGGTCAGCGTTTTTTTTTCTTTTTACAGATTAATCAAAATATTTCATGTTGCTATACTAACGAAAAATGAGTGACGGAAGGAAGCGACTTAGTGGTGCTGAGCACAAAAAGAAAGCAAAATTAAACAAAGATGAAAAATAACATGCTCTTCAGAAAACTAGGAAAAGAGAATCTTAAAAGTGAAAACAGCAACGAGGCATTAAGTTTTACACAAGAGTGGGAGTAGTAGTAAGGAAGATCAATATGGACAAGGTACTGGTGCTCCAATTGAGCTGACGAGTCTACAAGGACGATTTACTAAACAGGCCAGATCAGTCCTGTTTAGTAAATCGTCCTTCTGATTCTGACATTTCTGACAATACCTTCAAATACCTTCATCAGTGGCAGGAATTTGAGGTCAGGCAATGAAGAAGTGTCTCTAGTCGCGAAAGCACTGAAATTCAATCAACAAGAAATAAATGATCGACCAGAGATATTATTGCAATAAATGGTTTTGAACAAAACAAGTCCTGTGATTTTACAAAAAGTGGAATGTATTCGGATCATCATATTTACAAAAAACTCTATTTTTCAGAAAAATTAAGTAAAAGAAAGGAATTGGCATGTTTATTCGGAAAGCAAAGGCTCTGTATTCTGCCAACCTTTTTTGGAATTTGGATCTATTAAGAATAGGACACAATTTAACCAGCAAGAGCAAGGTTTCAATGATTGGAAGAATGCAGAAATTCGAGTAGCCCAACACGAAAACTCTTCAAACCATAAGTCCTTTATTCTCGCTTTAAGATCTAGAGGTTGAGTTCAATCTTTACTAACTGCCCAACTAAACAAGAAAATTGCTTATTGGGAGAACATTTTAACCCTTAATTTACCCGGTAGGTCCCTGGGATTCCATTGAAAACTGTCAGCGCTCATAAAACCATTCGTTTTTGGAATTACAAAATGTGCGTTCCAGTACCTTCACGCAGTGACGTGCCAAACGCGAGGGAGAGCGGACGTCGATGTGCACGGCTCCGATTGGTAAGTAATCATGCTGATGGAGTTCATGGGACACCACTGGCGTGATTACTTTTTTTTTGCTCGAACCAAGTTCTTTTTTTGACTTTTTATAAGAATTGATTATGTTTTTGTTATATTTCTTTAAGAATTACTTTGGAAAATTGTTTAGTTTTGAAATGTTGAGACTAGAAGTTAGGTTCGTCATTTTTCTACAAAAAGTGCCATATTCTAGAAGTTCCTGGCTGTGAAAAGGCTGTGATTCAATAATTTTAAGTAAAAACCTATGTCTTTGTAAAACCAAATATGTAATAAATAAATATAACTAGAATTTCATTAAAAAAGGTGTTTATTTCATGTATAATTTACGATTTTATGTCCGGGAGTCCTGGGGACTCCACCTGGTAAATTGTGTATGTATGAAGTCACCGGGTAAATCAAGGGTTAAAGAGGGTTGTTGCTGTACTGAAAGGATTGGCATTAAGAGGTATCACTTTCAGAGGATTTAATGAAATATTTGGTGACCCGCAAAGTGGGAATGACATAATGCTACTTGAATTAATAGCAGAGTTTGATCCGTTTTTAGCCAAGCATATTGAAAGACACGCAAATTAAGGATCTGGAAATACTAGCTAACTATTAAAAACGGTCTGTTTATGAATCTCTTCTCGAGTTTATTACAGCAGAGTGGAAAAACTTTGATTATTTCAAAGAAAGTGCAATTGAAATGAGCGCACTTAAGCAATATCAGGACGACTTTAAGAGTAAGAGGAACCCTAAGAGAAAAAACTTAATAGACGAAAAATCAAATGAGAAAATTGAAACAACCTCCAGAGGTTCTTTCAGAGTATAAATTCAGAGTAAACACCTTTTTGGTCATCCTGGATAGACTGAATTAGAAAGAATGCATAGAGAGAGCTGAATTAGAGAGAATGCATAATGCGTACGTAAACTTTAAAGAATTTTTTTTTTTTTAACAAGAATGGGTGAACTTTAAACCCAAAGAGTCCCTGAAAAAGCTCAGTCTCTTGTGCAATATTATAACAATGATTTAGAAGACGATTTAGTTCAGGAATGTGTACACTTTCATGGTCACATTTCCTCTAATAAGATGGCAGAGAAACCCGAATCTTCATCATTACTGAATATTTTAAAGTTTTTGAGGAAACAGTCTCTGTGCAACGTTTACCCGAACTTGGATGTAGCTCTCTGCATCGCACTTTGCACTCCAGCAATAAATTATTGTTCTGGAGAAAGGAGTTTTTCCTATTTAAAACGAGTGTTACCAAAGGTCTTGATTGTCCTTAGAAAAGCTTAACTCTTTGGCTCTTCTGTGCATAGAAGCAGACTAAATACTATAAACTTTGAAGATATTATAGATGATTTTGTCAAAAAATTGATAAAAAATACCGTAAATTTTTTTAATTCTTGATTCATGTTACACTTTTCCTTTATGACTAATTCATTCGTTTATTTAATTTTTGAACTCCTACTTAACCTATATTTGAATATTTATTTTGAAAATTCTGTTTCACTTTATAAAAGCCCACAAGTGAGTGATTATGATAGGTAGCAACTTCTGAGAAGGAGAAAGGGGCAGCGAAAATGAAGTGGCCTATACTTATGAAAAGTATTAATACGGCCCTGTGTGGAGGGTCTTTTTGAGGAGAGGTAGGAATGAACATTGGTCTTGAAGGGACCCATGTTGTAGGAAGGAGGAAACACAGAGGCCGGCAATCATTCCACAGCCGAGCTGTTGAACACAAGAACGAGTCGAAGAAACGACCTGTTCTCATGTGACAAATGTCAACCGTGTACAAATGTTGGGCACGCCTTTGGCGTGTTTCCCGACTATGCACCGGTGCCAAAGGGATCAATGATGCTAGTTCCTCGGAGCATCTTCCATTGTAATACCGGTAGAACAAGGATAGCATTCCCACTCGACGCCTGTGCTCTAAAGATTGCAATCTGTCTGTTAAGATGGGAGAATCTATCAAACGAACTGCCCGTTTCTGCACAGAGTCGAGGGTATTTTTCAGGTATTTTGGAGCTCCAGACAAGAGGTGGCTGCCAAATTCAACCGTGGGGCGCACTTGTGATTTGTACAGGGTTAGCAGTTGTGTACTATTAAAGTATCTGCGGGCCCTGTACAGTACGCCCAGTTTCTGGGAGGCTAACTTTACTCTGGCTTCGATGGAGCCCCCATACCTGAGCTGGTCACTTAGGGTTACACCAAGCATATCAATTTTTTTTTTTTTTACATTAACTCCACACAGGAGGCCCTGAGGAAAATAATTTCCCTCAGGGCCTATGTCATCTGGGATGCTGTGTGGAGGGTCTTTTTGAGGAGAGGAAGGAATGAACATTGGTCTTGAAGAGACCCATGTTGTAGGAAGGGACCCATGAAGAGACCCATGTTGTAGGAAGACCCATGTTGAACCAATGAAGGGCCTGTTCGGAAGATTGCTACCGTTGAAAGATACTAGATTTATTTTCATTTCGATCCCTTTTAGACGTAATCAGACAAGATTGGGTCTTGAAACATTAAATTCAAAGAGATTATTTTTACCCCAAGAGAAAACACTCTCGAGGTAACCGTCCATTCTTTGTTTCAAAGTCCTCCGAGTCGTTGGAGTTTGTGAGCCCTTTGGGGGCTTTTCAAACAAAAAGCTATCATGACAATGAATTGGTGCACATGACAAAAGGTTGTTTATGTGCAACAAAAACAAAGTCGGAGACAGAACCGATCCCTGCGGAATGCCAGCATTTATCGAGTGTGAGGAAGAGGTGAAACCATCGGCTACCCTCTGAATCGACCTCTCCCTCAAGAAGTCGGCAATCCACATACACAAGGATGCGGGAAGTCTGTAAGAAGGCAGTTTGTTGACAAGTCCTCGGTGCCAAACCCGGTCAAAGGCCTTGGAAATGTCCAGTGCAACCGTTTGGGTCTCACCGATACGTTCCAGGCATCGCCCCCAAACATGCGTCACATACGCGAGAAGATCACCGCATGAGCGGTTCCGCCGGAATCCGTATTGAACCACGCCAAGAGACAGACTTGTACCGACAAATCATTTTAAAGAGCGCATGTTTGAAAGTATCTCTTACTCGCAGTAGTCCTCCGATACCGTGCACCGCAACGCAACTATTAGACGATTTATGAATGCGAATGAAGCAAGGAGTGGGTGTTGAGACAGAGTTGTTTGGTGGTCTTTCCTCTCTGGACATCACGGCATGATGAAGTTTCGTAGTTATCATAGACATATGAATATTACTAGACCTGCCCTAAGTGATAAAAGCGTATTATTTCCCCCTCCCCATACCGGTTCCATTGGTACCGGCTGGGATTCAGTATGGCTTCACATGAATCTAAAAAATATGACGTCATCATTCTTCTGCTAGCCAGCGTCGAGCACTCATCGGTGCATTTTACGAAATAACACCGCAAAAAACATGGTTTGTGTTTTGAAAACATGTAAATATATACTATCACACGAGATACATGGCGTGTGCTTGTCGACGTTTACTGGATTAAGTAAATTATGAAACATTTGTAAAAGTGTCTTAACTAAATACGGCAACAAAATATTGGAGTCTGAAAATAAGCAAACTTTACTTTGCCATATTTAGACTTCGCAAATTTGTTCATTACACGGCGAGCAATTCGCGCTCCCATGTAAAAAGGTCTTTTCATTCAAAAGCAGAGTATACTTTTAAGAACTAAATGGTGATATTGTAATGTGAGATGCCTATATACAGTTATTGACAAATCGCATATCTCCAAAGTCATCTTCCCGCTCTGCGCCCCGCTGTAGTTATTGTCTACCCCTCACCTTTATGTTCTGGTCTAGCAATATTCATATGTCTATGGTAGTTATCCTCATACTTACACAATTAATTTTGTATTAATTTTTTGTTGTTGTTTAAAAATCCTAGCGGCGCCCCTTTGTAACCTCGTACCCCTAGGTATGTGCCTAGTTTGCCTTGGGATAATCCGCCACTGATGGCACCTAGCCTAGTACTAAGCGAAACACTTCAGTGTGGCTCCAGCCTTACACTTTTTTGAAGACTGACCTGTTGATATATCTGTGCATTAAAAATGAAATGCGGCTGATTTAGCTGCATGATGAATTATACAATAAATTGTAAAACATTGTATTTATTAAATAATTAAAACAGAGCAGTCGTAATAAATGAATGATTACAACGGTTTTAGTGGAGATTACTTTGTACTTCTTAGACAAAGAAACTTGTTAAAATTATAACGAAACCATCCAGCTTTGGTAATAATTCATATTTTATGGCCTCAAGACAGAGAAGTCTGCCTGCCTACTATATTGGCAATTGTAGACAGTCTTGTTTATTTCTTTAGATTGTCGGGAACATAGTTGTCTTTCCCGGGAATGCCAGTGCCTCCTGAGTCTCCCAGCCAAGGATACCTAAAATAAGAAAAGGCAATCAGTCTACAGATAGTATTAATGACAGATTATTATTATTAAGAGTTATTAATGACTGTAAAATTAGTTTTTCGATATCTCCAAAAGTTATGAGCTTTTAAAGTGAACTCAGGAAAATCGTATGCAATGGTGTCTCATGACATCACGATTCATAATTGGAATGGTGATGCAGTCCTGCGGCGTGCGAATGTACCGTAATGTTTAAATCTTTCGCCTGGCCGCAAACATCAACATCTTGACAGATTACATCTTTGGTTAAATTCAGTTTTTTCCAAAAATTCTAAAAGGTATGTTATCAACATGCTCTCTTTAAAATGGTACATTTCACTGTAGGAGATGACCTCATTCTAATAATTTATCTGGCGTGACAGTATAATGATAAAATCTTAAATTAAGACCTGTCCGAGAAATGCAGACTTCACCGAACCATGCTGTCAGAAATAGAGATTACAATGAAAATTAGTTGTAGACCATATCGCTTAAAATGTATGTAATTGGAGTTAGGTGAGTTCGCTGAGTTTGCTGAAAGCCTCCGAGGCGTGCTTCCTTATAAATGTACTCAAGTTATAGGAGCAGGCCCCGGGTCGGAGTTCTTGGGTGCGGACTGGGTACTGGGTGCTCTTGCAGCTACCGGAACGCACAGGTTCGACCAGAGTCAGAGCCGGACCTCGGAGCCGGAACCCGCACAAGGACTCAAACCCGGACAAGAACCTTCACAAATCACGAGTGGCTCGGATTATAACAAGCATTGACATAACTTGATAAAATAAAACGATGCATTAAAGAAATAAATACGTACTGGTTAGGGCAATCGCTACACGTTTCCATATATCTGGTGTCGGTAAAGTTGGACTCGGCTGTCTTGAAGGACAGAGCACACTTGTTGGAGTTCTTGCACGGTGCGGCAGGAACATTTCCTTTTTTCACGCAGTTCCAGGGCTCGTAGTTATTCATCTGGTCTGTTGACTTGGGGTCTGTCATCCAGGTCAGGGCTTGGGTCATGGTCACGAACCACACGTCGGGTCTGGAAAAAACAATTAAGTTTTCAGTCTCACGATGGAGAAAAAATAAAAGAGATGGGAGAATATGACTGTGTATTTAGGTATAGTATAAACATAGTTATTTCATTTCATCTTCTAGTCAGAACTTATAGCTTATCTGATAATCTTAAGATGAATATATACATGAAATCCTATTTAGATACTATTTTGATTAATCTTTACGACGAATCGGCTTACAGTATGAACATAAAAAAATATGCTACGGATAAATCGAAGCTTTTACTAGCTTTTCTATGTACTGGAATAACAATGAAATTATTATTTACGTAACAAAAAATATAAGCGTAAACCACCAAAAAAAATGTTTTTTCATGACTTAACTATGAAGTAATACAAGAAACAATTTAAAAAAAATACCCCTTTATGGATAAGATTATTTTTGAGGCTTTTCATGTTCTAACTTTTTTTCGTTCTTATAAAATTATGCACAAAATAAATAAAAACCACTTTTTTGCCTACTTGCCTCGTGCAAAAAGACGCTCTATTTTAAAATTTTGCAGGCATGAGATTCGAAATATTTCTAGCGTTTATATTCTTCTTAAGCCTCTTTTACATCACGTACATTACACATATGGCTTATATGCTAACACAGTGAAAATTTTACTGCTAAAGTTGCAAGCAGTTCTTTGACATATCACCAAACTGTGGAAAGATTAAAAATTGCTGTGTTGAAGTTTGTAACAGTTTTGTTCTGACTTCTTGATTTTTTCATTTAAAGATTTTAGATTTTATTTTGAGTTTTGATATTGCTTCATGGCGAAATAGAATTATAATATTTTAGAAGAGACATAAAGACTTACAGATCCGAAGCCCATTCCAAGAACTTGTGGAATCCTTTCTCCAGCTCCTTGATCTGGAACCAGTTGGTGTGGAAGGGCATCACGTACGGGGCACGATTCTGATCGTAATAGCGGCTAAAATCCTCTTGCAGCCATTCAAGAACCTGCACATTACAACATGAAAATATGTAAATTACCTAATACAATACAGGTAATATGAATTATAAGTTGATGAAATACTTTCTTCTGGGATAGGTTAATGGAAAGATAGATCCCTAATTTATTAGAATCATCTAGAAAAAGATAAGTTGTGACAGGAATAATGCATTCTTTTATAAATACAAATACATACATACAATTGGGAAGAATAAAGATTTTAATTATGAATGTACAAACCTCATTGGGGTCATGATTGTGGAGGACGCATTGATCTAAGTACGGGCAATGTCCTCCTTCGTAACTTTCTATGTAGTGAGCATTTAATGGCACCTCCCAAATTCCTGAAAAATTGTTGTTCATATAAATTTAAGTACGGAGATCTTATGGAAACAAATACACGGAGAGAAAATCTACCTACTTATAGTTTCTGGATACAATATTATGGTCAAAGAGTCTATATAGATTTTTGTACTACAACAATAATATGTACTTTCTTTGTTATCAGCATAATTAAATTCTTTGGTTAAATTTAATGAAGTCTAATAAATCCAATTTCAGACAATCACTTCCATCTTCAGACTTACATCTACAGAATAAAATAAAAGTGGAATTTAAAAATTAGTTTTATTAACCCTAGATCACAAACCTTCGTCGAATCGACGACGCAGGATTAAAAAAACCGCGATAACTTTTGCGCGCGCGACCGTAATTCTTTCATACTCAGGTTAATCTCAATCGGCCCGTTAATTCTGCGATAGACGGTAGTGCAGACGATGGGGGGAGTCCACGAGCGCCAATTCAGCAACCATGGCTCGTAGCATCGACGAAGGTTAGTATAACGTGACTTTTTACTTTTGCTAGATTTTCACCAAAGTTTTATTAGTTTCTAGATTTTCACCAAAATTTTTATTTTATTAGTTGATTCAAGTCTTTGTTTTTGATATTTACATAGTTTTTTCTCAATATTTAGTTATAACTAATTCAAATACCAACTTTAAAAATGTAACAATTGTTGATTTTGCATGAAAACTATGATCTCATTTATAAGGCTGTTGATAAATACATTTGATATTTTTGTTCATATAAATATAAGAAATAATATAAATAAACACTGTTCATTAATAATAAAAAGAAATATGTGCATGTTTTGTTTAAATAAAACCCTTAAACCCAACTTAAACCCCCTTTATTAAGTACCATAGTCGAAACGACGAAGGTTTGTGATAAGCGTCCAAAAATAAGGTTAGTGATCTAGGGTTAATATGATGGAGTTAAAACAATCATTAACAGTTGAAAAAATAGACATTGGTTAAATTGATATTTTTCTGTGAGACATACCTGGGAATGATTTAGTTGGGCAAGTTCCGGACTTGCATTCGTGAGGTATCTTATAATCTAAAGTGTATGGCCACACTGGCACAGGGGATGGAGGAACACTGATGGAACTGTCGTAGATATAACCAAAGTCTTCTAAAACCTAAAAAATATAATAAAATTATAATACTTGAAAATGGTTTTATGGAGGTGCATACAGGCAAACCATTTTAAGGAGGACACATTTGAGTATAGATACTTGTGCACACCGAGAGTGTTGATTTTTGATCCAAAAGTTTTCTAACTAGTTTGGAACACCCGCCCGCAGTTCTGTCTTACCCCACAAATGACCAAAGATACTGGTTGCACAGCGATGTTAATCAATTCCGTTTAAATTTAGACTCGCGATTCAATTTGACAATGTTCTTCTATGTTTTTTTTGTTTCATTCGTCAGCTTCCTAATAAAAATAAATTTATAATTATTTTTTGATACCTCCAATACCCAAGCAAGGGTCTCTAAATGATTTATCTGTAATTATATTACTTGGATTAATTGGGTTCTGCCAAAAAAAAAATTGAACCTAATAGGGTCGGCAAATCAGTAATTTTTTGTAATGGTATCACTTGGCTTATATTGCCAGGATTCCTGCCAGAGAGCAACTTGACAGGCGTAAATATCTCTTTAGACGAGCTAAAAGAGCAACTGATATACCGGCCCATAATGTTAGAAGTTATGAAAAAAACCAATTTCATTGTTTCATTCATCCATTTATGAAATCAGTATTTGGTGATTCCCAAAGTGAGTACCAGAGAGAGCCAAAAGATAGCTCTAGAAATATTAATTTGACTGGTCAAAAACTTTACTACTTCACGCAGGAAGATGATTCATTTTAAGGCTCCGTTATAAGTCTTCAAAAAGAAGAGGATGGTTTGAAAGGTAGATAATATGAATATTAGAGGTGGCGCGCAAATAATAATAATAAACTATTATAATTAATAGGCTAAAGCGAAATAAAGCACAACTTATTTCAAATAGAACAAAAATCCGTCGACAAATAATGTCGTAGCTAGCATTAAACATTGAATTTTTTCATACCTTTTTTTCGTAACAGGACCAGCAGAGCGATTCTATATCTTCTGTGGGATCAAGATCTCCCGACGGACGAGATCTCACAACAGATTTGTGTGATTTTCTATGGCTGTTATTTGCTTTTTCTATGGATATCAGGCCAGCTTTGCCGATTTAAAACTATATTAAAATATGTGACAGCTCACAGTTGAAATCTGACATTGGCCCATAGAACAACACTACAAGTGCGCTCCACGGTTGAATTTGGCAGTCAACTTTCTGATAGATTCTCCTAACTTAACAAACGGATTGCAATCTTTACACCACAGGCGTCGGGTGGGAATGCTATCCTTGTTCTACCGGTATTTCAATGGAAGTTACTCCGAGGAACTAGCGTCATTGATCCCTTCGGCACCGGTGCATAGTCGGGAAACACACCAAACGCGTGCCCAACATTTGTACACGGTTGACATTTGTCACATGAGAACGGGTCGCTTCTTCGACTCGTTCTTGTGTTCAACAGCTCGGCTGTGGAACGATTTGCCGGCCTTTGTGTTTCCTCCATCCTACAACATGGGTCTCTTCAAGACCAATGTTCATTCCTTCATCTCCTCAAAAAGGCCTTCCACACAGCATCTCAGATGACATAGGCCCTGAGGTAAATTATTTTCCTCAGGGCCTTCCGTGTGGAGTTAATGTAAAAAAGATAGAAAAAGCAAATAACAGCCATAGAAAATCACACAAATCTGACAGGAGATCTTGTCTGTCAGGAGATCTCGATCCCACAAAAGATATAGAAGAGCGCAGCTGATTTTTTTATAATTTTCAGAGCACACTTTGCGATTTTTTCGATTGAGGGAATTTCATATAATCACTTTTTCAACTCAGCAAAGATTATCTCAGTAGAGGTTAGCTTAAAAAATAACACATATTTTTTTTAGAGCTTAAAAACTTAAAATGTTCAAGGGAAGTGTGTTGTATTTCGGTGAAAATTTGGAATGTTCTAAAAACCTTGTATTGAGTATTTCTTCCAGGCTTAAGGAAGGGGGCTCTCATGCCAACGACGTCACTTCTGGAGACATTGGAGAAAGTTCCCAGGATCTCCCGCATGCCAATCATTTCTCCCACCCACTCTTCATATCCCTTGTCTTCCAGCCCTTGTTGTAATGAAATGGTGTCAGTAGCTATCTGTAAAATCATTCATAAATTAGAAGCTAGTCATTTTTTTATTATTTTTCAGAAATTAAAGAAAATTATTATTTCCTTTGGAAGGATTTGTGGGAATCGGAAGCATTCCGATTGTTTCCTCACCCGCCAATAGTGATCCCTCAACATTCTCACAGAGTCACTGTCTGCCGTGACAAATTTAACGGAACCATTCTGTTCTAGACTGCCGAAGAAATAACAGCTTTGCAAATCGCTTCTTGTTCACTTAATATTAAATTATGGTTCAGATTTAATCGGATGTAAATTGTTTCAATAAATTGTAAGTACAGTGTTAAATGCTTATTTGGTTTATACACAATCCACCCCAACACACAAAACCACATAGATTCATAAAAATTAAATAAATGTTGAACTATAGTTCTGCCACTGAGAGCTCTGTAGTAACCAATATTTAAGTTACATACATCGTTTATAAGAAAGAGGGATTGCAACGGATCAATTAGTAGTTTGCCTTTAGTAAAACTAGTATGAAAGTAGTCCTTACCTCATGGCCGTCATGCGCAAGTGATTGTATTTGAACATAATTGCTGTAAAAAAATATATGTATATTAATGTATTTAATCAATACGGTTACACATAAAACAAACATAAATAAATAAAAGTTTTAAATTGCATAATTTTTTTTAACAGTATCTTGTCTTGGTTCTACGACAACTCAGAATCAACTCAATTCATCACCTTTTTGAAAAGTCATTAAAAGCTATGAAAAGAAAAAATTAAAAATTGTCCAAAACCTAACAAAACGTAATCTATTTAAATTTTTTTAAATATGTTTTTTCATCACTTTTAATGACTTTTCAAAAATTGAGTTCATTCTGAGTTATCCGGTCACTCTTGTTCTGTAGGTACATTCCAAATATGATCATCATTATATTATTACGTAACAAAATAATGACGTTGGTAAAAATAATTAATAATTTTCATATTTTAGAGAAGTTCACAGAAACATTTCTAGTAATATGAAATATGATATTATATATGTTGTTACCTGGAGTGATTTTGTTTAAAAAATAAGATACATCTCCCCACCGCTAAGATCAAGCAATTTGCAATGCGCTTTTCTATCAAATCGTTCTTGTAAGCCACACAACAGGAAAATAAATAATAAACCACAGGTATTTAGAATGTGGGCTAGTGAAAATATGTAAAATAGACAGGACATTAGGAAATCTTAAAAAAGAATTGATTTAAAAGTTTTTATAACCAAGTTAACCCTACAATGTATACAAATCCAAACTATTATTTCTTTATTTTTTAATTATTCTTTTTATTCATTTTGTGCTTACGCTATGTAATGATATATCTTTCAATATTTACTTGCTTCCTAATAATATCGACGCTGGAAAGGATAAATGGTTAAAGCGTAAAGCACCGCGCAGCTGGAAAGGAAGCTTTAGCCATTTATCCTTTCCGGCGTCGATATGTAACCGTAACAAAAAATATTACGTATATTCGCCATTGAATGTACAATTAATTTATACATATATAAATAGATGTTTCCTGAATAATCTAAAGGTAGCATTCGGATCTCGGCAGTCGCGGTCCGGCAGCCGCGGCCCTGCAGCCGCAGCCGTGGTCGCGCCATACCGCTTTGTATGCAATAGTTTCCGACACAAGCGCCTGTGCAGCGCGGCCGGGGGGCGTGGCCTGCGCGCGACCTTGGCAGCGACGCCGAGTTGACAAAAAAGTGAGAAATAGTTTTTCCTCAGCTGTGATTGATCCTTTTTTCATTGGTTGAATATCGTTTTCAATTAAACTAAGTACAAATTGAAATTGAGTTTTATTTAGTCTGCAGTATTTCCTGAATTTCTGATCCTTTAGATTTAAATGCCATTTTATCAGGATTTGATAGCTGCCTTCATCGACTCTGGATGTATATAATGAATCGATTTTATTCCTTTTTGATGAAAGTAAGAGCAACATTATTTCATCATCCTCTTCTTCGTCCTGTATCAGTCTCTTCACGAGTTTTCGCTTTCGTTCATTGAAATTGTCAGACATAGTTAATGTTCGATACACGACTGCAATGCACAACTGATCGCACTGACTTCTGCTTGACTACGGCAGTTGGCAGTCGCTGCCCGGGCCGTGGACGCTGCTATCCGAAAGCTTCTGGCAGCGCCACACAGCAGTGATAATGGGTCGCGGCAGCTGGTCGCAACTGCCAAGTCGCGAATGCCGAGATCCGAATGCTACCTTTACATAAAAATAAAGTTACCTGTATTCATGAGCAACAAAGAAGGTGCCTTTGATTTTACATCCGTTGGGATTCTTTGTACGTTCATTGAACACTTTCTTGTAGAGATCATAGTTATTCAGGTTTACTGCCCCATCAAAAGTTAAGATGATCATCTGAGGAGTCTGGAAATAAATAAAGGTGAAGAATAAGATTATGCAATCCAGCATTAATAAAATTGAGGACCTAATTCTTATTCCTTTAATTTCATCATATTAGTGTATATAAAGTTACCGTATTGTTATCTTTTTATATTCCTACTTCCCTGATCACTGCATTATTGCAGAAAATATTTGATTTCTATAAAAAAATATGCATAAAGTCGAGTAAAGTGTAACAAAGGTGGAAGATAGCCGACAAAGAGGTTTCACTATACATAATATAGTCTTCCAACAGTCATATAGCCTGCAGGATATACGAGTGTTGGAAGACCTAAACTTGGGTAACTGGAAAGTGTGATGGCGAACATAGAGAATATTTAGAGGAGTATGGTTACGAACACACATAATACTTAGAGGCGTACTGAAAAGTATGGTTATGAAGACACAGAATACTTAGTAGACGTGGGCAAAATTGAATGAATGAACTAAATGAATAAATTCAATCTTGTAACACACTCGATCAGATTCTCATTTTCAAAAGGAATTAAATCTTTATTCCTTACCCTTGGCCTTGCATCCTACGATTTATTAACGGCACCGTATTTCTTTTTATTTCTATTAATTTATTTTACAGTTAAATATTTCAATATTATATTGAGGTAAGAAAATAATAATGTACCTTCTACAGGCGGTGCGTGCTGCGAAATTGCCTATCACTTGTAGTATCCCGCGCAGTAAATTATACCTACAAAACACCCCGCAGGCCAGAGAGTCCCGTCCCCAGTCCAAGCGACAAAACCGCCAACAAACAAGCGAGTCAGCCAAGAGCCAAGTAATTCTGAGCTCCGAGTGTCGCGCCTGTTTCACAGTCGTCCCGCCAGTCCCGCTATTCGTCATAGTCCTACAAGTCTGTGCGGACTGTAGTGCTCAATCTTCAACCCCAATCTCTGTTTCACTTATTCAAGGAATCAAAACATTTGTTTCTTATTCATTTGTGACGTCGTCGTCCCAAATCCCGGGTCCCACGCATCGAGTCGATCCGGCTGGACAGCTCAATACCAATACCACAGCAAGACAAAAGACGTTAGTCCCCGCGCTGCCAAGTTGAAAGTTAATCCTATATTTTTTCTCCCTGACACGTGCGTAAATTATGTAATACGTGTAGAAACAAAACGATGTTCATTTATATTATTGTTTTTTTTAACCGGGATAAATTATAATCCAGTGATTTGTTCCTTTATTTTTGTAATAAATTACATGACGCGTGTCACCCAGACTTTTAATTAGTTTTTATTCGGCGCATGATTTTAACTTCACCATTGAGGTAGGTGCATTTAAAAATATATATTTGAGTGAAGCTTATTCCAGGTGACCGGATCGGATATACGAAAGCGCGATAATAGTATTTTTTTTAATGTGAATACCGCACAAGTCCCAACTGCTCCCGTCTGGAGCTAATGAGACTATGGCATCCCTAATTGGGATATTTTCGAGGCTGACGGTAGTTGGAAGTTTAGATCACATGAAGTGGAACAATTTTAAGTTTAATAAATAAATAAAAATTAGTAAAACTTTTTTTAATCACAAAAACTGTTTAATTTTGAGATTTAATTGCTAGCCTAATATAAATTCATTTTTCGTGTCAAAAATTTGTCTTTTTGGCAAAATAATATCTAAGTACACATTGAAAAATTTCATTAACCCCGTTGTGCGTCGTATTTAGTACCAACAATTTTTCAGTACGACATAATTCACCAAGAGTGCTTTGGGTAGTGAAAACTTCTTTAGCACCGTTGTGATTTGAAGCTCGATGAAACGAAAAATAACGACACTAAAAAGAGGCAAACACATGCATCTAAAGGATGTAGTCTGCGGAGAGAATGATATAGTATTATCGGTCTCCTCTTTGTGCGGTGCTTCGTAGCCTCCCCACTCATGTCTACTTTAGTTTTCTGAAGTGAAAACTGCGTATATTAGATAATATATGTATGTATACATATAAACGAGTTTTTTTTTGTTTTGAATTAATTGAATTAAAGGAATGAATAAAAGGAATCAATTCAAAAGGCCGGGGGAATCGGACTGAATCGATTCACTCCTGGGGATGAATCTGCCCATGTTTAATACTTAGAGGCGTAAAAAACAGGAGGGAGGCAGCAGGAAGAAGGAGTGGAGCTAGATGATGTAATGACATGTGGTCAAGATTTCGTAGACATAAAATTAAAAAGTACCCGGGCAGGTGCAATTGGAGCAGTCCGCTCCGGGCGCCGACTTGCCAAGGCACCAAGGAGCCAAGGAGCTAAATAGCTGATAATACCCAATACCCAACAGAGCGCCTTTGAGGTTTTACTAGCCTCAGGCGCCATTTGGCTCATGGCCGATCCTGCAAGTACCTATCACAAAGTTACAAGAAGGCAAGCAGTTTAAAGATACCTAGTACTTCACCTTTTCTGGTTCTAATCCTCCAGGAATGACAGTACCATCCTTGGAGCAGAAGCAATAGGGAAGAACGCAGTTGGCAAGGTCGCACTTCTTTGCTAAATCTATGGCTGCTTCGGTGATTGGAGAAACGGCTGAAATATAATAAGGAAGTATATCATTTTATGAAACACTAGCTTCCTACCAAAAATCAGAGCTCTATTATATCTCACAATAAAATTGACCATTTAAAGTTCAAGATGCCAGAGATCAAAGTTTGAGTTGCAGCCAGTGGTGTAGCTAGCACGGGTGATACCCGGGGTGGATAACGGGGCGGATAATATTACGAGTGTAATGGGATAGGGTGGCAAGGGTTCTAACAGAATATTTACCACAACGGAGGGGGCAGAATTTATAGGGTGGGACGGCATATTCACTACAACCCCCTCGGGTGACATCCGGGGCGGACCGCCCCCCCTTGCTACCAAGGGCGGATCAAGCTTTGGTGCCAGAGGGGGGGGTCACATAGCTCCAGGGGGGAGGGGGGGAGGGGGGGAGGGGAAGGGTGGGAGGGGGGGGGGTCACATAGTCGTGGTCAAGTCACAAGTTGTAATTTAATTTTGATAATAATAGATACAAGTAAAAAGTAGGTAGGTAATTTTGATAATACGCTTGCTTTACGCTTGTATTACTAATCTTCTTCTTCAATGGCGCTACAGCCCATTTCGAGCCTTGGCCTCCTTCAAAATAAGCCTCCACCGCCCTCTGTCCTTGGCCGTCGTCTTCCAATCTGCAGCATGGAGTAATCCTCTTGCATCCTTCCTGAAATCATCCTCCCATCTTAGTCCAGGTCTGCCCGCCTTTCAATCTTTGGAGCCTTAAATGGGTGGAGAGTCTGGGAGCTTGGTAAATATCATAGAGCTCATTATTGTGGCGGATTCTCCATGCCTCTCCCTCTTGCACCGGTCCTAAGATTCTTCGAAGTACCTTTCTTTCGAAGATGTCCAGCTGTTTCGCTGACTTTGCTGTCAGTGTTCCCGCCTCACATCCATAGGCCAAGACCGTTCTAATAATTGTTTTATATAAGGTTATTTTGGTTTTCCTATGGACGTTTCGGGATTTGAACACTGGCAGCAATGCGAAGTAAGTGTTGTTAGCGGCTGTAATGCGCTTTCTTACTTCTACTGGGTCTTCATTGTCCTGCGTTATGATGGAGCCCAGTAGGTAAACTCTTCGACCACTTCGAAATTATAACTGTCTTTAAATTTAACTTTATCTTTTATTCTGCGGTGAGGGGTTCTGGTTTGCATCATGATTTTTGTTTTATTCTCATTGATTTGCAAACCCACCTCTCTTGCCGCAGTCTCCAAAGGGTCAAACACTTCTCTTACAGCCTGTAGGGATCTTCTGACAATGTTAAGGTCATCTGCGTAGCCAACTATTTGATTGCTTATGTAGCAGATGTTTGAGTCGGTACTGATCATGTCTTCCTTACGACGTGCCCCAGAACAATATTGAAAAGGGTGGGTGCTAAGCCATCACCTTGTTTCAGCCCCTGGGAGACGTTAAAATCCTCCGTTGTTTCACCTCCTATCCTTACTCGACACCGTGAGCCGACCATTGTTGCTTTTACAAGCTTGACTATTTTGGGCGGTATTCCAAAATTTAGGAGTATTTCATATATTTTTTCCCTATCTATACTGTCATACGCCTGTTTGAAGTCAACAAATAGATAGTTGATATATGTCTATATCGAATTCCCAGCATTTTGTCAGGATTTGTCGAGTAGTGAAGAATTGATCAGTGGTGGATCTCCCCGTCCTGAAACCTGCCTGATATTCTCCTAGCAAGTTCTCTGAGTAATATTCTAGTCTTTCTTTCAAAATCATTGTGAAAATTTTATACGCTGTGCAAAGTAACGATATTCCTCTGTGATTTTCACACTTTAATTTGTCTCCCTTTTTATGTACGGGGCATATTATGCTAGTTTGCCATTCTTCTGGTACTCTTTCGGCGGTCCATATTTTCACAATGAGATTGTGTAGCAGGTTCTTCAGTTGTTCGTTTCCATATTTATAGAGCTCTGCATTACTTGTATTACTAATAATGATAATTATAAATATGTAGGTATATAAATTATATAACCTACCTATAAGAAATTGATATTTCACAAGTGTAAACAAGGTACCTACTTATGTTAATTCTAATTCAAGTACCCAAGTATTCCTTTACTAAAGACCGGTATTTCAGTGAGTAAATAAATACTCAGTCCAATCGAGTTGTCAGGAAACCCAATGATTGTAACTTGACAAACGTAAATATCTATCAAACCAAGCTTAACAAACTACTTACTGAAATATAGACTCTAATTACTTCATATTTTAAAATAATATAATATGCTAGTGGAAGATGCCCTGATGTATTTATTTGAATTAGGTATTCCAATGAACATGTTATCTGTTTGAAGAAGAAAATAAAGTGTATATTATTAGAAAGTCAATCAGGAATGAGGAATGAGGAATGTGAGATCGAGTGTAGGTAATGTAAGGCCAACAGGTCTGTATTTGTCATTGCATTATCTTACTTGAAGCTATGGGTCCACATCTTGCTTCGTTCTTGAAGGTGCAGTATTTACTAATGTCATCAAAGTGAAGCCCTGAGGGGCAGCGATTCATGTAGGGAAATCCGTCCACACACTGAAATTCATAAAGGATTTATTATTTAATTAACTCGGAAATGTGGTTTACAAATTATTAAACAATTTTAACGAGACCTATGAAAAATCATAGTATGTTAAAACTACAATTTTTAAAATGACAATTAAAATAATTTTCTGTTATAATTTATAAATATTTCTGGTAGGTACCCGCTACTTTAACGCTTAGTTGGTTTCTCCAAACAAGTAGT
This sequence comes from Limnephilus rhombicus, assembly GCA_929108145.2. NCBI lineage: Eukaryota > Metazoa > Arthropoda > Insecta > Trichoptera > Limnephilidae > Limnephilus > Limnephilus rhombicus. The sequence continues at coordinate 21,510,912 of OV815271.1, read as the reverse complement.
TAGGGAACGTACCCATACTACGTGACACACTTTTTGCAATTTTCCCCCCCCCCCCCCCCCCCCCCCCCCCCCCCCCCCCCCCCCCCCCCCCCCCCCGGTGACCACGTGTAGTATATTCCAAGCCCCCCCCCCCCTACAGTTTTCACGTAGTATTTCATAAATATGGTTTCGAATCATTTTTTGGTAACAAAAAAATAAAAAATGCATTATTTGGCTTATATTTGTCTTTATTAATACGGAGCTTGCTGCGTGACAGTAAGAGTGCATGCATTACAAGTGGAAAAAATATTATCAAGATAAAACTTATATCAAAATATATTGAAACCGGAACGTAATTTATGGAAACGAAAGTCTTGTTATTTTTATAAACATTTTTCATCTCAATCATCTTCAACAAACACGTTCCCTGAACTTTTTCACTTATTTGAATGTACGAGGGTGGGTTTTTAAGTTTGCGGATTGGGTAAGGAGTGGAAATAAAAACCAAAATTATTTTTCCTTTTCAACATATTCACCTACTACCCTAATACATTTTTCCGATCTTTAAATTAACTTAAAGGAACTTTATAACAGCGCGGAACTCAATTTTCTCCACATTTCACAATATCTTCCCGATTGAAGTGTTTGGTCGACGATAGCTCAAAGACTAATGACCTAATTACGATAAAACCCGGTGTTTATCCTAAAAATGAGTTGTTCAATTAGTACCTAATTCAGCGTTACCCCCATTAATCACTTACCTTCCCATTCCGCGAACTTAAAAACCTCCCCTCGTAGCTCGAAAAAAAACGCGAGATTTCTAGATTGACTACGTGATAAAAACCTAAGCCCCCCCCCCCCCCCGTTGTGACCAAGCGTGGTATTTTGATGACCCCCCCCCCTAAATAGGTCACGTAGTATGGGTACGTTCCCTTAGTTACATTTTTAAAAATGACACAAATTCAAGGCAAATTTGAGTTCTTTGAAACACCTTCAAGTAGGCAGGGCCGGATTAACCATGTCGGGGCCCCTAGGCAATGCACGTCTCGGGGCCCCTTTACCAATGGCGGACTATGGGGAACTGAAGTTTGTGAACATCATAACTCAAAATCTTGACTTGACTTGACCGATGCTTTTGAAATTTTGTACACTAAATCAACAGGTAGTCAGAGGGAGTTTTTTTTACCATTTTATAATAACAAATTCACCGAAATTTTTTAGCAAAAATGCGTTTTTTACTTCAAAATGCTGCCAAAAAATAAAAATAAATCGAAAAAAACTCCCTCTGACTATCCAGGAAAACATATTACCTTTTAAACGAATTTCGAATTTTTTGTTTCAAATGATCCGGTGACGAGTTATTGAGTTCACCGCATAACAACTTTTTTTCGAGGCGCCTTCGGAGATTCGCTCTCACTGACTTATTTATTGACATTTTTAATTGAATTTTTTTTCAATGATACTTCAGATGTCATACCATAAAGTGTGCATGCAATAAATAAAACCAACATTATTCATCTAAAAAAAAATCATGACAAAATGCCTTTATTTCGCCTTTAAAACCTTACCCCCCCCCCCCCCCAAGGCACTAGGACACTGTAAAATATACATTTGTAATTTTTTTAAATTATTTCATTTTCTGAAAGATGCATTTGTTAAAAATGTTCTCAGCAAATTTTTTAAAGAAATTCGAAAAATTGACGGAGATACAGCATTTTATGTGAAACCATTTGAAATAGTTTGTATGTTTAATTATCAAAATTCAGCAAAACTTTGAATGCGTTTTTCTCGAAGCTTTTTTAAGACGTTTTTCAACCTGGTTCCTGGTTGACAACATATTAAAAAAAACTATACATTCGATTTGCATGCACCAAGTCTTAATCTGTTCGAAAATAGGGGTCTATGGCATAGGGGAATTTTGATATCTAAAAATATGGCGGACCAGCAAATTTTATTTTTGATTTTTTATGGAAAATTTTCATTGTTCTTAAAAAAATAGACTTTCATATAAAAATCCCGAAGAGGTGCCGTAGTGACTGGATTTTCTAACTGTTTAAAATTTAGTGCATGCAAATCGGATATATAGTTTTTCTAATATGTTGTCAACCAGGTTGAAAAACGTAGTTTCGAGAAAAATGCTTCCAAAGTTTTGCTGAGGATAATTCAACATACAAACTGTTTAAAATGGTTTCATATAAAATGCTGTATCTCCATCAATTTTACCAATTTCCTCAAATGGTGAGAGCATTATTAACAAATGCATCTTTCAGAAAATGAATTAAAAATAACAATTTTTTTTGCAGTGTCCTTAAAGCCTTGTTTAGGATTTGATTAAGGGAACATGGAGGCATTTGGAGGGCCCACCAGAGTCAGATGCCCGTGTGAACTGAATAAAAAACTTGTAAAATTACAACAACTTCAGTAAGGGTGACGGGGGGGGGGGGGGGTTAATTCAACTTTGCCACCCCGGGCTTCTGACGGGCTTAGTCCGCCACTGCACTTTACCCTTTTTTAACTTCCAAAAATTGCCAAAACGTAATTTTATTCATAATTAATCTGTTCTTTTACTACATTACGAAAGGTGGCCATCACGCCCATCACCCCATTCAATAAAAAAAACTAATACAATACAATAACCCTTTATTGCACATAAAAGGACACATACATAGAAACAAAAATATATATTATTATAAAAAAACATTACAATGAGCCGTCTTGTCACCAAAGTGATCTCTTCCAGACAACCTTTCCCAAAGAATTTTAGCAAGCAGATAGGTAGTGCATACTGAAGCTTGTACAACATTTATATTTTAAACACATAATTAGAAATAAAACAAAACAAATGCCAATTTAAGCCACACATGGCACCTTCAATCACTTCAGATACTAAGTAGGTAATGTTGCAACAAATAGAAGGAAAGAGAAGTAAAATACAACTATGTTTATATACTTGTTTTAATTATAGACTTTTTATTTATTATTTGTGCATGATGTGAACATTAGTTATTTATTGGGTTATAACCTAATTATTATATTTTGCCGTTTTCTTTAATGCGTGTACCTAATGTTACCTGTAAATGTTCCTAATAAAAAAAATTAAAACATCTTTAAAGCTGACTTTTTCCGAAACTTCGTTGCTCACTAATTGAAGCAAGTCATTTTTTCTCTGAACGCGGGGCCCCTAGCCGATGCGGGGCCCCTAGCCGATGCGGGGCCCCTAGGCAGTTGCCTACTATGCCTTAGGAATAATCCTCTTCCCCACCTCCTTCCCCTCCCCAATACCTTCAGACTCACAACATACCCCAATTGGGCATGCCAAAGTCTCACTGGCTCCAGACGGGAGCAGTTGAGATTCTTGTGCGGTATTCACTGTAAAAAAAAAATCCTGTACTGCAAGTAGGACCAAGCAATGTCTGATATTTTTGGATATTTTCAATATATTTATGTGTGTTAAGAAATTAATGAAATTATAATCAAATCCAAAAAGCGATAAATATCTACTATGGTACCTACATTTATTGTGATTATATTATAACTGGGTCTTTGCTTAAAATATTATGTGATAAGTGCAAAAATGCCAATTTTTGGCAAGTCTGTAATTTCATTAAGTTTTGTGACCTCTTTTATTATTGATTTAATAATTATTAATAACTCTATTTTACACACAGATGGCCCATCAGATGAAATAAATCAGAAAAACTTATTTAGAGACAATTTACAGATAAAATTATAAGCCATTTGTTTTAAGCCATTAGGTAGTTTCGCAGATATTCGTGGTTGAAGTCGTGGTTCTAGTATTTTGTCGTCTTTTTCGTTTTCATATAAGACTTGTGAAAAGGAACAGGATGATCGTCGATGACATCCTTACGATCTCTCTCTGGGACTACCATAGAGAAGTTATAAATGAGAACAAATACACAAACTTTTACAATTTTTGCAGATTTGGTGAAAAGAGAAAACTAATTTAAAATACACCAAATAATAGCTGCTGTCTGCTGTGTCCAAACCTCTAACCAGGCAACTATGCTGAGTCCAAACCTCCAAACAGGCAACTAACTGCTGTGTCCAAACCTCCAACCAGGCAACTAACCGCCATGTCCAAACGTCCAAACAGGCAACCAACTGCTGTGTCCAAACCTCCAACCAGGCAACTAAATGCTGTGTCCAAACTTCCAAACAGGCAACTAACTGCTTTGTACAAACCTCCAAACAGGCAACTAACTGCTGTGTCCAAACCTCCAACCAGGTAATTAAATGCTGTGTCCAAACTTCCAAACAGGCAACTAACTGCTGTGTCCAAACCTCCAAACAGGCAACTAACTGCTGTGTCCAAACCTCCAACCAGGCAACTAAATGCTGTGTCCAAACTTCCAAACAGGCAACTAACTGCTGTGTCCAAACCTCCAAATAGGCAACTAACTGATGTGTCCAAACCTCCAACCAGGCAACTAAATGCTGTGTCCAAACTTCCAAACAGGCAACATCTCTTTATCAAAGGAGAATTGTCCAATGTAGCATCACACTTATTAGAAAATAAACATTCATTCGATAAAGACAGAGATGTTAAAGTTCTCCATATTTGCAATAAAGGTCATAAACTGGATAGACTAGAATCTTTAGAAATTACCCGCTTAACTAAAAAAATAGAATCTAACTTTGTAATGAATAAGCAATTGGAATCATTTGCTCCGCTTTTGTATCCATTGTAATTTTCATAATTATTTCGAAATTAAAATAGGTATTTAGTTTAGACCATTCCTACTCCAATGTAAACATGTACCCCTTCATAAAGTAACTTTTTAAAGATAAAGCAATTATATTCATTTGCTAAGTCCCCGCTTTTGTATCCAGTCTAATTTTCATAATAATTTTCGATATTAAAATATGTAATTAGTTTAGACCATTTCAACTCCAATGTAAACACGTGTCCCTTCAAAAAGCAATAAAAAATACCAAACTTCATAAATATAATAACGATTTGACAATAAAATTAGGTCATTAGTAACTAATATTACTTGTAAGGTTTTTCCCTAATCATCATTGAAGTGAGCTGCAAACCCAATGTAATTAGCTTACTGGAATAACCAAAATATTTAGAAATTCGATAGTCTAAAATGACTTAGCAACAAATATAATTATTGTAATTGATTAAAATCCTTGTAGACCACCCCCCTCCCCCTCGCCAATATGTTGTGTATATAAACCGTAGACTAGGAAATATTTGTACCAGTCTGAAGATGGCTTTGACGAGCTGAAACCGGTTACGGTCCAATAAAATTAAGTGGAATAAAGTTTTATATTCGTTTTATTATAATATATTGAATACCATATATTTGCGGCATGTTCCAGAGTGGAAGATACTATCAGTATCGCCCTGGTGTAAGACCACCATTCAGAATTGAAACGTTGCTTGAAAATGGCTTTAGCCGTGTTTGGTGACCAGATCTGAATAGCCAGGTACTTTCCAACCTTCCTCTTCCCCACTTCCTTACCCTCCCCACTACCTTCAGCCTCACAACATACCCCAATTGGGGATGCCATAGTCTCACTGGCTCCAGACGGGAGCAGTTGAGATTCTTGTGCGGTATTATTCACTGTAAAAAAAAGGCAACTAAATGCTGTGTCCAAAGTTCCAAACAGGCAACTAACTGCTGTGTCCAAACTTCCAAACAGGCAACCAACTGCTGTGTCCAAACCTCCAACCACGCAACTAACTGCTGTGTCCAAACCTCCAACCAGGCAACTAAATGCTGTGTTCAAACTTCCAAACAGGCAACTAATTGCTGTGTCCAAACCTCCAACCAGGCAACTAAATGCTGTGTCCAAACTTCCAAAGAGGCAACTAACTGCTGTGTCCAAACTTCCAAGCAGGCAACTAACTTCTGTGTCTAAACCTCCAACCAGGCGCGACTATCTACTTATCGACATTCTCGAAAAGGGCTGTTGGGAGTAGAAACCACCAATAGGTGTAGGACATTTTGAGGAGGTTAAAGAAACGTTCAGATACATGGTCAGCCACGGTGAGGGAACCAGAAGATAATAAGGGAATAACGGGAAATATGAGCGATTTTATTTTTTATGTGAATACCATAAGCGCAAGAGTCCCAACTGCTCCTAACAGCTCCTAACGTCTGGAGCCAGTGAGACTTTGGCATCCCCAATTGGGGTATATTGTGAGGCTGAAGGTTGTGGAGGGGATATGGGAAAGAGGGAGGTGTGAAAGTACCTGGCTATTCAGATTCGGTCACCAAACATGGCTAAAGCTATTTCAAGCAATGTTTCAATTCTGAATGGGCGATACTGTGAGTAGTTTCCACTCTGGATTGCTCACGAGAACTATGAATATTTTGTATACCGTATCTGTATCAATAACAAATAAGTTAATATTGAGTGCGAAGTGGCAGGATCAATATACAAAGCGAAACACTGCTTTTTTGTGCGTCCCTCCACAGTTTGCTGAATAATCGATTGAATTTTAATGATATCTCAAAAATGGTTTAAAATTATTGACACTGTTCATATGATCCCTTTTTTGCTAGGCAATTATTTGTCTGTGTGCCTTATTTTTTTTAACAATATAATTTGTAGGTAACAGAAAGCAAGCTTATCGATTTTCTAGTTGGAATTGACAATCTACTTAGAATTAAGAATTGTGACCAAAAATCACAAATCAAAAAATAAAAAATCACGCTGATGCTATGTGAGTTTTTATGCAAAATTTGTTGGACAGTTTAGAAGATATAAGTAACTAAATGCTTTATTAGAATTCTACTTCATCAATCGGAATTATCCTTTTTATTTTTCCTCGGCCGAGCTTAGTAGGTATACAAAAGAACCCGTTTTCCAACAATACAGCAGGTATTTGTTAAAAAAAGTTGTGTTTTTTGCAGCATCTTGCAGGTGGGTGATAATTATTATTACCGAACAGAACCAACCAACAGTCTCTTGCAGAAGGACAAGAGATATTATTTGCATATTATGTGTGCCACCAGCATTTGCTTAAAGTTTGTTATTTTTTCCTCTTTTGGAAGTGGTTCGAAGGCCAGACTAATCAAATAAATTGGCATTTATACCTACATTATGAGCATTTAGTCAAAGTTTTTGGAAATAATCTAATATACCATACTTATTATATTTTAAATTAGTATATATATATATTTTTACAGTCTTATTCTGAATAATTTTATAATCTCTTTGTAATAAGTAAGTAAGATTTAAAAAAAAAATATTAAGTAAGATTTAAAAAAAAATTAAAGTAGATACCTACTATATTTTAATAATCGATAGAAATTTTTAAAGTTGGGAGGTACCTAGCTACAAAAATTAATTATATTCTTTTATTGAGTAAGGGCCGGTATTTCAGTAGCTTTTTAAACTTGACTTGAAAGATATTTGCGTTCGTTGAAACGAGTTGAAACCCTGACACGATTAGCCAATTGATAAAATTTCCGAGTAGTATCTAGTAATCTAATGAAAAATCGGCTGTAAGTTTTAAGGCTTTAAGTTTAAATCTTTCGATACAATTGACCATGAAATACTGTATTTAAAACTAAAAAATGAAATAACCGAAATAACTTTAAAACTTACTTAACTGGAAGAGAAAAATTTGCACAAATTGGTTGAAAATGAGCAAAACACCACGTACCTATTCTAAACACGGTATCCCCCAAGGAAGCATATTAGGACCAATATTATTTCTGATTATATAAATTAACTCACGAATCTTCCCTTCAATGAAAAAATAATGAGCTTTGCAGATGACACTTTTATATTCCACGAACAAGATTGGACAATCATCTATAAGGAGGCGGAACATGGCATGGTTGTACTTCAAAACTGGTTAAAAGCAAACTCCTTTACATTAAATGTGAATAAAACTAAATATCTAATATTCTCCAAAAACAAATGAGGACATCCAATGAATGAGCATACCCTCAAATTACACAAATTTCAAAACTATTTTCCTCAATGTTCCTGTCCGTATACAACCCAAACCAAAAGTATTAACTATCTTGTGATCGAAATTGACAAAAAAACTTCACTGGGATTCACCCACTAAAAACAAAGAAAGACAAACATTCCTGGGTTATGAATAACCTGACAATATTTGAAAATCTCCTACTATCACCACAAATGTAACCATAATATCCAATGAATAAAGAAAAATTTAAAAAAAGCCACCGACGGATCAGCCATTGATCAGCCTCAAAAAATTAACAAAACGTATCTACTTCTTCAAAATAATAGGAAACATCTTGTCAACTAGGAATTAAAGTGAGTACCTATATTATGATTTATGCCATTTGAAATATGGTAACTCAGAATTGCATCATAAAAACCACTAAAACTCCCCATAAGGACTTCAACAACAGAAATTTTTAAACAGTTTGATATTACCTACAAGTATACAAAAAAATTATGCCAAAAACATTCTGGTTCATCACCTTAAAAAAGACACGAAGGCAAACACCTCACATACTTATAAAACAAGAGCCAAACGGACATACTAAATATACCAAAGTGTAACCTCTACCTTTGGACAAAGAAACTCTGAATTTTTAGCAGTAAAGTTGTATACCTAACAAACTCTCAGATAGTATCAAACAAATTAAAACATAAAATAACTATACGGACATTAAATTTTGGCTTAAGGAACTATTATGGACATAACAACTATTTTCGATGCAACTGGCCTTTGGCTTTAAGAAACAATCGGAAAAAGAATTTACTAATATTTTATTTATTAGTTTTTGGGGTGTTATGCCGTGTTGCGCTACCTCCTTCTTTGGCCAACGCTTCGGACAGCGTTACAGTGTCCATCATCAGGGCAGATGATGGACACTGTAATTTTTTTTACTAATATATTAAAAACATCGTCGTAAAGTTTCTGGAAAACCTTCCCAAACCATGAAGTTGTACCATAGAAGTCGCTGAAAACTTATCCAAAACGTACTCCCCCTCAGCCCAGGATCTCCTAGTGAGGAGAACTGCGAATGTAATCTACATCTATTTTATACACATATTTAAAATGTATCTTCCATAAATGTAAAAATTAAAATATAGTAAAAAAATAATAAAAAGGTACCTACCTCCCTTTCTACTTAAAAAATAAAAAAAGGAACTTAAAATTACCTGATAAAATCTCCGACACGTGGCTGGATCCGCAAAATTTCCATTTCCGACTCCTTCAGGACATAAAAATTCTTCTGTTTTTTTGTCTTCAGCTTTTTGTTTTCTAGATTCACTATTACTCTGGCTGGAAACTGAGAAAAAAAATCATTAGAAGAATTAGAAAAAGTCTCGTAATATTATTCATATCTTTTGTTTCTTGTCAAAAGACCTTCCCTGATTTTAGGTTAGTTGTAAGTTATAGGTTCTAGCACTCTTTTTGGGGTGAATTGCCTAATTAAAAAAAATATTATAGGTTGGTAATGTTGGTATAATAAAGGTAAGTACTAAAAAATCACTTGTGGGAAACAAGTGATTTTTTAGCCGGAAACCACAATGTGGATAACCCGCATCGTAAATGTATAAAAAAAATATACCTTTATATTACGTTGGTATTCCATGGAAATATTATTTGGCGAAACAAAACATGTATGTAAATGGATGAATCTACACATAGTTCTGAGTATTCGTATTGCTCAGAATTGCATAGGTAAAAAGAGAATGGATTACATTCCTAGAAATTCATTTTTATTTTAGGAAGCATACAGTTGTGTGTAAAATAATTGTACATTAAATCTAACAAATAAAAATCTTGTGTCACGGTGTTTGTGGTCGCACTCCTCCGAAACGGCTTGACCGATTTTTATGAATTTTTTTATGTATATTTGGTAAATATGAGAATAGGTTTTAAAGTATATTTCATAGCGCTATGTCGTCCCTGTCCAGAAAAAAATTCTATTTTTTTGAAAATTTTTTTTTAAATTTTTGCATTAAAAATACGTATAACCCAAAATTTAAACCTCCTATTAACCTACCCTCCATTTTTTAATCACGATTTTAGTATTTTTATATGAACAAATTTAGCCTTCTTTCGTATTTCAAACAGATCAAAATTATTTATGTCCTTGAATGACAGATGGCGCTACGTCCGCCTCTTCGAACTTTATACATGCGCAAGACATTCACGAGAAGCGTCGCGTCATTTAGATATTTCATTCGGCATCATGTTCTCGCGTGGGCAAACCATCGAGCTTATTTGTGTTGGCTAAAGACGGACTGACAAAAAATATCGAACACTCAATTGCTCTTCGAAATTCATGTTGATTTTCTTTATTTAATTTTCCTACTTAAGTTGGTGTTTTTTTGTTTCTATCGGCGGTCATCGTCTACAGCGCTCAATTCCTCTTGCTGTTATAGATCCCACCCCACACGCTTACATACGGCGCTCCATTCCTCTTGTTGTTATAGATCCCATCCCCACACGCTTACATACGGCGCTCCATTCCTCTTGCTGTTATAGATCCCATCCCCACACGCTTACATACGGCGCTCCATTCCTCTTGCTGTTATAGATCCCGTCCCCACACGCTTACATACGGCGCTCCATTCCTCTTGCTGTTATAGATCCCATCCCCACACGCTTACATACGGCGCTCCATTCCTCTTGCTGTTATAGATCCCATCCCCACACGCTTACATACGGCGCTCCATTCCTCTTGCTGTTATAGATCCCGTCCCCACACGCTTACATACGGTGCTCCATTCCTCTTGCTGTTATAGATCCCATCCCCACACGCTTACATACGGCGCTCCATTCCTCTTGCTGTTATAGATCCCATCCCCACACGCTTACATACGGCGCTCCATTCCTCTTGCTGTTATAGATCCCATCCCCACACGCTTACATACGGCGCTCTATTCCTCTTGATGTTATAGATCCCATCCCCACACGCTTACATACGGCGCTCCATTCCTCTTGCTGTTATAGATCCCATCCCCACACGCTTACATACGGCGCTCCATTCCTCTTGCTGTTATAGATCCCATCCCCACACGCTTACATACGGCGCTCTATTCCTCTTGCTGTTATAGATCCCATCCCCACACGCTTACATACGGCGCTCCATTCCTCTTGCTGTTATAGATCCCATCCCCACACGCTTAGATACGGCGCTCCATTCCTCTTGCTGTTATAGATCCCATCCCCACACGCTTACAATAAATTTGTTATATTTTTATTTGACATTCAAAATATTCACTAGAAATAATTTATATGGCATAACAACGTTTGTCGGGTCAGCTAGTAGTGAATATAATTTAAACCAGTTAAGTTCTACTTATAATATTTTGTTGTGGTTACTGATTACTAATGGGATTATGAATCAAGTGGTTATTAAACAATTATAGTAGGTATATGGTGTAAGCACGTTGTAAAAAATTATTAAAAAGAATATAATAATATACTCAATACAGAAATAATAGTTCCAAGTAGATGTTTAAAATAAATAGTACACAGTGCGTAAAAAGTTATTAAAAAGAAAACAATAAACAAGAAATAATAATTTTCATTTAAGTATATTGTAGGGTTAGTTTGATTACGATTTAACAACAATTTTGCTTTCACCATTTTTTATCAATGTGTTGTAAATAGTATGTTGTGGTAAAAGAGATCCCAACAAAAATTCCAATGAATTTTCCAACCCCTCCCCCCTTTTATCCCTTGCCCTCCCCCAGGATCGAACCCTCTTTGGACACATACATATAGATTGCTAATAATTAATAATTAAGAATAATAATTTTATATTTAATTTCTACTAACCCGATGTACCGCGTTTACAAAAAGGGATGTATATAATTAAGTTCCCAGGTGTCAAGAGTGTCAGAATGAGAACATTGTACCTACTAATTGGATGAATAAGTAATCTGTTGTTCAATAATAATAACTAGCTTCTGCCCGTTGCAGAGGCAACTAACGGGTTAAAACACTATGCTTGACGTGTGAACGCGGACGAAGCGAGCAGGAGTGTGTGTTAAATTAAATATAGGAAGAAAAAACGATGTCTGAATGCGGATGAAGCGAGGAGTGAGCGCCTACAAAGGGAACAGGTAGTCGGCCGCTCCCCTAAAGTTTCGTCGCAATCGGATGAACGGTTTAGCAAAGCATAATTTCATGAAGCCAGAGCTCACTATTTTATACAGAAAGAATCGAAGGGATGCGCACATCAAGTCCCCAAAGTTTCCTCGCAATCGGATGAACGGTTTAGCAATGCATAATTTCATGATGCCAGAGCTCACTATTTTATACAGAAAGAATCGACTGGATGCACACATCAAATCCCCAAGGTTTCATCGCAATGGGATGAACGGTTTAGGAATGCATAATTTCATGAAGCCAGAGCTCACCATTCTGTTATGAATGTTCTGTTTATAAAAAGTGAATTCCTATTTAAAACATCTCCAGTTCTAGGTATATTGTATTGGTATATTATTCCAAATATTTAGGTAGGAACTCTCAAGGTAGGTAGGTGCCTACCTACCCGCGCCCGGCGCTAGGCCGGTAACTTGATGCAGAAAGTGGTTATTTTCAAGGATTACCTACCGATTCCGCGACAAATAAAAAAACTCCGTGAATGCCTTTTTGCTACATTTTATAATAATGAACAAATTAATATACCCAGTATTACGTGTTATGAAACAAACGGTGACATTAAGTTACCTTTTCAATATTGTTTCTAAATTTACATTTGGGTGTCGCAAGAAGCCTATTATACCAGTATTAAATGTTGTGTAAATGCCAACATACCTTTAAACTTGTAATTATTATTGTTAGTTAGAATTATTGTCAAAGAGAGAATTAATGGATTTCGATATCTTTCTTATTTAACTAACTAACTAACTAACCATCACGCCGTTTCCCCGCAGGGGTAGGCAGAGAGGACGGACCGCCAAACAACTCGGTCTTGGCACACACTCTTTGCCTCACTCACATTCATACATCGTCTCATACATTCTCTTCTATTATTCTGACTTTTGACATGACCCGACTCAAGTATCTGATTCACTTGATCGTGCCATGTCTTCCTCGGGCGTCCCCGACTTCTTCTACCATTCACATTCGCGTCGTATATTCTTCTTACACTACTTCCTTCGTTCATTCGCTCTACATGCCCAAACCATCTGAGGGTCCCTTTCTTAATCTTACTCATTATGCTTACATCAGCCTTACATTCTTTGCGGATATCCACATTTCTCACACGATCATACATTGTTTTACCACACATACGTCTCAGGGATCTCATTTCAACAGCATTCAGTTTACTTTCATCCTTCCTCTGCCAGTTCCATGCCTCACTGCCATACATCAGGGTAGGTACCAGGACTCCATTGTGGACTGCTAGCTTCGCTTTTTTTGACAGTTTTTTATTAGCGCCAACGGAATTCAGTCCACCATTAATGGAGTTACCGGCATTCACCCTTCTTTCAATATCTCTTTCAGCCTTCCCATCTCTCGTAAACATACTACCCAGATACACAAACTCATCCACCTGCTCCAAATATTCATCATTCACAACTATGTTGCATACTGTTTTCGTACTCTCCCTTTCAAACACCATGACTTTAGACTTACTTACATTCATCATTAGCTCATTCTTCATACATACTTCGTTCATCCTAGATACGAGAGACTGTAGATCTTCCATAGTGTTAGAAATCAGCACCGCATCATCAGCATACAACAGGCAACATACTTTCAGATTACTGAATTTCGCGCCCAATCCCACGTCTTTCAATTCTTGCATACAATTATCCATGTATAGATTGAATAACCATGGTGACATTACGCAGCCTTGCTTGACACCTTTTGTGATGTCAAACCACCCCGTAAAACCACCGTTCACCCTAACACACGCAACGCTTCCCTCGTACAGAGACGCAATTGCCTGTATGAGATTTGTATTCACTCCATACTTGGACAAAACCTTCCATAGCTTTTTCCTGTCGACTCGGTCGTATGCTTTTTGTAAATCTACAAAGGCGCAGAAAAGTTTCTGGTTTTTCGCCAGAAACTTCTCAGTAAGCATACGCAAGGAGAAAATCTGGTCCATGCATCCCTTTCCACTCATAAAGGCACCTTGCACATCCCATATTTTATCCTTTGTTTCCATTCTTACCCTTTCAATCAATATTCTTCCGTACAGCTTGCCGACTGAACTTAGCAGGCTAATAGCCCTATGATTTCCACATTCCAAACGTGACCCTTTACCTTTGTATAACGGCATGATTACAGCCCTTCTCCAATCTAATGGCGTGTAACCCTCCTCTAAACACTGGTTAAAAAGTTTGCACAACCATGTGAGAATAATATGGCTACCTCCTTTAAAGTATTCGGCAGCAATATTGTCGAAACCAACAGCCTTACCATTCTTCATGCATTTTATCGATTTTTTTATTTCATCCACGCTGATTTTGATTGAATTCACTCCGTCATCGTTCATACCCGATTCACTGCTGGCCTCACTATCACCCGGATTGTTTTCGAAAACCTCCTCAAAATATTTCATCCATCTCTCTTTTATTTCTTCCTCATTCGTCAACATTTTTCCATCTTTCGATTTTATGACTTTCCGGCTTCCGTTCTCTGAACCACTCCGGGACCTTTTGACCTCCTTCCAAAACAGTTTAATGTTTTCTTGGAAGTGTTTTGTCATTTTTATTCCCTCTTCCACTTCCAGGCGTTTCTTTCGTTCTTTCACTCCAACACTTACTCTTTTCTTACATCCCTTATAAACTTCTTTCGCTCTATCTTTCTTATTTGCTTACTTATATTCATTTAGGCAGGTAACATTACTTACACAGACGTGCATAAGTTTCATTTTAAAAAAGCGTTCATAATAACGGTAAATACGTTTGTATGACGTAGTGCCTAATCCGAAAAAATAATTTAGTAGGTACCTACCTATATATAATCTGTCAAAAAAGAGTAGAAAATATAAAAACTGGAACTTCTAAATTTGTAGACTGGCAACACCAATTTAACTGTCAAATATTTTTTTGAAGTGCAATGACACTGAATGTATAGAACACAGTTAACCACATTTAAAAAAACATTTTTTCTTCATGACATAAATTTGGTGATTTATAAAGCGATTTGCTTTAATTTAATTTAACATAAATTTGAATTTAACAATAGTTAGAAAGGAAGAATCACTAATGGTGAGTTTAGTTATACTACTTTTAGATCTGAATGAGTTAAATATATTCAGATCTAAAATTAGAGACATGATCTAAAGCCCAGGCAACGCTAGGTACTTTATCTAGTATTAAATAAATATGAGCAATTTCTAAACTGTGCTTTATATTTTATTACATTATAGTTATTCTTCATTATGTTAACACAAAATTTCAAAGGTATAATAATAATATACCTATACGCAATTCTAATTTTGAGATCGGCGAGTATCTATACTGCAATGAAAAAATATTTTTTCCACTGTTATGCCTTTTTAATTTTTTATAAAAATGTAGGTTACACAGCTTTACTTAAACACCATGAGTTATGTGTTTAGTATTGCCATTTGATCAACAGTGGCGCCCTCATATATTTTCTATTCTTATTTGACAAACTGTACCTAGTCTTTGGCATAGGTTAGGTTAAAAAATATTTTTTGTGCATAGATAATTTATATGAGCACGATATGATCGCGATTGTAAAAGTTCACATTAGATCGAAGCGATTGAAATATAATTGAGGTCTCAAAGGCTGCGTGGTTTGTTTACTAGGCTGCGTGGTTTGTTCTAGATGGCTAGATGACCAAGACCAAAGGATACCCAAGGACTCCTCCCGTCTAAGTGGGTGCCCCCGTGCAAATGTCCCAGAGGAAGAAGAGATTTGACCGTACCGAAGAAGACTGCGGCGTTTTAATTACAGTTTTTAAATTCGCTTGGAAAGATATTTTAACCCTGACAAGATAAGCCAATTGATAATATTCCCGAGTAGAGTAGGTATACTAAAATGGAAGTCGGAAGGGTTCCCTGACAAGATATGCCAATTGAAAATATTCCTGAGTGGAGTAGGCATATACTACAATGGAAGTCGGGAAGGTCTGGAAATCAGAAAACATGGCTAGGAACTGTAATCGATGGGGTAGGTAATGTAAGTAGGTACCTATACTTTTGTTGAAGAGGTGAAATCACCCACTGGGATCAGTCATGAAGAAGTCAATCGTGGAAAATAAAGAAACCGAGTCCGAATGATAGGTTCTTACTTCTTACTAGTAGAAAATAACAAGGTTCGCGCGAATTTTGAAAAAGGAAATTAAATTCTTCGTTCAGGTAAACTGGTACCTATGGACATTAGGTAGGTACAGGATGTGAATTTTCTAGCGTTATTTGGTTCACGACGAATAATAAATGATATTATATTTTTTATAGAGTTTTACCCTAAACTGACCTAAGAGTACCTCCGTACAGTGATTTTGCAGAAGGGGTCTGTTCGAGAGAATGAATGAAGAAACGAAGAAACGACCCGTTCTTGTGTGAAAAATATGAATACCACGTAGACGTGTACAGCGTACACATTTTAGGTATAGGTATATCTACGCGTTTGACATGTTTTCGGCTGTGCACCAGTGCCGAAATGATTAATTGTACATCGCATCTTCCTTTGAAATACTAGTAGAACAAGGGCAGTAGATATTCCCACCTGACCATAAAGACTGAACTGTAAATTAATACTGCAGTTAGCTCGTTGATAAGGGAATCTATTAAACAAAACGTTTCAAATTTATCGGTATGAAGATATAAAATCAACGAAAGGATGGAGGGGATGCTTTACGTCAGGGAGTTTGTCGTTCCGCCACTGGTAAATTAAAAATAAACAATAATAATTTCTGTTTGCAATGAATTTGCTCGGTTGTCACCAGTTGTCACAATGGCTGGATGCGTGAACAAGTCGATTTGGCAATAGCGATTTGTCTAACAAAGGTCTGGCAAAAACAAGCATTCACCTTTAATTTCGCGAAGCGTAAGATTTTATATTTCCGTGTACCGGTCGCTCGTAATTCCCTCCTACTTTAGAAATCACAACATAGAAATGAAAGTTTCGAGTAGGGCAAGTATTGTTGGGAGTTATGTACACCACTTACCCGTTTCTTATGAATTCCTGAGCCTTTTTTTATGTCACTTTGTGGTATTACTAAATTCGACATACTAATATACCTGTAGTAGGTAGATAGGTAGGTACCTATTACTATGCAGGTGGGTATACATCACTAGAGGAGAAATGATACCATACAGAAAAAAATAAGGTAAGTAGGTACCTACCTACTGAAATTGGGCGACTCTGCGAAGGTCATAGTAATATATTAAGTGCGTCGAGAGTTGCATAAACAATTATTATTTGCAACAAGAGTTGTGCACTTCGGATCCTTGTCCTCAAGGCTGTCATGTCCATTATAATCAAATGTTCATGGCTATTTCCTGATCAACCACTAAAATTGGAGGGAATTCTGGAATTCATTCATGCGGACCGAATTGGCGTGCAGAAATTTTTTTATAACACCCAAATATGGTTTCAAATATTTCAATTAATAATAATGATTGGCTCCATTTCATTCCACTGCCGAGTGATATCGCAATATATAAAAGTTTTTGAGTTCGATGAGCTTATTATGCAAGTGGTCTCGAAACGGAACGCGCACAAAAAAGATTACCGCAGCTCAATAATATAATATATTTAAGAAGAAAGTAGGTAGGTTCTTACGAACCTAATGAAGCAAACGAAAATGAAATTTACGACCGAAATCGAAGCTGGACAACAAAGAGAAATTATTAATTGCACGCGTGCAACACTCGAACACTTAGATCTCTCTTTCTCAATTACTTTTATCGTGACCTTCACAATTTGGCGGGGATAGTCGATGTTTCTTTCACACCGCGGACTTTCCAATGCCGACAGTAAACACAGAATCGATTCGGCATTCCTTCACGTGTCGCATATTCATTTATTCTAATTCAAAAACAGCGGCAGACTCGGCTTCCAGGTTATTGGCGGATCACTGACCATCTTGATAACAAGGTGCGAATACAGCAGACACTTATCCTGTAAGTGCACAGTCCCGCACAACACTAGACTAACATAACATCTAATTAGTGGGAATGCACTGTTACGTCATGTTGCTCACCTATTATGATAGTAAATGCGCACAGCACGAATGCACCACTCAACACTTTGTCGAGCATGATTACGTTTTGAGAGTGCCACCGCACTGTGTCCCCTTTCACTGGCACACGAGTACTGAAGGCGGCTGATGGATCACCGCTGTATACTCGGCTGTCTGCTGATTCTGCCGCGGTGCTGGTCTCTGGTACTGGATTGGCTCTACCACTGGCTCCGTGGCGGCGGTACCGGGCTAAAAGCTACTACAGCTAGCAAGCGACCAGCACTGCGCTGCACAGTGTGTAGTTTTATATAAGCTAGACGGTAAAAATTCTAACACATCAATCAAGTACTGTAACTCACCTTGGGGGTGTTTTTATCTCATACGAAGAAAATTTGTAATAAACAATATATTTTTTTAATTTTGTGTTTTTTTTATAACACGTACAAAGGGGCCATTTAAGCATTACGTAAGCACTACGGGGGGGCGGCGGGGTCTTTGCTTTGCTAATTTTTTATGACATGGGGGTGGGGGAGTCTGGATGGTGATTACGTCAGTAGTGTGAATATTGTTTTTTACTTTTTCGGATTTTCTACTAACCGATATCAATAAAGAAACCAGAACACATTGAATGTATGTACTAGTGTTTACGTAAGTATGGGTCGATGGATCCGATTGCCTTATCGGACAATCGGAAAGTAAAACCTGGCTTTCATAAGAAATGTATGGCGCGAAGGCCTTCCTGTTGTCTGATCAGACAATCGGATGGAAAACTCTGATGTATGCGCCCAGCCTTACTCGCCCGAAAATAGAACGAAATGGATTGTATCTACTAAAGAGCTGACTAACCCACTGACTGATTGTATCTACTGAGAGCTGACTAAAATTACGATGTTCGGACGCGTTTTGTGAACTCTCCGCTCGACTAAAATACTTCCGCGTGTCTGAACGGCTCTTAAGACTCCGTTGCAATGTAGGGTCGAAGACTCTATTTCTGTTAAAAAATATAGCCAAAAAAACTTCACGTTTCAGGTGGTCTTTATTTAAAAATATAAAATGTAACGAAAGACGTAAGAAAAAAAACAATAAAAACGGCTGAAAAATCGAAAAATATCGCATAAAATATGCGATTTCATTAATTTAAACAATCAACGACACGTAAAATTCATTGTTCGTGGTAGTGGAAGGCGTATTTCAATAATAAATATCGAAAAGAATCGGGCGACCGCTGATAAATCCTAATCTAAACGCCAATTTCGGTTACGCGGAGGGCGACTTTCAAACGCTGCTGCCATCTTTTCCACTTTTTGGAAACGGCGGCAGTGGTTTTTCTTACACAAAATTTGATGATCTTTCAGATAAGTTTGGTTTTTTGAGGAAGTCGATGAATATAGATACCTAGGTACGAGGTGTCTTTTATGTAACGAAAGTCATAAGAAAGGAGGGCGACTTTCAAACGCTGCTGCCGCCATCTTGTCCACTTTTGGAAACGGCAGCAGTGGTTTTTCTTTTACAAAATTTGATGATCTTTCAGATAAGCTTTGGTTTTTTGAGGAGACCGATGAGTACAGATACCTCGTACGAGGTGTCTCTTATTTCTCGGCAGCAACTGAGACGGCCCATCATGGGGACGGGCAGCACAGCTTTTTCGTATAGTCCTACCCAGTGGCGTAGCCTGTGGGGGGGGGGGGGGGGCACTTTTAAGGGGGGCGGCAAATTTTCACAATAAATAATAACGTTATCTTGGAAAAATTTAAACCATTTCAAATCATTACTTGAACATGTTCTACGATCCTTTCGTTTGCAAATCCAACTTTTTTGTTAATTCATCAAAAATATCAATAACTATATTTTTTTAAGCTGCGAATTTCGCAATTCGTAGGAAAACCGTACGCATATTATGAGAGTAATACTAATTAAAGCTGATAACTCGCAAACAGATTCACTCTTAATTAAAATCAGAATTGTGTTCAGAATGTATTAACGACTGAATTTCAGTTGTGTATTCATCTGCTGATACATTTCGAAAGAGACCATTATTTTATTCGAAGTGCAGTTATAAAATTCTAGTTGTAGATTATGTATGTGCTGCCAGAATCAAAGAGAAACCATTTTCATTTTCTGGATGTAGTTTTAATTCGGCAAATACAGATTTAATTTTACCCGTCTAATCACACGAGACGCAAATTATCCCACACATTTAATTTTAAAATAAAATTATGAAATTATGTCCCACACATTTAATTTTAAATAAATTTGTGATTGCAATAAAAAGTTAAGATACAGTTTTATAACATTTTTTAAGAAAAGGAATCTGTATTTAAAATTTTAAGTTTATTCTATTTTAGGTACTTTAATTCGAATATTCGCAGGCGTGTATTTTTGAGACAATTTTAATGTTTAATGTTTAGAAACAATAATGTTCTAATAAGCACGTCGAAAAAATTACTTTATCTAGATTTTAGAACAGTTTCGTTTTAATAAAAAGGAACATTGCATGGGAAGAACCGGAAATTTTGTGCGCAAACATTGACAGGCAAAAGTTTATAGATATTTTTTTCTTATTATTATTCGAAGGGTTAAACCAGTTTTCAGGATGTAAAATTCCATTTGAGAATTCATCTGCTGACACATTTCAAAGGAAAACATTATTTTATTCGAAGTTCAGTTATTCAATTCTATTTGCAGACTATGTAGTGCTGCCAGAATCAAAGAAAAACCATTTTCATGTTTTGAGTGTTGTTTTAATTCACCGCATACAAACTGGTTTTGTGTTCAGAATACAATGACAAATTAAATAACGAGTTGCAGATTCATCCTGCATCGAGTAAAGCTTTACATTTGAGTTACATAATGCTGTAAAATTCTGAGAAATTGATTGTTGCGTGTGTAACTATTGTTTGAGGACTCTAACGCAGTATCAAGCAACTTTGGAGTAGAATTTATATACATGATTTTCGTTGAAAGAATACTCATCAAATGTGATTATTAAAAAAATCCGGAGAGAGCGGAGGGGGGGGGGGGTAATAATTGCAAAAAATCTGCTTACAAAATATTTGAACGGTCCCAAATGTCTAAAATAAATTATTCTTTTAAGCGCATTTTTGGTCTTGAGCCTACAATATTTTTTCAAGTTCAAATATACTTTATTTTATTTATTTATTCAAAAAAATAATAGTGTAACACAATAAAAATTATAAGCCGCTCATCTCACTAGGGCATTCTCACTAGAACATTGTCACTGGGGTATCGAGAAAATAAATTTCCTGAAGCTTTTCTTTCTTCGGCAAACCGGGCAAGCTTCTCCGTGTCGGTTTATGGGATGGTCTAATGGTCTGTAGGGAACCCGCTTGCACAGCGCGGGTATAAACTGTGCTCATAAAGTTAAAGTTTAGACTTATGGATTTCAATACATCGTTTGTGTGGAAATCTCGTATACGGTGCCTGTAAAATAACCAAATAAGCTCTATGCAGTTTCGTGTGGGAACATAAAAAAAATGATAGTTGCTCTGTTGAAAATTGTTGCTCTCTGAAATAAATTTTCGGCAAGTTAGAAATATAATATTTTTTAAACTACATAAAAACACGAAAGTTATTTATTATTATAAAAAATCAAAAATATTTAACATTAGAATATAAATATAAACTATACTACTTACCTTCCAAAATAAGCTCCATTCTTTTGAGAACCGAAATACGAAATAAACTACCTAAAATGTCGCACCGCAAGAAACGAATAAATGCATCTGAACGTTCTGGATCTGAATAATCAATCTTTTAGACTCTGGTTTTAGTCAACTCGGGCATTAATCACATCAATTAATAATGCATTTGTCACACCGTCTGTCTGGTAATAGCTACCCCCATTCCAAGGTGATCTATACACCTTCGAGCTATGGGGCGAAACACAGTGCGCTGCCCCGGGCCTCCTACAACCTTCTCGCCAGATCTCTTGCCCAGATCGACAGCCGACTTTCTTCCGTTTTGCATAAACATTGCGACGGGTCAAGGAAAACGCATTTTGCCCGGGATGAAAGATGAAAGAACCGCCGATTGATAATAATCTTATTTTATTTGCAACAAACAGGACCACACCTAAAACATGTAAGTACCGAATATATAAAAAATGTATTAATCTCAATAGGGTATTTTCACAAATTATGAATTCTGTTCAAATGGGAGGAAGATTTAAAGTTTATTTCTCTGATTCTGGTCATCGTCGTGGAGTAAGCAGTGCGTGGTTTCGATAGAAATTTACGCATTGGATCGCCTTATTACTTATTATATTAATTATACCTTATTTATATGCTTTACAATTCATCTTATTATTTCATCATACCCACTGTTTTATTACTTCTCTACCTACTCTTCGTTTCACTAATGTACCTAACAGTGGCGTAGCGAGGGGGGGGGGGCACAATGTCTGTTATTTACATTTTCATAGCTCTATGGCTTCCCGTGGAGTGCCCCGAATTTTGTGTCGCTCGGTCTTTTTATAGGCGAAAAGAGCCTATTTTTGTGGAGGAGTATTTTTATCCCTGAAAAAATCTCTAGCCCCACCCCCTCCCCCTAGGATGGACCAATTTTATGTCGAAATTCTTTAATTGGGGGGGGGGGGGGGGTGACACCACGCCCCGGGGGGGTGACATCTGCCCTGGGTGCTACCCATGCTAGCTACGACACTGGTACCTAATATAATTTGAAGGATCTCAGGAGAAAACAATGAATGCCACACTTTTCTCATTTTTAAATTACCAGTATCGGAAAAATCAATAAATGTCCAATGCCGTGTGGGAAAGAACAATGTTTTCAATACTTCGAATGAATTTAATGAATAGAATATTCAATTTTATTAGAATAAATTTTGTTAAACATGTTTTGGTTCAACTCCTCAATGAAACATTCAACATTGAAGAAGAATATAAAACTTATAATATTTTGTTAAACATGTTTTGGTTCAACTCCTCAATGTAACATTCAACATTGAAGAAGAATATAAAACTCATAATATTTTGTTAAACATGTTTTGGTTCAACTCCTCAATGTAACATTCAACATTGAAGAAGAATATAAAACTCATAATATTTTGTTAAACATGTTTTGGTTCAACTCCTCAATGTAACATTCAACATTGAAGAAGAATATAAAACTTATAATATTTTGTTCTTTTATATTTTTGTGTTTTTTTTTATTTACAAAAACATAAAATATTGTAGTTGTTAAACAGTTGGGGGCGGGGTAAAAGGTTGGGCGGTTACTAGGCTGAGTGACCAGTGGCGTGATGGGGAAGAATTTTTTTTGTTTGATTTTAAAGGAAAAAAAATGAAAGAAATAGAAAGTCCAAAGACCAAAATTTCTATTTCTTTTTTACTCCAAATGATGTCAGGAATCGCTGGTTAAAGTAAGTCAAGTACCTACGTCCCTTAACACCCTGTATACACTGATGAGAATAACATTAAAATGTTTAATCTAATAATTTCGATAATCTTCAATCTTTTCGTTTAGTCATTGAAGAAGAAAAAAATATTTTAAAATCTAAACGAAACATGAAACAGAAAAGGACACAGAAAATAAAAAAAAGGTAAAAGTCGCAACTGGGAAGAGGCATTGTCCCGGAAAGACAGAGGTCCTGGGATCGATTTTTGTGTCTTCTTCTATTTCATGTTTATTTATATGTATATATATATATATAAATATTTACATGAATACCGCACAAGAAACACAATTGCTCTAGTCTGGAGCCAGCGAGACAATGGCATCTCCAATTGGGGTACGTAGTGAGGCTGAAGGTAGTAGGGAGGGGAAGTAGATAGGGGTAGAGGAAGGTGAGAAAGTACCTGGCTATGCAAATCTAGTCACGAAGCACGGATAAAGCCATTTCAAGCAACGTTTCAATTCTAAATGGTGATCTTACACCAGGGCGATGCAGGGAGTATCTTCCACCCTGGAACGTGCCACAAATATATTATTATATATTATTTTAAATGACTTAATTGTGAAATAACACAAATTAATCAAATAAAATTTATTTGCACACGCCGGTATTCGGTCCCAAGACCTTCGGATTGCGTGTCAAGAGCCTTACCCCTCGACCACGGAGGGCGAATTCTTAGATTTTTCAATGATTAAAGAATTTCAAATGCATCGCAATAATATCATATATGTAATCAGGAAATATATAACCCCCAAACCCAACAAACGACACATGTCCCGTAGACCATTATTATTAAGGGTCGACCGAGATCTCGGTCTCGGCATTCTCAGCTACAAATTCTACGGAGAACTCTGTCTCGGAGTAATCGCCGAGAATGTAGTTAAAGGAAGTTTGTTTGAATTTTGTTCGTAGTAGAAAAAAATAAGTTCTTTTATGTGTTGTTGTGATTAATAATAATTACTAGGCAGAATAACTACATAAACATAAAGTGAATATCAAAATCATTACGTATTATTTTATACGTATGTTGGAAAGCTGGTAAGTGTACGAAGATTTTTTAGATTCAGTGGCCACATTCATCAGAACACGTAGATTCGCTGATTTGTATGTTCGTTGCTGTTTTTCTTAGAAATTAGTTCACAATAAACTGCCAAAAACAGCAATACAAGTCAACAAATCGATGTGTTGTGATGAATGTGGCAATTGTTTCACGGAAGGGTTTGTTAGAGTGTGTTATTTCGATTTACTAAGTAGGTTTAATGTTTTATTGTTGCTTATACTATGCAAAAATAGTGCAATTTCATTTTTTTCATTTATCTATTCACGGTCTCGGCTCTCGGTCTAAGCCGAGATTTTAATTTATTCTCGGTCTCGGTCTCGGTCTCGGCCAAAAACGAAAAACCTGTCTCGGTCGACCCTTAATTAATATTATTATCTAAGATTTCATTTAATAATCACGTGCTAAGATTAAGACGCAATAATTTTCTTTTTGCATCCAATACGCGAATGACGAGAATATTTTGTAAATGGATTGATGAATTGAATGAATTTATTTTGCGCCTATTGACTTTACTATATATAACTATTATCTATAGATATTCTGTTACATATTCTTAATGAATAAAAATAAATCCTACGTGGTGTGTGTACATCAGTAGGTATAGTATGATGTATAGTATGAATGTAAATAGTGCGTAGGTTTATTGCTTAATCTCAAAAACAAGCCGGTTGCGTCCCACTGCGAAACCTAGTCTGGAAATTAATAAGGTGAGAATTTCAACGAAAACTATTATTTTCACGGCAGCTTGGAGCTAATCATTTAGAATATGCATAACCTCTAGAAATTGTGCATAACATATGCACTGAAATTGATACATTTTTTCAAATATGTGTACATACAATTTGGGAGGCGGGTATGGGTACCGCCGCCCCGGGAACCATTTATTAGATAACCAACACCTCTGCCGTAGGTCACCCCAAGTGTTTCGCTACGTTTGGTGACTTACTTACCCAACTGCTGGGTGGTGGGCAGGATTGAGAGACTGGTTGGGGGAGATCTTTTATCCACCAGAACCTTTTATCTTTTACAAACCTTTTATCTTCCATCTTTTGGGAAATTGGTGGGTTAAAAAGCTTTTATTTTAAAATATGACAAAAACCTAGCTACCGATTTTGTTCTTCAAATTCGACCTAAAAAATTCCAACTTGGACTCCATTTACTCAAAAACGAAAGTTCAATTCAAAATAAGTTATATCTACCACAAAGCAACTATTGTGTAGATTCACCAGTTTCCCGCTTACCTACACTACGAGTTTCATGTAGGTATCCATGTTATTATAGGTCTCTAAGAAAATAGGTAATTTCTAAGCCTACATCATCTTTAAGGATGCTGGGTAGATGGTCTTTTTGAGGAGAGGAAGGAATGAACATGGTTCTTGAAGAGTCCCATTTTGTAGGAGGTAGGAAACGGAGGAAACAATTTGGGAGGTGGAAATGGGTACCGCCGCCCCGGAACCATTTATTGGATAACCAACACCTCTGCCATAGGTCACCCCAAGTGGTTCGCTACGTTTTGTGACTTAGCAGGGGTACCCGGGTTCATGGGGTGATGATTGTCTGGATCTTGGTGGCGGGTGCCATCTGCCCACCAACTGCGTGGTAACTCGACTGGTTGAGGAAACATTTTAATCTCTCCAGTAGGACTCTCTCGGAATGTTGTCTTACCGCGTGGCAGGGATGAACTCATACGTCCGTCACTCCTAAACATATTGACCCTAAGCATCATAGGCGGCATCCGGGCGGATAACGTGGTATCACCCCCCCCCCCTCCATTAAAGTTGACAAACGCAAATTTAGACTTCATAAAAAATTGGTCCGGCCTGGGGGGTGACACTCGGGTGTCACGCGGGGTGGGCCGCACCCCCTTAGCTACGCCACTGTCCCTAAGATTACTATCCACCCTTCATACCATATTGTTACTATATTATTACCATATTAGTACTATACTATTTTTGACCAGGACATACTGAACCCCAGATTCCTACCCATCCCTTAAACCCTTTTCCTTCCCAGAACTCTCCTCTCCTTCCTTTCCTTAAAAAAACCCTCCACACAGCATCCCCAAAGATGACACAGGCCCTGAGGGAAATTATTTTCCTCAAGGCCTCCTGTGTGGAGCTCATGTAAAAAAAAAATACAATGCTTTGGTTAGGAGTAGGCTTGAAAGTGGGTCGGTGGTTTGGAGCCCACACCAAGTGAAGTATTCCGTCATGTTGGAGAGGGTTCAGAAGAAATTTATGAGATTTCTTTACCTGAAGAAGTATGGCTACTATCCGTGGCTCTACCCCACCCACTTTCTCTTGGGCATGCTTGGTGTGAACCTTCTACGAGTTATAAGGGATGCGCTCATTGTAACACATTTCTTCAAACTGATTCGTGGAAGGTTCGAAAACTCGGCTATCATGAAGAGCATTAGTTTCTATGTTCCCGATGGTTATCTCCGTCATCGACAGCATAGACTGTTTTATCTCTCGGCTTGCAGAACTAACTTGCCAATGGTTATGCCAGTCGGGAGAGCTGTCTTGTTGTTAAATAGAATCACTTCGGATATCGATATGTTTAATATCAATGAAGCACAATCAGACAAAAAGCTTTGTTGTTGTTAGTATGATTGTGCTTCATTGAAATATAATTTACCTAAACCTGTTTAAATTTTAAATTAATACTCTTTTAAAACGCATTGAAATTTTATTTTGTAATGTTTTAAAATGAATAAATAATTGAATGCCCTTTTCCTTCCCAGAACTTCCTCTTCGGTTTTTTTCCTTCGGATCTCCTGTAAGGAGCTAATGTAATGTAATGTAAGGAGCTAATGTAATGTAATGTAAGGAGCTAATGTAATGTAATGTAATGTAAGGAGCTAATGTAATGTAATGTAAGGAGCTAATGTAATGTAATGTAAGGAGCTAATGTAATGTAATGTAAGGAGCTAATGTAATGTAATATAAGGAGCTAATGTAATGTAATGTAAGGAGCTAATGTAATGTAATGTAAGGAGCTAATGTAATGTAATGTAAGGAGCTAATGTAATGTAAGGAGCTAATGTAATGTAATGTAAGGAGCTAATGTAAAAAAACCCATTCATGTAGCAAATGTCAACCGTGTGCAAATGTTGGGCGAGCGTTTGGCGTGTTTCCCGACTGCCGGCGCCGAAGGGATCAATGACGCTAGTTCCACGGAGCATCTTCCATTGAAATACCGTTGGAACAAGGGCAGCTTTCCCACCTGACACCTGTGCTCTAAAGATTGCAACCCGTTTGTACAAAGGAATCTATCAAACGGACCGCTCGCTTTTGCACATAAGTAAGGCTTTTCTCTCTCGAGTAGATAGTCAACATAATTGGCCTGTGTGAGGCCTAAGAGTCGAAAAGTCTTAGGCAAATTCGCGACAACAGTTTTCTTTCAAATCGGTGACCATCACACTCCTTGGAATTTTCTGTTCAGTCTATAGGTACAACGATAACATTAAAAGTACAAACCTACGCAATTATAATATTATTTTTAGGTAGGTTCTTTACGAGTAGTGTCCGACCGAAACAGGACTTTCTACCGAGACCGAATCTTTGGTATCTGCAGGGCCGGATTAACCATGTCGGGGCCCCTAGGCAATGCACGTCTCGGGGCCCCTTTACCAATGGCGGACGAACGAGGGGGGGGGGGGGGGGTTGAGGAGGCCTCCAAACGTCTCCTTGTTCTCTTAATTAAATCTGTTCTTTTACTACATTATGAAAGGTATGCCATCACCCCATTCTCATTCCCATAACCCTTTATTGCACATAAAAGGACACATACATAGAAACAAAAATATATATTATTAAAAAAAAACATTACAATGAGCCGTCTTGTCACTAAAGTGATTTCTTCCAGACAACCTTTCCCTAAGAATTTTAGCAAGCGGGTAGGTAGTGCATACTGAAGCTTGTATAACATTTATTCAAATATATAATTAGAAATAAAACATAACAAATGCCAATATAAACCACACACGGCATCTTCAGTCATATCAGATACGTGTTGTTGCAATAGATGGAAAGAAAAGTAAAATACAATTATGTTTATATATTTACATTTTTTATTTATTATTTGTGCATGATTAAATGTAATTAATTAATTATAATTATTATTTATTTTAATTTTATTAATTTGATGTGAACATTAGTTATTTATAGGGTTATAACCTAATTATTATAATTTGTTGTTTTTAACCTGTTGTTATTAACCTGTAAATGTTCCTAATTAAAAAAATTAAATCATCTTGGAAGCTGACTTTTTACGAAACTTCGTTGCTCACTAATTGAAGCAAGTCATTTTTCTCGGGACGCGGGGCCCCTAGCCAACGCGGGGCCCCTAGGCAGTTGCCTACTCTGCCTTAGGGATAATCCGGTACTGGGTATCTGTACCAGTTTCAGCCGAAACCGAAATCGAAACTTTTTTAAACATGTTAAAAATCTATTGTTTACTGAAATTTGGCCTATTTTTTACAATTATGCAGACAGTTAACACATTCATGTTAAAAATCTATTGTTTACTGAAATTTGGCTTATTTTTTACAATTTTGCAGACAGTTAACACATTCATGTTAAAAATCTATTGCTTACTGAAATTTGATTCTGAATG
Organism: Limnephilus rhombicus; assembly: GCA_929108145.2. Taxonomy (NCBI): domain Eukaryota; kingdom Metazoa; phylum Arthropoda; class Insecta; order Trichoptera; family Limnephilidae; genus Limnephilus; species Limnephilus rhombicus. The sequence goes on along the minus strand of OV815271.1, from coordinate 21,481,715 downwards.
AAATTTGATACTGAGTGAGTAGGAAACTGGGGTCAATGTGTCCAGGAGTAACGGACTTATGAATCCACCCTTCCCACTGCGGTGTAATGCGATGGGTCGAGAGAGTCCGGCTAGAGCCGGACATTTTCATCACCAACACCTAGAAAAACCTCATCCTATGAACCCGGCACCCCTGCTAAGTCACCAAAGTTAGCGAGCCACTTGGGGTGACTTATGGCACAGGTGTTCGTTGTACAAAAAATTGTTCCCGGGGCGGAGGTACTCAAGTGTCAGGCTGCCTCCCCTGACACTTTACTGCGGGTATATGAATAATGGATTTTTTTAATGGTTTTTCTGAAAGTTTTACAGTTTACATCGCGTTCTTTTTAGTATTGTTCGTTTGAATAACAAGTTTGAACGTGATGTATACACGCAATGCATATCTGTAAGGTGTGAAAAGGTAATCAATATTAGAGTGTTCATTTTGTGAAAATACATAATTCCGTAGAGTTTTGAAAGATTAGTGCAAAAAGATTTGGTTACCGATCCGAAGATCGATTTCGAAAGACAATTAAACATCTCATCACGAAAGTATCATGTAATTTGTCGTTGAATTAACGACCATATTCTGCTAAGACCACTTCCAGTTTTCCCTTGTTACAACACGTAGTCTGTTGTAGTCCGTACGGGTGACCTATGTCCACGAAATAAATAACTTATGTCAAAAATAATGTCAATCGTAGAATAATATTAACAATGTCTACAAATGTAGAATGCAGACATTTGGGGATATCTATGAATTATAAACTAAACATTTAATTACGCATTGAAAAGCGAGAAAATGATGTTCATTTTGTTTATCAATCTATGGAAGGCAAATCAATCTAAAATCAATCTATGGAAGGCATTAATAACTCAAAATAACACAATAATAGACGTACGTATTATTATTTTTTCGAGGGAAGTAAAATACTTGGGGCTTGACAACGGCGTAGTTATAAAATTCACATGTGGGGGTGGGGTTCGACCCTAAAGGGGAAGGGTTCGATCCTGGGGAAAGGGAGAGGGGGGTTGGAAATTTTATTAGAAAGCTTTTTTGGCTCTATAACATAATAATAATTAACCTTGAGCAAAGTGAAATCCGGTTGGATCTCTTATACCTTTCATTAAATGATCCATTATAAGTGTGTTCATCATATTATAATACACTACGTATATAACCCCTCAGGCCTCGGGACTATTTTGTCAAAATATTTCCGCTTTGCAATAAAAACCAAATTGGATATTTCTGAACACACCCGAAAAAACTGATTTTGAAAGGTGATGAAATACGCTTTAAAATTTTATAAATCGAAATAAAGATAGAAACCTATATGTTTGAAATATGAAAATTTTGAATTCAAACAGAATTTTTTTTTAATAATTAAAGGTTTATCTTGTTTTTTTTTTTTTATCTAACTCAAATTATAACAATAACAACAAAAACACACATACCTATATTTTTTATTAGGCAAACGTTATCGTCAACTCTCTTTTTTGTCGTTTCAGGAAAAATAATTAATAACTCAGAAACTTTGGTTTCATAAAGGTGTAAGTTTTAATTATTTTGCGGTTATCTTTTAAATTTAAGTACAAAGCGTGGTGTTTTGTCGTTCTAACACCATTTAGATCATTTTTCTAACCATTAGAGTAAGGGAGACACATTGATTTCTTTGAGACCTATATTAGATATTCTGAAAATCTAACACGTTAGCCTGAGGGTTAAATCTTTTTTGCCAAGTACCAGGAGCCCAGTTTATCCTTAGCTAAGTAATATACTTACCTCCCCTCATTTTAGCTTTGACATAAAGTAGAGCGAGTGAGATGTCCTTAGCTGAGGATAAAGAATTGGAATCCGCATCCAGGAATAAGTGCGACGATGTCATCTCCAATTGTGGTAGGTTGTTAGGTTGCAAGGATCTGGGAAGAGAAAGATTTGGTCACGAAATACGACTAAAAACGCTGAAAAACTCCAAAATTTTTGGCATTTTCATTTACCTTACCTACAAATAAATCACGTACATCAAACATCAGAACCAAATATTCAAATTTTGAATAATAATCACCAACTTTTTCCATCTTCATAAGATTAATTCATAAATCCTTATTCCTTTTTCATTTCATTTCATTTCATTGTGTAGAGAACTTATTCAAAATCTTTAGTTTCATCACTTGTCAGGTTGCGTTCTTGACCATTCGTTTAGTATTTTCGCTCCAGACACGGAAAAGCTTATAAGGCCCGGTAGTGCGCTCAAAAAGAACAAGAAGCGGAAACGGAAATATTACATAAATACAAATGTTAGAGGGAGCGCGCTAATGTTTATTAAAACACGACACGTTTAAAATAGAGCAAAAATCTCATGGGAAATGTTTGGGTCTGGGTTAAAGAAACACTGAATTTTTCGTACATTTATAAATATACATATAACTTGTAGAATACCAGAAAAAAGTGTTTGTAATCATTTTCGGAGCATACTATGCGATTTTTTTCTATCTAGGGAATTTCATATAATTACCATGTTGGCGTAACAAATGTATAGATATTATTTTAAAAACTTAATGTGTTCAAGAGAAATTCGTAATACCGTGGCAAAAACACTTTTTGGAAGATACGTTTCAAAAAACTAAGACGAATTATTTGTTTTTTTTTTTTTACACTGAATACCGCATAAGAATCTCAACATGTCCCCGTCTGGAGCCAGTGAGACTACGGCATCCCCAATTGGGGTATGTTGTGAGGCTGAAGGTAGTGGGGAGGGGAATGAGGTGGGGAAGAGGAAGGTTGGGAAGTACCTGGCTATTCAGATCTGGTCACCAAACACGGCTAAAGCCATTTTCAAGCAACGTTTCAATTCTGAACGGTGGTCTTACACCAGGGCGATACTAATAGTATCTTCCACTCTGGAACATGCCGCAAATACAGGGTGTTAAGGGACCTACTTGACTTTATGCAGTGATTCCTGACATTATTTGGAGTAAAAAATGAAAATGAAATTTTGGTCTCCGGTGACTTTTTTTGATGACTTTTTTTTCCAAAAATGTTTTCTTCGAAATCAAACAAAAAAAAATTCTTCCGCATGTCGTCACTGGTAACTCAGCCGGGTGTCCGACGAACCCCTTAACCCACCTCCAATTGTTCAACAACTACCATTTTTTATGTTTTTCTAGAAAAAAAAAAAAAAACATCAAAAATGTCACCGGAGACCAAAATTTCATTTACATTTTTTACTCCAAATAATGTCAGGAATCACTGGTTAAAGTAAGTCAAGTTTGTCCCTTAACACCCTGTATACTATATATTATTTTAAAATGAATTAATTGTGAAATAACACAAATTAATCAAATAAAATTTATTTGTGCATGCCGGGTTCGAACCCGCGACCTCCGGATTGTGAGTCAAGAGTCTTACCCACTGGACTACGGAGGTCTTACCCACTGGACTTGCGTCCGTATACGCAATATGAATATGAATATATAGTTTTGTTAGCCTTTATTGAAAGATTGGAGTTTGTTTTGTTTTTTTTTTTTTTTTTTTACATTAACTCCACACAGGAGGCCCTGAGGAAAATAATTTCCCTCAGGGCCTATGTCATCTGGGATGCTGTGTGGAGGGTCTTTTTGAGGAGAGGAAGGAATGAACATTGGTCTTGAAGAGACCCATGTTGTAGGAAGGAGGAAACACAGAGGCCGGCAAATCATTCCACAGCCGAGCTGTTGAACATAAGAACGAGTCGAAGAAACGACCCGTTCTCATGTGACTAATGTCAACTGTGTACAAATGTTGGGCACGCGTTTGGCGTGTTTCCCGACTATGCACCGGTGCCGAAGGGATCAATGATGCTAGTTCCTCGGAGCATCTTCCATTGTAATACCGGTAGAACAAGGATAGCATTCCCACCCGACGCCTGTGCTCTAAAGATTGCAATCCGTCTGTTAAGATGGGAGAATCTATCAAACGGACCGCCCGTTTCTGCACAGAGTCGAGGGTATTTTTCAGGTATTTTGGAGCTCCAGACCAGAGGTGGCTGCCAAATTCAACCGTGGGGCGCACTTGCGATTTGTACAGGGTTAGCAGTTGTGTACTTTTAAAGTATCTGCGGGCCCTGTACAGTACGCCCAGTTTTTGGGAGGCTAACTTTACTCTGGCTTCGATGGAGCCCCCATACCTGAGCTGGTCACTTAGGGTTACACCAAGCAAATCAATGGAGGGCCTGTTCGGAAGATTGCTTCCGTTGAAAGAGACTAGATTTTCATTGCGATCCCTTTTAGACGTAATCAGACAAGATTGGGTCTTTGAAACATTAAATTCAACGAGATTATTTTTACCCCAAGAGAAAACACTCTCGAGGTAACCGTCCATTCTTTGCTTCAAAGCCTTACGAGCTGTTGGAGTTTGTGAGCCCTTTGGGGGCTTGTTAAACAAAAAGCTATCATGAACTGTACTGTCATCCGCGTAGCAGTGAATTGGTGCACATGACAAAAGGTCGTTGATGTGCAACAAAAACAGAGTTGGAGACAGAACCGATCCCTGCGGGACGCCAGCATTTATCGAGTGAGAGGAAGAGGTGAAACCATCGACTACCGTCTGAATCGACCTCTCCCTCAAGAAGTCGGCAATCCACGTACACAAAGATGCGGGAAGTCCGTAAGAATGCAGTTTGTTGACAAGTCCTCGGTGCCAAACTCGGTCAAAGGCCTTGGATATGTCCAGTGCAACCGCTTGGGTCTCACCGAAACGTTCCAGGCATCGCCCCCAAACATGCGTCACATACGCGAGAAGATCACCGCACGAGCGGTTCCGCCGGAATCCGTATTGACGGTCGTTAATGATTTTGTTCTTCTCGAGGTATGTGAGCAGTTTGTCGTTGATCACACGTTCCATCACCTTAGACAGAACTGATGTGATCGCTATGGGGTGGTAGTTGGCCGGGTTAGAGCGGTCACCCTTCTTTGGAATAGGATGGATAACCGCTTTTTTCCAACCAGAGGGCACAGAGCCAGTCTTCAGGGACAGTTTAAAAAGCTTCGTCAAAATTGGAGCTATTTCTGCAGCGCACCTTTGCAGTACCAGGGCAGGTATTCCGTCAGGCCCACTAGCTTTATTAACATCAAGCCCTCGTAAAACATAGAGTACTTCCCGATGCCGGATCCTCAGCTTTTTCATACGAAAACCGCAGTGAGGAACCGACGTCGGGACAGCACCTTGGTCATCGAGGGTTGAGTTATCCGCAAACATTTTACCTAGTAAGTTAGCCTTTTCGGTGGCGGTGTTTGCTAGTGAGCCGTCAGGTCTGGTTAGAGGTGGCAGACTGGATTTGCAGAAATTGCGACCTGTTGAGCCCGCAAGCGACCAGAATTGCCTGCTGCCATGCGGACATGCAGTCAGCTTTCTGCTGATCTGCTGGTCGTGCTCGAATTTTGACCTATTTATGATTCTCTTGGTTTCCTTTGCCATTTTGTTGTAAGCTGTTCTGTCTTCGGATGTTCTAGATGTGTTGTAGGCTCGGTAAGCCGCGTTTTTTCGTCGCACTGCTTCAGCGCATTGTCGACTGAACCACGGCTTTGAGCCTACACCAGATTCCTTAACAGTAGATTGGATGAAGCCATCCATCGCGGATGTGATGACCTCACCAATTTCCTGGGCACATCTTGAGGGATCCGAAGTCCGAAAACAGACAGCTGACCATGGGAAAGCATTAAAATGTGCCCGCAGACCGAACCAATCTGCTGACCTATAGTGCCACACTTTTCTCTTCAGCCTCTCGTTTGGTGGTCTGAAGTTTACAGGGATTGATGTCGTCACCAGGCAGTGGTCGGACGATCCTAAAGGCGCTGTGACTTCAATACTGTAACCGTGTGGCACAGTAGTTAAAAAAAGGTCTAACAGATTGGAACGGTGAGTCTGGACATCAGGAACCCTTGTAGGCTCCTGAACCATTTGCTCCAATCCGTAGCAAAGGGCAAAGGATTCCGCTTGGCGTCCAGCCGAGTCTGTTGATCCTGAGAACTTCAACCAAGGTTCGTTATGAACATTGAAGTCCCCCAGGACCACAAACTCTGCCATAGGGTAGCGGGGCAAGAGGTCATCAATAGTGTCGCTTAAATGTTTGAAGAGCTCGGACGTGTCTGATTCGCTAAGGTTCGGTGAGCGGTATAAACACGCGTAGAATCTTACCGTACTGGCAAGATTGACGCGTAATGTGGGTACATTACGTCGAATCTGGAGTTTTCCAGATTCAACAGTCGCACACAGTTGACGTCAGCTCGACTATAGAGACAGACACCTCCTTTAGGTCTGAACTTGCTTGCGAGGGTGAAGCCCGGGCAGTCCAGATAGGAGGCGTCTACAGGCTCGGCTATCTGCGTTTCAGACAGGAATAGTAGGTTGGGGCGTTGAGAAAAAGGGTGGTGGTGGACGGAGTTTAAATTGGTATGCAGGCCGCGAATGTTGGTGTAATTCACCAACATTTTTGGCCTGCGCCGGGGTCGCCTACTACTCGCCGCTGTAATGATGTTAATTTTTGTTGTTTGTTTTGTCATGATTTTAAATATTTTTATGGACAAAACTCATAAATTCATACACTCATTCATTCATATTCATATTGAGTACGTACAGGCGCAAACATATTCATATTGAGTACGTACAGGCGCAAACATATTCATATTGAGTACGTACGGGCGCAAACAATTAATTCACCTTAATATTTTAAAGCATAACGTGCCAAAAGTATTTTAACCTAATAAACCTAAATAAAAATGTTAGAGGGAGCGCGCTAATGTTTATTAAAACACGACACGTTTAAAATAGAGCAAAAATCTCATGGGAAATGTTTGGGTCTGGGTTAAAGAAACACTGAATTTTTCGTACATTTATAAATATACATATAACTTGTAGAATAACAGAAAAAAGTGTTTGTAATCATTTTCGGAGCATACTATGCGATTTTTTTCTATCTAGGGAATTTCATATAATTACCATGTTGGCGTAACAAATGTATAGATATTATTTTAAAAACTTAATGTGTTCAAGAGAAATTCGTAATACCGTGGCAAAAACACTTTTTGGAAGATACGTTTCAAAAAATTAAGACGAATTATTTGTTTTTTTTTTTTTTACACTGAATACCGCATAAGAATCTCAACATGTCCCCGTCTGGAGCCAGTGAGACTATGGCATCCCCAATTGGGGTATGTTGTGAGGCTGAAGGTAGTGGGGAGGGGAATGAGGTGGGGAAGAGGAAGGTTGGGAAGTACCTGGCTATTCAGATCTGGTCACCAAACACGGCTAAAGCCATTTTCAAGCAACGTTTCAATTCTGAATGGTGGTCTTACACCAGGGCGATACTAATAGTATCTTCCACTCTGGAACATGCCACAAATACAGGGTGTTAAGGGACCTACTTGACTTTACGCAGTGATTCCTGACATTATTTGGAGTAAAAAATGAAAATGAAATTTTGGTCTCCGGTGACTTTTTTTGATGACTTTTTTTTCCAAAAATGTTTTCTTCGAAATCAAACAAAAAAAAATTCTTCCGCATGTCGTCACTGGTAACTCAGCCGGGTGTCCGACGAACCCCTTAACCCACCTCCAATTGTTCAACAACTACCATTTTTTATGTTTTTCTAGAAAAAAAAAAAAAACATCAAAAATGTCACCGGAGACCAAAATTTCATTTACATTTTTTACTCCAAATAATGTCAGGAATCACTGGTTAAAGTAAGTCAAGTTTGTCCCTTAACACCCTGTATACTATATATTATTTTAAAATGAATTAATTGTGAAATAACACAAATTAATCAAATAAAATTTATTTGTGCATGCCGGGTTCGAACCCGCGACCTCCGGATTGTGAGTCAAGAGTCTTACCCACTGGACTACGGAGGTCTTACCCACTGGACTTGCGTCCGTATACGCAATATGAATATGAATATATAGTTTTGTTAGCCTTTATTGAAAGATTGGAGTTTGTTTGTTTGTTTTTTTTTTTTTTTTTTACATTAACTCCACACAGGAGGCCGTGAGGAAAATAATTTCCCAGGGCCTATGTCATCTGGGATGCTGTGTGGAGGGTCTTTTTGAGGAGAGGAAGGAATGAACATTGGTCTTGAAGAGACCCATGTTGTAGGAAGAAGGAAACACAGAGGCCGGCAAATCATTCCACAGCCGAGCTGTTGAACACAAGAACGAGTCGAAGAAACGACCCGTTCTCATGTGACAAATGTCAACCGTGTACAAATGTTGGGCACGCGTTTGGCGTGTTTCCCGACTATGCACCGGTGCCGAAGGGATCAATGATGCTAGTTCCTCGGAGCATCTTCCATTGTAATACCGGTAAAACAAGGATAGCATTCCCACCCGACGCCTGTGCTCTAAATATTGCAATCCGTCTGTTAAGATGGGAGAATCTATTAAACGGATCGCCCGTTTCTGCACAGTGTCGAGGGTATTTTTCAGGTATTTTGGAGCTCCAGACCAGAGGTGGCTGCCAAATTCAACCGTGGGACGCACTTGTGATTTGTACAGGGTTAGCAGTTGTGTACTATTAAAGTATCTGCGGGCCCTGTACAGTACGCCCAGTTTTTGGGAGGCTAACTTTACTCTGGCTTCGATGGAGCCCCCATACCTGAGCTGGTCACTTAGGGTTACACCAAGCATATCAATGGAGGGCCTGTTCGGAAGATTGCTTCCGTTGAAGGATACTAGATATTCATTTCGATCCCTTTTAGACGTAATCAAACAAGATTGGGTCTTTGAAACATTAAATTCAACGAGGTTATTTTTACCCCAAGAGAAAACACTCTCGAGGTAACCGTCCATTCTTTGCTTCAAAGCCCTCCGAGCCGTTGGGGTTTGTGAGCCCTTTGGGGGCTTGTCAAACAAAAAGCTATCATGGACTGTACTGTCATCCGCGTAACAGTGAATTGGTGCACATGACAAAAGGTCGTTGATGTGCAACAAAAACAAAGTCGGAGACAGAACCGATCCCTGTGGGACGCCAGCATTTATCGAGTGTGAGGAAGAGATGAAACCATCGACTACCGTCTGAATCGACCTCTCCCTCAAAAAGTCGGCAATCCACATACACAAGGATACGGGAAGTCCGTAAGAAGGCAGTTTGTAGACAAGTCCTGGGTGCCAAACCCGGTCAAAGGCCTTGGAAATGTCCAGTGCAACCGTTTGGGTCTCACCAAAACGTTCCAGGCACCACCCCCAAACATGCGTCACATACGCGAGAAGATCACCGCATGAGCGGTTCCGCCGGAATCCGTATTGACGGTCGTTAATAATTTTGTTCTTCTCGAGGTATGAGAGCAGTTTGTCGTTGATCACACGTTCCATCACCTTAGACAGAACTGATGTGATCGCTATGGGGCGGTAGTTGGCCGGGTTGGAGCGGTCACCCTTCTTTGGAATAGGATGGATAACCGCTTTTTTTCAACCAAAGGGCACAGAGCCAGTCTTCAGGGACATTTTAAAAAGCTTCGTCAAAATTGGAGCTATTTCTGCAGCATACCTCTGCAGTACCAGGGCAGGTATTCCATCAGGCCCACTAGCTTTATTAACATCTAGCCCTCGTAAAACATTTACCATATACCTACCACAATTGTTTAATAACCACATAAACATTAACCACAATTAAATATTAGATATAAATGGAACTTAACTGGTTTAAATTATATTCACTACTTAATGTATAATTTCTTTATACACAACTGTATGCTTCCTAAATAAACATTAAAAAAAAAATATATATATATATATATATATAAACATATACTTACATAATTTTAATAGTTTTATCATCACGCCTTTCAGCATTTTTGAATGTAGGTATAAATTAAAGCAAATTTTGAATGAAATAAAATCGATATTAAGTTATTATTTTAAAAAAGCTGGTACGGAGAATAATTAATCTTTCTCATTGGAACCGCCCTGTACGATCGCAAGAACATCTTTTGACGAAATATGAATTCTCGGCCGCTGGCTGGTTAATTGACGGAGATACAGCATTTTATATTAAACTGTTGTAAATAGTTTGTGTGTAGAATTATCCTTCAGCAAAACTTTGAACGCGTTTTTCTCAAAACTACGTTTTTCTCAAAACTACGTTTTTCTCAAAACTACGTTTTTCTCAAAACTACGTTTTTCAACCTGGTTGACAACATATTAGAAAAACACATCTGATTTGCATGCACCAAGTCTTAAACTGTTTGAAAATCCATTCACTATGGCTCTACGTAGGGTTTTTTTTAATAAAGGGCCCCCTTCTATTTTTTTTATGAACGAAAGTTTTCCATTAAAGGTATCTTTTTAAATCAAGTTGATCTTTTTAATTATTAGTACTTGCCTATTTTATTACTTCATGATAAGAATATTAGTATCTTTACTTAAGAGCGCGCAGGAGCGCCGAGAAATTTTAACGATAGGTATTTGTAAAAATTATTTCTATTTCGTTCATCTCAGCGGGGACAGCAAAAGCTCTATCGGTGTATTGGTGAACCCCAATGCGTGTGTGTGCGTGGCTGCAGGTGTTGGAAGCACGAATCGCCGCGCCGCGCCCGCCAGCGACTTCGCGTTCTTATTATTTCATTTACTGTTATTCATTTATTCCAAAAATTAAGTAGGTGCCTAGGTACATATTCGTAATAAAATAGCGAGGTCTACATTATTTAATATTGTATTGTACTTAACTTTATTATTATTATTACTTACTACAAATACATGTGACTGCCTGCTCCGAGCTCATCTTCTGCACACGCACAAGTCAATGAGACTTGTGGGTGCGTGTATACAGGTTGCTGCCTGCTGCAACAGATAAGTCAATACGCGTCGCGACTTGAGCGTGCGTATTCCTATATAATAGATATCTTCTGCGCTCATAGTTCATTCATCTTGTTACTATTAGTAAAGTAAGATGCACGCTGTTTTGGTTTAGTAATATCGGGAGATTCATACCATCTTTTTTTATAAAACGGCAGCATAGGCGCAGTAGGTACATCACGTACTTTGTGATTGTATAGTGTTTTTATTTTTCGCTGGCTGCATCACTCTACTGTTTTTGACTAGCCTTTTTACTGGAAACTATTCTACGTCAAATACAGACCTTCGAATTTTGACCCTGAAACCCCCTTGAATATTGAAATCTGTTTGGTCATTTCTCACGATTTACACATATAGGACATATGGTGAGTAGATACCTACTAAACTATTCATAAATTATTCATAAACTATTATTATAAACATAAACTATTCATTCATAAAAACTCAATATTACAACACAATTTCCTTTTTTAATTAAACATATAAATATCGCTAAAAATGTTGTTGTTTTTTGGCTCTCCCTGAATAACGTAAATTCATCAGTTTTGACTGTATGCATAAAGTGCATTAGTGCAAGTCGGTACATTTGTTAACATATCTAGTAACCTATAATAAATATTATTCTACGTCTTAGGCTGCGTATACACACGCCAGCCGAACAACGGATTATGGGAAAGGAACGAAGCAAAAGCAAACTGCCCGAAACGCTGCGCCGCTTGCGGTTGCTTCGTACCTTTACCATAATTCGTGGTTCGGCTCGCGTCTCTGTCCGCAAAGAGTGGCGTGCACTGATTTTTCAGTGGGCTAGAATCCTAAGATTGAAAATACGACATTAATGATGTTGTCGAAGCTGAAAATTATTTTTTTTCCGAAATTTCATTTTTCAAATTCTGTGCACGCCACTATTCGCAAATATATACGTAGCATAAGATATGTGTATTTAGAAATTGAGTTACATAAAATCGACTACTATATTACCTACCTTCAACTCAAAAAATTTTTTCTTACAGATAAATAATGGGTAAAAGAAATGGAAACAAAGCGCGTTTGTTTTTATCTGCTAGACGAAAAAAAACGATTATTAGTATCAAACGACAGATTCATGTTGCACCACGTTCGACATCTAGGTAAGTCGAAATATCGCTTTCCTGTCACTCTTACTACTGAACCTTCCTAAGGTTACCTTTACGTACGTAAAGTTTTTTTTCCCGTAAGTTGCTCACATAAGAGAGTTATGGCAAAATTACCAATGGGTATCGTTTACATTGATAATTTTGCCATAACTCTCTTACGTGAGCGACTTACGAGAAAAACCTAAAGATTTATGCTATGAGAGCCGTGTATTATGTAGCATGTATAACGGGAAAATGGGATGGACAAATTTAAATAAATAAATCATTTGCATTTACAGGGATATGGATGTCATCGATACTACTTTTGGAAACTTAACTACATCTTCACTAATGCATGAAACTTCCATGGATGAATCATTTGCTCCAAATATAGACGAAAACGCAAGTTCATCATCATCAACAACGCTTGATGATTTGGTGATAGAACCAGACCATATTGATGAAACCGATAATTTCGAAGGTCGCAGAATTGTGGATATAAAATATTTGTTTTCGGAGATATCAAATATAAAGCACGAACACACCAACTGCACATTTTCCGATTTAAAATTTATGAAGGAACGACGAAATGGTCTTCTAAGCCAGTATGTTTTCGAGTGCAAAATGTGCAAGAAAATAGAATACATTCACTCCGAAGACCCGAAACGGAAAATGTCTATAAATACTGCTGTCGTCGAAGGAGTGATGTGTACAGGAAATGGGTATTCACAATGGAATGAAATTTGTGGGGTTTTAAATATGCCAAATATGGATTGTAAGACTTACACGAACATAGAACAATGTTTAGCGCCAACAATTGAAGAATGTGCCTTAGAAGAAATGATCGCAGCTGGTGAAGAAGAAAAAAGGCTAGCCATTTTAAACGGTGACGTAGACGAGGGTGGCTATCCTTTGGTAACGGTGGTTGCAGATGGCTCCTGGGCAAAGAGGTCGTACAAAAGTGGATTTAGCTCCTCATCTGGCGCAGGGTGCATAGTTGGACTACGAACTAAAAAGGTTTTATTTCTGGGAGTGCGAAACTCATACTGCTGCATATGTGCTAGAGCTACTAAACTACACATAGTTGCTTCTGAGCACAGGTGCTTCATAAACTGGCGTGACAGTGCTAATGCCATGGAAGCCCACATTATAGCAGAAGGGTTCTCGAGAAGCATGGAAATGCATGGATTGAAATTTAACAAACTAGTTGGTGATGGCGACTCCAGCATCATGAAAAAAATAATGCAACAAATGCCATATGGTCCTAACCTTATAGTACAAAAAATAGAGTGCAAAAATCACTTACTCCGCAATTTTTGCAACAAAATGAAAGCACTTGGAAAAAAAACCAACAACGCTAAAGGCTTTGTACCAGTTCATATAAGGAAAAAGGTTGAAGCAAACGTTTTACGCATGAGAAGAGCTGTAGTTGGAGCAATAAATTACAGGAAAGAGCAAGAAAACACAGTACAAAGTGATAAAATAAAAAATTTGAAAATGGACATAAAAAATACCGCAAATCATGTGTTTGGTGATCATAAAAATTGTGCATCGTACTATTGCAAGCCGGAGAAGTATACTGATGATCCAAATTTAGTAAGCGATCTTCGAGATTGTGGAATATGGACTGATATCCAACAATTCTTATTGTCTCTAATAGCAAATGCAGAAAGTCTTATTATTGACGTGACAAATAACACTGTGGAGCAATTCAACAACGTTATCGCCAAATTTATAGGTGGAAAAAGGGTAAATTTTACCACAAGAGTATCTTACCAAGCAAGATGTTTTGGAGCAGTAACTTCGTGGAATAGTGAATTGGCAACCCATTCAAGAATACAAAAGAAAATCCAAGGCCACAGTCCCGGCAAATACACGAAGCACTTTATAGAGAGAAAACGACGTTCGAAGGAGAATAAACAAATGTGTCGAAAAAAAAAACTAAAGTATAATGAAAATACGACAGAAAAAAGAAAAAAAGTTACAGGGCCCGATGAAAATTATGGTCAATTGGAATTAGAACCAGATATGCCACCTGAAATATTTGAAACGAAAAAAGAGGAATTTCTCAAAGAATTATCTTCAACCAATAAGGAAGAGCTCGAACGGAATACGGTAGGCCAAAGCAATAACAATCTGTGGGCAATTGAAAGACGTAAGCGGATAACGGCGTCTAACTTTGGAAAAATATATAAGCTTCGGCAAAAAACTTCAGTTACGGGAGTACTAAACTCTTTACTGTACTCACAATTCAAAGGAACTATGGCCACAAATTATGGAAAAGAAAATGAAAGCCTAGCAATAGAGCAATTTTCAAAAAAAACAAGTTTTCAGGTATCCGCTTGTGGGCTATTTATCGATAAAACCAAAAACTTTTTAGCGGCAAGTCCGGATGGCCTTATCGGTGAGGATTCTATAATTGAAATTAAAAGCCCTTATAGTATAGCAAATATGTCACCAGAAGAGGGAATTGCACAAAAGATAATTGATTACTGTAAATTGGAAGACCATTCTTTAACATTAAAACGGAATCATAATTACTTCTACCAAGTACAAGGCCAGTTACATATTACTCGTCGTAATTATTGTTATTTTGTTGTGTGGAGTCCAAAAGGTTTGCTGTATGAAAAAATTGAGAGGGACGATGAAATCTGGCAAAAAATCGTTCCACTGTTAGAAAATTTCTACCACCAATGCCTTTTACCAGAAATAATTGACGGTCGCATACCAAGAAATTTACCGGCGAGGGAAAGGTCTGGACCATAAATTGTTTTAATTTCATTGTGTAGATGTTAAACAGTAATTTTTTTTACAATAAAGCGTTTAAAAACAAAAAATATTAGATCATTGAAGAAGATTGAAAATGTCAAGTGATGTAGGAGGTATTCCCAAAAGTGCATTTTTCTGTAATAATATAACGTATTAAAAAAGTTAAATAAAAACTAAACTAGTTATGTGTATGTACCTAATATGTAGCACAATAAACAATATGGTGCCTCTTATACATAGATTTCAATATTCATTTGTATAATATGATATTATAATAACATAATCGATTCAACAACATGTGGTAGATGCATGTACCACTGAACATACGCTGTACCAGCATTCCATCAAACGATCAGTGGTGTATGTACTTACCATCACACATTTTCTTGTAAAATATAATTTTTTTGAAAAAAAAATCTAGAACAATATATTTAGTCAAATATAAAAGTTTTTTTTTGGTTCGGTAGTTGTATCTTAAAAAAAGTGTCCTATAAAGGGATAATATTATGTTGAGTACAACCTTCAAAAGTTATCAAAAAATATTTTAATTAATTTTTGTGTTCCATATCCAACTCGGCAATACGGAACGGAATCATCTCGGGGTCTGTCTGTAACAGGTGTTTTTTTTTCAATTTTTTTCCATTAATTTATTTGACGTAAACAAATTAAATTTGTCACAATAACTTTAGTAAATAAGCTCGGTAAGTATTGGAACACTCAAAATAAGTCACCAAACAGAAAAATAATTTAAAAAAAACATCGATAACTCGGGACATGACAACACTAGTGGACTAGTGTATCGATATAATTATTGAGAATGTCACATCACTTCGTTGACTGTATACGTATTCAACAAAACCCTCTCCGCCCCCCCTCACCCCCGAATACTGAGAGAAAGGGACACATGCACCTCAGCCTGATAATACCCAAATAAAATTGTCAAAATCGAGGTTTTGTAGTCCTCATTTTTCTACTCCAAAACTGAACCAATTTCCAAGATTTTTTTTACGAAATGTATTGGAAGAAAACATTCTATGTCTGTACCTTTTGCTTTTTTTAAAAATACATCGTCTAATTTGTATACTGAACGTTTGTTGATGGCGTTAAAAAAAAGGCAATTTTAACAATTTTTGAAGGGTTATAACTCCTATAAAAAGTAACTTATCAAAAAAATCAAAACGTACCGACACGCTTGCGGTCAATATTCATATTATGTAAAAAAAATATTTTCTCTAGTGTCAAAATTCAGAGAGGGAAATGAGGAATACGTTTGTATCGAAAAAACACCACCCGGTTTCCTCTTAATGATAAGATAACCTTTAGCAAAGGACCTAGGATAGTAAAAAAATACGAAGTGCAATACATAAGCGAAACTTGAAGTAAAACTGTATAGACAATTTTCGTTATTTGTTTTTGGGGTGTTGTGCCGTGTTGCGCTACCTCCTTCTTTAGCCAACGTTTCGGACATCGTTGCAGTGTCCATCATCAGGGCAGATCCGTATCAGACATCTACCGGATCTGCCGGATCTGCCCTGATGATGGACACTGCAACGATGTCCGAAACGTTGGCTAAAGAAGGAGGTAGCGCAACACGGCATAACACCCCAAAAACAAATAACGAAAATGCTTTTGGCCGTGAAAATCTTAAAACTTACCTGTATAGACAAGTTTAGCAGTATTAGTAATTTTATTTAAAAATTGTAAATAACCGGTTCAGGCTGTATTTATTTATTCCTATTTTATCTGTATGGGATGATTTTTGAATGGGACCACCCAACTCCAAACCGACTCTTAGATAGGTAGGTACTAAGCATATTTTTAAGACACCAAGACCCAGGACCAGGGGCGGCCCTAGCTAAATTATTAGGTAATCTCTTGGTGGCGCCCCCCCCCCCCTACTAACAAAAAATAGAGCTCTTTCTATGCATTAATGCAACTTTAATTGAAGTACCTAGCCTAGCAGGACGGATGAGAAATAATAACAGAAAAAATATATGTTTGATTAAATATTTATTAAATTAAATCTGCGAAATCAATAAAAACACTAGAACATAACTTTTCTTGCTTTTGCGCTTACGAATTTTTTTATTAAATCAGAATAATTTAACCCTTTCTTGTACATAAAGTAGCCTAATGTAGCCGAATTTCAGTTGCAGTATTCTAAGGGAACGTACCCATATTACGTGACCCACTTTTTGCAATTTTTAACCCCCCCCCCCCCCCCCCCCCCCCCCGGTGACTAAAAACCTAAGCCCCCCGTCGCTCATTGTAACTAAGCGTGGTATTTTGAAGACCCCCCCCCCCTGAACGGGTCACGTAGTATGGGTACGTTCCCTAAAGTTGTCCAAACGCCAAAATATCAATATGAATAAAATAAAATGTAATTTTTTCAATTTATTTATGAAATATTTATAATGTTTTGATAAATAGGCCTAAGCCTTCAATTTGGGAGGCGGGAATGAGTACCGCCGCCCCGGGAACCTTTATTGGATAACCATCACCTCTGCCATAGGTCACCCCAAGTGGTTCGCTACGTTTGGTGATTTAGCAGGGGTGCCGGGGTTCAAGGGGTGAGGTTTGTCTAGGTCTTGGAGGTGGATGACCAGGACACACTGAACCCCAGATTCCTATCCATCCCTTAAACCATTTTCCTTCCTAGAACCCTAGTCTCCTTCCTTTCCTAAAAAAAACCCTCCACACAGAATCCCCAAAGATGTCATAGGCCCTGAGGGAAATTATTTTCCTCAGGGCCTCCTGTGTGGAGCTCATGTAAAAAAAGCCTAATATAAAACACCGTAATGTATCTTAAAGGAAAGTAAAGTAATAGCATTTTAAAAACAAAATCAAAAAATAAATAAACAAAGATTAATATGATTCCGATTCGTCTTCTGCTAGCAATAATAAGGCATCAACAAGACTTTCGCCATCGTCAGTAGTATCAGCAGTGGCGTAGCGTGGGGGGGGGGGGGGGGGGGGCGGGGGGGCGGCCCGCCCCGGGCCGCACTTTTAAGGGGGGCGGCAAATTTTCGGAATAAATAATAATATTATCTTGGAAAAATTTAAACCATTTCAAATCATTATTTTAAAATTTTCTACGATGCTTTCGTTTACGAATCCAACAATTTTTATTATTATTTATTAAAAATATCAATAATTATATTTTTTTTAGCTGCAAATTTCGCAATTCACAGGAAAACCGTACGCTTATTATGAGAGTAATATTAATTAAAGCTGATAACTTGCAAACAGATTCATTCTTAATTAAAACCAGAATTGTGTTCAGAATGTATTAACGAATTAATTTCATTTGTGTATTCATCTGCTGATACATTTCGAAAGAGACCGTTATTTTATTCGAAGTGCAGTTATAAAATTCTAGTTGCAGACTATGTATGTGCTAGTCCTGGGTCGATCGTGAAAGACCTGATCGTCGAAACCCGCTCACGAGCCACCAAAGAGTGAGCGGGTTATTTATTCGTCAGCACCCAGGTCTCACGATCCGCGACTCGCGAACAACAAGACAAGAACAACGGGCGCACTCCCGCGACCCGTGAACCGCGACACACTCCCGCGACCCTCTATCTACGACACATTCCTGCACCCCGTGACTCACGAACTGATCGCCGGGTGCCGGGTGCGGGTGGGGCGAGACGTGTCAGCTCCCGGAACCCGCAAACTGCGACACATTCGATATGCATTCGATCGCCGATTGCCGATCAACGCACACACGTGCGTAACAGTACCCTGCTTCCTGCCCGTGTGTCACGTCATCGCGGGATTGTTAGGTAGATTCGATTTTTGAATATTCGACTAGACACAGCGTCGTTTTAAATTAGAGCGTATCTTGGTATTGTTAATAAACGGGTGAAGTGCATTTCTTTTCACATTTTGTTAGTGTTGTTTTCAAAAAAACTTTTCATTTGTCGTGTGAGTGTGAATGTAATTGTACATTGTAATAGAAATTATAAACTGGTAAAAGTATAAAATGTCTGACTTTAATAAAAAGAAATTATAATAAAGCATTAGCTAACAGCTAATTTACTTATTTAAATTCTCAATAAAAGCTTCAGAACAACACGTTTTTTACAAGGTTTTTATATCATCCAAAACATGATAAAACATTGTTTTTTTACCCCTGAAGCATGTCTTTTTTTAAGTTAATTTCTGGGATATGACATTACTAGTTACAGGTGTGAGCAGTGTGAGAACGTTCACACAATTATAACCTGGGTTTCGTGTCGCGTATGACTTGACCGGTCTTGGCGGCGACCGTCTACCGCGCGGCGCACCCGTAGAAAGTAACTGGGTGATGATTAATCGAGTTTCATATTTTGTGTCGCGAAAAGAGCGGGTCTTCACGACCCGCTCGTGACGCCGGTGGGTCGTGAGCGACCCGGGTCGTGTCGTGTAAAACGATCGATCGACCTAGGACTAGTATGTGCTGCCAATATCAAAGAGAAACCATTTTCATATTCTGAGTGTAGTTTTAATTCGCCAAATATAGATTTATTTTAACCCGTCTAATCACAGGAGACACAAATTGTCCCACACATTTGATTTTAAAATAAAATTGTGAAATTATTTCCCACACATTTAATTAAAATAAATTTGTGATTGCGATAAATAGTTTAGATACAGTTTTATTACTTTAAAAAAAAAAAAGGAATCTGTATTTAAAATTTTAAGTTTATTCTATTAGGTACTTTAATTCGAATATTCGCAGGCGTGTATTTTTGAGCCAATCAACATTTTCAATATCAAAATTTTAATATTTAGAAACAATAATCTTCTAATAAGCAAAGCAGGAAAAATTACTATATCTAGATTTAAGAACAATTTTGTTTTCAATTTTGCAAAAGGATAAAAAAACAATAAATAGGAACATAAAATGCATGGAAAGAACCGGAAATTTTGTACACAAACATTGACAGGCAAAAGTTTATAGATATTTTTTCTTATTATTCGAAGGGTTAAACCAGTTTTCAGAATGTAAAATTCCATTTGAGTATTCATCTGCTGACACGATTCAAAGGAAAATATTATCTTTTTCGAAATTCAGTTATAAAATTCTAGTTGCAGACTCAGTATCCTGTACCTGCTGCCAGAATCAGAGAAAAACCATTATCATGTTCTGAGTGTACTTTTAATTCGCCGCATACAGACTTAAATCAAACCCATTTTGTGTTGAGAACGTAAATTTCCAGTTGTGGATTCATCTGTATGTTGACACATTTCGAAGGAAAACATCCTCTTATTTTAAGTTCAGTTATAATATTCTATTTGCAGACTATGTATGTGCTGCAAGAATTAAAGTAAAACCATTTTCATCTTCTGAGTTTTAAGTTTGAGATTCACCACCTACAGATTTCATTAAAACCAGTTTCGTGTTCTGAATGTAAGTGCCGGTAGAATCAAATAAAAACCCTTTTCATATTCTGAGTGTAGTTGCAATTCACTGCATACAGATTTAACTAAAACCAGCTTTGTGTTCAGAATGTAAGTGCCGCTAGAATCAAAGAAAAACCATATTTTTGTTCTGAGTGTACTTTTGATACACCGCATATTTGGTTTAATTTAAACCAGTTTTGTGTTATCGTGCACCTAGTGAAGCTTTGCATTTGAGTTGCATTCCATACGTATGCGTGATGAAGAAGCAAATTCTATTACAGGCACACCACTCTCAGTTTCTGAGAGCACCTATATATAAATTTGTAGTAGAATTTATAAGCATGATTTTATTGAAAGAGTACTCGGCACATGGAATTATAAAAATCGGCATAAAAAAATAGAAAATATCTACCCACCCCCCCCCCCCGGTCAGCGCTCGAAAATCTGCGGAAGAAGTACATGTAGAAGATGGGGGGGGGGGGGTACTGGCGCAAAATCGCCTACATTGGCAACACTGCTTGCTCCCCGAACCGACCACACGATTTAAGCGCACGATCGATAGATAGATAGTCGATCAGTGGTCGGGTGTTTTCGGCGCCCCCTTCATGACGGCGCCCTGTGCGGTCGCACCGCTCGCACCGCCCTAGGGCTGCCCCTGCCCAGGACACTAAAAAAGTCACTTGTTTTTATTTCATTTTGTAAAAGATGCATTTATTAGGTAATAATGCTTTTACACCAAATGTTGTAAGGATATTTGTAAAATTGACGGAGATGCGGCATCTTATATGAAACCGTTTTCGACAGTTTGTATGTTGAATTATCCTTAAGCAAAACTTTTAACCCCTTTTTTTTAAAAAAAAACTAAGTTTTTCAACTTAATTGACAACATATTAGAAAAGCCATACATCCGATTTGCATGCACCAAGTCTTAAAATGTTCGAAAATCCAGTCACAATGGCCAGGGCCATATTATCCATAAGGTAGTGTAGGCAACTGCCTACACGACCCCGACATGTTTAATCCGGCCAAAGCAGGGCAGTATCGTCCATGAGACAGTGTAGGCCACCACTGCCTAGGGGACACTCATCGGCTATGGGCCCTATGGTAAAGGGGCCCCGAGAATTGCATTGCCTAGAGGCCCCGACATGTTTAATTCGGCCCTGACTATGACACCACGTAGGGATTGTTTCATAAAGGGCCCCTTCTATTTTTTTATTTTTATGAACAATGAAAATTTTACATAAAAAAACGAAAAAAAAAATCGTTGGTCCGACATTCTTTCTTTTTTTATATAGAAATTCCCCAATGTGTTGCCATAGACACTGGATTTTCGAACAGTTTAAGATTCGGATTCCCCGGCCCAAAGTTAGTATAAAAATAACTAGTTTTATTTTTTAGGAATTTCGCCCATAAACCGAACTTTACCCCCAATTTGGTTCAGTCGTCGGGCTTATACATTTCTAGTTATTAAGATAGTTATTAAGTACGAATTATTATTCTTCTTTTTATATTCTACCAAAATACATATTTACATTTCGGTGATTCATTTTTAGAGATAGTTATTAAGTACGAATTATTATTCTTCTTTTTATATTCTACCAAAATACATATTTACATTTCGGTGATTCATTTTTAGAGATAGTTATTAAGTACGAATTATTATTCTTCTTTTTATATTCTACCAAAAAATCCAGTACGGCAGTTTTATACTTAAAAATGCGATACCTATCTATCCAATTAAAACAATAACAGCCTTACTAAAAAACCCAGTGAAAATTTTATTCAATTGACAAACGGCCGCGGATGTGAAAACATTACTAATTAAAAATTTGTTCTTTGAAAGAAATACACATGGTTTCCACGGCCTGAGAGGGCAGTTTATCTCTGTTTTAACCATTGATGTCCGAACGATATTTGTAATTTTTCCATAGTATTTTGAATGTTCTATAAATTTCTTATTTTTGAAGGTGTCGTAAAAACAAATACCATTTATGAAAACTAGATAAAATTACCTTTTAGATTTGAGTATTTGAAATACACTTTAGCTTTCAAAAACTGCCATATTTTATGATTCAAACTCGGAAAAACTTGGAAAAAAATTTCCTCCCACAACATTTTTGACCAAAATGTAGAGAAATTTAAATAAAATAAAAATTTAAAAAACACAGTCCTTTTATGTAATAAATTTGGAAGGAAACTATCACCTCACTTTTTTATCGTGTATACAATAAAAAAATAATAAAAAATTTCAAAGTTTTTTTTATTGCCAAAAAAATAACTTAGAAATAATACCGAAATTTAAAACAGATTTCTTGCATCTCTAAAGACGTTATTTTTTTTGATACGTTTACGAACACATGTATTAGATTTTAATATTATAAAAAATTATCACTTTTAACAAATTCTCTTAAAATAAAGATCTTAAAATAAAAATTTTATCTTAAGTAACCTATAAAAAACAATATTCTGACAGTTCAACTTTGAAAGTACGGCGTTTGTACAATAACTTGATTAAACTGATGTAAACCACACAAATAATATGGTAAATATATCAATTATGTGAACAGAAGAGTAAATTCGTCACTACAACAGAAATTATTTAGTAAAATCACAACATTTAGGCACTAACAAAATTTTCCATATCCCGCCATAAACACACCGAACTGTTTTGTCATCGCGGGCCGATATGCACAGGTGCACCAATAATGCCCCTAGCGGCGAAGAATTAAAACAACATTGTTTCCTAGTAAATTAAAACCATATACAACGTTGTCACATCTTCAATGCGTTTTAACAGCGTGACCACGAAAGAAACGTTATTGGTAATAAAACGTCTTTTAGTGTATACGAGCTCTATTTATGTTATTGCAATAACACAGTTAATCGGTCGCGCTGTGGTTTTTTTTTAGTAAGGCTGTTATTGTTCTGTGATGTCAAAATTTGAGAATGACATTTTGCAAAACAAAGATTCTTAATAAAAATTCTATTTTAGAAAATATTTAAATTAGCGAAGTACCAACTTCCCTAATAATTTGAATCGATTAAAGAATTATAGATATTTTACTAATCGTGCCACCTATTGCAATTTTTTCTTACAAATTTCGTAATGGCAGAGCTCTGTGCTATAGCCTATATGTATTATTGTAAAGTTTCATTAAAATCCATTTAGTAAAGTAGGAATTAGTATTTTATACGTATTTGAATTTTAACATCAAAGGGATGTCCATAGTAACCTAATTAAAAAAAAAACATCGTTGCCAATGCGACATTTGGCATTTGCAATAAATCGATTTTGTTAACGACAGAAAACGTATCAAAAATAATTTCATAACGCCAGAGATTATTCATAACGCCAGAGCTTACCAATATATATAGCCTAAAGATCTCGCAAATAATATAGCTTTCTATAAATGAAAGAATTTTTAAAATCTATTCAGTAGTTTTTGCGTGAAAGAGTAACAAACATACATCCATACAAACTTTAACCTTTATAATATTATATATAGTAGAATGTTCTATATATTTCTTATTTTTGAAGGTGTCGTAAAAAAATACCATTTATGAAAACTAGGTAAAATTACCTTTTAGATTTTTGTATTTGAAGTACAGTTTAGTTTTCAAAAACTGACATATTTTAAGATTCAAACTCGGAAATAAATGGAAAAAAATTTCTTACCAAATTTTTTTTGACTAAAATGTAGAGAAATTTAAAAAAAAAATCAAAATTTCAAAAACACAGTCCTTTTATGTAATAAATTTGAAAGGAAACTATCACCTCACTTTTTCCTCGTGCATACAATAAAAAAATAATAAAAAATTTCAAAGTTTTTTTTATTGCTAAAAAACTAACCTAAAAATTATACCGGCTTTTAAAACAGATTTCTTGCATCTCTAAAGACGTTAATTTCTTTGATACATTTAGGAACACATGTATTACATATTATTATTTAAAAAAAACACCACTTTCATAAAATTCTCGTAAAATAAAATCCTTTAAATGTAAATTTGAATTTTCATGTATCGTATAAAATAGTTTTTGACACTTCAATTTACAAAGTACGATTATTGTTTTATAACTTGACTAAAACTTATGAAAAACCACAAAAAACACGGTAAATATATCAATTATATAAATAAAGGAGTAAATTAGTCATATTTAGAAATTAACCATCACATTTACATAAGTAATATTGCACACACATCCGCGAAGCGAAATTGTTTCGCGCTTCCAGCGCGAAAGTTCATTTATGATATGAGCGCGAACAACGAATGCGCAGGCGCCGCCACCTAGCGGTTTTGAAGGAAAAAAAACAATTTAGTACTTAGTGTCCTGGTGCCTTAAAGCCTTGTTTAGGATTTGATCAAGGGAACATGGAGGCGTTTGGGGGGCCCCAGAACCAGGGGCCCGTGGCGGACCGCTCTCTCCGCCAACCCCCTTTGTCCGCCGCTGGGTGAGTACCTACTTAATTGGATATATTTATTACGGTCAACCATTTCATCTCACGTTTGTTCAGAACACAGCGGTAATCGCAAATAAATAGTAGCTGTCTAATGTTTGGATACTTTTAATTATTCTAGACGAGCTTAGAATGGATTACAATGAAGAATGCTGCGATGAATTTATTAGTCTTAGGTTCATTGTTTTATAAGCATTTACATTTAATCAAATATAATCATAGTTCCAAGTACCGGCAAACGCGCATTTTTTCTAGGGAAAATGATAGATGAAGCACAATAATGCATTACAGTAGGTAAATATTATAATATATAAGTATGTAATCTTAATATGAGGCGCTCAATGGAAGAGTGGCCCAATCCATAAACGTTTAACAATATGGGGTGATCAGCGAAAACATCATATTCTTAGGTATATGTTATATATTTTTGTTATAGGTATCTATGAAGCCACAGTGGTCTAATTTCAGTTTTCACTATTTCAAAAATGCTTTGAAATCAGTGAAAACTGAAATTGTACTTTTGTGTTCAAATAAATAAATAAATAAATACGCACCCAGGATCAGCGGTGAGAGAGGAGTGTTCAAAACTAGTTAGAAATGTTGCCTGTGGGAGTGTGATATTTTAAACGGCGAAAATGCATTGTAAATTACCAAAATAAAAAAAAATCTTTTTAAATCTTGGTAAGCGATAATATTATATTTTCCAGACGATTATTTTTATTCTACATTTAAAATGTGTAATACTTATTTTTTTTTTAAGAGACTAAATTTCTCAGTTTTTATTATGGCAAGACAAGTAGTTTCGCGGTACATAAAATATAGTAGTACCTACTACCTATGAAACAATGCACCGGCACCTGCCTATATTGTACAGATAACCCGTTACAGTAGCTAGTAGTCACCAAGGGGAAGGGGCATGAGTAGAATGCTTAATTTATTGCAGTATTAATAGACAAATAATAATGTAGAATATCTGCACACTTGGAACTGAATAACGGGTTTTGAAAGCTAGATACTGTGCTAATTTCAAGGTGATATCAAAAGTATTTTGGTGGTGCAAATAATAATAATGAGGTGGCCATTGACGTTTTTTATGCACCAATGGAAAAATGCAAACAGTATTTAAGAACATGGTCAGTTATTTCTCAGAATTTGAACCATTCACATCAAATTTCAAAGTTAATTTTCAAGTTCTGTGAAATTTATACAGAAGTTCTGTTATTATATCAGATATGTGAGCAACTGGCCTACAATGATTTAGTAACAGAACTTGAATAGAATTTTGACAGGAATCGAAAAGTTACCTTGAAATTTGAAGAATTGCTTAAATTCTGTGAAAAAACCCGTCCTAACCGATAGAATAACAATTTTGGTAGGAGTAAGCAGAATGTTATGTAGGTACAGACAGGGCCGGATTAACCATATCGGGCCCCCTAGGCAGTGCACGTCTCGGGGCCCCTTTTACCAATGGCGGACCAACTAAGGGGTGGGGAGGGGGGGGGGGGGGGTGGAAGTGGCGGCCCAGCCCGGGCCTCTGGTCCTGGGGGTCCTCCAAACGCCTCCATGTTCCCTTGATTAAATCCTTAACAAGGCTTTAAGGGGATATTCTAGTCTGGAAGCTCGATTTTCGGGCGTTTTTTAACGGCCAATAAAAAAAACATTAATATTTTAACTATTTATTTTTTATAGTATATTTATTTATTTTTTAAGAATTCACAAAATAATATATGTATATAATTCACGAAGTTACACGCCATTGAAGTAGAAGGGGAAAAAAGCGTGTCCATCTTGTCACGATTTCAACCTTTCTGGTCATCAGAAAAATAAAAAAAGGTACATACTTTATCAGTACAAATGTCATTATGGTAGGAACCAACAAAAATGAAAAAATATAATTTTCTCGCAAAATGGCGGCTACTAAAAAAAGGATTTTTTCAGTTATTTTTTAACTTTTCCGAATTTTTTAAAATAGTAAAAATTAAAAATTATGTATTTTTAGTTGATTTCAACCATTGAGGGATAAATAAAAAAAAAATCATTCCAAATTTCAAGAAAATCGATCAATTAGAACTTGAGATTTCGTGTCAAACGTTTCGAAAAAAGTAGTTTCCAGAAAAAGCACTTTCTATTTATCATTTTCTAAATACTTGTAGTTAGATTTTAGCTAGGATTCCGTATGAACCAGTCGATTTGCTACCACATTAAAATGGCTATAACTTTAAAATAATTTGAATTTCAAAAAATACTTTTATGGGGATATTTTTGCATATCTAAACAACCGAAATATGAAAAAATAAATTATTTCAGACTAGAATACCTTCCCACTGTAAAAAAATTACAATTTTTTATTTTTTATTTCATCTTCTGAAAGATCCATTTGGTAAAAATGCTCTCACAAGTGTTTTAAAGAAAATATTAAAATGACAGAGGTACATCATGAAACAGTTTGTATGTTGAATTATCCTTCAGCAAAACTTTAAATACGTTTTTCTCGAAACTTTTTGGATACGTTTTTCAACGTTGACAACATATTAAAAAATAGTACAACCAATTTGCATGCACTAAGTCTTAAACTATTCGAAAATCTAGTCTATGGCACCACGTGGGAGAATTTTGATATCTAAAAAAAAGAATTTTATTTTTGATTTTTTAAGGAAAATTTTCAGTGTTCATAAAAAAAACAGAAGGGGGCCCTTTATAAAAAAAATCCGTAAGTGGTACCATACTGACTGTATTTTCTAACAGTTTAAGACTTTGTGCACGCAAATCGGATGTATAGTTTTTCTAGTATGTTGTCAACCAGGATGAAAAACGTAGTTTCGAGAAAGTTTTAATGAAGGATAATTCAACATACAAACTATTTAAAACGGCTTCATTATATCTTCGTCAATTTTATGAATTTCCTTAAAACATTTCCAGAGAATTTTATTAACAAATACATCTTTCAGAAAATGTTATCTTTAATGCATGTAATGTTATTAACTTGTAAATGTTTCAAATAAAATAAAATAAAATACAAAATTTAAAACATCTTGAAAGATGACGTTTTCCAAATGGGTGCCGGAGTTGCTCACTAATTGAGAGTCAAACCATTGACGCAAGTCATTTTTCTCGGTGCGCGGGGCCCATAGCCGATGCGGGGCCCCTAGGCAGTTGCCTACACTGTCTTAGATAATCCGGTACTGGGTACAGACAACTATAATAACTACACGAGATCTGGTTTGTGCATTTTATTTGAGCTCTACTAGAAATTATTCTTCTTTTGAAATTGGATTTGAAAATTGGATATTTTGACAATTTGGGAGGCGGGTGTGGGTACCGCCGTCCCTGGAACCATTTATTTGAATAACCAACACCTCTGCCATAGGTCGGCCCAAGTGGTTCGCTACGTTTGGTGACTTTGTAGGGGTGCCCGGGTCCATGGGGTGAGGTTTGTCCGGTATTTGGCGGCGGATGCGTCTGTCCACCAGCTGAATGCCAGGCGTGTCGTCGGGAAAGAATGGTAGAGGGAGTGAGGGAGTCCCTTTGAATTCCTCAGCCGTACTTTCTCGGAACATCGCCTTGCATCGCAGTGGGAGGGATGGATTCATACGTCCGTCACTCCTGGACACAGTGACTGTAACCGACGTGTTACATACCCTCGTTTGTTTTTTCGGCAAAAGTCATCGCTGGTGGCATCCTCTACATTTAGTGGTCATTTCTTGGGAATTTCCTCCGAAATTTCTGGCCACTAAGCTCGTTAGTACCATGCCGCCAGCGACGATCTTTTCGCCGGAAATATTTATGTATAATTATCATTATTTCCCTTTTCATTATGTACAAATGCCCCGGTGCAACAAATAAATACTTGCGTGCTAAGGTTGCCACCGGGAGACATTTTTAACTTCATTGTTATGTTATTATGTCAAAACTTTCGCACGTTTCGCCTGCGAGCCAGACCTGCCAAAGGGGCCATAACTTTCGCACGTTTCGCCTGCGAGCCAGACCTGCCAAAGGGGCCATAACTTTAAAAAATATATGTTTTTTTTTCACTTAATCATACTCTCACAACCCGCAGGACGATGAAATCAACACATTTCATTCCAGAGTCCTGCCGGGCATTCAGGGAAAGAGATTTTAAGCCTCTAACCCTTAAACTCGCAACACTAGGGCATTTTTTAACTCAGACAAAGGACTTAGAAAAATTCCTTACAAAATCCGTTTTTTCCCATTTTAAAAATCCAGGGACCTCGCAAAACGATGAAACAAACAGGTTTCAGTAGATAGTCTTGCGAGGGACCTGGGAAAAATAGTAGATTCCTTATACAAACTTCTCACAATTAGCCAAAACAAAAAAACCTAGAATAAACTGTAAAATCACCCGAAACTCACCAAACTAAAAATCTAGGGATAAATATTACCCCCCCAAAAATGTTAACACTAAAACATGTACACATATATTCCAAATATAACCTACATAATTATTTATAAAACGCAATTTTAAGCGACCACTTTTACGGGCGGCACCGGCAAAATAAGGTGTGACGGAAACGCCGCCCTATTTATACATACGGGCAAGGTTTAACCTCCCACCACAAAAATGTACCACGTGGGCACCTTTTACCCCAAATTTGGGTATAAAAGGACCCACCCTTTTCAAAATAAATCAGTTCACATCTCTACAACAAAACTTGTCTTTATTCTTCGGAAGTTTATTACTCTTTCCTACCTCTGGAAATCTTCCACCTGCTGCCTCCTGCTGAAGTTCTGCCTGAACGAGTACCTGGTGCCTACCGCTGCAGTCAGCCCTAACTCTGGGCACTGCCAAGGCACCGCTCAGGCAGAAACTAGGCGCATCCAGGACCATTACCACTGGATGTAGGGAGGCCAGCCAACTCTAACCATCATCATCAGCGTGTACCTCTGGAAGGCGTGCACGAGACCGGTCCCTTTTTTATAGTTCTTGTGAAGACGCTGATACGTCTGTTACAGTGACCCTCAGATTATTACCCACCCCTAATAACCTTTTCCTTCCCAGAACTTCTTCTCCTTCCATTCCTAAATAGACCCTCCACACAGTATCTCTTAAGATGACATAGGCCCCGAGGGGAATTATTTTCCTCAGGGCCTCCTGTGAGGAGCTAATGAAAAAAAAAAATGGGAGGTAAAAAATCTTAAAACTACTCTCCTTTTGATTTTTTTACATTAACTCCACACAGGAGGCCCTGAGGAAAATAATTTCCCTCAGGGCCTATGTCATCTGGGATGCTGTGTGGAGGGTCTTGATGATGGTGAATAAAGATTGCAAGCATCATTGCAAGACTAGAGAGGAAATATGTACACAATAAAAATAAGGGTCTTATGAAATATTATTGTGGGTAAGTACTTATAGCTTGTCTTGTTTTTGAAAAGATTATTTTTACGCTCTGATAAAAATTTCTAACACCATGTAGAAAAAAATAATTATTAAATTATTTTTTTTAAATATAATAATAACTTTAAGAAGTAATTTTTTCCGAATTTCGATAAACCATAAAAGTGTCATTATTGCACACCACACTCATTGTAATTCGCAAACTGGAATGGCAGTTTCCTCCCTGTCCTGATGTTATAAAAACATAAAATGCTGACGTGAAATAAGGAACTCTAGTGAAAAATATAATGCCTTTAAAAAATATGTTCATACTAGCTTTTTCCCGCGGCTTCGCTCGCATGGTATTAGGGGATTTCCACTCAGCCTCCTCCACCTTCCCTCTCCCCACTCCACTCCCCCCATCAATCCCCCTCCCCCTCCACCCACCCCTCCCTCCACTCCAGTCCCCCCATCAACCTCCTTCCCCCCACCCCCTACACTTCCCCACTACCTCCACCATCCTTCCCTTTTCCCCTTCCT
Organism: Limnephilus rhombicus; assembly: GCA_929108145.2. Classification (NCBI taxonomy): domain Eukaryota; kingdom Metazoa; phylum Arthropoda; class Insecta; order Trichoptera; family Limnephilidae; genus Limnephilus; species Limnephilus rhombicus. The sequence continues at coordinate 21,451,275 of OV815271.1, read as the reverse complement.
TCCCTCCCCTAACCCCCTTCCCCCAACCCTCCTCCCCCTCCCCTTCCCCCCTCCCCATTCCCCCCACTCACCTCTCGCATTCCACACATTCATTCCCGATACATTCAGTTTTCAAACTGCACTCAAGTCACCTGTTATAATTTCTTCTACAAAATTCATAATGCCAGAACTCAACGGTAGCTTTATACAAAAAAACGAACAAAAAAAGAATTATCCAATTTGGTTCAGTCGTTCGGGTTTATGCGCATACACACATTTTGGTGATTCATTTTTATAGATAGTTATTAAGTACGAATTATTATTCTTCTTTTTATAATCTACCAAAATATCCAGTACGGCAGTTTTATACGTAAAAAATTCGATACCTGTCTATCCAATTAAAACAATAATTGTTGTGTGACATTATGTCAAAATTTGAGAATGACATTTTGCAAAACAAAGATTCTTAAATAAAAATTCAATTTTAGAAAATATTTAAGCGAATTTATTTGAAGTACCTACTTGCCTAATAATTTGAATCGATTAAAGAATTATAGATATCTTACTAATCGTGCCACCTATTGCAATTTTTTCATACAAATTTCGTAATGCCAGAGCTCTGAGCTATAGCCTATATGTTCATATTATTGTAAAGTTTCATTAAAATCCATTCTGTAAAGTAGGAATTAATATTTTATACATATTTGAATTTTAACGTCAAAGGGATGTCCATAGTAACGTAATTTAAAAAAAAAACATCGTTTCCAAGGCGACAATTGGCGTTTGCAATAAATCGATTTTGTTAGCGACAGAAAACGTATGATAAATAATTTCATAACGCCAGAGATTATTCATAACGCCAGAGCTTACCAATATATATAGCCTATAGATCTCGCAAATAATGTAGCTTTCTATTAGTGTTAGTATTTCTACAAAGTTTCTTCATTCTAGTATTAGTATTTCTACAAAAATAGTTCTCTGGGAGAGCAAATTGACAATAAATTTTACCAATTTAGGCGGAATACCTATTGCCAGTAACTTTTCTTTTAGGATGGGGATATGAACATTGTCATATGCTCCACAGATGTCTAAAAACACTGCAAAGCAATATTCATTTTTAGATAATGCTAATTTGATATCTGTAACAAGAGAGGAAAGGTTGTCAAGGGTACTTTTACCCTTTCTAAATCCAAACTGGGAAGAAGAAAGAATTTGATTTTTTTCTACGAACCAGTCCAATCTATTCTTAATCATTCTTTCAGATACTTTGCAAAGAGTAGAAGAGAGGGCGATAGGTCTGTAGCTTGAACCTATGCTTGGATCTTTGCCACTTTTGCAAATGGGAATGATATTTTGAATTTTCCAGTCTGGGGGAATAATGCCAGAATCCAGAAAGACATTGACGAGAGAAAGAAAGTAGGAAAGAGAATTGTCATCAGAATGACGGATGAATATATTCAGGATTTCATCCTTGCCCGGAGCTGAGTCATTGAGGATTTCAATGGCTCTTTTCAACTCATCAAAGGAAAATGGAGCATCTAACCATGAAGAAGATTTTAAAGTGAAAGGCAAAGAAGGAAGTTCATCAAAATTAGGGACATAAGGGGGAGCTATTTTATTAATAAAGTCATCAATCCAAATAGCAGAATTACGGGATGGCTTTGGCAGGGAAAAGGAAGATCTAAACCTGCGAATCATGTACCAAACCTCCCCTGCTGGAGTAGCAGGGGATATATTGGTACAGAAATTAAGCCAGCTGCTTTTTTTTTTGAAACGGAATGTACGTTTAGCAACAGCTTGGGCATTCTTGGCCGAGATGTAATTATCCATAGTCATCTGTTGGCAGTATGTCTTATTGGCCGCTTTCCTCTCCTTCAGCACTCTAAGGCATTCCTCATCCCACCAAGGGGGAGGGCGAGCCTTCGAGCCTACAGGAGATGATTTGGGGATAGACTTGTCAGCCGATTTTAGAATGGAATCAGTCCAAGATTTATAAGAGGAGGTGCAATTATCAGAAGAAGGGGAAGGCAGGGAGAGGGAAAGATCCTGGATAGAGTCTCTGAAACGGGACCAATCCGCTTTTTTTGTAATAAATTCGGGCTTACTTTTAAAGTGATTGGTATCCAACTGTTGAGCCAAATTCAAAATAATGGGAAAGTGGTCACTGCCGCAGGGGTCTGAAGTAATTCGCCAGGAGATTAGTGGATAGATACTCGGGGAACAGAGGGATATGTCCACCGCACTAGGATTCTGTCCAGGGTGACTAAACCTTGTTGAGGATCCGTCATTTAGGAGACATATGTTCAAGGAGTCCAAAAGGTCAATTAATTTGACACCTGAGGGATCCGAGGAAGAAGAACCCCAGAGTGGGGAGTGGGCATTGAAGTCACCCAGAATGACCAAGGGAGAAGAAATTTTGCTAAGCATGTGAACCCACAGTGGAAGGTCAAATGGGGTAGAAGGAGGGGTATAGAGAGATACAAATGTAATATTGGAGACAGTGGCTGCCACTAATTGGAAGGTTGAATTTGGGGGTTTAATGGAAATAGGGGAGAAGGGGAGAGAGTTTTTGATGAAAAGGGCTGCACCACCCTTCCCATCAATGCGGTCGTCCCGCAGACATTGATAGCCACTCACCTTGAAGAGTTGAGATGGCTTGAACCAAGTCTCGGAGACGGCAGCAATCGATATGGAGTGTAAATGTAGAAGGCGGATGAGGTCATCCTTATTGGAGGAGGCGCTTCTACAATTCCACTGCAGAATTGCTGCTGTTGGGTCAGCCATTGGGAAGAAGAGAATACAAAGAGGAGAGTAAAGAGGCAGCGTTGGACGGTAGAGAATTATTATTGTTAATAACAGAGATAAGTAGCATGAGAAGAGTTTGAATAAATGAAGAATTGTCATTAGAAGTATGGTTGTTTATGGAATTTGCATTTAGATCAGGATTGAAAGCACTGCTGTTAGTTGAATTTGAGTTAGAAAAGACGGGGTTTTGAGGAAAAAGAGAGCTGATGTTACCATTTGGGAACAAGAGCTTGGAGTTATGGCCAAATTGATCATATCCAGGGGTTTGAATTGGACGAGAAGTTTGTTTTGTCATTACAGTTTTCTTGTAAGACAAGTTTGAAGGAGCACTAATTTGGGGTTGAGAGGCAACATCAGCAAAAGATTTTTTAGAAGGAGCTATTAATTTGGAGGCATAGAAGTATGAAACGCTATTGGAGGCCATATAACTTTTTATGTTTTTTTGGCGAGAAAGTTCGGGGCAGGATGGATGAGTGGCTGTGTGCGAGCCTGAACAATTGACGCAAGTGGGGGAATTGGAAGGGGAGGAGCATTGGTCTGCTAAATGATTTTCTGCGCATTTAAAGCAGCGGGGAGAGGAGCGGCACGATTGTTTCGAATGGCCAAACCGACAACAATTGAAACATTGGATTGTCGGGTACGAATAAATTTCCACCGGGAGAGAGTTGTGGAATAAATAAACGTGAGAGGAAAGGGACGACTGTCCTTCAAATGTCAGAACTACAGTTTGTGAGGGTTTCCAAACTACAGGCTCAGATGATCGATCTTTGAAATTAAGACGCCTAGTCTTAATAACTTTTCCCGAAGATGCTGGAATAATGAGTTCCGAGATAAGCTCTTCTTCAGATAGGTCTACAGGAATACCTCTAACGAGACCCAAGCGAGAGATATTGAAAGAAGGGATGTAGGCTTTAAATTTTTTTGCAGAGAGGGAGTCGATGGAATTTATGAATTTATTGGCATTCAACGCGGATGTGAACTTAACACAAATGCGAAATCTGCCCTCTGATCGGATACCACCTGGGGAAATGCCAAGTGGTTTTTTTCCAATGAATTTACCAAATTCAAGGGGGTGTAAAAAGTAGCCAGGAGAGTTGTTTTGAACATAAAATATGAAGGGAGCTTTTGCTGAAGTCGGATACAAAGAAAGAGGAGAAGCTACAGGAACTGAGACCTGCGAAGAATCAGTTTTTGGAAGGTCGCAAACTTTCCTCTTTTTTGGAGTAGAAGATGGAACTTCAAGGTCTGTTATCTCTACCTCACTACCAATGTCAAAATTTGAAGGGTCAGGGGGAGCGGGATCAGGGGGTTTCTTCCCCATGGCAAAGGCCATTTATTTATTTTTATTTATTTGATGCAATATTATTTACATTTTTTACATAATTCAATGATGTTGGCCTCACTGGGTGGTTTACCCGTGCTGAGGCCTCCATTTCATATACAAAATTATACACAATACATATAAATATATATAATATTGGTGAAAAAAAGGAAAAAAGTAAATAAAAAACATACGATTAAGATAAATTAAACTTAAAAATTAGAGATTTAGAATTAACGTAAAATTAAGAATAAATAATATTATATAAGGTTAAAAACGATATTTTTAATACGTGTTGTGTGTTTGTGGGTGATTGTGTTTTATATTGGTTTTGTGTGTTACTTATATGTTTTGTTATTTTATGCTATGATATTTTGGTAGTATTGTCTATTTTGGTTTTTAATCCATTTTGTAATTTTGTGTCGGAATTTATTTTTGTTTTCCTCAATTTTATTTTCAAGTGTTAAGACTGTTGAATGCTTTTATAGCGTGATATTGGTAATGTCTTTGTCCAAAGCTTGTATTTACCGTCGGAGTTTTTAAGTTTTCTTTGTATGCTTGTCTAACTGGTCTGTTTGTGATATTTTGTGTTTGTTGAAGGTTGTTTTTTTGGTCAAAAATGTAATTTAGTAGCGATTTAACATATAATTGTCATTGGGGCAAAAGGATATAGAACAAAAATAAAATAACACACACTGGACTTGGTCAGCAATAAACGAACTCAAAAGAGGACAAAATACTAAAAATATAACTGACTAAATGTCAAAAATTCGATTTTTCGTATTAAAACGAAAAAAACGCAACAGTGTTTTTCAACTGTCAAAATTCGAATCGATCGGAGATGTTGACCATTTATTTCTTTTCGCAGTTTTTGTTTTTTTGCTGAACAAGCCAAATTAAATAACATTTAAATCATAGATAAAACTTCCCTCCGCCACACCGCGCACCGCACCCGAACATTCTGTAGCGTAGGGATCACTCGGGTTCGCTCGTTCACCTACTATACGCTTCACACTTTTTTTCGTAATGCATAATAAATTTTGTGATCACTGATCAGTGACGTGCCCAAAATATTGTGCCGCGTGCCATTGGCTCGCCATCCCTGGCCTATGGGCAACGCATTAGTACCCTTTACACGTAGAGTTCGGAGCGGGACGTGCCCCGCGCCACATCAGGCCGCCGCGCAGAAAAGTAAAGACCGAAAGTAAGATAACGGTTTACAGCGCAGTTCACAGTGAGACTTCGCTGCTCGGCGGCCTGAAGTGGTGCGGGGCACGTCCCGCTTTCAAACTATTTACTTTTTTGGAACTTGGAACTTACTCGACTCCGAGACATTTGCTTCTACGAGAACAAGTTATCTATGTATCTTTGTCAATGTATTTTTTTTTTAAATTGTTTATTTGGCTTTCACCCATTAAGGGTGATCTTGGCCATTTATTAAAGTAAGTTACATATTTTTAAAATTATTTACATTTCCAGTTTTTTTGTAAATTAGTTACATTATCAATTTTTTAAAATTATTTACATTTTCAGATTTTTTAAAATTAGGTACATTATCAGTTTTTAAAAATTAGTTACATTTTCATATTTTTTTTTAAAATTAGTTACTATTTCAGTTTTTTACATGGAATAGATAAATTATATTAGCAAATACTTATAGACAATGGGCCAAGACAAATATTCATAAAATTATACAAGTTGTACTAACATACAGAGTTGGTATTAGTAGTAATTACAAAATTGTAGAGTAGGAAGATGTACAGGTTCCCAAAAATAGGAACCTATACAACAGTACACACAGAGTAACACACAGAGTTGGCATTAATAATAATTACAAAATTGAAGAGTAAGAAGATGTACAGGTTCCCAAAAATAGTAACCTGTACGTATTCCATACTTCCATTTTCATACAGAGTAACATACAGAGTAACACACAGAGTTGGTATTAATAGTCATTACAAAATTGTAGAGTAGGAAGATGTACAGATTCCCAAAAAAAGGAACCTGTACAACTGTACATAATAACACAGCTAGAAACAAATGTATACGTATGGAAGAGAGAGAAATCTGATTGATGCTTAAATGTTGAGGCCATTTTTGTAAATAAATTTTGCTAACAAATAGTGAATTTCAGGAGAGTTGAGACTAAGAAGGCAGGGTACACTGGTAGGGAATTCAATTTTAAGTTTTAACAATTCAGGTATGAAGTTTGGAAATTGGTCATTGATAGGACACTCAAAAAAATTATGGTCTAAAGTATCCTCTGAACCACAATCACAATAAGGCGAATTGACTATGTGGAATCTGGCGAGATGGCTAAGACAACAAGTATGACCTAAACGCATTCGAATAATGGAAGAGATGTATTTTTTAGGCATGGAAGTGTATTTGTGAAACCAGGGCTTGACAGGAATAGAAGGTTGAATTAAAGAGTACTGGTGACCTTTTAACAGAGAGGATGATTTCCATTCAGAGGACCATTGGCGTTGTAACTTATTTTTTAAAATAGGAAAATAGTCTCTAACAGGAATAGGAATGCTATTTAATGGACCATGAACAGTGGATTCCTTAGCAATAGAATCAGCCATTTCATTTCCAACAATATCAAGGTGTCCTGGGATCCAGGCCAAGACCACTGACACGTGAGCCAGCGACAAGGAATGCAGGAGGTCTCTGATAGAGCAGGTAAGAGAGTCACTAATGGAATTGAGAGGGGATGCGCTTATTTTTTGTAATGAGCTAAGTGAGTCTGAAAGGATGAGGGCATTTCTAATGTTGAGAGATTTGACGAGATGTAAAGCTTCTATGATAGCTATGCATTCAGAGAAAATGGAACATTCTTTGGGAAGTCTGTGTGGGAAACACAATTTCCTGTGAGGAGCATAGACACTGGCCCCACAATGGGAGTCCGAACTGAGTTTGGAACCATCTGTGAAAATTTTTATATAATTTGGCCAGTTATTTTCAATAATTTTGTTGAATTCTGCATTATTGGATTGAACTGAGTTTTTAATATTTTTTTTACATATTCCTATAAATTGGTGCACCTTTGGATAGAAAGTAAGACTTTTATAGGGATAAGAGTATAAGGGGAGAGATTCATTGCGATAGGAGTTTGTGGAAACATCCAGGAAAGTGTTGAAGCAATTATAGAAAAGGGGAGGGGAATGTTTTTTCCAAAATGGATTCAAATTAACCTCATACTTTAACAATTGAAGTTTGGGAATCAGGGGATGAGAAGTTATTGAGCATGTTTTGAAAATATATTTTTCTGCTAGGCATCGCCTTCTTATATTTAAGGAAGGTTCGCAGCATTCAACTTGCATTGCGTTGATTGGGGAAGATTTCATGGCTCCTAAGATAAGGCGAAGAGATTTAGACTGAATTTTATCTAATTTAAGCGAATTTGAAGTGGACATTGGATCAAACAGACAAGATCCGTAATCAAGATGGCTTCGGATGAGAGCATTGTACAGAAGTTTTAAAGATGATGGGTGTGATCCCCACCACACTCCGGACAGAAATCTAAGGGGATTGATGTTGCTTTCGCATTTCATGATGACATGATTTATGTGAGAATTCCAAGTAAGCTTTGAGTCTAAAAACATTCCCAGGAACTTAACTTCTTTAGAGATAGGGATGATTTCATCGACAAATCTCACCTGAATTTCTGGGAGCTTTCGACGACGAGTGAAGATGACAACTTTGCTTTTGGAGGGGGAAAGTTCAAGGCCATTAATATTTAACCACGCCAAAAGTTTTCTAAGAGCATTGTTGATTGCTGATGCTGCGATAAAAATATTACGGGATATTTTGTAGAAAGTCAAGTCATCGGCATATTGGAGTATGTTGCACAAGAATTGAATAGATTTTTCTAGATCATATGTGTAAATATTTTACAGGATCGGGCTTAAGACTGACCCTTGCGGGAGACCTTTGAAAATGTGTCTAATTTGGGGAGGGGATTCAGACCCATCTACAAAAATAGTTCTCTGGGAGAACAAATTGACAATGAATTTTACTAATTTGGGCGGAAAACCTATTGCCAGTAACTTTTCTTTCAGGATGGGAATATGAACATTGTCATATGCTCCACAGATGTCTAGAAACACTGCAATGCAATATTCATTTTTAGATAATGCTAATTTGATATCTGTAACAAGAGAGGAAAGGTTGTCAAGGGTACTTTTACCCTTTCTAAATCCAAACTGGGAAGGGGAAAGAATTTGATTTTTTTCTACGAACCAGTCCAATCTATTCTTAATCATTCTTTCAGATACTTTGCAAAGAGTAGAAGAGAGGGCGATAGGTCTGTAGCTCGAACCTATGCTTGGATCTTTGCCACTTTTGAAAATGGGAATGATATTTTGAATTTTCCAGTCTGGGGGAATAATGCCAGAATCCAGAAAGACATTGATGAGAGAGAGAAAGTAGGTAAGAGAATTGTCATCAGAATGACGGATGAATATATTCAGGATTTCATCCTTGCCCGGAGCTGAGTCATTGAGGATTTCAATGGCTCTTTTTAACTCATCAAAGGAAAATGGAGCATCTAACCATGAAGAAGATTTTAAAGTTTTTTTTTATTTAGTAACTATATAATATTTTTTACATTTTTATATGAAACATGTTAGTTAGATATATATATAAAATATATTCGTAGTCCTCCTCACTAGCTCACTAGGAGATCCTGTGCTGAGGGGGACTATGCTTTGGATAAGTTTTTCAGCGACTTCTATGGTTCAACTTTATTGATTGGATAAGGTTTTCCAGAAACGTCTATGATGTTTTAAGTATACTAGTAAGTTCATTTTCCGATAGATTCTTCAGCCAACATTTAATGTCCTTAATGTAGCTATTTTTTATTTTTATTTGTTTGATACTAAGTGGGAGTTTGTTATATAACTTTACTGCTAAAAATGCAGAACTTCTTTGACCAAATGAAGAGTTACAATTTGGTATATTAAGTATTTCTGTTTTCCTATTACTCCATATTCCAATTGAGAGTGGCATAAAGCATAATATACTCTCTTTAGATCCCTCATAGACAAGATGTTTCTTAATTTTTTGAAGAAGTAGATGAGTTTTGTTAGCTTTTTTGAGGTAAGATCAATGTGTGAATTCCACTGTAGATTTTCATCAATTTCAATCCCAAGATATTTAATACTTTTGGTTTGGGTTATAGACGGGCAGGAACATTGTGGAAAAGTATTTTGACATTCATGTAATTTGAGGGTGAAAGTGAAAGGCAAAGAAGGAAGTTCATCAAAATTAGGGACATAAGGGGGAGATATTTTATTAACAAAGTCATCAATCCAAATAGCAGAATTACGAGATGGCTTTGGCAGGGAAAAGGCAGATCTAAACCTGCGAATCATGGACCAAACCTCCCCTGCTGGAGTAGCAGGGGACATATTGGTACAGAAATTACGCCAGCTGTTTTTTTTTTAAACGGAATGTGCGTTTAGCAACAGCTTGGGCATTCTTGGCTGAGATGTAATTATTCATAGTCATCTGTTGGCAGTATGTCTTATTGGCCGCTTTCCTCTCCTTCAGCACTCTAAGGCATTCCTCATCCCACCAAGGGGGAGGGCGAGCCTTCGAGCCTACAGGAGATGATTTGGGGATAGACTTGTCAGCCGATTTTAGAATGGAATCAGTCCAAGATTTATAAGAGGAGGTGCAATTATCAGAAGAAGGGGAAGGCAGGGAGAGGGAAAGATCCTGGATAGAGTCTCTGAAACGGGACCAATCCGCTTTTTTTGTAATAAATTTGGGCTTACTTTTAAAGTGATTGGTATCCAACCGTTGAGCCAAATTCAAAATAATGGGATAGTGGTCACTGCCGCAGGGATCTGAAGAAATTCGCCAGGAGATTGGAGGATAGATACTCGGGGAACAGAGGGATATGTCCACCGCACTAGGATTCTGTCCAGGGTGACTAAACCTTGTTGAGGATCCGTCATTTAGGAGACATATGTTCAAGGAGTCCAAAAGTTCAATTAATTTGATACCTGAGGGATCCGAGAAAGAAGAACCCCAGAGTGGGGAGTGGGCACTGAAATCACCCAAAATGACCAAGGGAGAAAAAATTTTGCTAAGCATGTGAACCCACAGTGGAAGGTCAAATGGGGTAGAAGGAGGTATATAGAGAGATACAAATGTAATATTGGAGACAGTGGCTGCCACTAATTGGAAGGATGAATTTGGGGGTTTAATGGAAATAGGGGAGAAGGGGAGAGAGTTTTTGATGAAAAGGGCTGCACCACCCTTCCCATCAATGCGGTCGTCCCGCAGACATTGATAGCCACTCACCTTGAAGAGTTGAGATGGCTTGAACCAAGTCTCAGAGACGGCAGCAATCGATATGGAGTGTAAATGTAGAACGCGGACGAGGTCATCCTTATTGGAGGTGGCGCTTCTACAATTCCACTGCAGAATTGCTACTGTTGGGGCAGCCATTGGGAAGAAGAGAATACAAAGAGGAGAGTAACGAGGCAGCGTTGGAAGGTAGAGAATTATTATTGTTAATAATAGAGATAAGTAGCATGAGAAGAGTTTCAATAAAAGAAGAATTGTCATTAGAAGTATTGTTGTTTATGGAATTTGCATTTAGATCAGGATTGAAAGCACTGCTGTTAGTTGAATTTGAGTTAGAAAAGACGGGGTTTTGAGGAAAAAGAGAGCTGATGTTACCATTTGGGAACAAGAGCTGGGAGTTATGGCCAAATTGATCATATCCAGGGGTTTTAATTGGACGAGAAGCTTGTTTTGTCATTACAGTTTTCTTGTAAGACAAGTTTGAAGGAGCACTAATTTGGGGTTGAGAGGCAACTTCAGCAAAAGATTTTTTAGAAGGAGCTATTAATTTGGAGGCATAGAAGTATGAAACGTTATAGGAGGCCATATAACTTTTTATGTTTTTTTGGCGAGAAAGTTCGGGGCAGGATGGATGAGTGGCTGTGTGCGAGCCTGAACAATTGACGCAAGTGGGGGAATTGGAAGGGGAGGAGCATTGGTCTGCTAAATGATTTTCTGCGCATTTAAAGCAGCGGGGAGAGGAGCGGCATGATTGCTTAGAATGGCCAAACCGACAACAATTAAAGCATTGGATTGTTGGGTACGAATAAATTTCCACCGGGAGAGAGTTGTGAAATAAATAAACGTGAGAGGGAAGGGACTGTCCTTCAAATGTCAGAACTACAGTTTGAGAGGGTTTCCAAACTACAGACTCAGATGATCGATCTTTGAAATTAAGACGCCTAGTCTTAATAACTTTTCCCGAAGATGCTGGAATAATGAGTTCCGAGATAAGCTCTTCTTCAGATAGGTCTACAGGAATACCTCTAACGAGACCCAAGCGAGAGATATTGAAAGAAGGGATATAGGCTTTAAATTTTTTTGCAGAGAGGGAGTCGATTGAATTTATGAATTTATTGGCATTCAACGCGGATGTGAACTCAACACAAATGCGAAATCTGCCCTCTGATCGGATACCACCTGGGGAAATGCCAAGTGGTTTTTTTCCAATGAATTTACCAAATTCAAGGGGATGTAAAGAGTGGCCAGGAGAGTTGTTTTGAACATAAACTATGAAGGGAGCTTTTGCTGAAGTCGGATACAAAGAAAGAGGAGAAGCTACAGGAACTGAGACCTGCGAAGAATCAGTTTTTGGAAGGTCGCAAACTTTCCTCTTTTTTGGAGTAGAGGATGGAACTTGAAGGTCTGTTATTTCTACATCACTACCAATGTCAAAATTTGAAGGGTCAGGGGGAGCGGGATCAGGGGGTTTCTTCCCCATGGCAAAGGCCATTGGGGCAAAAGGATATAAAACATAAATAAAATAACACTCACTGGACTTGGTCAGCAATAAACGAACTCAAAAGAGGACAAAAAACTAAAAATAAAACTGACTAAATGCCAAAAATTCGATTTTTCGTATTAAAACGAAAAAAAAACGCAACACTGTTTTTCAACTGTCAAAATTCGAATGTCTTTGTCAATGTAAAAACGTCCCATTGTTGGTTTATTTTAGGGATGTCGAAAGTGAAAAAAATATCGATGTATCGATATTTATTAAAATATCAATAGCGCCGTTTACACGCACACTTCGGAGCGACCGAGTCCCGCGCCACTTCAGGCCGCCGCGCAGAAAAGTAAAGACCGATAGGTTTACAGCGCAGTTCACTGTGAGACTTTTCTGCGCGGCGGCCTGAAGTGGCGCGGGACTCGGTCGCTCCGAAGTGTGCGTGTAAACGGCGCTAATATTGACGTCGGTATATCGAAGAAAAAATATCGATGTATCGATATATAGGTCAAATTTTCAAAAGTTTTGCGTTTTTAAAATAATATTGTATTCAGCTCAATATTATCAAGAGTAATTTTTATACACCATGTGCATTATTTTATGTACAAAAATCTCAATAAAAATTAAGGTATTTTTGTCAGTATTCATTTTTATTAGGTAATAATTACAAAAATTTCAAAAACTAAAATGCTGTCTTCTAACTTATATGTAAACTGAGACGCATACAAAGTTTGTATGCGTCTCAGTTTACATATAAGTATGTGGGCTCTATGCTAGTAGCTACTCAGCCCCCTACCTACTGGTCAGCTGCTGCTCTAGGAAATTCAAATATTAGAAGATTTTATGTTTTATTTGTTTTTCACTAGGTATTAATTAACCTGTCCAAAAAAGTTGTTGGTTTTTGTATGGACATGGAAATTAAATGTTTTAATTAAACACTACATTGGTGAATCCGACGTGATTTTAAGGACTTTAAAAGCTGAAGAGTGCTCTAACGAGAATACGAGTGAGCCGAGTGAATCACCACAAGGGAAACAGCAGAAGATCAACCGTGTTGCTGTCCGAATTCCCCCCTTCTGCCCAGACGAGCCAGAGATGTGGTTTTGCATGGCGGAGAGAAGTTTCGAGGTCACCGGCATCAATACAGACAAGACCAAGTTCGGGTACATCCTGGGAGCATTAGATCCTAGATACGCCGCAGAGGTGCGGGAGATCATTGTGAACCCACCAGCTGAAGGAGCATATCAAAAGTTGAAAACCGAGCTGGTACGCCGTCTTAGTTCTACAGGAGCAGAAAATCCGCCGACTGCTAGAACATGAAGAGATGGGGGACCGCAAGCCATCACAATTCCTACGGCACTTACGGACACTGGCAGGAGTTGCAGTTCCGGATGATGTTTTACGAACCCTCTGGATGAGCTGCCTACCGCACACTATGCAGGTGGTCCTAGCAACGCAGAAGGACGTCACCCTGGACAAAGTGGCAGACCTTGCTGACGTCATAGCTAAGGCCACAGGCAGACCAACCATTGCAGAGTTACCAGTAGCAAACGCTGTCGAATCCTACCTGGATACAAAGATACAACAGCTGACAATGACACTTCGCCAAAAAATTAACGACTTGAGAGCTGTCTTGCATAACGAAATACCTGCGGTCCGTCAGAGACTACAATCCTGGTCGACGGGTCCGCTCCTCCAGCCGCTCCCGGGATCCCCCACGACCACATTTAACGAGCCAGAGCAGAGACCAGCGTGACGGCATGTGCTGGACACATAGACGTTTTGGAGCAGCTGCGTGGAATTGTAGAGACCCAATAAAGTGTACGTACCACTCGGGAAATGACCAGGGTGCACTCTGATAGCGGCCAGTAGTGTAAGCAGAATATCCAGTCGCCTTTTCATCACAGACAAACAAACTAAGGTTCAATTTCTGATCGACACGGGTGCTGATCTATGCGTTTACCCACGAAATAAGGTTAGAGGACGACTCAACAAACAGGCTTACGAACTGTCAGCAGCTAACGTTACTACCATTGGAACATACGGTACCCAGACCCTGACTCTAAACACAGGACTTAGGCGTGACTTCACGTGGAGGTTCGTTATCGCCGATGTCTCGAGACCTATTATAGGCGTCGATTTTTTAGCCCATTTTGGACAATTAGTTGACGTAAAAAACAAACGTCTGTTGGATCAGACTACACACCTGTCAGTCCCAGGACGGAGAAGTTCTGAGGAAATCAATTCGATCAAGACTGTAACGGGAACGTCAACTTATCACAACCTTCTGCAACAATTTCCAGACCTCACTCGACCGGATGGGGCAATGAGGGAACCTTGGCATGCGACCAAACATCATATACGGACTACTACTGGTCCTCCAGTGGTTGCACGACCTAGACGCGTAGCACCTGATAGGTTTAGGGTGGCAAAGAAAGAGTTTGAGAATATGGTTCGCATGGGAATTGTCAAACCCTCTGAAAGCTGTTGGGCATCCCCTCTCCACATGGTGCCTAAATCGAATGAGCAATGGCGACCGTGCGGAGATTATAGAGTCTTGAACGCTCGGACAATCCCTGATCGTTACCCAGTACGTCATATTCAAGATTTCGCGCAATCGCTTCGAGGCAGAAACATTTTTTCAACCATCGACCTGGTACGAGCCTATAACCAAATCCCTGTTGCCAAAGAAGACATCTTAAAGACAGCCATCACCACACCATTTGGCCTGTTCGAATTCAAATTTATGGCATTTGGCTTGCGCAATGCGGCACAAACGTTTCAACGCTTCATAGATGAAGTATTGCAAGGTTTAGATTTTTGTTATGCATACATTGATGATATTCTCATTGCGTCAACATCCGAAAAAGAGCATTACCAACATCTTAGCTGCTATTCAACCGACTACAAGAATATGGAGTAGTGGTTAATGTGACGAAATGCCACTTTGGAAAGCCAGAAGTTAAGTTCCTCGGGTATACGGTATCAAACAAAGGTACGACGGAGAAGGTGGAAACTATACGAGGATACAGCCGACCCCAAACAATAAAAGACCTCCGACGATTCATAGGCACGTTGAACTTCTATAGGAGGTTTGTGTCCAAAGCAGCAGAAACAAAGCACCTTTAAACGCTCTTCTTCAAGGGAATATAAAGGGAAAGCAACTTATTTCGTGGACCCCAGAGTTGATAGGCGCTTTCGAGAATTGTAAGGAGAGTTTCGCACAAGCGACATTGCTAGCCCACCCGAGAGCGGCGCGCAGCTAGCTATCATCAGCGACGCCTCCGACACCACAGTGGGTGCAGCGTTACAGCAGTTAATTCATGGTGAATGGGAGCCTTTAGCCTTCTTTTCCAAGAAACTAAGTCCTGCCGAGCAGAAATATGGCGCATACGACCGAGAGCTCCTTGCAATTTACCTGGCAGTCAAAACATTTTCGACATATGGTGGAAGCAAGAACCTTTACGATCTACACAGATCATAAACCGATAACTTACGCTTTCCAGCAAAAATCGGACAAGTGTTCACCGCGACAATTTCGCCACTTGGATTTCATCAGCCAGTTCACAACTGACATACGCCACATATCGGGTAAAGATAATGTGGTAGCAGATGCTTTATCTAGGGTGGAAGCCGTAGAAAAACCAATGGATTTTGAAGCCCTCGCATCCGATCAAGAAGACGACGATGAGCTACGAGAGTACCTACAAAAAGGGTCTGTTTTACAAATCAAAAAGTACATATCCCTGGTAGTAACGTAGCTGTATATTGTAAAATGTCGACCCCCGTTGCTAGACCTTTCATCACAAAGCAATTTAGAAAGACGGCTTTCGATGCAGTTCACCGCCTATCTCACCCAGGAATCAAGGCGACGGCAAAACTCGTAGCACAGCGCTACGTTGTGCCATCCATCAAAGCTGATTGCAGAGAGTGGGCGCGCAGTTGTATGCAATGCCAACGCAATAAAATAACTCGCCACGTGAGCACCCCAATAGGAACATTTCCTCTAACATCTGCTAGATTTGAACATGTTCATATCGACATAATTATCATGCCAGTATCAGAGGGTTGCAGATACTGTTTGACGTGTGTAGATCGTTTTACAAGATGGCCAGAAGTTTTCGCCATGGAAAACCAGGAAGCAGAAACGGTAGCTAGAACCTTCTACGGTGGATGGATTACCCGTTTTGGTACACCCCTGCGTGTCACTACAGACCAGGGCCGACAATTTGAATCCCAACTATTCAAAGAGTTAAGCCACTTGACAGGGACAATGTACATAAGAACAACAGCATACCATCCACAAGCAAATGGAATGGTGGAACGGCTACATCGTCAGCTAAAAGCAGCCATTAGATGTCATCAAAACGACCGATGGACCGAATCTCTCCCGACGGTATTGATGGGATTAAGAGCAGCATGGCGTGATGACCTGCAAGCCACGTCAGCTGAAATGGTTTACGGTGAAACACTGCGCCTACCAGGAGAATTTCTCAGCCAAAGAGTACAGACAAAAGTGGTTTCGTGACAAACCTACGTCAACACTTTAACGAAATTCGACCGACAATAATGAAACGTCACGGAGATAAGACGACTTTCATCTTTAAAGAATTAGCTACTACAACTCACGTGTTTGTACGAACAGACACAGTAAAGACAATTCTTCAACCACCTTACGAGGGACCATATCAAGTAATGCAGCGAAAAGAGAAAGATTATGTACTTAAAATAAAGGATAAGGACAAGACAATATCTATAGATCGTCTGAAACCAGCATATATTATAGAAGATGGAGTTTTCAACCAGCCGAAGACAGAGATAAATGACAATAATGTACCACCTGCAAGAACTACGGACGAACATAAACGAGATCACATACATACGAGATCCGGAAGAAGAGTGTATTTTCCGCAAAAATATAATATTTATAATTGATATAATTGTTTCTCAACTATTTATGTAGACATTTATTACATATTTGTAAACATATTATCGAGGAGACAGCAGGCCATTAGCAGGCTTTCCTGTATCGTGACTTCGTCACTGGGAGGGGGGTCTGTGGGCTCTATGCTAGTAGCTACTCAGCCCCCTACCTACTGGTCAGCTGCTACTCTAGGAAATTCAAATATTAGAAGATTTTATGTTTTATTTGTTTTTCACTAGGTATTAATTAACCTGTCTAAAAAAGTTGTTGGTTTTTGTATGGACATGGAAATTAAATGTTTTGATTAAACACTACCAGCCTTGCTAAAAAACCCAGTGAAAATTTTATTCAATTGACAAACGGCCGCGGATGTGAAAACATTACTAATCAAAAAATTGTTCATGGAAAAAAATGCACTTGGTTTACACGGCCTGAGAGGGTAGTTTATCTCTGTTATAGTAATGATATCTGAACAAAATTAGAAATTTTTTCAAAGTATTTTGAATGTTCTATATATTTCTTATTTTTGAAGGTGTCGTAAAAACAAATACCATTTATGAAAACAAGATAAAATTACCTTTTCGATTTGTGTAATTGAAATACACTTTAGTTTTTAAAAACTGCCATATATTAAGATTCAAACGCGAAAAAAAATGGATTTTTTTTTACCAAAACATATTTGATGAAAGTGTACAGAAATTTATAAAAAAACAAAATTTAAAAAATACAAACCTTTTATATAATGAATTTGGAACGAAACTGTCACCTCACTTTTTCCTCGTGCATACAATAAAAAAATTATAAAAAATTTCAAATTTTTTTATTGCCAAAAAACTAACCTAAAAAAATAATACCGACTTTTATAACAGATTTCTCGCAACTCTAAAGACGTTAATTTCATTGATACGTTTAGAAACACGTGTATTAGATATTAATATTTAAAAAAAAACACCACTTTTATGAAATTCACATACAAAAAAATACTTTAAATGTAAATTTTCATGTTTTACATAAAATACTTATTGACATTTCAATTTTCAAAGTATGATTATGGTTATTATAACTTCACTAAAACTTATTAAAAACCACAAAAACACGGTAAACATATCAATTATGCGAATGTAATAGTGAATTAGTCATATTAATAGATATTACGATCAGATTTGTGTAATATTTCACACACACCCGCGGAGTGAGTTTTTTTGGCGGTTTCAACGCGAATGACGAATGCGAAGGCGCTGCCATCTAGCGGTTCTGTAGGAAAACAAACAATTAAATTATGTACAGTATGAAAAATTGCATTGTTGCCAGATTTAAAATACATTTTATGATCAAATCTTATTATTAATGTTATCGTGTTTTAGTGTATTTTGGTTTTATTCATGTTGCTGCTGCAACACAGGTTATCGGCCGTGCTGTGGTTTTTTTTTAGTAAGGCTGTATAAGTATTATTTACGGTTAATACGCTAATATCTATTAGCGTATTAGAGCTTGGAAACTCTCAACTCCAGAAACGCTTGGAAATTTTGTTTCTTTGCTGTCCGAGCAATGAGAAGACGTATCGTGGTCCTCCTCTTCTAAGTCCTCAACAAGAACGCACCTTCCTCCATCTTCCATATAAGGAGACATCGTTATGTCCAGCGGGCGGTTTTTTTCTGGCGATGCATTACGTACGAATTTTTATTTTATTTTTTTTAAAATGATTAATTTAAATATAATAAAAAAATTACTGCGACAAAAATATCTTTTTAATTAAAAAACATAAAAATATATATACATATACATATTAAATATAAAATAATATTGTTTGTCTGGGGATCGAACCGTTCACCTCAGTAAATGACTGAAACACAGGCAGGCGCAATCGAGATTTATGACCTATATTAAGATGTCAATTTCGAAAATTGTCAATGGAATGTATTTTAACTGTTTTGGTAAATATGCAGTTAGTCCACCTCACGGACAGTACCGGATTATCCCTAAGGCAGAGTAGGCAACTGCCTAGGGGCCCCGCGTTGGCTAGGGGCCCCGCGTCCCGAGAAAAATGACTTGCTTCAATTAGTGAGCAACGAAGTTTCGTAAAAAGTCAGCTTCCAAGATGATTTAATTTTTTTAATTAGGAACATTTACAGGTTAATAACAACAGGTTAAAAACAACAAATTATAATAATTAGGTTATAACCCTATAAATAACTAATGTTCACATCAAATTAATAAAATTAAAATAAATAATAATTATAATTAATTAATTACATTTAATCATGCACAAATAATAAATAAAAAATGTAAATATATAAACATAATTGTATTTTACTTTTCTTTCCATCTATTGCAACAACACGTATCTGATATGACTGAAGATGCCGTGTGTGGTTTATATTGGCATTTGTTATGTTTTATTTCTAATTATATATTTGAATAAATGTTATACAAGCTTCAGTATGCACTACCTACCCGCTTGCTAAAATTCTTAGGGAAAGGTTGTCTGGAAGAAATCACTTTAGTGACAAGACGGCTCATTGTAATGTTTTTTTTTTAATAATATATATTTTTGTTTCTATGTATGTGTCCTTTTATGTGCAATAAAGGGTTATGGGAATGAGAATGGGGTGATGGCATACCTTTCATAATGTAGTAAAAGAACAGATTTAATTAAGAGAACAAGGAGACGTTTGGAGGCCTCCTCAACCCCCCCCCCCACCCCTCGTTCGTCCGCCATTGGTAAAGGGGCCCCGAGACGTGCATTGCCTAGGGGCCCCGACATGGTTAATCCGGCCCTGCTCACGGATAACACGGAACGTTCGTGTTGTCGAAGTTTGATGCACGGATAATACGTAATGTTCCTTTTTTAACTAATAGACAATCAAATATGACATTTGTCGGAAGTACCAATCTTATAAAATAAATTCTCTAAAATAAACTCGCTTTTCATCATACTTTTAAAAAACATCCCAGATTTTGAATGGTTTGTTTGGCTACGCAGGGTTTGTCTAGCGGGTTTGTGTAATTTTTTTAATACATTTCTTTCCATGTTCTACTGTTACTGGTACAAACTTGTCAATGATGCATTCACTTTGTTTTACGTAAAAATATTTTTTGTATGATTGGCAGCATTGATGAAATGTTAAAATAAAAACGATGAATAAACATGGCGTTACCGCGCTAGTCAATTAATTTTAACAAAATTAAAATGTTAAATGCATATTTTTTGCATGTTTTTGGTCTCCCCCGACATAAATACTCACTTTTCGTAATAATAAAGCTAAATCTAACTGTTTGGATAAAAAGTTTTACGTATTAACGCTTTGCATAAATAATACTGTTTTTATTTTACAACTCTAATACATGAAAAAATAAAAATACCGTTTTTGATACTTTGTATCGATCTATCAGTTAAAAATATATCGGCTAAAAATATCGATGTATTGAATTAAAAATATCGATACATCGATATATCGATACTTTTTCAACAAGCCTAGTTTATTTATGAACATAAAACGATAAAACATAAAACAACATAACCAATCTGTCAAAAAAAGGTCAATTCATAAATGTAAAACACTTCAGGTTCAAATTTATAATCAATCTCTTTGTTTTGTAGATTCCAAGATTTATGAAAAATATTGTGAAGGTTTTATTATAGCTTTATATTTTATAGGGTTTCTTAAAAATAATTAACTCGCGATGGAAAGAAATAAAGGATCCATTTTACTCGACGTAGATCCCAGCATTATTGAAAAAAATATAATGATAACGAAGGTTTGTATATTTTGTTTTATAACCGAATATTCTCTAGTAGTGCCTGGTTGTACCCTTATTGAATATTATGAACCAGGCCTCTTCGGCGACTGGGTGTATGATATCATCTCAGTTTATATTGTAGTGTTAATAATATCATCATTGTACCCTAAGAAGTCATGAGCTATCCTAACCATTGTTGGGGACCTTAACCAATTTAAAACAACATTTTCTTTCATTACAGGAAAACACTATGGAAGATGACATCAAGAAATATTTTGGTCCTCCTGAGATTCCCAATACAAGCTTTGTCAAACCGTTGCCAGGTATATATAGTTATTACTCCATTAAAAATTGGTTATTTTTGGTTGCTTTTCACTATATAAATATATATTGTGGAAAAAACAACACATATAAGTCTCTTTAAAGGCATCCGAGCAGGCTGACCACAGTTTCCAGTTTCATTTTATTGGTAAATATCGGTTCGGACTGGCCACGCTTATTACGAATAATTTTTAGAAAAAAACTTTAGATTCGCCTTAATTACTATAAAAGGAAACTTTTTTGCTTTGGGGCGGCGGCAAACAATGCATTTTAATTTTCAATTGCATAAACCAAAATTCACTTCGCGAACCGACACAGCGAAAATCCGCGGCCGTACCTGTCACTGTTATGTTGGTATCCTTGATAAATTAACAAGAGCTAATACGACTGTAGCCGACTTCGTGGGATACCTACATGAAATACCGCAAAATTATGAAAACACAGCAGAATTATTATGTTAATAAACCTCTATTCGTATATATTTGTTATTACGAAATAATATTTATCGGCGTCTCCTCGAAGTGTCTGCTAAGTTTGCTGTCATTTCTTATCATTTTGTTAAGGTAAGTTGTTTTTGTTATTTAGATATAATAGTCAGAGAATGTGTGTTTTTGTGATTCCTTCTGATTTTATATGTAAATGCTTTATTGTTGGTGTCGTTGCTGTCATTTTTATTAATTTTTAGGTTAAAATTAGTGGTTTTAAATGGGTGGCTAATAACTGTCACTCCAAAACATACAAGCTTTAGTTATTGGCCCCCCCGGCCAATTACTATGATTTTTGGGAAAAAATGTATTTGGTTCATTTTCACAATGGACAAATAATGCGAAAAAACGGCTTCGCTGTGTAAATTTTGCAGTGAATCAGACAACAAATAACAGTAATTGGCCGGGGGGCCAATTACTGAGTTAAAGACATGCCAATTACTATATCATTTTTTTTCTCAATTTTAGTTGTTCGCGCATCATGCCAAAAATACCAAAGTATACAGTGGAGCAACTAGATAAGGCCACTGAAGAAATAAGGAGTGGAGTAGCACTGCGGGCTGCTTCGAAAAAGTATGGAATACCTAGAGCTTCTTTACAATTGAAATTAAAAAATCCCACTACAAAATCACAATTTGGACCAACACCGATACTTTCTCCAACGGAAGAGCGAGATCTCGAATATTGGCTATGCGATCTATCTAGAAAAGGTTTACCCCGAAAAAAAGATGACCTATTACAGTGTTCAATCTTTTCTCAAAGACAACCCGCGTCCAAATCCCTTCGTCAATAATAGACCAGGTAAAGGTTGGATGAAAGCCTTTTTAAGGCGTCATCCAAATATAGTGGATAGAGCAAGTGAGTCAGTTTCTGGAGCTAGTTCTTGCGTATCTGAAAAAGATATAAGAAAATGGTTCTCACAAATCGATGACTATATTTCAGAAAAGGGACTTAATCTTGTTTTAAAGGATGCCTCGCGAATTTTTAATGCAGATGAGTCAGATTTTCAGACATGTCCATCCAGTGGTCGGGTATTTGCAAACAAGGGAGACAAAAACATTTATGCAATCGATAAGGGAAATGCAAAAGAAAGCCTAACTGTATTGTTTACATTTTATTGTTTACATTTCGTCGCCCGAGTTCTTAATTGTCCAAACTACCATTTGCAAATTTTACAGGAGGAGGTTTTCTTTGATTATTTCAATGAAACATTATGATAAGTGTTTAAGACGAAGCTATTTACGTAAAGGTAAAGGTCTCATAATTTGAAATAATTCTTAATAAGGTGACTTATTATCGTTTTTCATACATTATTTTTAATTTTAAAATGGAGATTGAGCAAGAATTCAAAATCAAAATTATTCATAAGGAGATTAACCACACTAAAATGGAGATAGAGCAACTTCTGCATAAAGTTTTTCCGTGCTTAATTGTGCAAACGACCATCTCAAGTTATATACAGGATGAGTTTATTTTCAATATATCTATTTTTGATATCGACAATTCGTGGTGGGATATATATTAAAAACTTATTAATTAACTAACTTGTCTGTCCCTCATTACTTCCTATACCATTTAACCAATTGTGATGAAACTTTGGATAGTTATTGTGCGCATACACGCTAAGACTTCTATGTATAATGGTGATGTCTGGCTTTATGAAATTTGCACATATATTCCCTTATTATTTTCAGTACTTTTCATCCGATTCCGATGATATTATCGTGAGATGTTGTACGCATGCCCGCGAAGGTTTCAATACATAATGGTGAGTTCTGGTGTTATTAAATTCCTTCATTATTTCCTAAACTATTCATCCGATTGCGATGAAACTTTGGTGAGGTACCTATTGTGCACACGCCTGCGAAAATTTGTATATATAATGATGAGCTCTGGCGTTATGTAATTTTCATAAAAATTACCTTATTATTTTCTGCGCTTCCGGTGAAACTTTGGTGAGTTTTTGTACGAACAGCAGCGAAGGTCTCTATATGTAATGGTCAGATCTGGGGTTATGAAATTTGCTTAAAATTCCATTATTATTTCCTGTACTATTGAACCGATTGTAATGCAACTTTGGTGAGTTGTTGTGCGCGTACATACGAAGGTTTCTACATATAAAGGTGAGCTTTGGCTTTATGCAATTTGCACATAAATTACCTTATTATTTTCTATTCCATTCTTCCGATTCCGCACACGCCCGCTAAGGTTTCTATGTATTCTGGTGAGTTCTGGCGTTGTGAAATTTGCATCCCTCATTATTTCCTATACCATTCATCCGATTGCGATGAAACTTTGGTGAGATATTGTGAGCACGCCTGCGAAAGTTTCTATATATAATGGTGAGCTCTGGCGTTATGTAATTTGCATAAAAATTACCTTATTATTCTCTGCGATTCCACACTTTGTAACACTTTGGTGAATTGTTGTACAAACGGCAGCGAAGGTCTCCATACGTAACGGTGAGCTCTGGTTTTATGAAATTAGCATTAAAATTATCTTATTATTTCCTACACAATTTAACCGATTATGGTGAAACTTTGGTTAGTTGTTGTGCTGAAACCGCGAAGGTTTCTATGTATAATGGTGAGCTCTGACTTCATGATATTTATTAAAAAAATACATTAGGCGGCTCGCGAGTTGCTTGAAAAATGTGTGTATTTTACAAAGTTAAGCGGTAGGGGGGAAGGGGGGGTAAAAATTTGCGGAGCGGGTTTTTAACTGCTAGTAATAATTAATAGCTTCAACTATGTTGATTCTATGCCTTATCAAGCCATTTGTCGAGTTTCATGCCTTATCAAAAATCATGAAATTTGTTAGATCATGTATATTGGAAAATCTTTTAAAGTGAATTCTTACATAAAGAACTAAGTATCATTTAAAAAACATAAGATGTTATAATGATTAATATATTAATACAGGCAAAATCACAACATTATGTAAGTCAGAAGCCTCGATAATACACATGACAAAAAAAACTTTCGTCAAACTTCAACTTTGATCAAACGTCATTGATCCCTTCGGCACCGGTGCATAGTCGGGAAACACGCCAAACGCGTGCCCAACATTTGTACACGGTTGACATTTGTCACATGAGAACGGGTCGTTTCTTCGACTCGTTCTTGTGTTCAACAACTCGGCTGTGGAATGATTTGCCGGCCTCTGTGTTTCCTCCTTCTTACAACATGGGTCTCTTCAAGACATTCCTTCATTCATTCAGTTCATTCCTTCCTCTCCATACAGCATCCCAGATGTCATAGGCCCTGACGGAAATTATTTTCCTCAGGGCCTCCGGTGTGGAGTTAATGTAAAAAAAAATTAGCAATTGCCTCTAAACAGCACGCGTGGCGAAAAAACTTATACACAGCAAAATTACATAAAATTTTATTCCAATTATTTTAGTAGTAAAAATATTTTTCACAGAGTCAATAGTTATTGAGTTATAATAAAAATCGTGGAAAACTCTTCTTTTTTCATGTTTTTTAGCTAAAACTCAAATCCCAACCATATTTTTGTTAGCGAAACTCGGATTCGTAATCAGCACCCCACAACACATAAACGAGGAAAAAAATCAGAACTGCATCAGAATTTATAATAATAATAATAATATTTGGCTGATTTATAAAGCGCCGTTTTCATGAAAAATCATCTCAAGGGCGCTGTACATATAATAAGCATACAATAAAATAAAATGAATACGATAGGCTTACAACTAGGATTCAAACTTATAACTAGGAACCTACATTTAAGACTTATATATAGCTAGTGACTTACAACTAAGACTTATTACTACTGACTTAAAACTGGTGACATACAAATATTTGCAACCGTGACTTAAAATTAGAGATTTACAATTAAAATAGGTATTTACATACAACAATAAATATTTTTAGTTTTGCCAGGTATCTAATATTACCAAGTGATTATATCAACAAACACGGATGCAAATACGGATAAACTGACAATTTCGAATCGAACTTCTAACTTTAATATGAAATGGCAGTCAACAAAACTGATTTCGACAATAAAAACTCTCGAAAGGGAGAATCTGAGTTAAAACCTAAAAATGAACACGCTGTATTACAAAATTCCTTGCCATTTATAAAACAAAACTGAAACGTCATTGATAAAGATACTTGAAACTAATACTAACCGCTCTATTTCAGCACTGCTGCGTATGTATGAGCTTTTGTCAATAGTTTTAGACATTTTGTTGTAATTTCGTTATTCAAAATCTCACTTGTAATACAATTAAATGCTTTTTGCTTTCGCGTAACACGCCACAATAACAAAAACAGTGTGAAGTAAATAAACAACATGGCGGCGCGGAATCTTGAATCGGCGTGCTGTGATTGGTCGATTGGTGGAGTTTGACTAATCTAGCCCGCAATTTTTATTTCGCGGCAAATGAGATTGAACTAAGAAGGAGTTTGACTAATTAAGAACTCACTTTTAGAATATTGTTGTGGACATTGACATTTTAAAAAGCTTGTAATTAATTGTATATGGCTCGTAAAACTATTTTTCATCTATTTAACGATGCGAAATTTTATCCTTAACATTATTGCATTTAAAACTCATTTTCAAAAATGGTAGTTTGCACAATTAAGAACTCGGGCGACGATTTGCTGACGGAAAAACAAACCTCCCTATGATAATCTACCCATACAAACGGATACCTGAAAGAATTGGTATCACAGTTCCTAGGTCGGTCGCAGTGATTCAGGCTGGATGACTAAAGAAGTATTTTACGATTATTTAAAAAATGTTTTCCACCTTACTTAGTATTCAACAAAATTAAACTGCCAGTCATATTATTTGTTGATGGTCACAAATCTCATGTATCGTATGAATTAAGAGTTCTGTGCAATCAATTACAGATTGAAATTATTGCACTATATCCTAATGCAACGCGGATTCTTCAACCAGCTGCCGTCTTTGTTTTTAGACCTGTAAAGCAAATGTGGAGGAAAGCAGTTCGACAGCGGAATGTGGAAAATCCCAATGAAATTGTTTCCAAATCTAATTTTGCCACTATCTTAAAAACTGTTGTTGACAATATAAAATCAGAATATTTGATTAATGGTTTCAGAACATGCGGATTGCATCCTTTCAATCCAGACGCCATAGATTACACTAAATAAATACATGACAATAGTTCAAAAACGCAACTAAAAACTATGGAGTACGAAATGTTTTGCAAAATTGTTGGATCTGATAATTTACATAAATTTCAAACTTTTAAGGAAGTTGTAGTCCCGGATAATAAGACAAAAGAATTTCATATATTGTTTAAAATGTGGAATTTTTTAAACAATAATGATCTTAATAAAACTGGTACAGAAAACGAAAATAATAATATGGATTCCATTACGCTTTATACCCAAGAATCTGGATCAAATCCTAATACAGGGCAAGACAGTGAAGAGCATCGAAATGTAGATCAAATTTCTAATGTTCCTGGTGATATAAAAGAATTAAAAGAATACCTATTCCGCCCGAAGGAACCTGCAAGAAAGGGAAAGAGGGTTACTGAAAAGAGTCCATATGCTATTTCGTCAAGGCAGTACCAAGAATTTTTGGAAAATAAAGCAAGACAAAAAAAGCTTAAAGATGGCGAAATAAAGAGCAAAAGGGAAAAGAGGCAAGAACTACAAGACTCCAAGAAAAGAAAAATACTGGAAGTGAAAGGAAAGAAAAACAGTAAGAAAATTAAAAATAATCCAATTACTCTATCTACAACAACCAATAATGAGCAGTCCGTTCCACTATCGGCTCAAACTTCAAAGTCTCATCCTGCAAATGACGGTGATTTCATTATTGATGGAAAGAATGTCGTATGTGTAAGAGACATATTAAAACAGACTCGTACCTAAAGTGCGAAGAATGCAAAGAACACTTCCATGAGACTTGTGTACCCAAAAAACACATTCACAATGTACCTGATAAAGAAGACGGCGACATATTCTTATGTCATTTGTGTTTCATGGTAGCTGGTGATCAGTCCGACACAATGTCAGAAGACACAGTGAGCTCCGACATGATGGGCACAGAAGATATTCTACAATTACTAAACTAAATCTAGCAGCACTTACGTTATCGTTCGCCTTTTTCCCTCTTTTGTTCATGTAGTAAGGTCTTGTACTTTTAATTTTGTATTATTATTATTAAACGTACTTTTTATTGCAGTAAATAACATGTTTTATTATATTAGATAAAAAACTAAAGAACTACACAAAAGAAAGTAGGTAATAAGTTAACTTATTCAGGGATTAAAAGCACAAACTCTCTGAACATATTGGGGGGCCAATTACTATAGAAGGTCAGGGCCAATAACTGCAGAAAGAGGGCCAATAACTGTATTCTGTCCCTTTTTTCGTTTCATAAATATTATAAAAATATATGTCAATGTACAAGGAAAACTAATTACTAATACACGTTAAGAAATAAATTACCGA
Source organism: Limnephilus rhombicus (assembly GCA_929108145.2). Classification (NCBI taxonomy): domain Eukaryota; kingdom Metazoa; phylum Arthropoda; class Insecta; order Trichoptera; family Limnephilidae; genus Limnephilus; species Limnephilus rhombicus. The sequence goes on along the minus strand of OV815271.1, from coordinate 21,423,434 downwards.
CCTATAGGTGTAAATGAATTAAAAAAATGTTATTTATTGAGACAAAAAATCAACGTTGAAGTTGAAAATTTTCTTAAACGGCCAATAGCTGTATCATTCACCCTATATACGAATAGAGGTTTGTTAACATAATAATTCTGCTGTGTTTTCATAATTTCGCGGTATTTCATGTAGGTATCCCACGAAGTCGGCTACAGTCGTATTAGCTCTTGTTAATTTATCAAGGATACCAACATAACAGTGACAGGTACGGCCGCGGATTTTCGCTGTGTCGGTTCGCGAAGTGAATATTGGTTTTATGCAATTGAAAATTAAAATGCATTGTTTGCCATTGCCCCAAAGCAAAAAAGTTTCCTTTTATAGTAATTAAGGCGAATCTAAAGTTTTTTCTAAAAATTATTCATAATAAGCGTGGCCAGTCCGAACCGATAATTACCATTTTATTTCGCACAGCACAGACATCATTTATATGTTTAATTATAAATTGTAAAACTTCTTGATCTTATTTTACTTTGAAATGTTTCCAAAATGCCGATTTGATTTGTAGGTTTTTGTGTTAAAACTTGGAAAAAGAATGAAGAAACAAAAGTGTTCATCAACATTTGTCAGACGGATCTAATACCGGCACCCGACGACATATCCGAAGATAAGTTGGTTAAGATATTGAGTTCAGATGAACCTTCCCTGTACCGAGTACCCATGAGCCTGGGGGATGCCCACAGCGAGGGGGACCGCAATGGGCAGCCCGCTGATGTGTATGATGTCGCCATCAACACAAAATTTTTTGAAAAAGTCCAGAAAAAACCAATTTTCAATTCCTTCTTCTTGACTGTTGTTTTCGATGGGCTAGAAGACAAATATCAACTTGAACTGGAGGCAAATAAATACGTTATACTGAAGAATAAAAAATCCATGGGTGTCCTCATGACGCACAGAATTCAGAAGAGAGACGTGGAGAAGGTCCTAGACAAGACTTATACCCCTCTCATTGAAGAAATAAAAGCTGTACAAAACAAAGCTATTGAGGATTTAGAGCCGGTAACAAACGGGAATGCAGTTGCAGCAGAGCAAGCACCCAAAGCTTCTGAAATGACATACAAACTGAGGCGAGAGCCCGTCACTGGGAAAGTAGACTATCTTATAGGAGAATTCAATATTGATGCAATGGTAATTAATGCAATCCATTAACCTCACCAAAATAATATAAAGTCTAGTGTAATCATTAATAATTCAAATTTTATCTTCCAGATATCTGCAATGGATGTTCAAGTGGATGTTGGGGAAGATCGTATCATAATTGAGGTCCCTAAAAAGAATCAGATACTTGACATCTTTATTCCATATAGAATAATCCAAAAAAATGTCAGAGCCATTCTCAATCAGAACACAGGGGTGTGTAGATAATTTTATTACTAGGATCTTATTTTTTATTTTTTTATTTATTGAGTTAGTTTATACTACATGAATATAAACTAATAGGCACAATGTAACATTTCATTTGATAAATTTAAATATTTTTACAGTAAGCATAACATTTCTTTTTAAATACATTCATTCTTTCTTCATTCTTCATACTTTCAGGCATTTCATCATACATCTTTAGTCCTCTGTACATTAGGCAGTTCTGTGATTTTGATTTCTTCATTTGTGGCAATCGAACTCTGTTTATATTTCTTGTTTCGTAATTATGAATGTCTCTATTAAAAACAATTTCATTTAACTTTTTGGGCTCCCATCCCGACATAGTTGACGGCGAAATATATGCCCCGTGTGCTCCATCTCAACGTGGGAGACTGTTGCTTATTTTTATTTTGTATTATAGGAACAAAACATTACATTGGCTACCTAGGCCATTCAATAAAGGCTCAAAATGAGGCTAACCCAAACATTAATTCCTCCGTCGATGAAACCTTTGCAGTCACATGGAGTATCATTTAGGGATGACGAATGACAAAAGATCCAACAAAATATTTAACGGGAAGTTAGTTATTTTTATCAAAAACTGAAAAAAAATTATAACTCTCGTTGGAAAAGTATTTCTTTCGAAAACTCTTCACATATTGTTAGTATTAATTAATATCCACCTGATTAAATAGAAATCCAACAATATTTTTGTTGGGAAAGTGTGTTTTTAAAAAGAGATTTGTTTTTTATTTCTATTGTTGCCAGGAAAATTCCTCCCTCCAATTTTTGATCACGAAGTGTCTTTATATTGGTGTTTGCTTATTTTATCAAAAGATCCAACATTTTTTTCTTTTAGAACATGCTTTTTTGATATCAGTTAAAAATATCGCTCCGGAAAAATCCTCCGTCCAATTTTTTAAAGTTAAGTTGCTACGATAGCTACGTTAAAGCGATTTCTGCAAAAATTCAACAAAATTTTCAACGGCAACCTATTTTTTAAAAATTAATTTCGATCGCACGCAGATTTAACGTATGAACAGGAGTCCGTGGGGTAAGGGAAGGGGTGGAGCTTGTCGCATTCAGGACTACGCTACACGACTAACGGCGAAAAAAGTCTGCGTCTGTGTAAAATTAACGAAGGGCATTGTTTGCATGGTTGATTGACAACGCTTCGTTTGTCAGTGTTGTGTTTTTAGTTGAATTATTTGATTTGCGCTATGGCTGATGATTTGTGTATTCTGGAAAGTGATAGTGTTTTTTGCAAAAAAAAATTGAACGATGACGTAGTTGTTAAAGAACGAGGGCTCAAAACCATATATGAGTGTAGTTTAAAAAGAGATGACAAAATCGCAACAGTGATAGAAGGGGTGAACGAATTATCTGTGCACAAGAAGTGTAGAAAACAGTATATTAATGCTAGAGTAATCAATGCTTTTATAAGGCGGAAAAAACTTGTTTCCAGTGAAGAAGCCGCGGTTGCAGAATTTCAATATGAAATGAAATGCATTCTCTGTGACAGTGATGCATCAGACGAATTTATCTGTGCAGAAAATAGAAAAATAGCGGCACTGCGGTCATATGTTCGCAGAATACAATTGCCGCAAACAAAAGTGTCGATCGCAGATTTAGCATCGCTACGAAAAGATACATGGGCCGACAAGGTACTTTTAATTATTTTTATTTTATAATGTTCATTATTACGATCTCTCTATTCTTCTTATCTTAACCCCTCGTGTATTTTTAGTATGTAGTTAGTTTTATAGTCATTTTTACCGTGGTGCAAATACTTAATTATCTATATTTTTTACTAGTTTTGTGAATATAATTACATAATTAAGTTGTCAACCCTTCGAATAATAAGAAAATAATTTTCTGTCAACTTTTGCCTGTCAAGGTTTGCGCGCAAAATTCCTGGTTCTTCCCATGCATTTTAAATGTTCCTATTTATTATTATTTTTTAACGCTTTTGCAAAAATAAAAATTGTTCTAAAATTTAGATAAAATAATCTTTCCGATATGTTTATTAGAAATCAACATTTTTGTTTCTAAATATAAAAATTTTAATATTGGAAATGTAAATTGGCTAAAAAATGCATACCTGCAAATATTTGAATTAAAGTAATTAAAATACAATAAACTTCAAATTTTAAATTCAGATTCCTTTTCCAAACAAAATTTGTAATAAAACTGTCACCTCACTTTTTATCACTTTCATACAATTTTATTTTAAAATTAAATGTGGGTTACGTCACAAATAGGTGCAAAATTTAACCGTCACTTTTGATCAGGTTTGTAAAATATCTGAACAGCCTAGCTCATATAATTCTAAGACAATGAGAAGCATTATTTCTTTCCGTTTCTAACATAAAAGAAATCACAAATATTCGCATTACAGAAATAGAAATATCTAACTTTTAATAATGCACGGTCGCTCTGGGACAATCTGGGTCTCCTGTTATTATAACGGCATATGATGTTTTGGGACAACTTGGGTCTCCTGTGATTAAACGGGTTAACACTAAGTTATTTTTATTTATTATACGTATAATGAATAACAACAACAAAGTCAATCAATCATTTGAATTTATTATTTTTTTTTTGGCTAAAATAATTCATTCAATAAGTCACGAACTTTATTTATTTATACGCCTTTTAAGATTTATTGATCTACCCTCGTACTAAACTGTTCTTTTGCATTAACAATTCTATTATTATCTTATAGGTATTGCGACGGATTCATGATGTCGATTTAGTTTCTGTGGCTGCCAGATATCATCGAGCTTGCTATGATACGTTTTGGCAGGTAGAAATACCCCTAGAAGGTGATCGAAAACGAGGGCGACCAGAATCTTCTAATACTGACTCCGCAATGAAAGAAATTTATGCAGTTTTAGAAAACAATCGTGAAGAATGCCAGTTCTCACTTAGCGTTTAAAAAAATGCTGTGTCTCGTGACTGCCCCGATGATAGAACCATAAAGAATAAGTTGAGAGATAAATATGGTGATGACATTCTCATCACAACTACTGATGGTAAGACAACGTTGATTTGTTTCCGTGATACTGGACATAGAATCCTGCATAACACATGGTTACGTCAAAGGAGAATGATGTACAAGAAGAACGCTTAAGGATTGTACGCACTGCTGCTTCCATAATACCTCTGTCTTTCCTCCACCTGAAAAATTTCTTGAAAATGTTAATGAAGATATACCCCATTCTTTGAAAACCTTTCTTGAAGAGCTCATTCTAAAGAAGAAATGCGATACAGATAGTGCTTCCAAGAAATGCCAGGCAATCGCCCATTCGATAATCACCGCTGTTCGACCCCGTTCATTTACATCACCCTTACTGCTAGGTATCGCTACACTAATAAATCAGAAATTTTCTTCCAAATCGCTTGGCATCTTTGGGTTTTGTTTGTCGTACCACGAAGCAACAACTTCCAAATATCGGCTATCCCTCACATTTCGCCTATCGAAAAGCCTGATTTCTGTCAAAATGTATTTGATAATGCCGACCATAATATAAGTACGATCGATGGCAAAAATACATTTCATTCCATGTAAAATGTTATACTCCTGCTTTGAAAATAAACTATTAGAGTGTATTACTTCTGAAAAGCATACCACCATCCTTTGTCATTGGTAATTTTGGTCATGTACCAGTAGAAACATATCAATGTACATCAAAAGGTTTGCAGCAAGTCCGGGTCCATAATTTTGCCGGAGACTCTGATATCAAGGATATATTGCCATCATGGACAGATTTTCTGTGGATATATTAAAAAAAGCAAGGCTTTTGTATTATACCCGGCTGGAATGGTTTCATGGAAAAATTCACTGCTGAAAAGAAATATGAAAATTCTGAAATCGTTCCACTTCCATTTATCAATGTTCCTTCAATGCTGGTGTTACTATTTACACATCATTAATTATGGCTGTAGAGAATACCAAGTCCATCGGCATGAAAACTACTATAGTAACATTAGATCAACCTCTATCAGAAAGCCAAAGACATTATGACTTCGAGTACTGATCCAAGACTAAAACATGTAATTATTCGACTAGGGGGTTTTCATCTCCTTATGAGTTTCATGGGAGCCATCTTTAAGGCCGCTTCCATAATGAATGGAAGCGGCCTTAAAGAATTGTGGTGTACAGTATATGCACCTTTATCTGTGGATAAAATGTTGTCTGGGCACTCTTACGTTATGAAATCAATATTTTAAATGATGAAAATAGCAATGAAAATGATTTGCAAAGTGAACAACCATCTGCTTCAAAAAAAAAATCAAGTACGCAGCGTAATAGTTTCATCTGAATTAATTGAACAAATCTTTTTTCAAACACAGAATTTTTTATATTAACAGCTAATGCAATCAACACATTTTTTGTGGGGCATGCTATTTGTTTTGTCTAAATTCTAGATACCTAGTATAAAAATATTTCTTATTATGAAAAAAATGTAGTTCTATTTCTATATGTTTTTCTATTTCTATAATAACAAAAATAATACCAACCTTTATACCTTATTTTATTGTATTTTTGCTTTATTTTTATGGTCAGTTAGTAAATAATCTTGTTAGTTTCGCAAAATAATGTTTTTAAAGTGTAAAACTTTTTTCATATTATAATAGATTTTGATTCAACAATAAAACGATAAAAATAAAAACTGATCCTAATAGTTGTCATTTGTAGGTATCTATAATATCTTATAATTAATATTATTATTCAACTACAGTAACTACACCCATTTAATTTTCGGTCACATAAATAGGCATTTGTCAAAATAATTAATTGGTTAAAATAACATTGTATAATGCAAGTCTTTTAAAATGAAAATGAATGTAGAAGCTTTACATCTATTTCATTGATTTTAACAACGCTTTCGGAATTGCCTGTTTGTGTTGCTTTTTATTAAGAATTTGAGTTCGAAACTACCTCACTTACAATGCCACAATAATTAAAAAATGTTGAATCTTTTGATTAAATAAAGCAAACACCAATATAAAGACACTTCGTGATCAAAAATTGGAGGGAGGAATTTTCCTGGTAACAATAGAAATAAAAAACAAATCTCTTTTTAAAAACACACTTTCCCAACAAAAATATTGTTGGATTTCTATTTAATCAGGTGGATATTAATTAATACTAACAATATGTGAAGAGTTTTCCAAAGAAATACTTTTCCAGCGAGAGTTATAATTTTTTTTCAGGTTTTGCTAAAAATAACTAACTTCCTGTTAAATATTTTTTTTGGATCTTTTGTCATTCGTCATCCCTAAATGATACTCCACGTGACTGCAAAGGTTTCATCGATGGAGGAATTTTTGCATACCTCAAACTCTTTCAGCCTTACTAAAAAACCCCGTGAAAATTTTATTCAATTGACAAACGGCCGCGGATGTGAAAACATTACTAATTAAAAAATTGTTCATTGAGAGAAATACACATTGTTTACACGGCCTGAGAGGGTAGTTTATCTCTGTTTTAACGATTGATGTCCGAAAGAAATTTGGAATTTTTTCAACGTATTTTAAATGTCTTGTATATTTCTTATTTTTGAAGACGTCGTAAAAGCAAATACCTTTATAGAAACTAGATAGAATTGCCTTTTAGATTTTTGTATCTGAAATGTACGATCGTTTTTGAAAATTGCAGTATTTTAAGTTTCAACATGAAAAAATTCAAGCAGAAAAGTCGTTAAAAAAATAAAATTTCAGAAATAACCTAAAACCTATCGTTAACGAAACTAAATCATCAATAAAACAATATTTAAAGGACTAAAACTGAAAAAAAGTAACGCCAGCATTGGTAATTATGTTGAATTACACTAATATCACAGTGAATTGATCATTTAAACGAAAATTATCTTCAAAAACATAAAAATTAACTGCAAATACAACTGAACATTGTCAAACATTGTTTTACCGCGAAGTTTATAAAACAAGATGGCCGCGGCGCCTGCGCAGACCCATGTGAGATTCAAGGGGACCAACATAAAAATCATAAAATACGTGATTGTGTTATTAGTAAAGACGTAAAAACACAGTGCACCGCGCAAGCAACAAATATGCAGTTGACCGCTCGTTAAGGCGTTTTGTTATTAATAAGGCTGTTTATTGATTGGCCTAACAGGGATGAAACAATTTACAGGTATTAAATATTTCATTCTGAGTACCCACAGCAATAGTTCCACACAGGAGGCGCTGAAGAAAATAATTCCCTTCAGGACCTATTTCATCTTTGGGGATGCTGTGTGGGGTATTTTTTAGGAAAGGAAGGACAGGAAGTTTTGGGAAGGAAAAAAGTACGAAGGGTGGATATAGGGTGGGTGGGGGTCAGTGTGTCCAGGAGTGGTGGATGAATGTCCATCCCTCCCACTGTGGTGCAAGGTGATGTTCCGAGAGGGCCATGCTGGATATGTTAAAATATCTCTCTCAACCAGTCTCTCGATTCGGCCTGCCATGCAGTTGGTGGGCAAATGCATCTGCCACCAATACCTGGACAAACCTCACCCCGTGAACCCGGCACCCCTACTAAGTCACCAAACATAGCGAATAACTTATGGCAGAGGTATTGGTTATCCAATAAATGGTTTCCGGGGCGGCGGTACCCATACCCGCCTCTCAAATTACAAGGAAACCTATGATATGTTTCCTTGTAGTCTATAAATATGTGGTGTGTAACCTGGTGACCAGTGTAGTGTATATAAGGGTGGGTGTGTGTGTGTGTATGTAATCGCATTGAATAGTAAAGTTTAAATTATTGACATGATGCTCCTTTTAAATTTGAAAAAAATGTTGACGTTAGAGTTTAGACAAATATTATTATAGGTATAAAGGGCAGGGTTGTTATTATAGGTATAGATGCTGTATTAGTATTGTAATAAGCGTGTGGAATAGCACCGTATGGCGTAACTCAGAATGAAACCAACTCAGAAGCACCTCAGAAAGGTCATTAAGAGTGATGATAAAAAAATTGGTTAAATAGGTTAAGTTAGGTTAGGGTTACCAGATATTTTAAAATTATTTTTTTAAAGCTTTTAATGACCTTTCTGAGGTGTTTCTGAGTTGGTTTCATTCTGAGTTGGCATGGAACCGTTTACAAAGTTAAACTAAAATTAATTAGGGACAGAAGTTCGCTATGTTTCAATGTTATTGTTTAAAATTCTACGTAAAAATAAATTTTAACTCAGCTACAGTTTGTCAAATAAGAGTAGAAAATATATGAGGGCGCCACTGTTGATCAAATGGCAATACTAAACACATAACTCATAGTGTTAAAGTAAAGCTGTGTAACCTACATTTTTATAAAAAATTAAAAAGGCATAATAGTGGAAAAAATATTTTTTCATTGCAGTATAGATACTCGCCGATCTCAAAATTAGAATTGCATATAGGTATATTATTATTATACCTTTGAAATTTTGTGTTAACATAATGAAGAATAACTATAATGTAATAAAATATAAAGCACAGTATAGAAATTGCCTATATTTATTTAATACTAGATAAAGTACCTAGCGTTGCCTGGGCTTTAGATCATGTCTCTGATTTTAGATTTGAATATATTTAACTCATTCAGATCTAAAAGTAGTATAACTAAACTCACCATTAGTGATTCTTCCTTTCGATCTATTGTTAAATTCAAATTTATGTTAAATTAAATTAACCTCTTTTTGCCGGGGTAGGCCAGCAAAAAGCTCCACCAATTACGACGCGGCATCCGGTGGCAGAAATGACACTCGTGTCCAGCGATTCTGACACTGTCCTTTACAAATTCGTAGGGTCAAAGGGTCAAAATCGTAGATAAACATATTTTTCCCGCGCATGCGCAAGAACTGCGCACATTCCCGCGCTCCGGTAAATTATTAATATAAATTATTTGGAGTGACTAGGCGCATTGCAGGTTTCGCTATGGTAAAGGGCGATAATAGAGCAAGCGATTCTGACCGTGTTCTTCATACACTTTCTTTATACATAAGGGTCAAAATCGCGTGTAAAATCTCATGACACACCGGTGCACGAGCGGCAAACAAGGTGTTAAAGCAAATCGCTTTATAAATCACCTTTTAATCAAATTTATGTCATGAAGAAAAAATGTTTTTTTTTTTTAAATGTGGTTTACTGTGTTCTATACATTCAGCGTCATTGCACTTCAAAAAAATATTTGACAGTTAAATTGGTGTTGCCAGTCTAAAAATTTAGTAGTTCCAGTTTTTATATTTTCCACTCTTTTTTGACAGACTATACTGCTCGACTTTTTTGCAAAGGAATGTACATTCAAAGTTATTATTGAATTTGGAGGTAGGATATTTTATGAGTTTGTTTTGATGATTATTTATTTATTTATTTATTTACGGACTTACGTCCAATTTAAAACAAATTATCACGAAGTATAGAAATGAACAATGTAAGGATTCGGATGGTACATGGAAGCAAAGACAAACAGTGAAAATAGAAGAAAAAATAAGTGCCAAGTCACGTCAAGACCTTGCAAAAATTAGGGTGAATAGGACATATCTTCATTTGTTTAAAGAGCGACAGAAATCATTTAAGCTAATACCAAAAAAATCAAGGTCTTGACGTGAGTTGACCAGTCTACACTTTCTGGACAGTGGTGAGTTATAACCATAGTTAGTCGAGTGCTGATTGAGGAAAAGCAGGTCTTTATTTCTGAGTCTACGAGAAGGTATATTAAATGTGATGAGTTGTAGTAATGTAGGCGAGTCGATTAAACAGTTAATAATTTTGAAGAAACAAATGAGATCAGATTTTATTATTTTATGATATAATCTATGCTATCAATGCACAGTTTATATTGCATATTCCATATTAGCAAAGCATATTCCAGTTTACTTCTGACTATTGTGAAATAAATATAACATTACAATTGTATGCGGGTTACTGAACACTTTAGGTACTTACTTGTAGGACAAAATCAAACATTTTATACGACCTACGAATGATTGAGTCGATGAGTTGAGTTATTATTAATTTATTGTTTGCAAAACGTATAGTACGGAGAGACTGGGTGAAACAGATAAGATTAGCCTTCCCGCAGCTGAAAGATAATACCACTCTCAGTCTCATTATGATCATCCTCACATGCTCGGTGAACTGTTCCCCTATTGCGGGCACGGTTTGGTGCATCTTGCAGGTCCTGCGACAAAAGCATTTTAATAAACAGGGCGTATCACATACATAATATATTTTTAAAAAGTGCCTCTGATATGGACACTAGACGTGGGCAAAATTGAATGACTGAATTAAATCAATAAATTCAATCTTGTGACACACTCAATCTGATTCTCAATTTCAAAAGGAATTGAGTCTTCATTCCTCATCTTTGGCCTTGCATCCTACGATTTTTAACGGCACCATTAGTTTTTATTTTCCATTTATTTTACTGTTAAATTATTTCAATGAATGATGTGTACCGTAAAAGATTTAAATATAATAATGATTCGTAAATATTAAAATACTAGCTTTTTCCCGCGGCTTCGCTCGCATGGTATTAGGGGATTTCCACTCAGCCTCCTCCACCTTCCCTCTCCCCCCATCAATCCCCCTCCCCCTCCACCCACCCCACCCCCATCAGAGAGTGAGGTTTGTCTAGGTCTTGGAGGTGGATAACCAGGACACACTGAACCCCAGATTCCTACCCACCCCTTAAACCCTTTTCCTTCCCATAGCTCTCCTCTCCTTCCTTTCCTTTAAAAAACCCCCCACACGGCATCCCCAAAGATGACATAGGCCCTGAGGGAATTTATTTTCCGTAGGGCCTCCTGTGTGGAGCTCATGTAAAAAAAGGCAAACACCTACATTTATAGGATTTAGTCTAATCGGTCTCCTCTTTGTGTGGTGCTTCGTAGCCTATCGGTCTCCTCTTAGTGCGGTGCTTCGTAACCTCTCCACTCATGTATTCTTTGTTTTCTGAATTAGAGAGTACATAATTTTTTTTTTTTTGGAATTAATTGAATTAAAGGAATGAATAGAAGGAATCAATTCTAAAGGCCAGGAGAATCAGACTGAATCGATTCACGCCTGGGAATAAATCTGCCCATGTCTACTTTTCTCATAAAAAGAATTTTATGAGAAGAGGATAGTTTGACTTTTGCCTTATTCAGTTTTTGGAAAGCATTAATCTTTGCTTTGATCAATATGACTTGTCGTTTTGTGAGCACTTCTTGCATCCAAAAAAGTATGTCTCTAATTTTCTCTTATTTAATAAATCAGAACCAAAATTTCCTCCGAAATCATAAGTTTATAAGTGGTACAAATACCTAACTACTTAATTAATAAACACAACGATTTAATGATCCATCAGATTTGAAAAAAGTATATTTACTGAACCATACCCGTCGAGCTGTTGCTAAATTTTCACAGTGCTTCAGCTGATTCTTTTTTTGTAATAACTTACTTTTTTGCAAAATGATGTTTTTTGTAAATTGTGCCTTCTTACCAGATAATGTATTTATATATTTTTTTATAAAAGTAGTATACAATCGGATTTTTTTATTGTGATCACCATATTTAATAGAAAGAGGAATTGTAAAACGCTCAACTAGTCAGATTTAAAACAGTAAGGCTAAGATCGGTCAATGATATTAACGCTCCAATTTTAAATGAAAATAATAATATTGTATTGAGAAAAGTTTCGATAGGTATACATTTTAGGTAAGGAAATAAAGAAAATAATAATAATTGTCTAAATATATATTTTTTCTCGTTTCAGATATTGACAGTGAAAATGGCTGCTTGCGACGCAGATTAGTACAAAATTGTGAAATATTAAATAATAATTCTGTTATTTTATAGTACCTACACAATAAGTGATAAGATAACAGATGTACGCATACCTAAAACATGTACAATAAAATAATGAATAATAAGAAAGAATACTGAATCATAAATAACTTCCAATTTTTAGTCCACCGGATGGATGAAGGCCTTGTTGCCATTGTTGGCTTGCTGCAAAATGACATCATTTATGATTAAATAATCCACAAGCCGCCGCATTTTTAAGCACGGACTATGGAAATCACACTTCATGTCAACAATTACTACAAGAAACAACTATTTACATTCACAAAATAGGTTATTAGGTTCTTAAACTAACTAACTAACTAACCATCACGCCGTTTCCCCGCAGGGGTAGGCAGAGAGGACGGACCGCCAAACAACTCGGTCTTGGCACACACTCTTTGCCTCACTCACATTCATACATCGTCTCATACATTCTCTTCTATTATTCTGACTTTTGACATGACCCGACTCAGATTAGGTTCTTAGTTTAGGTAAATTAAGTAATTCATGCCTATTTAGTTTGAAACGAAACTTCGCAAATGCCAAATCCATACAAAAAAAAATGGCGGCAATGAAAATTTTTACTAAATGAAAATCGAATTTTAATGCATGTTTTTCCATCTATCCTGACTGAAACCGATGTTTCTTTTGGTAATTAAGTTTAAAAGTAGTTTACTTTTCAAAATCTATGGTTATTAAAAGTGTAGGCATGTGGCGGCTTGTGGATTATTTACCCAATTATGAAACCATATCGATGATGGAAAGGGAGAATGTTCTTCCTCTCCACCGTCGATATCTTTGACAAGATTGGCTCTTAGTCTTTCAAAATAATCTAGTATTTAATAAATAAAATTTCAATAACTTATAAAGCATTAAACTTTGGCCTTCGCTCATAAAGAAACTGAAAAAAAACCAGTTGGCGACGCAATCGCAATCAACCTCTCTGACTGACAAAACTTGAAAGCAAAAGGTTGTGAACCTCTGCCATGGTAGCGGCTCACGACCTGTGTGCGGACCGCCAACAAGTTCCTGTCGATAACGATTGCATCGCCAACTGACTTTTTTTTCAGTTTCTCCATGAGAAGATGACTTTAATCCTAGTAAATAATCTAGTATTTAAAAAAATAAAATATCGATAAATTTAACTTGTAAAGCAGTAAAATCGGTTCCATGCCAACTGAGAATAAAGTCAACTCAACACCTCTTTGAAAAGTCATTAAAAGCTATGAAAAAAAAATTTAAAAATAGCCCCATAACCCTAATGTAACCTATTTTTTTCATCATGCTTGATGACTTCTCTGAGGTGGTTCTGAGTTGGTTTCATTCTGAGTTGTCCGGTCACCGTAAAATCAGTGACTGTAATAAAAGAATTTTATGAAAAACAAATTTGAATTGGATTTGAATCTCAAGAAAAGTTGGTTTATGATTTTTTGCTGTAAGTTAACAATATTGAGTGTCCTTAAAATAATAACAGGTTATTGCCAATAATCATCTTCAGTTTATATATTTACCACAGGTTAACATATAAATAAATTATCTTCAATAAATAACATAAAAATATAAAATATATTTTTTTATTCCTTTCCTAGAATTATTCTTCTTCACATGGTGGGGGATAGTTGTGGTGGAGGTCAATGTGGGATGCTGAGTTTATTCAGTCAGTCGACGGAATCGGGAGTCCCTACCTTCAGCACGAGCACAGGTGTGCCTCTGGAAACTGATGAAGGGGACATTCTTCTAATGTGTTCTGTTTGAATATGTCCACATTCAAGTAATTCAGAATCCTTTACGTCTCATATAAGCACTATGGCTGTGACTGTACCGAATGCGGTTCGGAAGGTCGACGTCTTCCGAGAGAGAGAGAGGACCCTGCTACAACTCTTCAGAGGGGAGTGGTGCGATAGAAGCAAAGTTTGGCATTCAGTCCAAAAGGGTTTCCTGGCCGGGAGCTTCACGGGAAGGTCATTTTGAAGCTAAATCTCTTATAATAAAATTATACTTGCATAAATTAAAGGTGGAAACAATAATATGACGATGGAAAGCCATTTGATGAAGGTATTTTTCAGCACAACTTTGAAATTTGTTTGTGTAATAACAAAAAATATAAATTTTCATCTTAAATCTACGACTTGATGACTATTTTGTTGCAACTATATCTTCGAAGTGGAATGTTTGACTAGTGTATCTGAATACACACATGCAAAATAACCTATTAGATTATTTGATTGTTAATCTCTCAAACATTATTGATCAATCTTTAAGTAGTTACTCTTGGTTGCATATCAGTACTTACTATATTTATTTTACCTACAGATCTAACTGGTTAAAACTTTATGCACACAATTTTTCCTATTTAAATAATATGACTATCCCCTTGTATTACGTGTACTTCCATAAGTTATTTCCATTCTACGATCTGAATCCGTGTCACCGTTTTCAGGCGTGGTTATATCTCTCCTGGATGTCGAGTAAATATCTTTAAAATGAACCTCTAAGTCTTTGAAAGAATTCAGCAGAATGATGCCAACAATCACAGTCAAGAAGCCACACCCGCTACCTAGAATATCCACAGCCGACATGTTCTTCCATTCTTGGAAGAGAATGGAAGATGCAATGAGAACCAGAGTGGTGAACATGACGTAATAAACTGGAGTTACTAAACTAGTATTAAAGAGATCCAAGGACTTATTCAAGTAATTCATTTGTACAATTATACACAAGATCGTAGCGATTAAGAGAATCCATAAACCGTAATTATAAAGTTCATTTGTGTCGCTTGTAAAGGTTTGTTTTAAAGAAATACCAATGCCTTTGCAAAAGACGACAGTTAAACTCCCCACTGCGGAGCATAATATCAAGTAAATAAGAATGTTCTGCCTTCCGTACTTGGGTCCCAAATAGAATGGAACGGCGCCACATATAAACATGACAAACATTAAATAAGTTAAGAAGAGTGGTTCTTGAATTTTGATTTCCAGCTCTTCCAAGGAATAGATTTCTTCTTCCTTCGGAGCGTGGATGACTATGATGGTGGAGCCAACCACACAGAGGAAGCAACCCAACTGAAAAATCAACGAAAAAATATTTTATTTGTGTTCTTTCATAGTTTGTTAGTAAGTAAATTTTTTAAAGGCAAAATTCATTTTGATAAACTTACCTTTCCGATAAAGTTGAGGCGTTCCTTCAGGAACTTGGATGACAAGATGGCAGCTACAAGCACACTGAGGGCTCCAAGTGGAGTGACGAGCGAAGCGGGAGCAAAGGCGTATGCCACAAAATTCAAGGCTTCTCCAACCCCCACTGGAAAAATAATGAAAAATGAAGTTTTATTAGAACTATTGCAGAAACAAAAGTACTAAATGCAAATAGTTTAAATAAGATTTTCGTGGTAAGTAGGTGTCCATCTTCTATCTCAAATAAGCATTAACAGAAAGACAAACATTCCAGGGTTACGAATAAACCGACAATATTTGATAATCTCCTACTACCACCACAGTAAGCGGAAAATGTTGCTTGTATCGTGATGGGGGACTTAGCCAGCTGAGGAATCGAACACGCGACGTCTGGGTGGGACTCAAACGCGATGCCGACTCAGCCACTGACCAGTCAAATCAATCATTAATCAAAGTCTACACAATGCCAAAAATGCTCTGTGCAGACATAAGTTGTAGCCATGGCTGCTAAATTACATATACTACTGGCAATACTCACTCATCGTAAGTCCGAGCCACCAAACCCAGTCTTTCAGATATCTAAAACCTCCAGATCCTGCTCTCAAATATCCAAGACCGCCCAAACGTTTCAAACCACTCTTTTTTATAATAAAGCTAGATCCTATGAAAACGCTTGATAATATAGCGAGGGTCAAACCTATCGTGAACGAGGTTTGGTCGTATTTTGCTAAGATATTTGGAACTGTTGTTTGATCCATTGTTAACATTTTCGATAATCGGAATTCAAACAGGTTTTTATTTGAATGAATTTTTCAAAACTTCTTGGTATAAACTAAGCAAAAAGTCAAACATTTGAGCCCGATATTTTGAACGAATATTGCTGTGTCGAGGATACATTCCTCATATATGATTTTCCAATGAATTATTAATGACCAATCCCATTTTTATCGAATTATAATTAAAATGCGTTTTGGGTTTTGAAAACCAATGACCGAATGACCAAACGTCAAAATAAATAGATAAGAACATAAACATAAACAAGACGGGGACCATAGATTCATAGATATACCACACAGTTCACACGTTCACAGGTTCACAGTGACTAGTTGATGGAATAACCGTAGAATAGCACCCCCCACACGTAGAGTTCAGAGCGACCCATAAATTTACCAAACCACCCACGAGCGACCGAGTCCCGCGCCACTTCAGGCCCTTAGTCCAGTGGCGCACACAGAAAAAAATTCGGGGGGGGGGGGGGTTTACAAAACATAAAATGCATGCTGTTTCCATATCTATTCAAACATTTGTATTCTAATGTACAGTGTATATCAGAGGTTCCTAGCGTTATCTGGCTCACTGCGCACTATCCAAGTATAGTATTCTCTTCAACACCCTCCCCCCTTCATTATGAAATGCTTGACAATACGCATAGAAAAGCGCGGCAGGCGAAAGTTTTTTGAATGTGAAAGTTACATAACATTTTCAAGCGGAGCTCATCAAC
This sequence comes from Limnephilus rhombicus, assembly GCA_929108145.2. Classification (NCBI taxonomy): domain Eukaryota; kingdom Metazoa; phylum Arthropoda; class Insecta; order Trichoptera; family Limnephilidae; genus Limnephilus; species Limnephilus rhombicus. The sequence continues at coordinate 21,406,544 of OV815271.1, read as the reverse complement.
TCCCCAGTCAGTGGTGCGGTATCGCCCCACTTGGGAATCACTGGTGTAAATAAATAAAACACTCCATTAAATAAAATTTTAAATGACAAGAATTTTTTTTTTACGTAGGCACGAGTACATTTCTTCGCGCGGTGCGAAATTATTTGACTCTGAATAAGCCATGACAGTTTACATCAGAAATAAGGAACTCCAGTGAAAAATATTATGGCTTTAAAAAAATATGTTCATATAGACCAAGAAACGCTGATTCTGAATATATAAGTTTTTTTTTCATAATATTAAACGCAGAGATTTTAAAAAATTATTAAAAAGTGCATTTTTAAACCTCTTCTCAAAACACAGCGTTAAGTTGGCATTACTGAAATGGTTAACGGTGACGTCACTGTTAACCTGTCACCTGGTGATAGTGTGTATTGTATTGTATTGACATTTGAAATGACTTGAAGTGCACACGTACCTATGCAATTCAACATTTCGTGTTTTTGGTTTATTTTCATACTGTTTATAGAGATTTAAATAAGTAATAGTTATTGTGTTTATTGAAACATAATTTAGGCCCTCAACAATTTACGAAAAGGGCTATATTTGCGGACAATCTGCAATAAATTTTGTCTATTTGAGGTTAAAGTGGTGTCATATTTTGACATTTGGGTTATGTATTTTCAAATTGTTTTTAGTATAGGGCTTTTTATACAAGTTGTTGCACACTCGTCATGATCAGTGTATTATAAATACCAGTATTTCTGTATGTGTTATACATAAAACAATGTACCTACAAAGTAACGCCTGACACAAAACACGATGTCACTTGTATTTGCAATGAAAGAGATGATTTATTGTTTTTATATTGCACTTTGATTAAATACAATAACAGTAGCGGTGAAATGTGGACATTTTACCAATGTTTTTCTATATTAAAAGCAGTTAATCTTGAATAAAAAACACACCTCACACCTAAAAGTCATTACAAAGCATTCCTCCTTCCGCCATGATTCTGGATTCTTCATTCAAACAGGGATGTTCTGCCCAAAAAAATTATTTCCCTAGATTTCGAAGTGAAATTTCCCTAGAATTTCAAATTTACGCAATTACCTACGTAGCCACCTGATTGTGTAACACTAATCCTGTTATATGTTAATTAATATGATAATTAATTGGAAAGATATCGGAACTTGGTAAATATACTAATAATACAGTGATTTTCCAAATAAAACACTTTTTGCTACGTGAAGTAATAATTTAAAAGTACGAATACACTCACCACTGAATTAGAAACTGAATTCCAAATTAAAAAAAAAACACTTTGCAAAATAAAAATCATAAGCAACCCGCCGCTCATTTGTACCAAGCGTGGTATTTTGAAGACCCCCCCCCCCCCCGAACGTGTCACGTAGTATGGGTACGTTCCCTAATATCATTTTGAGTTGTCAGTGTTAAACATAACATTGCATGTAAGTACATGAACAATAATTAAGATTCATAGGAATTCCAAAAAAAATTATATATTTATAAATAATACCAGTAATATTGTCATATGTAATAAAAATTTTGCCAGAGTTTGAAATTTCCCTAGATTTTGTCCTGATTTCCCTTATCCCTAAAAAATATTTTTCTCCCCTAGATCTAGGGAAATTTCCCTCGACATAACATCACTGATTCAAAATGACAACTTGAAAAGTAAAAAAACTATCGGTGGGTGAAGACCACCATAGATACGGTGCGTTTCTGGGAGTCCTTAAAAATTAAAACTTTGACAATTATTTTAACTATTAAAACTAACTATAAAAATAAAAATGCAGTTATTTAAGTTTGAAGGTCTTTATTCATAAAAAAAATTGGACTGGAGTTCTCTATTAATATAATTATAAAATTATGTAACATAAAATAAAAAGCTCCGATAGAAATCCAAAAATAATCTGGCAAACAAATAACGGTGAAACAGAAAACAATAAACAAAATAAACCAGCCAAAGAAATTGAAGATGAAAATAAAGTTTAAAACATGCTAATGAAAATCCAAAAATGGTCTAATGTATTCAACTCCTTCTTCGCAAAAGTTGGGCTAAACCTCGCCAAAAAAGTTAGTGTGACAAAAGGATCGACTACATTGATGATATACAAAATCTAAACTAATTTTATGATTTATTATGGTAAATATATAATTTTCATACTGATATTAAACAAATAAATAAAAAAAGGTAATTCAGTTGAATGTCTAATTTCCTTGGTTTTTCTGCCAGTTTATCTAAAATAGAATCGACTGTTGGAGTCATGTTTCTGTACACATGCAGAAGAGTCAACCCATTGTTAGGTTACGAATTTAGTGAACAAAGAATGTCTGATTTATTCCGCAGTTCATAAATCAGTCAACAGATGGCGCAAAAAGTATTTTCCTACGCGCAGCCACGCGGCGCATGCTTACAGCGCATGCGCGGCACCTAACGCGCGGGCGGTTAAAGACACCGGCTGACAGCGCCCGGATTGCGTGCCACCACGGGTCGACAAAAGGTCGCGTGTTCCGCGGGCCGGGACCCGCCGCGTGTTAAGTTTTACCACGAGTTTCGAATCGTTATTAACCTTTCCTGGTCTGTAAAGTGTAAATACTACACATTGCTGCTAATAACTTTTATATCTCTATAAATATAATGAATTCTGGGTTCAAATTTTAGGTATTCCTCCGTTATACATTTACGCACTGAATTAAAATTTAATATTTTAAATAATTAGCAAATTTAATTCAAAATCAGAGATATTTTGTTAAATATCGGGAATAAACCACAAATACAATCAACCGTGTGCCAGTGTGGACCGTGATACGCGAAGAGTGTGCGGGGGGAGATGACACGCCATGTGACGTCTCGCTCTACTTCGCTATACGGGAACACGAGAAACAGAGACCGCCGCCGTGCGCAGTTGTGTTTCGACCACATGCATAGCTGTATGTATTGGGTAGCAGTCTAGCACTATTCTAGCTTCTAGCGCCTCAGTCGTTCGCGGGCAATCGTTTGAGATGGTCTCTTCGCCCGTTTTTTGAGCAACGGACGATGGTTTTTTCATGTTTTCAGCAATTAAACTACAATTATTATCACTTTTAACACTAATTATGATAAACAAAAGCGATTAGCTATGAATGTTGATATATTTCCGAGATAAAATCGCTAATTTTGACACGCGAATTGATTACACAGCACCGGAGCGCGCGTTTTTTTTTAGCACAGTAAGGGAAAGGTTAAGAGTTCGTGCTGAGTGAGCCGAATCACGGAAGTATGTGTACCAGAACATTAGAAGCATTTCAAAACTGGACGATTTCCTCATTTTTCTAGACCAATTTAATTGCGCATTCGATGTCATAATTTTAACGGAATGCTGGATAAATAAAGAGTACACCTCTAAAATGATTCACAATTACTCGGAACATCACACAAATATAAATTTAAATAAATCCAGTGGAATTGTAATTTACATCAGAAACGGTCTACAAGCACAAGTCGACGAAATTTTACTATCACAAGCAAACTGTATGAAAATTGTATTGAACAATAACTTATGTATTTTTGCAATCTATAGATCACCCTCATTCCAAAATATTGATACTTTTTTGAATTCTTTACAATCAATCATCAACAGTTCAAAACAATTAGAACGGCAAATCATTTTAGGCGATTTAAATATTAATACGATTCCTGAGTACCACCGTCAATCCGAAGATTATCTATGTCTGCTTACGGAAAATGGGTTCATACAGACAATTAACAGCCCTACCCGAGAACAGGGTACAAGTAAATCTTGTCTAGACCACATTAACATCAAAAAAATTAAACATATCGAATCATTTGTTATACACACCACAATTTCTGACCACTACTCTACAGCTCTCTGCCTTAAAAATAAACCTCCCACTACTGCTAAAATTAAATACATACCTCGAATAAACTACTTCAACCTACTTAAGGACTTAAATTCAGAAAAATGGGAAAACGTTCTAGACCAAAGGGATACTGATTTAGCAATGACGAATTTCATCACCAAATTACACGATTACATTTATAAACACACTAGTAACAAACTTATATCTAACAAACAATTAAAACTCACGCCATGGATCACCCCTGGTCTTGTAAAATCAATACACATGAGGAATCAACTACACAAAAAGGCGAATAGGAACCCAGAGAATATCATACTACAAAGCCGATATAAAAATTATAGGAACTTGTGTAAAAATTTAATTACATCAACTAAAGAAAACTACTTTAAAAAAATTATTTACGAAACCAACTATACGTCAAAAACGCTATGGGAAGCTTTTCGTAATATATCTAAATCTAAAACCAATAAATCATCTGAAATTAAATCATTGAACATTGATCACACTATCACGTCAGATCCAAAAAAGATGGTAAATTTTGCAAATAACTACTTCGCGTCAGTGGGAACCACACTGTCAAAAAAAATTCTTGATAAATATAACACAACTGAATCTGATCTTGCTAAGTTAACTGGCTGTAATCTCAGTCATAAAATAGATAACATTCGAACTACATCACAAGAAGTGATGAAAATAATTGACGAGCTTAAGTCATCCAATGCGTGTGGCCCAGATAAGATCTCTTCAAATCTGTTAAAAAATATAAAATCCGCCATAGCATCACCGATATCGTTCATTTGTAATCTAAGCTTTAACTCTGGAAAATTCCCCAATCATTTAAAACAATCAATTGTTATTCTACTTCACAAAAATGGGGATAAATCACAGATTAACAACTACCGACCAGTTTCTTTGATCAACTCTGTGTCTAAAATTATTGAGAAGATTGTTAAGAATCGGCTCAGCCTGTACCTAGAAAACAACAACATCCTTTCCAATAGCCAATACGGTTTCCGACCAGGTTTAGGCACTGAAAATGCCATTGCCAATTTGACAAAAATTATCTCTAATAACATAGATAGGGGTACAAAATGCATTGCGCTCTTCCTGGATCTAGCAAAAGCATTCGACACTATCTCTCACAAAATTCTGAAGATTAAACTACATCGCATCGGTATACAAGGTCAGCTCTTCAATTGGTTGTGTAGCTATTTAGATAACAGGGGCCAAAGAGTGTTCATCAACGACACTATAAGCGATTCAGCTAATATTAAATTCGGTGTACCCCAAGGCAGTAATTTAGGACCACTTCTATTCAATATATATATAAATGATCTATGTAACAGTTCCCTTGCCGACCACATTATCACCTTTGCTGATGATACAGTCTTACTATTTGAAGACAAAAGCTGGAATGTTGTTCACAGTAAAGCAGAAGTAGGGTTAAATAAGGTCAAACAATGGTTAGACAATAATCTCCTAACACTTAACCTAGATAAAACCAAATACATCCGTTTCAGATCAACACAAGCAGGAGAACCAAAAGAAATACACAACATCATTATTCACCATTGTATTGACCGGACCTCATGTAAATGCTTAAACTTAGAATGTGTCGATAGTATAAAATATCTAGGAATTATCATAGATAAGTCTCTGAGATGGGACGAACATATTGTCTCGACTTCCTCAAAGATTAGAAAACTTACTCATCTATTCATGTCTGTTAGAAATATTCTTTGCTTAAAAGATCTGAAACAAATGTACCATGCCTTGTGTAACTCACTGCTAGAATATGCATCCTTGGGATGGGGCGGCTGTTCCAAAACAATAATTGATCCCCTAGCAAAAGCACAAAAATCACTTTTAAGGGTATCCCAGTGAGCTATTATTTAAAGAGATACGTGTTCTTGATGTACGGCAACTATACATAAGAAAAATTATTTTACATACACAAAAACACCGACACCACTATCCATCCATCGATCATCTCCACAACACCCGTCATGCAGGGAGGAATCCAGTAATTCCGCCTACTACAAACACATCACATGCCCAAAGACAATTCTCCTACTTAGGGCCTAAATTGTTCAACTTCATACCCGATGCTTGGAAACTGAAAAGTACAAGCTTTTTACGGAAATTGGTTAGCAATTGGCTTCTGGATATGGGGAGAGTCGAGAGCGAACATATGCTAACACAATCTCACATACCTAATATGTACTAAAAAGTTATATTATTGCATAAAAATAAAACTTTTACTCTGTTTTTTGATCCGTTTAAAATAAGGACTGGTCTTTGACTCTTGTAAAATAACGACTAGACATTTCAAAAATAAGTTTTGAAAATTTCTATATAAATACATTGGAAATTCATATTCATTTAGTCGGGTTTATAAATGGGTAATTTCTTTTACTTAGGAAAATCGAAAAATAATAGTACATTTATTAAAATTAAATGGTCATAAATGCATTGGTGATTCATATGTCAAATAATGGTGTATAAATGTGTAAATTCTAATAATGCAACTGCAAATGTTCTCCAAATTAACCCAGAAAAATATCATAATTGTGATCTCCCGAAAGAAACCATTAACCTATTCGGAATGCAATTATTAATGTTATTAAATGTAATGCCTTTGTAATTTCATTGAAAAAAAAAAAAAATTGGTTAACTTTTTTACCTAAAATATTGAGTTCGAAATTGGATAGGTCCGATGGTTTCGAACTCCTGCAACTCCACAGAGAGGTACAGGAGGTCGGTACCATCGATACATCGCTTCGGCTTGACACAGCGAAACATACTTATAGGTGTAAAGACACGGTTAATGTTGCAATTTTGCAAACCTTGGTTCACTTTTAAATTTGTTGGTTGGATTTTTTATTATGTACGTATTTTCTAATCGTAACATATTGATATTATATATCTCACTGTACAAAATTTTTGTTGTATTTTTTTTATTTAATTTATATACTTTTTATTCACATCGTAACTTTATCTAATCTATTTGTTTTCTCATGTTAAAGATGGAGTACTGCCTTTATTATTTATTATTTATGTAAAAGCCCTTTGCGAGTAAAATAAAAGAAATAAATAAACAACTAAATAAATTAATGTTCTCCAAAACGATGTTGAAAAATCATTTGTCATATATTTGGATTATAATTGTGTAATTTCTACTATTTAAGAAATTCTAAAAATTATAGTACTTTAAAATTAAACAGTTATAAATACATTGTGAATTCATATGTCAAATATTGGTTTATAAATGTGTAAATTCTGATTATCCAATTGTAAATGTTCTCTAAAATGGCCTGGAAAGAATCTCCTACTTGTGATCTCACTAAAGAAAACACTCATAGAACATTAATAAATGCATTCACTCTGAATGCATTTATTTACGTTCTCCAAATTGACCTTGAAAAAAATCACATCTTTGCGATTCTTTTAAAGACATAAAGAAACCATCCCTTAATTATATACAATTCTTAGTGTTCTCAAAAGTTGTCTTGACAGAAGCAAATTCCCTTGATATCTTGAACGAAACTATTCCTTTGTTAAGAATATTATGAACTTAATATACAATTTGGCTGTCCTGAAACGGGTATTCTGCCCAGTTGGACAGACAAATGTTCACATTGTAATGTATTGTTAATATATATGCATATGTAAATAAATAAATAAAAAATAAAAAAAAATAAAAAAATAAATAAATGTTTAAACTTCCGTCCCGCTGTGCCGGACTCCAAGCCGGATACCGACTAGATGCCCGAACAAAAGCCTTCCTACCCACGCTACGTAGATGACGCCATGGGACCCCAACCTTCACCACCTCGTAAGCAAACTTACCCTAACCTCTTTAATGTGCTGATTCCGTTAGATTTCGCGTAACCCGTGACGATGAATTCCAGGGAGAGAGAGAGACTTTAGCGTAGCTTAGTTCAATTCGTAGCATAACCCAATCGCCATGTGCAACAACTGTACTTGTATTTGCCCCCTGTGCTATATTGAATAAATTATACCTTCCGTGTTTTAATTGTTGAGAAGTTCCCACCGACACACTCTGAGAGCGTCATTATTGGCACACGTGGACAAGCTGCGGCGGGCCTCCCGACCTTGGGGGAGTCCATGTTCTCCTTGCTAACTGAGCTAGTCCCAAGGGGGCATTTCTGTGAGAATTTAACCCTGGCTTCCACCTGGGGCCCATTTCGCCATTCTTTACCATATCTAACACTGGCATACAACGTGGGGCTTACTCCCACATCTAACACTGACCCCCAAAGTGCTTAACACCATTTAACCTATTTTCCGATGTAGAACTCATTAAATAATTTTTTAATCTACGCAATGTGGAAAATATTCTTTCATTTTCTGCTGTAGATAGAGTAATACTGCTAATATATGCAGCATTGTTTTTATATTCGGAAACATATTATTATCTCCACAATGCTTCAGGGCACTTAAAGCATCTCTTGGCCATTTGTCTTTTTCCAGCCTATTTTATGATACATTCCATTCCATTCGTCTAAAGACGGTAAAATAATATATGTTTGTCGTTGAAATTCGGGGGGTGGGGGGGGGGGGGGGGGGGTTAAACCCCAAAACCCTCCTCGTGTGGGCGCCAATGCCTTAGTCACTATTAAAATTCCTTTTCGCACACCTGAAATCTACTTGGCAGAAAATGCTAGTCAGTAACTGGGGGTTTGGTTTATTCTGGCGTCGGCTGCAGCGTCGAAGTTTCAACTTTATGCTAAACCTGAGATTGTCTTTGGGCTATTTGAACTACAAACGTCAAATCACGTCAAATGGATTGGTATATTTATGCGTCAAATCAAAAATCATTGAATGAAAACGAGCAAATGTCCGTTGGAACTTCAATTTTTTCTACGATGAACGTAAGTTATATGAGTTTTGATTGCTTATGTTGTTACGTAAGTTATATAAATATTATACTTTTGAATGTAGCTATAACTTTGTGGTTATCCATTATAGATAAATGAAACAATTTAACTTTGTTAAAAAATCCCTTAAAAGTAATGAATCTATTATAAACAAACAAAAAATATTGTCTTATAGCCCAATCATGGATATGTTCCCCTACCCACCCATTCTTCATTAATACCTAGCAACAGCTGCACCCCTACCATAATAATACATTGTTCCCATCCATATTTCAAAACTGTCAAATCATCATACATTTGCCCTGAAGAAGGAACGTTCGTTCTGAAACCGGTCGGATTTACTCAAATATAAAAGTGGTTCAAACAAAGTTAAATTGTTTCATTTATCTGTATAAATATTGTTTGTTTATGTTTTTAAACATATTTCGTAAGATATCGCGAACTTTCCAAAAAGTATTTACTTTGTAAAGACTTTATAACCTCAAATTCACTTGAATGATTGATTTAAGAGTACGTGATTGTTATTTGTAGATTTATTTTCAGTTAGTGACAACTCAGTTAGGTATTGTGTATTTTTGATTTTGTCATAATATTGTGTCAGCATTTTTCATTTACCATTTATGCCATGTGAAATAGGTGATTTAACCGTCCTCGTAGCTTATTAATAAGATAGCGTGTATTTAATAAATGCTCAAATAAATTATAAAAAATAAAACAAACACTTTGTATTTAACTACGAATTTATTATTTTATATATCTACCGGTTTCGCTTCGACCAAGCTTCCTCAGGATATAATAATAACTAAATATTAAGACAGAGTTATCAGTTATATATAAGTTGAGCGACAGAGGTAGAAAGAATATGATAAAAGAACATAGTTAGACAGAGACGAAGTATTTGAAAGCGGTACAATAGATAATCAATTAGAGGGAGGGAGACAACAATACACATCTAATCACGAGTATCCAACAGTTAACGGGATCCAATTAAATAATAAAAGTTTGATGTATTCTACATATATAATATAAAGGACAATATTTAGAGTAATGCTATTTTATTAACAATTAAGGACCCCAGAATAACAATATAACACATATATACACATCATGGACTGGGATGGATTGTCGGAAACAAGTTAAAGATAGAGCCATGTGTTGTATTTTTTTGATTTGATAAATTTATTTGATTATTAAGTAGGAATTCTGACATATTAGTATTTAATGATTTTCTTATTTCTAAGGCTTCTAACTTATCTAATTTAATACCAATTCCGTTTTTATGTAACATGCGCGTTCCTGAAATTTTATTAAAACTGTGGTCTGCTGAGATTAAGTGGTTTGCAAGCTCAGAGAAACCCTTTCCATTCAAACAGCGTAAATGTTCTTTTACCCTATTATTGACATTTCGTGCTGTTTTTCCAATATAGAAAGCAGGACAATCATTGCAGGTAAGTTTATAGCTACCCGAATGAGATAAACTATCATCTTTATCTTTAGTATTGATTAACATTTTTTCGAGGTTATTATTTGTATAAAAGGCTGGTTTGATGTCTAAAGGAAGGTTCCTAACACTTAGGTTAGAAAATATTATTTATATACAAAATCTTACACCAATTGTATTTTTGAGTATTGTTATTGATGGTCGGGGTGCTTTTATAAAGGAATTTATTAGTAGCTATTTGTTTTTGTTTCTTATTGAGTATTTTAGTAATTAAGTTCGGGTCGTAGCCATTATTAGTCGCTATTTGCTAAGAGATAATTCTTTTGAAAAATTAATGCTAGACAATGGCACAGAAACTAATCTGTGTACCATTTAATGAAAGGCTGAGTGTTTATGAATAGTTTATGAGTGTTTATGTCGCTAGACTCTTTGACGTGATGGGTCTGGTGGCGCCTATAATTGTACAAGCCAAGCTTCTGATAAAAGAGCTGTGGATTTTAAAAATCGATTGGGACGAAATCCCACCCACAAGTATATCACGCCAGTGGCAGCAGTTCAACGCGGAATTGCCGTCAATATCGTCAATTCGTATTCCACGTCATGTAGGAGTCGCTGAAGGATGCACGTTAAAACTCGTTGGGTTTGCGGATGCGAGCGAAAAGGCATACGGAGCAGTGATATACGCTCAGGTGACCACTCCTGATAACCGAATTAAGGTTCAATTAGTTTGCGCCAAATCAAGGGTAGCACCGTTAAAGGTCGTCTCCTTAGCACGCTTAGAATTATGCGCAGCATTATTGTTATCGCAACTTTTGAAAAGGGTAATTGATAATTACTCCGCGAGGTTTATTGTTCATTCAATATTTGCCTTTTCTGATTCGACTGTAACTTTAAGTTGGATTCATTCATCACCTCACCGCTGGCAAACCTTTGTTGCCAATCGTGTAACAAAAATACACGAACATTTGCATAGTAGTCATATTTTATCATGTCGCAGGTGCTGAGAACCCTAGCGACTGTCTGTCGAGAGGTATGCTACCATCACAATTGATGGCAAATGATATTTGGTGGAATGGTCCAAAATGGCTTTGCCAGCCGCATTCCGAGTGGCCTATTGCGCCATTTAAGCACGCAAATTCGGAACAGTTACCGGAATTGAAAACCAATCAGTATGAACCGCCAATTACTTTTGGCATGTGTTCTCGCGTAGCTGATCCACCAGAAATCAAAACTCGCAACCTTGAAGCGCTTGTATCATCTCAAATTGTACCTAATTCAATTATTGGCAAATATTCTTCGTTTAATAAATTGCAACGCGTAGTCGCATGGGTAATGCGTTTCGTTAATAATTGTCGTAAACTTCCTGGTATGGGTAATACAAATTCAACTTATCTTAGCTCTCATGAATTAAATGACTCGCTTTTGAAAATCATACGCATCGAACAGGAAACATATTTTTCTGTCGATATACGTAACATGCGAAATACCGTTCCATGTTCAGCGTACATTCTAAACTTCAAACCGTTTCTTGATAGCCACGGTATTATCAAGGTGCGCGGTCGACTCAAGTACTCAAATCTATCATACGGAAACAAATTTCCCATCTTATTACCGAAAAGCTGTCTTTTAGCTTATTTAATTATAGGTTATTATCACAAACTATATTTTCATGTAGGCCCGCGAAGTCTTCAATTCACTATTCAGCGGAAGTTTTGAATAATGGCGGCACGAAGTATGATTCGTTCACAACTTTCGAAATGCATTGTTTGCCATAAGATAACATCTTCAGCATTACCACCTCCGTTAATTGCTGATTTACCACATGTATGTCTAAACTGATATACAGGGGTATATCTAAAATAGAAATACTTATTCTATTTCAATTTTTTTGTTTTTGTTTTTTTTTTTGTTTGCTTGGCGACCATTGGGGTCTTTGCCTTCCATTGCTGTTATTTTATTGCTTTTTATTTTTGGATGCTTATGCTCAATTTGTTTTATTTTCAAACGTCAATTGTTCATTGAATCCTATCGCATCGCGTTTCTTTTTTTGTATTTGTCTTTTTCTTTTGACCACTTGGTCAAGGCGGGGGGGGGGCGTGTTCGCGCCTTTATTGTTACATGTGATTATTTCTAAAATACCTATTGTATGCCCTCTGCCATAATTAGTTGAGTTGAATTCGCCTCGCCGCAAGGGACACAAGTCCTAAAAACCGTACCGCTTACAGTTGTAATAATCAAACTGCAAACCGAACTTTAAACCGCAGCTATTCGCGAGTACCATCGCCACGCGTCACCCATTCTCGCTTATTGTTTCGCGATTAAACGTTCATTCCCAGTCGCCATTCCCTTCCAAAATCTCTCCAAACTAACATACCTACCTTTCCAGTGAACACTGAACGAAGAGGGAAGCAGTCTGGGTAAGTGCGATTAAAATATAATAAAATAGATAAGAACCGCATACAGTCCACAACATACTGCAGCATTTGATCCCTCGATCCATTGAGAGGTAACATTTGCTACCCGCCGCAACACCAAGAGATCTTCTAATTTATTAAATCCTACCTATATTTATGCAATCAATGAAGCGATGATTGTTGTGAATCGATTCTGAACGAACTGAGAACACTAGATGAATAAAGAACATTTCCCTGAAAAGCTAGATGGAGGCAATGACGTTATATAAACGTATTATAGTATTATGACGTTATTATAGTATATAACGTCATTGGCTGGAGGTTTGCGTTATAAATTTGGTTTTGGTAGGTATTTAAATTGAAAAATTGTTATTTTTGTGTCCTGAACATTGTGGTGTTATTTATTATTCATTTTCCTGCAAGTCCGTAATCAGGCGGTTCGATCCCGTAATTACGCAACACTGGCCACTGGAGGATGCCATAGTCTCACTGGCTCCAGACGGGAGCAATTAGGACTCTTGTGCGGTATTCATGTAAAAAAACGTAAAAATAAAATATAAGAAATGAAAACATACTCTTGTTTTACTGAATTTCTTTCCTCCCGAGTTCCTGGGAATATGATATGTCGGTTCATTATTTGGTTTAACGCCGACACAATTTCATTCATGTGTCGGCTGACTGATTTTTGGGAAAGACTTGAATGAAAATCATTTCCCAAAATTTTTTGATATGATCCTGTCGCAAGAAACGACAGTGCCGTTAGAACCTTAAAAATATAATATTTTAAGTATGTGTACATACCAAATACATTAAAATATAAGAGAAGATAGGCAGAAAGAAACAATACAAACTAAATATATTAACGAGTACAAGCAATGAAAAAAAAGAATGTGATAAACCAGAAATAATTTTTTATTCACTTTAAGTTCCAATGGCACTCCGGTAGTTCGCCTACGTACAGGAAGAATTGGCCTCAACTCTTCACACAATATAGGTCCTGCGACAGCCGATAATTTGCTATGAAGAGTGAAGCGGGAGTATTCATCGGATTCGATAGATCTCTCAATTTTCTTCTTCGGAATGTTCTTCTCTGAGAATGACTCTGTTCATATACTCTGTGGCTGATGTACCTACAAAAATACACTAATTATGAATGAGATTGCAAAATTAGGTACATACTATTGTAGTAAAGGTAAATATTTCCCTAACTCTGTACCCAACAAGTAAGGGCGGATCCAGCGCAATCCATATCTTCTTTCAAAAAACGAACAAGAAAATACGGACAAAGAGCGTTTTCATATTTGGGATTTACAAATAAAATTAACCGTATTAAACTTCCCATTTTTAACAGACTGTTTGCATTCAAATTCTATTCTCATTCAAGATAAAATTTCCAATAAAATGATCACTTCGCCGCGATTGAAGTTTAAGAACATAACCTATTTTTGTAGTAATTGTTGAAACAAAGTTATATTTCCATAAGCTGTGCCCAAAATTGCGGCGGTTAGTATTTACCAATTCGGTTGAGGTATCGTTTAAATCGAAATAAATCATATTATAACTTACCTTTTAAACCGGTATCCCGTAAACCGGACGGCGAATGCACAAGTTTGGTAAACCAGAAACTTCAACTGACAGTTCGTGTTACGGACTACCAAAATCAGATAAAACTGTCAAAATGCAAGGACGTCGTGAGGCGTCGCTGGTTTCCTGGTTTGTAGGTTTAACGTTTGCGTTTACGACTTGATAGATACTACCAAAGTTAGCGAATCTGTCAAAATACGGGTATGTGACGTAGCTAAACCCGTAACTTTCATTAAACGGAGGTTTACAAAAAATAGTGACTAGGGGGCCAGGCCGCCGGGCAGAAAAGTAAAAGACCAATTGATATACATTTAGGTATTTAATGCCTAGAATTCACAGAATTGAAAAAGATGTGCAATCTTTTCTACAATGACTTATGAATACATATAAATAGTTCTGAAGGTCAACACCACTGGAGGTTTCCACTGCATACCCACTCCGGTATAAGTAACTTATGGTCACTCCTTCAGGGCTCTCACAAGGAAGCTATTTTTATTTTATTTGAACGTCTCTACATTTAATTAAACAAAGCTAGACCCCCAATGTCCCCGCATATGGTGTTAACGAGCAGTATGCAAGTGCTTTATATGTACAGGTTAGTATTAAATAATTGAATAAATATATACATTACCTCTTTCTTTGGGGAAAAGCAGAGGGGATAAATAAAATTTTCAAGTGTAGGCGGGATGCCTACCCTGCCAGTTTATTGTACATAAAGACATCACTCAATTTTCATGTGGTTGCTGGTAGGGAGGGAGTGTGTCACAGATACGCCCTGCAGTCCTATTGAGAGGTGCATGTTTTCAGGAAAGTCATGCTTGAGGGTCAATTTCCGCGCCCCTAAGCCGACTTCCCGGTGATGCATTGACGACACGGCTATTTGGAAGTGGGTGGCAGAACGTGGGTGGCAGAACGCCCAAAGACTTTAGGAAGGACAGCGTCGGGTTGTCGGAGGCAGGGTGGAGAGTCCCCTTACTCGCGCGAGACACCCTTACGACCCACACCTCTCCCCAGGGGAGGCGCGGGTGATCCACGAGACAGCGCTCCGGGTCGGCTTCTCTCCAGTGTCCGCTTGCAGGGACGGGGTCACAATCCACCCCCAATAGTGGGGACGAGACATAACGTTGGTTCAGCTTTTATCTCTGGGAGTTTCTAAAGAATTTTTCCGCTGCAATGTTAACCGGGTACCCAATAAACAATTACAAAACCAATAAAAATCAAGTATACAAAAAAAGAAAACTAATTAAAATATAATAATAGAAACGGTAAGAAAGGAAACAGAAGTGGCTACTGTACGTGCTCTCAGTAAATACTATTATCAGAGAACAAAAAGAGCGAAGTAATCAAGAATATTCAATTACAGTGATAACTTATTATATGGAAGCATACAGTACATGCGAGTGGTCTCTTAAAATAAAAAGGAAAAAAAAATAGAAAATAAATTGTTCCCATACTAGTGAGTGGTTGCAGTACGAACGTGTAAACGGTTCCTGATTAATGGCGCAATTAGTGAAGCCCCAGGTTAGTGTAGCAGTAAACACATTGAAGTGGTTTCCTGCGTTAGCGGTACACTTGATAGCTATTCATAAATAGGGATGCATACCGGTCATGTAAGTGGTGTGTTGTAGGTCTACACCAGGGCCAAGTCAGAAGACACGAGGGAGAATTCTCACCACAGCCAATCAGTCCTGTTTTGGCAGTTGACCAGTCGCTGTCCTGCTCCGCCACCGGAGTGGGTTCCGAACGCTCGCGCAATCTCCCGACCAGGGAAATGAGTACCGCTCTCCGTCTGCCTAGGCCACAGCTCCTCCGCCATCGGAGTGGCCCCGAACTGACCGGAAACCCGCGAGAACCAATTCCCGACCAGGGAAATTCCAAGTTCACCAGGGTTCCATTCCAGGGTCACCGCCAAGTTTCCGAACAGGAAGCTGGCCCTACGGAGCGACCATCGAGACCTACGACGAGAGTCACCTCAAGAGATTCCGGCCAGGAATCTCAGCACCCGTGAAAAAATGTGCAATTTGCTGAGTCCACCCCTTGGATTTTGGGCAGGGTACCATACCATAATATACTAAATCCGCCCTTCGGAGTTCAGTTCAAGAGACCGTATCTTATCTTTTCACGACGCATCAGTAAATTATAGTGCAAGTGCATTGTTTATGTGCATACGACGAGCCCAAAACGATCATCATAACAAGGAAAGTGACTGAACATATTACTAAATTAACCGTCGAAGTCAGTAAACTCTGTAGTAGTAGTTTTGAGACTAAAACTAGGTTAATAATTAACACCAGCCGTTGTAGTAATAAAATAAATGTGTCGTTTCTTAAATCAGCAGTTTTTCAATTGTTCCTCCATATTTTAAGTTGATAGTTTAAGTTTGAACCCGCCATAAGGCGCAGGCATATCACAATAGGATAACGGTTTACAGCGCAGTTCTCTGTGAGACTTTTCTGCGCGGCGGCGGCCTGAAGTGGCGCGGGGCTTGGTCAGTCTGAACTCTACGTGTGGGGGGTGCTAATAGCACTGTAGAATCAAACTACCAATGAAAAAGTACCATTTCTGCATTTCGAGGAAAAAATGTATTTTTCATTCCCTTTCATGATTCTATGCAATTCTATGTTTGTAAATTTCTATGTAAAATTTGACGTTTTGTGTCGAAAGTCTGAAGCGTTTTATTTTAAGAATATTGGGGATACTGCCATATAGTCAATATGATATATCAATGAATATTGCCCGTTACCCAGTTTCCAGCACATATTTGATTTGTGACTGAATGATTGCGTTAAAATCTTAGACTCATTTAAAAAAAATGTTTTGCGTGTTCCTATGCACACTAAAATGCGACTTGTGACAGCTATATTTTTTCTCTGAAGGATTCGTTACATTCTACTAACTCACCTCTCTTATTGAAATAGTTGGGCAATGGTCCCCGGAACGTCGTTTAACTTCTGTGCTTAAAATTAATAATATCAAATTTATATCATTAAAATGGAAGTGCCCATACAAGTTGCTGTTCGTTTACGTCCCCCGGATATTCCCGATTCCCCACCATGGCTCGTGACAGACCCAATAAACCAAGCTGTAATGACCGGCAGTGGTCAAGTATTTCATGTGGACAACGCTTTGCCCCTGGAAACTACACAGGCCTACCTTTATTCATCCATTATTGCAACACAAGTGAATTGTTTCCTAGACGGGTGCGACACATCCATCGTTATGTTTGGGCAATCTAAAACGGGAAAAACATACACGCTATTGGGACCAGGTAATTTTATTTCTTTCTATTAGTTTCATTCCTTTAGGACCCGGAAACACAGGCTAAAATATATGGTAAATATCGGTTCGGACTGGCCACGCTTATTACGAATAATTTTTAGAAAAAAAACTTTAGATTCGCCTTAATTACTATAAAAGGAAACTTTTTGGCTTTTGGGCGGCAGAAAATAATGCATTTTAATTTTCAATGGCAATTTGCGGACAATCTGCAATAAATTTTGTCTATTTGAGGTTAAAGTCGTGTCCTATTTTGACATTTGCTTATGTATTTTCAAATTGTTTTTAGTATAGGGCTTTTTATACAAGTTGTTAAACACTCGTCATGATCAGTGTATTATAAATACCAGTGTTTCTGTATGTATTATACATAAAACAATGTACCGACAAAGTAACACCTGACACAAAACACGATGTCACATGTATTTGCAATGAAAGAGATGATTTATTGTTTTTATATTGCACTTTGATTAAATACAATAACAATAGCGGTGAAATGTGGACATTTTACCAATGTTTTTCTATATTAAAAGCAGTTAATCTTGAATAAAAAATACACCTCACACCTAAAAGTCATTATCCGCCATGATTATTGTGGGTTCTTCACAGTGTTGCCAACAGTTAGAAGTGAAATTTTCCTAGAATTTCACATTTACGCAATTACCTACGTAGCCACCTGATTGTGTAACACTAATCCTGTTATATGTTAATTAATATGATAATTAATTGGAAAGATATCGGAACTTGGTAAATATACTAATAATACCGTGATTTTCCAAATAAAACACTTTTTGCTACGTGAAGTAATAATTTAAAAGTACGAATACACTCACCACTGAATTAGAAACTGAATTCCAAATTAAAAAAAAAAACACTTTGCAAAATAAAAATCATAAGCAACCCGCCGCTCATTTGTACCAAGCGTGGTATTTTGAAGACCCCCCCCCCCCCCCCCCCCGAACGTGTCACGTAGTATGGGTACGTTCCCTAATATCATTTTGAGTTGTCAGTGTTAAAAATAACATGGCATGTAAGTACATGAAAAATAATTAAGATTCATAGGAATTCCAAAAAATATATATACGTATATATATAAATAATACCAGTAATACTGTCATATGTAATAAAATTTTTGCCAGAGTTCGAAATTTCCCTAGATTTTGTCCTGATTTCCCTTATCCCAAAAAAATATTTTTCTCCCCTAGATCTAGGGAAATTTCCCTCGACATAACATCACTGATTCAAAATGACAACTTAAAAAGTAAAAAAATTAGACCACCATAGATACGGTGCGTTTCTGGGAGTCTTTAAAAATTAAAACTTTGACAATTATTTTAACTATTAAAACTAACTATAAAAATAAAAATAAAAATGCAGTTATTTAAGTTTGAAGGTCTTTATTCATTAAAAAAAATAAAAAAATTGGACTGGAGTTCTCTATTACCAAATATATCATTGTCTTGCTGAGTTTCCAACGCAATAAACCGACATCAAATATAATGATTAAAGAAGTTAAACCATAAAAATGTATAAACTTCAAAGTGTATAAGCCACTAAATGTATAAGCAATAGTAGGACTCTAGGTAGTTTACGAATTGCTTTTGAAATGGTGTAATCCGTTTATTTTGAATTGTAGGAGCAGATTCTATTTACGGAGATCAGGACCGTGGAATAATTCCACGTTTTATCCAAGATGTCTTCCAAAGACTTCATCAAGCATCAGAGCGAACATTCATCATTCACCTGACCTGGATGAGAGTGACCAGCGGGAGGGTGGTAGACCTGCTGGGCTGCGGTCTCGTGCGCTGCAGCAGTGTGGCAGAAGCCTTCCAGTATCTCAATAAAGGCTCCATCAATGAATGCTATGAACCTTCGCACACGGTGTTCACAGTTAGCATTGAACAAAAATGGATCGGTGCTGGTGGAATCCTCCATCACAGACTATCAACTGCTAGTTTCTGTGAACTCTCTGGATATCCTGAACCTAGCCTCAATAACTTAGAAGATATTATCAAGAGTCTCCTCCAGCCTATGGAAGAGAAAGCTGTAAATTACGAGCAGTCCTTGTTAACGGCAATGTTGAGAGATTCCTTTGGGGGCAGAGCTTTCACTTGGATCATCTGTTGTCTGAGTTCAGATTTGAGACACTCTGAAGAATCCATCAAGAACCTAGAACTCTGTTGGTGTTGCCGCGGAGTGCGGAATTTCGTAACAGTAAACGGATTCGCAGATAATAATACTCCAGTTGTTCCCGACAAAGAATTGAACAGACCTCCGGATCAAATGTTTGGTTTACAGTTTGCGGCTCAGCAGTGGATTAAACTTGTATCTAACGCTGAAGGACTGTTTCAAAAGCTTCTGCAGTCCAATATGATTGGGGAGGCAGAAGCTGCGCAGATTAATGAGTGGCTGTTTTTAAAGGCTGAATGTGATGAATGTCTGACTCCTGCCGTGGGGATCGGCGGTTCTGATGGAGATCCAGAGCAAGAAGATACAGGAGGGAACAAACAACCCTTACCCCGCATTGCCGAGGACACCGAGCCCAGTGAGTTGAGTGACTTTGAGGGAGATTCAGACACGGACACCAGTGTTCAGCATGATGATTTTCTATTCACTGACAAACTATGTAAGTACATGGAATTCTTCAGGGAGAAAACTGATGAATTGGCTTCAGACAGATGCGAGGAGTACCTGCACTGTGGAGGATCAGATGAGAATCTTGATAATTCAGACACATGCTTATCAGAATCTTCGGCTCAAGTAGGCAGGAGAAAAACTATTCAGCCTGGAGAAAGTCTATCGGGAAGTGATTTGGAACTCTTAAGACGAGCTGCTGCTAAAGCCATTTCTCCAGAATCTCAACAAATAATCATGGATTCTCATAAGACCTATGCCGATCCCGAACCTAAATTAGTTCAAAGGGAGCTTCTCAAAATGATTGACTCTCCCGTGCCTAGCGAAAACTGTAAAAAATACAAAAGTTTGCTGCAAAAGTATTCTCTCAAACAAAGTTTGGTTACAAAGCTGTCCAAAGAAATACAAGATGGAGAAGGACAACTAAAAGAGTTGTTGAGTTTATGTTTAGCTAAGGAACAACTCATCCAGGATTTATCTAAAATTGTCAAGAGACAAAGTAATGCCAAACAATGTACAGAAAAGCAGTCAAACGTCAAAGAAGAATATGAGAAAGCGAAAGCAGATCTGGTTGCAGCCCAAGCCAAGTATATTGTTGGGAATGGTAATCCAAGACTCAGCCAACAAGTTCGCAAATGCAAATCCATCGTGGATCACTACGAGCGGCGGGTGCAGGATTTGGAAGTAAGCAAACGGGTAGACTGTGACAGCAATAAAGAAATAAAGAAACACGAAAATAAATTGAAAGCGTACAGAAAACAAATTGACCTGGTCAAAAAGCAAATAAAGCGAGATGAAAAACGTAAGAGCACCCTAGAGCTTGAATTGATCCGAGACAAGAGTAAGTTAGATGAGATGTACGAAAAAGATTTGAATTTCCAGGGATCTGAAATAAAGAGCAAAGAAAAGAAACAGCCAACCTTAAAGCAAGTCAGCGCTCGTATAACGCACCTGGACCATATTCTAAAGGAAAAATCTTCGGATTTGCAGAAGTGTCAACTGTCGGATGACAAGGAGTCTATGTTGAGACGGGAAATAAGAAATCTTCGGAGAACAAGGGAGTGTCTCATCGATCAGCGGTGTATTTTAGGACAAAAACGGAAAACTCATAAATCCCTCTCCGACACAGAGGTAAATATTTGTAATTTTATTTTTTTACACTATCTTTTTACAGCATATAAACTAATGCTGTTTAATGTTCTCTAGGAGAGAAAGATCCTGGAATGTGAGGAAGCGATAGAAGCCATCGACACGGCCATCGAATACAAGAATGAGCTGATCTGCGCGCGGGGGCCAGTGTGCGATGTGACGGCCGTGGGGCAGAAACGCGAGCGCGGCGAGGAGATGTTGATGGCACGTCTCAGCAAACTGTCCGACAACGAGATGAGGACGCTGCTCTATAAGTACTTTCAAAAGGTTAATGTTGTTTTGAATTTTAACCTCATCAGACGCCGATTATCAGACACATATTACGAGATGAAAATGATACGGGAACAGTTAATGTGGGAATGAATGTTGCCGATAAATCATGATTCTTTGATGCAAAAATTCATTAGTGTAATCTTAATTTTCAGAAATTAGTAAAAAAAAAATTTTACTCGGTAAAAACAAATAAATGTCTTGAATTTTTTTTTTTTTACCTTAACTCCACACAGGAGGCCTTGAGGAAAATAATTTCCCTCAGGGCCTATGTCATCTGGGATGCTGTGTGGAGAGTCTTTTTAAGGAGAGGAAGGAATGAACATCGGTCTTGAAGAGACCCATGTTGTAGGAACGATCTTCAAGTTCATAATCTTGTTGAAAGATGGCGTGCATAACGGATGATCAGTTGAACTGGCGCCTTTCACACCTTCTGTGTTTATTTGTGATGAATCACTTTAGATTATTTTGTAAGATCTTCAAGTTCATAATCTTGTTGAAAGATGGCGTGCATAACGGATGATCAGTTGAACTGGCGCCTTTCACACCTTCTGTGTTTATTTGTGATGAATCACTTTAGATTATTTTGTAAGATCTTCAAGTTCATAATCTTGTTGAAAGATGGCGTGCATAACGGATGATCAGTTGAACTGGCGCCTTTCACACCTTCTGTGTTTATTTGTGATGAATCACTTTAGATTATTTTGTAAGATCTTCAAGTTCATAATCTTGTTGAAAGATGGCGTGCATAACGGATGAGCAGTTGAACTGGCGCCTTTCACACCTTCGTGTTTATTTGTGATGAATCACTTTAGATTATTTTGTAAAATTTTAATAGAATGTTTGATTTGAAATTTTCATGGCCAAAAGCATTATCGTATTTTTGGGTTATTATGCCGTGTTGTGCTGGACAGTGTTACACTGAAATGTCGGCTAAAGAAAGAGGAAGTGCAATACGGCATAGTACACAAAAAAAATTACAATAGAATGCTCTCGTTTTTATATATTTTGTATACGTAATCTTGTCTTGTACATAAGAATGTTGTTTACAGTTTACACTCATGTATTTGGTTTCAAATAATGGTGCATTATATTTCTTTCTGAGAAGATAAATTAATTATGGTTTTCCCAATTTTCCCAGTTTTGACAATTTTATACGTATTACATTACATACATGCTATTAATTAATTAGTAGTTAAAAGTGTGGGATTATTAAAAATCATGGTTTGCAATAGCTGTCACAGAGACTAGAAAGCAGTGTTGAAATCACCTAGTACAATTGCCATATTTTTTTCGAATTGTAATGAATGATATTGAGTAATGAATTTACAATGAGTGTTTCTTCATCAGGTAATAGACTTACGAGGCACATGCGTATCTTTGGAGGCACAGGCCGGGGCGGCGGCTCGAGAGGCAGGGGGCTGGAGACGGCGGTGCGCTGACGCCTGGGCCGCATTGCACCACGCCCGCCTCATGCACGCCAGGCGCACTACCACGCTCACTGCCAGGTAACAGTTAGAATTAAAACAGTTGGAATTAAAGTCGTGTAGCGGATAGGCACCATCAAAACAATAATTTGTATATTCTTGGGAAAATACTTATGTAGATTATACTACTGTTATAAAAATATATAAGCATATTATCTGGTAAGACAGTAAAATATATAAGCATATTATCTGGTAAGACAGTAAAATATATAACCATATTATCTGGTAAGACAGTAAAATATATAAGCATATTATCTGGTAAGACAGTAAAATTTACAAAAACATAATTTTGCTAAAAATAAGTAAGTTATTATTAAAAAAGAATCAGCTGACAATCTATGAAAATTTAGCATCAGCACACAACTTGTTAACCCTTTGATTAGTGAGTTATTTTTTTGTCATCTACATCGTGGGAGTGAGTTATTTTTCAAGTTTTTCTTAATTTCTTAATCGATTTAATTAATTATATTCTTACCTTGTTTACTACACAGGTTAATTTCGGAGCTTTTTTATTACTATATATAACCTTTTCTTATTCAGGGTGGCCACAGATTTGGAATTATCAGGGAATTTTACCGAACCTGGAATTATCAAGGAAATGTCAGGGAATTTCAAAATTTTTTTAGAATATCAAGGAATTCCAAAAATAAAACTAAATTCGTTATTTTGCGATTTGTGAAATCCCAAAGTTGTTTTATTATTGTTTTATTGCGGTATTTTAAATAGGTACATAGTTATCTATGTCCTAATATAATCCTTATATATACATACACTTAAAATAACACATCTATACCAACTCAATCACATATCTTCGCAATTTAATTTTAAATGCCTTTATGCTCTCTTCCAATTTTATTTCTTCTGGTATTTCTCCAAATATCTTCAATGCTCCGTACATCAATGACTTTTGACTCTGTGTTTTTTTCCTGAAGGGGAGTCTTAGTTCATTTCTTTTCCTCATCTCATGTTTTTGCTTTGTAGTTTATCAATTTTTCTTAGGAATTCAATAGACGTATGGCCATTGATTATTTTGTAGATTAACACTATTGAAGTAAATAATTTGTTTGAATGACAAGATATTTAACTCAACATTTTCTTGACTGAAGTGTACCTATTTTTCTTCAATATAGTTCTCATAGTTCTTTTTGTAGAATTGTCATTTGTTTCATTAATCCGTCGTTGGCTAAGAATAGAATGCTGCTACAGTAATTTATGTGTGGTACAATGATTGCGTTGTACACATTTTTACTGGAGACTATGTCAAGGAATCTTCTTATTCTTTCCAACAGCAAAATTTTTTTGGCAATCTTTTTAATAATTGGTTTTGTATTTTGGGCGAAAGTCAATTTGGAGTCAATTATTACTTTCAAATATTTAATTTTAAATACTTCTTTCAAAACTTCACCGTCTATCAATATGTCCTTTTTTGTTTGCGTTTCTCGTTTTCCAATGTTCATAGATTTAGTTTTGTTTACATTCAATTTAAGTTTATTTTTGTTCAGTCATATTGATATATTATGTAAGTCTTCATTTAAATGATTCATTATGAGTTCATAATATTCTCCTGCTATATATATCAATGTGTCATCTGCCATACTTTTACCATATCATACGTGCGGCAATACTCCTCAAAGGGTTAATGGTTCAGTTATTATTATTTTTAAATGTGATCGATAATTGTGTTTATTAATTAACTAGGTGGGTATTAAAGTACCTACTTACAAATCTTATGATTTAACAGGAAATTTTGGTTTTGATTAATAAGAGAAAATTAGAAACACGCTTTTTGAACACAAGGTAAACCAGAAAACTAGTAATATGTAGGCACCACCATCACAGCATCTACGTATGTGTCCAGTTTTGCCGATTCTTGACCAGTTCTCTTAAGTTAGTTAGACTATCTCATCTCTATGGCGACACCCCAACCATGTATGCCTTTCATCAGTCATTTTATTATTCAATCTTTTTTAGACATTACCACACCCTGAATCAACTGATGCGTGAGATGACTGGCGGTGACACTGAGAGTGACGGTAGCATGTATGGGAACAATATCTGCGGCCGCATGCCTCTCTCCCTTGAGTTTCCGCCTGGTAACGGTTATGGCAACACCGACTCGGAGGCCGACACAGTGCTGACAACACAGCACAGGCGCATTGCATCCACTACGGCCAAAATTAAACTAAAGGATAACACAATGGAGGGAAATGCAAGGTTCCTGGATGGGATTCAGCGTCTTGCGAGATATCATCAGGTAATGAATACAAAATATCTCATATGTGCATTGAATCTGCCGCTTTCACTAATTGGACACCTGCCCAGTTTTTTGGGTGGCGGATGAGTGAGAGTGCTGCAATATGATAATAATGGTTGAATATAATTTTAGACGGCCATTCCGAGCCAGAACCTGAAGCAGCTGCAGCCAGCCAGTCACTCCCCGGCCACCAGGGTCACCCGAGAGAAGAATAAGCTCGTCATTGTGCAAGAAGATAAACCAAATAAGTGAATTATTATATCTTTCATACCTCTTGCATGAGGAGAGTTTGCGGAATATGATTATGATAATCATTTTATGTGTGCGGATTCAATGAGGATTCTTTGGAATACCACATTTTTCATAGTTCTCTTTATCATGAATTCTGTGGTAGGTATATCACCTTTTTTGTGGATCCTTTAATAGGAATTTTGCAGGATACTTACCACATTTTTGTGAATCCTGTAATAGTTTTGTCGAATAATCACACATTTCACAATTGTGTGATGTTATGTGTAACACATATTCCACGTTTCTTCAATAGGGATTATTTGGATATGTACCACCTTTTCTATGAATCTTTGAACTTTTTTTGTTTTTCCTCCTTCATATAATCATTAATAATTCCTTTCCTACAGCTCCCTTAAGGCCTCTCACAACACCGCTCAAACAGGTGGCGACATAGTTCCCCTGTCTACACTGTACAGACAGGAGCACTCTTGTGAGGTGTCACAAGGATTGTTTTTTTTTTACTCTAATTTTACACAGGAGGCCCTGAGGAAAATAATTTCCCTCAGGGCCTATGTCATCTGAGATGCTGTGTGGAGGGTCTTTTTGAGGAGAGGAAGGAATGAACATTGGTCTTGAAGAGACCCATGTTGTAGGGAGGAGGAAACACAGAGGCCGGTAAATCGTTACACAGCCAAGCTGTTGAACTCAAGAACGAGTCATCGAAGCGACCCTTTCTCATGTGACCAATGTCAACCATGCGCTTTGGGTGCACATTTGGCATGTTATTGTGTGGTGTACAACATTTTTCTTGGATTCTTTAATAGGGAGTATAGATTACCACATTTTCCAACTGTCCTTCAACAGGAGTTCTGTAGAAAACTAGTTTTCTAAGGGAATTATTATTTTCCTTGGATCCTTTGTTAGGGATTGTGTAGTACTCAATTGGGGAGGCGGGTATGGATACTGCCGTCCCGGGAACCATTTATTGGATAACCAACACTTCTGCCATAGGTCACCCCAAGTGGTTCGCTACGTTTGGTGACTTAGCAGGGGTGCCCGGATTCATGGGGGTGAGGTTTGTCCAGGTCTTGGCGGCGGTTGAGGGAGGTCTTTTGACCTTTCCAGTCGGACTCTCTCAACCCATCGCCTTGCAACGCAGTTGGAGGGTTGGATTTATACTGTCTGTCACTCCTCGGCACACTGACCCCCAGATTTCTACCCACCCCTCATGCCTTTTTCTTTCCCAGAACATCCTATCCTTTCCTTCCTTAAAAAGACCCTCTACACATCCTCGTGTATTTTAATTAGTATTTTTCGAACTTACAAGCGAGATTTCAAGAGCGAGTTCACAACGATTTTCCAATGAATTAAATTTGCGTAATTTTCGATTCAGGACCTCCCGTGTGAAGCTAATATAAAAATTAAAAAAAAGTACTCCTCGTTTTCCACAGATCCTTTAATAAGAGGTCTACTGAAAACCATATGTTTCGTTACATTCTTATCTTCGGGAGAGTCGATAGGATATTGTAATATGTAATATAAAAAAACAAATATGAAACTTATTTCCACTTTAATTTATTTGACCGTAGCCGGTTTCAGGTTTTTAAAGCCATTTTCAGACTGGGTACAAACTATTCTGAACCCTTTTCACTCCCAATGTCAAGTGTTCCATCAGATCCAATGTCGAGTGACACTCGACATGGTGTAAGATTTCTTTTTGCGGACATTTTTAAATTAGGAGGGATTTTTTTACAATTTTTTTTTAATCACGATTGAAAGACAACTACTATTCTAGAATATGTGTTTATATATTATTTCAATTATTTTTTTAACTAATATTAATTTTTAATTTTTAACTTGATGAGTAAAACCTCAAATTGTAATATTTAAATAAATGAAGACAATATAAGCGAAACTCAATCGAAAATCTGGAAACAGAAAAATCAGAAAAACATATTGACACCTCTGGGACTCGAACCCAAGAGGTCCTGGGTTCGAGTCCCAGAGGAGTCAATATGTTTTTCTTAATTTTTTGTTTCCAGATTTTCGATTGAGTTTCGCTTATATTGTCTTCATTTATTTAAATATTACAATATTAATTTTATTTACAAAAAAAATACGCAATTTTGGCATAGAGCTGGTGGAATAAAAACAAAAAAGGCTTGGAGTGGAAAGGGTTAATCTACAGTTTATTTACATGACATATGGGGGAGGGGGGAGAGGGGTGGTCTACAAGGATTTTATTCAAATTACCAGCTGGTACTTGGTTTGCGTTGCCATGCCATTCAATAAAGTTTTTCTCCCTTCATTTCCTTTCCCATGTGTCCCCGTTCCCCTCCCGTATCCCCTTCCCCTCTCGCTTTTCCTTTCCTCCTTACCTGCCTTCCCCCCTCTCTCGTCACGCACCTACCCCACCTCCCTCGTTATCCTCCTCCTTCTTCCCTCCCTCCCTGCCGCTAAAATATATGAAATACACACATTTTCATTTATACAAATTTCATAATGCCAGAGATTACCATTATATACCATTACCTTCGTAGGCTTGCGAACAACAAATCACCAAAGTTTCATCGCAATCGGATGAACAGTATGGCAACGCATAAAATACGAAAAAAAAAAGATTTTTTAATACATATAAGAAGAAGAAGATATGGGTTTTCTTACATTTGTTACTAAGTCGTCTTTGACTGTCGAATTTCTAATTATTTTGGTTATTCCCAGAAGGCTTAATTACCTCGGGTATGTAGCTTACTTTGATATTGTTTGGGGAATACCTTAGTAATATGAATTATTAATGACCCAATTTTATTGTGGTCATGTCTATTCTTAATTACAATTGTTATTATGTTTATGATGATGTGGAGTTTTTGATTGATGGATTGATTTTTACATTGGAGTAGGAATAATCTTATAATGGTCATTATAGAATTCCACTATGAATTGTCAGTTGCAAAAATAGAATATTGTATTTGAAGATTCATTATTTTAAGTCAGCATCAAATATCTAAGATGCAAAAAAATTTAATCTCTTTTTAATATGTAACTTTTAATTATTATTTAAATGAAAGCATGCAGCTGTTTGCTATTGTTTTCTAAATCAGTATTACAAGTTTTGGTAACTAAAGGTTGTGAATTTCAGAGCAAATATTTTCGTAAAAATCTAATGGTACATAATGCAATCAAATTATTTGACATTGGTTGTTTCTATTTTCTTATCTGCCAATCTCTAGCGTTTCTGAGCCAATTTAGGCAATGTCTAAATGTTGTGAATGTAAAATTAAAATGTTATAAACTTTGAGTTTGGATTCTACAATTGTAATTTGTTAAATATTGCAAAGTTGAATTTACTGCTATTTGAGATAATGTTAAATAAAATTGTATTAGATTAAGTTATTTGTGATAAATTACCACCCTATAAAGTTTCTCAGTTAATCTTTTATTAGATGAACCAAATTATTGTCAATTATGTATTACATGATATTTTACTATTTTATACATTCCTAAGAACAACTACCCTACTACCTAAGAACGACTACGCATTCTGCATTTCTACCCCTACAAAACATACTGCCTTTGAACACTTTAAGTTTTTAAGCTCCTAAAAATATATATATATATATATCATGAAATTTTTGAAGATACATAATCTCTGTTCAGATGATGTTGAAAAAGTATATTCTGAAATTCCCCGAGTAGAGTAAAAAAATTGTAGAGTTTGCCCTGAAAATTATAAAAAAAACACATCTGGTTCTGTTATTTAACGTACTTTAAGTATGAAAAAATTCAGTGTTTCTTTATGAGGTCATCTCAGATGTCGAGAGACTTTTGCTCATTTTAAAAAGTTGAATTTTATTCAATATTTTCACAACAGTCGCTTACACCTATTAATTATAATCGCTTTTAATATTAGCGCGCTCCCTCTATCTTGCTTACAAGGGAGCCTTGTCTTATAATGCAAAACACTTAAATAAAATAAATAAACCGTACAACTTGACGTTGACACCTTTCCATTGTCTTATATCCATATTGATTTTGGCATCACAGACTACCAATAAAATTAATTTGTTCTTTTAGTGTTTTTAATTTAATTATAATTTATAGTGTATGTAGTTAGCAGGAGCGTGCACCCCGCAGGCCATAGAAGCTAATCATAGAATAAAGCATAATACAGGAAGTGTCTTGTGGGCGTGTTTCGTGATTCAAATAGTTGCCTAATCGAAGTCTATATTTTCCCATGCAAAACTGCGTTTTCGAAATTCAATGGGATGGAGATCTACAATGTCAGGTGAGTTGTGCTAAATAGAACAATTGTTTCCATGTAAATTTGTATGGAAGGCCCTTCTAGTGTTATTCTTTGGACCTAATGGTTTAAACTCTTTACGTTTACTATTTACGTTTCATTAAATTAGTGGTGTTTTTTTCTCTACATATATATACGAGGGCCGTCCGATAAGTACTTAGCCTCACCGCCCGATGGCACCACTATTGCAAGAGAAATTTATTATCATGTAGTACATTCTCGTAGACGGCTCTGCCGAAATTTCAGCCGAATCGAACTCTTAGTTTTGTCGTGACAGCATGTGGAAGCGGGCGTGTCCACGGATTTTAGAAAAATGGAAAAAGAGCAATATCGGTCGGTGATTTAATTTTTGTTTTTGGAAGGGAAATCGCACATTTGGTGAAGAAAAAAGTGATCTACCACCATGATAACGCACCGGTTCATACCTCCGCCCTCGCCACGGCCAAATTGGGCTACGAACTGCTGCCTCATCCACCGTATTCTCCAGATTTGGCCCCGTGCGATTTCTTTTTGTTTCCAAACTTGAAAAAGTCACTCGCCGAGCAGAAATTTGAGTCGAGTGAGGTCATGCCTCATCCACCGTATTCTCCAGATTTGGCCCCGTGCGATTTCTTTTTGTTTCCAAACTTGAAAAAGTCACTCGCCGAGCAGAAATTTGAGTCGAGTGAGGTCATCGCCGCCCCGGAGGTCTACTTTGCAGGTCTACTTTGCAGACCTCCAAAAAACGTATTTTTCAGACGGGTTAAAGAAATTGGGAGCATCGCTGGGTCAAGTGTATCGAGCTAAAAGGAGATTACGTTGAGAAATAAAAATAAAAAAATTCCAAAATTTTAATTTTTCTTTTGTAAGTACTTATCGGACCACCCTCGTATACATATATAATATTAAAATAGTGTAATTTTTTTATGACCAATACATGGAAATTATACTCTATACTATATGGGTTCCAAATAAGGTAATTTTTTAATGATATGTGTCAGTTTTCAACGGGACCGAAAAAACAAAGCTTTTAGTTTTATGATGTATTTAATATTTTTAATGAGAGATTTTACGACTTTAATTGCTAAATTTATTAATATTTTCTATGCACATTGCAATCTCTTAAGTATTCAGGATTTTTTCTTTTATATTTCGCTTGCATTTATTTTGTATTATACGTAGGTACCTAGTCCAGAATTTTCTTTGAAGTTGCACCAACAAAATATTTTTTGAGCCAAATGTTATTTGGCAACTGTCATTTTTATAAGTATTTTTCTTATAATATGCTTTATAAATAATTAAATTACGTTTGTGCAATCACAATTTATATTTAAATATTTTTTATCAGTCTTTTAAAATAATGTTTATTATCGCAATATTGTATTTTCAGAACATATAAAAAATATAAAAAATTTTACCTCGTTTTTAATTTTTTTTTCATCATTCACTTCAAGTGTATCTGTGGGAATAAAAGCTATAAATGATTATTTAGTCAATTAAATTATTATATTGTTTTTTCGTTACTCAAATAAATTATTATTTGAGTAACAAAACTGAGCCACGTAAAAAAAAACTATAATTTTTGGTCAAGTTTTTATTTTTTGCAAAAATATTCATAATTCTTCAGTATGTCATTTTATTTAGTACAAACAATTGACCTAGTAAAAAACTAGCATGTTTATTTATTTATGTTTATTTGTTTATTTATTCAACAAGATATCACATTGACTGTAGAAAAATAACTAATTGTCTAACCTATGAGTTCATAAGTATATCATGTTGAAAAGACTAGATTTGCGTTTTTTTAGCAGAATTTAAAAAATATACAACAATGATAAAATATATATTTATACATATTCTTCAATATATCTGTCACATCTTTTACACTAGAAAAAAAACACTATCGATTAAAATTGACTTCTATGGCTATCTTTTCGGGAATGACTGTTGAAATCAAAATGTTGCTACCTAATATTATATCAGATTATATGTATAAATGTGTAACAAAATATAAGTTAATGGTTTCGACATACATATTATATAAAACTATCACGGTAACTGAGCAATTTTATTTTGTAAGCAACTATTTTATTGTCATATTGGTATCTGGTTATAGTAAATAATAGATTGGAGTGTTTATTTACATTCTTTTTGGAAGCGAACTTAGCTTAACATTAGAAATTATTTGCACAGTTTATATTATCACAAGGTGTTGTTAGGTTACCATTTCCAGTCCCATGGGATGCACATGACTCCGTCTGATAGTACAGAGTAGTAGCTGGTTATCCAAAGAGTTAAGCCATATAATTCCTGCAATTGAAAAGAAAATCAATTAACTATAAAACTCCAATGAGCGGCCTTTGAATGAAATGGACTGGGAACTGTTTTATGTGGATTTTAGAAGACTAAACCAGAACTTACTTGGTGCAGTTCCTCTGCATGCTGCAGCAGATGTTGACAACACTGAATCATTCGGTCCGGTGTCACACAATCATCCTTCATTAACTCCAATAGCCTCAATCGTGAAAGGCACTCGGTGTGCAGTGAACGCTCAATGTGTTTATTACTGGAAAAAAGTTAGTTTTTAATAAAATGTACAAACATAATAATATATTCTCGTAATCATGTTAATAAACATGATTATGAGAATATATAATTGTTAAAAGGGATTAAGATAATTAGTACACATTTCACCTTGGATGCTACAATTTATTTACCAATAGGTATTTTAGAAAACAATATTTTCAATCATGGCAACATTTATGAGCATGGAAACAAATTTGAATTTGGAGTCCAGTCGAAGCAAATACCCTCTAATTTGTATTAAATAAAAACTACCTAAAACGTACCTCCGACTTCTTACTTCCATACATATGGTAATACACGAGCGCCTACTAGCGACGTGAGTGGTTTTTTCGTACATTTTAATGGATTTTATGTTAATAAATGATTGATCGAAAAAAAATGAGATGACCTACTTATGACCTTACTGCTTTTTTTGAACATCAATATTGACGATGATTTATAACTTCAACGTGAACACAGAAATGCTACATAGAACTAAAATAAATTCGCTGAATTAGCCTTTCCACTTTTCCACTGTTTTATGATGAACATTTTATTTGCTAGGATTTAACGAACTCATTATATTATTTATTTACTTGTTTTGAATTCCACGCCCCGCTGGGCTTTTACATGCAATTTTTTTTTTTAACAAAGAACATCTAAATCTAAATGTGCATAACAAAATCAAAAACAAAATCAAAATCATAACCAAATCTAAAACAAAAATAAATCAAAAACGAATTGAAATAAAAACAAAATATTCCAGCATGCAAGATGGAAAACCTATAGACTGGGAAAAGTACAATACATGTGAAATAAGTGGAAGCAGAGCTGTGCAGTTGGTTTAATTAAATTAGTTGATATAAATTCTACTATGACTTGTTTATATTTAGTGGATGATGTGTTAAAAATGTCAACAACATCTTTAAGACTTTAACCAGCAAATCATAATTCCGATTCCGACTCTAGCGCTCACACATCAGCGCTCGCGAGCGGACGTTTTTGGAACTAAATTTCGTTCCGCTGCAAGCCGGGTTTCACGTACCTACTAGTTCACGCGGAGCTGGGCCTACAGTATGGTTCAGATGAAGATGTTGAATTCTCGCTTCCAGATTTTTAATTAGTAGTTATTTGTAATTTGTGTATCGAAGTGCATAGACATAAATAGATACAGAAACACAGTGGGTATAAAGTAGATACCTACACGAAAAAACAATATGTTATAATTTTTAAAAATATTTTGGTTTTTGTTTTTTAATTTTATTTTACGGCCATTAGAGTAGAAGATACTCTCAACACCATTCAGAATTGAAACTTTACTTGAAACGGCTTTAGCCGTGTTTAGTGACCAGATCTGAAGAGTCAGGTACTTCACCACCTTCATCTTCCCTATCTCCTTCCCCAATTGGGGGTGCAATAGTCCCTCTGGCTCCAGACGGGAGCAGTTGGGACTCTTGTGCGGTATTCATGAAAAAAAGAGAGTAATATTCAGTTGGATTGTAAAAAATGTCTCATTTTGAAATATTTATTCGTGTGCATAATTTTTAATTTTATATTTGTGTG
The DNA here is from genome assembly GCA_929108145.2 of Limnephilus rhombicus. Classification (NCBI taxonomy): domain Eukaryota; kingdom Metazoa; phylum Arthropoda; class Insecta; order Trichoptera; family Limnephilidae; genus Limnephilus; species Limnephilus rhombicus. The sequence goes on along the minus strand of OV815271.1, from coordinate 21,372,629 downwards.
AATACCGCACTAGAGACTAGTACTGTATTAAAATATAACTAGCCGTTGGAAACAATAGTTATATTATTTCAACGTCCAACGCTGTTGAAAATAATTAGCGCCAACAGTTGAAATATAATACCTACATGCGAATATTATTCAACGCAGTCAACGATTCAACTGCCTAATAAATAAAAAGGGTTAAGAGTTTGTACTTCGTGAACAACATTACTCGATATTTTAAATGGTCTTTTGGTTATGTACGTACCTACTGCACGTTTTTTTTTATTTTCCCATCCAATACGGCCGATACTCAGCGCCACGGAACAAACAAATTTATCAACGACAAGCAAAAAAATAACCTATTGATAATTTTCAATGTTTTGTACCTATTGTTTTCAACGGTGTTGGAATGATTAAGGTCAAAAGGGTCAAGAGATCACACTTCGTGAACAATATTATACCCAATTACACAAGGTCTTTTGGTAATGTACATACCTACTGCACGTTTTATTTTATTTTCCCATCCAATACGGCCGATACGTAGCGCCATGGAACGATCAAATTTAACAACGACAAGCAAAAAAATAACCTATTGATAATTTTCAATGTTTGGTACCTATTGTTTTCAACGGTGTTGGAAAGATTAAGGTCAAAAGGGTCAAGAGATCACACTTCGTGAACGATATTATACCCAATTACACAAGGTCTTTTGGTAATGTACATACCTACTGCACGTTTTTTTTTATTTTCCCGTCCAATACGGCCGATACGTAGCGCCAAGCAACAAGCGAATTTATCAGTGACAAGCAAAATATATCTTCAACAGGATAATATTTTCAACACCGAAACCAACGTCTTCCAACAGTTTCAACTTTCAACGTTATTATAGGATTATTATTACGTGTGTATCGCGTGGGGCATAGAGATAATAATAATTAATAATACATCAATGATTCGGGGAACCACCCGTTAAAAGGGATTCCTTAATACGATTTTGATATATTTTTTGTTAGTATCGTGTCGATCTCCTATTATAGTTGCGTCAACGTCGACGTTATTTTCAACAGCTATTTTCAACAGTTGAAAATTGCCAACGATAACGACGTTGGCGTTGGATAGAATTATCGTCAACGCCCAGTACTACTAGAGACCCAAATGGTCCCGCCTGGAGCCAGTGAGACTATGACATGACTATGGGGTATATTGTGAGGCTGAAGGTGGTGGGGAAGGGAAGGAGATGGGGAAGAGGAAGCGAGGAATTACCTGGCTATTCAGATCTGGTCACTAAACACGGCCAAAGCCATTTTTAGCAACATTTCAATTCCAATATTCAAATCAGGAGACAAACTGTCTGTAAATAACTATCGACCGATATCTTTACTTAGCACAATATCTAAAATCATAGAAAAAGCGGTGAAGAATAGACTCTACAAGTTCCTTGAAGATAACAAAATATTATCGGACAACCAATATGGTTTCCGCAAAGGTAGGAGTACCTCAGATGCAATAGCCGCCCTCACAAAAATAGTTTCCTTTAATCTCGACCTTGGTCGAAAACCGCTTGCTGTTTTCCTCGATCTCTCAAAAGCATTTGATACGGTCTCTCATCCCTTACTGCTTAAAAAACTTCAACAGATCGGAATAACTGGGATACCCTACACATGGTTCGAAAACTACCTAACAAACCGAACTCAACAAACTCTTATCCACTCTGACAAAATAAATAAAAGCAAAAAATTACCCATGTCTTACGGTGTACCGCAAGGCAGTGTACTAGGACCAATCCTATTTCTTTTATACATCAACACACTATGTACCATGGATATTGGAGGTAAGATATTATCATTTGCTGATGATACAGTCTTAATATTCGAAGATGAAACATGGCAAGCAGTTATAAACAAAACTAATAATGGCCTAATAAAAGTGAGGCATTGGCTTGACACAAATCTCCTTACACTCAATATTGACAAAACACAATATATGACGTTTTCCATACGCAAACATAATTTTCCCAACAACTGCCCTAAACCAATAATTCACTCGTGTTCACTAAACATGCACCCACACCCACCCGGAACCCCACCTATTACAAATTGCACGTGTCCTACCCTTAAATCATCTAAGGAAGTTAAATATCTGGGCATAATCATAGATGACCAATTACGTTGGGAAGCACACATAAGTGGCACAGTAAAAAGACTCCGTAAGCTCTGCCATATATTCTGCTCTCTTAGATCCATCTTAGACCTAAAAACCCTTAGAAGCGTATATTTTTCCCTTTTTCAATCCATTGCAACATACGGTATTTTGGGATGGGGTGGTTGCACAGAATCCGTCATTAATCCAATAATTACAGTTCAAAAACTAATACTGAGAATCATATTTAAATGCCAACCTACCCACCCCTCTAATGTGCTATTTACTAAATTTAAGGTCTTAGATATTCGCCAACTATTCACTAAGACAAGCCTATCCTACATACGTAAAAATAACCTACTGGTGGCTCCACAACATCAAGCCAAAACCCGCTTTTCATCAAATCTGGGATGCGTGGTCCCAAAAACTAGAACCACATTCGCTCACCGACAATTTTGGTTCATTGCCCCCAAAATATACAATGCATTGAGCACCGATATAAAATCAAATATTACCATACCTCTTTTTACTATTCGTGTTCAAAATTGGATATTCGAAAGGGGACGAGATTTTTTTAAAGAATATATGACTTCCTAACCATTTTAAAAGAAAAGAAAATAATTAAATTAACTAAATAAAATATCATACTTCACATCTTTTTCCAACCTGACTTCACTGAAATCTAATCTAACCTAAATATATACTCTTCTAGACGATTAATTACCTACATTGACAAACCTCCAGTAAAAATTTTAGCTCTCAAAAAAAAAAATTATAGATTAACATATTTAAATCTTACTTCTTAGTATTTTATATAGTTATATTTTAGTATTTTATATTGTTATAAGTTTATATTTCAGTATTTTATTTTTTACATATATTTTATATAGTATTTTATTTTTAACTTCTTTAAAAATTTTTTCTTTTTTATAATCCTTTATATATTTATATATATATATGTATACATGTGTGTTTGTATGTATTTATATGTATTTGTGTATGCATGTATTTATATGTATTTGTGTATGTATGTGCATATGTATTTGTATGTGCATACGTATACATATATCTTGTTATATTTTACCTTAAATATTTTTATCTTTTTTCTTTCTCTTGTTTCTAATATCTTATAATTTCTATTTCAAACCTATATTTTGTTCTAGTTCATACACTGTATAACTTATATCATGTATGATTACCTTAACACAGGCATTAGCCTAGTATGGTAATCAAGAAAAAAAACATAAAAGTGTATTTTCAAAAATTGTATGAAATAATAAAAAAAAAAAAAAAAAAAAAAAAAAAAAAATTCTGAATGGTGGTCTTACACCAGGGCGATACTAAAGTATCTTCCACTCTGGAACGTGACGCAAATATATTATTTTTAAATGAAATAATTGTGAAATAACCCAAATTAGTCGATAAAATTTATTTGCCCACGCCGGAATTCAATCCTACGACCTTCGGATTGCGAGTCAAGAGCCTTACCTCTTGACCACGCCGGCCGTCAATAGGTAGTATCAGTAATTTGGAAGGGGGGTATGGGTACCGCCGCCCCGAGAACTATGGATTGGATTATCAACACCTCTGCCATATGTACGGGTAGCCCGGGTTCATGGGGCGAGGTTTGTCAAGATCTCGGCGGCGGTGCATAGTGCAGGCGCTTGCATTTTAATGTAGTTTCCCAGGACTTGGGATGGAACCATAACAGTTTAGTTGACCCTGAGGTTAAAGTGGCCTTGCAACGCATGCCGGGTACCCGCTGTAAATAATGTTGTATAGTGCGGGCGCTTGCATTATAATGTATTTTCCCGAGACTTGGGTTGGAACCATAATAGTTGACCACCACGCATCTGCCCACCAACTACGTTGAAGGCCAGATCGGGAGAGACCGTTTTTTTTTACAATCGCTCGACACACTGCCTATCTGTTCTTTAGGGATGCTGTGTGGAGGGTCGTTTTAGGGAAAGGGAGAAGAGGGTCTTCTGAGAAGGAAAGGGGCATTAGGGGTGGGTAGAAATTGGGGGGTCAGCATGTTCAGGAGAGCGGATGTGTGAATCCATCCCTACCACTGCGGTGCAAGGCGATGTTCCGAGAGAGTAAGGCTGGAGAAGTCAAAGGGACTCCCTCAACTACTTTCTCCAGATCCGACCTGCCATGCAGCTGGTGGGCAGACACATCTGCCGCCAAGACCTGAATAAACCTCACCCCATGAACCCAGGCACCCCTGCTAGTCACCAAACGTTGCGAACCACTTGGTATAACGTATAACCTATGGCAGACGAGTTGGTTATCTAATAAATGGTTCCCAAGGCGGTGGTACCAATACCCGTGTTTGTTATTTATGTAATACGAAAAATGGATATAAAAAGGGCCTACCCTCCCACCCCCCCCTCACCCCTCCCCACCAATAACCACCCTTCCTTTACCCCCCCCCCCACAGCCACCCCCTTCACCTTAACCCAACTCTTCCTCAACCTCCCTCCCTTGGGAGCAGTTGCTTCTTGTGCGGTATTCACATAACAATAATTTAAAAAATTTTTTTTTGGAGCAGTTGTGACTCTTGTGCGGTATTAACATAGCAATAATTTACAATAAATTTTAAGAAAATATATATTTTGAAGCAGTTGGGACTCTTGTGTGGTATTCACGTAACAATAATTTACAATAAAAAAATATTCGAAATTTAAAAAATTTTAGCATAGAAGTATTCAATGAACATGAAATTTTGCGTTCGGTCAACCCTGTAGATTTTACCAACATGAAACAAGGAAATCGTATTTATTCAAAGTTTTGTATTGAATTCATCATTTCAAAATGTTATGATACAGAGCGCCGCGGAGACGACCAGCGGCAGCCGCTTTTGCCGGCGGAATGAGCTCTGAAATTCTCTGTTGCGTGGTATGAGAAAAATCGTGAAATGCGAAGCTGTAAATTAATTAATATTAAATACTTCCTAAAATTATTTTTCGCTCAAAATTATTAGCACAATAAGTATGTAAAAAAAATCTGAAATATTTTAGTTTATAAGTCTGCAATTAAATACACAAACTGACTAATTTTCATCAAGAAATAAACATTTTTTCTCAAAATTTAAAACATGCGAATGCTAGATAAAAGAACAATCTTTCGAAATCCATTTATAATTTTTTGTGGAAAAGAGTCAATACGTCTAAAATCTGATTTAAAAATGACATATTTCTGGTGTTCTCTGGTAATACCCTCTTAAAGTCATTACCCAAATTTTGTATACGGTGAACAGGGGTATACAATTGTGATTCTGTGTTAGAATTTTCACAATAGAATGGTAGATATTGCATTGATGTTGAGTTGAGAGGTATGTGGAAAGAAATCAAGTATAATAGTTTAGGGCTGTCAATTATTGAATTTATGATTTTATGTAAACATGTTAGGTTATGTATATACTATTCTGCGCTCGGATAATTTTAATAAATTAAGTTGACATAGAAGATAATCATTGTTGATACATTTCCTTGTAATACCCATTCTGAAATTAATATATCCTAACAATTTATTTTGAATTCTTCCTATCAAGAGTGAATGACTAATATAACTAGGTGCCCACACTATTGACCTCTGTTCGACGAAAAATAAAAAGCAGGAGTCAAAATTTTTTATTTCCTGGCAGCGGGTGATGCCCTCATGTGGGAAGAGCAATTTCACCAAAATTGGTCTAATTATATATTCCATGGTATTTATGTACTTTTATGTAATCAAGAACATTTTATTTGCTAGGATTTAACAAACTCATATTATATTTAACTTACTAACCTGTCAAAAGTGTTTTGAATAACCTTGTGAAAAACAACTTGAGAGTGTGTTTGTTTGTAATTATCACATCCGAAAACTGCACACACAGAACCTATTTTTAAAAAATCAATATTGATAAAAATACAGATTAGAAATCGAAAAATCCCACCGCCAAGTACTAAATAAATTTAATTTGCCCCTTTTGAAAGGAAAGTCATCGTAATTATGCTACACTAGCGCCTCTAGCAGCCAGCATTATTCATACTGCCAATATTTGACTGGAGTCGGTGTATTATTAATAGTATGGGGTATTTATGGCCGAGGCCCGGGGTCGGGGTCAGAGGGTCTAAACATTTCCGCTTAATACAACATAATTGTACTGAAATAAATTAAATTTTAATATGAATGAAGAAACTAGTCATTTTTAGCATTAACTCCACGCAAGACGCCATCTTGAGGAAAATAATTTCCCTCAGGGCCTATCATCTTTGGGGTCGTCCATTATCACGTGATGTTTTTTAGCAACTTTTTAACCCCCTCCCCCCCTGGTGATATGTGGTGAGGTTTTAGACTACCCCTCCCCATACCCAAAATCACACGTATTTTTTTAGTACAAAGTGTACTGAAATTTTCAGAATATTATCTTTAAATAGAGGTACCTATAATCTGATTGAATTTTGGAAAATTAAGCAGATAAAAATGTCCAGACAGACATTAAGGTTGCAGGTTGTCTTTGACTGGCATAAAAATGATCTACTAAAAGATCATTCGCCCACTTTGTCAATTCTTCTTTTGTGGTATATTTTTGTTTCGCATCAGCCCACAACTCATTAAATTCTTTCTGGGCTACACCAGCTTTTTTTCCCTTTTCATACTCTGCAAATAGGTTTTTATACAGATCTCCTAGTTAAGACATTGTTCCATTGTTTTAAGGCAAAACATCGGCAACGATTTACGCATGTATTCGGCATCAAAATCACAGACTTACTGGCGACTGGTAAGCCAAACGGTTGTCGCAACGCGCGGGGAAATCGTTGCCTGGCGCTGAAATGGTGAGTCAAAGCCATGCGCCGCTGTTTGGTTTAGAAATCGTGTGTTCAACGAAAAATAAATACACGTGATATCTCATTATATCCCCCCCTCCTCCTTGTGATATTTCGTGATTTTTTCCAACCCCCTCCAACCCTATCGAGCCCCAAGTGATTAATGGACGACACCTTTGGGGGTGCTGTATGGAGGGTATTTTCGAGAAAATGAGGCGGTGAACATGGGTCTTGAAAGGATATGGGTCTTGAGGAGGAAGGAAACAGAAATATCTTTCCACAACCGAATTAAATTCAAAACGGGTCGTAAAGAACGACCCATTCTCAGTAGATAAATAATGTCAACCAAGTACAAATAAAATTGAGGGTGCATGTTTCCTGACCATGCGTCGGTGCCGAAGGGATAAATTATGCTAGTTCCTCTGAGGATCTTCCGTTGAAATACCGGTAGAACAAGGTCTGCATTTACACCTGCCGTCTGTTCTCTACAGATTATAATCCATTTGTTAGGAGCATCTGACAAGCGGTCCGCCCATTTCTGCACAGGGTCAAGGATGTTTTAAAAAAAATTTGGGGCTCCAGATCAGACGTGGCTGCCAAAGTCGACAGCGGTTGTAATGTTGATGTATTCAAAATATGTAGTAGTATGTACAAACCTACATTAGTGTGTGGAAAGATACCACAAATAATATTTACTAGCATGTACACGGCATACATCTGGCATGTACCCGGCATTGCACGGGTTATGAACGACTTATAATAATGTTTTGAGGTTGCGAATTCTGGGGTTCCACGACAACTTAACAAAGTGGCGTTTCAACGCTTTGAAAGATCATTAAAAGTTAAGAAAAAAAAAAAAATTTCAAAAATATACCATAACCTAACCTAATATAACCCATTTAACCAATTTTTTTTTTCATCACTTTTAATGTATTTTAAAAGAAGGTGATGAAGTTGCATGTTTATGAGCTGTCTGGTCACCGAATTCTGGTGTATCTGAAAATTAGGTATAGTTGTGGAAATAACATTATTGTTGATAATTGAATATTTGTTTCATTTTATCGTGCCATGTTTTCGTCTGGCGTTCCCAATTTTTAATATCATTCACTACTGTTTACCACATTGTTACTGTTAAAAGAACTACATTACATCGACTTTAACTGGACTCCGTATATCATTCCAGTGCAGAGATAATGCGTTAAGTCTTCCTTTGGTCGTCCCTGACTTTTTCTACCATTCACTACTGTTTGCCGCATTGTTACTGTTAAAAAACATCATTTTATCGAATTTAATTCGAATTGTATGTATGAACAAACATAATTGCAAAGAAATTTACTTAGATTTACCAAAAAGTAAAATTACTTAGTGAAGAGAAAGCGTGGCTTCAACTGGACTTCAACCAACGTCATACAAAAATGGTTATGGAAAAATAAAACATTTAATTTATGTTACATTTTATATCGGGTAAGTCCTTCCATAGCTTCATCAAGGTTGTTGGCAATAAAGCTGATTAGTTGATCACCGGGACAGGAGGAGGGTGTGATGATTTGTCCCGTTGGAGAAATCATCAGAGGACCTGCTTCTCTGCAAATTTAGAAAAATTATAAAAAAAAATTGTTTTAATAAAATAAGCATTAACGATTTTCATATCTTACATTTCGGTTAGTCTTTTCACAGATAAAAAAAGGCTTAATTTAAATTCACATTATGTAGAAGTATGCAGGCTCAAAACAAGCAATATGGAAATAAAAATTTGGCTTGATTAATTTTCAAGATTTAGCCTAAACAAAAATTCTTTTTGGACTTATGCAAGATCTCACAAATTCAGTGTGTGGCATTTAAATAAAATAAAACATAAACAGTAGAAAAGCGTGTGAAGAAATGCTCATTTATCTTGCATAGTTTTAACCAAAGTAATGAATATATTATTTAACATTTAGGCTGCGTTCAAATGTATGTACCATTGAATTGTGTAAAAGGGGCAGTGTTCAGCATTTAACGAAAATTTTTGATTTGTGAAGGATAGCTTGAGACTTTCATTATCTCTCTGTTCGACGAAAAATAAAAAGCGGGAGTCAAAATAAATTTTTAATTTCCTGGCAACGAGGTCAGGTCATATGGAAGAGAAATTTCGTTAAAAATGGTCTGCAGGACAAAGATGAACTAGAGCGACGAAATCTCAAAAGAGAAATGTATTTTTATAGGTGAACAACTCTAATGCATTTGTTTGGTTTTGAAATGATGATATGCATAGTTCCTACCGGGATGTCATTTATCCAATACCTACCCTCCATCACCTTGCTGGAAAAGCGTGGAACAATGACAATAAGTAGTGAATTTGAGTGCATTTGTTTTCTGAAAAACAGAAGAAGAATTGGAACTACCTTGGAAGCAACTTGTTGGTGTTGTTTGTGTTCATAATCTCGTTTTTTAACTAAATAGAAGGTTTTAGACCAGTGTTTCTTAACCGTATTGAAAGAATCGCCCCCATTACCACAGTAAAATTATCGAGTGCCCCCCGGACGAAATTTAAAGTACACATTGTAGTAGGAAGTCCATATACGCAACGGATTACCTACTACAAATAAAAAATTATGAGAAGTATAAATAAAACACATTATTATTACATTGACATTGAGTATTACACCTAGTTTAAATTTTTATTTAACAGAACTTGTCAAATCATTGCATCTAAAGAAAGTGTGCTAATATTTCAGTGTGCCTAGCTCGTGAATGAGCTTATTTTCTATATTGACACAATGCCCACTCGAACTTCTGCAGCGCCCCCTACATGCAAAAAATTTAAAAACACCCTCCCAGACCTCCAAATCGCCTGTGCTCCCATTAGAATCACTGTTTTAGACCATACCGAAAGTAAACAATATCGATGTATACTAATTTGTGTTGTTATTATACAAAGTATATTTGTGATTGTGTTGTGTGCTCCTTCGCAGAGGTTCAGTGGTAAGTGATTGGTCCTTCTTCTTTGCTTCCCTACACATATAATCACCCAATTCCAGCAAACACCGTTTCCGTTCATTGTTAGTATTTGCAGTACATTTCCAAGTGCATCTGAAGCTATAATTCGTAAGCAGTTTCAGATGCAACATCATTTTTATATTACAACATTTAAATAAAATATTTATTTTTATTCCGGAGAAATGAGATTGTCAAATGAGATTCTGAAATTCGCAATTGCTAAAAAAAACTTGCGCAAAATCAGCCTAAAACTAAAAGCGGCGCACGGTTCTACTGATATCATACTAATTGTTTATTACGGCTGCGCGCCGAACAAGACCGTTTGTTACGGTTCTATATCATGCTTGTATGCAATACATTGAGGACTCAAACCTAGAAATGAAACGACTCCCGCGTGAGAGGAAAGCGCGATGAAATGATTTTAGATGCGTCTCGCCGTCTGAGGGTTAAAAAATATTAATTGCTGATTGACTATTTTCAGATCAAAATACAGAAAAATCAGCAATTTTGCTACTTCAGCAATTTTGCAGAAGTAGAATTGAAAAAGGAAGTCTAGTGATGGATTTAAAATTGAAACTATGTAGTTTTAGAGTTCGTATTGGATTTCGAAATAAAAACAAATAATATGTTAGGTTCCTACTTCCCTCCGTCATGTTTTAAAATCGAGTTCAATTGTTTTCGGACCGCAGGAAGAAAAAGGATCGGTTTTGTAGCTACACTTTTTCTGTTTTGCATCTGTAAAATTTGATTAACACGTTCCCGGAGGAGCATGCTATAGCATTCGCATTGGATAGTTTAATTATGTTGCGGATGCTATAGCATTCGAAGTTTAGTGAGTTTTTTTGTCAGATATGCTTGAGCAGTTGCTTTATCCCTATAAAATATAGGTAGTCTATTTCTTACTGTCACTGCTGACACAACCACAGATCGCTTACTGTCACATGAGACCTTTTCTGCACACAAAGATAAAACAGTGTTTACCCCTTCCCCTACAGCACGCCCGGCGTATCCCGCGTGGTGGCGTATGCTATAGCATGCGTCAAATGTATTGAAATCTATTCAGTGTAGCGGTCACTGCCGCACGTAGTGGTCGTCAGTGCGTTGTGCATTTTCGTTTCATGCCAACATATTACAAACATCGTAAGTACAATTATTTTCATGATTTCTTTCGTTATTATGATGCTATTTACAATGTATTTCATTAGTTTGACGTTAGACTAACTAGGTAATAATGCTAGATAAGTCGAAACAAATACCTAATTCGCATTATTTACATTCACAGATGCCACCCAAAATACGTCCTCGAGCTGTCAAAATTTCAGAATCAGAGCGAATCATGAGGTTGTTTGAAGAAATTTCAGATGATTCTTCGGCTCCCAGCATTGAAGAATCTGAAAACTCCTCTGGTGAACGAGAGGGAAGCCAAAGAAGACCTCAAGGTATAGCAAAAGATCTTCTACCGTTGTGATGTTTGTCTTTTCTCCTCTCTTATACTCTCGTATATTTGTCTGTATTTTATTTACTCCTGGGCACTTGGCACCAGTCGTAATGTTTCGTCTTTTCATACTTATTTAACTCTCCTTTCATCGGCAAGACAGTTGTAATATTCTCGCCTCTTCTCTTGGCTCTGATCGATATTTAAATTCTTAAGGCTTTGCATATGTGTGGTAGGGATGGAAAATTCCTCCCCTACGTCACACAAGCCTTTATAAAATTGGACCCTTATTTCCTCTGATAACTACAGAAAGCTACTTAAAGCTCCCTTGTACTACATACCTTTAGCGATATATGTACTTAACTAATAAATACGTTACTTACGACTTTGAACGTAAATATTTTCGTATTTAGGTTGTAATTAAACTCCATCAAACGTTGTGTAATTTTTTGATTTATGATATAGAACTTTAATTACTTTAAATTTTGTGGTAACCCTCTTGATTCTAAACAGAGTGTTGAATTTCAAACTGTATTGGTCTCTCTCTTGCAAATTTAACCTTAAGTAATTTCTCTAAATGAACTAACTTCCCTTTGACGTTTATTATGATTCCCTACATCCTAATGAATTCATGAATAAGCAATACTAATCGAAACTACACATGACTAATTGAACAGATAATTAAATATAACTCAAATGGTTAAATGTTAGTAAATTTGATTATGATTGTATCTCGTATCTGCTGGGCGCCCCTCCGTTTAGATTCAGCTGCTATAAGGTACATATAAAGATGGATTTAGTAGGTTAATGTAATTAGTTAATTGCATATTTGACGAACTCAGAATAACCCTTTTTCTGGCAAAATTTGGCTCCTGCCTCCATCAAGTAAGCCGGGTGATCAGAAGTCAACCCAAAATTCGCACAGTCTTTTGGCACGGTTCAATTGATTGATACCTAAGTTATCGCGTCCCAATTGACCTTCCTTCGCCATCATGCACTGCCTTCAGGTCTTCCCCCAAGCCCAGATACCTCCAAATTCCTACTCCTCCAAAGTTTACTATTTACTTAGGGCGAACCGGTTTCGTCCTATATGCAATCATATACTCACGGGTTTGTGTGGAGTTACGGGTCGTGAATCCTCCCTCCACGTTCAAGAAATGAGACGAGAGTGACCCGACAGGCCTAAAGCACTAATTGTAAGTGAGTTCGTTTCATTCAATGAACAGTACATAAAAAGATATATATGTAAACATACGTTTTGGGAAGGTTTATAACTCGCAATGCGAAACTACTTGCAACGCATCCCGAGCTCGGATCTCGCCCATCAAATTCTGCGAAATTTTCAGATTGATACCGAATATATACGTAAGAATAGTGTGAAATATAAATATATATTAGTACAATAAGATCTTATCTGGCGATGTGTTCTGGAGATTCGCCATAACTCCAAGCTTTTGTTTGGTTTTGTTGACGGTTTTGTTTGAGAGATCCGCCATCTCTATGGTTTGATTAATGGTCCTTGTTACAGAAGCGAACACTGCCTTCTGTTGGTTGAACTGTATTTTTTTTTTTTCTTTCCCTCCCCTCCAATGTTCAACTTTTGATAAATTCTTGCTATCCCGTGATTCTCAATTGAAGCATGTAAATCCTCATTACCCCTTATTAAGCTATCCCGTGATTTTTCGACTGTTTCATGTAAGTCTTCAATACACCCTATTGAACTATCCCGTGATTTATCAAATGTTTCATGTAAATCTTCAACACACCCTTTTGAACTATCCCGTGATTTATCAAATGTTTCATGTAAATCTTCAATACACCCTTTTGAACTGCTATAATAAATCTGTTAATTTTCAATTGCTTAAGTCTGTAGATATCTCTTCACGTTCAAATTAAAAATAGTGTTTAATTCCCTTTTTTTTTCTTTAATAATTGCGCAATATAATAATTTTATCCCGTTCCTAGAAGTTAATACCTAAGTACGATATCCATTAATCAAGGTCATTTTTTTTTTCTTTTTACTGTATTCGAACTAGTGCCCCAGTGACCGATTTATTTTGTAAACAATTTGAGCTTTGTAAACATTCTCGACGGCCGCGTGACCTAGATTCAAGCGTATGAGGTATGTTTACTTTAGACATTCCGGAGACGTGTGAGATGACTCTAAAATTTTCTTTGTTTGATAATGATGTACTTAGCGCAATTGTCTAGTCTGATACCCGATTACGTATACATATTTATTCATTTATATATACTTTGTCTCAGTAAATAATTTATAATATGGATCTGTATAATTTTCTGATTGAAATAATTTCTAATATCATAACTTATTTCAAATGCTCTGGATTTTCTGAAATTATATTAATACATACATAAGATCAAATATAAAATATTGATTTGTAAATTTATCACACATAACTACTTTCAATAGTTATTGATGAATTCAGAGGTAGGAATCGATACCCTCTTCCTCTTTTTATATAAGTGTTTTCTTTTTGATTAAAATTTTTCTTGGGAACAATAAAATTACAAATATATATGTTTATATACATACATATATAAATATATAAAATATACTTATTATATTTATAATATTTTAATATAGTTACATATCACATATTAAGAGAGTAATATCTTGGTCAAATAATTAATCCAAATACCAATGTTTACTGCATTCCGCTTTCTCCTTGGAATCTGTAAAATTTTATAACGGAAAAGACTTACCCCTACCAAGGTTTTTTCCGACCGGGAAATACACGGTAACCTTGCTGCGATTTTCCTAAATTAATTTTTTATTTTCCTAAATTTAATTAAATCTTTTTGACTTCAATTTTTTTTTTTTTCATTTAATCTAATTAATTAAAATGATGTATGAACTCTATCGTTCTAAACTGTATTTTATCTCAAAACTCGTTGGTTAGATAACACTTTAAATGATAGTTACTTCACGATTAATTTAGAGATGGTAAATTGTTGTTAAATTAAATTTTTATCCCTCCGAAATTTTTATGTATTAATAAACTATTATTTCGTTTTATTATTATTATTTAAGATAATTAGTTTAAATATGATTAGTTTAGAGATGGTAAATTGTCGTTAAATTAAATTTTTATCCCTCCGAACTTTTATGTATTAATAAACTATTATTTTGTTTTATTATTATTATTTAAGATAATTAATTTAAATATTTATTATTTGTTAGAACACTTTCACTTAGATTGAACACACGTATTTAATTATAACTTCATCACGCTAAATTATCACATCACTTCAGTTATTTATTGCACTAATATTAAACGCGAAATTTCTAAGTTTAAAAATACGATATTAAGTGATTATAAAATCCGAATTTCCCACTAAAACAAATTGTATTTATCACGAGCACTTTTATTTTTCACAAGTAAATAATGCGTTGGCTTTATTGTTATTTTTCACTGACTCTAACTGCAAAGTATTTTTTTTTGTATATCACTGACTAGAATGTGAAATTTTTCTAAGTATCAAAATAATTATCATTTAGAATTTTTCTACTTTAAATCACCCACCGTTTCGTCACGTTCCGCGAACTTAAAACCTTTTCGACCACCACGTAGACTGTCCTCAACTGGCATTTGTCTAGACTTTTATACCCCTCTCAGGTCCAAAAGATCGTATCTGAATCTCCTATAATAAACCAATCTAATTACTATCAACTCGTAATTTCTTGAAACCTCCCCCTTATTGTCGAATGCGGTCTCTTTGTACGTTTTGCGTTTGATACATTAAATTCTGTCTCGTACTCCCATACTTACAAGATCCGGATTTAGTAAGATCCATGTTTAATGGCCCAACTTCCTTTGTCCTGTTGTTCATACAAAACTAGCTTGAATTTAATAATTTTAAAGTTCTATTTTCATATATTCCGTAACATGTCCGTGCGTACGGCATCTACCATATGTTCCAAATCTGTCCCCAAATTCGCCTATCAGAGATATCTTCATGTCGAAGCCTTTCTCGCAAATTGTTCATTTTTATTTTATTATTTTTCCTCGAGTTTTTCTGTATTCTATATGAACCTTTCCATTTAAAACCGAATTTTCTCTATTTACGTCGTATATTTGAATTTTCCATTCTCTCTCGAATTTTCTTTTATTCACGACACTCTTTCCATGAATTTCCTTATTTATTCTTACGCTATTGTTCATATCTCTATAGATTTTTATATTTCAAGCCGTATTTATTTTATTCACTGTTAATCTAAGATTTCCTTTGTTTTTCTCTGTCGTATCTCCTTTCCCCTCACTTCCCCGTACTTCCCTGATATAACCATATCGTTTTTTGATGTTTGCTGCCTCTTGGAAAATTTCATTTTCTATTTGTTATTAATAAATATATCATTTTTTAACATCTTTATAGGGGATACCCCCACTTCGGCCCTTAAATTTCTGTCATTTTTATTGCTTCATAGAGAACGCCTTCCAAATTTTGTCCCGTTCTTACGCAAAATCCCATAAACCATATGTCTTGACAGTTGTATACATTAGTTCCTGTACCCACCTGGCAATAAATCCTTTTTTATTTCAGTGTCGTTAAATTTTATGAGAATTCTTTAATATAAATATTTCATAAGACCCATGATAATTTTTATTACCTTTTTAACGGCTAATCGTCCTTATCTAAACAATTTCCATGTTCGAATATTCCTTGTTTATCACAACAAAATACATCTGGGATCGACAACCATTGTAATGCCTCATCTTTATCTGTAATCGCGTACTATGTTACTCTATAACCTCCATTTTAATTACGTAAAATGACTCCTTTTCCTGAGTTTTTCTATCGCAATGTTTTCAGCATTTTCCACTCCCCTCCGTACTGCACTCTATTTTCTTCTCTAACACTTGTTACTGCTCTAGACATCTGAAATGTACCCTCGCCTATTCTTTAAAACTCTCATTTTTTTTGACGTTTCCTCCCTAAATCTTTCATCGTAATATCCTAGCTCCGTCTAAAATTGATAACAATAATTTTCCATTGTTTTTTCAACATTTCCATTTCCTTTAGCACGTTTTCCCTCGAATCGATCATCTCCGGTCGTCACAAACAATCGTATTATAGATGGAAATCTCCCTAACGCCTTACAATACGTTTTCGTCACTTGCTTTGCAATTTTTCACTTAAACTTTTGCATCGTGTTTACGTGTATCCTTTTTTTCCGCACCTGATATGTTTTAATGCGTTCGAGAACTAGGGTTTCTGATCCCTGGAATGTACCGGTTAATGATAACATTTCTTGGGGTCATCGTTCTTTTGTCCCTGAACAGATTATTTCTTCCCATGGAGTTTATTCACCTCTCGGTTTGGTGGGAACGTCAAACTCATTAATCACATTACTAATTGCTAAGTCCAAAGGTCGTTCCTTTGTTCTAAAAATGGGTTCGGCCCTCTTCCCGTTGATAGGCTGAATTGGTTTTTAATCGCTTTTGCTGCAATTCAATTGGCTGTCAATATATCTCGGGCTAAGTATATTGGGGAGTCCCTGTTTCTGATTATTTGTTGATACCATCTGTGATCCTTTCATCAATACTCGTCTCACCTTGACTAATTATAGATCCCTACCGTAAATATGAATTCACTTTACTCTAATCCGATAGATGTCGTAGACGTGTCCGTTTTATAAGTAATTGATATTTTCTTTTTAAATTAAAGTGGGAAGCTACGATATTTCCTAATTTTCACTGTTGATCAATGCAATTCATCACAGTTCCCTCCTCTGAACTCAATTTGCTGTGGCTAACGTTGTATTTTATTTTAATGTCCTCTTCTTTTTTTTTTTTTTTTTTTTTTTTTTTTTTTTTTTTTTTTTTTTTTTTTTTTTTTTTTTTTTTTTTTTTCGTTAGACACCGAAATTGTGTTCAAATTTAGACTAGCTATCTTCCCCTCCTCATTTGGTTATCCCCTATCTCTACTCCGTGTCATATTACTTCCTATCTCCCCCTCCTCATTCTGTTATCCCCTATCTCTTTTTCGTATCCTATTACTTCCTATCTCCCCCTCCTCATTTTGTTATCCCCTATCTCTTCTCCGCATCCTATTACTTCCTATCTCCCTCTTCTCTTTTGCTCGGATTGTTAACAATCTTGAATTTGAATCTCATTGTATTCTTTATTTTCTTTTCGCGTAGATTTTACTTTATGAAATTTTCTTTAATTTTGATAGATTCAAAATTAATTTCTTTTTGCTGGAACACGCCCCTCGACTCGCGTGTTTTGGTGGTCCCCAACCAAATTGGACTAAGACCTCCCTTACAATGATTTAAGTAAAGATTGTTTACAATCTCGCGGCCTTTCGAACAACTGAAAAGCGGGTGGTCTCTTGGTGTGCAATGAATTGTTTTTTTGTTTTGTAAGTATGAAAATTTTTTTGTGAAATGTGGGTTTTCGCACGACCTCACCCAATCCGACAATCAGTGGTATACATGTTTCATATAAATTTTCCAGCATTTTTTTTTTTTTTTTTTTTTTCTTTATTTATTTAAACTTTATTTTATAATTCTTAATTTCTAATTATAATTTCTTAATTCATCCAAAGTTGTTCTAGCCTAAGTGTTGTCCACTCTAATATTTAAATTTTTATAAATGTTCTTTATTATCCTCAAATTGGTTCAGCGTTCCTTTTTTCCTTTTTTTTTTTTCGAAATCTAAAATATTTATACCTTAATTCAAATGTTACCTTTTTATCTCTATACTTAATGTCTACCCTATATCTATAGATAAACTTTCTTATTTCAATATTTCAAAAAAAAAATTCCTAGGCATTGTTTATTTTTCAAAATGTCCCTTTTGTGTGCCATATAATATCTCTAATTCTCTCCTTCGAGTGTTCTTACTTATCTAACCTTTTTTTTTTTTTTTTTTTTCATTAACACATAAAAAAGTCAATTTTTTTTTTTCAACTAGAAAATCAAAATTAACGAATTTATTTGCCTTACTCTATTTCAATAATTGAATATGATTGTCGCTTATTAAGAACTTGTCCACTCACCCTCAAAGACTTGACGACGATCCGCCCCTCGCAAGCAATCTGATAATCTAATATTTTAGTAATTTTCTTTCTTCCCCCTCCCCAATTATAATGTACCCTAACATATTTTTATTTGTATTTCTCAATCGTTTATTTATTTATTAACATTTACAAATATTTGTAAACTTCGCACTCTATTCGTTGACTTCCACTAACTGTAAACCTGATTTTTGTTTCTTATTACTTGTGTAATATCTAGCTAAATGTAAAGCGCTATAATCTCCTTTTATCTCCCGAGTTGGCTGCGACCATTAGCTCCTTCCCGGCTGTAGTTATTGTAGAATTTTCTTTTGGTGAACTGTTAACATCGGTGCACTTGCTGCAACTAGCGTTTTCGCCCACACTTTCAATTGCGTGTATCCTCCTTTTTATGGCGCGGTAACGGTCACGGTATTTGTCCTTCTTGCTGGATTCCTCCCCACTCCTCTTCTTCATGTTCCGTTCTTCTGGTGTACATACCATTGTATCTAGTTTTCGTAGAAACTCAGCGGCGACAATCTCATCTCCTGATTGCCCCGAAAACCATAGCGATTGAATTTCCTTCGGATAATGTCTCATAATTTCGTCAACTATGCCCAACGATGTGTCAGTAATCTTTAAAGCCTTCGCTAGCTCCCAATAGTTTGCGAAATGAGTAAGCATGGATATATTTTTCTTGGCATCATATACCCCTTCTGCAAGACGACGGCGAACTTCATTTTTCTTTATGTCTCCCCAATAGGTAGCTAAAAAATCTCGTTCGAAATCTAACATAGTCTCCCATCGTTTATTGTACAATTTTGCCCACGATTTAGCTTCCCCTTTCAAATTTTCCCGTACGACGACTAAAGGATCCGTTCGTTTCACTTTTCTAGTGTATTCTTTTAAATCTTCCAGGAAACTAATGGGATTTTGATTTCCACCGGAGAATGATGGTCGTTCCTGCTGTGGTAACATTTCCACTACTTGGAGAACGCTTTTCGGCGCACTATCCTCTCCTATCACCGCCACTGTTGCTGGGCTTTCCAATTGTTTCTCGAGTTCTTGCATCTTATTGACGAGCGGTGCCAAAGCTGCCTGAATTATTGTAGTTATATCTCCTATGTTTATTGTTGAAGTCTCGGTTGTGACATTTTCCCCGATTGCTGTCACTAAAGCCTGGGCTCGCCTACTTGTTCCACGTTTCCCAACCATTTTCTTTATTTTCCGAGTGTCGCCCGGTTAATGTTTATATTTTATCTTATTAAGCGACAACCTTATAATCTCTATTTTAGTTTCCTAAATTACCTTATGTAAATTATGTTGCCTTCCTTATTCTATTTATTTACTTATTTTTTTTTTTTTTTTCAATTTTCTCGTTTTTCTATATTTTTTATTTTTCCTTTTACTTCGTTAACTTTTCTTGTTCCTTTTCCTCGGGTTTTTCCTGTAACATATCATGTGTGAGTCTCTCTTCACACTCTCGCTTATTTTCGCCCTGTTCCTCCGATTTTGTGTCGGTCTCCCCCTCTGGCCGAACGACTTCTATCATATCCTCGACTCGTAACTTAGACCTCTTTGAACGTCTAAATATCTCCCGTAATTCATCTCCCGACGGTATTTCTTTAGCTTCTAATTCCGTCGCATCCACTTTCCTTTTTTCCGCCATTTTTTGTTTAAAAAATTTTTAATGAATTTAACTCAATACCAACTATTTATTATAAATATACCTATATATATTTATAATTTATTTAATTTTTTTTTTTTTTTTTTTTTTTGGAACCTGTCCCCCTATAAAACACAATATTTTCAATTATTTATATTTGTTTGCATGATGATTGTAACCCAAATTAGATCAACTCTACCATCACTCTTCATTTCAATTAAATGTAGGTAATTGCAAAAAAAACGGAATGAATATTGTTACTCCAATGTTAATGAATATCCCGTGATTTTCGTTCAACCAATAATTACTCATTGTTTAGAATGCCAACCATTCCTTCAAGTTCCGCAATACCTACGATATTTTCGCAAAATCTGTTTAGAGTTCGCAATACCTATCTTGATGTTATTTCGTCAAATCCCCTCTTTTTTTTGGTCCGAATGATCAAATGTTCCCTTAAATAGGTATATACCTATAAAACATTCGTCTGTGATATTAAAGCTCTCAACTCGACACTATCCCCAATCAAATATTTTATGTTATTTTTATTTTATGTTCCTTATCTTTTATGTTATGACTTTTTATGTGATAATCCTCACATACAAACCCACAACATTAACTATAAACAAAGGGTCACTTTATGTAGGTAAGTTCCCCCGTTTTTATCTGTAAAGTCTGTTTATTTTTTCCGTAACCGAGTGTTGATATCATTTTCGAGTTTGTTTATTCTACAATCTCTTAAAGCGATGCGCGTTACCCCCGATGTCGCCTACTTCAAAATTTTTCGATGCTTTGTTATCACTTTCGATGCTTAGGTTATCAATCTTTCGATGCTTACAAACACCGCGGTATCTCGTATCAGATTGTTTACATTACGGTCATTAACATTCTGGATTCAGGAATGTCAATACCATTATTCTGTCAATTTATGGCCTGCCTTGAATAAACTGTTTACGCTTGTATCTGACCTACATTCTTTGTTACGATATTTATAATCTCATAAGCAATCAACAAATTCATGGTCACTTGATTTAAACTTTATCGACACTTTTATAAATTATTTTAAAACATGTAGAGTTTATTCGTTAACACTTTTTTTTTTTTATATTTAAATGTATTGTTTATATATTTATTTTCGTATATTTATTTATTAATTTATATATTTTTTTCGTGTTTATTTAACGGCGCACTGTTCTGATTTTTATTTTATTTTTATTATCACTTCATTTAACATAACGTCCTACTTATTATTATTATTATTTTTTTTTTTTTTTTTTTTTGCAATAGATTGACCAATAAAAGTTTTTTTTTTTTTTTTTTTCTAAAACAACTTGTAAAACTCTGATCTCCTGTCACGGCTGTGCAGTTGTGATGTTTGTCTTTTCTCCTCTCTTATACTCTCGTATATTTGTCTGTATTTTATTTACTCCTGGGCACTTGGCACCAGTCGTAATGTTTCGTCTTTTCATACTTATTTAACTCTCCTTTCATCGGCAAGACAGTTGTAATATTCTCGCCTCTTCTCTTGGCTCTGATCGATATTTAAATTCTTAAGGCTTTGCATATGTGTGGTAGGGATGGAAAATTCCTCCCCTACGTCACACAAGCCTTTATAAAATTGGACCCTTATTTCCTCTGATAACTACAGAAAGCTACTTAAAGCTCCCTTGTACTACATACCTTTAGCGATATATGTACTTAACTAATAAATACGTTACTTACGACTTTGAACGTAAATATTTTCGTATTTAGGTTGTAATTAAACTCCATCAAACGTTGTGTAATTTTTTGATTTATGATATAGAACTTTAATTACTTTAAATTTTGTGGTAACCCTCTTGATTCTAAACAGAGTGTTGAATTTCAAACTGTATTGGTCTCTCTCTTGCAAATTTAACCTTAAGTAATTTCTCTAAATGAACTAACTTCCCTTTGACGTTTATTATGATTCCCTACATCCTAATGAATTCATGAATAAGCAATACTAATCGAAACTACACATGACTAATTGAACAGATAATTAAATATAACTCAAATGGTTAAATGTTAGTAAATTTGATTATGATTGTATCTCGTATCTGCTGGGCGCCCCTCCGTTTAGATTCAGCTGCTATAAGGTACATATAAAGATGGATTTAGTAGGTTAATGTAATTAGTTAATTGCATATTTGACGAACTCAGAATAACCCTTTTTCTGGCAAAATTTGGCTCCTGCCTCCATCAAGTAAGCCGGGTGATCAGAAGTCAACCCAAAATTCGCACAGTCTTTTGGCACGGTTCAATTGATTGATACCTAAGTTATCGCGTCCCAATTGACCTTCCTTCGCCATCATGCACTGCCTTCAGGTCTTCCCCCAAGCCCAGATACCTCCAAATTCCTACTCCTCCAAAGTTTACTATTTACTTAGGGCGAACCGGTTTCGTCCTATATGCAATCATATACTCACGGGTTTGTGTGGAGTTACGGGTCGTGAATCCTCCCTCCACGTTCAAGAAATGAGACGAGAGTGACCCGACAGGCCTAAAGCACTAATTGTAAGTGAGTTCGTTTCATTCAATGAACAGTACATAAAAAGATATATATGTAAACATACGTTTTGGGAAGGTTTATAACTCGCAATGCGAAACTACTTGCAACGCATCCCGAGCTCGGATCTCGCCCATCAAATTCTGCGAAATTTTCAGATTGATACCGAATATATACGTAAGAATAGTGTGAAATATAAATATATATTAGTACAATAAGATCTTATCTGGCGATGTGTTCTGGAGATTCGCCATAACTCCAAGCTTTTGTTTGGTTTTGTTGACGGTTTTGTTTGAGAGATCCGCCATCTCTATGGTTTGATTAATGGTCCTTGTTACAGAAGCGAACACTGCCTTCTGTTGGTTGAACTGTATTTTTTTTTTTTCTTTCCCTCCCCTCCAATGTTCAACTTTTGATAAATTCTTGCTATCCCGTGATTCTCAATTGAAGCATGTAAATCCTCATTACCCCTTATTAAGCTATCCCGTGATTTTTCGACTGTTTCATGTAAGTCTTCAATACACCCTATTGAACTATCCCGTGATTTATCAAATGTTTCATGTAAATCTTCAACACACCCTTTTGAACTATCCCGTGATTTATCAAATGTTTCATGTAAATCTTCAATACACCCTTTTGAACTGCTATAATAAATCTGTTAATTTTCAATTGCTTAAGTCTGTAGATATCTCTTCACGTTCAAATTAAAAATAGTGTTTAATTCCCTTTTTTTTTCTTTAATAATTGCGCAATATAATAATTTTATCCCGTTCCTAGAAGTTAATACCTAAGTACGATATCCATTAATCAAGGTCATTTTTTTTTTCTTTTTACTGTATTCGAACTAGTGCCCCAGTGACCGATTTATTTTGTAAACAATTTGAGCTTTGTAAACATTCTCGACGGCCGCGTGACCTAGATTCAAGCGTATGAGGTATGTTTACTTTAGACATTCCGGAGACGTGTGAGATGACTCTAAAATTTTCTTTGTTTGATAATGATGTACTTAGCGCAATTGTCTAGTCTGATACCCGATTACGTATACATATTTATTCATTTATATATACTTTGTCTCAGTAAATAATTTATAATATGGATCTGTATAATTTTCTGATTGAAATAATTTCTAATATCATAACTTATTTCAAATGCTCTGGATTTTCTGAAATTATATTAATACATACATAAGATCAAATATAAAATATTGATTTGTAAATTTATCACACATAACTACTTTCAATAGTTATTGATGAATTCAGAGGTAGGAATCGATACCCCCTTCCTCTTTTTATATAAGTGTTTTCTTTTTGATTAAAATTTTTCTTGGGAACAATAAAATTACAAATATATATGTTTATATACATACATATATAAATATATAAAATATACTTATTATATTTATAATATTTTAATATAGTTACATATCACATATTAAGAGAGTAATATCTTGGTCAAATAATTAATCCAAATACCAATGTTTACTGCATTCCGCTTTCTCCTTGGAATCTGTAAAATTTTATAACGGAAAAGACTTACCCCTACCAAGGTTTTTTCCGACCGGGAAATACACGGTAACCTTGCTGCGATTTTCCTAAATTAATTTTTTATTTTCCTAAATTTAATTAAATCTTTTTGACTTCAATTTTTTTTTTTTTCATTTAATCTAATTAATTAAAATGATGTATGAACTCTATCGTTCTAAACTGTATTTTATCTCAAAACTCGTTGGTTAGATAACACTTTAAATGATAGTTACTTCACGATTAATTTAGAGATGGTAAATTGTTGTTAAATTAAATTTTTATCCCTCCGAAATTTTTATGTATTAATAAACTATTATTTCGTTTTATTATTATTATTTAAGATAATTAGTTTAAATATGATTAGTTTAGAGATGGTAAATTGTCGTTAAATTAAATTTTTATCCCTCCGAACTTTTATGTATTAATAAACTATTATTTTGTTTTATTATTATTATTTAAGATAATTAATTTAAATATTTATTATTTGTTAGAACACTTTCACTTAGATTGAACACACGTATTTAATTATAACTTCATCACGCTAAATTATCACATCACTTCAGTTATTTATTGCACTAATATTAAACGCGAAATTTCTAAGTTTAAAAATACGATATTAAGTGATTATAAAATCCGAATTTCCCACTAAAACAAATTGTATTTATCACGAGCACTTTTATTTTTCACAAGTAAATAATGCGTTGGCTTTATTGTTATTTTTCACTGACTCTAACTGCAAAGTATTTTTTTTTGTATATCACTGACTAGAATGTGAAATTTTTCTAAGTATCAAAATAATTATCATTTAGAATTTTTCTACTTTAAATCACCCACCGTTTCGTCACGTTCCGCGAACTTAAAACCTTTTCGACCACCACGTAGACTGTCCTCAACTGGCATTTGTCTAGACTTTTATACCCCTCTCAGGTCCAAAAGATCGTATCTGAATCTCCTATAATAAACCAATCTAATTACTATCAACTCGTAATTTCTTGAAACCTCCCCCTTATTGTCGAATGCGGTCTCTTTGTACGTTTTGCGTTTGATACATTAAATTCTGTCTCGTACTCCCATACTTACAAGATCCGGATTAGTAAGATCCATGTTTAATGGCCCAACTTCCTTTGTCCTGTTGTTCATACAAAACTAGCTTGAATTTAATAATTTTAAAGTTCTATTTTCATATATTCCGTAACATGTCCGTGCGTACGGCATCTACCATATGTTCCAAATCTGTCCCCAAATTCGCCTATCAGAGATATCTTCATGTCGAAGCCTTTCTCGCAAATTGTTCATTTTTATTTTATTATTTTTCCTCGAGTTTTTCTGTATTCTATATGAACCTTTCCATTTAAAACCGAATTTTCTCTATTTACGTCGTATATTTGAATTTTCCATTCTCTCTCGAATTTTCTTTTATTCACGACACTCTTTCCATGAATTTCCTTATTTATTCTTACGCTATTGTTCATATCTCTATAGATTTTTATATTTCAAGCCGTATTTATTTTATTCACTGTTAATCTAAGATTTCCTTTGTTTTTCTCTGTCGTATCTCCTTTCCCCTCACTTCCCCGTACTTCCCTGATATAACCATATCGTTTTTTGATGTTTGCTGCCTCTTGGAAAATTTCATTTTCTATTTGTTATTAATAAATATATCATTTTTTAACATCTTTATAGGGGATACCCCCACTTCGGCCCTTAAATTTCTGTCATTTTTATTGCTTCATAGAGAACGCCTTCCAAATTTTGTCCCGTTCTTACGCAAAATCCCATAAACCATATGTCTTGACAGTTGTATACATTAGTTCCTGTACCCACCTGGCAATAAATCCTTTTTTATTTCAGTGTCGTTAAATTTTATGAGAATTCTTTAATATAAATATTTCATAAGACCCATGATAATTTTTATTACCTTTTTAACGGCTAATCGTCCTTATCTAAACAATTTCCATGTTCGAATATTCCTTGTTTATCACAACAAAATACATCTGGGATCGACAACCATTGTAATGCCTCATCTTTATCTGTAATCGCGTACTATGTTACTCTATAACCTCCATTTTAATTACGTAAAATGACTCCTTTTCCTGAGTTTTTCTATCGCAATGTTTTCAGCATTTTCCACTCCCCTCCGTACTGCACTCTATTTTCTTCTCTAACACTTGTTACTGCTCTAGACATCTGAAATGTACCCTCGCCTATTCTTTAAAACTCTCATTTTTTTTGACGTTTCCTCCCTAAATCTTTCATCGTAATATCCTAGCTCCGTCTAAAATTGATAACAATAATTTTCCATTGTTTTTTCAACATTTCCATTTCCTTTAGCACGTTTTCCCTCGAATCGATCATCTCCGGTCGTCACAAACAATCGTATTATAGATGGAAATCTCCCTAACGCCTTACAATACGTTTTCGTCACTTGCTTTGCAATTTTTCACTTAAACTTTTGCATCGTGTTTACGTGTATCCTTTTTTTCCGCACCTGATATGTTTTAATGCGTTCGAGAACTAGGGTTTCTGATCCCTGGAATGTACCGGTTAATGATAACATTTCTTGGGGTCATCGTTCTTTTGTCCCTGAACAGATTATTTCTTCCCATGGAGTTTATTCACCTCTCGGTTTGGTGGGAACGTCAAACTCATTAATCACATTACTAATTGCTAAGTCCAAAGGTCGTTCCTTTGTTCTAAAAATGGGTTCGGCCCTCTTCCCGTTGATAGGCTGAATTGGTTTTTAATCGCTTTTGCTGCAATTCAATTGGCTGTCAATATATCTCGGGCTAAGTATATTGGGGAGTCCCCGTTTCTGATTATTTGTTGATACCATCTGTGATCCTTTCATCAATACTCGTCTCACCTTGACTAATTATAGATCCCTACCGTAAATATGAATTCACTTTACTCTAATCCGATAGATGTCGTAGACGTGTCCGTTTTATAAGTAATTGATATTTTCTTTTTAAATTAAAGTGGGAAGCTACGATATTTCCTAATTTTCACTGTTGATCAATGCAATTCATCACACCGTCATCTGAAGAACGAGAGGGAAGCAAAAGAAGACCTCAAGGTATAGCAAAAGATCTTCTACCGTCATCTGAAGAACGAGAGGGAAGCAAAAGAAGACCTCAAGGTATAGCAAAAGATCTTCTACCGTCATCTGAAGAATGAGAGGGAAGCAAAAGAAGACCTCAAGGTATAGCAAAAGATCTTCTACCGTCATCTGAAGAAGAACATGATCCCTACAGTGATGCTGACGGAGAATTTGGGTCCGATGGCAACTACAACCCTGCTGAAGATGAAGGAATGCTGTCTGATTCTTCATCGTCATCAAAAGGTATAGCATCAGCTTCCCCACGATCCTTAGAGTCGATCAATGAAATTGTTACCCTACAACCTGTGTCAACCACAACGGCACCTTTGCCACCAGGACCAGACATACCATCATCAAATATGTCAAGCA
This sequence comes from Limnephilus rhombicus, assembly GCA_929108145.2. Classification (NCBI taxonomy): domain Eukaryota; kingdom Metazoa; phylum Arthropoda; class Insecta; order Trichoptera; family Limnephilidae; genus Limnephilus; species Limnephilus rhombicus. The sequence continues at coordinate 21,345,081 of OV815271.1, read as the reverse complement.
ATAGGCAAAACAGATCACCAACTATCAGTGAGAGTTTGTGGCAAAATGACACTGCACCAATTTCGCAAATCGAGTTTGACGAAGCGAATGCAGGAGCAACAGTTCATCTTGACGAAAATACAACGCCAGTAAGTCTATTTAATCTATTCTTTACTGATGAACTGGTGCAGCACATGGTGACGTGCATGAATGCATACGCTGAATCTTTGTGTAACTCAAATAGGCCACATACACGAGGATCTCGTCGACTTTCATTCAAACCAACAGATTCAACAGAACTGAAAAAGTTCCTGGCATTGTGCATGTTACAGGGCCAAATTGATGCGCCAAATATCAGAAGTCTTTTTATGCAAACGGATCCGCTTTACTTTCATCCCATCTTCCCATTCATTATGTCATGCAGAAGATTTGATCAGCTGTTGCGTTGTTTATGCATATCAGAATTAAATTCCAAAGGTATGGATAAAGTCGGAGATTTTGCAAGAGCAGTAAAAATCAACTTTAAAAATGTGAACAAGCCTGGCCAAGAGCTGTCTTTAGACGAATCTTTGTTGGCATTCCGTGGAAGACTGTCTTTCAGGCAGTATATTAAATCAAAAAAGGCAAGGTACGGCATAAAGTTCTATGCACTGACAACAGCCGATGGGTAAATTTTGAACTATAAAATATACGAAGGGAAACAACTACTTCCGACCGCTTCCGAAAACAGTGGTGTACCTACATCTAAGTTGGAGCACTTGGGTATGTCCCTTATGAACCCCTACCTAGACAAAGGGCATAATCTATATATGGATAATTATTATAATAGTTTATCCCTATCTCGGAAACTGCTGCAGCCAAAGACGCACACTACAGGAACTTTACGGAAAAATCGCAAAGAAAATCCCAAACGACAGTTCGCTAAAAATGTTTTAAAAGGTCAGCATTTCTGGCAGCGGAAGGGTCGTGTGTACGCATCTATATGGAAAGACAAACGGGTCGTACACATGATCACCACAAAACACATTCCGCATCTGGTCGTTTCCCGAAATAGATATGGGCAGGCAAAAACAAAACCTGTAGAAGTCGTCGACTACAATAACCACATGTCAGGGGTTGACAAATCTGATCAGATGATGTCGTACTACTCGACACCGAAGAAAACGATCCGCTGGTACAAGAAAGTGTTCTTCCATTTGTTCGACATGATGGTTTGGAACGCATTCTATTTATTCAGAAAATATTGTAACCCAAATTCAAGCCTATTGAACTTCCGAGAAAGAGTCATAAGATCCTTTTTAAAAGTAAAAAGTTCCACATTGAACGAGGTGAAAATCTTTCTTGGCAAATTAAAAACAACATGAAACGGACGTGGTCCGAGAGCCGGGAGGTCAGCTGCCAATAATCAATTTTGGCATTGGCCTGAACTTATACCTGTTTCTGAAACAACAAAACGTTCAAGTCTTCTTAAAATGTCGCGTTTGTACTAAAAACAAGACAACAAAGCAGATTAGCTACCGTTGCAAGAGATGCCATGATCATTCTCCTCTTTGCCCAGGATGCTTTGAGACATGGCACTTGGATCTAAGCTTCGCAGAAGAGACAGAAGGATAAAATTGTTCTATAATTGTTCTGAACTAAGTACTTAATTACCTGACTTTAACCTAAACCTGATTTTGATACTAAAAATTGTGTAAGTATTTGTTTCAAGAGATATATAGATAATGGTTAGTTTTAGTTTAAAAAAACCCTATAGCTGCTACAGTTAAAGCGTTTAATTGACCTTTGTCAAAAAACATATATCTTAAAGATGAAAATAAAAACTACAAAACTTTCAGTACCTGTCTTTTATTTTATATTTAAGATAACGTTACGCTGGTTCAATAAACATCTTTAAATTAGTAGTCTGCTATGATATTTGCCACACTGCATACCCCTCTAGTGATGTAGTACGACGCGAATGCTTTAACAGTCTTATGCTATAGCATCCGCGCCATATAGTATCACAAAATATGTGATAGTTTGTGGCACGAATGCTTGAGCATTCGTCTGCTATAGCATTCGCGTCACATAATATCTCAATATTTGTGATGGGATATGACACAAATGCTTAAGAAGTCGTCTGCTAGAGCATTCGCGTCGCACTTGATGGTGTTGGTTGGTACGTATCATGGCGGAAATGCTAGAGCAATCGTAAAAATCTAATACAAAAAAATAGTGCCAAAGTAGGGTGACTCACTGCCCGTGAACGTGTTAAATGAAAATGTATTTTTTTAAAGTGTTTGTTTGAATAGTAATAAGCTGGGTTTAACTTACGGTTCAACAACGATTTCATAGGCTTGTAGAGATTCAGGAACAGAGGCAGGGAAGTAGCTACCACCCACGTGACTGTCCCCCAGAGAGGTGGTCAGGAGACGCAGCTGGTTGCAGTACTCGGCCGCCATCACCTTCGGCATGAACTTTCTGTCACAAGTCGCAACAAACAAATTGTTAGATATATTACTCAAGACATTATTTGAACTCTAAGTAAATCTACAATGCAAGATATAAAGAGTACAAGTCTAAAAAGATAATTTTATTCACCTACTAGACTTGTCAAAATGAACCTATTGTAAGGCATCATTGAAGAAGAAGATGGCACTAATGATCTAAACGAAAATATAAAAGAGAACAAGACACAGAAAAATATAAAGATAATGGTTGCAACTGGGATTTGAACCCAGAATCTCTCGTTGTAAACGTAAGGTGGTTATCTGAATAATGCACGGAAGTTCCCAACTGTTCCCGACTGCCTATAGCCAGTGGGACTAAGGCATCTCTAATTGCTAAAGCCACTTCAAGCCACGCTTCGATACAGAATGGTGGTGTTTTATCAGGTTGGTACCGAGAGTATTTACCACTGTGAGTAAAATTAAAATATAATTTGTTGTTATCTTGATAAGGATCAATAACATACCTGCGTTTAATACGAATATCTCTCAACACGGTGGAAAGGGTTTTCTCAAAGTTTGGAATTCTTGATAATGCATGATCGTGATTATTCACAGTTTTGATAAGCTGAAACAAGTAAATTTCATAACAATTAACTTACCAACATTACTAATATTGAAACAATGAACTGTTATCGAAGGGGAATAAATTCCGTAGATAGAATATTACGTAAACAAAGAGACTCACGTCTAACCAGGCATGTCTGACTTCTGTATTACCCAGGAATACATCCCCGTCCAGACTAACTCCAGTAAACTGTCCTAATACGAGCGTGCGCCCTAAAAAGAGTTATGAAATTATATATTTATTTCGATTAGACCAGTGGTTACCAATTAGTGGTATGCTTACCCCCAGGGATACTCTGTTTATGCAAAGCAATCAGCGGTTCATTTTTGGGCTGACCTAAAGCATATTTATCACATTAAAATTTAGAACAAAAAGCAGCATTAAATTTTTTACTACCATTTTGCATGACTATGATGTACCTTTGCTAGAGTGGATTTTCGGCCATGATAAACATAAAAATGAAAGATGGTCACCAACTTAACTCGAAGCGTAAGTGATTTTCAATATCATTAGAATCGTGATGCCATTAATAAGGATTAAGATTTTAAAGTTAATAAATGTTGAAAAACTAATTCAATTTTTTATTCATCATTTTGACTACAAGAGGGACGCGAGTTTGGGCTCTTTCCCGAAGAACTCACTAACTAAAAACTAATTGGTAACCACTAGCAGTGTAAAAAGGTCGGCTTTAAAATGCAGCACAGGGTAGGTTTTACAAAGTTCCAATATCAAAAGACATACCTTTGAGGGTGTTCATCTTGTCTGAATGCTGAGACGCCAAAGCTTTAAAACTCTGCAGACCCCCTCTCACGTGACTCACATTGTAGCCAGACTCCCATTTTATCTGAAACATATTCATCTCTCAATGGAAAGTTCCCGCATATTTTATTTTTGTTTCCCTCGCTTTTGAATAAAGGGGGCGTCTTATCGTAGCCAGGGCCAGGAGTCAGGAGTCAGGATCTACCTTTTGCAAGCCATATTCTTGGCAGAGCTCTTTGATGAGTTCATTGATGTGATGTCTGGTCGCCTTGGTGGCTTCATGCTGGCTTCTGGTTTTGGTATGATTGTTTCTAACCCAAGTTCTGTAAACATAAATTAAAACACTAATATAATAATCTCAATACGTGTTAGGTTTACTATCTGCATTTATATTTTAGTGTATTTCAACACTACTTTAAATATGTACTTAACAAGTAATAATACAGCAAATTGTCTTTGTTTTGACAGTTATAAAGATATTAAAGTATGGGTACCGCCGCCCCGGGAATCATTTACTAGATAACCAAAACCCCTACCACTAAGTCGTTCGCTACCTTTGGTGACTTAGCAGGGGTGCCCGGGTTCATGGGATGAGAATTGTCTAGGTGTTGGTGGCGAATGCACTTGCCCATCTACTGAGTGGCGGGCTGGATCAGGCAGATCGGGCTGGTTCAGGGAAACCTAAGTTAGTCTCTCTCGACCTACCGCCTTGCACCGCAGTGGAAGGGATGGATTCATACATCCGTCACACATTGACCCCAGACTCCTATCAACCCCTCATACCTTTTTACTTCCCAGAACTTCCTATCCTTCCTTTTCATAAAAGTATCACAAATCCCCAAAGACGACATAGGCCCTGAGGGATTTTTCTTCCTCAGGGTCCCATGTCTAGAGCTGTTGTAAAGAATTATTTTTTTTGCATTGATCTAGAATTTTCAGATGTACAAATTTATAGTGGCAGAGCTCTAACTGTTTGTGAGAGATATTATTTATAATGCATATTATACTCGAGGTGATTTTTCACAAAAATTTCAGAATCACCAATAGCAAATTCAAAAGAATATTTTGTGACAGAAACAAGTTAGGTTATCAAGTTGATCCGGCAAGAGCAAAATTCACAATGATTTTTCAGGTATTGCATTCGTGTCGCAATAACATTTGAAAAACTCAAATTAATATTCAGAAGGACACTTGAACGTCCGTTTGTGGTCCATCCGCAGTTCAACAGGCACTATATATTTTAATGTCCCTGAAAATACATAGAGACCGCCAAACAACCATTTTTAATGATATAAATATTTAAATTACTTTGAGATCAAAACAAATACATATTATGGTGCCCAACCAATTATTATTGAGATGTCTCTCCATTTTTCAGTTGTGTAGTAAATGTTGATAGGTATTTGTACCTTTATGAAATAACAATGTAAGAAGCTTGGAAAATAAAATAGAAATAATGTATATAGTTATGCCAAATTGAATGAAATAATTCGAATATGGTACTTTTGATAAATTTATAATATGTAATACATAATTTGAAAGTTGTATTACATAATTTGCTATATAAATACATAATGTAATGAATAAAATACACGAGCTTATAACACTTCTACTAGATATGTGAAAAATGGATTAAATGGAACCATACCTACTCACTTTAAAGAATCGAATTGTTTAGCAGTATTGACTTGTTCCCTCATTATAAAACTAGTGTACATAGGATCATTTTCGTCAAATCCACTGCCGTAGCTAAACGGCCTGAAACAGATAACAAATATTATGTGAACATACATTGTCAACTTTGCTTTACATGAAAAGAAAGGTGTTTTTAAATTATGGACTTTGCCCACAGACAGGTTTTACTGCGCGTACCATTAGGTGTATGTGGCTATAACTTATTACTAATTCAAACACGAGTGTTGGCGCTAGTAAAAATCCCAATTGAGTGTTATCAATGTCTTGGCTTCTTGGCATCTTTTTTTTTTACATTAGCTCCACACAGGAGGCCCTGAGGAAAATAATTCCCCTCAGGGCCTATGTCATATTTGGGGATGCTGTGTGAAGGGTCTTTTTAGGAAAGGAAGGAGAGGAGGTTCCGGGAAGGAAAAGGGAATTAGGATTGGAATCTGGGGGTCAGTGTGTCCAGAAGTGACAGATGTATGAATCCATCCCTCCCATTGCGGTACAAGGCGATGTTCCGAAAGAGTATGGCTGGAGAAGTCAAAGGGACTCCTTCAACCATTCTCTCTCGATACGTAGACGTATCCGCCGCCAAGACCCATACAAACCTAATCCCATGAACCGCACCCCTGCTAAGATACCAAATACAGCGAACCACTTAGGGTGACCTATGGCAGAGGTGTTGGTTATCCAATAAATGTTCCCGGGCGGCGGTACCCACACCCCCCTCCCAAAGTGGCTGATTGGAGCCTTGGCAAGTCGGTGCCTGGAGCAGACTACTCAATTGCGCCTGCACAGGACTGGCTCCGAATGGACTGCAATCCAAACACAAACCCGGTGTGTGGAGGAAAAAAATTATGTGTTTTATAATTGCAAAATGCCATAATTTTCACCTTTTATTGAAGTCCTTGGTAGAAGGCTTTTTTGAAATCTTATCAACATATTCAGTGGATATTTTGCAAGCATTCAGTATTAACAGAACGGAATTCCTAACATCATTTCCAGATAGCGTAATTTTGACCAATTTTAGATTATCTGAAAGTAATAAAAAATGTAATTAAAAGATAAAAAAAAGAGTACAAGCACCATGAATATAATTATACATGTATTTTCAAACAATGTTATCTAGTTGGTGACTGAATTGCAAACATTTGGTAATTATGACAAGACATTAATTTATTGGTTAATAAGGCAGGTTGTCTGTGAGCAGACTCTGCCTGTGGTGGGGAGCAGTACCTCGTTTGACCAACTAGATAACTTTTGAAAACTTTCTGGAAACATCAATTATTACATGGAAATATAATAGGAAGGATCATAACAAATAATACAGTAAATGTACAGAAAATAGAGACACTCTTAGAGACATTTAAAAAATAAAAGACTTTGTAGTGGTTAGATAAAATTGAGAAGTATCTGTATCCCGTGTCAGGAATCAGAATAATAGAATAGAATGAATGAGGCAAGCAGTGCGTGCCAAGACTGAGTTGTTTGGTGGTCCTTCCTCTCTGCCTATCCCTGCGGTACGGCATGATGGTTAGTTAGTTCAGTATTTCAGTTTACGAAAATGGAAAATAATACATTTTAAAAGTTATTTCGTTAAAAATAAAAACAATTGTTCACCTGGCATCCATTGTTATTGACGTCAATGTTTTAAGGTAAGATTTTTTTATTTTATTTAACCCAAAATGTTAACCGATGATCCTAAAATAGGTTAAATTAAAAGTTAAATTAGTTCAGGTTTAATTAAAAAAAAAGACTATCATTAATCTTCATTAAACAGTATTAAAGCCTAACAACTGTACGGTTCAAATTTAAGAATGCGGCTAAAAAATAAACTCTGACACCGCACCTTATGCAAAACCGTTTTCATACGTGGAGTTTGTATACAAATCTACTTTTGTAATAGAACCGAATTTAAGCAATGCCAAAAGATGGCGCCACTTACGTTAAGAGATAGCGTGATTAGCATCGCCTGGCAGGCGTAAGTAAGTACCACTGGAATTTTAATTTCAAGTATCTCTCCGGATATAAACAGATTGACAATAATATGATGATTATTGTAATAACTGGCAGTTGTAAATAATAATACCACACGGCTATATATTATATATTATGACATCATTGCCTGTCACAGTTACTTTGTCCCGGTGACCAGCGGTCACTGGATCCCAGTGGATCCGAGGAACCGGCTATTTTTGGAACAAGTTCTTATCGGATTTATAAAATGGTCACCAACATTCAAACCTGGCGAAGCCGAACCAAAAGCCGCCCGCAGGGCCTAGCAGCAAAAACCTGCTGAACGGGTTTTTAACTCTTAGTCTGATAGTAATATTATCATGACTGTAAAGTTTGGATTGTTGTAATCAGAAGTTGCGCCCTCCGTTATTTTCAAAAAAGAACTCTTGAAGTTTCAAACAGCATTCCCGATAAGAAAATGTCAAACAGAAAATTAACAAAACTTGGGATTTCTTAGTTTCAAAATCTTTAGTAAAATTTCCCGACCCATTTTCTGAACAATTTTTCCCAATTTTCCGTTTTCGCAGAAGAAATTTTTGAAATATCTAAAACAAGAAAAACTTTGCATAACAAAATAATAACATAACACCAAAAAGTTAAATGTTTTTGTACAAATTTCCCAGTCTGTTTTCCGAGCATATCCAATTTTTTACAATTTTCCCAGAATTTTTTTCAAAAAAACAAAAATTTCCCAAAATGGAAAATTTCCAAACTTCACGTAATATCAAAAAGATATTAAAGAAAATTCCCAAACTACGAGGGCTGTCCGTAAAATAAGGTCTCCAAGTTACTGGGGTTGCGAGTAACGATTTTACGCACGATCCGGTAACACTGGCATGTAACCTGGTTTCCCCATGCCAAGTACCCACCAGTCTGCACTCTCTGTAATGCTTGGTCTCGGCGTGGCATCCGTTCACGATGGAGCTTCCGCTCGCCGCACCCGCCAGATGTGAATTACGGTCTGTAATTCAATTTTTGTGTGCAAAGAACATTACCCTGGTAGACGTTCATTCTCAGCTGCTTAAAGTGTACGGAAAGAGATTGAAAGGTTGGTTTAGAAGGTCTCGTTCCCAGTCACAAATTGAGTCCAAGAATTCCTCACAATCGATATCATAGCACAACACGTCCTTCAACCCGTTGTTGTTTGTGATCTTTGGTTAGCATTTTTGGGACCCCCCTTGCGCAGACCTTGTGGTATCCCAAATGTTCTGTCAAAATCTTGTCAATAGTGGTCTTACTGATGTGAACATATCACAGAGCTCCGAAAAACGAATTATTAGCGTTATTCACACCTGGCGGGTGCGGCGAGCGGAAACTCCATCTCGAACGGCTGCCATGCCGAGACTAAGCGTCACAGAGAGTGCATTGTTATGGGCATTTGGGGTGGGGGACCAGGCTACACGCCAGTATTGCCAGATTGTGCGCAAAATCGTTCCTTGCAACCGCAGCACCTTGGAGACCTGATTTTTCTAGAAGAAATTTTTTCAGAATAATAAAAATTTCCCAACATGAAAAGTTCCCAAACTTCAAATAACAAAATCAAAACGATAAGTGTCTAACCAAACACTGTTTTTCAAAATTCAATAGAAATTGAAAAGAAAAAAATTAACCCAACTTCATGAACGATATTCCTATAACGATTTTTTGTCCCAGTGACCTTTCTGCTACTGGATCGCCTGATATTATTTTTCTTAGGAAACGGCTGCCTTTGGAATCAGTTTCTTTTGGAAAATTCATCATTTTTTTTTTAAAATTCGAAAATTTGTGCCCATCCAAGAAAAGATGTCAAATTATCTATTTTTTAAGAAATTTCTACTGAAATGTATTTTTTTCAGTTTTCTGAAAATGAAATACTTACTTCTTACTATTATCTAACGGAAACCAAGAGTTTTTAAAATAAAAAGTGCATATTAAGGGTGTCCCTATTTTCTTTTTTATAATATGTAGCTCCACACAGGACGTCCTGAGGAAAAAACAATCCTCAGGGCTTCTGTCATCTTTGGGGAAGCTGTGTGAAAGGTCTTTCTAGGGAAAGGGAGGAAAGGAAGCTCTGGGAAGGAAAAAGGTACGAGGGGTGGGTAGGAATCTGGAGGTCAATGTGTCCAGGAATGAAAGATGTATGAATCCATCCCTCCCACTTCGGTACAAGGTGATGGGTCGAGAGAGTCCTAGAGAGGTCTAGAGCACGTCTGCCTCAACCAGTCTCTCCTGATTCGGCCTGCCACGCAGTAGGTGAACAAACACATTTGCCACCAAAACCTAGACAAGCCTCACTCCAAGAACCCCGGTACCCCTGCTAACCGGGTAATATAATACGTATAATGTAGCATACTACTCGGGGTGACCTATAGCAGGGTGTTGGTTATCCAATAAATGGTTCCCAGGGTGGCGGTACCCATACCCGTCTCCCAAATTTTCTACAAGTATTACCCATAATATAAGTGCTAAAATTATGTTATAAAGCTTTTATCTAATTAACACTGAAGTCTGCTTTTCCTCGATAGATTTTTAGCATCTAACAATTTAGGGAAGAATTAAATATGCATTAGGTTATATTCCTTACAAAAAAATTTAAAGGTCGATTTTGCATTCTTCTACTAAATCTATACTTTTATCGAAAACTAACATTCTTGTTTTAAAGAAGACTATGAGTTTGTAAGAAGACTTGATGAAGAATCCATTTCATAAGTAATATTACATAATAATATAGTAAATTAAGAGGAACGGCTGTGCGACACGTTTCACACTAAACTTAATTTTGGATTTGAGGCCAAAATGACTAACCAAAATTAAAAAATTAATTTTGTAATCAAAAGATTTACCAAATATCTAGTACGGATATGTGCTACTTTATTTCTTTGTGATTTAAATTATAAAATATAGTTTATTAAACATTTTAATAATTATTTTTGATTTTAGAGGCAACTTGAGCAATTATTTAAGGAGAAACCAGATATTATTATTAGTGAACGACCTAAGGTTCGGTTTCGGCAAGTTTTGGCAAAAAAATTTGGTTTCGGTCGAACCGAAACTCTGCTTTCATGAATTATCGCGCGTCGTTCGGCTGACTTCTTGGCTCATGTCACCCGCCATCATCAGCTGAGTTCGTGATTCATGAGTTCGTTCGTGGCGTGATTGTGTTGTGAGTTTATGTGTTATTTCTCACGCATAGTGATTTTAAATTTTTTTTTATGCGTACCTCACAAGAGTTCCAGCTGCCCCCGTCTGAAACCAGTGAGACTATGGTATCCCCAATTGGGGTGTGTTGTGGGGCTGGTGGGGAGTGGAAGGAGATGAGGAAGAGGAAGGTGGGGAAGTACCTAGCTATTCAGATCTGGTTACCGAACATGGCTAAAGCCATTTCAAGTAACGTTTCAATTGTGAATGGTGGTCTTACACCAGGGTGATACTGAGAATATCTTCCACAGTGATTAGTTAAGTGTTTGTTTTTGTTATTACTTCTGTCTCAAACACTTTATTTTGCATTTAATGAACAATGAAGTTCTTTCCATTGAGTCATTCACCCGGATTTATGAATGAGTAGAATTATGTAAAAAAAAATAATGTTTTTTTAATTTCATTTAACACATTGTGTAATAATAATGTTGTGATTGTAAACGCAATTAAAATTAAAATACCCAATTAATGAGGTCCCTCCTTTATAATGTAATGTTTGAATATTGACAAATTTTTGCTCCAAGTTTTGTTAATTTTTGTTTGTTTTATAGCAGTAATATAAAAAATAATAATAATAATTTTTTCACATAGGTACTTCAATTATTGGTTTGTTATTTCATTTAACACGTGTTAACTGTCTGTATAAGTGTAAAAAGTGTGTCAAATTTCAGTAAAAAATAGATTTTTAATATGTCTAAAAAAGTTTCAGTTTCGGTTTCGGTAGAAAGTCCGGTTTCGATCGGACACTAATATCAGAGACCAAATGGGAAAATAATTCACCGACTCCAGATATTTTCATATCAGAGGGTTCGGCTCGGTGGAATTCCTAATTGGAACTATAAATCCTACTGAACCCTCAATAAATAACAAATAGATTTACATAATTTCTGCAATTTTTGTTTATATTTGGGAGGCGGGAATGGGTACCGCCGCCCTGGGAACCTTTATTGGATAACCAACACCTCTGCCATAGGTCACCCCAAGTGGTTCGCTACGTTTGGTGATTTAGCAGGGGTGCCCGGGTTCATGGGGTGAGGTTTGTCCAGATCTTGGAGGCGGATGACCAGGATACGCTGAACCCCAGATTCCTACCCACCCCTTAAACCCTTTTCCTTCCCAGAACTCTCCTCTCCTTCCTTTCCTTAAAAAAAACCCTCAAAGATGACATAGGCCCTGAGAGAAATTATTTTCCTTAGGGCCTCCTGTGTGGAGCTCATGTAAAAAAAAAAAAAAAGACTTCTTATCATTTTTACATAAAATGTATTGTTATTTTATTATTTGTTTTTACATTGTATTGTGTATTTTCTTTTCTCATTGTATTATATTTTCTTCATTGTTTGTCACTCAACTTATAAACTATAATGTAAAAGCCCATCAGGGCGTGTAATAAATAAATAAATATTAATATTTAAAAAATCTTTTGCAAATCTCACATGTATTTAAAATGACTGATTTTTGCATTTTTATATATAAATTCTTTGACAAATCTAATATGCCTAAATTTTGTTATGAGAGACCTAGGTATAATGCCAGTAGCTGAAATAACAAATGGTAGGTAATATTTTTATAGTCTGAGAATGCCAAATTCTTTTAATCTCATTTCCTAAATCTGTATATTTTCTTATTTTTTCAGAAACAGATTTTTGAATATTATAGATATTATTATTATAGATTGATTACCACATTTTATTTTTATTTTTTACATTAACTCCACACAGGAGGCCCCGAGGAAAATAACTTCCCTCAGGGCCTATGTCATCTTTGGAGATGCTGTGTGTAGGGTCTTTTTGAGGGAGGAAGGAGTGAACACGGGTCTTGAAGAGACCCATGTTGTAGGAGGGAGGAAACACAGAGGCCGGCAAATCGTTCCACAGCCGAGCCGTTGAACTCAAGAACGAGTCATAGAAACGACCCGTTCTCATGTGACTAATGTCAACCGTGTACAAATGTTGGGCGCGTGTTTGGCGTGTTTCCCGACTATGCACCGGTGCCGAGGGGATCAATGACGCTAGTTCCTCGGAGCATCTTCCATTGTAATACCGGTAGAACAAGGACAGCATTCTAACCTGACGCCTGTGCTCTAAAGATTGCAGTCCGTCTGTTAAGATGGGAGAATCTATCAAACATGATTGGGTCTTTGAAACATGAGTGCCAATTAGCATCAAATGCCACTTTTCTTTCAAACGAAAATACCATTCCAATTATGTAATGGTAAATTTTGGGGATCACTGGCAACGGTTAATACACACTTTTTTTTGAAAAAAATCTTTTGATTCACCTTAATTACATTAAAAGACAACTATTTGAATTGGGGGAAGTGGAAAATATTTTTGTGTAACATGGTTTGTGATACAAAAGAAAGTGCCCCTTTATAACGCCTACTCGCATCAAGGCAAGAAAAACATCCCAGTTTTCAAATAGTTTAGCGGCTACGCTAGGTTTGTGTAACATGGTTTGTGATTCTGGCGTACAATCTCACAAGACGAAAGCTAATTTTAATTTTACGTAATGAAATTTAGAATGAAATATTTTCCACTTCCCCCAATGCAAATAGTTGCATTTTAATGTAATTAAGGTGAATCAAAAGGTTTTTTTTTAAAAAGTGCATATTAACCGTTGCCAGCGATCCCCAAAAATTAATTATGTAATTTGCTTCCTAAATAAAAGACAACAAATGAAGTATAGATATATTGCAAACCATTAATTAAGTGATCCCTCACGGGTTTATTGACACTAAAAATAGTATTTCAATTGGGCTTAAAATATGCGTAATATTACCTTTGTCCTGAGTTTTTCTGCGAAGGTAGAATGAAAGCGGAGTTATCGGTAATCTTGTCTTGGCTTGCTGCGCCTCTAAAACTGCACTGAGTTGCTTCAGGGAATTTTCATTGACAGCCTAGAATCAAATTACACAAAGTCACTGGGAGCACACACACAATATTAATGCTTATTGTGATTTATTTTTAGGGTATTACGCCATGTTGAGCTTTATCTTCTTTAGCCAATGTTACGGTGTTCATCATCAAGACAGAATCTGCCTGAAGAAGGAAGCGTAACACGGCATAATACCTTAAAAAATAAACTACCATAATACTCTCGGCTGTAAAAATCACAAATAATATGCTTATTTCCGAATATGAATGAGTTCTGTTGATTAGATTGTATTGTAATTTGTGTTTTTTACCCTTTCTTCTGGAAACTTTCCAAATAAATCTGGATGGACTGAAAAATAGAAAGGCCTCAGGGCAGTTGACACTTCCGCAGTACTGAGATGTCTGCACAAAGCACAGCCGACCCTGAAAAAATATCGAGAACAATCAACTATGTGTTACGCTCAATCAAAATTATTATAAAATGTTTAAGTAAATGGCTTACCATCTTTTCAGATTCGTATACATAATTGAAATTGATTGCGTAACTAAAGATAAACTGTTATGTTATGTTTACAAACATTTAGATTTAGAGCTTTTTCGACGTCTGTCACATATTTAAAAATGACATCCACCAATTTTTCTTTGTCACCTTTTTATCCGTGGCTAGTGAATCGCTAACAAATAAAGCCAGTCAGATTAAAATAATTAAATAGCTGCTAGGTAGGCTCAAAAATATAAGCGGGAGGATTTTTAACATCCATTTGAAAAAATGGCAAAAAAGCAATGCCCTGTAATATACATATAAATAATACGTCCAAACTCAGACGAACCTTGGTTCAACCCATAAATATACTAACCCCGTTCAACCTGACATTCCCCACACATTGATGGTAGTATGCGTGAGCTCTACCCTGAGGAAAATAGTTTCCCTCAGGGCCTATGTCATCTTTGGGGATGCTGTGTGGAGGGTTTTCTTAAGGAAAGAAAGGAGAGGAGAGTTCTGGGAAGGAAAAGGGTTTAAGGGGTGGGTAGGAATCTGGGGTTCAGTATGTCCTGGTCATCCGTCTCCAAGACTTAGACAAACCTCACACCATGAAATTTAATTTGAATTTGAATGAAATATTATCCTACGAAGAAATCGAAAAAAATAATTTTACTCATACACAAAAAAATATTGAAACTGCTACTTTGAGTTTAAAAAAAATATATCAACTCCACACAAGAGGCCCTGAGGAAAATAATTTCCCTCAGGGCCTTGAAGATGTTGTGTGGAGGGTCTTTTTAAGGCGAGGAAGGAGTGAACATGGGTCTTGAAGAGACCCATGTTGTAGGAAGGAGGAAACCCAAAGGCCGGTAAATCGTTCCACAGCCGAGCTGTTGAACTCAAGAACGAGTCGTAGAAACGACCCGTTCTCATGTGAGTAATGTCAACCGTGTACAAATGTTGGGTGCGGTTTGGCGTGTTTCCCGACTATGTACCGGTGCCGTGGGGATCAATGACATATACCTACCGGTAGAACAAGGACAGCATTCCCACTTGACACCCGTGCTCTAACGATTGCAATCCGTTTGTTAAGTTAGGAGAATTTTTCAAACGGATCGCCGGTTTTTGCACATAGTGAAGGTTTTTTTTTTGTATTTTGGGGCTCCAGACCAGAGGTGGCTGTCAAATTCAACCGTTGGGTTAGCAGTTGTGTATTATTAAAGTATCTGCGGGCCCTGTACAGTACACCTAGTTTCTGAGAGGCTAACTTAACTCTGGCTTCGATGGAGCCTCCGTACCTGAGCTGGTCACTTAGAGTTACCTACACCAAGCATGTTGATGGAGGTCCTGTTCGGAAGATTGCTTCCGTTTACGGAGACTAGATTTTCAATTCGATCCTTTAGACGTAATCAGATAAGTTTGGGTCTTTGAAACATTAAATTCAACGAGATTATTCTTACCTCAAGAGAAAACACTCTCGAGGTAACTGTCCATTCTTTGCTTCAATGCCCTTCGAGCCATTGGGGTTTATGTGCCCTTTGGGGGCTTGTCAAACAAAAAGCTATCATGGACTGTACTGTCATCCGCGCAACAATGAATCGGTGCACATGACAAGAGGTCATTGATGTGCAACAAAAACAAAGTCAAATGCGAGGAAGAGGTGAAACCGTCAGCAACAATCTCACCCTTAAAAAGTCGGCAATCCACGTACCTACACAAGGATGCGGGAAGTCCGTAAAAAAGTAGTTTGTTGACAAGCCCTCGGTGCCAAACCCGGTCAAAGGCCTTGAAAATGTCCGGTGCAACCGTTTGGGTCTCACCAAAACGTTCCAGGCGCCATGCGTCACATACGCGACAAGATCACCGCACGAGCGGTTCCGCTAATCCGTATTGTCGGTCGTTAATAATTTTATTCTTCTCGAGGTTTGTGGGCAGTTTGTCATTGATCACACGTTCCATCACTTTTGACAGAACAGATGTGATCGCTATGGGGCCAGGGCCGTAGCCAGGGTTGAATTTAAGATAAGGCAGAGGTAATTATAGGTAGGGCGCAAGTAAAAATATAACTTGATCTGATCGGAGGGGGGGGGGGGGGATTCCAGTTATGGATTCATCTGCTGACACATTTTGAAGGAAAACATTCTCTTATTTGAAGTGCAGTTATAAAATTCTAGTTGCAGACAATGGTGCTGCTAGAATAAAGAACAACTATTTTCATCTGAGTGTAGTTTTAATTCGCCGCATACAGATTTAAGATTTGGGTTCGGAATGTAAAATTCCAGTTCTGGATTCATCATCTGCTGACACATTTCGAAGGAAAATATTCTCTTAGTCGAATTTCGAAGTGCATTGGAGGTTAACCACCACATACCCGCTCCGGTATAAGTAACAGATGGTACCTATTTCAGCGCTCTCACAAGGACTCAAACATCTAATTTTTAATAGAACGACTCTACATTTATAATTAACCAAAACTAGACCCTCATTGTCCCTGCATATGTTGTTAGCGAGCAGTATGCAAGTCATCATCATCATCATCTGTGGCTCTACAACCCAGGTCGGGTCTTGGCCTCCAGCAGAGCCTGCCTCCATGACTGTCGGTGTTGTGCTGCGTTGCGCCAGTTTCGGATGCCGATGGTGCTTGCATCCTTCACCACTCCATCCAGCCATCGAAGCTTTGGTCTTCCAACTCTTCTCCGACCCCCAGGTGCACCATCCATAATTCGCTTTGGAATATCTCCTTCGCTCATTCTCTGGATATGTCCAGCCCACCTGAGTCTTCCAGTTTTGATTTCCTTGGAGATATTAGGGTCCTCGTAAAGATCGTATAGCTCCTGGTTGTATCTGATACGCCATTCTCCATTATCACAGACTGGGCCGTAAATCCTTCGCAGCACCTTCCTTTCAAAACTTTCTAGGGCTCCTTCATCACCCTTACTGATTGTCCAGCATTCCGAACCATACATAAGAACAGGTCGTATAAGGGTCTTGTAAAGCAGGACTTTAGTTCTTCTGGTAAGGTGGCGAGATTTCATATGCTTCTGTAGCCCAAAGTAGTATCGATTTGCAGCTACTATTCTTCTTTTGATTTCGCTGGATACATTGTTGTCATTTGTCACCATAGTACCGAGATATACAAACTCGTTGACAGTTTCAAATGTATAATTATCTATCTGTATACTTGGTGATTTCTGGCGTCCATGTACGGGCATATATTTTGTCTTCCCCTCGTTGATGACCAATCCCATGTTCATTGCTGACGTAGCTAAGCTTTTAAACGCCGATTTTAGTTCATATTCTGAGCGTGCGATGATATCTATATCGTCAGCATAAGCAAGGAGCTGGACAGACTTGTTAAAAATATGGCCTGTGGTTTGTATACCTGCATTTCGGATGGCCTTTTCCAGTGCTAAATTGAATAAAATGCAGGCAAGTGCATCTCCTTGTCTTAGTCCATTGAAGGTCTTTAGGGTGTCTGACAGATCCTGTTGTATTCTGACTCGGCACTCAACATTTAGCAGTATGCAAGTGCTTGATCTAATGACACTGATGACAAACCGTTTAGTATGGAGAAGGCCCAAAGATATCGATCTAGGGATTGGTTTATTTATAACTCAACCGTTTAATTGCACCTCCACATTGTTTGGGAATTCCCCGTAAGCAGTGATTGCAATACGCGCACAGTCTCCCACCACTTACTTCAATGCCATCTATGGGCAGAATAAAGAATTAGTATGATATTATTCCTTGTTTAATTCGAAGCTGTTTAGTTAGATGTCGCTATGCTACAATAATAGACGGTATTTTTTTCAATCATATCAAACTATAAAAAACAGTTTACTAGTATATTATCATAGTCGATGGTATTTCTTAAGGTAGGGCACAGGTATTTTAAGGTAGGGCATTGCCCCATAATGCCCCCCCCCCTAGCTACGACCCGGTATGGGGCAGTAGTTGGCCGGGTTGGAGCGGTCACCCTTCTTTGGAATAGGGTGATTTTTTAGAATGGTAATAAAGCACTAAATAATTTTCTTTAATTTCTTTTTTTGTGGATATCACGTTTCGCTTAATATATAACAATTATATTCATTAATTCTATTTATGTATGCTTTAATGAGGACATTTAAACATTTATTTACAAATAATTCAAAACAGTTGTCGCAAATATCAGGCAAATTTTCATCATTTAAATTTAGTTTTAACGTTATTAACAGAAATTCGAATACAGTCATGTATGACATATGTTCTGCAATTTTGTTTATTAATTAATTAATTAATTAATTAATTATTTTTTATTAAAGAGATTTGAGCATGGGTGAAGCCAGGTTTTGATTTCAGAGGCAAAAAATAAAAAATCTAGAGTAGGTACCGTTGTTGTCTTGGTTGTCTTCTACAAAGCTCATGCTTTAGTCTCTATAAATATGAAGAATATGAACGAAAGAAAGAAAAAACATCCTACGAAGTGCTGTAAACTTGAAAACGCGATTTGGTTGACAATCCCAATGGTCATGCATTGGCCAGCCAGAGTGAAGCATAAACCCACCTTGCCCCACCGTGCCATGAATCTGAAGTCCTTTTGGCCAAGTCATTTGGGAAAAATTATCTTGAAGGATTATCACATTTTTTAAAATTCTATTAGAGTATTTCCGATGCTAGAGTCATTGTCTAAACTACACAGCGAGTTTCTACAGTATACAGTATAATTAGGTAAACTACTATAAACCCAACTAAGTTTATCATATTATTCAGATTTTTCGAAAAATTTATATTATTATACTTTTCATTGTAAACTCCATTTTTAAGTACATTTTAAGAACATTTTGTTTGCTAGGATTTAACGAACTAATATTATATTTCACCAACTAACAACTAACCTGTTAACGTTTTTTTTTTGTTGACGATTTTGAGTGTTTTGTTGTCTGTAATTATTACATCCTTAAGCACATTCATACATGGTGCTACTTCCAAAGCGACTTGAGCTTCATGCGCACAGCACACGTGCCACTCGTGAGTCCCTACCTACGCCCATCGTGTGCAAAATAGTTGTGTCCGACCGAAACAGGACTTTCTACCGAAACCGAAACCGAAACCGAATCTTTGGTATCTGTCTCAGTTTCGGCCGAAACGGATACTTTTTTAGACATGTTAAAAATCTTTTTTTTTTCTGAAATTTGGCTTATTTTTTACACTTTTGCAGACATTTAACACGTGTTAAATGATATAATAAAAAAAAAAAACAATAATTGAATTAAGTGATTTTTTTTTATATACTAGCTGGGTTACCCGGATTCGCCCAGGACAACTTTCGAGAGTGTCCTGGAATGTTTCACATCGAAGTTCCCGATTCCCCATTCCCGAACATTCCAAAATTTTCCAGAATGTTCCGGGATGTTCTGGAATGTTGTGGAAAGCTCTCAAATACTCTTGACTGAGGTGTCCGGCTTCGCTCAGGGAGTTGATGTGAGATTGAATTGACGTTCGAATCCACGACGGATGCTTATATACCCCATATGGGTAGCCCCAGACAAAAAAGCTTCAAATAATGTTCCAGAATAATATTCCCATACAAAAAAGGCTTCAAATAATGTTCCAGAATAATGTTCTAGATCATTCCACAACATTCAGGAGTGTTCTGGAATGTTCCACAATGATCTGATGTTCCGGTAGTTCCGGAATGCTGTGGAATGCTCAAGAATACTCTGGAATGTTTTGAACTGTTCTAGAATTTTCAAGGGGGCGAAACTTCCAGCCCTTGTATCTTTAAAAGCACGCTCTACAGGTAAAAAAGGAACTTTCTTTATAAATGTGGGAGAGAGGGCTACCACACAATATAACTCCCATTATTGAGTTTTAGCACGCCCTTCAGGTAAAAATGGAAACTTTCTTCATGAATGGGGGATAGACAGCTACCACACAATTTAACTCCCGTTATCGTACCGCGACTCGTCTTTGAGTTTTAACGGCATGCACATTGTGCACTTTTTTAATAATGAATTGTAATATGTATTATCCAAACTTCTAGAACTTTCCAGAACCTTCTAAACTCACCGACACTCTCCATCACTTATTTTTGAAAGCATCTAGAACTTTCTCCTTCAATAACATCGTGGCGCATTAGGTAACCTTCCAGAACTATCTAAAATCTTTTAGACTCGCCGACACACTCCATCGCTCCTTCCAGAACTTTCTAGAGCTTTATCGAGCCTGCTAGAACTTTTTGGAATCTTTTAGACTCATCGACATACTACGCCACTCCTTCCAGAACTTTCTACAACTTTATCGAACCTTATAGAACTTTCCGGAAACTCCTGTACTCAACGACCTACTCCGCCACTCCTTACAGAATTTCCTACAGCTTTATCGAACCTTCTAGAACTTTCTGCCAGAACTTTCTACAGCTTCATCGAACCTTACAGACCTTTCCGGAACCTTCTAGACTCACCGACGTACTCCGCCACTTCTTCCAGAATTTTCTACAGTTTTATCGATCCGACTCACCGACGTACTCCGCTACTCCTGCCAGAACTTTTTATAGCTCACCGAAGAACGCTGCCACCCCTTCCAGAATTTTCTACAGCTTTATTGAACCTTATAGAACTTTCCGGGACCTTCTAGACCCACCGACATATTCCGCCACTCCTTCCAGAACTTTTTGCAGCTTTATCGAACCTTACGAAACTTTCCGGAATCTTCTAGACTCACATACTCCGCCAGTCCTTCCAGAATTTTCTACAGTTTCATCGAATTTTCTAGAACTTTTCGGAACCTTCTAGACTCACCGACGAACCCCGTTCTTCCTTCCAGAACTTTCTACAGCTTTATCAAACCTTATAGAACTTTCTTTCTCCTCCAATCCTTCCAGAACTTACCAGAATTTTATTGAATCTTCTAGAAGTTTCCGGAAATTTTTAGAGTCTTCTCGAAATTTCTAGTCTTTTTAGAACTTTCAGCCCTTATATCTTCCAAAGTATGCTCTTTAGGTAAAAACGGGTACCCTTATTCCCTAGGGGGGATAGAGATCTACCACACCATATAACTCCCTTGATCGTACCGAGACTCGTTTCTGAGTTTTTGCGTTCCGCACGTTTTTTTGGACTTTCTTTTATAATATATATATATTGATTATTGCTACAAAACGAACAAAAATTATAAAAAATAACAAAACAAGATACTTCTTGGAACAAAAAAATGTCAATAATCAACACTTGCATTATAAAGGAAGGATTTACAATCACAACTAACTAACTAACGAACTAACCATCACGCCGTTTCCCCTCAGGGGTAGGCAGAGAGGACGGACCGCCAAACAACTCGGTCTTGGCACACACTCTTTGCCTCACTCACATTCATACATCGTCTCATACATACACTTCTATTATTCTGATTTTTGCATGGCCCGTCTCAAGTATCTGATTCACTTGATCGTGCCATGTCTTCCTCGGGCGTCCCCGACTTCTTCTATTATTCACATTTTTATTATTTTTTATTATTTATTAACCAATTTAATTTTACAATTTGGGAGGCGGGAATGGGTACCGCCACCCGGGAACCTTTATTGGATAACCAACACCTCTGCCATAGGTCACCCCAAGTGGTTTGGTACGTTTGGTGATTTAGCAGGGGTGCCCGGGTTCATGGGGTGAGGTTTGTCTAGGTCTTGGAGGCGGATGACCAAGACACACTGAACCCCAGATTCATACCCACCCCTTAAACCCTTTTCCTTCCCAGAACTCTCCTCTCCTTCCTTTTCATAAAAAAACCCTCCACACAGCATCCCCAAAGATGACATAGGCCCTGAGGAAAATTATTTTCCTCAGCGTCTCCTGTGTGGAGCTCATGTAAAAAAAAAACAAGATATTACAATATAATATATGAAATAATATATCAAAATACAATTTTTTGTATATACCGCCTCACTAGGCTGAGCCAGTTCCGAGGTGGCAGGAATTTAAACTAATTTTGATATCTTAATCTTGGAAGAAAATTAAGATAAAAATAAAAATATTTTAATTTAAATAGATAAATAGAATAAAAGAACAGTAAAAGAAATGAAAAAGAAAAAGATAAGAGAAATGGAAAAATAGAAAAAAAAATATGAAAGAAACAAATTAGAAACACAAAAATAATTTTGAGGATAAGAGAAAAAATACAGGCGTTGAGTGTCTTTTTGTATTGTTCAAGTTATTAGTTCAGTATGCAATACCTTTGTTGATTATCCACTTATGAATTTTGCGTCATATATTCTTTTTACACTACTTTCTTCGTTCATTCGTTCTACGTGCCCAATCCATCTGAGGGTCCCTTTCTTAATCTTACTCATTATACTTACATCAGCCTTACATTCTTTACGGATTTCCACATTTCTAACACGATCATACATGGTTTTACCACACACACGCCTCAGGGATCTCATTTCAACAGAATTCAGTTTACTTTCATCCTTACTCTGCCAGTTCCATGCCTCACTGCCATACATCAGGGTAGGTACCAGGACTCCATTGTGGACTGCTAGCTTCGCTTCTTTTGACTGTTTTTTATTAGGGCCAATAGCATTCAGTCCTCCATTAATGGAGTTACCGGTATTTACCCTTCTTTCATTGTCTCTCAGCCTTCCCATCTCTCGTAAACATACTACCCAGATAATAATACAATCACAACATTCTTATTACACGTGTTAAATGAAATATAAAAAGAATAATTTAAGTACGTGAAATTTAAATTTTTTTTTTACTTCTATAAAACAAACAAAAACTATAAAAATGAATAAACATGTTAACTGTATGTAACAAACATGAATGCGCGAGAAATAATACATAAACTCACAACACAATCACGCCGGACCGGCCGGCAAACTCATACCCATCAATACCCATATTTATACCGCTCACTGAACCTTAGCGAATCAGATACGTCCGAGCTCTTCAAACATTTAAGCGACACTATCGATAACCTCTTGGCCCGCTACCCTACAGCAGAGTTTGTGGTCCTGGGGGACTTCGATGTTCATAATGAGCCTTGGTTGAAGTTCTCAGGATCAACAGACTCGGCTGGACGACAAGCGGAATCCTTTGCTCTTTGCTACGGATTGGAGCAAATGGTTCAGGAGCCTACAAGGGTTCCTGATGTCCAGACTCACCGTTCCAATCTGTTAAACCTATTTGTAACCACTGTGCCAGACGGTTACAAGATTGAAGTCACAGCGCCTTTAGGATCGTCCGACCACTGCCTGGTAACGACATCAATCCCTGTAAACTTCAGACCGCCAAACGATAGACTGAAGAGAAAAGTGTGGCACTATAGGTCAGCAGATTGGTTCGGTCTGCGGGCACATTTTAATGCTTTCCCATGGACCCCGTGGTCAGCTCTCTGTTTTCGGACTTCGGATCCCTCAAGATGTGGCCAGGAAATTGGTGAAGTAATCACATCCGCGATGGATGGCTTCATCCAATCTACTGTTAAGGACACTGGTGTAGGTTCAAAGCCGTGGTTCAGTCGACAATGCGCTGAAGCAGTGCGACGAAAAAACGCGACTTACCGAGCCTAAAACACATCTAGAACATCCCAAGACAGAACAGCTTACAACAAAATGGCAAATGAAACCAAGAGAATCATAAATCTTAAGAGCACGACCAATAGATCAGCAGAAAGCTGGCTGCATGCCAGCATGGCAGCAGGCAAATCTGGTCACTTGCGGGGTCAATAGGTCGCAATTTCTGCAAATCCAGTCTACCACCTCTTACCAGACCTGACGGCTCACTAGCAAACACCGCCACCGAAAAGGCTAACTTAATAGGTAAAATGTTTGCGGATAACTCAACCCTCGACGACCAAGGTGCTGTCCCGACGTCGGTTCCTCACTGCGGTTTTCGTATGAAATAGCTGAGGATCCGGCATCGAGAAGTACTCCATGTTTTACGAGGGCTTGATGTTAATAAAGCTAGTGGGCCTGACGGAATACCTGCCCTGGTACTGCAGAGGTGCGCTGCAGAAATAGCTCCAATTTTGACGAAGCTTTTTAAATTGTCCCTGACGACTGGCTCTGTGCCCTCTGGTTGAAAAAAAGCGGTTATCCATCCTATTCCAAAGAAGGGTGACCGCTCCAACCCGGCCAACTACTGCCCCATAGCGATCACACCAGTTCTGTCTAAGGTGATAAAACGTGATGCTAAAACTGCTCACATACCTCGACAAGAACAAAATTATTAACGACCGTCAATACGGATTCCGGCGGAACCGCTCGTGCGGTGATCTTCTCGCGTATGTGACGCATGTTTGGGGGCGGTGCCTGGAACGTTTCGGTGAGACCCAAACGGTTGCACTGGACATTTCCAAGGCCTTTGACCGGGTTTGGCACCGAGGACTTGTCAACAAACTGCCTTCTTACGGACTTCCCGCATCTTTGTGTACGTGGATTGCCGACTTTTTTAAGGGAGAGGTCGATTCAGACGGTAGCCCATGGTTTTACCTCTTCCTCACACTCGATAAATGATGGCGTCCCACAGAGATCGGTCCTGTCTCCGACTTTGTTTTTGTTGCACATCAACGACCTTTTGTCATGTGCACCAATTCACTGTTACGCGGTTGACAGTACAGTCCATGATAGCTTTTTGTTTGACGAGCCCCCAAAGGGCTCACAAACTCCAGCGGTTCGGAGGTCTTTGAAGCAAAGAATGGACGGTTACCTCGAGAGTGTATTCTCTTGGGGTAAAAATAATCGCTTCGAACTTAATGTTTCAAAGACCCAATCATGTCTGATTTCGTCTAAAAGGGACCGAAATGAAAATCTAGTATCCTTCAACGGAAGCAATCTTCCTAACAGACCCTCCATTAAAATGCTTGGCGTAACTCTAAGTGAGCAGTTCAGATATGGGGGCTCCCTCAAAGCCAGAGTAAAGTTAGCCTCCCTAAAAATGGGCGTACTGTACAGGACCCTCAGATAAGTACACAACTGCTAACCCTGTACAAATTACAAGTGCGCCCCATGGTTGAATTTGGCAGCCACCTCTCGTCTGGAGCTCTAAAATACCTGAAAAATACCGTCGACTCTGTGCAGAAACGGGCGGTCCGCTTAATAGATTCTCCCATCTTAACAGACGGATTGCAATCTTTAGAGCACAGGCGTCGGGTGGGAATGCTATCCTTGTTCTACCGGTATTACAATGGCAGATGCTCCGAGGAACTAGCGTCATTGATCCCTTCGGCACCTGTGCATAGGCAACATTTGTACACGGTTGACATTTGTCACATGAGATCGGGTGTTTTCTTCGATTCGTTCTTGTGTTCAACAGCTCGGCTGTGGAATGACTTGCCGGCCTCTGTGTTTCCTCCTTCCTAGAACATGGGTCTCTTCAAGACCAATGTTCATTCCTTCCTCTCCTCAAAAAGACCCTCCACACAGCATCCCAGATGACATAGGCCCTTAGGGAAATTATTTTCCTCAAGGCCTCCTGTGTGGAGTTAATGTAAAAAAAAATACCAATTAAGTAGATAGCGCAAAAAAGCACCTCCAAGTACTAAATAAATTCAATTTGCCGCCATTGAAAGGAATGTCAACGTTAATATGTTACATTAACGTATCTAGAGACCAGCGTTGTTGATATTACCAATATTTTACTGGATTTGGATGTATTATTACTGTTATTTAATAAAAGTATTTGATACAAATAATATTGTTTTCTGATTTAAATTACCTACTTAGTTAGGTACGTTCAGAAGGTACAAATAATCGTAGTTCCTTCTATTGCCCTTTATAAAATAATTCCGTTTTTAATTTTTACTTACCACACTTAATACCTACTTCGATATATATCATGTTTTCATTTTCATAGTTTGTTATCATTAACCTAGATAGATGCATGCTTTACGTACTAATTTAGTACAAGATTTTATCTAGTTTGCCGTGCGGTACACAAGATATTTCATTGAAATAATTCCAAAGCGACAATAAGAATAGATTCTTCGAAAAACGACAAAACCACTCATTTTATTTGAAAGGGAATGCCGAAAAGTTATAGACATTCTTGAAACCAGTGACAAACCCCACCCCATTGTCCTCTTCTCAGCTAGACCCATTGCAGCTCCGGCCTAATCAGCCGTCACTTAACGAGGAACTGTTTGGGGGGCTATCTCTCACTTCTCCCACCTACGTAGCTCGAAGTTTCCCTGCCAGTATTCTTCATCACCAGGGATTTAACGCCGCGAGGAATGTCAGATAGGCTGCGGAATGCATTCAAGGAAATTTTTCACACAAAAGGTTTGTTCACGAGAAATCGGCGGTTACGGGAGGACGAGATAAAAACATCGATAAGGCTTGCACCTAATAACGGGCAGCGAATGGACACACTCAACTGGATACTAGGCTCGGGCTGTAAACCATTCGACTACAAAGAGGTTATCAATGACACAAGATGTCACAAACATATTTACCCACGGGAGAGCGATCTTTTGTGTTGGTATATATATGGCGGCTTGAAACAAAAGGAACGATACTTATAAATGGATCGTGCACGGTTTAGCACTCTACTTTATGGCGTGCGGTACCCTAATTCGTATACATATATTGTGCCTTAATGGATAGGGTCGATTGAGGTAATTTGTCCGTGCAACTTGCCCCACCACCGCCAGGACAGAATTTCAGCTTTATCTTGATGAGAGTCATATAATAGGTCAAAATTATATCATATAAATGAATAATGTTGTTTAAGGTTCACTACATATAGATACGCAATAAAATATTGTGAGCAAGAAATCATTTAAATTTCTCAATCCTTTTATTGGAATCATAAAAGGATTGAGAAATCTTGCTAACCTCAGCTTTCACAAAAAAAAGTTTAAAATTAATTTGAAAAATGAAATTACGGGAAGGAGCTCACGAAATGTCATTTCCCATGAGAGTCCTATAATAAGTTAATATCTAATATTGTATTAAAATAAAAATAAATAAATCGTCAGTAGGTACTCCAAATGAGAGTCCTATAATAAGTTGATACAAAATACTTGTATTAAAATAAAAAAAAATCCCCACTTCCCCAAATGAGAGTCCTATAATAAGTTGATACCTAATACTTGTATTAAAATAAAAAAAATGTCCACTTCCTCAAATGAGAGTCCTATAATAAGTTGATACCTAATACTTGTATTAAAATAAAAAAAATGTCCACTTCCTCAAATGAGAGTCCTATAATAAGTTGATACCTAATACTTGTATTAAAATAAAAAAAATGTCCACTTCCTCAAATGAGAGTCCTATAATAAGTTGATACCTAATACTTGTATTAAAATAAAAAAAATGTCCACTTCCTCAAATGAGAGTCCTATAATAAGTTGATACCTAATACTTGTATTAAAATAAAAAAAAATGTCCACTTCCTCAAATGAGAGTCCTATAATAAGTTGATACCTAATACTTGTATTAAAATAAAAAAAATGTCCACTTCCTCAAATGAGAGTCCTATAATAAGTTGATACCTAATACTTGTATTAAAATAAAAAAAACCCCACTTCCCCAAATGAGAGTCCTATAATAAGTTGATACCTAATACTTGTATTAAAATAAAAAAACCCCCACTTCCCCAAATGAGAGTCCTATAATAAGTCAATGGTTGATACCTATAAAAAATCCCCACTTTCCTTTTGATTATTTACAAAGCTGTTTGCTATAACTTTTGGCATTGTTAGTGTTGTAGTTTAGAAAGGGAGCTATCTGTGGTGAGCTTACGCATAAGCCCGCGCCGACCTCCACACAAACCTTATTAACAAAATAACCAATAATCCATTAAGTACTAAGCTGGGTAGGTAGTGATGGGATGAGATGTGAGATAGATCGTGAGGACTGAGGAATGCCCGCTGCCGCCCAAAACAAACAAATAGCGCGGACCTAGAAATAATTTGGTTGCATGACTCAGGATTAGCGGCTTCTCTTCTTCTCCCGGGGCAGAGTGACCGGCACAGGGCACAGGGCACAGGGCACAGGGCACAGGGCACAGGGCACAGGGCACAGGGCACAGGGCACACAGTACATAGCCCCTGACTCTACACTGTACAGCAGAGGTTCCCAAAGTGGTCGATATGTATCCCCAAGGGTCGATTTCGACTTGCTTCATCAACATTAAACCATCATCAACATTCAGGCATTCCGTAAATTATATATACACCTAACATAGATTGTGTACTACACATAATAGTTTTAATCGACCGAAATTATGGACTTACTTGATATTTCTTGAAATTGTTTATTAAAGTAAGTATATAATATAAATATTCCACGTTCTTTTTCTTGTCAGAATTAATTTTGAAGAGATCATTGCACATTAGAAAGCACGAATTTTCCATTTCCCCAACTTGTCATTGTCAAACGTCCAGGATGATGACCTTTTGGCTCCCGTTCAACAATTAAATTTACTTGACAAACAAGATTTGAGGATGTTTTGACATGGATTATGGAAATTGAACATTGAAGAATTGGATAAAATAATGAAAAGAAGAACTGATCGGAATAAGTACTAACGAAGAACTAAAGGTGCAGTTCAGAGAGGTTCAGCAGTTCAAGCTTCATAAAGATATAGCTGTTGCTAATCCCGCATTACGGACTTTCTTATATTTTTATGTAACATCTCACAAGAATGTCCCTGTTTGCTCACCGCAGTAAGATTGCGGGTTTTTAAGAGTGGCCCCGATTACACCAAAGAGGGAAACCAGATTATCGCAATAAAGTTTTTGACAGCTTTTCCATCTTCACACCCACAGAAAAGGGTTTTAGCGCGGTAGAAAATAATCTCACAAAACAAGAATTGAGAAACACATTTGACGTTAACAGGTTTAGGAAAATTCAATATTCGGCAGTGGTCTATGGGGTAAAAAAGTTTGGGAACATCTGCTGTAGAGCCTAGAGCCTCATCATATAATCAAGCAATCATCACACATCGTCAACGTACAACATACATCACTAAAGTTTCATCACCCCAATTTCCGCCTTAGTTTTTACGGCAATTTCGATAAATGAACTCACACCGCCATCTGTTAATTTGCATATATATCAAATCCAAACCGCCCGCTTGCCAGCCGGCTCGTCCACCACATGTAGATATGCTCCTTTATATATTATATATTTCAACCAATTTACACACAACCTTGATAAATTATATACCAAAATTTTCCTCATAAATCACTCTACCTATTGGTGAAAACCTCATGAAAATCCGTTCAGTAGTTTTTGAGTTCGCGAACAGACGGACAGACACGGTGGAGGACTTTAATTTATAATGTGTAGAGATTGCCTATTTTTGCCGAAGTTATCGCCCTGCCTTGCCGAAGAGCTCGCTTGACTATAAGTATTTCAACAATATTAATATTGCCGGGCCAAATCTATTTCTTTCTCGCTCTGTTGCAAATATGTGCGTCTTTGTTCATCAACTACCCGCTTCCAAAATTGTCAAAATATCGAAGTCAATTATTATTTTCAGTAGAATTTTGGTGTAGTTAATGTAGGAGATCATTTTTTCTCGTCTGGCCCTCACTTTCCCGGCAAGACTATTAAACAACGAGATAATTGTTCGACAATAGGCAATGATAGGCAATTTGTCTCGCTCCTGCTCCTGCTAAGAGCGGTTTTAAATTTTTGTAAATTTACTTTTCATCTTTTCCATCATCCATTCTTAGTAGGGAGAGGGGAGGCGTCTACTAATATCTACAGGAATTCCAAAAACTTAACAAATCGGACTAATATCTATGAGAACCAAAGTGTGGACGAAAATCTACAGCACTGGCAGAGGTTGGATTTGCAATTATGTATAGCATATTGGAATAACGTAATATTGCGTATGCAGTTTAAAAAACTTAATTTATGTATGTAAAAATCCCTAATATCGGACTATTGGACACATTTAGCTGATTATTAAGGATTTGGGTTTTTGTTTTAACAGCTTTCTTTATTTCGAGTGCTTCTAAATTATTTAGTCTGTTACCATGACCATTTCTATGTCAGTTAGGTTAGGTTAGTTTAGGTTAGGTTAGGTTGTGGTGCCGTGTATTTCGAAAAAAAAATATTTGTACTATGACCTCAATGTTTGTTCAATAAATTGTTGTCCTCGTAAACAGCAAAATACTTAATATTATGCAAAAACTTCATGTACGTACTTTAAATGTTTAAGCCTTTACATAATCAGTAATTACGTAATTGAAGTAATTTATGCTTTTCCGTACAACCTCTTGCTCGGATGCCCTTTGTAGATATTAGTCCAACCTACGCTCCATAGATATTAGTCACTACTGGGACCGTCATAGATATTCGTCCGACCTTAGCTCTGTAGATATTAGTCCTCATTCTGAAGTTCATCGATATTAGTCCAACATATGAGCTGAAGATATTCGTCCGACATACAGGCTGTAGATATTAGTATCTGGAGTCGAGAGAGGTAAAAAAAACTAAAACTACTATTAACTACTCAGGTAACTGCATTATTTATTAAAAAATCTAGCACAGGTTAGCTTTGGCGTCATGAAATTTGTACAGTTGTAGTAGGTAGTACGAATTGTTAATATATTTAGTGAGTACATTATGTAAGGCAAGACGTATACAGGGTGTTAAGAAATATAAGATATATATATATATCTATAACGGAAGGTTTTAATTATTATTTTTAATTGTTAAACTGATGTTTAAGACAAGATTTTTATGCATAGCACAAAGGGTAACAATTATTATAAGCAAGAATTATCAGCCTGAAACACTCATCCACATTGAAAAAATCTTCCGAGAAAAAATACATGACGCCAACGGGACTTGAACCCGTGCCCTTCTGATTGCCGGTCAGCTGCTTTCCCAATTGAGCTATGGCGGCTTATCTTATACCCGCCAAATGATTCAATATATACTAGTGTTTCATTCAACAATTACTGCTTTTGAAAAAATCTTCCGAGAAAAAAATACATGACGCCAACGGGACTTGAATATATAAGCTTGACTTGAGCTATAGTATAATAAGCAGTAATTGTTGAATGAAACACTAGTATATATTGAATCATTTGGCGGGTATAAGATAAGCCGCCATAGCTCAATTGGGAGAGCAGCTGACCGGCAATCAGAAGGGCACGGGTTCAAGTCCCGTTGGCGTCATGTATTTTTTCTCGGAAGATTTTTTCAATGTGGATGAGTGTTTCAGGCTGATAATTATTGCTTATAATAATTGTTACGGAAGGTTTTATTTATTTATTGAAGTTGGCAATTCACCCTAAAAAGAGTGCCTTGTGCCAATAAAGTTAGTTATGTTTTTGAGGAGGGTTTAATGAGTTTTCTGATTTCACTTCAAAACTTTATTACAATCTGCTTGCTTTTCCACCTTGCCCATTTTTGGCAAAATATTTACTTTTTTCATTAAACTTTTACTCACAAATACCAAAAATGCGCCCCTTTCGTATAATATTGAACCTACTTAGAATTAGAAGTCATAATAATAATAATATGAAACGCTTACAATGTATATACAATGGCCGGGAACACTTTTTGACGATATCTTTACAGGTTCTAAAAAATAATTTATTACCCTCGGACAATCGCCATGTTGTTCTCGTTGCCATAAAAGAGATAAGGCTTTTGAAAAAATTGACACATTACCTGTTAATGGAGAATTTATTTAAATGGGGGAATTTATTGCTGCCTTATAATTAGGTAGGTACCGTACCTACGTACTACGTACCAAACCAAGGTATTATAATGTGCAGTGTGCAGTGCTGTTCTGGAGAAAACATCAGATCAGTTGGGATAGGGTTCAGCTTCTTCCGGATAAGTTTGCAGTCGGCGCGGCGCGCGGCGGCACCAAATTATATTTTATTGGCAACACTTTCAAATTTTACCACTTAAAACCTTAAAAACTTTTACCATCAGTAGATGTAATATAATTAATAAAAATATTAATCTGCTGTGACTCTGCCTGTAACTCCGGTTCAGTGAACTCTAGAACTTTGGCTTTGAATTTAAGTTTAATTTAAAAAATAAGTGTTTATTTGGAGAATCCAGGCAAGCGATATAGCACTCACCAATAAAATAAATATTTGACAGAAAATTAATTTAATTACCATTTTCAAATTGGAACTGATTTTTCGAGAATTCAGACCATCTCCATTGATGTATTCTATTTAGCTAAGACTAGAAACTAAAAAAATTGTTTCAACTTTTTTACCTCCCAATGGACTTCCAACTCTCCCAATGCTCTAATGCCGAACAACCGGAAACTGCCGAATTCGGTGCCTGCGCACTCGTACCCGCGTGATGATGGTGGAACACGTTTCGACGAGGCGTTATAGCGTCTCTACGACTATCCCGGATTCGGAGCTCTGTTGCGAACTCTTGAGTGTAGTCAATTTAAGAGTACTGACTCAACTCACGAGGCATAAGGACCTGTTTCAATGTCACCATTCACAAACAAATTATGTAGCAAAATTCCGCCAATTCCCCACTTAAATAGTTTAGCAAAAAAATATAAATATGATATCGACATTTTTAATGTAAAAATTTCTATGTTTAAAACACACTTAAACATTTATTATTGTTATTATTATTACGACATGTACGTAATGTAAAAACCCCAGTAAGTAAAATAAAAGCCCTTGATTTTTTAAGGATCTGCGTTAGTAATTTACAAAAATTATTGATGCATTACAAAGTTTCTACCCACCGAACTACGCGAGTTAACAGGGTTTGTAGGACCTACATACCAAGGTTTGTAGAAAATGCGTTTAACAAGGTTAGCTCATACGGGCCTTTTTCGGAAAAAAAACTCGTCGGGCCGCCTTCGAAATTTCGAACGCTTGACGTAACTTACAGAGTCTAGTGAGGTAGGTAAAAGAAAACTATGTGACATGAAAAAAAAATAAACGCCCGGGTTCCCGGCACTGAAACTGAAAAACTGAACTTGATGTAAAACACTGCCACGTGTATTGCAGTTAATTCAAATCTCCCAGTGGAATATGGACTTCAAGTTACGTCACGAATTTTTATCCAATCACCGCTCTAACCCCTCGATGAGCTAATCTTGTTAAAAGCATTATCGACGAACCTTGCCTTCACAAATACATATTGAAAATAGAACAGCCTCAAATTTTATTCCTTTAATCACATTATAAAAAGGTGCCGAAGTACCTACCCACCTAACTATGTAGATTCATTATCACTTTGAAAATAGAATTACCTCCAATTCTAATAACATTATTAGGCACATGCATTTTAAAAGGTACCTACCCGAACTACCTAATAATCTAAGTAAGTAGGTAGGTACGTTAGTGTAGTGGGTCTGCTCAGGTGGATAGATGCACGCCGGCCAATGGATAAAGGTAGATCCCAGGCCGGGCGCTGGGCACTGGGCACTGGTCAGGTTAGGGTGGGCCGGGTGGGGGAGGGTGGGGTAGCGCGGGGCAGCCACCTGTGAGCCCTGGGAACGCGCATACTAATGGTGCCCATTATTTACATCAACATTTCAATAAAAGTCATGGAATGCAGCCAAAAACAAGGGAGCGGCCTGGTACGCCAGATCTTAGAAACGTAGAGCACCCAATTTTAGAAAAAAATAAAACAATATGATGTTTACAAATGTTTTTCTAAAACCCCGTTTCTGAATTGGTGGACTCTAGTTTGATTACCGATGAAATGCGAATAAGTTTTTTTGTATTAAATATTTATTTTTCATAATGACATCGTTTACAAACATTTGAATTTCATTGAATTATAATAAAAAAGGTTAATTTCTGGGTATACCCGTTAAATTTTGAATGGGAAAACTAATTTAATTTTGTATTTAGCAATTTTAAATTAACCTAGTTTCCTTTACTCCATTTTAAAAATCCTATTGGAAATAGGTTCGAAATTTGAGAGGGAAGAATGCTTTTCTAACTGTCACTGTTGGTACAAATGGTGTCGTTTAATTTTACGGAGTCCAGAAAGCAGTAGTACAAATGTGAAACTTTTTTCGTTAATTTCGATTCAACTTTAAAATTTGGCAACTAAAGCGACGGTTTAAAGCCTTGTTACCCCGCTTCGACACATTTTAAAAGATGTTAAACAGTTGATATTAATCTCCTAGCAAACGTTTTTCTTCAAATGTTAAATAAACTTCGGGCTAGATTTACTTCGAGTTCACGTATATTGTTAGCAAATAGCTTAGGTACTCCCGGTTTTGTCCGAGTCTCGAAAAATTTTAACAATTCATCAAATATTTTACATTAATTTTATTTAACGTTCTGTGTATGTTCTATTCAAGATCTGCAATTATTTCAGTTTTATGAAGCAACTGGCGTATAATTATATAATTACAGAACATGAATAGAACTTTACTGAATGTGGAAATTAACTTCAAAAATTTGAAGAATAAGGAACTCCAGTGAAAAATATTATGGCTTTAAAAAAATATGTTCATATAGACCAAGAAACGCTGATTCTGAATATATAAGTTTTATTTCATAATATTAAATGCAGAGTTTTTAATAAATTATTAAAAAGTGCATTTTTAAACCTCTTCGGAAAACACAGCGTTAAGTTGGCATTACTGAAATGGTTAACCGTGACGTCACAGTTAACCTGTCACCTGTGTATTGTATTGTATTGACATTTGAAATGACTTGAAGTGCACACGTACCTATGCAATTCAACATTTCGTGTTTTTGGTTTATTTTCATACTGTTTATAGAGATTTAGATAAATAATAGTTATTGTGTTTATTGAAACATAATTTAGGCCCTCAACAATTTACGAAAAGGGCTATATTTGCGGACAATCTGCAATAAATTTTGTCTATTTGAGGTTAAAGTCGTGTCATATTTTTACGTTTGTTTTTATGTATTTTCAAATTGTTTTTAGTATAGGGCTTTTTATACAAGTTGTTACACACTCGTCATGATCAGTGTATTATAAATACCAGTGTTTCTGTATGTATTATACATAAAACAATGTACCGACAAAGTAACACCTGACACAAAACACGATGTCACATGTATTTGCAATGAAAGAGATGATTTATTGTTTTTATATTGCACTTTGATTAAATACAATAACAGTAGCGGTGAAATGTGGACATTTTACCAATGTTTTTCTATATTAAAAGCAGTTAATCTTGAATAAAAAACACACCTCACACCTAAAAGTCATTATCCGCCATAATTATTCTGGGTTCTTCACAGTGTTGCCAACAGTTAGAAGTGAAATTTCCCTAGAATTTCACATTTACGCAATTAACTACGTAGCCACCTGATTGTGTAACACTAATCCTGTTATATGTTAATTAATATGATAATTAATTGGAAAGATATCGGAACTTGGTAAATATACTAATAATACCGTGATTTTCCAAATAAAACACTTTTTTGCTACGTGAAGTAATAATTTAAAAGTACGAATACACTCACCACTGAATTAGAAACTGAATTCCAAATTAAAAAAAAAAACACTTTGCAAAATAAAAATCATAAGCAACCCGCCGCTCATTTGTACCAAGCGTGGTATTTTGAAGACCCCCCCCCCCCCCCCGAACGTGTCACGTAGTATGGGTACGTTCCCTAATATCATTTTGAGTTGTCAGTGTTAAAAATAACATGGCATGTAAGTACATGAAAAATAATTAAGATTCATAGGAATTCCAAAAAATATATATACGTATATATATAAATAATACCAGTAATACTGTCATATGTAATAAAATTTTGGCCAGAGTTCGAAATTTCCCTAGATTTTGTCCTGATTTCCCTTATCCCTAAAAAATATTTTTCTCCCCTAGATCTAGGGAAATTTCCCTCGACATAACATCACTGATTCAAAATGACAACTTAAAAAGTAAAAAAATTAGACCACCATAGATACGGTGCGTTTCTGGGAGTCTTTAAAAATTAAAACTTTGACAATTATTTTAACTATTAAAACTAACTATAAAAATAAAAATAAAAATGCAGTTATTTAAGTTTGAAGGTCTTTATTCATTAAAAAAAATAAAAAAATTGGACTGGAGTTCTCTATTGTTAATTTTTTTTTAAACAACCTATCTTTAGTGACTCATTTGTTAGAGCTTCGTGGCACATGGCGAAAATTTTAATGCCTTCTGAAAATAATGTCGTTGATTTGGAACACAGAGGCAATTAGGGTGTACAAATTTCATGATGCCATTGCTCACACCGTCCTGTAATTTTTAATCGTACAAATGCGTAAAAAATTTTCTCCGAAAAAATAAAAAATCTAAACAAGTTTTATTTTTTTTGTATTTCTATTGTTTCTTTGTTTAGAAAAAAAAAACAGTTTTCCGATTGCTCTATGAAATAACATATCCTCTATAGTTGTGGCACCATCTCGAGACCCGCATCATCCGTGAATTGTTTTTGGCTTATTGGAAATAACTCTTTAGGGGTCCGCTGGGCTTTTATTGTTTCAAAATAGAAGTATGATTTATTTGATTTAGATTCGGAGTGCCGAATGGCCGGCCACAGCCGATACAGCTGTCTATAAATGACTATAATCTATAAATGACTACAAATAAGTAAGCACAAGGATCGTATAACTATAAAAGTGGAAAGGGCATTATAATGAATCAAAAGTAAAACCATAATTTAAAAATGATTGTAATTTGATTAAATATTAAGTAGGTAGGTACGCTCCAAGATAGACATGTCCTCAAAGACATGTCTATCTTGGAGCTTCTAAACTGGAGAGAGCTGGCACAAAACCGAGATGAGTGGAGGAAGATTCTTGAGGAGGCCAAGACCCACCAGGGGTTGTAGAGCCAATAGTGATGATGATAATGATGATGATGTAGGTACCTATTTACTGGTGAGCCGACAGTTGATCCGCCGACAATTGCCCCCCGAACTGATATTTACTATAAAATAATAATTTTTGCGCATTACTTACCAATTTCAAAAGTAAAACCGACTTCAAAAATCCTTCCTATTATTTTATGTCTTCAGATTTTATGTCCGGGTTAAATCTTTCCCACAGGAAATACTTAACCCTTTCACACACTTTTCCACAAATGATCATCTAGTCAATCCACGCTATGCAATTGCACTATACAGGTGTCCGAGGGTAAAGTGCATTAACTTCGGGAGGTGATTCTACATGATGGTAGGAGTAAAAAAGATTAACAACTTTTTCCGAAATTCCGCCTTTTTTTCCGATACAAAAAGATGTACCTACTAAAAATCCTTAGTGTGAGGAACGATCTTACTTGCTGAGAGCCTGCCGGGCGCCCGAATCGATTGTGATTGGCCCGTATCGTAACAGCGGAAAATAATAAATCTGGCCGCACACGCCGGACTAATTTTATCTTTTTACCTCAAAACTACCCCTAAAAGTTAGAATTTCGAAAAAAGTTATTCATCTTTTTTACTTGTACTATTATGTAGAATCACCTCCCGAAGTTAATGCACTTTACCCCCCGACACCCTGTATAAGTATAATAAATACAAAATAATACATGAATTTATTTACGCACCAGATTTTATGTCCGGGTTAAATCTTCCCCACAGGAAAGACTAAACCCTTTCACACACTTTTCCACAAATGATCATCTAGTCAAATCACGCTATGCAATTGCACTATATAAGTATAATAAATACAAAATAATACAAGAACAACATGTCAACCTACCAGAGACCAAATGGGAAAATAATTCACCGACTCCAGATATTTTCATATCAGAGGGTTCGGCTCGGTGGAACTCCTAATTGGACCTATAAATCCTACTGATCCCTCAATATAAATATTTAAAAATCTTTTGTAATCCTACATGTATTTAAAATGACCGATTTATGCATTTTCATACAAAAATTCTTTGACAAATCTAATATCTATGTCTAAATTTTGAATGAGAGAGCTAGATATAATACCAGTAACCGAAATAACAAATGGTAATATTTTTATAGTCTGAGAATGCCAAATTCTTTTAATCTCATTTCCTAAATCTGTATATTTTCTTATTTTTTCAGAAACAGATTTTTGAATATTACAGGAATTTGGAATAGCGACATCAATGATGAAAGTTATTTTTTTTAAATTTTGTCACGTAAAACTATATCAAGTCTATTATGACTAATTGTTTTGTCTGTTAGTATAGTTTTATTATATAAAATTGTATTTTATAAAATTCATTTTCTAAAAATGAATTTGTTTCATATCAGGTTCATATTTGGCAGTCAATCAAGTTATATTTAATTACCAAAATTTGGTGAATTATTTTTAAAACCTGATTGTGCCTAAATGCATACTCGGACGGCGCTAAGGACGGAGCAGTTTGAAAACTGAATGTACCGGGAACGAATGTGTGGAATGTGCGAGTGGGAGGTTGGGGGAGGGGAAGTGGGAGGGGAGAGGGAGGGGGAGAGAAAATGGGAGGGGGTGGGGTGGGGGAAAGGGGGGGGAATGGGGGGAGGGGGGATGGAGGGAGTGGAGTGGGAAGAGGGAAGGTGGAGGAGGTGGAGTAGGAACCCCCTAATACCATGCGAGCGAAGCTGCGGGAAAAAGCTAGTACCTAATAATAGTTGGTATGAATATCAAATGATATACAGTGGCCATTTTTTGTTCTTATACGTATATCTTCTCTATCTCTACATATTATAAATTAAAGTCCTCCGACGCATCTGTCTGTCTATTCGCGATAAACTCAAAAACTGATGCACGGATTTTCATGCGGTTTTCACCAATAGATAGAGTGATTCATGAGTAAGGTTTAGGTATATAATTTGTCAGGGTTTTGTGTAAATTGGTTGAAATATATAATATATAAAGGGAGCTGGCTGGCGAGCGGGAGGTGTGGACTTGATTTTTATGCAAATGAACAGAAGGCGTTGGTTATAAAGGTTGGGTAAACAACCAGTTTCGTTAGCCACAGCAGCGCGTGGCTGTGTCAGCTAGTAGGGGAGACCTAGGATAGTTGTGACAATTTTTGATTTAAGGGATATATTTCGCGCAATAAGTATTCCATAGTTATGATCTCGTGAATTAATGTAGCACCATTCCTTTCCTTTCCAAAACAATTATCAAAATTAATTTATGTATTACGGTTTCCGAGAAAATCAACAAAAAGTAAAACTACTCCCTCTGTCACAACTCTCCTATCACCGAGGTTAGTTGTGACAGGTACCGAGGTAAGTTGTGACAGCTTTGTATTTAGACCATTTGAGTATTTAGACACTAGCAATGCCTTTACCAGTCTTTCGTGTATAGTTATTAGGCATTCTGAATCAAAAAAGTAGTCATCCAACATGCAATATACACTACAAGTCCAAATATTTTTTTATCGAAAATGATTTTTTTGAGACATGCTTTTATTGCGGACTGCACTTGCAAGATTTGACCTTAATATACTAACGCACATACAGACATCGTAAATTAATTTTAAAAAGTGTCGAAATAACCCAGCAGAAAAATGAAGTGAAAAGGAAAGTTGTGACAGGCTGTCACAATTCTCCTAGGTGCTCAAAATTACGACTTGGTTCGAATAATGATTCATATTTTCTAAACACGATGCAAACACAAAAGATCAGTGCAACGCTTTGAGACATAAATAACCATATAACTTGATAAAAAATAACACAACAACGCACTTGTAATAAGACGTGATATACATTCAATCGTATGCATGCATACATCGTAATTACGCAACCGCTTCTCGTGCGCCGCCGGTGGGTAATGAGTGAAGTAGCGCGTCTCTAAAGCGACAAACGAGCATTGTTACAATATCGCTAACTATTATGGGTAGGGAGAAATCGTCTTTGTCACAACTCTCCTCTGTTACAACTCTTCTAGGTCTCCCCTACAGTATATTGTTACAATATCGCTAACTATTATGGGTAGGGAGAAATCGTCTTTGTCACAACTCTCCTCTGTTACAACTCTCCTAGGTCTTCCCTACAGTATATTGTTACAATATCGCTAACTATTATGGGTAGGGAGAAATCGTCTTTGTCACAACTCTCCTCTGTTACAACTCTTCTAGGTCTCCCTACAGTACATTGTTACAATATCGCTAACTATTATGGGTAGGGAGAAATCGTCTTTGTCACAACTCTCCTCTGTTACAACTCTCCTAGGTCTTCCCTACAGTATATTGTTACAATATCGCTAACTATTATGGGTAGGGAGAAATCGTCTTTGTCACAACTCTCCTCTGTTACAACTCTCCTAGGTCTTCCCTACAGTATATTGTTACAATATCGCTAACTATTATGGGTAGGGAGAAATCGTCTTTGTCACAACTCCCCTCTGTTACAACTCTCGTAGGTCTCCCCTACAGTATATTGACAATTAGTTTTATTCTTGATGCATTTGAATTAAAATATGTTTTATACTTTTGTTATTCGGTGGCATATTATCTTTGCGCACCCCGT
The DNA here is from genome assembly GCA_929108145.2 of Limnephilus rhombicus. Lineage (NCBI taxonomy): Eukaryota > Metazoa > Arthropoda > Insecta > Trichoptera > Limnephilidae > Limnephilus > Limnephilus rhombicus. Next base: position 21,304,701 of record OV815271.1, on the reverse strand, counting down.
CAGGATCACTTACTTATATTTTGTTATTCGGTGGCATATTATCTTTGCGCACCCCGTCAGGATCACTTACTTATATTTTGTTATTCGGTGGCATATTATCTTTGCGCACCCCGTCAGGATCACTTACTTATATTTTGTTATTCGGTGGCATACTATCTTTGCGCACCCCGTCAGGATCACTTACTCATATTTTGTTATTCGGTGGCATATTATCTTTGCGCACCCCGTCAGGATCACTTACTTATATTTTGTTATTCGTTGGCATATTATCTTTGCGCACCCCGTCAGGATCACTTACTTATATTTTGTTATTCGTTGGTATATTATCTTTGCGCACGCCGTCAGGATCACTTACTTATATTTTGTTATTCGGTGGCATATTATCTTTGCGCACCCCGTCAGGATCACTTACTTATATTTTGTTATTCGTTGGCATATTATCTTTGCGCACCCCGTCAGGATCACTTACTTATATTTTGTTATTCGGTGGCATATTATCTTTGCGCACCCCGTCAGGATCACTTACTTATATTTTGTTATTCGGTGGCATATTATCTTTGCGCACCCCGTCAGGATCACTTACTTAGGTATATTTTGTTATTCGGTGGCATATTATCTTTGCGCACCCCGTCAGGATCACTTACTTATATATAAAACCCATACACACAAGCCTTGCTTAATTATGGGGGTACATCAAATATATCTACCATGTAATTAAATACTGTATAAAATTTATTTGTAATTTATGTACCTTCTATTACTAATAAAAAAATAAAAAAAAAAAAAAAAAAAATATTGTTATTCGGTGGCATATTATCTTTGCGCACCCCGTCAGGATCACTTACTTATATTTTGGGTAAATAGGTATACCATATTTTCGCTAAACCGACTGTATATAAGTAGGTATGCCGGGGGGCCAACTGTCGGCGGATCAACTGTTATGGAACCCTACTTACTGTACAGGTGAATGAGATAACGTAGACCTCTTCTAACCGACTTTCTTTTATGTGAAATCCACAAGAGAGCCTGCACATTGTAAAGACAGTGCAACTATGTCACCACACGGCTGGGAAGCGTTGTGAGGTGGGTTAAGGTAGGAAGATATTTATTTATTTGGGTCTTGAAGAGGCTTAGCTTACGTTAAGCATTATAATACGCGTTTACAACAGGTTCACAATAAAGCTTAAGAATTATTTAACTAAACAAAACTGAAACTTAGTGCAAACTTAGAACTTGGGGTGGTCACAAAAAAGTTTGAATTTTTTTGAGGTGACCCCCTAAAAGCTGCCATTTGGCTAAGAAATGAGATTGGTGAAGTTTCAGCTCAATTGGATAAGGTTAACCCGTGCCTCATCAAGATTGAAGTTTAAACTTTCTATAAAAACTTTTTTCTTTTTATAAAATACCTAACAATATTGCAAGATTTGATTACATATGCTGTCCAGATTTTGCTTTATTTATTTTCTCAATTGGTACATAAAAAGGGTGTAGTTAAAATTGTTTTCAAAGTAAATACAGCACAATCCAAATTGAAAAAGATGGATTTAGGAGAAAAGAAATGCAAAAAGGTTTAAAAAACAAGAAGAAATAATGTTCAAAATTTTATTGTTTAAAATATAAAAAAGAAAGGATTATAAAAGAGAGAAGTTATTATTATTATTATTATTTAAATTTACAATTAATTATCAGATTAAGGTGGTAATGGCTTAGATAACGTGGCTTTTGAAGTCAGGAAATTTTTTTCGACATTCCGATACAACTTGTAACAGAAGCTGTCGTTGTTCTTCGTTTTTTGTCAAACAGGAATTGAAGTCTTGGATTAATTTTACCATTCTTTCAGCTGTGTCATTGACAACCTTGAAACCGTTCACTATTTTTGAAATACTTCATCTATCTAACAATAAAGCCAATTTTTCGATAATAATCTCTTCACATCATCTAGTGTACTTCTTTTTCTTTATTTCTGGTTCTCCTTCCTCTGTGTCGGGAAAATTCACGTCCATTTCTTCTTGATCCTCTTCTTCTGATGTGCTGCTTGTTGAAGATTCCAGTTGTGCAATTAAATTTACATCTTCTAAAAAAAAGGAAAAAACACATTAAGCGGTAACAATCAGCAAAGCACTCACGGAATAGGCATCAAGTCAAATAATCTCAAGAGAAAAAAATAGGGAAAACGTGAAAAAAGAGAGAAAAACTCTACTAACCTACTTCGTTTTGTGATTTTTCCAATCTCGCCATCTCAGCTGCTCGTCTCTTTTCTCTTCGTTGTTGTGCTTTTACGAAATTCATGTCAACGCCTCCCATGCAGCCAGGACGTCCTTTTTTTCTCTGGAGAAACAAAAACTGCCTGTCTTCTTCGACAGTGTTTTTTAATGCACCCTGATGAGCAATATCAACAAGGTCATCAAGGGCTGACTTGAAAGCTTCTACTTTTTTTATTTTGAGCTGTGATTTTAGATCTGTTAGCGTTGTTTTGTAGTTTTCTCCACTCTTCGTACAGTTTTTCAGCTTTACCACACAATCTTCAAAGTGTCTGGTTGGTATCTTAGCTTTCTCGCAAAAAATACAACTTCCTGTATTGTAAGTATTGCAGCTTTTCTGCTGTTCAATTTCACTTGTCGTTTATTATAAAATAAGCTTCGTAAAACTTGACAATTAGATGGTAATTTACTGCCAGTGATTTGATGAGATATGTGGCCAATTAAATACACCATTTCTTTCTGCCTTGAACTCGAATTTGCACGAGCATGGCTCGTTAATGCCCTAGAAGACATAGTCCCACAAACCTCACAAGAAAAAACTCACTAGAAGAACGTTTTTCAATAATGTTCAGAATGTTCAATTGTTCACTGTTTGAAAAGCAAACATTAACTAAAGCCCTCTGACCTCTCCCTAACACTTTCGAAAGAGTAGGAAAACCCCAAGAACCCCAGACAAGGAACACAAAAGGAAGGATGTGGTTTATGACACTCCAGGTAGGGATGCTCTGAAGAATGGGTTCTTGGCAATAGCTCTATTGTAAGAAATCCGACGTTTTAAGGGATAGACGACTTATAGGCGACTTTGAGGATTCCGATCATGTCCGGCCTTGGAAAATAATAGATATCTTCAAATATTAACGTTTTAACAAAAAAGTGATTAGAGTAAAACTTGAAGATAGCAACATTTCCTATGAAATGAAACAAAAATCAAATTTCTAGGACAAATAGTTTTCATTTTATAAGGAAAAAACGGCGATTTTTTTTACCAAAAAATCATTTTTTCAAATTTAATCTCGATGAGGCACGGGTTAACATTATGCAATTGAGCTAAAACTTTCCAAATCTTATTTTCTAGACAAATAGAAAATATTAGGGGGATCCCGCCGGCATTAGAACGAAAATATTTTTTCACCTTATACATTGTGACCACCCTATTAGTGCATGCAACGATCACATCTACATACTACCCATTCCTGTATCCATCATTGTTCTTAACAGGAATGCTCGATTTTAACACCCTAGAAGCCCGCTGAAAAATATTTTTAGGCAAACATTTTTTTAAGTTAATCTCCGGTACCATACTAAATCCGCCAAAATTGAAAGAGATCAATTTATATGTTCCTAACGCGTATAGTGGGAGATCCCGTGCACTTTTTTATGCTCCGAAAGCGAGAACTTCTGCCTATCAGAATGCAGCATTAAGCAGGGCGACTCAACTGCATAACGACTGTGCATTGAGCATCGACGTCTTCAATGTCATCTTCAGAGAATTCAGTAACTATCTCTTGACATACATCACAACATAGTTAAACTACCCCCATGCACTTTAAAAAAAATGTAATCTTCTCCATAGTATAGCGAACATGATTAAAATAAATAAATAATAAATATGGCCACGCCATATCTTTTCTGATTTTTTATTTGAAATTTTCGATTGAGAGTCGTTAACATTGTCTTCATTAATCAAATATTACAATTTCTCAGTTATTTCGCTGAAATTCAATTGAAACATTGTCATAAAATTGCCTTTTTGTTTTTTTGACATTTGAAATATCCCCGTTAAACGCCGATTCTGTAGGTATACGAAATGTCCCCGTTAAACGCCGATTCTGTAGGTAATAGGATTCTGTAGGTATACGAAATGTCCCCGGTAAACGCAGATTCTGTAGGTATAGGTTTCGGATTTTTATCAATTTGTTCTAAAGCTGAAGCGGTCTTAGAATCGGCATTTATCGAGAACCTTTCAACTGTCAAAAACATAAAATGGCGCTGAATGGCTATTTGATGACTTTGTCACACGTGAATTTCTGCGAAGCAACTGGGCCAAGCAAAAGAATCATCAGCTGTGGCTTTTTGCATAAAATAATGCTGTTCGAAACGTTGGATAAAGAAGGAGAAGAAGCAACATGGCGAAATACCCCAAAAATAAATCACTTTATCATTTTGAAAGATCAGTCTGCATTGACTCTTTATCAGTCTCATTTTCCAAGAGCATTAAAATCTTAGTCTCAATATTCCATCTAAGTACACTCAAAAACCCTTCGTTTTGCCATCCCTGCCCCGCAGATGTTGCTACGAGCTGCTCCCGCCCTCCCCGGGCACTCCGGGCACGCCGGGAACGCCGGGTAAGGGCCACCCTGGGTGGGCACACAAATCCCGCGCCCGAACCCCGCAGCCGTGCCCTTTCATTATTACCAATTACCAGGCCCGGCCGGCCGCACCGAGTAATCACCTATCTATTTGTTTTCGGCACTTCTAATTGGTAATAACGCGAGGATATTGTGAACCAGTTTACGAGTCGACAGATTGGGGAATTCTTCTCTGATTAGATCACTGATTGACTAGTTCCGTGTGATTAGGAACGTTGTTTGTTATATTATAATATTGTTGGATTTCACCGCTCGTTAAGGCCGGCGAGTTTTGATCGTCCCGACACATTTTTTTTGATTCAGTGCTATAAAGGTTGGTTTCTTGGTGAGAGGGAAACTTTTTAAGCACTTTTTCACAATACTAATTTGATTATATTTAATAACGATTCAATTTCATAATAAGATATGCTCTGGACGAACATTATTTAACGATGGCATTACATTAAATAAATTAAAGATTTAAATAAAATAAAATAAAAGTTTAAATAAATGAAGAATGAAGACAATATAAGCTAAACTCAATTGAAAATCTGGAAACAGAAAAATCAGAAAAACACATTGACACCTCTGGGACAAATATTACAATTTGAGGTTTTACTCATAAAGTTAAAATAAAAAAATAAAATAAAATAAAAGTACCTAAGTTAGTATATAGGTGCCTGTATTGAAACTGTTTTTTAAAGAATAAATGTACAGTATTTTCTGTGCCTTTTTTGTTTGATTTTCTGGTCAATGGTGGAACTACCGAATGTGCCACTAAAAAAAAGTTTTTTTTTTCAAAATATTTATATATACGGGGTGTATCAGCACATACATGAAGGATTTTAACAAGCGAATTCGAAGCGTATTTGGAGTAAAACTTTAGATATCGTTTTGCTGTTCGATGATTTTTTTTTCAATTATTTTTTTTTTCATCCCACGTCACAACCGACTAATTGGGTATAGCCTAGCGGGTGACGTCGTCATGTGATAGTACTTCGTCTGGTTCCAGCAGCACGGTAATACACGAAACAGTTGTAGGAGTATGATCAGTGGCGACGTGTGATTGAAATTTTTTTTTTCTTTTTAATAGATAAAAAATATCATCGGATAGCAAAATGACTTACAATTTTTTACTCCAAATAAACTCAGAAAGCGCAGGTTAAAATCCTTTGGGTACGCGTTGTTACACCCTGTAGATTGGTATTTTTTTAATATTTGCGGTATCATCTTCACTCACAATTAATTATTAGTTTATTCAATCTGAAAAAATTTTATTAGCCGACAAAATAATGATGATTGATGATTGATTCCACAATCGTTAAAAAGTTTTAAATGACAACACTAATATGGCTCAAAGAAAAATACATGTACTCGGAAGTTTAAAAACATAATGGTCCAAGTAAAAATTTTTGATTTTCCGAAAGGAAATGATTTCACATTCTATTCCGAGTAAATTTTTCGTTCAAACTTTTTTTATATAACCTTTTGCAAGGAAGATAATTACATATATCGAAAAACGATATTTTTTGTATTTCTGAAAGTTTTATACCAAAATAGTCTTGTAGCTATCATAAATATGTTAAATCAAAATCTAATTCACAGCTCAAAATAAATAAAAAATGGTTTTCCCTTTGGACCTTTTTTACGTTAGCTTCACACAGGAAGACCCGTGGAAAATAATTTCCCTCAGGGCCTGTATCGTTTATGGGGATGTAGTGTGGAGGGTTTTTTAAGGAAGGGAGGAGAGAAAGATCTGGGAATAAAAAAGGTATGAGGGGTGGGTAGAAATCTGGGGTCGGTGTGTCCTGGTGTGACGGACGCTTGAATTCATCCCTTCCATTGCGGTGCAAGGCGATAGAGCCCTGCTGGAGAGGTGAAAAGGTCTTCCTCAACCATTCTCTTCAAATCTTTTCTGCCTGCCACACAGTAGGTGGGCAGATGCATCAGTCCATAAGACGCGTAAGACCTAGACAATCTATGTACCTGGGCACCCCTGCTAAGTCATGGAACGTAGCGAACCACTTGGGGTGACCTATGGCAGAATTGTTGGTTATCCAATAAAAGGTTCCAGTGCGGCGGTACCGCAAAAAAATTGTAAAATATAACGCGCCCTTGAGGTGATTTTTCACAAAAACAGCGCTATATAAATCATCCAAATATTATTATTATTATTAAGTAAATTTTATGTTGTTACAATTTAATGTTTATACGAGTCATGTTGAGAAAGTAAGTGTACTGATTTTTTTTTTTTGAAAAAGTGTATTAGAAAAAAATGACAGGATATTGTTGATACACTTGTTGACTATTGTTCCAAACAATCGCCAACCCGTTCAATGCATGTAGTGAGCCTTGGCACAAGTTTTTTTTATGTATGAAGGTGAAAAAATGGTAATCTGAAGACGCCAAGTCAGGGGATTACGGGGGGTGGTTCAAAACATCCCAAAAAGTGAGTCCAAGAGCGTATTGGTGGCTAAGGCTGTGTGAGGACGGACGTTTTCGTGAAACAAGCACACCTCTCTTGTCAGCATTCCCCTCCTTATGTTTTGTATGTTACTTTGAGTTTTTTAGGGTATCACAATAATATTGTGCATTGATGGTCTCAACCTGAGGCAGAAATTCGACCAAAATGATGCCTTTTCGGTCCCAAAACACTGAGGCCATGATTTTTTTGCCCGAAATTGTGATATTCAATTTTTTGACAGATGGGTAATTGGTGTGACGCCACTTTGACCACTGTGTTTTTTCTCAGGTGTGTAATGAGTCACCCACTATCATCTCCAGTCACAATAGAGCTCAGAAATCCTCATCTTTTTTCTTGTAGGTGTTATTCCTTCCTTGACTAAAAGACGCATCACAGCACTTGGCGGGATTTTTGCTGACACCTTTCACGCAACTGGACACTACAACGTGAGTTTACGTACTACAATGTTCCTGCGATACTCGTTCTGGTCAGGAGACCCCCCTCTACCACTCGTGTTACCAATCCTCAAAAAACTAAAAACCACCTCCCATTATGGTCACAGTACACTTACTTTCTGAACATGCTAAGTATATTCAGTTATATAAAAATAAAATTCTTTTACAAACTCGCTTTTTCATTTCTATTCCACATAGATTATATATTAATGAAATATGCGCACAAATAAAATATTACATTCTGAATCATCGATGAAGGTACTTATTGATACTGGGTTATAAATATAAATATATTACATTGTAAAGGTCCAGTCAGTTAGACAAGTATGGTCATTAACACCCATCAATATTACAATAAGGAAGTTACCACGTATTTCTTTCGAATACTCCATGATGGCGTGGATGACCTCTGCTGGTTTTACTTTATTTGCCCAAAGAATAGAATAATTCAATAATTACAGAGTATCTCTAATTGAGGAGATGTCAGGTATATGCAAGAATATGTTCCTTCTGAAGGTAGTGATTGATAGTGATTTTGAGTGTCATCCAAATAAATGTTCGTTAATTAGATTGCAATCCAATTCAAAGCGATGTCCAGTCGTGATTTAGAGTCCAGTTCACACGCGACGTTGGCAACTTGTTAAGTAGTAGGTACTCTAATCATGTTTATTTATTGGGATAGCGTTCGTCCTTGTTGCTCTAAGAGATTACGCCTTCAGTCGGTTTCGGCGTATAATGCCACTTAAAATTGTTTCAAAACACATTCACCACCTCAACAGAGTAGGCAGTGAACGTATACACGCACACTTACGTGAAATATAACAAATAATAACGTTGAAACAAAAAATAAAGGACTCGGAACCGTCTTCGTGGATAATTTAAACATTATACAAGAATCAATATAACCTACTTGTGGCAGGGATAATCAATTCATTGGTGTGGAATATTATTTGTTTTTTTGTAGAAACGATTTGAAAATTTTTATTGCACTAGCGCAAACTTGTAAAAAATCATGGGCTATTATAATTGTAGAATTTGTGAAGATGAAAGTATTGTCTCCAAAAACGACCAGAAATTTAAATTTCGAATGAACTGAACACCCAAAGTAAACTTAAAAAATTACGATATTTTACATAATTATTCACTAATTACATAACTTTTTACGTACTTTTTCGCTTATCCGAATCGTACCAACAATTATTACAATTTTGAAAATCAAAACAAATCCCAGATCTAGAGGTCATTGAACCGGTGTTGCACAGACACACTCCGCCGAAATTATTAATTTTTAATTAGACTGTTTGGATAAACATTACGGTTCCAGTGTGTGGGTAATGTTTGAAATTTTTAGAATAATTTTGAGACTACTTATTTGAGCACAAAATTTTTGATTTTGAATTCGAGCTAATGAAATTTATCATTTAAACTCTAACTGTAAAATTTCTGTAACATTTGGCTACTTGAAGTTTAGTGGGTTTTCTTAAAGTTTGTATGGTTTATTTCAACCTGGTATTCCCAAGTTATTTTATTGATTAACATTGTTAATTAACTTTACCACCCGGCTTCGTCATGGACGTGAATTGAAAGTTGTCGATAAAAATAATTCGACATCCTGCATAAAATATTTGTTAAATCAACGATTTTTTCCAACTTTTGAAATGACGGTGCAAGCTCAAATAACTAAGCTGACCCAGAAATTTCAGATTGAAAAATGTATACATTTTGCTTAAAGCTAGAGTCAAAGAGTTTTCCTGCTTTAAAGAACCTAACTCTGTAATATCAAGACATCTAATAGCAGATCCGGATTCGCTCAGTGACTGCCGCCAGCGACAGTCGCTTCTGTGACAAAAGCTTTTTTCGCTCCCGAACCGCTCTGTCTGGCTCGTGTTTACACGGCCAGACACCTGCTAACTTGGTAGCCGGCCGGACCCCGTCCGGCTCACTGCCTAGGCCACCGCGCCGCCAACTGCCTTTCTCAAGGCAAAGAAGAAGAACCTGGCCCCACCGAGACGCCACAAAACAAAAATCCCCATACAGAAGAGGAAATACCGAATACCTGCCGTGCGGATGTTGTCCACGCGGATGGAACTAGCTGACCCGGCGGATTCTCCAATCGAGATCCCCCAGGGCGCCCGCCAGTATCGACGGCAAACCAAGACGGGGACAATTCTCATTACAATCCCTGCCTCCCAGCCCCAGCAGACATCGCAAAATCACCCCGCTGACCCGAGGACCAAGCCGGAAACCATCCCCCTGCCGCCCCCCGAGATGACTGAGGCCGCATCCGCCCCTGGGCCTAGCCGCCCCCCAGTAGGCCCAGCTTCGGCCTACGTCCCGCCCCCCAGACCCCAGCCACCCGCCCAGGATATGGAGACGACCCGCCAGGAGGAAGGTTGGACGAGGCCCTCCAACACCGTCAAGAGGCCCCTTTCACCACAGGAACCCCGAGCGGTTGTTATCGGCAACCGCTTTAGCAGTTTAAATGAAGTATCTGAAGGCGGCGGCGGCGGCGGAGCGTCGCAGGCGAAGCGCCCAAATACTAACTCTAATACAAATTCTTTTGCAGGTACCAGCGGCCAGTCTGCACGGAAGGACCGAGTGCCCCCGGTTGTGATGACCCTGGGGACCCTCTCACACGGGCAGGTCACCACAGCGGTGCAGGGCCACATCGGGCACTCGAATTTCAGAGTGCAGTACAGATCGGGCGGAAAAGTGAACATCATCGTTCACAGCATGACGGACCACCGTGCCCTTACCAACGGGCTGCGTGCGGAGGCGCGTGGCTTCCACACCTACACAGCGGAGGCGGACAAGATGAAAAAGGCGGTCATCAAGGGCCTGCCTAACATTGACACGGAGGACATCGCTGCGAGCCTCTCGGAACAAGGATTCCCTCCCGCGAAGGTCATAAGAATGACGACCGCCTCGGCCGAGTATCCCATGTACTTGGCCCACTTCAACAAAGAGGTCAACATGGGTCAACTAAGGGCAGCAGTTAAATACCTGTGCCACTGCAAGATACGCCTGCAGAAGCACCGCAGCAACCATCTGCAGCACGGGACGCAGTGCTACCGCTGCCAAAACTTCGGGCATGGGTCCCGAAACTGCGCCCACACCGCGAGGTGTGTGAAGTGCTTGGTGGAGCATGCCTCGGCCGAGTGCCCCAAAACTACAAGGGACGAGCCCGCCGCGTGCTGTAACTGCGGAGGTCCCCATCCCGCCAACTACAGGGGCTGCCCGAAGAGGGTAGCCTACGTCGCTTCGCTGCAGCAGCACCAGCGACAGAACCGGCGCCAAGCACCAGGAACCAGCGGGCCACATGCCCAGCAGACCTCGAGGACCGACGGACGCAGTTGGGCCAACGTGGCCCGCGGAACCACGGCCTCCCAACAGCGCGAGGAGCAGCGTGAGGAGCAGCACGAGGAGCAGCCCCGCTCGCAGCCCCATACGCAGTCCCGCACGCAGAAGCCCGCAGGAGAGGCATACACCGGCGCAGGAGATGCACAACTGATGATGGCCCTGCTCCAGGGATTGAGACGGGTGCAACCGCAGTTGGCCGCCGCTGGCTCCAACGAGTTGGAGAGGGCATGGATCCTGATGGATCTCATCACGTCCACCATCAATGTCTAACCCCCAGATGGTGAACGTCCTCCTGTGGAACGCCAACAGCATCCGATTCAAGACTGATGAACTGCTCGCTCTGGCAAATAACACTAATACTGACATTATTCTCATTTCAGAAACACATCTAAAACACGACACACCGTTGAGAGTGCCCGGCTTTGAAGTTCACCGAGACGACCGATTGGAAGGAAGAGGTGGAGGTACCGCCATATTCGTTCGACAATCAATCACTTCTACAAGAATCCCTACTCCGAAGCTAAAAAATACTGAGGCCACGATTATCGAAGTCATCATAGAGGATAGAGCGCACACCTTCATCGCCGCCTACTGCAATGAAGCCAACCGTCTGGTGAGAGAAGATCTGGATAAACTACTTAATTTGCGCCCAATTGTTGTTTTAAGAGGAGACCTGAACGCAAAACACAACTATTGGAATAACTACATAGGCAACGCGAATGGGAAAACGCTCTTCACGCATATGCAGACACATAACTACTCGATAATGGCACCGGACAAACCGACATTCCACTCAATACGCGCAAAGTACCCTAGTACTCTGGACATCGTACTCGAGAAAAACGCTAAATCGATCTCGCCACTGCGCACGCTGGATGAACTTTCGTCGGACCACCTGCCCGTGAGCTTCAGTATCGGAGGGACAACTTCAAGGAGCCCTAGAAAACAGCGAAATTACAAAGACGCCGACTGGGAAGGATTCAAGAAACAGATAAACGAACAAATACACCTCACGTCGGGGACTCTGCGCTCGAAGGAAGAAATCGACGAGGCCGCAAGCACTCTCACGGAAATCATACAACATGCACAAGACACATTCATACCTCTCAAAGAAGCACACACATACACGATCAAGCTTCCCGAGCACGTATTATCGCTCATCAAGGAGAAGAATCGCCTGCGACGCATCTATCATAGTACGCGCGACGGCTACTTCAAAACGGCTTACAACACGCTACAGCGGGAAATCAAGCAAGAAATCACCGACCTCAGACGCGAACTTTGGACGAAGAAAGTTACATCACTCACGCCAAAGGACAACAGCCTATGGAAAATGGCAAAAGCGCTGAGACGCGAAGATCACACGATTCCCCCGCTAGAGAAGCTAGACGGATCAGGGCTGGCACTTTCGCTTGAAGAAAAGGCAAACGCGCTCGCCGACGGATTCGAGAGAGCCTACGCAGCCACGGACGGCCTATCCGACCCGGAAACGGATCGACTTGTAGAAGAGTCTCTACGAAATCTCGAGCAAGCCGAGCAGACGAACGCCGCCGATATCCACTTCAGCACAAATAAAGCGCCGGGAAGCGATCAAATACACAACATTCTACTCAAACATCTACCGCAGAAAGCCATCATTTACATCACAAAGCTGTTCAATGCCTGCCTCATCATCGGACATTTCCCTCAGATCTGGAAAACGGCGACAGTGCTGCCCTTCTCCAAGCCAAACAAGGACAAAAAGCAGCCGACAAACTATCGGCCGACTACTTTCCACGCTGAGCAAGGTATTTTAACAGGTTATACTCAACAGGCTGCTTCCACACCACGAAGAAAAGAACACTTTGCCAGACGAGCAGTTTGGATTCAGAAAGAGGCACTCCACTACCCATCAACTTACCAGAGTAGCGGAATTCATCGCCCGAAGATTTAACGAACATCGCTACATCGCCGCTGCACTGCTAGACTTGGAGAAGGCATTTGACACCGTCTGGATCAAAGGGCTACTGCACAAATTGCACAAAACAAACACGCCCATATACCTAACGAGAGTGATTCAAGAATACCTAAAGGACAGATCCTTCCGAGTTTTCATCAGGAACGCGCTGTCATCGCTACGTGAGATTCCAAAGGGCGTGCCGCAAGGAAGTCTACTCGGACCTCATCTATTCAATATATTCACACACGACATCCCCCGTGACGAGAGATGCAAGCTATCTATTTACGCAGACGACGTCAAACTTTACGTTTCCTCGCTGAAATCAGACATGGCGGCCATTTACCTACAGAGAGCGCTCGACGCACTCGTAGAGTACTACAAGCAATGGCGACTCAAACTAAACGAGGCGAAGACCGAAGTCATCATGTACACGAGGAAACGAAAAAGAAGATCACCAGATGTCAACATCGAAATGGGAGGGCACGTCCTAGAATGGAAAGATGAAGTCGTATACCTGGGCCTGACAATGGACTCACGTCTCAACTGGAAATCTCACATAGCCAAGATGCACGCAAGAGCCAGAAAGGCAGTCGGCGCGATGAAGCCCATCTTCAACAGAAGAAGTCCGCTACTTCCCAGAACCAAGCTCCTGATCTACTACTCGCTCATTCGACCGGTACTGACATACGCTATTCCCGTGTGGAGTAGTATTTCTCACTCCGACCACTCGAAACTACAGACGCTACAAAATCTCTGCATTAAAATCGCATACAACACTAGAATCAGAACGAATTTGAAAAGACTACATGCAAGAGAAGACATTCCAACATTATTCGAATACACACACCGACTGACAGACCGATTTTACAAATCTCCGAGACACAGTAAAAATAGACTTATAAAGGAAATCGGTCAATACAATGCACCTAGTGACTTTACTTTCAGATATACACACAGACTACCTAAACATATTCTGATGGACCTGAACCACATCTGGTATGAACCAGATTCAGACGCGGACGAGTGAGCGAGCAGTAGGTATTCCTAACTACCAGACGCCCCCCCTGTAACTTATGTTTACATATCTATTTATATATCTAGATAATATTGTATAATATGTATGTTTATGTATGTTTATTCTAAAAATTTCCCATAAAGTATATATTTCACATAAAAACAGACACATACACCCCACACCACAAAATGCAGGATTTCATATACTGAAATCACTGAAGGCCGACCAGTTTCATGTTGACTGTCGGCCGACTCTTCCCGGATGAGGTTTTTCATGGTTTCCTCATTCCCAAAGGCAAATGCGGAAGAGCTCCAAATTTAAAAGGACATGACCGCCTCCTTCCCACTCCCAACATAACACAAACAGACACGTATGTATATATGGCAGTCGACCGCCGCTGCTCTGATGATGAAGATTGATGTTGAGTCTGGACGAAACATGCAATTTTAGTAGGGTTCTTAGATAACAATTTTTCCCTACCGATGAAACACGAGACCTTTAAGACTATAATAGCCAGGTAACATTTTTAAATACCCACATGAGGTAAAAATTGCAAGGCGCAAATGACGCCGTTCTATTTATAAAGAACATTAACTTTAAATTCAGTAAATTTAAATGATTCATCTCTTCAAGAAATATAAGAATCTAGTAAATGAAAAAAAAAAAAAAAAAAAAGACATCTAATAATTGGAGAATTATTCTCCAATTATTAGATATGTGATGGAAAAAAAATATTTCTGTCAAAAACTTGTGTTATTTTACAAATACATAATTCAGTAAAAATTATGTATAGTATATTTGCGGCACTTCCCAGAATGGAAGATACTTTCAATATCACCCTTGTATAAAAGGCCACTATTCAGAATTGAAACGACCAGATCTGAATAGCCAAACACTTCTACACTTTCTTTTCCCTCAAATCTTTCCCTTTCACATTATCTTCAGCCTCACAACATTGGGATGCCACAGTTTTATTGGCTCCAGACGGTTGGGAGCAGTTGGAATTATTGTGAGGTATCCACATAAAAAAAGATATTTTCGGTAAGTTATTCGTACCGAATTGCATTTTTTCATTTACTTATCACTATATTGAAAATTATTTATTATATTATTATTTATTTTTCTAGCACACTTTGTAATAAATAAGTTCACTGATATATCAGCTGTAATCATCTAAAAGGACATGAAATTCGTATGACTAATTATGAAATAATTTCCTCAGTTAATGGGCAGAGTTAATCTGATAGAGACGTAGAAAAGCCGGCCGTAATCGGCTTCTACCTTCAAAGGACTACTTAGTAACGAAAAACAATGCAACGCGAGGGATTCCGAGGCATGTTGTTTTTTTATTATTATTCTTTCGTTTATTTGCTTTCGTCGTGGAAACGCCGAAAGGTCTCGCAGGCCGATGGGCCCGGTTTTATTAATGGTGATCATCCCGAGTGGGTAGTGGGTACCTACCTATCTACCTATCTGTTGCCCTCCCTATCCCACGACTTGTGGCGTTCTATTTTTAAAACGTCACGCACACAGAGCGGCAAATGAGAGGCGCGTCAGTGGTGGTGCTATTCCATCATCGTCATTCCGTTACCCATTTCCTGATAAATAATTATATTATTCATTTACTAAATTTAGGTACTTACATAGAATACTGCTTGATCGTTAGTTCCACTTTTGGCCACATACAGAAAAGAGTTAATTAAAAAAAAATCGAAGATAGAAAGAATTAAGTTAAAGTCGGCTTTGGTTACGAGGAAGGATACAAAGTAATCCACACAGCATCCCCAAAGACGACATAGGCCCTGATGGAAACTATTTTGTCTTCTGTGTGGAATTATTAAAATTATAATCCGGTTACTCAGATCTGGTCACTAAGCACAGCTAGAGCGGAAGGTACTTTCAGTATCGTCCTGGTGAAAAACCATCATCCAGAATCAAACGTTGAATGAAATGGCTTTAACCGTTTTTGGTGACTAAATCCGAACAGCCAGGTCCTTCCCCATATTATTCCCCACCTCCTTCCCTTCCCGCTTACCGTCAGCCTCACAACATACCCATGGGTATACCATAGTATCCCTTCCAGAAATTTGGGAGCAGTTGGAACTCTTGTGTGATACTCACAAGGTTTGTGAAAGCAGGCGTTATTAAGTAACTGGAATATTCAAGTCAGAATTTCTCAAATAGCAACTCGTATGTCACAAAATTAACTAGAGTTAACTATGTATTATTATTAGATTAGAATATTTGAGTTCAGGTCGGACGACGGAACTTTGCGCGTTTCGGCAGACAGGGCGGCTGCTTTGCTCTCCCCACCTGACCCTCCTCTAACCCTTGCCCTTCCCCGTCTCCCCCACTCCCGCCACCCCGGGCCGCGGGCCTCGCAGACAGCGCGCCACCCGTGAGCTGCAGGGGGGGCCAACCGGAGCCCGATTGTCTTAGCCCCCCGAATAACCAGCCGCATATTTACACGAATCATTATTTTTTATCGGCTCAGTCGATATGTGAAGGGTTGCGAGGAATTTGCAACTCATGCTTTATGAATTATTACATTTTTAATTTATTACCGCAAAGATCAAGGAGTCAAGGCATACCGCTGATAGCTCCTTTGTTACATCTCTTTCTTTCTCATAAACGATGCATATAAGACAATGAGAGGTCACAATGGAGCTTTCAGCGGCAGTAACATGGCGATGTATGGTGGAATTTGATGAATTCGATGATTGGCTTGATCATTACAAATTAAACGAGTTTTTATTCTTTTTGTGCTTTTAGATGGTTTGGTCCTAAAAATGCTATTCGTGAAAAGAACGGTTTACCACACTCGAAGACGGATTTATAAATAATTAATCTTTAGATATATTGTAAACGATACGAAAATTGCTGCGTTCAAGAATGCGCTGTAATTTATTGTTTTAAATGTTAATACCGTACAAGAGTCCCAAATGCTCCCGCATGGAGCAAGTGAGACTGCGGCACCCCCGATTGTGAGGTTGAAGAAGTACTTGGCTTCAGATCTGGTCACTAAACACGGCTAAAGCTATTTCAAGCAACGTTTCAAATCTGAATGGTGGTCGGAGAGTCGGAGATCGGTTAGGTTAGAGTATCCACCACTCTGGAACGTGCCACAAATATACCACATATTATTAGGTTGTTATTTGTATTTTTATTATAAACTGTGTCTGCTTTCAACACAGGAGTTCTTAATGATACAGGCACAGAAAATTACCAAGTGTAATAAAATAATAATAATAAAAAAATAAAAAAAGTGAAATTAAACAAATTAATTAAATGTATTTGCAGACTCTGGGATTTTGAACCCACGGCCTTCGATTGACAGTCGATAGCCTTACCCCTCGACAACGGAAGCCGTAATTAGTTTTGTTTTAGTGATAGTTATTCTATTAAATTATTGTTTAATTATTATTGTTTAATTGAACATAAAATACACAGCGTTAATTCTACGAGCATGTGATCAAAATATGATAAATGCTAATGATAGTGACTATGAATCAAAAATATTCAATTGTCACAGTAAATAAAAAAAAAATTGTGCGAACCCAGTTCTGTTATTTCAATGGATCTTTTGGAAAAATATAGAATTTTTTGTACCACATTGCAATTATCACAAAGAGTACTTCTAATTTCGCTTATTGTGTCTGTTCATGTAGCTCTGGTTCATTGAACTCGGGTTTACTATGAAATTAAGTGCCATTTTCAAAATTGAAACAGATTTTTTTATAGAAAATTATTTTAATTGTCATTTTTAAAATTGGAACTGATTTTTCAAAGAATTAACTATCCCGTGATTTTTGTTGTCCCGTGAAGTTGTTAAAAAACATCACAAAATACTTATTTCCACAATAAATAAAATTGTTAAAAAAGTTATTAGGATTGCCGGATTCACGATATGATTTTGATGTTACGTAACAAACAACAAAATTGATGACTCGATTAGTTTCTTAGAACACTGGGCACTTCCCAGTTAGAAACTAATGTTGACTGGGCCATAATGTACTCACGCCTGTATTGCAGCTTATCCACGGCGTACCTATATATTGTTTGTCATATTATTATAATATCACTCTGCAAATATCCAGTATATATATATATGTCGCAGGCCAATCGTAAAATCAGGCAGATCATGATGCACCTCAGGCGCTTCACTATCTGCCGCTAGGCACTTCACGATATGGTTAGGCCCATCATGATCTGCCTGGTTTTACGATCGGCCTACGAAATATACATTATTTGGCTTAATACCGCAAGCTTAGTACAATAAAGAAATAAATCGGATCGTATTCAAATATTGTCAGTTTATGATATTTCTACTTAACATAAGAAATACAATGACTTTTTTCACATTAATTACATACAGGGGGCCCTGGAGATAATAATTTTCCTCAGGGCCTATGTCATCTGAGATGCTTTGAGGAGAGGAAGGAATGGATGTGATATGATTTGAAGAGACCCATGTTGTAGGAAGGAGGAAACACAAGGCAATTAAAAGATTTATAGGTAAAGCAGCGACTGCAATAAAAAATCGAATGGTCTAATGAAAAAAAAAAAGTTTTCAACCTCAGCTGACCTCCAACAAAAATTCAACACACCGCCAATTTTTTGTGCTTAAGACACAACTGATCAAAATGACCGAATTTTGTGAGGAAGTCAACTTAAATTGATTCAAGTAAGCCCTATTTTTTGGCATTGAAAATGTTGACTTTAGATTATATATCGTTTAATCACTACGCCATGCGCCATAGAACAATCCCATCGAAGTACGTCATCTTCCATGAGAGTCCGGACTTCATTAAAAAGCTTGCTGTAAAGTTGCCCGGTCATCCCTCAGGTACACAAATCGGAATGAATAGAAAAACATCACACTCGAATGATATTCGGAAGACGTATCACGTGTTCCCACGCCAATTTGTATCTGGTAATCTGGCTTTAAGACCGGAGGGGTGTGGCGAGTTGCGAGATGTTTCGATTCTCGAATATCTAATTTCAATCTCGAATCCACGACTCTGGATGACTCGCCTCCTTGCCCCCAGTAATAATTATCCGGGCTTTTAGAACAATAGAGTATTTTCTTTGTGGTTGGTTTCTCCGCGTAGCGGGGAAGGCGAGGCAAGCACCGCGCGCCGCCCAGAGATTTTTTTATTTTTATTTTTCAGTACCTATACATATGTATATAAAACACAACTTCGGAAGGGCGAGACCTACCAAGAGTCGGTAAGACCGGAGATATTTGAAAAAGAAATTCGTCTAAGTTAAATTCAGAAGGCTTATAACTTATAAGTGATCACGCAATGTTAAGTTTCAGTGCCCATGTGGATCCCCAATGTAACTACAATTCGCATGTTCTGGAAAGTTTTCAGGCGGGAGAAAATGATAGCAGACTACCAGGGTTGCAGATAGCAACTAAACGCTTGGATGCGTCTGGCTATTCTATATTATATTCAAATATCAATCAAGTAGATATTGTTTATTTATTTATTTATTTATTAATATATCAACGCCCTGATGGGCTTTTACACATAAGCTTATAATACAGAGACAAAGTTGAACAATAAAAAAGATGAACTTGAAAAAGTAAACATCACATGAATAGAAGGTATAAAGATACATTTTAGTAAAAATAATGCATTACTAGAGAAAGTTTTTAAAGATGCAGATGGCATAAAATAGTATAAATTGTGTATTTACAAAATTTACATAAAAAAACAATTCTTGACAACTCAAATCAAATGTCACAGTACTTACATAAAAAAAGAAAAGAAAATATTTAATATATTGTGAAGTTTACCTAATTACCGTGACTTTTTTTCTTCAAATTGATCATCTGGAAGTGGCTTCACGAGCGTTTGCTAATAATCTCAGTAGGCAAAATAACTGTTACTAGTATTCCATATATCAACCTGTAGCTTATTGAATAAGTGCATCGGGTTCCTAGTTCCTACTGGGTGTAATTTCTCTGCTAGCTGAGTCCTTCACCATTCATTGCACGAGTATTTTCCAATTATACCACGGTGATATGAGTTTTTTTTTAAATATTGTCAGGTTATTATATTGCAGCTCGGGAATGTTTGTTTTTATTTTAAAAATAATTATATGTATTTTTTTGTTTGTTTGAAATATACATACATACAACAGATTTACAGAAGTAAAATATAGTTCTTAAAACTAATTTATTTTATTTATTTATTTATTTATTTATTTATTTATTTATTTATTTTATTTATTTATTTATTATAGATACAAAAGTACAAATTACAATTAGGAAGCTTTGCCTGTCCAACTAGGAAAGTTTCCCGTTCCAGGATACAAATAAAGTTATTTCTTGTTAATGAATCTACCCAATTTAAAAGAGAAAAACATTTCTCCTGTTTGAATTGGGGAGTCGTGCCATTACAGCAAAAGATAAAGAAAAAAGATATATATAAATATAATTTTTTGTTTTTTAATTAAGAAATAAATAAACTTATGAATGATAACAAATATTGATAAGGAAATTTACTAACGTAGCAGTTACTAAATTAGATAAACATATAGTTTAGATAGTTAAAAGTAATAATATAGATGTAGTAAAATAAAAATAATATTATTTCAATTCTCTTAAGTGGGTATTACCAGAGAATACCAGAAATATGTCATTTTTAAATCAGATTTACACAAAAAATTATAAATGGATTTCGAAAGATTGTTCTTTTATCTAGCATTCGCATGTTTTAAATTTTGAGAAAAAATGTTTATTTTTAGTATAATAAGGTTATACCATAGGTCGTTGGCAGATTTGTTAAATTTTCAAAAAAGATTTTGTATTATTTCCAATCATTTCAAATCATATAATCATGCAGTAAAATAAATCAATACATTATCTGGGTATCGCATGTTTTAGTATTTTAATTTTAGTTTAAATAAAATCATTAAAACATATATAAGTACATGTGTTTCTTGACGAAAATTGGTCCTTTTGTGTATTTATTTGCGCACTTACACACTAATATATTTCAGATTTTTTTTAACATTCTTATTTAACTTAGACATTATTGAAAAATGATAAACATGATGATAAATGATGTAGGTATAAATAAAAGCAAATTTGGAATGAAATAAAATCGATATTGAGTTATAATTTTAAAAAGCTGGTACGGAGAATAATTAATCTTTCTCATTTTAACCACCCTGCACGATCGGAAGAACAACTTTCGAGGAAATGTGGATTTTCGGCCGCTGGCTGGTTAAACGCTCAATAGGTAGGTGTTATTTAATATATTGTGAAGTTACATATAGTTGGTAGGTACATATAGTTGATTCAAACTATTGAATTAGCTGATAACTAATAACTTAAACCTACATAATGTTATGTTGCGACAATAATAGCTTAATTTCAGTTCAAATGCTGATGAAATATTTGAAGAGGATATGTGAAAAACAAGAATACATTAGAGATTAGATAAATGAAACAATTTAACTTTGTTTGAACCACTTTTATATTTGAGTAAATCCGACCGGTTTCAGAACGAACGTTCCTTCTTAAGAATACATTAATTTATATTTTTTTTTGGTAATTAAAGATGAAATTAAATGAAACTAAAGTACATAATACTATGATTAAGACTTGATCAATTACTACTAATCGGTAGAATGTAATCAAAAAATATACGTAGAAATTCGTTCTATGAAATTAAAATTTATAATTAGTGTTGGGTTGATCTAGCAGTTGTTTTATTTGTGATTTAAAGGCTTTATAATTTTCTTCAGATTTGATTTTATGTGGGAGGGCATTAAAATTTTTTATACCTTGATAAGTATAATGTTTTTTATACCTTGATAAATATGTCTCTACAAAGGTATATCCTAGTGAGACAGGCATCAAAAAACCCAATGCACATATACTTTTTATAGATAAAAAAAAATAAAGAATGGTGTTGAAAGGCACTCGTTTAAAATTTAGGGATTTCTAGGTTGCCACGTGATCTTGATCGGTTGCTTATTTTACTGATTGTTGTTATAGTATTGAAATGATCTTTGTGGGTTTGTAACAGTGAGTTCTTTTTGAAAATCTTGTTTAGACTGAGAACCCTAAAAGAGTAAAATAGTTGTATTGCTTGAAATATAGATGTTTTTCGTGTGATGACTTTTAGAATCAACCTCTGTACCCTTTCTACAGAGGTTAATTTTGAAAGTTCCCTTTCAAATACAATATACGTATCTACAGAACCTCTATTAGTTTTGTTGTTTGTTAATGTTTTTTTTCTAAATGCGTTCAAAAGCTTCCAACACAATTGACAATATCTACTACGATGAATACAAAAAAAAATATCTACATTTTTTTAATCACAATAGATACCTACCTAACGGTGTTCAGTAAATAATGATACAGGAGGGAAATTGCTGAATCTACATCAAGCTTACGTTTTAGAGTAAATGGAGTCATTTAAAAATCGGCCACTACGGGGTTATATCAGCTGTTTATTTCGTTTTAAAATGCGTTGAAGCGTAGATCCGGATAAAAAATTAAGGAAAAATGAAAATAAAAATCAGGTTTCTCTGTGTGACGCAGATTCATCAGTTTCTCGTTTGTACCACTAGATTCCGTACACCGTATGTATTAGGTACCTACCAATAAGGGCACATAATAAAACTAAATAGAGCAATATACTGCACTCAAACAATACCTCATAAAACACCCTTTACACCATCGAATCCCAAAAGAATAATATTTATATAAACGCACATTAGGTCCGGCCTCTTTTTTATCCAGTTTTTTATATGGCCACGATCACAATGAGGGAATCACTTGGCATTGTAATGATGTTTGTTTATGGCGTTCCACCGCGCACCGGTCAGGTAACAATGGCGAGGATGGGCTCACACTACCTCCGGTCACCGCAACAAAAGCCGTGAAATACCGAATCTTAAATCTTAACGCCTGCCAGACCTATAATAGGATCCGTTTCGAGTATAGTATAAAGATGAAGATTGGTACAAGAAAACCTTATTTTTTTATTCATTGGCACCTAACTTAGTTTTTCAATCCCACCGTATTTGATATTGAAAATGAAACCCGTGAAAAATCATGAGAAAATTGTTTGTTATTGTTTTTTTGACACACATTGATGGTTTTCTAGTTATATAATAATCTTTAACAACCACTGTCAATGACCAATAAATGTTTATAATAGTAACCAAATGGAAATACCCACTGGTATTTCTGTGCTCCTGGTATTTTGATCTTGTCAGCACTTTCACGTTGTGACGTTTATTATTATTTTTTATGTATTATTGTGACATTAGCGTCACTGCAGAAATGAACATAAATTACCCTATGACATTTCTGTGCTCCTGATATTTTGTTCCTACTGTCAGATTTTTTTGACGTTTATTATTTGCCTTTTTATGTAAATACCTCACAAGAGTCCCAGCTGTTCTCGTCTGGAGCCAATGAGACTATGACATCCCCAATTTATCTATGTTGTGAGGCTAAAGGCAGCGGGGAGAGGAAGGAGTTGAGAAGAAGGGAAAGAGGAAGGTTAGGAAGTACCTATCTATTCAGATCTGGTTACCAAACACGGCTAAAGCCTTTTCAAGCAAAGTTTCAATTCTAAATGGTGGTCTTACACCAGCGCGGTACTGAGAATATCTTTTACTCTGGAACGAGCTGCAAATATACTGTAGGTAAGTATATTATTTTTAATTAATTAGTTATGAAATAATATAAATTAATCAAATAACATTTATTTTTTTTTTTTTTTAAATTTATGAGTAAAATCTCTAATTATAATATTTAATTAAATGAAGACAATATTAGCGAAACTCAATCGAAAATCTGGAGACAGAAAAATCAGAAAAGATATTGGCTCCGCTGGGACTCGAACCCAGGACCCTTTGCTTACATGGCAAGAGCTCTACCGATTGAGCTACGGAACCCATATCAATTCGGTCACTTTTAGCTGTATCATATTTCGACTAAGAACTACCAACATATATAAAGATAGCAGCCAATAATATGTGCGTTAAGAAAATGAAGATAATTTTGGTAGTTCTTAGTCGAAGTATGATACAGTTAAAAGTGACCGAATTGATATGGGTTTCGTAGCTCAATCGGTAGAGCTCTTGCCATGTAAGCAAAGGGTCCTGGGATCGAGTCCCAGTCAAGAGCCTTACCCCCCGACCTCGCCGGCCGCCTTTCACAGACTCGTGAAAAATCAATGACAGACTATCTGAATTTCAACAAATCAGTCTCAATTTTGAAAATATTGCATTATAGATATGCACTGTATCTCTTGTGCGAATTCTCCAAGCAAACCGTATCAACTTTTAAAAATTATGATTCCTAAACTAAATTCAAAGTAAAAATTCTAGAGTTCATTGAACCGGGCTTACAGACCAGACAACCGAAATTAGTATTTACAATGATTGTGAAAATTTACTAACAAATTAAAATGAAGAATAGATAGAGAAAAAATATATTAATGATTGTGTTTGTGGTTATTGAGTTAATAGTTCTAGAAAAAATGTACGAGTTTTAGAAATCGTTTGAAGAGATGTCAGTTAAAATTTTATAAATGTAGTATGGTTCCATTGGGTAGAATACGTAGCAAGAACAGAAGATAGCAATGGTTACAAAATTGTATGAAAGGTCTACATCTCTGTCAGAAAAGGGAAACTAGAACTTAATACAAGAGACAGAAAGTAAACATGAAAAGACAAACATTTAGTTAACAATTTTATTAGTTTCGCGACTCAAGAAAATTAGAATAAATTTATTTGCGTCGTTTCACAATTAATTCAGAAAAAATAATTAATAGGATAATCATCAATACTTTTTACTGCTTCCAGTAACACTGATTAAAGACAACCATTCAGAATATAAATGTTCGACGTTCTTGTTGTTTTTGAACAGCCAGATACTTCCCACCTTACTCTTTACATCTCCTTCCCCCCAACCTTACAGAATCCCCTTAATATCGCACACCAGTCCCAACTGCTCCCGTCTTTTTTTCTTTTTTTTTACATTAACTCCACACAGGAGGCCCTGAGGAAAATGATTTCTCTCAGGGCCTATATGTCATCTGTGTGGAGGGTCTTTTTGAGGAGAGGAAGGAATGAACATTGGTCTCGAAGAGACCCATGTTGTAGGAAGGAGGAAGCACAGAGGCCGGCAAATCATTCCACAGCCGAACTGTTGAACACAAGAACGAGTCGAAGAAACGACCCGTCTGGAGCCAGTGAAACTATGGCATCCCCAATTGGGGTATGTGTTGAGGCTGAAGGTAATGGCGAGGGGAAGGAGATGGGAAGGAAGGTAGGGAAGTACCTGGCTATTCAGATCAGGTTACCAAACACGGCTAAAGCCATTTCAAGCAACGTTTCAATTCTGAATGGTGGTCTTACACCAAGAGTATCTTCCACTCTGGAACGTGCCGCAAATATACGATATTTTATTTTAAATGAATTAATTGTGAAAAAAATACAAATTAATCAAATAAAATTTATTTGCCCACGCCGGGATTCGATCCCGTGACCTTTGGATTGTGAGTCAAGAGCCTTAGTCCTCGACCACGCTGGTTGTCGAATGCGATGCCGTACTCCAGCCGTTTAGGAGCAGGTGGAACTCTTGTGCGGTACTTTCAGTATAACCTTTGTGAGAATCGCAACGCGGTTTGAAATAGTTTTCGCTTTGTTGAGTGACCAGATCAGAATAGCCGATCATTTTCCCATTCCAATCTTCGTCTACCATCTTCATCCTCGTAATACTCGGTAGATCCACTAGCTCCTGGTAAATGGAACTCCTGTACAGTAAATCAGTACAGGGAAAAACAAACATGTTTGTACTTAAAATAAACTGAGTTAAATAATTTACCAGCAGATATCTCTTTGCAATCTAAATGCAATAAGGTTCTTATAAGATTTACCAGTAAGTTTACCATTAGACTTTTTTTATGAAAAAAAGGATGAAGTTTTCCCTTGTGGTTCATCGCGCAGCCTCCGAGAAAAGCATGGCCGAGTGGGAGGGGCCGCGGGGGGCGGGGCCTGAGCTGGCAGCCAATCATCGCGCTCCTTGCCCACCCCCCCGGCGGGGGCCATTTCCGCCCCATCTCTAATCTTAACCCATCACCCATCACTGTATTGCTTTAAAAAACCTCTCAACAGGGAATTAGATTTGAGGGAAAAAATATTTAAAAACGGAACACAGAAGAAAGAAGGATTACAATTTTGGATTTTTTAAATCACATATTTTTTAAAATTCATAACATAAGTTGTTGTACGCAGTTTCTTACATGTTTTTAGACTACTATATTAAGTAAATGCCCGTAATATGGTAGTCGAAATTAATCATAACAAAAAACATCACTTACGTATATACCTACTATTGACGTCAAACGTTTTTCTTATTTGTAGTCATAAGAAGGAGTGATCACAGTGTGCAGTTCACGCGTGGTAGAAGTGAAACCTTCAGAAAACTAAAGTAGACAAGAGTGGGGAGGATACGAAGCACCGCACAAAGAGGAGATCGATTAGCCTATCTCATTCTCTCGCAGGCTAAATCCTATAGAACTATAGATGTATGTGTTTGAGTGGCGTTCTGTGAGTTTTCAATTAACTATAGTGCTAAGTTTGAAAAATATGACGTTGTTGTAGCTGAAATTTTTAAATTTTTAAAATTTTTTTATATGAAGATCTTCAGGATTCTTTCAGTCAATCAAGGGATGCGTCGCATCGACATACTGAAAGATCTTCATACAAAAAGTTGAAATTTTGAAAAAAAATAAAATTCAGTTTCAGCTATAACAACATCAGTAATGTTGTATTTTTCAACCTTAGAACTCTAGCTCACTGAAAACTCACGGACCGCCACTGATGTATTTGTTTCTTTTCAGTGTCTCTATTTTTCGATCATCGAGTTTCAAATCACAACGGTACTAAAGAAGTTTTAACTTCAATAATCATTTTGCCTGAACAGAAAATACATCTGTTAGTCGGTGAATATATTTTATAAATCACAAAATACAGTAGCAGCTAGTAAGACAACATTTAATATTTCGCAACTTGTATGCTAAAATACTGATTAAAAAAGAACTATTGCAGTGAAACTAAATTAATACTCATTTTATTGAAATGTTTCTACGTAAAACATAAAAATGAATGTGTGGGAAATGAGGAATTTAAATATATTGAAAAGAAGGACGTAGCTACTCGTACATTCCATTACATTAAAGTTTAATCTACAACAGAACAAACATCGTTTAGTGAGGCGCACAACGTGAGTACACTAATAAATTAATCATATTTAATGTCAATAAACAGCCCGATTACCGGCATTGAAAATAAATAATATATAAATTAATACGAGAAATATACGAGAGTGGACAGGCATGTGGAGTGTGGAGGAGCTTTTCCGGGCAGCGCAAGACAGAGAGACATTTTCAAGAGTGATCGCCAACGTCGGGAGGATCTGATAGGGCACACAAAGAAGAAGATATAAATTAAGATATTATAGAAATGAATTGAAGGGAGTGCGTCCGACCGACGACGCCGCGACGCGACGCGACGTTTCAAAAGTTTTTATCTCAACCGTGCGTTGATACTTTTTCAGATCGCATTGGGTTGTTTAAAAAAATGATATTTTTTATAGATTGTACCCACCTATTCCATTATGTCGGACACCAGGAATTTATCCACACGTAAAGTGTTATAATGTACGTGAAATAATTTATTAAAAAAATAATATTCATTATATGTGCTTACACGTTTCTACGATTATTGTCGTGTAGCATTTCAAGGCTGAATTTGCACATTTTCAATCAAGTAATTTATTAATAGTTCACTTCACAATGTGAGAGGCGGATATGGGTACCGCGGTGAGGTTTATCTGGGTCTTGACAGCGGCCCATCTACTGGTTGAGGCGTTGAGGGAGACCTTTTACCTCTCCAGTCGGACTCCCTCGACCCGACGCTTTGCATTGCAGTGGGCGGGATGGATTCATACATTCGATTCGTCAATCCTGAATACATGAACTTTCTCTTATTCCTTTCCCTTAAAATACCCTCCATACATATGACATAGATCCTATAGGGCCTCTTGTATGGAGAGAATGTAAAAAGGAACTGTTTATATCTTATTCCAATAAATAGGGAAGAGACTGGTAGGTAAATTCAGTCAGTTATCCACCAAACTTGGTACATTCAGCGACTCGTTTGAAAATCTAAAGAGGAAGCCGGCTATTTATGTCCAGTGTGCTATGAGTATCCAGTACGTCCGATAAAAGTGTGCTATGAGTATCCAGTACGTCCGATAAAAGTGTGTTATGAGTATCCAGTACGTCCGATAAAAGTGTGCTATGAGTATCCAGTACGTCCAATAAAAGTGTGCTATGAGTATCCAGTACGTCCGATAAAAGTGTGCTATGAGTATCCAGTACGTCCGATAAAAGATGAAAAATAAGATGACTTGTAACACAAATATTATATAATTACAGTAATGACTGATGACAGTTTTCTTACTAAATCTTGTATTCTGGGTTAGTACTAGTATGTTAGTAATCTGAACATTATTTATAATAGGTATTGTAAAGACTTTTCATTTCTAAACTAACTCCGATAATGATATTTTTTTTAATAATTTGCAAAATTATTTCCGCCAAGTATGCACATTTTCGTAAATCTCATCCTGCTAGATGCAAGAGAATAGATAAATATTAAATAAACTTAATTGGTTATAATTTATAATTTGGTAGGCGGGTATGGGTAGGTACCGCCGTCCTGGGAACCATTTATTGGATGACCAACCCCTCTGCCAAAGGTCACCCCAAGTGGTTCGCTACGTTTTGTGACTTAGCAGGGGTGCCCGGGTTCTCGGGGTAATGTTTATCCAGATCTTGATTGCGGGCGAGTCGGTCCACCTTCTGTGTGGCGGGCCGGATTGGGATATGATGGTTGAGAGAGACCCTTTACAACCGGTTACCGCTGTCCGGGCTGCTGGGTGGTACAGGGGCCCAACCCCCAGGCTCACGACCGAGGGTGGGCTGTTCCATCAACGAGTGTAAAAACCCCGCCGCTGCTGTTGTGCCGGTTCGTAACCGCGGGGGATCTAGCAGTAGCATTTGGGGTGCATTGGGCGACCTCTCCAGCCGGACTCTCTCCGCCCATCACCTTGCACCGCAGTGGGTGGGTTGGATTCATTCGTCCATCACTCCTTGAAACTCTGATCCCCAGCATCCTACCCACGCCTCATACCTTTTCCCTCCAAGATCTTCCTTGTGAATTCACAACCAACAATAATTAACTTCAATACAGCAGCGAGTCCTAGGCGCCCCCGGTGCGGGCCAAAACTGTTGGTGAATTACACCAACATTCGAGGCCTGCACACCAATTTAAACTCTGTCTACCACCACTTTTTTTCTCAACGTCCCAACCTTCTTTTCCTGTAGACGCCTCCTATCTGGACTGTCCGGGCTTCACCCTCGTAGGCAAGTTCAAACCAAAAGGAGGTGTCCGTCTCTATAGTCGAGCTGACGTCAACTGTGTGCGACTGTTGAATCAATCAATCGCGTCAACCTTGCCAGCACGATAATATTCTACTCGTGTTTATACCGTTCACCGAATCTTAGCGAGTCAGACACGTATGAGCTCTTTAAACATTTAAGCGATACTATTAATGACCTCTTGCCCCGCTACCCTACGGCAGAGTTTGTGGTCCTGGGGGACTTCAACAGACTCGGCTGGACGACTGCCCTTTGCCACGGATTGGAGCAAATGGTTCAGGAGCCTACAAGGGTTCCTGATGTCCAGACTCACCGTTACAAATTGTAAGATCTATTTTTAACCACTGTGCCACACGGTTACAAGATTGAAGTCACAGCGCCTTAAGGATCGTCCGACCACTGCCTGGTGATGACATCAATTCCCGTAAACTTCAGACCGCCAAACGAGAGGCTGAAGAGAAAAGTGTGGCACTTTAGATCAGCAGATTGGTTCGGTCTGCGGCCACATTTTAATGCTTTCCCGTGGTCAGCTGTCTGTTTTCGGACTCCGGATCCGTCAAGATGTGCACAGGAAATTGGTGAAGTCATCACTCCGCGATGGATGGCTTCATCCAATCTACACTGTAAATCAGAATATATTATGCGTTACCAGGTTAATTCGGTAAATCCGAGTATAATAATATATGCTACCAGGTTACTTTTTCTATTTTTTTTTGTTTGTTATGTAATTATGTATATTTCTTGGAATAATATGAACTAAACCTGTCAATTTGTCTGTCCTGGAACGGGAAACTTTCCTAGTTGGACAGGCAAAGCTCCCCAATATGTTTTTTAAAAATTTAATTTAATTTATTTTTTTTAAATTTTTAAATTTTTAAAAAAGAAAGACAAACATTCCCGGGTTACGAATAACCCAACAATGTTTGAAAATCTCCTACTACCATCGCAGAAAGCCGAAATATGTTATTTGTGGTTTCTTTTGTATAATAAATAAATAAATAAATAAAAAAAATAAAAAATACTGTTAAGGAAACTGGTGTGAAGCGACAATGCTCTGAAGCAGTGCGATGAAAAAACGTGGCTTACCGAGCCCAGAACACATCCTGAACATCCGAAGACAGAACAGCTTACAACAAAATGGCAAAGGAAACCAAGAGAATCATAAATTGGTCAAAATTCAAGCACGACCTGCAGATCAGCAAAAAGGGGCATACATTAATTACGTGAGCGGTTTTTCTTCCTATATAGACCCCCCCCCCTTGGTGTGATAAATTTGGGCCACTTCGAATATACTTTTCAAGTAACGTGAGATTTTGCTGGACCCCCCTCCCCCCCCTCTTGAGCTCACGTAATTAATGTATGCCCCTAAAGATGGCTGCATGAGCTTTCTTATCGCTTGCCGGCTAAATAGTTAGCAATTTCTGCAAATCCAGTCTGCCATCTCTAACCAGACCTGACGGCTCACTAACCGCCACCAAAAGGCTAACCTATTAGGGAAAATGTTTGCGGATACCTCAACCCTCGGTGACCAAGGTGCTGTCCCGACGTCGGTTCCTCACTGCGGTTTTCATATGAAAAAGCTGACAATCCGGCATCGGGAAGTTCTCCATGTTTTACGAGGGCTTGATGTTAATAAAGCTAGTGGGCTTGACGGAATACCTGCTCTGGTACTGCATAGGTGCGCTGCAGAAATTGCTCCAATTTTGACGAAGCTTTTTAAAATGTCCCTGAAGTCTGGCTCTGTGCCCTCTGGTTGGAAAAAAAGGTTATCCATCTTATTCGAAAGAAGGGTGGGTGACCGCTCCAATCCGGAAAACTACCGCCCCATAGCGATCACAAAATTTGGGAGGCGGGTATGGGTACCGCCGCCCCGGGAACCATTTATTGGATAACCAACACCTCTGCCATAGGTCACCCCAAGTGGTTCGCTACGTTTGGTGACTTAACAGGGGTGCCCGGGTTCATGGGGTGAGGTTTGTCCAGGTCTTGGCGGCCAATGCGAGAGCCCAGCTGCTGCGTGGTGGGCAGGATCGAGAGAGACTGATTGAGGGAGGTCTTTTATCCTCTCCAGAATCTTTCGACCTACTGCCTTACACCGCAGTTGAAGGGATGGATTCATACATCCTTCCCTCCTGGACACACTGCCTCCCAGATTCCTACCCACTCCTCATACCCTTTTCCTTCTCAGAATTTACTTTCCTTCCCTTCCTTAAAAAACCCTCAACACAGCATCCCCTAAGATGAAATAGGCCCTGAGAGTAATTATTTTCCTCAGGGCCTCCTGTGTGGAGCTTATGTAAAAAAAAAAATCAGTTCTGTGTAAGGTGATAGAACGTGTGATCAACGATAAACTGCTCATATACCTCGAAAAGAACAAACTTATTAACGGCCATCAATGCGGATTCCTGCGGAACCGCTCGTGCGGTGATCTTCTGCGTATGTGACGCATGATTGGGGGCGGTGCCTGGAACGTTTCGGTGAGACCTAAATGGTTGCACTGGACATTTCCAAGGCCTTTGACCGGGTTTGGCACCGAGGACTTGTCAACAAACTGCCTTCTTACGGACTTCCCGCATCCTTGTGCACATAGATTGCCGACTTTTTGAGGGAGAGGTCGATTCAGACGTTAGCCGATGGTTTCACCTCTTCCTCGATAAATGCTAGCGTCCCACAGGGATCGATTTGTTTTTGTTGCACATCAATGACCTTTTGAGATGTGCACCAATTCATTGTTACGCTGATGACAGTACAGTCCATGATAGCTTTTTGTTTGACGAGCACCCAACGGGCTCACAAACCCTAAGCGGCTCGGAGGGCTTTGAAGCAGAGAATGGACGGTTACCTCGAGCGTGTTTTCTCTTGGGGTAAAAATATTCAAAGACCCAATCATGTCTAATTACGTCTAAAAGGGATCGAAATGAAAATCTAGTATCCTTCAACGGAAGCAATTTTCCTAACAGACCCTCCATTAAAATGCTTGGCGTAACTCTAAGTGACCAGCTCAGGTATGGGGGCTCCCTCAAAGCCAGAGTAAAGTTAGCCTCCCTAAAAATGGGCGTACTGTACAGGGCCCGCAGATAAGTACACAACTGATAACCCTGTACAAATCACAAGTGCGTCCCACGGTTGAATTTGGCAGCCACCTCTGATCTGGACCTTTCAAATACCTGAAAAATACCCTCGACTCTGTGCAGAAACGTGCAGTCCGTTTCATAGATTCTCCCATCTTAACAGACGGATTGCAATCTTTAGAGCACAGGTGTCGGGTGGGAATGATTTCTTTGTTTTACCGGTATTACAATGGAAGATGCTTCGAGGAACTAGCGTCATTGATCCCTTCGGCACCGGTGCATAGTCGGGAAACACGCCAAACGCGTGCCCAACACTTGTACACGGTTGACATTTGTCACATAAGAACAGGTCGCTTCTTCGACTCGTTCTTGTGTTCAACAGCTCGGCTGTGGAATGATTTGCCGGCCTCTGTGTTTCCTCCTTCCTACAACATGGGTCTCTTCAAGATTTTTTTGTATACGTAATGGTGTAATTAATTATTTTATAAAAAAATGTTACTTTATAAACACGTTCTGTGGTGTAATTATTATGAAGCGTGATATGTAGTTTGATAAGGAAGGCGAAACAGCTGTCACACGTAATAATAATAACGTCGCAACACTTATTTAAAAAATAAACAAATTCTTTGTTATAAATTAATAATAACTATCATTAAATATGAAAGCCAATCATACTGATATTAAAATTAAATTTGAAACAATGAGCCAGGAAAATTTCATGCACAGCTTTTTCTGAATGTACTTTCTAGTTCACTAGTCTATAAATGTATATTCAGCTCGGCAAGCAAGTAGTGGAATGAAATATTCATTTAAATAATTAATAATGACACAAGTCAGTTACATGGTGTAACTGGTGTTGATGATTCCATGAATTTCAATTGATCAATAAGACAACTTTGCTTCTTCTGTATTTGATCTTCCACTTTTAAAAAGAGAAGTTTTAAAACCCCAGTTTTATAATAAACTAACTGGTTCCCGGCATGCGTTGCAATGCTATATTCAAAGAAATAATTTCTTTCTCCCTGCATGTCCTTTCCCGTGGGTCCCCGTTCCCTTCCCGCGACCCTTTCTCCTCCCGCGTTCCCTTTCCACCTTCCCCGCCTTCCCGCTCCTCTCTACCGCTCTCCTGCCCCGCCAACTCCCCTCCCGCGTTCCATATATTCAGTCCCAGTACATTCAGTTTTCAAACAGCTCGCGTGCCACCTATTACAAATTTTTTAATTAAAATTCTCATTTTTCATATTCATTTTATATATTATAAGAATAATCAATCAAATTTGGTACCTTACTTAGGTAGTATAGGTACCTATTTAAAATATCTATCATTCTTGAATCGATTCAAATTATTGTGTAAGTAGGTACTTCAAATTAATTCATTAATTTAAAGAGTTTTGGAAATCGAATTTTGACTTAACAATCATTGTTTTGCAAAATACCATTCTCAAATTTTTGACAGTTTCGTAAGAATTTTTGTGATTATTAAAAAACTTTTCAGATGTATACTGTATAGTCATGTGGTTGTAATAATCCAGAAACCTTCGCAGGAGTTTAGAAGGTATTTTGAAAGTTTCAAACATTTCCTATGCTTAATATAGCAATACATCATTAATCTCACTAATCCCTAAACACATTTTGATTCTCGTATATATGATATATTATCACTGAGCATAGCTGAATCTAAAATAGAAAAGCGTTTTTAATTTTTTTTAAATTTTTTTTTTGTGAATACAGCAGTGTCCTACCTACCGAGCCACCACCGACCACCTCAATGAATTGCAAATAGTTGAATGGTGACACCATTAATAATTATCAATATTAGGTATATATAATATATTGTATAATCTAATTTTAACTCTTATTTAATTCAAGTTCATTACGTTGACTTGTCTTCATATACATAAATGTATATATTTTCTAATATAATTACTTTGAAATAACATACTTTCTGTACTTACTCGCATTTTACAATGGCACTACTCCAACATTCAAAAACGATAAATATTTTCTTTTTGGAGTTGGGTACTTTCGTTAAAAAGAAATTAATGTGTTATAATTAGTTTTAAGAACCATATGTTTCACTTTAAATCTGTATATGTATGTATTTTTTTTAAATATTAAAAAAAAAATTAAACAACGATCATTCTAAAAATTGAGAATGCACAAACGTCAGGTTTTCCACAAATCAACAAATCAACCAAAACGGCAGGTTTTCCACAAATCAACCTGATAATATATTTTTTTGTAATAATGGTCTTTTTTATAATTTCTAAGTTACCAACAATGCCGACATATATATAATATTACCCCAATTAATCAAATATTTCTAAATTTATATCAATGGGAAAAATATTTATTTTTCAAGTGACTTTGTTCCAAAATTTAAGACAAAAAAACATTTTTTACGGTCAAAGCCGCCGGTGGAAGGTAACGCAGAATTAGCCGCGGGCAAACCGCAATTCCAAAATCATAAAACTAATAAAAACGCTTTCAAGTCCTTAAGGACTCCTAATAGTTCTGGAAACTAGGAATGCACTTGGTACTGTGTAATTAGGTGCGTAGAAAATTACTTTTTTCCAGCTTTAATAAGAGGCAATGTCAACCCTAAGTGATTGATCACCGCGCATTAATTTGGGGGAAGAAAGTCATTCGAGGCAAACCTAAATTGACAAACAATGAAACCGGTTGTTGTGGGAGCTATCTTGAATTTTAAGTGTTTGTGAGAGATGAAAAACATTTTTGTAACGAATTAAATTGTTTTGCAAACAAAAGTCATATACACATTGGAGTAAGTGGTTGGTGACATGGTTTTGATTCTAAGATAAAGAAGCGAAATTGATTCTAAATCAATAAAAAAATCATCCAAATAATATTATAGGTACCTAATTCGTGTACTGTATATGTCTCGGTATTCTTTAAAAATCTTAATTTCATTATTTACTCACTCCATAGTAAAATCATCATTAAGGGCCTTTAACCAGCCAAGATGGTCTTACAATCATAAAGGGTGGTTCCAATGAGAAAGGTTAATTAAGGCTTTTTAAAATTA
This sequence comes from Limnephilus rhombicus, assembly GCA_929108145.2. Classification (NCBI taxonomy): domain Eukaryota; kingdom Metazoa; phylum Arthropoda; class Insecta; order Trichoptera; family Limnephilidae; genus Limnephilus; species Limnephilus rhombicus. The sequence continues at coordinate 21,269,254 of OV815271.1, read as the reverse complement.
TAACTCAATATCGATTTTATTTCATTCAAAATTTGCTCTAATTATACCTTCATCCAAAAATGCTGAAAGGCATCATGATAAAACTATTCAAATTAAGTAATTATTTTTTTATCATAAGTAGACATTTATCATTTTTCAATAATGTCTAAGCAAAATAAATGTGCAAAAAATTTTTGAAATATATTTATTTGTAAGACCGTAAATAGATGGACAAAATATATACATATATAATATAAATATAAATAAGTGTTCGGATATTTTTTTTGGACAAAAATTTAAATTTTTAAACATGCGTTTACTAGATAACGTATTGAATCTAATCTGATAATGTATGAAATATGTCTTGTAAAATAAGATTTTTTGTTTGAAAATTTAATAAATCTGCTAACGACCTGCGTGTTCAACATGATCATCTGTGCAGTTGAAAGTAGATCAATGCAAAACGAACTGAAACAATTCTTGCCTGAACAAACTATGCAATAATTACAATAAAATATTATTCAAAGTGGACATTTTCAATTGCAATCTTACCAAATATAAAAAGTCCATAAAAGAGTATTCCTCTGATGTTTCGTGAATTATGTTATGTTTATATTGTTTACATTTATAATTCTGTTATGATTTGTTTTGTATGTACAACGTGTCTTCTTATGGTTATCACGTATTGATAAGTTTTTGTTTTATGTCATTTTTGGCTTCATATTCCTTTCTTATAAATTTAATTATATGCTGTCTTATTAGAGGTAAAATCACAATGAGGAAATCCATAATTGGTTTTATTTTGGCTATAATATTACTCATGTACAAACTGAATATGAATAAATAAATAAAACTGGGTATTACCTTATTATACTAAAAATAAACTTTATTTCTCAAAATTTAAAACGTGCGTATACTAGATTAAAGAACAATCTTTCGAAATCAATTTATAATTTTTTGTGGAAAAGAGTCAATACTTCTAAAATATGATTTAAAAATGACATTTTTACGGTTGTCTATGGTTATACCCTCTTTAGTCCAATAACTTTATACATCACAGTATGCGTTAAATCCGGTAGTTCTGATTTTTTGCAGACTTGTTTATGATGTTGGCCTAATGAATAATCCAAGTTTTCGACCTCGAGTGCCGACCGCAACTTTGTCAAAAATCGGAAAAACCGGAAAAAATCGTTATTTTTTCAAATTTTGGCGATTATAACCCTAAAGGACTAGTTTTTGAAAAAACTTTCGATAACGTTTTTAAAGTTAATTAAATTTGCTAAAATATGATACTAAAATTGTCTCTGTAGACTTAATAATTTCCGAGATTAAGCCTTACAAAGTTTGTGACCTCGAGCGCAAACCGCGAAAAAAATTTTTTCTTTTTTCAAATTTCGGCGATTAGAAGCCTAAAGGACTAGTTTTTGAAAACTTTTTTTTAAACTTTTGTAAAGTAGACTAAATTTGCTACAATATGATACTAAAATTGTCTCTGTAGACCCAATAGTTTCCGAGATGAAGCCTTTCAAAGTTTATCATTCTTTTCGAAATTTTTTGCAATTCTGTCGTTTTGAATGAATTTTGACCCTGATTATACCATTGAAGCCCTGTACTTTTATGATGGGATGATGATGTTTAAGCTAGGCTACGAATAATGAAGTAAAAAAAGATAAAAAAAAGTATTTTCTTTTTATTTTTTTATTTATTTAAAAAAGATAAGTACAAGAAAAATTAATAAGTTTATTTGTTAGGAAACTGAGTAATATTCAAAATCAAAAAATTAAATTAATTTAGCCCTCTTGGAAGGTCCCGGTTGAGGTTCGTCGGTATCTGGATCGACGTATTGGGATGGCATATCCCCATCAGGAGATGGTGATGAATCGTCGACGTCTTGTGCCCACAAGTCATCCTCCATTTCGGACAGATCGGACAGATCGTCGCCTTTTGGGATATCTATTACTTCAATATCAGGTATATTGTCACAAGTGGATTTTGAAGAAGCGATGCTGGAATACATGACATCTGATGCTTTGCCTCTTCCACATTTATTGTAAAAAAATTCACATTGGTTTGAGATCGCAGTAAGGATGATCAGCAAGTCAATGTCCTTACCAACGACTACCACTATATAATAGGTAGAGGCAGCAGTTACAGCTGTAGTGATGATGAGCCTATCAGCATCTTCCTCTGCTTGGAGTACTTGAATGTTTTGATTTCCCATTTTTGTTGTCAGCAGTTTTATGAAACGAATCTTGTTTTTGTCATTTGACAAGAATTTCTGTTGAGGAACCTATGCCACGGTTTTCTCATCAAAGTTTATCTCTCGCGATGAGTGTAACTTGGCTCTTCGAAGACGCTTAAAGCTCTTTGTGTTTTTATGTATAGCATCTACGGGGTAACCATCGAAAACTACTGCCACATATGAGCCATAGTGAGCAGTAATGTACTGTATGTATCTGTCAGCTATCGCACCAAATGATGAGCTTCAAGGCCACACAACTTTGTGAAGTAGATGCCCTCCATCCACTACTTCAAACTTCGTTAACCCTTGCTTCTCATTTAAGGTTACAGGTTCAAATGCTGAATACAAGGTGGATTTTGTGCCTTTCTCATCCCCTCTTCAGAGAACAATGCCATTGAGATCGGAGACAGTTCGTAAGTGAAGAACTCTCGCAATTCTTCATCCGATTGTTTTAAGACACACAACCTGTGAAACAGTGTTAGAGGATCAACAGTTACCTGTTTATTGCCAACAGTAATAGTTCGTACAGCTGAAGAAAGGGACACCACATTGTTTTTACGTTTGAATTTCACTTCCTGGAAGTTCTGGCCAACCATCTTTAGCATCGATTCTCTCCCGATCTCTAGAGCCTAGGCTGTTGACACTAGATTCTCCAACCAGGCCACTGCCGATGGACATAATGAAATCTGCTGTAAGGAATGGAGGGTGCTGTGCAAACCATCTACAGAGTTTTTCAGTATCTGATTCATCTCTGGTGATACGAGATGGTCGCATGTCAACATATTGTTCAGTTGTTGCAGTAGTAACCTCACAGTATATTTCCACCTCATGGCAGATATTATGTAGATACACCATGCCTAATGTCCATCGAGAGAGTACACTGTCAGTCATACCACGTCCTCGGGTGAGCCCTCCATAGATTTTTATAGATTTCATCAGTACTGGCTCAACGGTCATATCTGACCATATACCCGACCAAAATTGCGAAGTTCGAAAAAAATGATAAATTTTGAAAGGCTTAATCTCGGAAACTATTAGGTCTACAGAGACAATTCATTCATATTGTAGCAAATTTAGTCTACTTTGAAAAAAAATTATAATTTTTTTCAAAAACTAGTCCTTTAGGATTATAATCGCCAAAATTTGAAAAAAAAAAAGGTTTGAGCTCGAGGTCACAAACTTTGAAAGGCTTAATCTCGGAAACTATTGGGTTTACAGAGACAATTCTAGTATCATATTGTAGAAAATTTAGTCTACTTTAAAAATAGCAAAGAAAAGTTTTTGCAAAAACTAGTCCTTTAGGGTTATAATCGCCAAAATTTGACAAAATAACGATTTTTTCGCGGTTTTTTCGATTTTTGACAAAGTTGCGGTCGGCACTCGAGGTCGAAAACTTGGATTATTCATTAGGCCAACATCATAAACAAGTCTGCAAAAAATCAGAACTACCGGATTTAACGCATACTACCCATACATTCAGGCGACAAAGTTACTGGACTACTTAGAAATATACTCGTAACTTTACTTGTTGAAAGAATGGAAAAGATTTTTTTTAGAAATAATAAATAATAAAGCAGATGAATTTATTTTAATGATGTGAAGGATTCTTTAAAATAGTTCTTTCCCGTTATAAATAATCAATTCTGAACATTTATGGTATAAATATAATCGGTTCCCAGTATCAATCGTCGTAGTGAGTTGAACATCTCGGGACTATAAGAGAACTGTCGTTGAGCGAAGGCTGTTTTCGTTGACGGAATTAGGCCCTTTAGGTGTGATGAGAAATGGTTTTTTGGGAGGCGGGTGTGGACACCGCCGCCCTTATTGGCTGACCAACACCCCTGCTATAGGTCACCCCCGATGGTTTTTTACGTTTTGTGACTTAGCAGGGGTGCACGGGTTCATGGGGTCAGATTTGTCATTATGGTGATTAGGTTTGTCATGTCATGATTCATACGTAAGTCACTCCTGGACACCCTGACTCCCCAGATTCCTACCCCTCTGACCTTTTTTCCTTCCCTAAATTTCTCTAAAACGACCCTCCACACTCCCCAAAGATGACATAGGCCTCGAAGATCTCTGTTTTCCTCCGGGCCTCCTATGTGGAGCTAATGCAAAAAAATGGGTGTACATTTTTGTGTTTTTTTAATCAAGTATGGGAATTGTCTTTAAAACTCTCCCGCAGCCAACTGGGGCCGGAGGTAGACCCCAAAATTACTATCCTTCTTGTATCTACTCGTACTTAAATACATGAAATATATTTTTAGTATGCGAATTTCAAAAAAAAAAAAATCTTCAGTTCTTTATAAAATCAGCTATGTTCAGTAGAACCAATCAAATATTGATAACACATTATGTATAATATTAATACCAATTAAACATTATGTATAATATTAATACCAGGGCTGGGCAGTATTTGAATAATTTGTAATTGAAATACGTATTTGAAATACAAATACGTATTTTGTATTTGTATTTCAATTACTTCCTAAAAATGTATTTTGTAATTGATATTTCAATTACCTGATGCTGAGTTATTTTGTAATTAGTATTTCAAATACTTATGGCTTCAAAATACATTTTCAAATACATTTAGCGACCTTAATAATGATAATGAAAAATAAAATGACTTAGTTAATACGTTGACTAAAAACGCTAGAATCCAGAGGAATTTATTATGTACGTTAATATTTAGTTGGCAACACGTCCTGTACTATAATAGCTCTGTATTTTATATTTTCTATCATATTATATTATACTTGTCATTGCTTTGTATTGTACATTTATGTGTCATAGTATTAGAATAAGCACTATAAGAATAATTTGGCAGAATACTAGATTATTTTTAAGTTAATTAAAGTAGAGCGCACTTGAAGTGAAATAACACAAAACTGCGCTATACAAATATCGTGTTATAATAATAATTATTATTATTATCTAACACCTGGGTCCTATACCACAAAACTTCACAAGTGTAGCGGAGATAAGATGTGTCTTTTGAGCAATATGATTGGTCAATTTTTGCACATCTCTGTTTCACTCTGCTCAACTTTGCTTCTATGGAAACGCACCCTTAGGTAAGGGCACTAACGACAATTTATTTCAACCAAAGGTTCTACCAAAACCAAATGTATTTTGTAATTTGTATTTTGTATTTGAAATAAAAAAAAGGTTAAAATACTGTATTTTGTATTTCGTATTTCAAATACACGACTTGAAAGTATTTTGTATTTCGTATTTTAAATACATGCGAAAAAGAATTTTGTAATTTGTATTTTAATTACAGCAAAGTATGTATTTTGCTCAACCCTGATTAATACCAATTAAAGATTATGTTTAATGTTAATACCAAAAACATTATTTATAATATTAATACCAACTAAACATTATGTTTAATATTAACACCAAAAGCGTTATGTATAATATTAATACCAATTAAACATTATGTATAATATTAATACCAAAAACATTATGTATAATAATACTACCAATTTAACATTATGTATAATATTAATTCATTTTGTCAATTTCACATAGCGCGTTTAGTAAAAAAGTTTTTTTGGGGACGCTTTATTACAAAATGTAATGTCCGTCTGAGCCAGTTGTGTTGGCCGTGCCAATTTAGATATGCGAACTCACATGTGTAAGGACGAAGTATTGCGTGGGTAGTACACCAATGAAGAGAGTAACAGTAATCAGTACTGGTATTTATTAGGGAGCTGCCTAACGCAAAAGAGCACGTACTTCTAGCACGCATCGCCTTATACAGATTCTCGCAAGCATGCTATCTCGCTTGCTCTCATACATATTCACACAGACATTACACCCCCACACTTAAACAAAAATTACATGGATCGTATATATATATTTTTTCCTAACACTTATACAAAACAAATAAATACATATTTCATTTTATGTACATTTTTTTCTTCATGTAATTATATAATATAAACTTTTTTTTCACTTTGGATAACGTGGGCGTGGTTGAGGTCTGGAACGCAGTCTCCCTTCCCATGGTGGCTGCGATCTGCAAAGAACAGGGGAATTAGTTATGGTCCTGTCCACATCTGAGAGTGGACCAAAGTCCAACAAATTATCAGAATAGTCACTCTCCCCCCACCTAAAAAAGCTGATCATGGTGCCTTTTCCAAACCTGGCCTGTTGACTGTATCTTAACCATATAGGTTCTACTCCCTAATCTTTTGATAATTATACCCAAAGTCCAATTATTCTTTTTATTTCTAAAATCTTTGGTCAAAACTTATGATCCCAAATCAAAGAATTTTTAAAATTTTCTTCCCCGGTAATATTTATTTTGACTAGCTACCATTTTATTTTTAACTTTATCATCAATTTTTTTAAAGTCACTACACTTGTCATTATTCATTTTTGGAACAACCGTATTAAAAATTGAATGAATTTTCTACCTAACATCAACACACTAGGTTCAATTCCCGTACATAACGAAGGTGTATTCCTAATATGTATTAAAAATCACAGTTATTTATCCTCCAGATCCCCTGGAAATCTGTTATTCACTAATATTTAAAAAAAAAGTTTTTAACTATTTTGACAGCGTTTTCTGCCAAACCATTTGTCACATAAATATTATGTGACTAGTGCAGTTCTTGCCTATTTGGTTATTTTGTCTATGGTATTTTTTTTTTGAGACTGGTAATTTTTTGGGAAAGAGAGATTCTTTTTTTGATAATGGTCACTTCCTCCCGGGCAGCGATGGGCTAGCTGTTCGTGAATTGGTCACTCACTTTGAAAGTGTTTCAATTTCATTAAAATCATGTGGATTTAAGTCGATCTTAACTTAAAAAGGCGCGGGGTGTTTTTTACGTAACACGAGAAGTTCGTGTACGGTATTATTTTTAGTGGATATGTAAATCCCACTTTTTCCGTTGTTGGCAGTTGGCCATTTTGTGGAAATGTATTCTGGAAATGAACTTGTAAAGGGATTGGTCCTTGTGGTGGCAGAATAATATGCCTTTATGACCCCGCGTCGTGAAGTCACGGATTGTTGACAGTTCTACCGAAAAACGCAAGTCTTGGTGATCAGTTGGGACCACGTTCTTTTTTCATGGAGCTTGTTAAGATAGCCCTAAGCTAAATACACTCCTTGGAGGCGTAGCAGCCTTCTTCCTAAAAAGAAGGATGACCTAGGATCTCGGGATTGCGCGACGTCCCCGGTTAAGGAGGCTGGATGTGTCTTCTCGTCTTCTCTCTACGAAGCAAGTTCGCGGTCGTCATCCGTCGTAAAATTCGTTTAGTTAGATTAGCGTGTTCAGGAGTCCATCTGGTATGTTACTGTTTTGTATTATTAAATTTGCACTCTCATGTTTGTTTTTTATTGCATACAATATAGTTTTATAAAATTCATCTTCTTTTTATTTTCTGATTTCTCACCTACTTGACAGAAAAATACCTTTCCCATAATCCTGAGCTCTGGTCTCTGCTCTGCCGTATAAAGTTACACTACTATTATATTGTACCAGAACATGATCCCGTTGCAGTGGCGCTCAACGTGTAAAATCAGTTATTTTCGGTGCCCGAAACGTACTTTTCTGTCTTGTGGGGCGAATTTTCAGAATTTTTGCTGATAATATTAGAGATGAATCGGTGTGTGTGTGCATATATTTGGTTATATATCTATCTTGTTGATATAGAGCTTGATTAACTTTACATTTCATTATGTTATATACTGTTTCTGTTGAATATTTTTGTTTGTTTACCGATTTGTAAGGCATCGGATTACTTTGACAGCAATTTTAAGTGTTGCCATTAAAATAATGTTAAACAGAAAATTAATTCATAATATCTCTAGAGGTGTTAACCGAATTGTTGTTGGGAACATTTTTTCAGTTTACTGGCAATTTCATTTTTACTGTCAGCTGTCTATTTTTCATCTATGTAATGCTTTATCGGAGATCGGAGCCGAGCTGTCAATTCTTGTTGACATTTGTCAGGTTATGTGCATTGTTTACTTAAAAAAGCCGCGGAAGTTCATTATTAAACACATTATTTTTGTTTTGTAAACATCAGACGACTTGTGACAGACATTTATCATAAATAATTGTTTATTATAAGCTTGCGGTTACTGAAATATTGGGAGGATATTGTAGCGGTACTATTCTTGTTCGCATTTGTGTCCGTTTATACCTTCATACATATAAAGGGAGTTCGTGGAACGTATGTTATAAAAAATAATAATTATTTTAAATATTTACGGCTTTCTAAGGTGGTTTTAAATAAATTATAAATGGCTTTGTCGTTATTGAAAATCAATGACTATTTATCGAGTTCATACGTACAGGGTGTTTGGTTATTGACGTGTTACAAATAAATAATTATTTATAACAGTTTGGTTAATCCTATTATTACCTTTAATTTCATATAATTATTGAGAATAATAATTAATTTATAAATTAAATTAAAATTTTTATTTATTCTTTAAAAATGGCGATTTCCGATATTAATGGGGTAACCAAGGAAGAAATGATAAAATTGTTAACGGATCGTAACATCGTTCCGGAAGCTACATTATCAAGTATGCGCGAACAGGCTCGCTCTTTTAATAAAAGTTTGAAAGAGGGGAGTGGTTCCAATATGAATATAGGTGATGATAATACAGGGAGTGGTTCCAATATGAATATAGGTAATGATAATACAGCTAGTTTAGAAAAGACTACAACCGTAATTAATAATTATTACCAGTCGCCTTTTCCTCCAACTTCTTCTTCGTCCGTTCATTCTTGGGATTTAAAATTTTCTGGGTCTTCGGATGTCAGGAATTTCATTTTACGCATAGAAGAATTATCCAGATGCCGGAAGGTGGAGTTGTCCTCGGTTGTTACCTCTTTCCCTGACCTCCTGGAGGGAAGAGCTCTTTCCTGGTTTAGAACTATTTTTGATGACTCTTTGTCTTGGTCAACTTTGAAAAAGCTCCTCATTTCTCGTTTTGACGTTTGTACCAATCAAACGGAAGCTTTAAAAGCCTTGTTCGCTATGAAGCAAAAATTTAACCAGGCTATAGTGGATTATGTCGAAGATGTTCAGTTAGCAAACTTAAGGTTGGATGTTCCGCTTTCTGAGGAACAATTGGTGGACTTAGTCTGTGACAGTCTACAACCTAAATACGCTTTGGCCATTGCCTATTTCTCGGAAAAGAGCCTTCCAGCTTTAGTAAGTGTGTGCCGTAAATTTGATAAGCTTTCGGTAGAGAAACCCGCACCACAGTTTAATTCATCTCCGCGAGTTCCTTTTCCTAAAACGTCGTATCCTCATCAGGTTCCATATTCTCAACCGTCGTACCCGCCACGAGCTCAAGGCTCGCATTCTCCCCGTGTTACTTATAATCAAGCTTCCTTTTCTCCACGAGCGTCTTCTTCTAGTTCTGCTTTCAATAGTAAGAAAACTTTTAATTGTTTCTATTGTAAGGAACAAGGTCATACGAAACAATTTTGTCAAAAATGGAAAAGGGACTCTCTTAAGCATAATGACGCGAATAAATCTAATTCAAAAAACTAACCGACGATCTTTTGCGTTCTGTGCACAAGGATGACAGAAGGTCGTCGTCAGTTCCTAGTAATATATCTAAGTTTACCACGCACAACATGGACGTATGTGTGCCGTTAGCTGATTGTGGACGAGATGTTAGACCACATGTTAATATTAAAATTAAGGATTTGGTTTTTTCAGGGCTTTTAGACAGTGGAGCATCTGTCAGTTGTTTCGGGGGTTCTGTTTATAATTTTTTCATAAGTTTAGGGTATAAGTTAAATAAGTTAGATTCCTACGTTACCACCGCGGATGGCAAACGTCAGGATATAATTGGTACTATGCGAGTACTAGTATTGTATAATAATATTAAGAAATATATTAAGTTTTTCGTTATACCGTCGCTGTCCTCTTCAATTGTTTTGGGAGTAGACTTTTGGAAGCAATTCGACGTGGCCCCTCAGTTGTTTCCAAAAGTTGACAGCAATGTTAATTTTGGGAAGGTTGTCGGTGAGGTTCGCAAATTAACATCAGCTTCCTTGCTGTCCCCCCAAGACAATCTCAAATTAAATTCGGTTATAGTTAAGTTTAAGTCAATTTCTTTCGAAGAACGTGGTTTAGGTAAAACCCATTTAGTACGTCATAAAATAAATACAACAGGGGATCCTATTAAACAGCGTTACTATCCTTTATCTCAAACTCGCCAGAAGCAATTAGAAGCACAATTAAAAGAAATGTTGGATTTAGGTGTTGTCCGCCGTTCCCGTTCAGCTTGGTCAAACCCAGTTTTGATTGTTCCTAAGAAGGATGGTTCTGTCAGGTTTTGTTTGGACTCGAGGCGCTTGAACAGCGTCACATTGGCAGATTCCTACCCCCTCCCTTACATTTCACGTATTTTAGATAAACTAAGGGGTGCTCGTTTTATTTCATCGATAGATTTGAGCAAATCATTTTGGCAGATTCCCTTAGATAAGGAATCCTGTCCTAAAACGGCTTTCGTTGTACCAGGCCATCGTCTGTTTGAATTTGTGAGGATGCCGTTCAGTCTTAAGAATGCTCCCAGCGAATTGCAGCGTCTTGTGGATGCTCTTTTTGGTCCTGAGTTTGACGAGAACGTCTTTTGTTATCTCGATGATTTAATTGTTATTTCGGAAGATTTTGAGTCACATTTGAAGATTTTGAATAAAATTTATGAACGATTAAGAGATGCGGGTCTAACAGTTAACCTCAAAAAATGCGAGTTTTGTAAAGAAGAGTTAAAATATCTAGGTTATATCGTAGACGCGAAAGGTCTTCGTACAGACCCCGTTAAATTAGAATGTATTCGTACTTACCCTACCCCTAAGAATTCGAAGCAAATTAAAGCTTTTATAGGTCTTTGCGGTTATTATAGGCGTTTTATCAAAGATTTCTCTACTATTGCGGCCCCGTTGACAAAACTCACTGGTTCTAGAATGGAAATAAGTAATTTTTCTTGGACTCCAGAAGCGGAAGACGCGTTTAAAAAATTAAAAAAAGCTCTAACTTCTGCTCCCGTTATTAGTTGCCCAGATTTTTCTTTGCCCTTTACTATCCATTGTGACGCGAGCAACGTTGGAATCGGCGGCGTGCTTACTCAGGTGTTTGACGGCGAAGAACATCCTGTTTCTTTTTTCTCTAGGTGCTTAAATGTTCACGAACGAAACTACGGCGTTACGGAGCGCGAACTCCTTGCGGTATTAGAATCAGTCAATCATTTCAGGCCTTACGTGAAGGTGTTCATTTCACAGTGGTGACGGATCACTCCAGTTTGCAGTGGTTGGTTTCGTTGTCCAATCCAACTGGTAGGCTTGCACGTTGGTCTACGCGTCTTTCCCAATATTCTTTTGATGTGGTGCACAGAAAGGGTAAATTAAATACTGTTCCAGATGTTCTTTCTCGTAAGGACGATTTTACTATTGCTGCCATAGATTCTTCGCCTACAACTTCGGATAGTTGGTATAGTAATTTGTTTTCCATTTGTATGAATAATCTCCAACGTTTCAATAACTTCCAAATTAAAGATAACTGTTTATTTCGACATTCTAAATCTCGTTTCGCTTTGCAAGAGGATACAGCCTGGAAGCTGGTTGTGCCTTTTGAAGACCGCAACGCTATTTTAAGTAAAGAACACGAATCTATTAACTCTTGCTACCCAGGTGTATTCAGAACGTATAAGAAAGTTCAACTCCGTTACTTTTGGCCGGGTATGTATAATGACGTCAAAAAGTTTGTTAATAAGTGTAAAACGTGCAAGGCACATAAAATAAATACATCTGCGCCGGCTGGTATTTCTGCGAATCCAAAAATAGTCAACAGACCGATGCAAATGTTGTCTATCGACCTTGTTGGACCTCTTTCACGTAGTTACGCGGGTTTTATGTACATTTTATCGGTTGTTGACGTTTTTTCCAAATATACATGGATTTTTCCACTCAGAAATGCTACTACTAAAAGCATTGTAAAAAATGTTGAACAATTTATTTTTCTAGTCCACGGTGTTCCACAAACCCTTGTGTGTGATAATGGTAAACAATTTGTTTCAAAAGAGTTCAAACAATTGTTGGCTGATTATAATGTTCCTATGCCTTTTTATAACGCCTATTACACCCCGCAAAATAATGTAGTTGAGCGGTATAACCAAACTATCGGGACTGCCTTGTCTATCTTGACCGAGTCTGACCATCGTAATTGGTTCAGATTTCTGCCTCAGATTGAAGATTCTGTCAGCCTTGAATAATACTGTTAATTTTGCAACAGGTTTCACGCCTTTTTTCCTTATGCACGGCAGGGAACAAATTATTGACGGCAATTTACACAAAATTAATGTTTCTTCTAGTGTCGTGGACATACCTTTGGATCAGTCTAGAGCCGAATTTGCAAAAAAGTTGGAAGACTTAGTTCCTATTTACGAACAAGTTTCAAATGCATTAATACAGGCCTTTAAAAAGAATGCCCAACATTATAATTTACGCCGTAAATCTGTGGTTTATAATGTAGGTGATGTCATTTGGAGGAGGAATTTTGTTCAATCCAGTGGTCCGGATTACTTTTCCCATAAGTTGGCACCTAGATTCGTTCGTAATGTTATAAAAAATAGAGTCTCGGATTTAGTGAACACATTGGCAGATATGCAAGGTAGAACTGTAGGTAATTTTCACGTGAAAGATATTGTTCGGATAGATTAGTTTTTGTTTTTTTTTCTTTAAGGAGGCCAATGTTGTAGTGTGTAGGCCTACCAACCCTTCACATTATTACATTTGTTTCTTTTGTGATTGTTCTGGTCTCATGCTTTGGAGTTTGGTACCTCCAAATCTTGTGCTCAGTACAGACACTTAATTCTAGTTCATTGACGATAAACCGTTTATTTACCCTCGGTAAACTGGAATGTGATCCTTGTGGTCACTGGCGCCCAAATTTTGTTAGTTAAGTCTTTCTTTCCTCCGTTAATATGCTTTTCTGTTGATAATAACATGCACTAGTTTCGAGTTTTTTTTGTATTATTAAACGTATGATTATTTTGGTAATAATATACTTGTTCACATGAGTACACACACACTGATTTCATACCTTGTTCCATCTGTTTAACGGATTTAGTTGTAATGCTATTATTTTTAAGTTTATGCCCTTCTTTCTTCAGTCCACTGGAGGCTCTTTTATTGCCCATAGCCCATAGAACCTCCAGGGAACTTGAGTAGAAATGTCTTGGAATTTTGTGTTTCGGAGACTTGAGCTACTTTCTGATGCACAAAAGTTCTGTTAATTATACAATTGATAGTTAAGTATTCATAAGTTTAAGTATTGCATAGCTTTCCTATAAGTTCTTTATATAAATCTTAGTTCATAAGAAAGTTGTTTCTGTCTCTAACAAGGATAGTACTGCTTTGGTATGCTTAACTAATAATTAATTCCTTTGGAATTATCGCTTTGCCTCTAATACAGGAAAGTGTGTTCTGTATAGTTTTAACTCTAAATAATAAAAACATTAATATCTTACTGTTAGTATCATTATTAAACTTTAAATTAAGTATTACTAGTGTCATTCATTAAAATTTTGAATTGATCACACCTCGAATAGTGTCAACTCACTGAAAGCCATAGTTGATCACACATTTTGTTTTGTTTGTACAAGAAATGCTGACTTTTGTGCACTCGTGGAGTGTTTTTTTTCAAGGGATGCCAGCTTGGGTATTACCGTGGCCTCAATTTTTTTTACAAACAATGTCACTCTTTTGAGTTTTTGATGCAGGTTGTTTAATGGATTTTTGGATATCCTAAGCTGCGAGCTTAACTTTCTGTTCTGCTGTTAAGTACCAATTGACTTTTGTCATGATCTGATAGATAGGTATTGTGTTATGTAAATCCTAATCTGACCACCTTGATTGGCAGGTATTTATTGTTTTATAAAACCTGACCTGATTTGAATTTTGAAAATTGGATAATTTAAATATTATTCTAGTTTGACGACCTTTTTACATATAGTTATTTCTTCGGAATTGTAAATCCTGGTTCAATAATGACAGTTAGATGATCCAATGTAAGATCCCTACTCTGCCCACGTCTGATAGACAGTTTGTATACTGATTCTATATTACTTATAACACAGAAAAGTATTTTCTTGTGTCCTAGTTTTGCCAACATTGAACTCCATTGTTCTGATTGAAAAATGTATATCTATATAGTTATTTTCATAATTTAGGCTTCTTTAATTTTAAGTATTTGTTTATTTTTAAGTTTTATCTTAAGAATGTTAAACCGGATGGACTTAGTTAGATAGGTTACTTTTTTTGCTATTCAAATATAGCATAAATTCAGTGCGAGTGAGGGCTGTTTAACCCTAAAAAGTGAAGCCAAATTGGCCTTTATTTCCTGTATAAGGAAAAGTGATCAAATTTTTTTTCTTTTCTACAATTTATTTGGTTGTGTTTTTTCTTAAAATATAAAATGTTGAGTATTTTATAAATATAAATCTTGTTAAATTGACACGAAAACAACAGATCTCCTTTTTTTTTAAAAGTAAATTCAAAACTTTGTTTAATTTAGTAGATGATGGTTGACTCCTTGTTTTCGTGCCTTTCTTTTCTTGTTTGTTCTTTATTATTAAGAAATTTAATTTTAAGAAATTTACTTTTAAGAAATTTAGTTCTAAGTTGTTATTTTAATTACTAATTAATGTTTTTGTTATCATTTTTCTAGATACCTGATGGACTCATAGTTTAGTTAGTTTGTGGACTTAGTTTTTCATGTTTGAGGGCAAACATTTTCGTGGGAAGGGGGGAATTGTCACATAAATAATTATGTGACTAATGCAGTTCTTGCTTAGGTGGTTATTTTGTCTATGGTGTTTTTTTTGGACACTGGTAATTTTTGGAAAAGAGAGAGTTTGCTTTTTTGTTCATGGTCACTTCCTTCCGATCATCTTGGGCAGTTGGGTCGGAAATTGGTCACTCACTGGAAAAGTGTTTTATTGGATTTTATCATGAGAATCTAAGTCGATTTTAAACCTAAAAGAACGCGGGGTGTTTTTACGTAACACGCGAGGTTCGTGTATGAGTTATTTATAGTGGATGACGTGAAAGTCCCACTTTTTTCCGATGTGGCTGGTTGGCCGTTTTGTGGAATTATTTCTGGAAAAGGAATCGTGAAGTGAATTGGTCCTGGTGTTGGCTACTATAATATGCCTTCACGACCCCGCGTCGCAAAGTCACGGTCTGCTAACCGTAATACGCCAGACTTGGATACTGTTGGGGGCCACGTGCCTTTTGATTGGAGTTCGTCGAGATGGCCCGTGGCTGAATGCGCTCCTTGGAGGTATAGCGGCCTTCTGGCCAATTAGAAGGACGACCTTGGTGCTCTGGATTCCGCGCCGTTCCCATATGGGAAGACTGGAGTTCCCGTCTCGTCTCGTGCTCTCTCACTGCGAAGCAAGATCGCGTTCGTCTACCGGGGTTATTCCCGTATAGTTAGTTTAGCGTGTCCATTAGGAGTCCATCTGGTATGTGTATTTTTTATATTTCCTTTTGTTACCTTGGCATGAAGTTTGTACACTTCCTTGTTGCTTTTTGGTTTGGATTCAATACATTTTTATAAAGTTCCTCTTCTTTTATTTGACTGAAAACCCTACCTACATGACAGATAACTACTTGGCCCACTATCCTGAGCCCTGGTCTCTGCTCTGCCGCAAGGTTACATTTTATACGAACATGATACGTTTCAGTATTTTTATTCAAAGTGAATGGTATTACAAAATTTTTTCTGTATTTAGAGATAATAAATTTTGATCAAACCATTTTTTTATTAAATTTATATCTAGTTCAGCCGTTTTCTGAGTTTCACTCCAGTTTAGTCCCTGGGTTAAAATTGCTGTGTCGTCAGCATATGATATTATTTTTGACTTTATGGTGAGTTTAAAAATATCATTCACATAAATGATAAAAAGAATTGGTCCTAGTACTGTCTCTTGCGGGATTCCAAATTTACTGGTCTGTGAATCACTCAGAAAACCATTTAACTTGACAAATTGCTCTCTATGAAATAGATAATTTTTGATCCATGTTAATGCATTATTGGTTATACCAATTTTCGTTAGTTTAGAGATAAGATTAGAATGTGATATACTGTCAAATGCTTTTCTTAAGTCGACAAATATTCCAATGCTTTTTTTTTATTATCTAAATATTTATATATTTTGCATCAATGCATTCAACGTGTTTCAATATCGTGAGACTTAAAAATACGGTGAATACTTGCAATTAAAAAAAAATTGTGGTCTTGTTCGTGATTATTGTTTAGTAGATTTTAGTTCTTTTCCATTTTAGTGTTATGAAGTATTAGCATTTCTCAACTAAAATTTCTGTCAAAAGTTTTTAAAACGAAAAATTAAAACCTCTTGACAATGTAAAATTTAGTTTTCTTACTTACTTATTTCATCAGCTTCAGGGGGCACTTCATCAGCTCTAGATCCTGTCGAAAAGGCGCAGAAAACAATTATGAAAATTATTCTCAAACTTCCTCTAACTGCAAACAGTGACCTTATATTCAAAATAATGAGAGTATTTGATGTTCGACAGATCTATGTAAAAACTATCCTCATGCATCTCTTTAAAAACAAACATGTGCTTTACGAAAAAAAAATAAACTTAAGATTTACACGTAACTCCAACAAAGACATATTGCGAGTCCCAGCACTCTCTTCCACCTTTAGATACTTTGCCACAAAAATATTCAACATTCTCCCAGAAAACATCAAACTGAGTCAAACACAGAGAGAGTTTAAAAAATATGTTAAAATATGGATACATTCTAATGATCGAGCCTATACTGGTGCCCTCACCCAAACGCCCAGTCATTGACAGTTGTTATTGTAGTAATAACCTTGCAGTTTATGAATTGGGTAGGTATATGCAAACAATAATGTTAACTAAAATAAAGTTTTTGTTGTATGGAAACCTACTTTACACATTTATAAAAAAACCATAGATAAAATTGCGAGAAACAATTTACAAAAATTCTGCCTCAATACAGGTTCACCTAGTGAGGCAGGCTATGCACAACTAAAAATACTTTATAACTATGCTACTCCTGTGTAACCTTTCTTACATTACTTTCTATTTGTTAACTTTTCTGTACCGATTAATGTAATCTATTTGTAAACTACATTGAGCGTGTAATTTTTTTAAGTTATATTGTTGTCAATTTCATTGAATAAAGATTATTATTATTATTATATTATTATTTGTATATGTGATCATGAATTAGACCATTTAAAAGAAAATTCATAGAAAATATTTAATGTGGACGCAAAATTCAACTTCCTACGCGAGTTTATAGCTAGAAAACCCAGAAAATATTTCTGTTTATAACATTTATGATTTTTTAATAATTTATTTATAAATCCTAAAAATATGGGATGATTATTTAATAATGGGTGAATTTATTAGCACTTTATTCGGTTTATGTGTCTCCGTATTATCTCCAGGCGGAAAATATTCAAAATGATCACCAAAAAACACGTGCAATATGAGGAAAAAGTTTTAAATTGATCTGTCGCTCGAGTGGATAGAAAGTAAAATAAAAAGTGAGAAGAACACTTTGGATTCACAAAATAAATAAACAAAGGCAAATGTTTGAAGAGTTCCATGCTCTGGTAAAATAAATAGAATCTGACGACGAACGATTCTTCATGTACTTTCATATTAATAAAGAGAAATTTGAGCTTCGCAGCATTATTGAATGTGATATTAGAAAAGAAAATACACATCTTCGGGATTCATTTGTTACCACAGAAACACTGGCAGTTTTTCTATTGTAAAATTGACATTCATTCTTTAGGTAAAATGGGAATAATATTGAAAAAAATTATGTTTTAGAATATTTTTATTCAATATGAACATAATACAAAGGTATCTTGGCGATTCTTCGTGTTGTTGTTGTGCCTCCTGCACCAGCTAAACTGAACTCCTGAACTGCTCAAGAGCTTTGCTTCATCTATGGCTGAATTCATATTAATTTTTAACTGATCTATAAGAAATGCATGTCAAACCAACTTCAATTCAATCATCTGTCAAATCGATGAATCAAAACAAACCTAACTTTAGATGCATACGTAGATAATACCACTCACAGATGTCAATTTAATCTTACATTTCTATTTAATCTTGCAGACTTATATTGGCTTCAATTTAAATTTAATCCAAGATGATGTGGAGAGACAGGCTTGGGAGACCATGGTGCGTACGTATGGACAGACACCTCGACAGCTGTTGAAGCAGCCGCACCCTCACTCCATCACGGACCTGCAGCATATTCCGGAACCAACGGTAAATTATTACTATACTAAATTCCGCGCGTTATTTGAGGAACTACATCATTATAAAAATAGTTTGTTGGATATAGAGCAGAAAATATGACTTTCGGATTAGGAGAATAGTTCAAGTGTAATTCTTGATTAGCTGCTTTTGTAATTTTAGCAATCTGATTTTCTCTAATAGTTAATTAAATGACACAATGTAACAGTGTCGAGTAACAGGTGGTGAAGAAGAGACATTGGACAACCATTCACACACTTTTAGAGTCCTTTCTTCTCATTCTCTCATGTCGTCTCTATCCGTACTAGATGTCAGTCACACGGTCATTACATTTATAAAAGGTAGCATTTAACTTTTATTATTTTTGTTCTCCTCATAAAACCTTCTCTCATCTAAAACCTTACCAGTAATTTATATCCTTTTTTTTATTTTATTTTACTGTTCTATTTAGTTCTGTTTTAGTATCCTACAATAATATACACATACAACTGTTTGTTTATACAAGGTGGGGCAAAAGTAATCATCCAATGTTTTTTTGCTGTAATTTTTTTATTTAATGAAAAACTTTGGTGCTGGTTGTGAAATTTGTTTATTTAATCCATTAGAATTTATTCCATCATGTCGAGAAAATGATATCGGCCAAGTGGCCGCCGCCAGAGTTAATGACTATACGGGCCCGTTTTAAGGCATTTTTCATCACTCTTGCCAGAACTTCGGGCGACAGGTTCTCGAATTCTTGGCGAATATTCTCCTTAAGGGCTTCGAGAGTCTGAGGCTTGATGACGTAAACCCGCGACTTAAAAAAACCCCATAAAAAGAAGTCTGGAACGGTTAAATAGGGTGATTTGACCGGCCAGTG
Organism: Limnephilus rhombicus; assembly: GCA_929108145.2. NCBI lineage: Eukaryota > Metazoa > Arthropoda > Insecta > Trichoptera > Limnephilidae > Limnephilus > Limnephilus rhombicus. The sequence continues at coordinate 21,249,846 of OV815271.1, read as the reverse complement.
CAAATCACCAAAACGAGAGATTAGGCGACCCGGAAATGCTTCTTTCAGAATATCGGTTGTGGCACGAGCAGTGTGCGCCGTTGCACCGTCCTGTTGTAACCACATGTTCTCCAGTCCCAATTCATCCAATTGAAGAAGAAAAAAATCGGTAATCATGGATCTGTAGCGCGCGCCGTCCACGTTCTAAAAAAAAATGGCCGATGACTCCTCCAGCGTAAACAGCACACCACGCAGTAACTTTGAGCGGGTGTAATGACTCTTTGTGGGTGGTACTCGGATTTTCGGTGCCTCAGAAATGATTATTTTGTTTATTCACTTAACCGCTATTATGGAAATGAGCTTCATCGTTCATGACAATTTTCGATGAAAAATCGTCCACCTTTTCATTGAGATTCAGGATGACTTGAGCGTAGGTTATCCACGTATGGCGGTCAACAGCTAACAGCTGATACACTGTCTGCACTTTGTAAGGAAACGTCTTCAAATCTTTCACCAAAATTCTGCATAGGGACCGCCGGCTAATGCCCCATTGCGTGGCACGTCATCTGGTCGATGTTCCAGGCTCATCTTCGACATCTTGGGCAACAGCAGCGATATTCTCAGCAGAACGGCTGCTCCGGGGCTGGCCAGCCTTGGGAGTCCCAGTCTCTTCAAGGCGAGTGGCCAAACACCGCAGTGTTTATCCAGTTGGTGTCGGACGGCCAGGAAATCTGCAACGAAATTCACGCTGCGCCAACACAACCGACCAATTATTCCGCGTTCTTGCGGAGTAAACCGATTCATGGCTTGTCGATTTGTATTTTGCGTTGGTTTACTTCACAAATGTCAAAACCGAATTGACATTTGATGCCATTTGCAAAAGTTATAGCGTTTTCCAATAGGGTGATTACTTTTGCCCCACCTTGTACCTACTAACCAGCTCTTACACATTGCACTTTATTTTATTTCAGGTCTTATTACTGATTATATATGTAAATATATTTTAAGATAAATTGTATTAGTTTTTTATAAGTACTACTCATACTTTTTCATTTCTTTTAATCTCTGTTGTGATGTTCTATACCTTGCGATGATGATTGTATTCTTATTTATTCTGTTTTATTGGTTTAGTAACACACAAAATTAATATTGTGAGTATAATTTTCCTTCTATTCATGTAAAAGCCCAATAGGGCGTAAATAAATAAAAGTCATCACCCTATCGGAAGATGCTCTCATTTTTATAAATGGCGTCTTACGTCTTCGAGACAAAAGTAATTAGTGAAGTAAACAGTGGCATTATATGCATTCACAAACCCTGGATCGTTATACTCCTCAAGTGAGAACTTTTGCGCCACCTTGTACTTATTTGTCGGTATATACATAGTATATATGTATTTTAGTTGGAGGTCTTGAGCAGCGTACGAGGTCTGAGGTGGGGCAGCTACTGCGGTTCTCCCCAAGAGCAGCTCCCCACAGTGGTATGGAGCAGAGTCTACAGTCCCCCAACTCTCAAGTTGATCCCGCTGCTTACGGGCGAAGTCCTAGGCCTGCCGAGTCACACTACACTCATGGTCACCTACTCCAAGAGTAGAGGTAGGGTTACTCTAACAATATTTTGCGTAAAATGTCATTTTCGTTAGTTCTTATTTTCAGTATATTCTTTTATGATTCTCACCAGCATTCCTTAGCAATGACTCAGTTAATATTTACATCAAGCGCAGATTTTTGCTATTGCCAACCTGAATGAATTTATTGTTCGGTCAACTCCACGCTTTAATTTTAGGGATTTCTTTGCATGGATTAAATTACACTCATCATTAAACAACTATCAAAATCATTGCTTATGGGTACTTAAACCTGATATGGGTACCAGGACATAGGGGTGTTGAGGGCAACGAGCGGGCTGACGAACTAGCAAGGAAAGGGGCGAAAGCACCACTTGCGGGATACGAGCCAGCTGTAGGAGAAGCAGCTTGCCAAACCAAATTACATACTGGGAGGTGGGTCAAATCCCAGCACTGGAAAGAATGAGAGGAGGGCACCCGGAATGAGGCAATCCAAAGTACTCGTAAACGGACCAGGAAACTACTTGATATGGACAGAAACTCACTGAGGGAACTGGTAGGACTATTAATGGGACACTGCCATCTCAGGAGACACATGCAGCGATTGGGAGTGGAAAGCACCAATAGATGTAGAAAATGTGAAGAGGACGAAGAGACTCCAATTCACTTATGGGGCCAATGTCCTGCCCTGGTGGGAACTAGGCTCCGAAACCTGGGGAGACACTGCAGAACCAGAAGACTTTGCCACATATCCAATGACAACTCTGGTGAACTTTATTGAAGAGACTGGGTTGTTGGTAAAGGATTGAGGTAAAATGGGAGATAGCACAATGGGCCTATGGCCTAAGTGCTCAAAGGAACTAGTCGTAAGCCGTCTCCGCAAAGACTAAAAAAATAAAAAAATCATTGCTTTATTTGCGCACTTGCTGTATAAAAATATTGGTTTACTCATTTCATTATCTTTAAAGTTTAACTTTGAAGAAAAATTGTATTCATTGTTGATGGATTTTTTTCTCATTTTATAGCATTTTGTGTTTTTGCAGGTCTCACCATGTTTGGAAACAATATAATTAGCACAATAGGAGTTATAACATGGGGTCACTCGGATGGTATTCTTAGAATCAAACAACGGAAAGAAGTACCGCCTGAACCCTTGTTTCAAATTCACCAAGTGGATCCGGTAAGTTCAAATAATAGCATATTTATATGATTTGTCTTTATTCTTATATTCATAAGTATACCTTTATTGATTCATTAATATTACTTTAGTAATTTTGATTAGAAAGGCACCGAAAGAACACCAGATCTCAAACACGGCTAGGTTAGGTGACTGTTATTTCTTGTTACAATTGAACAACAGTGCTTTTTCTACTATAATATGATTTCTGGTAGCAATTTAAGTGTTTCCTGCAAACACATTTCACACTGTTGGTAATACTCCTAAAAGCATGTTTTGTATGTACTATTATTGGTAGACGGCGGGTAACGCAAAGACGTGTTGTTATTCGGTGAAGTAAAAATTAGGCGCAGACTCTCGTGAGATTAGGTACCCGGCAATTGTGCATGTGCATGTCTGAACTGCATTGAAATAGCGGTAACGTTTTGTTTATATCTTTACTTTTTTCAGTGTTGTAGCGATATTCGTTGTTTCAAGACGTTTTCTATTTTCGTTTCTACCTCCATTTCGCCGTTACAAATTACTAATTTCGTACAAAATACTTATCACTATGATATATTCGTAATTGAACGTTATTAGTTGTATGTGAAAAGTTATTTGTTACATATTGTTTTCATAATAAATGGAACACCATCAACATTTGGTATCTGAAAAATATCATCAAAATCAGATCATCAAGGAAGAGTTTCTATTCATATTAGAAAACAAACATTGGAAAGATTGGAAGCACTGGTAAAAAATAAGAATCTACGAAGGAGACGTCGTGTGTGCTTGGCCCACGAAGTAAAATTTATGTGTAAATTCTATGATATACCTTTATATAAAGGGAAGTGTTTCGAACAATATCATACTGAAATCAAATACCTGGGTGTAATAATCGATTCAAAACTGACTTTCACAGCAAACTTTGAATATGTGCTAAAAAAGGTATCAAAAAGGGTAAATTTTCTTACCTTTTTCTTAAAATAAGGAACTCCAGTGAAAAATATTATGGCTTTAAAAAAATATGTTCATATAGACCAAGAAACGCTGATTCCGAATATATAAGTTTTATTTCATAATATTAAATGCAGAGTTTTTAATAAATTATTAAAAAGTGCATTTTTAAACCTCTTCGGAAAACACAGCGTTAAGTTGGCATTACTGAAATGGTTAACCGTGACGTCACAGTTAACCTGTCACCTGTGTATTGTATTGTATTGACATTTGAAATGACTTGAAGTGCACACGTACCTATGCAATTCAACATTTCGTGTTTTTGGTTTATTTTCATACTGTTTATAGAGATTTAGATAAATAATAGTTATTATGTTTATTGAAACATAATTTAGGCCCTCAACAATTTACGAAAAGGGCTATATTTGCGGACAATCTGCAATAAATTTTGTCTATTTGAGGTTAAAGTTGTCCTATTTTGACATTTTGTTATGTATTTTCAAATTGTTTTTAGTATAGGGCTTTTTATACAAGTTTTTATGAAACTTTGACTAGCCAACTAGGAATGGATCCTGTTTTAGGCCAGTCAAATTGACAAATTTAGTTCATATCATAATTTCATATTACATTGATTAATTATATAAACATATTATTTATTGAATGAAACAAGTGTTACGATTGAATTCCTCGTAGAAGCTTTAGTTAATAACTACAATTTTGAACTCATTAAAAAAAAAAGAATAAGCGAAGAGAAAAAACAATGTCTTAAAGTACAAATTTAGTATCGAATAGATAAATGTTTGGTCATTTAAATCGCTTGCAAAAATTGAGAATCGAGACATTCTTCAAGCGTGATGACAAAATCCATATTATAATTAACGTGGATGTTTAAACGTGATTACAAAAAATAATTATAATTATAATTAACGTGAGTTACGTATCCCTCAACTTTACGAGTGGGTAAAGAAACTCAAAAAGAATGTGACTCGAAAAGGATGCAGCAAATGAATAAAAACAATTTGTATATAAATATGTCTTAAGTTAGTTAGTGTGTAAATAGTGACATGACAGAGTGGTTGATAACAAATTGTATTTATTTCCCTTTCCTTGCTTTATTTTTTCATCCTACTAAGATATTTTCCCTTAGAGCACTTAATATAAAAGAAAACCGGTGAAGTAAATAAAATCCAGATGGTAATATTAAAAAGAAAGATCACCGCAGGACTTGAATGTAGAACAATGGGAAGGATATTGATAAAGTAATAGACAATTATGTTCTGAAGTTATAAGTACGTGTTTTTGTAATATTACGTATAGTACGTAATTTCGTATAAATTATATTTGTACGTATTTTGTATAAATTACAGTTTACGTAATTTTGTATCATAAAAAGAAAGATCTCCGCAGGAGTTGAATGTAGAAAAATGGGAAGGGTATTGATAAAAGAATAGACAATTGTGTTCTGAAATGATAAGTACGTGTTTTTATAATGAATGGAACTACGAGTGAGTGTTTATTTTATTTTGTTTTTTTATTTTCTTATATATTTTTAATTTTGTTTTATTTTATATGATGAGACTATCTATTGGTCAACATATTTTCGCTTTTGATCCTCCTTAAATCAAGGAGCCAGACGTTGATCAATTTGCGCAAAACATTTGCACTTTTAGTTTTCCAATCATTAGGAATGATATTAAATAATTTAGGTCCTAAGTACGAAAATTGCCGTTGGCCGAGGGACGTCGTGATTTTTATTGGGAGTATTGGATTGTTCCTTGAAAGTCGAGTGTCGTGAAGGTGGTCAATGGACGGGAAGTGTTGACGTTGTTTTTGAGCATGTAATATAATCTTTCTAATATACAATTGTCTAACATCAAGTACTTTTAATTCCGTGAATAATGCATCACTGGGTACCTGAATGGTTTTTTAAGGATGACTCTTAGTATTGATTTTTAAGCTTTAGCCAGGGAGTCTAATATTGTCTAATATTGCCAAAGCACATCCACCCCATCTTAGGGATGCATATTCGAGGAAAGAATTACACATGGCATAGTATATTGATTTCATATCTTTAACAGAGAGAATATTTCTGATGGTTATAAAAAGGTGTGTAAGTTTTCTGACTTTTCAGGTCGTTGCGTTAATGTGTTCATCCCATCTCAGATATTTATCTATGGTGATCCCTAGATATTTTAAACTATCCACGCATTCAAGGTTATTGCAAGTACAAGTGTTCGGTTCATTGCAAATGTGAATAGTAATATTTAGTATTACCTTAGGTTGACCCGCTTGTGTTGCACTAAAACGTATAAATTTTGTCTTGTCCGTGTTAAGAGTAAGAAGATTGTAGTCTAGCCAATGTTTGACATTGTTTATTCCAATTTCTGCTTTTCTATGCGCTTCATGCCAGTTTTTGCCCTTAAGTATTAAGACCGTATCGTCAGCAAAAGTGATGATATGATCGGCAAGGTTACTGTTGCAAAGGTCATTGATATAGATATTAAACAATATCGGTCCTAAAGTACTTCCTTGTGGTACACCAAATTCGATATTGGCTGGATCGCTTAGAGTACCACTTATAATAACTCTTTGGCTCCGATTTTCTAGATAGCTTCCTAACCATTTAAGTAACTGCCCCTGAATACCGATTAGCTGTAATTTTTTCAAAAGGATTTTGTGCGAGATGACATCAAAAGCTTTAGCCAGATCCAGGAAGATCGCGATGCTTTTGATTCCTCGATCGATGTTATTAGAAATTACTCTAGTCAGATTGCCAATGGCATTTTCAGTACCTAAACCCGGCCATATAAACCTTTATAAACTAACACAAAATAATCAAGGACTAACCAAGATGCATAAATAACAAAAAAATATTATCAACATTATCTTGGTTTATAAATAAGATGGCATTAAAAAAAATATTTGGTGATTCATAGTATGTAATTGATTTTATATTTTTCTAATTTCTAAGTTATCGGATTGTAAACCGACTGAACGAGTATTTGTATTTTAAAACTGTAATCTTTAATTTATATCAGGGCAATGATTTGTTTCCAAAATGTGCTGGCAATTTCAGAATTAGTATTAGGTCAACCTTAACATTAGTATTAAAATTTATAGAATTCTTACCTATACAAGAAAGTCACAATGGTTGAAAATTAATTTATAGACCACGGATTTGTTCAAGATATCATCCTTGTTCTCGTTATTTAAATACATATTTTTAAATTGGTTAAATAGTTTCTTCTTCAAACTTTGCAAAAATACCTTGTGGCATCATTATTGATATAATGAAAAACAAATAACTTAGTTAACACCACTATATAATTAACAATATCGACATGTTTCAATAACATTGTTATCTTTATCAGGACAAGTTGTTAATAGTTGGTTAAATAGTATTTAGTATGTTTTAATTTTGATTAGTATTTGGTATGTTTTTATTTATTTATTTTGAATAATATTTGGTATGTTTTGATATTTGGTATTGTAGTATTTAAAAGCTGGTTGGAGAATATTAGTGGATTACCAAATATAAAAATATTATTTTTTAAAAATACAATTTTTCTCCAATTCAGGAAACATAAGATCTAATAATATTTTTGTTATATTTTTGGTTTATTTTTGTTATATTACATGTCCACGGACATTGCAGTTTGTTCAATGTTATTTAATTCTAAGTCAAAATTATTTAAAGAATATTATTATTAACAACATCAACATCAAATGATATTAACATAATGATATATCGTAACTCAATGATATTATATAACCATGTAATAATTTAATTTAACATACCTTATAATCTGTATTATAATGTACTGTGTATGTCTTAATAAACAAATAAATAAATAAATCATTCGGGAAATCCAAAGATTTTAAGTTATCTATTAATTCAAGGAAATTCTTTATTGCGTATTTTGAGGTTAAAAATTTTGTCATTGAAAGTTAAACTGTTGATTGTCTAATGAAAAAAAAAATAATGAATAGTTTATTTTTGTGAAAACAGAACGTTAAAAACCACGGAACCGAAAAAAAATCATGTTGATACATAATATGTATGATATATTACTCGGAACCAAAAAAAGGATAGTGTATATATTTTAATATTATCTTGGTTCATAAATAAATTTTTTAAAAATGTAGTTAGAAAAAGCATCACTGAATTATCGCACATTTACCGGACAAAAGGTTTACTATCTATGTCGATCAGAATCCTTGTTCATTGAGCGTTCCATTCATAGATCCTTGAGAGTGGGTCCATTCGTCCTTTAATTGACTAAATATGTATTGCGATTCCGAAGGGATGAGAACCCGACCTATAATTGGTAGAGGACTCCAAGAACCGGGGTCCTTATTAAATCGTTACCCAGAAATGTTAACTACTTATAAAATGATACTGCTTCTTCTGGAGAGGATGTTCCTAAATGCAAAAACCCACTAGGCAAAGCCATTCATTTAGGAGTAACTCAGGAATTAATGTTTCTAAAAATATTTCACCAAATTGGGGTCGGATTATTAAGATTGAAGATTGGTTGCAACATTTTATTATACGGCATTCATCGGAATAGACATATTATTATCATATATTTTTATGATTATTGGAATTATATATCCACTACTTGTGATCCGTTTCCTTCGGTTTTAGAGGAGGTTTTTAACCTGTAATCGACTTAAACTTGCCTTTGCTAAAGTTAAAATGAATGTAAAAAAAAAAAAATCAAACGGAGAATAATAAACGGGTTAAGCGTAAGATTGGATTGTTCCGCAGAATTTGAACAATTCATAAAATTCCCAAGTGAATTTTCAAGTTCTGTAAAGGTTCCATTCAAGTTCTGTTATTATATCATTATTGGCCAGTTGTTTCACACAACTGAAATAATAACAGAACTTTAACAGAATTTGACAATTAACTCTGAAATTTGATAAATTTTGAAAATTTTGCTAAACAACTAGCCTCGTAATGGTTTTTATTAGTTAGAATGAGTAACTAACTAAATAAATATCACGCATTTACCAAGGAGTAGGTAGAGAAGACGATCCGCCAAATAACTCAGTCTTTAATGTATATTCCTTGTTTCAGTCACATTCATACACTCTCAAGAACCACTTCTACATAGCCCGACTCAAGTATTTGGTTCAGTTGATCATTCCATGACTTCCTCGGGCGTCCCCGACTTTTTCTACTGTGAATAGAATAAGAATGCTTAAGAAATATTGATTTTAATCGTAAACAAAGGACAGTAAGTTATATTATATTACATTATAGTCCATTAAAACTAAGAATAACAAAAAAATAATATTAGAAAAGCATCACAGCAAATACAGAAATCAACAAAGTACGGGAGAATTTACTATATTTAAATGATTGTGAATGTAAACATTTTTTTATCTTTACAAATTTCATTTTTTTTTCTGTATTTCTGTTTAACAATGAAAGAAAGTTTTTTTTCACATTAGCTCCACACATGAGGCGCTGAGGAAAATAATTCCCCTCAGGGCCTATGTCATCTTTGGGGATGCTGGGTTGCGGGTCTTTTTAGGAAAAGAAGGAGAGGAATTTCTGGGAAGGAAAAGGATGTTGGGGATGGATAGGAATCTGGGGGTCAGTGGGTTCAGGAGTGACGAATGTTTGAATCCATCCCTCCCACTGTCAAAGGGACTTCCTCAACCACTCTCTCCCGATCCATCCTGCCATGTAGCTGGTGGGCAGACGCATCCGCCGCATAGACTCGGATAAACTTCACTCCATGAATCCGGGCACCCCTGCTAAGTCTTCAAAGTAGCGAATCACTGCGGGTAACCTATGGAAAAGGTGTTGCTTAAAAAAAATCAACAATTACTCTTAGGATTTTTTTCTGAGGGGGGCACAAAGGGTGGACGGGCAAAAAAATCTACAATTCAATTACTATTAGGATTTTTTTCTGGGGAGAGGGGGGGGGGGAGGGGAGGACAAAAGGGGCGGACGCGCAAAAAAATCAACATTTACTGTTAGAATATTTTTCTGTGGGGGGCACAAGGGGCGGACGCGCAAAAAAATCTGAAATTATTGTTAGGATTTTTTTCTGGGCGGACACAAGGGGCGGAAGGGAAAAAAATCAACAATTACTGTTAGAAATAAACTTGAAGTATCATACCTAAAGTTCTTTTCTATAAGTTCAAGTATGTATATAATGGAATCTCCACAGTACACAAAAATACCGTCTGGACACAAAAATACCGTCCCAAATCCGCCCTTGCCCGCCTCCCAAATTGTAAATAATAATGTAATGCAAATGCGCAAATATATAATTCAAAATGTTTGTTGAAACTGTATGAAAACTTTTTTTTTGTTATTAGTTTTTGGGGTATTATGCCGCGTTGCGCTACCGTGTCGCCAGTTGCACTCCTCTACGAGTATACTCCTAAGTAGATAATTACAAACATCACCCCTAACTATTACACATCTGCCCTGATGATGGACACTGCAACGCTGTCCGAAACTTTGGCTAAAGAAGGAGGTTGCGCAACACGGCATAATACCCCAAAAACTAATAACAAAAATATTTTTGGCCGTGAAAATCTAAAATCGTATCTGTATGAAAACTGGTTTTGTGAAATGTGTATACATATAGGTACTATACGCGTACCTATAAAGTCGCACACATTTTAAAATTTATTATATCTTCGCAAAATGCCTCAAACCACTGATCACTGGCCACTACAGTCCGCTGCGAAGAACGCTACTCTACATAATATTATACTTAGTGCTGTATTGGCACGAAAACAGTTAAATACTGGAATTATTAAACCTAAATGTTATTAATCGATATGATGTTGAAATTATTAGCTTTGGTTCCGTCCCAGTGAATAATATTACGATATGTTTATTGGGTGTGCTTTTTTGATGCAGTTGACTCACCATACCAGTCCCAGCGAAAGATCGTACGTGACGTCAGCGTTGTAGTAATTTCTGTCTTTGTTGGTAATGCCAGGGAGATGAAATGAAAGATGATGATGAAATAAAACCATTTTTGTTATTAGTTTTTGGGGTATTATGCCGTGTTGCACTTTTTTACTCCTTCTTTAGCCAACGTTTCGGACAGCGTTGCAGTGTCCATCATCAGGGCAGATGTGTAATGGTTAGGTTAGGTTAGGTTAGGTTTTCAACATGTTTTTTGCGTTTAGCCTTGATGTAACCGTCAATTACCGGATACCAAATGAAGTATATTATAGCGCCAGCTCGTAGAGGAGTGGAGCTGGCGACACGGTATCGCTCCTAAGTAGATAAGTACCAACATCACTCCTAACCATTATACATCTGCCCTGATGATGGACACTGCAACGCTGTCCAAAACGTTGGCTAAAGGAAGAGGTAGCGCAACACGGCATAATACCCCAAAAACTAATAACAAAAATACTTTTGGCCGTGAAAATCTAAAATCGTATCTGCCAAATAAAACCATGTTTATTACGTAGATAGTTGTGTTTTGGTATGCATCACGATGGGATGCATAATGAATAGTCAATCGTCACTACATCTTTTTTGTTTTCAAACAAGACCGTGAGAAGGAAGAGGATGAACGTCGATGACGTCCGTACAAGCTCTCGCTGGGATTAGTTTATATGAATTTCGTTAAACATACTCACCTAATACATGTAATTTTTTTATTTACATACTTTACAAGAGCTCCTGCATTACAATTGAACAGTATTTATGTAAAAATGTAGAAAAAGAAGAGTAAAATAAAATCGTGGTGAAATATTATTAAACTAAGGCAAAAAAGCAAGCAACATATAAACTTACTAAAATTGAAAACTATATTATAAATATAAAATATATATTATAATATATTTATAAACTGCTCGTAGATGGCGGTAATTTAATTATTTTTGGGAAAAAGCTTTAAAATATTAAGATGAATTTTTGGTTTGTGTTTGTTAAATACAATACATTTCGCGCCTTAATACGTGTTTATTAGATTTAATATAATGTCTAACCACAAAGTACATAACAGCTTCCTATGAAAAAATTTCAGAACATTATGTATTAGAAAATGGGAAATTCTAATAAGAGCGGATATTTCCATCACTGTTAGCCATGTTAAATCGAAATCGTGTAAAAATAGAATTGAAGGCATAATTAAGAAAAATTAACCCGTAAACAACAAAGTTTTTTTACTCTGACACTTTTTCCAATGTCCTACATTTAAATTTTTTTTTAATTGAGGTTTTAACCTTCCTTCTCAGTGGTCGGAATTAATCACGCTACCAATCTTGCCGATTCCGATTTAAAAAACTGTAATTTTTTTCGTATATTATGTGCTCTAATTAATTAGAATTTAAGAAAAAATGTGTATACGTCCATGTGTTTGTGGATGATTGAATTTGATAAAATGCATTGTCATCGACAACGAGTTTCAGCTCGATCGGATGTCGGAAAGTGGGTTTATTTCCACTTCCGAGATTCTGCATTCAAAGTGAAATTCAAATAAGTAGATGTAATTAAAGAGAGATTATTTTAATTTTATTTAATTATTTATTTTTATTTTCTTTTTACGTTTTTATTTTTTATTTTACATTAGCTCCACACAGGAGGCCAAGAGGAAAATAATTCCCCTCCAGCCTAAAAGTCTTTGGGGATGCTGTGTGGAGGATATTTTTAGGAAAGGAAGGATAGGAAGTACTGGGAAGGAAAAGGTATGAGGGGTGGGTAGGAATCTGGGGGTCAGTGTGTCCAGGAGTGATGGACGTATGAATCCATCCCTCCCACTACGGCAAGTGCAAGGCGATATTCCGTGCAAGGCGATATTCCGTGCAAGGCGATATTCCGAGGGAGTACGGCTGGAGAAGTCAAAGGGACTCCCTCAATCATTCTCTCTCGATCCGGCCTACCATGCAGCTGGTAGGCAGACGCATCCGCAGCTAAGACCCGTACAAACCTCACCCCGTGAACCCGGGCACCCCTGGTAAGTAGCGAACTAATTGGGGTGGCCTATGACTGTGGTGTTGGTCATCCAATAAATGGTTCCCGGGGCGGGGGTAACCAATACCCGCCTCCCAAATTGTAAACTCATGCTGTTGACTCATGTACCTACCAGTGGCGGTCCGCCAGTATTCAGTGAGCTGAAGCGCTAAGATTGAAAAATACGACGTTATTGACGTTGTTGCAGCTGAAAACGATTTTGTTTTCAAAATGTATTAATTTGAATCCATTTGCCATGCAGGAATACCATGTCAAAAACCATTAATTTTAATCCATGCAGGAATACCATGTCAAAAACTATTAATTTTAATCCATGCAGGAATACCATGTCAAAAACCATTAATTTTAATCCATGCAGGAATACCATGTCAAAAACCATTAATTTTAATCCATGCAGGAATACCATGTCAAAAACCATTAATTTTAATCCATGCAGGAATACCATGTCAAAAACCATTAATTTTAATCCATGCAAGAATACCATGTCAAAAACCATTAATTTTAATCCATGCAGGAATACCATGTCAAAAACCATTAATTTTAATTCATGCAGGTATACCATGTCAAAAACCATTAATTTTAATCCATGCAGGAATACCATGTCAAAAACCATTAATTTTAATCCATGCAGGAATACCATGTCAAAAACCATTAATTTTAATCCATGCAGGAATACCATGTCAAAAACAATTAATTTTAATCCATGCAGGAATACCATGCCAAATCCATTAATTTTAATCCATGCAGGAATACCACGTCAAAAACCATTTTTTCTCTCAGATTTTGGGAGGAACCTGATCAGAAGATGATTGCAACAATTGGATCACAGTTCGTAGCAATCAGGGGATATCAAATGATAATAAGTGACTGCCAGCCTGGGGCAGTGCATTTCTGCGTCTTATTATGTTGTTAAATATTTCTAGGAAGATGCACATTTTAGGGTGGATGCAGTTTTTGCATAGTTTTATCCTGGGAAGGATAATATTATTAACATCTATCGAAGGTAGGTAACCTATTTGACAGACAATCACGCGAACCTAACCCACTGTGGAATATTTTTAAATACGAAGGATAGAGGGATAAAACTTTTTTTCTTCATATTTCCATGTCTGTTGGAATAGAGAACTCCATTCCAATTTTTTTTAATGAATAATGACCTTCTAACTTAAATAACTGCATTTTTATTTTTATTTTTTGAGTAAGTTTTAATAGTTAAAATAATTATCAAGTTTTAATTTTTCAAAATCCCCCAAAAACCACAAACCACCGTGTGGTCATCACTTCTGAAAAATTACTATAGGAATGGGAAATCAGCTGATCAACTGCCACCATTTTGAATTCCGTTGTTCGAAGTTTTCTCCCTAGAAGTAGCATTATTATTTTTTTGTGCAGTAGTTTTTGAATATTTTCAATAATAGAGATAAACTAATAAGAGATATCTTAATTTTTTTACATTATTTATGCCTAAATAATGTTTCAATAAACACAACAACTAAATCTCTATAAACAGTATGTAAATAAACGAATAAATTAATACGATGGCTTGTGTCATATCATACATTCCCATACAATGACTTAACGGTGACGTCACGACACGTCGAAGAGTGAAATTTCAATAATGGCAACTTGACGGCGTGTTTTACGACCCGATTAAAAATGGAATTTTTAATAATTTTTTAAAAACTCTGCTTTTAATATTATTAAACAAACCTTATATATTCAGAATCAGCGTTTATTGGTCTATATGAAAAAAAAATTTAAGCCACACTATTTTTCGCTGGAGTTCCTTATTATTGAATTATTCTTTATCCGCAAGTTTGATCAAATCGTCATATTTTTACTATAGCACATTGGATATGTTACACAATCTTATAGGGTAATTTATTTTTGAAATCAATTAAATACGAATTTTTATAATTTTCGCTACACGATTTTTGTCCATATTCTTTTTTTGCTATGTCAATAGTTTTTCGTTGCTCGATCGGTCGATCGTGATCGAATGTGATTTAATAATTAAACATTTTTATCAGTGTTGTCTATTGATGCTGGAGGAATCGTTCTATTTAGAGATTTATAATCACAGCGTTGATTCAACTAACAACATTAGGTTGAATATAGTAATCTATATTAGGTGCAGAGATGTGCTTTATTTCAAATAAATCCATTTCAAATGGAAATGCAAAATGCAAAATGGGTATTTTCCATTTTGCATTTTAAATGGTTTTTCTTTTCACCCATTTCCATTTTCATTTTAAATGCTTTTCTCAATGCATTTTCCATTTTAAATGCATTTTTGCAAACATTCTTCCTACTTTATTCACTCTGTCGGTCCATTGGTTCTTAACCTCGATATGAGAAATATTTACGTCTGTCAAGTTGCTCCCTGGTAGGAGCCCTGCCAAGCAGACGCTGTAATATTAAATTTTTGATAGAAGTTACTATTTTTTTACGCCAGGCATTTTGGAATAATTGTTGCAAGTCCCCAAAATCTTGCGAATTATTCTTGGAAATTACGGGCAAATCAGCATCATCGCCGTGTACAGATGGAATTCGTATTACAATGCTGTTATGAATATTCTCGCAGTACAGGAGAAAATAAACGATGCCATGAAAGCTCTGAAAATCACTATATTCAAAGGTGCAGACTTAGCCTTCCTAAAAGAATATACAATATGCCTAAAACCTTTTGCAGATGCCATTCAAAGTCTACAGGGTGAAAAACAAACATACTATGGGGTAATGGGGTACTCCTCCCTGAATTGCAGAGAATTAACAAAATTTTAATTTCGTTAAAATTAGAAATTCTTGTATACTGTAGAGTTCTTTGTGAAAAATTGGAAGAAAGCGTAACAAAACGATTTCAAAGATTTTTTATAAAAGATAAGAAAAATTCCTTAAAAATGACATTATTCAGTTAATAATAGATACTATTATATTCCACTCAAATTCCGAATTTTTATTTTTTTTTTTTGGACAACTTTTTTATTTTTTATTTTTTTTTTTTATGGTGAGGCATTAAAAAAATACATGCAACCCTAAATTTTCACCCTTCTACTATTAACCCCTATTTTTTAAAAGTGATATTAGTAATTCAAACCGGTGTCACTTCTGACCCGATGAGAACGAAGCCGGCCTCTTTTCTCTAATTTTAAATTTTTTAATAATCAATTACTGTTTGATATTGTTACTACAAACATGATTCACGGTCCAATCGTTGGGTTCACGGACAATCGTTGGGTGGTACCATATGCACCTCTGTTGAGTAAAAAAGTGGGAAGGAAAAAGGCATGAGGGGTGGGTAGGAATCTGGAGGTCATTGTATCCGGGAGTGAATCCATCCCTCCAACTGCGGTGCAAGACCATTGCCTTGAGCGGAATTGACCTTTTACCTTGACCTTTCCAGCCGGACTCTTTCGACCCATTGGTCGAGAGAATCCGGCTGGAAAGGTCAAAAGGCCTCCCTCAACCAATCTCTCTCGATCCGGTCTGCAACAAAGCAGGTGGGCAGACACATCCGCCGCCAAGACCCGCACAACAATCACCCTTGCTAAATCACCAAACGTAGCGAACCGCTTGGGGTGACCTATGGCAGAGGTGTTGGTTATCCAATAAATGGTTCCCGGGGCGGCGGCACCCGTACCCGCTTCCTTTCAAAAATTCCCGTAAGTAAGTGGAAAAGTAAGAAAATCACAAAAAATATAAATTCATACACAACGCCATCTCTGATACTGACAAAAACAAAACACGGACAGTTGGGCATCGATAATTGCTTCATTGTGTAATTTTTAACTTAATAAAAATACTTAATTTAATTCAACAGTTATTGATTCTGAGGCGGTACGAAGTTCGTCGGGTCAGCTAGTCTTAATATATAAAAAAGTCGGGTTAGTTACACTATTTATAACTCGAGAACGGCTGAACCGATTTTAATGATCTTTGATTTGTTGGATTTGTCTCCGCCCCGGAGAGGATAATAACTATTAAAAAATCGCAAAAATTCACGAAAAAGAAAGTTATGACGATAATTCATTTCCTCATTGTTTTGCTTTTGTTTTTAAACATATAATGCTCCCTCTCTTTCTTACACACTAAATGCCAAGAGTCGAAAATGAGACAAACGGTGAACGTATGTCTGCACAACTCCAGGAAAACAGCCACTTCTTTCACAAACATTCAAGGGGCATTGTAACGTGGAGTATTGCAATTCGGTGAGATCAATCAAATACATCTGCAAATTTGTCACAAAATTCAGCGATGTGGTTGTTTTTGGCGTTAAAACTACAAATAAAAAAAGAGGTGTTGGTTATCCAATAAATGCTTCCCGGAGCGGCGGCACCCGTACCCGCTTCCTTTCAAAAATTCCCGTAAGTAAGTGGAAAAGTAAGAAAATCACAAAAAATATTAATCCGTTCACAACGCCATCTCTGATACTGACAAAAACAAAACACGGACAATTGGGCATCGATAATTGATTCATTGTGTAATTTTTAACTAAATAAAAAAAACTTAATTTAATTCAACAGTTATTGATTCTGAGGCGGTACGAAGTTCGTCGGGTCAGCTAGTTAAATAATAAAGTTGTTTTAAAATTCAATAATTGTTTTAATAGAAAGTTAGCTGAAAGCTGTTAGTTTTAACTCTCGTTTCACCCGAGAAACCATTTTGCATTTTCAATACATTTTGAAAATAGGTATTTTGCATTTTGCATTTGAAATGCTTTTCTAAAAACCATTTTGCATTTTGCATTTTCAAATGGAAAAGTTTTGACCCATTTCCATTTTGCATTTCAAATGGTTTTGGGTACCCATTTTGCACATCTCTGATTAGGTGAACACAATATCTTAAATCTTATAATCTACTCTTCCATTATTCATTTCCTAAAATATACCTTGGATACATTAATATTTTCCCTATCATTAACGACGAGATTTTAAGGAGTTGAAATACCTGTCAAACATCTTTTTCACTATTCAAAAACCACACATACCCCCTATGTTACCAGTTCAATATCGAAACCAATCGACAGCCCCTTGGAATCATACATCAATATATTAACAATTAACCCAAGTCATGCTTAGTTTATTTAAGACCCCCGTTGAAGAAACCATTATTTGTACAAACAACTATAACATCCATCGGAATGCGAAAGCCAAGGCTCTTATGGGTAAATTGTTTCAAGTGTTCGGCAGGTACACATTCCCGCAAAACAAAACTCCTACGATGTTTCATCGACAACAAAAGGAACTAATCGACCGCCTTAAAGGGATTTTGGGTACAAAGTGGTCCATTACAAATATTATGCATTTTTGGCAAGTGTTTTTTTGTCCTTTAACGGTAAATATGGAACGCTTCAGATGTATTTGATTGACGGGCCTTAAACGTTCCGTGGACTTGAACCTTTGGTTATGGAGGATAAGTTTGAACGCAGTCAATGTTGGAAAGCTTGAGAAAGTATCAAAATAATCCATTTGATTAAGTACGTAAAGAATCATAAATACATGGATCGTGGTGAATATTGAACGTGTAGTCCACGCCTAACCTTGGCTCTGCACAATATTGTATGTAGTTGGATTGATATTGCGAAAAATCCATGGTAGGTACTTCAGCGATGTGTTGAACAAATATATTTTTTAAAATTGTTTAATATTAGAAATATTAGAATATTAGAAAAAAATTTCTAAGACTTATCGGAAAAATGATTCCTAATGTACACCTACTCAAAAGAAAAAAAAACTGTTACATTTCGTTACGTGCTGGTTTGTGGATTAAGTTTGTTACAAATGCAAAAAATAGATATAATTGAACTCCATTCTCAAAACGTGAACCTATCGATGACCTATTTTCATACAGAGACATCTCAAAATTATATTTAGATTCATTAATATAATATTTTTATATGTGATATACAAAATAATAAATATGTAAATACACACATACGACTGTATATTCACATCTCATAATATTGCCCTTTTTTTAAATTTTTCCATTACCGCTTTTACTTATCTAATTTTAGTTTATTTTATTATGTTTACTGAAATTTGTTAAATGGGGAGATTAGCGCGGGTAAAGCACCCAGCGAGGCCCACATTATCAAATAATGTTTTTTTTTTGAATTAGGCAATTCACCCTAATAAGAGTGCTTTGTGAAATAATGTTTTAATATATAGGTTAATGTATCAAATAAACAAATAATAAATAAATTAAACAATTTAACTTGGTTTGAACCACTTTTTCATTTGCCCTGAAGAAGGAACGGTCGTTCTGAAACCGGTCGGATTTACTCAAATATAAAAGTGGTTCAAACAAAGTTAAATTGTTTCATTTATCTATAATGGATATCCACAAAGTTATAGCTACAAACAAAAGTAAATAATAAATAATTTATATGGAGGCAGAATAATTTATTTCTGTAAAACAAAACAAAAAAGTATTTTCAAGACAATAATAATTAACTCTCATCAAATAAATCTGAAAAAATGAATATGAATACAGAATTGTCTGAAAGAAGTGGTAAAGTATGCAATTAAAAATATGTGGAATCAAATTGTAATATTAAATGATTTTAAAAGTGCATATCAAAAGTATTTCGAAGGAAGTTGCCTGTAGGAAAATAGCCTACAATATTGTAGAGCAAATAATGCGGCTACAACAGAAAAGTGTATTCATATATTTATAATCGATTCCACGTCATCTAGGAATACATGGAAATGAAGAGGCAAACGAAGCGTGAATGGAAACACGCACGACTGGACTCCAGATGCTGAAGATTACTGCCAAAAAATAAATTTAATATTTATGTAATATTATGTGGAATAATTATTTTGCGACTTTGTCTACTAATAAGGAAAAATGGTACAGAAAGCTCCATAATAAACTTTTTATAAAATCATGAAAAGATCGGAAATGAGATTAATTTTTAGCTTAAGAGGGTATAACCAGAGAAAACCAGAAATATGTCATTTTTAAATCAGATTTTAGACGTATTGACCCTTTTCCACAAAAAATTATAAATTGATTTCGAAAGATTGTTCTTTTATCTAAGAAACGCATGTTTAAATTTTGAGAAAAAAATTGTTTATTTTTAGTATAATAAGGTTATACCATAGGTCGTTGGCAGATTTGTTAAATTTTCAAAAAAGATTTTGTATTATACAACACCCATTTCAAATCATATAATCGTGCAGTAAAATAAATCATTACATTATCTGGGAAACGCATGTTTCAGAATTTAAATTTTATTTTAAATAAAATCATAAAAAAATATATTCGTACATGTGTTTCTTGACGAAAATAGGTCCGTTTGTGTATTTATTTGCGCACTTACAAACTAATATATTTCAGATTTTTTTATATTCTTTTTTGCTTAGACATTATTAAAAAATGGTAAATACTTATGATCAAAAAATAATCACAAAAAGTACATAATTTTAATGGTTTTATCATCACGCCTTTCAGAATTTTTGGATGTAGGTATAAATTAAAGCAAATTTGGAATGAAACAAAATCAATATTGAGTTATAATTTTAAAAAGCTGGCACAGAGAATAATTAATCTTTCTCATTGGAACCGCCCTGTACGATCGTAAGAACATCTTTCGACGAAATGTGGATTTTCGGCGGCTGGCTGGTTAAACGCCCTTAAGATCCGGACGTGCACTAATGGGAAAAATATTGTGTTTGAATCAGAGAGGCCTATCTCTGATTCTCCAATGTGTTCGATATGAGATCAAATTGAAAATGTTGAACATACATTATTGAAGTGCATTAAGTATGAATAACAGAGATTGAGAATATTGATGACCTTGAACCTATCGGAAGTTCAGAATTTAATAGCCTCGACTAAGTTCCATGCCATATCGAGAATAATTAAATTTTTTAGACCATGTAAATTGGAAAATACTTGAAAGTGAATTCTTATACAGGGTGTCCGGGGGTAAAGTGCATTAACTTCGGGAGGTTAATTTGAAGGTGATGGAAGGAACAAAAAAGATTAACAACTATTTCCAATTTTTAGCAATTAAATTTAGACCGTAAAATTCAATTTCATTATTCCATGCCATTGCTATTAATTTAATGTACCTACTGTTTACAACATGCCATTATTTGACCATTACATATGTACCATAATTATTTGATTAAGACTGACGAAAGATAATCCAAATAAGTGGTAAACATATTGAATTATTCGAATTGACCATTTTATGAACGAAAACACGATTTACGTAGATATTACACGTAGACATAAATAGCCGTCACCTTCGACCAAGTATACCCTAGACAAGCCCTCTCATAGAAAACATCAGAATAAAAGTAACGCCAGTAACAGTAATTCCGCAATAAAACTCTTCTTCGAATTCCGCCGTCTTGCATACTAGTTCCCGGCAATATACAACTGACCACCGAGTTAACCTATTGTGTAATTTTTCGCACCAACACATCAAGAGTTGTTCACGTCTTGGCCGCATGCACATTATTGACACGCTGTGTGTATACAGTGGTTTTCAAAGTGGGGGACGCGAGGCATTTATAAATTCAATTGGATTTAAAAAAAAACTTTATTATGACAAGCGATTCAATTTCGGGTACCGCCCACGACGCCCCGGGAACCATTTATTGGATAACCAACGCCTCTGCCATAGGTCACCCCAAGAGGAAGGGGAGATACGTTAATAAGAAAGTTTGAAGGAGCGCGCTTATATTAAAAACGATAATATTTTAGCGAAAATTGTGAAAATGTTTAATAAAACATGACAACAAGAATCTTGCGGGAAATATTTAAATAGCATTTAAAGAAAGAATGAATTATGATTTTTTTCAATTATTTATAATAATTATAATAATTTTCTGATCATATCTTACGATTTTTTCTGCCCGGGGAATTTCATATAATTACCCTTTCGGCGTGGCGAATGTATAGATATTATCGTCAAAAATAACATGTATTTTTTATAAATTTAAAAACTTAAAGTGTTCAAGAGAAATATGTCATATCACTTTGATAGTTTTATTAAACAAATATTGTTTTACAATATGTTAAGTAGGTTTGCGACTCCACCGACAACAAAGATAACCAGGTTATGTTGTACTTGCCCTCCCACCAAGGTCCGCGTACAAAATAATAGCGGATAGATATAAAAATACTTCGACTAAAAAGGTTGATCATTCCTAAAAACAGCGTAGGGTGAATTTATGTAATTATAATTATGATTTATAGAATAAATATAATTTATTTTATTATTTAAAGCGGGTCGTGCTTTAAAAAAGTTTAAAACCACTATTAGTAAACATAGTCGAGCTGTAGTGACGTCACAAGCAGTGTTGTGATTTGATGACGTCAGAAACTTTGATGGTAACAAAAGCAATTCTTTAACATTATTACGTTAATTAAAACGTTGTCTAAAAGACATAAGTAAGGTGTATTTTTTGATGTAGTCAGATAGGTGACTAAAATTTCTAAAATAAAGTCGCAGGCGTGTACCTTGTACAACATTCGGAAGTTAGGTTTTTTGTGTTTGAAAAAATTAACTCCGGCCCAGACGGCTGGAAGACAAATTAGTTTCAGTGTAAACCTTGTAGACCGATAAAAGGTACAACAAAAAGCACTATGCGATCTAAATAGTGCAAAACAATGCACGCACTTTTTCATAAATGGGCCTTGAGCCAATTTTTATTTGGTTTCTGGCGTCATTGTGCATTTCACAGGGCACGTCTAGATATCATACGTCAATGACTGTTACCCAATACTACCCAAAGCACTTTGACAATAAAAAATAGTCACAAATGAACATGCGCGGGATGGTTGCTAGATGCCAAACGCGATGTTGCCGAAATTTTTTTTTTTTTTTTTTAACTAGTATCAAGTCGAATCTGAGTTTGAAGAGTTTTTATTCAATGTGTAAGTAAAACACCGTTTAAGGCGATCCACTAGTTCAGGAAAAAATCGAAATTGGAATTCACGCCCTTTATGGGAGGAGTTTAAAAATACTTGAGAAAAAGCTTTTGGAAAGGTTGGAAAAGGTATTTGAGAGTTTTGTTTTACAGGTTGATTTCGTAAAGGCCTGTAAAAAATATTAATTCCTGTTTTACGCATTGTTTATTGTAATAAAACGGAAATTTAAAATTGATTTCACGAAATCAAGCGACGCGAAGTGACGCGTCCATCTCCCGCTAAGTTCGGGGCGTGACTGAGGTTTGACGACTGTGGCGTGAACAGTAGTTCTTCGGTGGACGCCATAGGGTTCACTTTGAAAAACCGAATTCGTCGACTAGCGGCCGTATTTTAAAATAACAACGCGAAAATGCATATTTTATTTTATTTTGGGAAGATTGGGTGTAAATATAAACTTTTTTTGCGATCATTATAAAATAAACTGAATTTGCCACATTATACAATAAAACCATAACCGAAAAGTGGTTTATAAATATGAGAGTTTGGACTTGAAAGTGTGTTTTTTAGACCTTATACTTTATTTTTTTATAAGCTTATTAAAAGATTTATAAAAACAATGACCGATATTTTTAAGGGCCAAGATATGTTCTACACGCAGTATTTAATTGAAGCATCTACAATACTTCTAAGCGATCAAATTTTCAAAACAAAAACATATGATTTTGTATGATTTTGCATTATTTACTATGGCTTCATCTTAACGGTTGGGAGAGTTTTTATTTATTCATTAGTAATAGATTATAAAATGGTAATGGTCACAACTGGAAGTCGAACCAAGATCCAATAGTCTTACCGGGACTGGCGTCTCCACAAATTGAGCCATTACCACCTAATACTTTCTATGATACATATTAACGGAGAATGTGAAAATGTTGCATTTGTAATTGCCTTTCTTCTACTTGTTCGTGCGCCTTCTTGCGATTATTGCCTTCTTGCATTGGATGTAGGCAGGGCTGGGCAAAATACTTGCTTTGCTGTAATTAAAATACAAATTACAAAATACTTTTTCGCATGTATTTAATAGGTTTTGGTAAACCTTTGGTTGCAATAAATTGTCGTAAGTGCCCATATCTAAGAGTGCGTTTTCATAGAAGCAAAGCTGAGCAGAGTGAAACAGAGACGTGCTAAAATTGACTAATCATATTGCACACACACAGACATCTCGTCTCCGCTCCACTTATAAAGTTTTGTAGTAGAGGACTTAGGTGTTAGATTATTATAATTATTATTACAATAACACTAGCTAGTTCCCGGCATACATTCCAATGCCATATTCAAATACATAAATTGTTTATCCCTGAATGTACTTTCCCGTGCGTCCCCGTTCTCCTACCGCATCCCTTCGCCCTCTTGAATTTCCCTTCCACCTTCCCTGCCTACCCTCTCCCGCTCCCCCATCCCACCAACCCCCCTCCCGCATTTCATATATTTAGTCCCAGTACATTCAGTTTTCAAACAACTCGCATGCCAGTTATTACAATTTTTTTATTCAAATTTTCATTTTTCACATATTACAAATATTCATCTTTCTATATTATAAGAATAATCAATCAAATCTGGTACCTAACATAGGTACCTATTTAAAATAGGAGGCGTCTACTAATATCTACAGGAATTCCAAAAAATTAACAAATCGGACTAACATCTATGAAAACCAAAGTGAGGACGAATATCTACAGCTCAAACTGCTGACTAATATCTATGAGAACCAAAGTGTGGACGAATATCTACAGCACTGGGAGAGGTTGGATTTGCAATTATGTATAGCATATTGGAATACGTAATATTGCGTAAGCAGTTTAAAAAACTTAATTTATGTATTGGAGACATTTAGCTGATAAGGATTTGGGTTTTTGTTTTAACAGCTTTCTTTATTTCGATTGCTTCTAAATTATTTAGTCTGTTACCATGACCATTTCTATGTCACTTAGTTTAGGTTAGGTTAGGTTGTGGTGCTGTGTATTTTGAAATAAATAAATATCTTTGTATTATGACCTCCATGTTTGTTCAATAAATTATTGTCCTCGTAAACAGCAAAATACGTAATATTATGCAAAAACTTCATGTACGTACTTTAAACGTTTAATCCTTTACGTAATTAGTAATTACGCAATTGAAGTAATTTATGCTTTTCCGTACAACCTCTTGCTCAGCTGACCTCTGTAGATATTAGTCCAACCTATGCTCCATAGATTAGTCAATACTGGGACCGTCATAGATATTCGTCCGACCTTAGCTCTGTAGATATTAGTCCTCACTCTGAAGTTCATAGATATTAGTCCAACATATGTGCTGTAGATATTCGTCCAACATACTGGCTGTAGATATCTATAATTAATATAACAGGAGTCTTTAAAATATCTATAATTTAAAAAATCCATAGACAATTCTTTTGTTATAAAAAAAAACAGCTGCGTGCTAAATTCAATTTCATCAAATGCGCGAGCTGTCAAATGTGCGAAGTTAAAATAGTCGATAAGTTTTCTGAAATCATCCAATTTCCTGCGTAATTTCCTTAATTTTTCTTTCCGTAAGAACCTTCTATAAAGTATTAGAAAACTAAAAAAAATTGAATGAAATAGGAAAAGTCATTCTGAAGGTATGGAGTGACAAAGGGAATCGAGGATTCATTTTTATTTATAAGTGGGTGACATTTGTATAGCGCAGTTTTGTGTTATTTCACTTCAAGTGCGCTCTACAGTAATTAACTTAAAAATAATCTAGTAATAATTCAAATTATTCCTATAGTGCTTGATCTAATACTATGATACAAAAAGAAATGACAAGTATAATATACATAATATGATACAAAATGTTCAATAACAGTGCTATATAGCACAGGACAATAATAATAACTAGCATGACTTTAAAAAAATGTACAGTTCATTATAAAACAATGATATAAGAGAACTACAAATAATCACTAGTAAGAGTGCTATAACAAAGGACAATAGTACAGGATTCTAGCGTTTTTAGTCTATGTATTATCTATGTGTGATTATTTTTCATTATCATTATTAATATCGCTAAATGTATTTGAAAAAGTATTTTGAAGCCATAAGTATTTGAAATACAAATTACAAAATACCTCAACAGCAGGTAATTGAAATACTAATTACAAAATACATTTTTAGAAATTAATTGAAATACAAATACAAAATACGTATTTGTATTTCAAATACTGCCCAGCCCTGGATGTAGGCCCCTCTCAAAATTATCGAATTTATCTCTATTTTTAATATATTTTTAATATATCTATAATTTATCTCTCTCAAAATTATGATAGCAGAAGCTTTCGGTTCTTTTCAAGTGCATTTTATTTTTTTGGCCACCTCCCTCTATTCTTCAACCAACGAGCATCCCCTTACATCGGAATTCCTATGGTCATCTGTCGAGTGATTCATTCCATTCTGATTTTTTTAAAATTAGCTATACACAGGAGGTCATGACGAAAAAAATCACTCAGCGCTTTTATCATCTGTCTTCAATTTGGGAGGCGGGTACGGGTACCGCCCCGGGAAACATTTATTGGATTACCAACACCTCTGTCATGGGTCACCCCGAGTGATTCACAACGTTACGTGACTTAACAGGGGTGCTCGGGTTCATGGGATGAGGTTTGTCCGGATCTTGGCGGCGGATGCGTCTGTCCACCAACTGCGTAGCAGGACGGATCGGGAGAAACTTTTTTTTTTTTTTTTTTTTACATTAACTCCACACAGGAGGCCCTGAGGAAAATAATTTCCCTCAGGGCCTATGTCATCTGGGATGCTGTGTGGAGGGTCTTTTTGAGGAGAGGAAGGAATGAACATTGGTCTTGAAGAGACCCATGTTGTAGGAAGGAGGAAACACAGAGGCCGGCAAATCATTCCACAGCCGAGCTGTTGAACATAAGAACGAGTCGAAGAAACGACCCGTTCTCATGTGACTAATGTCAACTGTGTACAAATGTTGGGCACGCGTTTGGCGTGTTTCCCGACTATGCACCGGTGCCGAAGGGATCAATGATGCTAGTTCCTCGGAGCATCTTCCATTGTAATACCGGTAGAACAAGGATAGCATTCCCACCCCACGCCTGTGCTCTAAAGATTGCAATCCGTCTGTTAAGATGGGAGAATCTATCAAACGGACCGCCCGTTTCTGCACAGAGTCGAGGGTGTTTTTCAGGTATTTTGGAGCTCCAGACCAGAGGTGGCTGCCAAATTCAACCGTGGGGCGCACTTGCGATTTGTACAGGGTTAGCAGTTGTGTACTTTTAAAGTATCTGCGGGCCCTGTACAGTACGCCCAGTTTTTGGGAGGCTAACTTTACTCTGGCTTCGATGGAGCCCCCATACCTGAGCTGGTCACTTAGGGTTACACCAAGCAAATCAATGGTGTGCCTGTTCGGAAGATTGCTTCCGTTGAAAGAGACTAGATTTTCATTGCGATCCCTTTTAGACGTAATCAGACAAGATTGGGTCTTTGAAACATTAAATTCAACGAGATTATTTTTACCCCAAGAGAAAACACTCTCGAGGTAACCGTCCATTCTTTGCTTCAAAGCCTTACGAGCTGTTGGAGTTTGTGAGCCCTTTGGGGGAAACTGATTGAGGAAGACCTTTAGACCTCTCCAGCAGGACTCTCGGAATATCGCCTTGGACGTACGTATGAATCAATCCCTCCACTGCGGGGGGATTGATTCATACGTAGGTACATCACTCCAGGATACACTCCAGGATACAGGAGCCTCAGATACTTATCCACCTCTCATAACTTTTTCCTTCCCACTACTGCCTCTCCCTTTCTTTACCTAAAAATACCCTCCATACAGCATCCCCAAAGATGACATAGGCCCCGAGGGGAATTATTTTCTTCAGGGCCTCTTAGGTAGAGCTAAAATCTTAGGGGATGTTATATGGAGGGTCTTTTCAGAGAAAGGAAGGAGAGGTATTTCTGAGAAGGAGAAAAGCACGCGCGGTGGGTAGGAATCTGGGGGGTCAATTTGTCTAGGAGTGACGGACGTATGAAACCATCACTTCCATCGCGGTGCAAAGTGATGTTCCGAGAGTTAAAGAGAGAGGTCAAAAGTCAAAAGGTCTCCTTTAACCGTAGGATAGATGGGTCATGGGCGGATGTAGGTAACAGTTTACAGGTGGCAGAAAATAATTTGGAATCTGATATCACAGATGGTTTAGTTTACAGGTGACAGATACTCAGTTACAGAGTGGTGCAAGTAATGGCGTTGCAGATGTTATCTCAGGTATTTATGGCGGAGGCTTGTTAGGAATCTGCCGATGTGTTTTTTGCCGCTCCTCAGATTAGAAGCACCCCCGGTGGTGGCCGGCAAGGGGAGGAATTTATTTTTTACTCCGGCATTGTCTTTTTGAAAAACACCGAAACGTCTTACTTTTGTTCCAGGTATTGACGTTGCTTATCGGGGCGCATTCCTGTCCCGTTTGCAATAGATGAAACTACTTTGTATTGATAAATGAAACAATTCAACTTTGTCTGAACCACTTATATAATGCGTAAATCCGACCGGTTTCAGAACAAATGTAATTTGTATTGGTTTGTTGAAATCCTCTTATCATCGTTTAATTTCATACATTCTTCCTGCTATGGTTATTTATCAATTCGGAAATGTACGGACGATCGTACGCCCGTTGTCAAGAATTATTCAATACCTAAAAATGAATAGAAGTTTATATAAAATCATGATGCGATCATTATTAAAATATTACTAATTGTTTAAAATACGCCTTCTCCTCACGAACTGAATACATTTATTGAGTAAACATAACATGGTTTAACTTTACAAATATCTTTAAGGCTATATAAATGAAAAAAAGTAATTAATCATTGAAGACAATATTAACAACTCTTAAACTAAACATATGAACCAAAAAAGTGAAAAAAAGGTTCTGTCACATCTTGGAATTTCCCTTTTTTGAGGAAGGACCCCTTCCTTCCCGGGAAGTGCTCTGAACACTGATCTAATTCAACCTTCACGTCAATTTACAAACGTCATTTTTAATCATACCTATCATGCTTCGACGAAGAGCTACCAACATACATTAATTCCTAAATGCGAATGAATCTTTTTCCGTTTTATTTTTGTTTTTCATTTTTCGTTTATTCATTATTCGAGAGGCGTTAATATTATCTTCAATGATTGATTATAACAGTTTCGAAGTTTTACTCATTAACTTATTCCACTATAAAAATATTGAAAAATAAATCACAGTCAAACAATTAATATATTTATTTTATTCAGGTTCTCCATAAAACAGTGATTCACTTAAAAATTATCGAGAAGATTACAATTTTTTTGCAGTTTAACTATGTTGTGACGTATGTCAAGACGTAGTTACTGAATTCTCTGTAGGTGACATTAAAGATGTCGATGCTCAATGCACAGTCGTTATGCAGTTGAGTCGCCCTGCTGAATGGTGCATTCTGATAGGCAGAAATTCTCGCTTTCGTAGCATACAAAAGTACGTGGGATATCCCACGAGTATATTTACACGTTAAGTTGATCTCTTTCAATATTAATACGATGTACCATGATTAACTTAAAAAATGTTTGCCTAAAAGTATTTTTCGGCAGACTTCTAGGGTACATATATATTTATACATCATTATTATGTGTAAAAAGTGAAAATACTTTTTAAATAATCTGCATATGTATAAAGGTGACCTTATTTTATGTTTGCTTCCGCATAAGCCATTTAAAATCAACAGGTCATGAAGAAAGCCCCTAATTCTTGAGTGTTCTTTTTACGTTCCTCATATTACATTTTTCATTAATTTTTTTCTTTTACATGAGCTCCACACAGGAGGCCCTGAGGATAATAATTTCCCTCTTGGCCTATGTCATCTTTGGGGATGCTGTGTAGAGGGTTTTTTTAAGGAAAGGAAGGAGAGGAGAGTTCTGGGAAGTAAAAGGGTTTAAGGGTGGGTAGGAATCTGGGATTCAGTTTGTCCTGGTCATCCACCTCCAAGACCTAGACAAACCTCACCCCATGAACACGGGTATCCCTGCTAAATCACCAAATGTAGCGAACCACTTGGGGTGACCTATGGCAGAGGTGTTGGTTATCCAATAAAGGTTCCCGGGGCGGCGGTACCCATTCCCGCCTCCCAAATTACCTACATAGTATTTGGTATCTAGTAGATAAAATGTCTACAAAACTATCTTATTTATATATTTTTTTGATTAAGAAAATCCCATGCCAAAATGGATAAATAATAAATTGTATACCAGATATGTAATTTACAACTTTTCCAAGAATCAAGTGATCAAATTAAAGAGTGATCAGGAAAACAGGGTGGGCTAAAGAAATACGACCATGGGTATAAGCATGCATAAGCCATTTTGAATAACGTGACTGTTAAACATGAAGACTCCCTTGTAATTTATTAACGACTTTCGAATACGTCTAAAATCTACATTTGTTCCGTCTGGTCAGTCCTAGGGTCCACTATAAACAAATAAAACAGTCGTGAAAAATCGGTATAATTGGCCCATTATCTCGCTTGTGTGGTCCCCAGCTCGGCGGGCTTTCAGCTTTAGAGTTCGCGTAAAATCTCCATTACAGCATCCTTTGTGAGAGGCGCCTCGGCTGTCCGATATTTGACAAGTGATACTTACTCCGTTTAATTATCTGCCGAATTGGTTCTGAGAATTGAGCCGACCTCTGCGCACCTATCGGTTCCTGGTGAGGAGGATATCGGGGCGTGTCGCTGGTGATAAACCGCGCAACTTGTGGGTACAATAGACACGGCACACTACTAAAAATGAAAAATTTAATCACAAGCATAACTCAATTTTGGATGGCAAACAAGGGCATTTAAATGGAATGGAGCGGGGAGGCAAGGAGGGGGGGGGAAGGATCGGATTTAAAAAAAAAAATTTATTTTTTTTAAAATTATAAATTTTTGAATACAACTTCTTATTTACATTGATAAAACATGTGATGCAAATAATTTTAATATGTTATTTTCCGGCAATGTAGTAATATTTTTTTCTACGCGTATTATCCTCTTTTACCCTACGCAACCCAACCCTAAACCCCCTAATCCCGCCACCTTATATACGACTTATTGGCGAAGAAAATTCCACAGGTGTTTAGATAATACAATCTTTACATATTATAAAACGAAGTCGCTCCCTCTGTCTGTGCGCTTACATCTTTTAAACTACGGATTTTCAAGCGGTTTTCACCAATATGCTAGAATTGAAACGTCGCGACGCGTCGCGTGGATTGGCAATGACAATTTACCCCAATTTGTGTATGCCATAATCCCATCGGCTCCGGATATTTGGTATTCACATAAAAAAAAATCATCATTCAAGAATTTTACGGAGTTTTGCTCTATTATATTCTCGTATATACATGTATAATGAGTTAGAAGAAAATCATTGGAAAGAAAATATCACAACTTTCAACTTATTAATTGATCGATTTCCCTCGAAAAAATAACAATACAAGCATTCTAAAATATTTTTCTATGGGTAACTGCTTTATTACAAATAATTTTAATCTTTTCTCGCTTGGCGATAAGAAACGTAGAAAGTTTAACAATAAATATAATTTTCTTAACTATTTCTTTAGAATTGAGATGTATTTATGACTGGTTTAATTCAGAACTTACCGAGGCCTTCGAAGAAAACACATCTTCGGAAAACTCTGAACTAACCAGGTAGATCAGGTGGAGGCAACTCGGTGAGGAAGGGACAAAAAAATTGGCATAACCTTTTTCTCTTCTGCAAATTTGAAGGTTAATTTCCACTAAATGGATCACCCAGTGTGGCCAGGGTTGAGGTTGAGGTAAGCCTGTGGCGAGGTAGAGGTAGGGAATATTACTATGTAAAAATAACCGTTCAAAATAAACGTAGAATGCTGCCATCGCTCAATGCATTTGATGTTGCGTTAACAGTTAAAAAAATTCACGCAATTTGAAAATCTCTAGATATGAATCAGGTTAATGGAATGTAAACGTGATATTTATTGTTTTAAGAGTTGCGCGGTAAGAGCATCGTGGTTTTAAGAGATGTGCGATAAAAAAGGCGTTCCTTTACATGAGCTTTTATTATATATTTTGACACACACATCAGTAATAACTTTTCAAGATTACTCTACTGCACCGTTATTGAAATTGAAATGTATTTATTTTTGCATGTGCTCAATAATGAAAAATTTTATGGATTGTCAGTTATATAGCGTTGTGAAGTGACATCTAGAATAATCTAAGTTAAAATAATGCTTAACGCCGTTATTTTCCAACGCTTTAAAATCGGTATCGTTAACGGCGTTGACGTTTTCTCAAAAATGATCGTGAGCGCCTGTGGCAGGGAGTGGAAGAGGCGAGGTGATCGAAACGGCAAAATGGCCACCGGCCGCGGCGGTAAATCTTTTGGCGGGCTTTCCTCCTGCTCCGTTTGGGGATTGATTAATTATATTATTATGGCGGGTTCTTTATTTCTCCCCTGCCGACCGGATGCGGTGTGACGTAATGGGCCGTGACGTTCTGGGAGGTTGCAGGCGGGAGAGGACAATCTTTATTATCGAAAAATTCTTTGCGCAACCTTTATTTGTTTTATGACAATGATTGTATTTACTACATTTGGAAATTAGTCGTGATGGGTGTCTTAATTTGTAGGATAGTGGAAAAGTTCGTTAACGGCCAGTTTTTGTCGAATTAGTCGAGATTTTCGGTTGATCGGTCTTGATTTGCTGATTTGTGCAAAATTTCAGTTTTGGCAAAATCTTTGAGGGTCCTTATGTATTTGTTTTATGACGGTAATTGTATTTATTGTATTTGGGGGAATTTATTAGTCGTAATGGGTGTCTTAATTGATTTCTTTATTTACACTGCTCTAATGAGCTTTCACATACAGAGAACAAAACAGATTTTTTAAAAGTTTAGATGCAAAATAAAATAATTAACATTCTACATGGTAAGGTGCAAATATTAATTTAAGCTTATGTTATGTTATATGAAAGAGAAATAAAAACATTTGTGGGGTAGTTTGTTGACTGACAGTTTTTAATCGAAATTTTTGTTCGGTTTTTATTTGTTGACTTGTGCAAAAGTTCATTTTCGGCCAAATATCTGCTGATCCTTAATTTTTTGTATGACGGCGATTGCATTTTCTAATTTTGATTAAAAAAAATGATGTTTGGTGTAGAGGGTTGAAAACCGTCATTAAAGCCAATATTTGGTCAAATTAGTCACTATTTTCGGGTGTTTTGTTTTGATTTGTCGACGGGTAAAAAATTGGCTATTTTTTGTTGAAGTTTTTGGGCTTTATGATTGCGATAGTATTTATTAGATTGTAGAGATGTTTGTGGGACTTAATTTATAGAGTTGTGCAAAAGTTTGTTCTCGGGCATATTTTATTAGAGTAGCTCACGCTTCGAGTGCTTTGAAAAAGTGATTAACCGAAATCTGCCTTCCCTCGTCCTTCACACTATACTCAATATTGAGGTAAGTTTATAAAAAAAGTAACAGGAACCATAAAAAAATTGCGCTTCGTGAGAATGAGCGTAAACTTTGAAAAATCGTTATAAAGAAAAGTTTTTGAATTTGTGTTTTAAATGCATATCCTAGTTCCATCCAAACATTGTAGGCGACGTCATCGTAACTTCTTTCTTTTTCGTATTCAAACAAACCGCGTTAAGAGAAACGTCAGTACGAGCTCACGCTGGGACTAGTTAATTATTTAAAATGACAATGTGATTGCACACCTCACAAGATCATATTGAAAATTGAACTTAATTTTACAACAAAAAATATTATATCTCGAGTTATTGAAGAAATAATTCTGCAAAATTTTTATGTTCTCCTAGCGGAGCAGAATTTTTATGTTCTCCTAGCGGAGCAGAATTTTTATGTTCTCCTAGCGGAGCAGAATTTTTATGTTCTCCTAGCGGAGCAGAATTTTTATGTTCTCCTAGCGGAGCAGAATTTTTATGTTCTCCTAGCGGAGCAGAATTTTTATGTTCTCCTAGCGGAGCAGAATTTTGAGTTAAATATATTGTTAACGACCGAAGTGGATTACTTTATTGACGGTCCCGAAAAACAATTTCGGATCTGATAAACATTCAAGTTAGTCTTGTTGGCTTATTTAGCTTGTTATTTTTCCTTTTGACGATTTAAAAGTCTGTATTCGGAATTTTCGATGAAATGAATGTTTTAAAAAACAAAAAAATATCTATAGCATATAAGAAATGTAACGTTAAACAGCCCTACTGCAAAACTACAAAATTGCACATCCGATATTATTTTTCGAGACCGTCTTTATGCATGGACTTATATTTCAATAAGTTTGGTATGGACCATTCATACAATGTAGGACCATACAATGCTTATTTATTTTTCATAGCGTCCACAAAATGGTTATACACAAATATATGCCTAAAATGAACAACCCATATAACCATTATCAAAAACACAGTAAGAAATTTGTATCTTTAGCTGTTTGGAATATATTCTGAACAAATTACTACTAAGAACGACCTTTTTGTCAATTCATAATCCAATATGGTACAATTTGCTGGGCTGGCGCTTATGAAACCCACACAAAATCTTTCTACATTCCTCAAAAACTAATTATCAAAATAACTTATAAAAAATCTTTTTTGTATTCTTCTGAACTTAAATTTAAAGAATTTACGGTCAGAAAATTAAATACTCTGTTCCTTTACCATGCAACTCTACAAGCGTATAAAGAAGATACTTTAAACAAAGTCGTACGATTCAGAAACACAACAAATCTCAGGCAAAAAAATACATGTTACTGATTCCGATAAGTATAAAAACTTTGGGTCAACAGATCTACAAATACCTAGGAACAAATTTCTTTAATAAATTGCTAGAAAATATAAGACCACTTAAAAATAGCCTCACAGAATTTGAAACGCAGTTGAAAAAATGTATTAACTATTATTCTTCTATCAATTATGTACATATTTTGTACAAAAAAACTTTAATAAAAAAAAATATTTTATAGATGACACATTTAGAATACATAATAACATTTCTGTTACTTTCACCCACAAATGTTCACCTACGGTTTCCGCGGAGTTCAGCCTTCCTGCATGCCAGTAGGGAAAGCTTAAAATGTCACCATTAAACATCTTAGTCCTAAATTATACACGACAAGGTTTCATATTTACACAAACCATCAAAAATTCTTTCCCTGGAAATAAATATGAAAAATAATCGAAAAAGATTTCTATCTTAATTCCGCCTTGTTAAATATACTCGAGAATAAACCAATTTAGAAATGATTGAAGCCTAATGTGTTTAAGCACCGGTGAGAAGGTGCAGCTATCAAATGAACCAGCTCTTTACTTAGAGAAGCAGGGATCGTAGATGTATAATTTGAGAAATTTTTATGATGTTCTAAATGACAGGTTGGCCACCGTCAAATACCTTAGTGTTTATCTTTCACTCGGGGAGATGGACCCAGGCCGCCCGCTAAGGGGGTTAGGGATTGTGGGAAAACGGACCTTCACATCATGAGACATAAGACTGGGACCCGCAATGTAAATGTACTATATCCTGTGTGTGTTGTCCAATACGGTTTGGACTTGTGTAAAATATGTAGCATTTTATGAAAGCTTGGAGCAGCAATCATGTTGACGCCTTTTCAAACCTAAAAAGGTTTTCTATATGGAGCCTCAAGGTATAGTTTCGATCATCGGTGAGGTTTTGAGAACTACGTTAAAATATCCTTTATTTCAGCCAATTAATTTTTGAGTTGGTAGGCATTTTTCGTAGGTAGGTAGGTATTTTTCTATTCGCGTAACGAATTCATCTCCTACGACGAAATTTTGCGTTTTTTAATACATATGTATCATGTTAGTTAGAGCATGCTAAGGATATAACCAGGGCTGGGCAAAATACATGCTTTGCTGTAATTAAAATACAAAATACTTTTTCGCATGTATTTAAAATACGAAATAAAAAATACTTTGAAGTCGTGTATTTGAAATACAAAATACATTTAACCATTTTCTAATTTCTAATACAAAATACATTCGGCTTTGGTAGAACCTTTGGTTGCAATAAATTGTCGTAAGTGCCCTTATCTAAGGGTGCGTTTCTACAGAAGCAAAGCTGAGCAGCGTGAAACAGAGACGTGCAAAAATTGACCAATCATATTGCTCAGAAGACACATCTCGTCTCCGCTCCACTTTAAGTTTTGTGGTATAGGACTTAGGTGTAAGATAATAATGATTATTATTATAATAACAGTAGCTGGTTCCCGGCATGCGTTGCAACGCCATATTCAAAGAAATAAATTGTTTCTCCCTGCATGTCCTTTCCCGTGCGTCCCAATTCCCCTCCCGCATACCCTTCCCCTTCCAAGTTCCCCTTCCATCTTCCTCGCCTACCCTTTCCCCTTTCCCCTCTCCTGCTCCCCCATCCCGCCAACCCCCCTCCCACGTTCCATATATTCAGTCCCAGTACATTCAGTTTTCAACCAACTCGTGTGCCAGCTATTACAATTTTTTAATTCAAATTTTCATTTTTCAGATATAACAAACATTAATTTTTGTATATCATAAGAACAATCAATCAAATCTGGTACCTATAGGAACCTATTTCAAATATCTTTAATTTAAAAAATCCATAAACAATTCTTTTGTTACAAAAAAAACAGCTGCCTGCTAAATTCAATTTCATCAAACACGCGAACTCTCAAATGTGCGAAGTTAATATAGTAGTTAAGTTTTCTGAAATTATCCAATTTTCTACGTAAATTTCTTAATTTTTCTTTCCGTAAGAACTTTCTACAAAGTATTAGAAACCTTTAAAAAAAATTAATGAAATAGATAAAGTCGTTCTGAAGTTATGGCGTGACCAAGGGAAACAAAGATTCATTTTTAAATACATAGATCACTTCAAGTGCGCTCTACAGTAATTAACTCAAAAATAATCTAGTATTCAGCCAAATTATTCTTGTAGTGCTTGATCTAATACCATGATACAAAAATGTATAATACAAAGCAATGACAAGTATAATATAATATGATACAAAGTCTACAATAACAGTGCTATTATAGCAAAAGACAATAATAATAACTAGCATGACATAAAAAAAATGTAAAGTACATTATAAACCAATGATAAGAGAACTACAAATAATCATTAGTAAGAGTGCTTTAACACAGGATAAAAGGACAATAGTACAGGCTTCTAGCGTTTTTAGTCTATGTATTATTATCTATACCAGTTAATTTTTCATTATCATTATTATTAAGATCGCTAAATGTATTTGAAAATGTATTTTGAAGCCATAAGTATTTGAAATACAAATTACAAAATACCCCAGCAGCAGGTAATTGAAATACCAATTACAAAATACTTTTTTTTTTTTTTTTTTTTAATAATGTTTAATTTTTA
Source organism: Limnephilus rhombicus (assembly GCA_929108145.2). Taxonomy (NCBI): domain Eukaryota; kingdom Metazoa; phylum Arthropoda; class Insecta; order Trichoptera; family Limnephilidae; genus Limnephilus; species Limnephilus rhombicus. The sequence goes on along the minus strand of OV815271.1, from coordinate 21,212,875 downwards.
ATATCATGTTTTACATGGTATTTGTATGGTAATTATGTATACATCTCGTTTTTTTTTACTACCCTTCCATTGAAAGCATGTGCTTGTGTATGGAAGGGGAGTGTACATTAGTGTTATTAGTTAGTACTAACTTAAATAATTCATTGTACATAAATATATTTGAGGCAGTAAGTATTTTGATTACAGTATGTATTTGAAAAAAGAAAGAATGTTATCGAAAACTAAGGATTTTTGTAAGATTAATTAAGTGACAGTGGTTTTTTTTCTTAAGAATATTTTTAAAATGTCTCTTGACAGAGAGCAAGTATTCGGGTTTTATCATTAATGCTTCTGATTTCTTCTGATAGTCGATTGAAAAAAAGTTCTTCCCTGGTAAGTATAATGATGCTGTGCAAAAGACGTATTTAGTTTTGGGCATAGAAAAACATGTTTAAGTCGATTATAGGAAGTAATTGAAATACAAATACAAAATACGTATTTGTAATTCAAATACTGCCCAGCCCTGGATAAAATCATTTGAAATCATGGATAATACAAATTTGTACCAAAAATATAACCTGTCAAAATGTTGATTTTTTGCTAACGGCCGAAAAGCGTGTGACGTCACGAGACATGCGCGGCGGTACTATTGACATTTGAATTGTCAATTATTGTACTGCATGACGTGATTTTTGCACACATTTTACGAATGTTCACTTTGAAAGCCATAAAAAATAATTTTACTGTCGTTAATAACTCGTTAATAGGTTAAATATTTAACATAAGCGAATAAACTTGTATAGGTACGCAATACACAACACCATAACAATACACACTTCGTTATACACAACCTACTTCGTAATATTGGCCGATTCAATATTTTTTCATTACTGCCTTAATTATCGTCGTAATTTATTATTTAATATTATATAATTTATAATTTCTATTGAATTTTATTAAAATGTAAAATTGGGGCCTCAGCACGGGTAAAGCACGCAGTGAGACCCACATTATGAAATAATGCTTTAAAATTTGTTATTGATTCAAATAGGAAAAAAAATAGGACACGACCTCATTGTGTAGGTTCGATAGACACTGAGGCGCTCGTAAATGTCACCGCTATGTCCAGTGTCCAGTGTCCAGTTCAATAACGGCTTCTATGGCTCAGTGGTCTACGTATTTAGAAGTCGGGGGCCGATTTTCACTGTATATCAATGGGATGTATATTATACATTACACTTTCATTTAAGATGGGATGTGCCAGGAGGTCTGGCATTGTCGATCGATAAATTCTGTATCAATACGACAATGACCAAATCCGTCATATATTGTCAGTTATAAATCTTTGCGAGCATGATCAACAATTGTTTACGGATATTTCGACCCATGCTGGTGAATTTTAGCGCCGCCTCCGTGGTATTATATAAGTTTCAGTTGACTGTCAATAACGTTTTGAACTTTGATTATATAATGTCTAGATAGAGTGTTGCGCTGTAATACCGACAAAAACAACATGCCAGAGTTGAAAAACTTGTGTGCGTGATACGCACACAAGTATGCATAACTTCTATTGTTTTACAAGCGCTCTACGTCACTGCCTCAGAGTAACAATATGTCACTGCAGGCGTTCTGAGTGATACCAGCTACCCAGTATTTCCCATAAAAGTGGGTAAAAATTATATTTCGATTTTTCGGGACCTATAATTCGTTTAATTTTGAATTCATTCAAGAAAGATAGTTTCCTACATATAATGATATAAATGAAAAGAAAATCATTGTTAAAAGAGATTTATTTTTATTTGATTATTTTTAACAAATAAAGACATCGAAAATCATTAGAAACGGTTTTATTTAGTTACATAATAAGGACAAAATACATTAAAAAAAATTAAAAACAGTTTTTTAGAAAGAAATGTAATAATACTATAGATAATGTATTAAAAGCTAAATTAAATGAATGTATGTTATTTTTTGTAATTTTAATAGATTAACAAATTTAGTATTCATAACTTTTTTAAATAAAGTGTCAACGCGAAGAATTTACAAACACTTTAACACAAAGACAAACTTTCACATTTATAATATTATTATATATAGTGAACTTTTGGGTAATTATTAAAAAACTATTTTAAAATTAACAACGCACTCATGGGAAAATTTAATTTGAAGAACAGGCAACCCTGTAAACATGGTGTTAAATGGCGTTGTCCTAATACCATATTACATTATTAAAACTGAATTGTTTCTTTAACTGAATGGTTATTTAAAGGTAACTTACTGATGATAGGTAACATTTTTAGTTGTTTTCAATCGTCCTTTATAATTCCTGCACACTGTTATAGCGCAAATCGTCATTTTCAAATGTCACACAACACGTGTGTACCGCACAACGATAGTGTCGCCACTGAGCGGACAGGACGAGCTTATGAGCCAACAGTTGGCTGATATTTTTTTTGGCGTTTCGTCGCTCGAGCGCTCTATCTAGACTCTAGACCAACGATACTCAACCTGCGGCCCGCGGGCCGCATGCGGCCCGCCAAGCTTTTGTGTGCGGCCCTAACCACTTTACCATCAGGAACTTGATTTAAAAAAAAATATCATTCTAAATTTCGAATATTCCATTCGATTCGATTTATAATCTTGAGATTCGTTTCGACTTTGACGCACAGATAGTGACACCCGAAAAGGATTGTCATTATGGTCCACACGATCTGGTACTGTTTAGATATTTACGGCCAAAAGGTTTTTTTTTGTTATTTGTTTTTGGGGTGTTATGCCATGTTGCGCTACCTCCGTCTTTAGCCAACGTTTCGGACAGCGTTACAGTGTCCATCATCGGGGCAGATGTGTAAAAGAGTGTTGCTATTTACACACGCTAGATTTAATCCCAAAAAACAAATATTTGACACACAAGTACGCGCGCAAATCTATAATATAAATATGAATCTCTGAATGTGTTGCTAAGCGCATAACTTCCCAACGACTGCACCAAATTGGATAATTCTTTTTTTGTGTTCGTTATTGTCAGGACAAGGTTTGTATAAAACCACTGGTGAGCTCTGACGTTATGAAATTTGTATAAAAAAATTGAATAGGTGGCACACGAGCTATTTGAAAACTGAATGTACCGGGACTTAATGTACGGAGTGCGGGAGGGTTGGAGTGAAACCAGGGAAAGGGTAGGGGAATCTGGGAGGGGGGAGGTGAACTTGGGAGGGGGAGTCGCGGGATGGGGAAGGGGGGGAGTGGAGTGGGGAGAGGGAAGGTGGAGGAGGCAGAGTGGGAACGCGAGAGGGGAAGGGGACGCGGGAGAGAAAGGGGAGGCGGAAGGGGAAAGAGACGAATGGTAAAGGACACGCAATGAGAAACTATTTCCTTATTAAACGGCATAGCAACACATGCCGTGTGCCAGCTAGTAATTTATAAATAAAAGTGCCACTTCTAGAAACAACCGCATCAATTATAATACATAAAAACTGGTTAATGTCAATGGTTAGTCAGGTACCTACTAATTTTAAAAGCATTTCTTGCTGTCGTATAAAGTACTATTTTCTTATAATATAAATAGGCATAATTAGGTAATTTTTCACAAAAACAGCGCTCTACAAATTATCCAAATATTATAATTATTAATGGCGGAGTGTCTTCAAAATTAAATCGAAAAAATGTTGGGGGGGGGGGGTTGATGATTTTTTTTCATCATACCAGTATAGTGTTGCGGCCCGCGTAACTTTACAAATACATGTATGTGGCCCGAAGAGAAAAAAGGTTGAGTATCGTTGCTCTAGACTCTTGACCCGTGGTCGTCAAACAGCGGCCCGCGACGGTTATTTGTGCGGCCCACACAAATATCTGGCGTTTTATTTTTAATTATTTTTTTTTTCAAGAACTATTATACTATCCGTTTTTTTGCGACCCGCACAAATATCTGCCGTTTTCTTTTTAAATATATTGTTTTTCATGTACAATTACACTATCCGTTTTTTTGCGGCCCGCACAAATATCTGCCGTTTTCTTTTTAAATATATTTTTTTTCATGTACAATTAATTATATTATCCGTTTTTTTACAATTAATTATATTGTCATTTGAGACTTTTAGAGGGGCAGTAGAAGACCCAGAGAAAATTAGAGGTCATAGAGATGGCGTAGGTGGGTAAAAAAAAAATGGTCAAAAATACCAAAAAGCACGCTTACCACGTACTAATAAAGCAAAATAAGCTTTAATATTGGTTAATTTTGTACGTATCGTTTTGTTTTCATTTTTTTTAGATATAATATTATGATTTTACGTGTATTATTAAGAATTGACAGTATATCATGAACACAAGAAAGAAGGAAGTAGCAACCCGGTACTTAAATACCAAATAATTTCTTTTTTATCTTGCTAAACAAAAAGATACAACCCCCCCCCCCTGAAATCATAAGTGTGCGGCCCGCGGTGATACCTCACATTGTCCTATGTGGCCCTTGACCAGAAAAGTGTGACGACCGCTAGAGACATTATACAATCAAAGGTTTTGAATAACGTCGTTCGTTATGCAAAATTACTGGCTTATTTATTGAACGGATTGAACTAACGAAGCTCTTAGAAGTGAAATAACTCATATACGCGATCCATAGACTTAAATAATGCATCTAATACGCAATCAATTTATTCCGTTTGATCTTTGAGAAACGAAAATGGTTGAAACATGACTATAGACTTCATTAATGGTTTAGTATCAAAGAGTAAATGCGGACTGCCAATTCATATGTAGGATAGTATTTCAATTCAACATTTCAACTTTATTAATATTTTTACGTAATTTGACGTTTCGATTTAACGATTTAACTTTGACGTTTCAGAACGTAAATTTATAGACAGATACGCTACTGTTGCCAGGGAATATCGATTTCTTATTTATTCCCTGTCAATATCGGTTCAGCTGTCAATGGTGAAACCGTGCTCGGATATTAAATTTTACACAAAAAACGGTACGAACAAAGTGAATATTCACAAATATACGGTTTGCAATTTGGTCCTGCTGTTTCCAATTATGATTCGCGAAACGAACTTTCGTCAAATGCGGTGCGGTTTTTTTGCTTTTTCTTGGATCATAGGTGAAAAAATGTTAATAATCAGTCTGCTATTCGATTTCTTAGTACAAAACCCCTCTACCCCAAGGCCGGGTCATCAGCCGACCTTTCACTGAGTCACCCTAATTATATCTCCACATCGGTTCCAATTAGAAGATAAGTAATTCCTTCGAACTATTGATTTTCCTTATTGCGGGCATTTCTCTGAAAGTGCATCTGAGTTAACTGCACAATTTCTCTTACTGATGATTCATGAGGATAAGTACAGAGAAAAACAAAATTAATGTTATGCAAAGTTAGGTACCTACCTAAAAATCGAAAATAATGGTAATGTTTTGGAAAGTTAGGTACATAGTACCTTTTTTTAGCATAAATCCCACACAGGAGGCCCTGAGAAAAAACAATTTCCCTATATCATCTGAGATGCTGTGTGGAGCGTCTTTTAGAGGAGAGGAAGGAATAAACATTGGTCTTGAAGAGACCCATGTTGTAGGAAGGAGGAAACAAAGAGGCCAGCAAATCGTTCCACAGCCGAGCTGTTGAACATAAGAAAGAGTCAACCATGCGTTTGGCGTATTTTCCATGAAGGGATCAATGACGGTAGTTCCTCGGAGTATCTTCCATTGAAATACCAGTAGAACAAGGATAGCATTCTCACCGATGCCTGTGCTCTAAAGATTGCAATCCGTTTGTTAAGTTAGGAGAATCTTTCAAACGGACCGCCCGTTTCTGCACAGAGTCGAGGTTTTTTTTCAGGTATTTTGGGGCTCCAGACCAGAGGATGCTGCCAAATTCAACCATGGGGCGAACTTGTAATTTGTACAGGGTTAGCAGTTGTGTTCTATTAAAGTATCTGCAGGCCTTGTACAGTTCGCCCAGTTTTTGAGAGGCTAACATAACTCTGGCTTCGATGGAGCCCCCATATCTGAGCTGGTCAGTTGAAGTTACACCAAGCGTTTCAATTTTATTTATTTATTTATTGATTCATTTCTATGCTCTTACATACAGTTAATAAATACAATGACATACAGTTAATAAATGCAATGACAATGACATTAGGTAGAAATAAAACAAAAATATTCTTAATATGAAACGTAGTGGGTATTGACCTAAAAATTGAAGCAACCTAATTATTGACCTAAAAACTAAGGCAATATTTAGCAGGTACCTACCTAAAAACAAAAATAATGGTAATGTTTTGCAAAGTTAGGTACCAACCCAAAAACAAAAATAATGATAATGTTTTGCAAAGTTAGGTACCAACCCAAAAATAAAAATAATGATAATGTTTTGCAAAGTTAGGTACCTACCTAAAAACAAAAATAATGGTAATGTTTTGCAAAGTTAGGTACCTACCTAAAAACAAAAATAATGGTAATGTTTTGCAAAGTTAGGTACCTACCTAAAAACAAAAATAATGGTAATGTTTTGCAAAGTTAGGTACCTACCTAAAAACAAAAATAATGGTAATGTTTTGCAAAGTTAGGTACCTACCTAAAAATAAAAATACTGGTAATGTTTTGCAACTTTAGGTACCTACCAGTTGTCCCCTACTAAACAAAAGAAAATGAAGGAAAAAGTAACTGACGCAAAACTACAAATCATGAATACAGATGTAAGGCCTTTATTGGATAACCAACACCTCTGCCATAGGTCACCCCAAGTGGTTCGCTACGTTTGGTGATTTAGTTGGGGTGCCCGGGTTCATGGGGCGAGGTTTGTCTAGGTCTTGGAAGCGGATGACCAGGATACACTGAACCCCAGATTCCTACCCACCCCTAACCCCTTTCCTTCCCAGAACTCTCTTCTCCTTTCTTTCCTTAAAAAACCCTCCACACAGCATCCCAAAAGATGACATAGGCCCTGAGGGTTATTTTTTCTCAGGGCATTCTGTGTGGAGCTCATGTAAAAAAAAAGAAAAAAAAGGCGTCGTCTCGGTCAGCGTCGGATGGATTTTTATTTAATTTTTAACATTAACTCCACCTAGGATGGAAAATAAGTTTCTTAAGGTATAGGTAATATAATAATTTCGGGAATGAAAATGGTATAAATTGAGGATCCGGGACTCGAAAAATAATAAATAAAAATTTCCACAGGCACGTCGGAAAGGACCCCGGGTAGGTGCCGCACCAAGGACGCAAAACTTTAATATAAAATATTTTATATTTTTATGTGAGTGAAAAATGTTGCTTGTGCATTTATGGATGATTTACTAGCAATGGCTTGAACGCGCTACGTCTGGGTGGTAATCCTACGCATTTGTCAATTCGGCTGTTACCCGGTCATACTGTGATGTGTTTGCAATTATTTGCGTTTAAGACAAAAAATACTAAAAGATTTTCATCTAAATTTTGTTGAAAAAAAAAAAATTCTCGTAAAAATAAAAATCGAAAGCATTTATTCGTTTGCGCTGCGCTTTGTTATTCCACTCTCTTCATAAACATCACACATCTACCTCAATTGGGGATGCCGTGGAAAAAATATGCCTGAGGTGTTTTTCCATGTCTTTTGTCATGGTAAACTTCAGCTTGTGTATTATTTCTAGTTTATTCTGACTAATTCCTGGTTCCTTCTCTGTAAGCTTTATACAAATTTTAACCTGCTCGCCTGGTACATAATACTGCTATTTTGTTTGGCGATATCCAATGTGTTGTTTTCTTAAAACTATTTTTTTTTTTCGAAAATGTAAGTACAAAATATTTTTAAAAGGTACTTCAGTACATAATATATACGAATTACGTTGTATTTTTTATAAGTTTTATGTTCAATACTTACTTGTCAATATTTTTAATACTTCTCTTCCGTGGAAGCATACATGCAACGCCAACGTTAACATTCATTACACATTACGACAAGATTTTATTTATAGATATTCTTGTACTAACTTCTTACCGAAGGTCTTGAGGTTTCAACGGAGGCCCGTGTCACCTTTAGAATTCTGTTTGAAGGATATTTAAGGAAATAAAAGAGTGATCATGAGCCAGGTATAATCAAGGAAATAACTTAAATGTTTAAAGTAGCTAAATATTTTTAAAGATAACTTTGATAAACAACAAAATGAGAACAGTTCTAATATTTTTTTTTTTTTTACATTAACTCCACACAGGAGGCCCTGAGGAAAATAATTTCTCTCAGGGCCTATGTCATCTGGGATGCTGTGTGGAGGGTCTTTTTGAGGAGAGGAAGGAATGAACATTGGTCTTGAAGAGACCCACGTTGTAGGAAGGAGGAAACACAGAGGCCGGCAAATCATTCCACAGCCGAGCTGTTGAACACAAGAACGAGTCGAAGAAACGACCCGTTCTCATGTGACAAATGTCAACCGTGTACAAATGTTGGGCACGCGTTTGGCGTGTTTCCCGACTATGCACCGGTGCCGAAGGGATCAATGATGCTAGTTCCTCGGAGCATCTTCCATTGTAATACCGGTAGAACAAGGATAGCATTCCCACCCGACGCCTGTGCTCTAAAGATTGCAATCCGTCTGTTAAGATGGGAGAATCTATCAAACGGACCGCCCGTTTCTGCACAGAGTCGAGGGTATTTTTCAGGTATTTTGGAGCTCCAGACCAGAGATGGCTGCCAAATTCAACCGTGGGGCGTACTTGTGATTTGTACAAGGTTAGCAGTTGTGTACTATTAAAGTATCTGCGGGCCCTGTACAGTACGCCCAGCTTTATTGAGTCTAAGGTGTTGAACTGTATGCATAGGTCGTATCCCCAAATGAATAGGAATTATGTGGTAATTTGAGCTTTACGCTTTAGGCTTTGAATTCTCATCATTTTAAATGTTTGACTCACAACAAGGCATGAATGGAGTTGTTTGTAAATAAACACAGGTGGTGTTTGGTGTTTGGTGTTTGGTGTCGGTGTTCAGTGCGGCGGCGCGGCGGCGGCGGGAGGGGGTGGGAATGTTCTCTGTTTGGGTTGAATGCGCGGCAAATATTTGCCTCCCGAACTGCTGACATGGCTACTGACAGAGTATCTTATTTGATCAGTGGTGGTTCATGGCGAGATGTGTGAAAACACTCTTTCCAATACAATTTCTTAAAAACATATATTTGATTCAATTCACTGTGATCATCGGGATTAACTCGATCGGATGAGAAATTTATTTTATTAAATTGTATATCTTAAAAATTAATTAATTTAAAAATAATGCATACGCACACACAAAGACTACCATTCACAATTGAAACGTAACTTGAAATTACATTAGTCCTGTTTGGTGACCAAATCTGAGTACTTCCCGTCTTCCTTCTACTCTTACCCATATCCTTCGCCTACCCCTACCCACTAGCAGTGGGTAGTACTACCTTCAGCCTCACAACACACCCGGAACAGGATGCTGCCACCTCCGCTGGCTCACTCACTCTGATTAAAAAAAAAACACAAAATAATCAGAGTATAAGGACATTCCATTAAAAATTATCAGAGTATAAGGACATTCCATTAAAAATTATCAGAGTATAAGGACATTCCATTAAAAATTATCAGAGTATAAGGACATTCCATTAAAAATTATCACAGTATAAGGACAATCCATTAACAATTATCAGAGTATAAGGACATTCCGTTAAAAATTATCAGAGTTTAAGGACACTCCATTGAAAATTAAAAGTAGAAATTAAATTAAATTAAGAAAATCATTTCTGCTTGTTTATGTGACAGAAGTTATAACACCTCAGAGCCAGAGAAACTAAATGAAGTGGGGGGGGGGGGGGAAGTAAATAATGGAGTGCATGGGTTGGAAAGTAACGTGCGAATATGCCCTGTTCACCTAACATAGCTAAAGCTTATTCAAATCAGTGGGTTCATCCACGTGAAGCAAAAAGGCAAAATAAAGCATACAGACCTTCCCTTCAACTTTCAAGTATTGGGTATTTATTAACTTACTTGCTGGTTCTCTTGCTGGTGTCATGTGGACGGAATAATTGATCTCAGAATGATAATTACTAAACGAAACTTCCACTACGGATTTCAATGGTCGCCATATTCCCCGTTCCCCAAAAAGTACCTGGAGAATGTGATCTGTTTATCTCTAAATTTTAGTTAATTTTTATTAGTTCTTTTTCTTTCAATTCCACTACCAAAATTTAGTTTTTCTTTTATCATTTTTATACACATACATTTTTTTGTACAAATGTACCTATTTAAGCGATAGCTTTACAGTAATATGCAACCAAATAGAAATGTAATATTTTATTTTTATTTTTATATTTTTATTATTTATTAAGTTAATTTGCGTTGCATTTTACCATGTAAACTAATATGTACACGGTTACATTTCATTGTTCATGAAAATATATTTTTTTACAGTAGGTACGACAACTTATATATGTTTATGAAACTATTTGTTTTGCACATAAAGTAAAAATAATTCAATCCAATGGATATCTCATAAATTAGAACTTAAAAAAGTAAATTCAATTCGAGATTTTAAAAGTCTTCGCGATATTCTCCGTTCCCGGATAGTTTCAAGAATTGTATGAATCATGAATCATGAGCAAATTCAGCTGAAATTCGACAATTAGATTTTACTTTTACTTTGTTCTGAATGTCGGCGACCAGTTGTGTAATTATAGGGTGGCAGGGCTGGCAAAATGCCACGGGCCCCGCGGGAGCCGGGGCCCCGGCCCGAGAGACCGCGAGCTCAGAAGTTACCTAACATTTTTAACAGTTTTAATAAAAATTATAAATTTTATATGAGTACATAAAATCAATTAAAGTTAGACACAACAAAAGACCATACTCAAATTCAAATAAATTATTAAGATTTAAACGCATTCATAAGGAAAGGACGTCGATCAATTTTAGAACGCATCCATTAGTTGCTTAATTTTTTGTCGCGGTACTTTGCTGGCGCGGGTGAGCTAGTGACGCTCGGGGTATTCCCGCATTATGTTAAGCAAGAAAATACTTTGGCTATGCAACTTGGCTATTCTGAAAAATTGAAAAATCTATCGCCCGATATTTAAACTTTGACGACGTTATTGAAACTTTGGTGGAACAGAAAGTTCGGAGAAAAGAATTTAAAATAAATATCTTGTAAATATTAAATTATTATTTCATTATAAATATGTAATATCTTGATATTTAACAAAAATGCACACAATATTAGTAATATTGTTGGGTAACTTCTGTGATTTATTAAAATTCAATTACAACGTGACGATTTTTACTAGGGGGGCCCCATCCAATGTATTTGCCACGGGCCTCAGATGGTATATTTACGCCACTGCCGGCGACCATCCCGCCTCGTTTTCCCGCCAGACTCCATGACCCAAAATCACCTGCAACAGTTCTTCCGCACCTTGGACAACGTTCATCGAGGGACGTTTCTGTCATCCTCTTGCACCCACATTATACATACTTTGCCCTTTGGTCAGCAATTTCATAGCCTTGTTGAAAAAGAAATTACCAAAATAAAGACAGTTTTTAATTTTACAGATAATATAAAAATACGTAAATACCACAATCCTTCCTTGCCTACCGTCACTTGGAAGTTATTGGTTGGACACTGTTTGTTCGATGTAAGCATTTAAATTCCAATGAAACCTTCCCATGAGAAATACTTCACACGTCTTCTTGACCAGATCAAACAATGTAAAAATCAACAATCGAGAATATTATGTTGCAAATATCGGCGTGTGATATTGTTGTTGCTGGTTTATTCTGGTTCCTTTGCTATACAACTCATTATTTATTTCAAGAGATTATAAATAAATTCTCGAGTCAGTGAAAAACCAGAATTACACGGTAAGAGAATGCCCGAGATTAGGTATCTAGGTAGTCAGATTAGATCGCTTTTTGTTAGGTGAGCGTACTGTGCAAGTGCTCCCTACGGTTGAATTTGGCCACCTCTGGTCTTGAGCCCTAAAATACCTGAAATGACACGCAGGTATTTAATATTATCTTCCATTTATGTTAAATATTTACCACTCGAGTTCAAAAATAACTAAAAACTATAATTAAATGATTGACCAGCTAAGTTAGCCTCTCAGAAGTTGGGCATACTGTACACTGTACAGGACCCGCAGATACTATATCAGTCTACCTGAATAATAATAACCCTGTACAAATCTCAAGTGCGACCTGCGGTTGGATTTGGCAGCCACCTCTGGTCTTGAATTCCAAAATACCTGAAAAAACCCTCAACTCTTAGCAGAAATGGCCAATTGCAATCTTTAAAGCACAAGCGTCGCATCGGTAGGAATGCTGTCATTGTTTTACCGGTATTTCAATGGAAGATGTTCCGAAGATCTAACGTCATTGAATCCTTCGGCACCGATGCACAGTCGGCAAACATACCAAACGCGCGCCCAACATTTGTACATAGTTTACATTTGTCACATGAGAATGGGCCGTTTCTACGACTCATTCTCTTGAGTTCAACAGCTCGGCTGTGGAATAACTTACCGGTCTTTGTGTTTTCCCCCCCTACAACAAACTAGGTCTCTTCAAGACCCAGCTTCACTCCTTCCCTTACACAAATATGGCATTGGCCCCGAGTGAAAATATTTTCCACAGAGCCTTCTGTGTTGAGTTAACGTAAAAAAAAATATCTTCACAAATACTTTTTTAAAGATAAATCTATGTGGCCGGTTGTATAAGTTACATTATGAATCCGGTAACAAATTTAGTATCTCCATTGAATAAAATCTATGCGAATCTTCAAAATTTAGTTGCGCTCGAAACTCGAGTTTTTGCATCGTTTTCAGCTCATAAATTAGAAGTCAAGTGGACTTAACAAGTAGTTGTGCCCCGGAGGCTCCGTGGTGAGCAAACAACAGAACAAAGGGACAAAAGGGGTCCCAAAGGAGGTATAAAAAATATTCAAAAAGGATCCACTCGATGGAAATGTTTCTTGCGGCGATTACGACCGCCTTTGACTTGTTTATTGAAGGGATCTGGTTTGCCGCTGCACCCTCCATACCTAACTAAGTGGTTTACTTTATATATATATTCTATTATATAAAATATGTAAGTGCAGATTTTAGAAAATTGTCACATTATAATAGAATGGATGCTCTCAATATATATATATATATATATATATATGGATGATTTCAACTAGACATAATAATACTCATTGAAAACCAAATGACTGGGCATCCTTGCTGAGTCACCAAACGGGGCGAACCATTTGGAGTGACCAATTGCAGAGGTGTTGGTTATACAATGAATGGTTCCTGGAGCGGCGGTACCCATACCCTTCCTTCCCAAAATGAAAAGGCTTGTTTGGTGATCAGATCTGAATAGCCAGGCACTTCCCCGTTTACTTACTTTTCCAACTCCTTTTAGCCTCATAACATTCCCCAATTAAGGAGCCGAAATCCGAAGCTCAGTCGGTAGGCAGTAGTTGGACATCTTGAGCGAACTAAAAAAACATTATATTGGTATCATTATGAAACATCAGAACATAAGATAACATTTCTTAACTATAAACCAGAAATCGAATTGCAAGCATCAGAAAAAACTTTCGAACGGTGAGCTTTGGCATCATGAAGGTAGAAAAAAAATCGTTGAACTTTCAATGAAACATTATTTCAGTATTGTGTCGTCTTTTCATGGTTAAATTATTTCAGTAATCTGTGTAAATCAAAACTCCAGGCGAAACCAAAAGTAGACTACTCGTATCTATTCACCAAAGACAATAATGAAATAATAAGTTCTTTAGTAAGCCAACTGCAATCAATGCTACTCATATCTCCTTATAATATTTAGTAAGCCAACTGCAATCAATGCTACTCATATCTCCTTATAATATTTAGTAAGCCAACTGCAATCAATGCTACTCATATCTCCTTATAATATTTAGTAAGCCAACTGCAATCAATGCTACTCATATCTCCTTATAATATTTAGTAAGCCAACTGCAATCAATGCTACTCATATCTCCTTATAATATTTGATGACAAAATCTTCAACATTATCTGTGTTCTCGTACAGCAAAACTCACTATCACTGGCGTAACCAAAATTTCACAAAATTTTCTGTGCAATTTTTTCAACGGTCCCTTTTTCAGCTCGTAGCATCGCGCGTCGTGCGTCGTAACCACCGTGACAAGATGCCAAATTGTTAGATGGTTATTTTTCAATCGAAAAAAATAATCTACTAGATATTATTAATAATAATAATATTTTTATTCCAGGATTTGGGGAGGGTAGTGCAATCCCACCCGTCCTATATAATTATACACATTTACACAACATATTAAACCTAGAGAAAAAAAAAATAATAAAAAAACGAATAATAATCAATTTTATGTAGGGCGTGGTCTGGGGTGAGCTTGGGCCCAGCGCTCACTCAGGAGTGGCGTTTGGTGCTGGAACGCTGTGGTCACCACTGTATTGTCGGAGGTCATTAGCCGCATCCTGGCTTCAGTGACCCGACGTCTCATCAGACCGGCGAATCCGTCCAATCGTAGTTCCGTATCATTGTCGATGCACTGCTATATCTTCTGTATACAAATATTGTATCGAACGTGTCGTAGAAATCCGTGTGCATCTAACGAGTGCGCGAAAGCGTATGACAACCCTGGAAATCCAAAAATGGAATTTACGCTCCCACAGAGTACCATGCCGCCAGCACGACAATATGAGAGCTGCTATTGGCTAGCGGAATAATGTGCATGTGGTGCCCCTTCCAAATGATTTGTCTACAACGCTATTATGTCCTTTAACTAACTAATCAATTGAAAACATAAATGAAATTGATAATGAATACATGCAGCAGCCTCATTGGACTGGAAAACACATCTGAATAATCACCTAATGCTTCCACAAGGGACTCCAGACAGCAATGGTCAACGCCAAGGAAATGGCTGACTATTTACGTCACCCCCACCATGCGACCAGCCGAGCTACTATTGGTCAATTCTGAACAAAGGAAAAATCTGAATCGTAAATATTTACGACAGCGAATTCATCTTCCGAAAAATTTGGAGCTCAATTTCGAGAAATTGGGAATAATTTGGATCAAGAAATAAATATCATCACCTAAAAATGAGTATATGCTACAAAAACAACCCAAAAACTGACGTCTATCAGTGATTGTTGCACTTTAAGTAAAATATTTACTGTTTAAAATTGTACCTTATATCACATATGTATACTTGTACCTTTTCTTGTAAACACAATAAAAATGATGTGAGGCTTTGGGATCCTGAGTTGGTAAAATCTTGGCAAAAACTGTCATACATAATTTTAACACAGCTGACTTCCAATCGTAGCGACCAGGGAAATTACCTAAAGCAAGTACCTTAGAAAAATTAAGGAGGTTCTGTCCCCCAAAAGTCCGACCTGAGTTTGCCCTATAAAAATAGAAGTCAAACCGGTAGAAAGTCAGTTCAAAACTATCAGCCAAGAAGAAACAATACTCAAGATACCAACAGTCTCCAAGTTCAAACCTCTTTTCAAGTGTTTTAATCAGTCTTAGATTCAGTTTACCTCTCCCAGAATCCCAGTAACCTAAAATCCTAAAAACCCCAGTCTCCCACAGTCTTCAAAGTGAAGAATATTTATTTTAATCCAGTACTCAAATCAGTTTTGCCATTATACCTAGAAGCATTTTTTGTCAAAGTAGTAAATTCATTTAAAAGACCAGTGGCGTTCCAAAATCCACTGGCGTACCAAACTCCATTGGCGTGTCATTGTGGCCAGCTCTCTATTATATTTAGTTTATGTACAAACGTCTAGTACAAATATAATTCTGCATGCCTTATTATATTGGATCCGGAGTCGTTTCATCGAGGTGGTTCGATAGTGACACCATGTTTCATACGTATATATAGATTAGTGCAAAATGCATCGCAATGTTTTTTTTACGTATTGGACAAAACACTTATATTTCTCCTCTGTCGTTCAATATCACCATCATCCGAGAGGTCTTCAACGATGATGTGACCCAAGTATTTCACATTCGTAGATGTGCTTAAACAAATCTTCTCGGGATTTTTTACATGGTGGAATACGATTAGTACCGTCTTATCGGGGTTGTACGAGTATATAGTGGTCATTTCCGTATTCTTCACAGATTTTTAATAATATTCTCAACCCCTTGATCGACGTAGCGATATAGGAGAATCATGTCGTCCGCATAGCTAATGTGATTTAGGCACATATTATTGATAGGACAGCCCGCTCTGGTGTCCAGGCGATTTGATAATTCGTCCGTGTATATGTACATTGAACAGGATTGGGGACTTACGCCCTCCTCGCCTTACTCCTGATCCCAAGTATATCGGTTGGGAGTACGTACTTGCCCACCGTACAACGTTTTCCTGCCGGGAGTGCCATCGGGATAGTAAAGTATTTTTCTCTGTAGTGAAATTATTTCGACGCGCAGTGAAGCACAGAACCCGAAGGAAACTGGAAGTGGTTTATTGCGAATGGCGAATGGCGAACGGCGATATTGCTGTAATAAGATAACATGAAGGCGAAGCAAAATTTATTGACGCCAATTCGTGGAGAAGGCACTCTAATTAAACGTGGTTTAATAATATCATAAATGCAACTAACGTTCGTATCTAAGTATTGACGTGTACCTACGCGTTATCAAGGTAAGAAATTACTTTTATAAACATTGGCAGTTCACATCATATTAGGAATTCCAATCGAAGAACTTAACTACACATTTTAATGGACTTACTAAAATTAAATGAATTAACTTCAAGACGAACAATGAGTGATTTAATTTGTCTTTTCAATATTTCAAATGGCAGGCTGGACGCCCTTGATTTAACCAAACTAATCCAACTGAGGGTACCTACCCGTAATACAAGATTGAATGCGCCTTATTTTGTTAACGCGCCTACTAATAATTACTTCGAAAACTCGCCTATCGAAAGGCTTCATCGACTAGGAAATAAATATAACTCAAACGATGTTTATCGTCATCTGTCAGTGACCAAATTTAAATTCAGTATATTGGAATATTTACAATAGAACTATAAATCCCCATCTTGAAATTCTGTGTGCACAGTTTATTGTAAACCCTTATAGTTAAGTTCCGTCAAAAACACCTACAGTAGGGCGTAATAAAGGTTAGTAATTTATAATTTATAAACAAACCTTATAAAAACTGTTCTTGTTTATCGTTGTAATAGGTAATAATAACAAAATTACTTTAACGACTTATACTTTGATTAACATTTTAATTTGATTGTAATTAGATACTCTGTTATATTATATTATCGAACTCATTTGTCCTCTCCGTGATAGTTTACTGAAGTATCTGACATTATTTGTTTAAACCTGAAATGTTCCATGCTATCAGTATATAGTATTTCGGCTTCGGAAATTGAATTTTTTAAGCAGAAATTCTGGCGATAAAGTAATTGGTCAAAATGGAATTGTTTTGTATATTAATTTTAGTGCGGTGCAAGTCGGTAGTATGTATTTTTGTTTAAAATCAACTTCGTTATGTATTCAACACATAAATTGCACATATATTAAAAACTCACCATTATTATTATTTTTTATATACGCATATACATATAAAACTGATTTTTTTCTCTTTATTGTATAATGCTATACTTTTTACTTACCAGCTTTATTTCTATGTACCATGTGTAAAAACTATTTATGTTTTCTTTGTATTCTAAACACACCTGTATGTACTAAAATATAAAAATGTAAATGTGTGTAAAAACCCATATTAAGCCCATGTTAATGATTAATAAATAAATAAATAAATAAATAAATTACAATATGGAAGTGAAAAATTGGTTTTTATTTATTATTTTGACGTAAAAATCACATTTCCTAGAGCAGGAAGGGGGATTGTATCATCATCTATTTGTAAAAATATGTTATGACAATGGAAGCACAGAGTAGAAGAGGGAAAGTAAGATGTTAGAAGTTTGTAGGTACCTCGATATTTTGATCTGGTAAAAATCGTTTTAAATACGTGCAGGTCTTAAGATTCTGAGATCATATTCCTACTGAAATAATATTGTAAGCATAGGTACTATATTTTAATTTTTCCAAACAGAAAAACATAATATATAACGCAAAAAAAAAAAAATGAAAACTGTGAACGTACCCAATTCCCAAAAAATCTTAATACATTATAAAGATACCTCCTACAGAGATATCTAAATAAAGAAACAAATTATTCACTAACTTCTATACATGTTTCATCTGTTTAAAAAAACAATCATCGACTAAAAGGAACTTATAACCCATAACCTATAAGTCTCCCAAAAAACCTACATAATATTTTATCGGAAACGATGCAAGAAAGGAGGGGGGAGGCTCACGCTGACAATTTTATTAATAGACTATAAAATAATATGGATATGAACATCAACACATAATAATTAATAAGAACCTACGACGTACCCCATCGTTTACACAAAAATACACAATAAATCCCAGAGCTCAACGAGGCTAAACAAACATTAAATTAATCATTTTTTATTAATAAGCAGTCCTGACGTAAATGCCGTCCTAAATATCCATTAAAGAATTGACGTATTCACTTAAGAAATAGCCGCCCCGGCTCCGTCAGATAAAATAATGGAATGTCTCGAATACATTCAAGTCATTCATTTAATTTATTTGTATATTAAATGATATTCCGAGAAGTGACCGCCCGGCGCCCGGGTGGCAGTGGCAAGCCTTGTGACTTGAGACCACGCCGATATGGAAACAAGGTCTGAATTCCAAAAAATAAATATGACTAATACAAAACCCTCCGTTTGGGTAGTTATATCTTTATAATGCAAAAGATGCGATCTGGGATAGATAGAGGCAGTCGGACCACCATTTGTATTGTTGTAGGCAGACGGAGGGTCTCGATACAAAGGTGTTCATTGTTTATTCATTTGGTCAGATGGCTATCGGCAGAGGTGCTGACCTTTTATTTGTTTGGAGAGCAAATTATAAGGCTATTAGTGAATTAAACAGTGTTGAATGATGGATTCATCGAATTGTAATAGAAATATTAAATAGTTTTTAGGAAACGCATTGCATAAATTCAATTTAAATTTATAGTACGAGATTTCTCGTTTTATCTACTTTGGGAAGGTAGGTTTCCACACAACAAAAGTTTTGAGGTTATTAGGAGCATTTAAATATATTTTCTATTTTAGAAATTTCATCCAATAGGACCATTCCTCTTATAGTGCTACGCTGTGCTAGAACATCTGTTCTGCCATGTGGTAGAAGTCGTGGTGTTGACTTCTTCCAGTCAGTCTATCTGCTACTTAAGTCATGTACGGATGTTTCTTGTTGAGTAATAAGGTACTTTTATTTTTCTTTTTTTTAACTGTTATACGTCAAAAAGTATTATCGTAATTTATTTTTGGGGTATTATACAATAAAGTGGTCAAGGAATCCAAAAAACAGCCTCGGAAGAGTTTGGATCC
The DNA here is from genome assembly GCA_929108145.2 of Limnephilus rhombicus. Lineage (NCBI taxonomy): Eukaryota > Metazoa > Arthropoda > Insecta > Trichoptera > Limnephilidae > Limnephilus > Limnephilus rhombicus. The sequence goes on along the minus strand of OV815271.1, from coordinate 21,193,446 downwards.
AAATTAGAAGAAAATTATCACATGGCAAATTAGGTTTTCTGGCAAACAATACGACGACTTCGTAAAGGAGACGCAATCGCGACCAGTTGCATTAAAGATGAGGCAGGGAACCTGTTGATGGAGGAAAATGAAATTCTCAGTAGATGGAAAGAATCTTTGAGAAGCTGCTGAACGCCTCCCAGACAGGAACTCTAAGTAAGTAAGTTCCTTAAAAGGAGAAAAGCAGCCGAAGTAGATGAAATAAGGCCAGAAATGATAAAAAGCTGTGGGCAACCAAGGCCTCAGGTGGGAGGACAGGAATTATAGTCCCAATATTTAAAAAAAGGGGACCAGAAACTGTGCTCCAACTATCGAAGAATAACACTTCTCAGTAAACCAGGAAAAGTTTACGCTAGGATCCTGGAAAAAAGATGTTGAAGAGCGACAGAGAACAAGATTCAAGAAGAATAGTGCGCCTTCAGACAAGGTAGAGGCACTACGGATCAGCTCTTTACACAACAAGTGACCATACAAAAATGTTGGGAATACGGTAAGCCATCATATGTTGGATTAACCGATTTAGAGAAAGCATATGACTTAGTACCGCATCATCTTCTGTGGGAGGTGCTTAAAGAATACGGAGTTGAAGGCAAATTGCTAAAAGGCATAGCATCTCTATATGAAAATAATAGCAGTAGGGTCCGCGTAAACGGTCAAGTTTCGGAAGAATTTGAAGTGGAAATCGGCCTCAGACAAGGGTGCCCTATGTCGCCAATCCTCTTCACTATATTCATGGACTGAATCAGCCGAAACAGCCAAATACAGGATTCAGCACTGGTAGGCAGTCCTAGAACAAGATCCCTACTACACCACGAGATTAACGAATTCACAGGAGGGACTACAACAGTGGATTAACCGTTTCAACGAAGAGTGCACGGCAGCGGGAATGAAGATGAATACCTCAAAAACAGAGGTGATGGTTATAGGAAGGGAACAAACTCAGTGCAATGTACTCGCTAATAGGACCCAGCTGAAACAGGTGGACAGGTTCAAATACCTTGGGGTCAAATTCTCCAGCGATAGTCGGCAAGACGGAGAAATTGATAGAAGAATAAGTGCGGCAAGCAGTGTATTGCGTCCTTTTTGGATTTGGATATTATTTATGTTCAGAGTTCATAAACATGAGTTTACTGACTCTAACGTAATGACTAAATGGATTATCTAAAGATACTTTACATAGAATTTGTTTTAAAATGGTTTTTGGGAAAGCGAAACTTAATACTGAAACTTGAGGCAGGATTTCACTCCTTGCGGAGGATATTTTTGGATATAATGTATTTAAAATTTTCATTCTCACTGTATACAGCGAGAGAGTTAATGGTGGGGTTTTTATGTCGGGCTAATCCGGCATAAAATTTTTCAGAATGTGTAACAATTAAATCCTTTATCAGAGGAATGTTTGTGTCATTGTGAAGAGTGGAGACCCTGATCCACTTCAGCGCATTCAACGCAAGTCGAATGGCTTTGTCTTGCAGGGTTTGAAGTTTGTTAATGTGAGTGAGTGCAGCATGGCCCCAAATAAAGCCCGGCCTGATGGTCGTCTGGTAGAGTAGTAATTTATTGTCTGTTGATAATCTACTTTTTCTACCTAGCATGGGGTAGAGTACAGCTATTGACTTATTTGCTGATTTTACTTTATCGTTAATATTTTGCCACGTTAATTTCGAATCTAGGGTGACTCCCAAGTATTTTATAGATTTTATCGACGGAACTTTTTTCACAAACCTTACTATATTCGGGGGCTTCTTGAACCTTTTTTTTGTAAATACAGTGGCAGCACTTTTAAATTGCGTCCTCTCTACAGCCCAGTGATAAGAAAAGCCGAGCTCAGCATCAAGACAAAGTTGGCAGTGTTTAAAACGGTATACCGCCCGACGCTCACTTACGGCCACCAGACATGGATGCTAAATGAACGAACACGCTCTAGAGTCCAAGCTGCCGAATTGAGGTACTTGAGAGGGGTGGCAGGGATCCGAGATGATCTAAACATTGAACCACTGCTACTCTTCATAGAAAAATCGCAACTGAGGTGGCTTGGGCATGTACTAAGAATGTCTGATGAGCGAATTCCGAGGAAGATACTGAGTGCTATTCCAGAGGGTAGACGTCCAGTGAGCCGCCCCAGATACAGTTGGGCGAGGCAACTCCTGAAAATGTGTGAGGAGAGGATGGGTCTACCATGGACACAGGCCGAACAATCAGTACAAGACAGGGACGTATGGAGGAGCCTTGTCGATGCAATGGGTCCCCGACCCTAATAGGATAAGGGGAAGAAGGTGATGATGATGATTATTCTGTATTGCGCTACGTCCTTCTTTAGCTAAGGTTTCGGATACTGTAACGCTGTCCAAAATGTTGGCTAAGGAAGAAGGGAGCGCAATACGGCGTAATGCCCCAAAAATAAATCATAAATAAGTTTGTTTCTTACGTGTTTGTATTATTAAATTTATTTCGTCTATATAATTACATTTGCAATTCTTCGTATTGCTGAAATATTTACATCCTTTCTCTGTACCCTATAATGCAAAGGTAATTTTGTAAAAAAAATGTAAATCTCTTGGCACCTGCTATTAAAAGTAAATAATGGCCAAGAAAGTCCATGAAAGCCAAAAAAATCATTAAAAAATATTCTTGACCATCCTATCTTAGACTAAAGTAAAAATTGCAGTTATTTAATCTTTAATATATAAAACAAAGTCGGGTTAGTTACAACATTTATAACTCAAGAACAGCTGGACCGATTTTTTTGATCTTTGATTTATTGGATTTGTTTCCGCCCCGAATAGCAGAATAGCTATTAAAACACCGGAAAAATTTACGAATAATAAAAATACGAAGAAAATTCTTTTCGTCATACATTTTGCATAGAATGAATTCTCATATTTTGAAAGGGCTGCAGCAATATTGTGTAAGTATAAAATTGAATAGTGAAGGAATTCCAAAAATTCAAAAACGTCAAATGTCAATGGGCTGATTGTTTTGCTTTTGTTCTAAAACATATACTGCTGCCCCTATTTTTCACACTAAATGTCAACATTCGAAAATGAGACAAACGGTGAACGTATGTCTACACCCCTCCAAAAGAAAAATACAATAATTGTAATAAATCTCCCACACACGTACAAAGAAAATGAAATGCAATTTCCGTAAGTAAGTGGAAAAGTAAGAAACCTACAAAAATATAAATCCGGACACAACACCATCTCTGTTACTGACATAAACAAAACACGGACATCGATAATTGCTTCATTGTGTAATTTAAAAAAAAAAACTGAATTTAATTCAGCTAATAAGTTAACACAACAGTTATTGATTCTGAGGCGGTAGGAAGTTTCCGGGTCAGCTAGCTATCTATATATATTTTTTTTGTATGTATATTCTGTGTACTCCGTATATTATACCTACACATAACATATTGTAAACCCGCAGACATACCTACTCGGCCGAGAATAAAAACTATTTGTGGTTACTTTTACGATTCGAGTGCATTTTCAAAAAGTGATATTTTTCTCTATTTTTTTGTAAACATTACTTTTCTTAACTTACTATCCTATTGTTGCTTAAATTTGGAGTTTGCTTCTTAGACTTATAAACCATTAATGGAAAAATAAGTGCTCTCACACGAAGGTTTTTGCCAATTAGTTTGAGAGGCTTTGCAACGGAAGGTGGTACGTTTAATATTAGAGGTGGGCCGAGGGCGGGGCTCTAGCCGCCAGGGCCTGCAGCCCCCGGGGGCATCGCTGGATTTTAGGCGTGAGCACATCCCTTGCAACAGGTACACCAGCTTCTCAAACATTTACATTCAAATATTTAAGTACCTACACATTTTTTCAGTATGTGCCGTACGTGTACTTTGTAAAACGATTTCTTAGAACAAATTTGTTAGAGTGATTTATCAAGTTTTTAATTAAAATTTATTTAAATTATAACTGTTCAACATCTACAATGCATAATGCATTGTATTCTCAAGAGTTAACAAATCTATTGTGGGATCATACGCAGCACAATAGCTTTCACTTTAAACTTACTAATTTCGGTTTTCTCTGATGTAGATATACTAGATATTAATTTGAAAAGGACACAAATTTGTCAAATTTCGGAACTAAACACTCTACAAAACGGACACCCACAAAACTTAGAATACCTAACAATACTAGCACAGCATGGACTGGAGCCAACGATAAATGTTCCAACACGAGTCACACACAACACAAAAAGTTGTATAGATCATATAATGATCAAAACAAAACTAAAAACCAAAACCATAGTACTTGAAAGCACTATTACAGATCACTACATGAATATGATAGCAATTGATACCGAAAACACAAAACCTAACCAACATAAAATATTCACAAAAAAATAATTGAATACACAAACTTAAAAGAAAAACTCAAAAAAATAGACTGGAGTACAATATACCAAATGGAGAAGGTCGAAGATGCCTGGGACAAATTTACAACAATTTTAGCGCAAGAAATAAATAATAACACTACTCTAAAACAAGTAAAACTTACACACAAAGCTAAAAAAATTAAACTATGGATAACACAGGGAATATTAAACTGTATTCGTAAACGAGACAGAATTCACAAACAAATTAAACATACGCCGGATGACATACAATAACTTAATTACTACAAAAGATATAGAAACATCTGCACAAAAATTATTAGAGTAGCTAAGGAGTTATATTTTCGAGAAAAACTTAAAAAAAAGAAAACAATAACCCAAAGGAAATATGGAAAATATTGAAAGAAGTTACATACACACAAAAATTCAAACAAGAAAATACAATCGAACATCTAAACATTAACTCAAAAAAAGTAGACGCCAATACAAATAAAGAAACTATAGCAAATCATGTAAATAACTTCTTCGCAAGTATAGGAAAAGTCTTAGCGAACAGTAAAATTCTCAACACAAACACAATAACACAAACAGTTCAAACATCAATACACAACCGACACAACACAGATTTGCAATAAAAACAACTTCGGAAGAGGAAATTGACAAAATAATAAACACATTAAAAAATCGTATTGCTCCTGGATTAGATGAGATAACGACAGATTGCATTAAGATAATAAAAACCGAAATTTTAAAACCCATAACACACTTAATCAATCTAAGTATAACACACTCCTGCTTCCCTAGTACTCTTAAAAAGGACTGGTGATCCCTATTTACAAATTCGGAGACAAAATGCAAATAACTAACTATAGACCTATTACATTGTTAAACTCGCTTTCAAAAATTTTCGAAAGAGTAATAAAAAACCAAATTATAATATACCTGGAAGAAAATAAATTAATCTCGGAAAAACAATATGGATTTAGAGAAAAAATAGGCACAAAAGAAGCTTTGGCGTGTACAATAGACTATATACATAGCAATTTAGATCAAGGGTATATAGATTTAGCTAAAGCTTTCGATTCAATCTGCCACCAAACGCTTTTTAAAAAATTAGAAAACATAGGTATCAAAGGCAAGCAACTCCAACTATTAAAAAGTTATATGAGTAACAGAACACAGCGAGTAAAAATTAACAACCATATTAGCAAGCCACTACCAATTACATATGGAGTTCCACAAGGAAGCATACTAGGGCCCGTTCTTTTCACTATTTACATTAATGAACTTTGCAGCATGAAAATAGACGGTGAAATAGTTAGTTATGCAGACGACACAGTTTTACTCTTTAAATCTAAGGATTGGAAAAATGCATACAACATAGTGAATTTAGGAATCACGCGAGTGAAATCATGGCTAGACTCAAACACACTTACACTAAACATATCGAAAACAAAATTCACAACGTACAGTATAAATAGCACAGGACAGCCAAAAAATAACACAAACACCATAAAAATACACGAATGTTTAAACACCAACATCTGTGTTTGCCCTCCTCTAGAAAAAAAAGAACAAATAAAGTATCTAGGAATCATAATTGACCATAACCTTAGATGGACACATCACATCCAACAAGTCACAAATAAACTCCTCAAAACGATACACATTTTCCTAAACATAAGAAACATATACAAAATACAACAAATGAAAACAATATATTTTGCTCTATGTCAGTCTATAATAGAATATGGAATAATTGCTTGGGGAGGAGCAACAAACTCAGCTATCGAACACCTGGAAATTGCGCAGAAAACGATCTTAAAGGTAATACTTAAAAAACATAGACTTACTGATACAGACCAAATATTCAACCGTTGTGACATACTAGACATACGACAATTATACGTTAAATCGCTACTAAATTACATTTTTGACCAAAAAAAAAACCTTCAAGAAACCCAAAATATCACAAACAGACCAGTTAGACAAGCATACAAAGAAAACTTAAGAACTCGGACGGTAAATACAAGCTTTGGACAAAGACACTACCAATATCACGCTATAAAAGCATTCAACAGTCTAACACTTGAAAATAAAATTGAGGAAAACAAAAATAAATTCCGACACAAAATTACAAAATGGATTAAAGACCAAAATATACAATACTACCAAAATATCATAGCATAAAAAAAAAACATACAAGTAACACACAAAACCAACATAAAACACCAACACACAACACTTATTAAAAATATCGTTTTTAACCTTATATAATATTATTTATTTTTAAATTTACGTTAATTTTAAATCTCTACTTTTTAAGTTTAATTTATCTTAATCGTATGTTTTTTATTTACTTTTTTCTGATTTTTCACCAATATTATATATATATATATATTTATATGTATGTATTGTGTATAATTTTGTATATGAAATGGAGGCCTCAGCACGGGTAATCCACCCAGTGAGGCCAACATATTGAATTGTGTATAAAATGTAAATATATTGCATCAATTAAAATAAAATAAATAAAATGATTGTGTGAAGAGAAGCCATAAAGTAGTAACCAACATCTAAACAGAAAATTGTTGTAGTGTTTTTTTTTTACAAGAGCTTTACAGACTTTCTACAGAGTTCAAGACGCCTTGAGGGATTTTTTCTTCTTTGCATCTTTGGGGATGCTGTGTGGAGGGTCTTTTTAGGGGAAGGAAGGAGAGAAAGTTCTGGAAAGTCAGTAAGGAAAAAAGGTTTGAGGGGTGGGTAGGAATGTGGGGGTCAATATGTTCAGGAGTGACGGACGTACAAAAATCTATCCCTCCTACTGCGTTGCAAGACGATGGATCGAAGGAGTCCGGCTAGAGAGTTCTAGGATAGGTCTCCTTCAACCAGTCTCTTCGGATCCAGCCTGCCACGCAGTAGGTGGGCAAACGCATTCACCATCAAGACCTAGACAAACCTCACCCCATTAACCCAGGCATCCCTGCTAAGTCACCAAACATATCGATCCACTTGGGGTGACTTGTGGCAGGGGTTATTCAATAAATGATTCCCGGGAGGGGGTACCAATTGGGGGTGGGTGCTATCGGTATTCACCCGAAAGATAAATTTGTGAAGTCTCTATAATTTGTCATCAAAAAATTGTAATAACGTTTGCGAAGAAAATGTGGTCCAGAGGCAAATATTTTATAAATTTTTTCAAATTTATTACCAAAAATCATTATTAAAAAATACAACAAAATTCTGATAAATTCTTTGTAGTTTTCGACCTAGCTCACATCACTAGCTCACAGTGTGACAATTTTATTAACAGCTAAAGTGCTTTAGAAGCATTAGGGATGTACTAGCTCAAGTCATCATTTTAACCTTCTAAGACGTTATGGCGCCAACAGATATTTTTTTATGATGAAGTAAATCAATATTTTTCAATTTGGATAATTTATTTAAGCTTTACGTTCAAATGTCTTCGAATAAATTTTTTAGGGGATTTCAAAATTAATGAAGTCAACTTTGGTTTTTATTGCGTCAGAAAGCATATTATCTCCGATACAAGCGTATTTTACGAAACTAGTTTGCACGTTTGCCCTTTTGATTTAGGGGCAACGCAACGCCATGTACGTTGGTGACCAATCTGCCATCTGCCATCTACCTGTTATTTGTTCTTGAAGCCCACCTGATAAGGAGTCCTACCTGATAGGGTGCCGCGGAGAGATATTGGTAAGAGTGTAAGCTTGTACCTGTCGGACAGATTAATGATCGCCAACAAATGGATCGGTCCTGCGACCTGCGTCCTGCGTCCTGCGTCCTGCATCCTGCGTCCTGCGCCTGGGAGAGGTAGAGATGACTCTAGACACCCAGTGGCCGAAGCTATAAAAGACATATAATATTATCAGCCTACCTAGTATTTTTATGTTATGGCCACACAAGAGTCTTTTTCAAAACCTCTGAAAGTATGGCAAATGGATTTGGGAAATATGATGAGGGGAAATGAACGGGAGGGAATTATCGCTTTTAACCCCTATAAATGCATTTTGTTATGTATCTCTTTAACTACAACACGCCATTATAATATCGCCAACGTATTTGTAAGGATTCTAAGTATCACCCGACTGCAGATGGTTGTACAAAAAAACCTACAATTAGGAAAATATTTTTTAAATAATAATTTTTTTAAACTAAATGTTAAAATTATTTAATAAATATCACGAATTACACAAATTTCTAAATAACATTGTAGTTTTTTGTTTAGGAGCGGTTGTTCAAATCTTTAAATTTACAAAAATAAACAACATAATATAGGTACTTAATTCATAAATTTTATAACTTTTATTGAAAATAATTTTTTTTAAACATTTTTTAATGAATAAAGAAAATTGAAAGTGATTCAGATTTATCAAATCCTGCCATCTAAGCACACATAAAAAATAAAAGAAAACATTTTGTTTTCTTATGTATAAAGTCACGCATTTAAGGGTCAAAATATGTTTTAGCTTCACGGTTCAGGGATCATAGCATATTATCACGTAAGTCAGTCTTTTCAAGGATTCATCCCGGATTACGAAAAAAATCACTTTTTAAGAAGGTGAAAACCAAAATGAACAGATAGACCACCATGCACTGGTGCCAACCGACAGGAACAATGACGCTGGTTTGTCAAAGTAGCTTCCATTAACACATCGGCAGATATACCTCATAGAATCCAGTTAAGTCAAGTTAGCATCCCAGAAGCTGGACATACTGTACAGGACCCGCAGATACTTTATTACTGCACAACTGTTTTTTTTTTTAATATGTTTATTCAGTTTTTATTTACTTTTGCAATATTTCTGTTACAAAAACCTTACAAAACTGATCAATCAGTTCGATTGTAAGAACTCTCTGACCCTGTTGACCCTGTTGACTGTTGACTGTCGACCCTGTACAAATCGCAAGTGCGCCCCACTGTTGACTTAGGCTGCCACTTCTGGTCTGGAGACTCAAAACACCTGAAAACAACCCTTGACTCTACCTTAACAAGCGGATTGCAATCTTTAGAGCAAAGGCGTCAGGTAGGTATGCTGTCCTTGTTCTCCCGGTATTACAAAGGAAGATGTTCTTCGGCACCGGTGTATACTCAGGAAACATGGCAAACGCGCGCCCAACATATGTACACGCTTGACATATATCATATGAGGACGGGTCGCTTCTACAACTCGTTATTGAGTTCAAAATCTCGGTTGTGCAATGATTTGCCGGCCTCTGTGCTCCCTCTTACAACATGGATATCTTCAAGTCTCTTCATGACTACTCAAAAATACCCTCCACACAGCATTTTCACAGATGACAACGGCCTCGAAGGAAATGATTTTCCTCAGGTGCTTCAGTGCGGAGTTAATATAAAAAAATCTCAGAATTCCTACCTGTAGTCTGTCTTTTCCACAAAAATCTGGTTCCATGCCAACTCAGAATCATGTCAACTCAACAACTCTTTGAAAAGTCATTAAAATCTATGAAAAAATAATTTTAAAATAGCTGTTAACCCTAACCTAACGTAACCTATTTAACCATTTTGAGTCCCCTTTCCAACTCAGAACCATCTCAGGTTCTGAGTTGGTTTCATTCTGAGTTGGCCGGTCACCAAAAATCTACATAATTAATTAAACGGTCACCCGATTTTGTGCTTTGAGTCAAAGGTCACAAAGCTGAGAGATGGCTACTGCACTTATAGGAACAGTAGATTTTACCTACTTGTGTACGAGTAGATTTATTACAAGTCCGCGCAAAATTTCATCAGATTGAAAAGGAAATAGTTATTTATCATTAAACAACTTTAAAGGCAAAAGCTCTTCCACTGGACAGCACCGTAACAGGAATGCCACCATACAGTGTTCTTACGATTGAGTCATTTTTAATGGCGTGGTGCTATATTATTAGCCAAAAGGCCGTATTTCTTCAGAGTGACGAGTTGAAGACTTGGCGTGTGAACCACCACCACCAGCGCAGCCCTCAGGTATCCACAAATATCTGTTCGCTGACTCATGTCCTCCGAGGCCTGGGAACAGATCCCACTGCGAGGCTAATCATTATAATAATATTATGTGACTAGGAAGACACTAAGTGCCTGCTGAAATCAGGCTTGTTAGGAGGTGGTTAGGAGATATGGAAAAGTCGGTGTCTTTATACGACTAGCGCATACCCATTATGTACTCAAGTTGTTACTGGATTGGGTAACGCCGCGAGATCATACTTGCTGAATAGTGACCAATCAAATTACAACTTTACAAGATTTCGTTATAAATAAATAAATATGATTAAATCGCTTCTTCGAACACAGCAAACTTATTTGTGGCAACATTTTAATTCAAAATTAAAACAATTAACAACGTTTATTGTTTAAATAATAATAATAATATTATTAATAATATATGTGTGTTTAATGTATGTACTTACACTCTATGTAGGATGTGTGGGATTGCACTCACCTCCCCGCATTCTGGAATAAATATATTTTTAAATATTTATCTTGAGGGGTCAGTAGGATTTATAGGTCCAATTAGGAGTTCCACCGAGCCGAACCCTCTGGTATGAAAATATCTGGAGTCGGTGAATTATTTTTCCATTTGGTCTCTGTTAGGTTGACATGTTGTTCTTGTATTATTTTGTATTTATTATACTTATATAGGCAATTGCTTAGCTTGAATTAACTAGATGATCATTTGTGAAAAGTGTGTGAAAGGGTTTAGTTTTTCCTGTGGGGAAGATTTAACCCGGACATCAAATCTGAAAATAATGGTCTTTATTCCAGAATGTGGGGAGGTGAGTGCAATCCCACACATCCCATATAGAGTGTAAGTTCATACATTAAATACATAAGTATTTATAAAAGAAGGTAAATATAAAAAATAAAAAAGTGAAAAATGAAAAAGTAGTAGGCATCATTAGATAATAAGTCTTCATAAAAAAACAAGAAAAAAATCCGTCGGGTCTGAGATTATGGGAGCCAGTGTCTTTCTATAATGTTCTTCTAAGCTCGATCAAGTCAAACGGGATTCTATTATGATAATATTTCTGGAGTGGTTTATCCTTCCCCTCAGTCTTGCAATCCTGGTTAAAAAACCAACATGTTTCGTAAGCAATGTTTACTTTATCTGGGTTTACTTTAAACTAATTATACCAAAAGACATAAAGGTATCTATGGATGGGTGGGAGTGTTTAAAATAGAGTTTCTACATTGTAATGTTAAGAGGAATATAAACTCATGCCTGCAAAATTTAAAAATCGAGCGTCTTTTTGAACGAGGCTAGTAAGTGGTTTTTATTTATTTTGTGCATAATTTTAGTAGAACGAAAAAAGTTAGAACATGGAAAACCTCATAAATAGTCTTAACCATAAAGGGGTATATAGTTAAGTCATGAAAAAACTTTTTTTTTTGGTGGTTTACGCTTATATTTTTTGTTATGTAAATAATAATTTTATTGTATTTCCAATACATAGAAAAGCTAGCAAAAGCTTCGATTTATCCGTAGCATATTTTTTGATGTTCATACTGTAAGCCGATTCGTCGTAAAGATTAATCAAAATAGTATCTAAATAGGATTTGACGTATATATTCATCTTAATGATATTCATTTAGACTTTAGACAAACCAGAATTCTTGCAAATTAGAAAGCGCGAAAAGATGGATTTAAATATTACAAATAATCAAAAAATAATTTGAAATGAATTGTTACTAAACTTGTTCCCTTTGTAAATTATGTCCTATACCCCCTCCCCCACCCCACTCCCGCGTATCAACTTTTATTGTTGTAATTAGTTTTAAGTAAACCGTGATGAAGTAAGGCATTGCTCTAGAAACGTGTACAATAAAGTGGTATTCTATTAACTTTGAATTATTAAATCGATTCCCATTTGCGACCGTTACCTTTTTACTTTTTTAAGTCATGTTCTGTTTGACGCTTCGTTTAGATTTTTTTTTAACATTATCTTCTTCTTTTAATAAATTATATATTCATTCTACACATGTATGAATTAAAATCAGATATTTGCGTATCCAAGATCCTATCTAGGATATAAATAAATTCAAGGCAAAAATATGGAAATTAGTTGAGTATAATATCGGAAGGTATTTCAAATATTTTTTAATTTTTTTAAATTTATTTAACTATATAAGGTATGTTTACATTATATTATTTGATGCCTGTCTCACTAGGGTATACCTGTGTCGAGACAGGAGTAGAGGTACATATCATATATAAGAATGTTTAAGAATACCATAAGAATATTTAAGGTTAAATACATTTAATTTGTATAAAATTAAGTTAGAATTATGTTATAATTGAAGGAAGAGGTGAATTAAAGTAGTAAATCCTGTCAAATCTATTAATGGAGTTAGATTATACAGGATTTTATTATTTTAATTTGTTTTATATGGGTAAGGACGTATGTAAATTGATATTTCTGTCTATTTGTAATTGTGACGTAAAGTAAAGTGTGGCGTCCAATACTTATAATCCATTTCTTTATATCTTGTTTGAATTTGGTCATTGATTCAGTTTGTTTAATCGTAGCTGGTAGTGGTGTATTGTGTAGTTTGCAAGCTATGTATTTAAAGTGTCTTTGTCCAAAGGTGGTTTTAGAAAAAGGAGTATGGAGAAGTTCTTTGTTTTTGGCTCGGGTATTGTGTATCGTTTGTGTTGCTTTGTATAGGGTTTTATTATTTTTATGTAAATTAATTAAGATGGATCTGGCGTAGAGCTGTTTAATGTCCATAACGTTGAAAGTATTGAAGATCGTATCAGTGCTCGTAGATGCGCTGGTAAATTGAGATATGAGAACGACAAAAAATATGTAAAAAAATCAAGTCTTAGTGGCAGAGTGGTTAACGGTGTCGTACCGGCATGACAGATATCCTGGGTTCGATTCCCAGTTGCAACCGTTACCCTTTTGAAGTGAAACTTCTTTAGCGCCGTTAGTGACTTGAAATTCGGTGAAACGGAAATGCGTCACAACTCAGTTCTACACAAATACTCGATTCTATTATAATAAATTCGCGTAAATTTGCACCTCGGTGCGTGCCTTCCATAGCGTAGTGGGCTAGGCGCCTGACCAGTCTCAGTGGCCAGAGAGACAGACATCTAGCGAACGGGGGTTAGAAAAAAAACATTTTTATTTGGTGAAATCAATATCGAATCTTCAAACCACTTTAAAAAAAACAAGCAAAAGAAAAGAAAGCTACATCTAGCGACTTTCTAGTTTCACTTCTACCGCGTGTGAATTACACACTCTGATTTTTTAAATTTCTGTATTTCGTTCTGTTTCTATTATTATTATCTTCTTTTTCAATGATTTCATAAATATTGGTTATAATTTGTAACTCGTGACTTATTTGAAACAGTTGGAATAATTTTCAAGTTGACAGCTGCAGTCTAAATATTTGAAATCGCATACATTTCTGATAGTAGGTATGAAGGTTTGTATCGAAACTGTGCGAGGTTTTTCGTTTCTGGTTTACGTAACCTATAATGTTTCTTACTGTCGTATCCCTAAGGTTGGTTTATTTCCATCGTTTTTTTTTACATGAGCTCCATACAGGAGGCCCTGAGGAAAATAATTTCCCTCAGGTCCTATGTCATCCCTGGGGAAGCTGTGTGGAGGATTTTATTAGGGTAAGGCAGGAGAGGAGTGTTCTGGATAGGAAAAGGGTTTAAGGGGTGGGTGGGTGGGAGTCAGGGGTTCAGTGTATCCTGGCTATCCGCCTCCAAGACCTAGACTAACCTCATCCCATGAACACGGGCACCCCTGCTAAATCACCAAACTTAGTGAACCACTTGGGGTGACCTATGGCAGAGGTGTTGGTTATCCAATAAAGGTTCCCGGGGCGGCGGTACCCATTCCCGCCTCCCAAATTGAAATTGTTTTTGCTAAGGTTTAAGAATACTAGATTTTTAAGTCCAAATAAGGTTTTTCTTAGGTGAGAAGTATCTTTATGATGGGACGAGTTGGTACTTTGAATATGCAGATTATCAAAGTACTGATTTCGGTTATCTGTGATGTTTTGTTAGTTATTCGAGCGTATCTTAGTGAATTTTTCCCGTACAATGAACTCATATTTTCTTTGAATTTAAGTGTCATTTTCAATATTGTTATCAATTGTGTGAAGTAGAATTCAGGTAACTTATAAGTAGTATTAAAATAATATCTATTATTATAAGCAATAATTGAAAGCCTAAAGCTCTAATTTACATTGAAAATCTTCCGAGAAAAGATACTTGCCGCCAACGGGACTTGAACCCGTGTCCTTCTGATTGCCAGTCGGATGCTCCAACCACTGAGCTATGGCGGCTTATCTAATACCCGCCAAATAATTCAATATATACTGGTGTTTCATTCAACAATTACTGATTATTACATTTTTCCACCTGAAAACAACCAACTTTATTTTTGTGAGGGAGGTATTGTTGGTACAAAATCTCTCGCTAGGTGGCGTCGAGACAAATTATGTCTACATTTTTTGGTGAATAATTATTTGGCGGGTATTAGATAAGCCGCCATAGCTCAGTGGTCAGAGCATCCGACCGGCAATCAGAAGGACACGGGTTCAAGTCCCGTTGGCGGCAAGTATCTTTTCTCGGAAGATTTTTCAATGTAAATGAGTGTTTCAGGCTGACAATTATTGCTTATAATAATTGTTACCCTTTGTGCTATGCATAAAAATCTTGTCTTAAACGTTAGTTTATGAATTAAAAATAATAATTAAAATAATATCTTTTTCAATTAAGATATTAATATTTCTATATTTCTAAAAAGTATTTCTGTATTTTAAATAATTGACAGATTTCATGATTTTTCGAGTTTACTAAAGGTGTTCATTCAATTAACAAATAAAATTGACATTATTTGATTATTTTATTTATTTATTTATCTATTTAAGGTATGTTTGCATTACATTATTCGATGCCTGTCTCACTAGGGTATACCTGTGTTGAGACATTATGAAAGGTAATGAATGAACCCGAAGAGGAATGAATACTTTCAGCTTCACAAATCCGGCAGACCGGAACAGTTGGGATCCTTGTGCGGTATTTACATTAATTAAATGACATTAAAATGAACGAGTCGTCCCTGGTGTGTAGACAACATATTTGAATAATAACGTCTGAGGACGGGTTGTTTCAAAAAATTTGATGGATTCATATTATATCAAATATTTGAAGTTAATTTTCTTGTTCTGTGTAAGTTCTATTCAAGTTCTATTGTAAAACTGAAATAATTATAGAACTTGAATAGAACTTATACAGAACGTGAAAATTGACTTCTAATATTTGATGAATCCATCAATTTTTTTTAAACAACCCGTCCTAAGTGATGCATACTTAGTTCCTGCCTTTGACGCGTTATAGTAGGGCGCGCGCGGTGTTGCATTGGTGGTTAGTACTTGCGCATATTTTTTAAAGTGAAGATTGTATGAACATATTCTTGCAATAATTTCAGGCATTTTATTAGTATTTATACCTCAAAGCGAGTAAAGTGTGGTAGGCAGTGCATATGCGCCTACATGGACGGCACGCCTCTGGCATTAAGACAGAGTTCATATGATTTTATCCTGGCTTATAACCCGCTGCAAGTTTGCAACCGCTGAGAGGTCTGAAGCGGCACCGGACATCGGGCACCGGGCACCGGGCACCGGGCATCGGGTATCGGGCACCGGGCACCGGGCACCGGGCACCGGGCAGTGCGACTGGCAGATAACATTTAACGATTATTATTAGTGTTGTCCTGTCCCAGCCTTGCCGAGGAATGCCATTAGGTCCATTGCGATGTCAGGGCGTATAAACAATCAGGCTACAAGAACAATATGTATAATATAATATCGGAATGTACACAAAAGTAATTCCGGGATTTTTGTAAGGCAGAGCCGGAATGAGGAACATGGCCGATAGGGAAGAAATAAAAATCTTTTAATCACGACAACATCGTTGTTTTATTTTCACGTATTTTGAAATGTGTGGATAAATATGCTTCTTATATTATGGCATTAAACTCTACAATAAAATACCACTCTCACTCAAAAACCTCAACATTATAACATTTAAATTTCAAATAAAAAGCTGGATACTAAATATAGGGAGATCAGAAATAGAAAATATACTGAAATCAAATACAGACTGAAACCGAATCTAATGAACTGAATTATAAAAAAACACTATCTTATTTACTTTATAATTATAAAAAAAAAATACTACATGTTATATGTTATGTCGAATGCATATTATTCTTATAATTAAATTATAAAATGTAAATGAAATCCTCAGCACGGGAGATCCCAGTGAGGATATCATTATCTCTATTTGTTATTAAGAAATGAAGACAATAAATCATTATTATTATTATTATTATTAAAGAGTAAAAATCGTCAGTAGTCGTTTTCCAATAAATGGGTCGTTCAAGAATAGAGTCCCAGCTCTTTCCAATGTTTTGAAGCATCATAAAATTCCCGACCACGCGGATAAGGCATAAATGATTGATCTATATAGATGTCAATAGGAATGTGGCGGAGATAAAGGGATGACAACATTCTCGCAGGGAACCGAAACGAATACTAAAAAAAGGACTTGAATAAAGTGAGATATATTCCACAGATCTGATAAACGAAAGACATCTTTTATTATCATCCTCTGTTTTCGTGATCGGTGGAATTATTTGAAAACACATGTTTTAGAATAGGTGTAGGTACTGTTATGATACAAATTAACCCAATTTAATTTTTATCACAAATCTAGACAAGTACCTCATTATATGAACAATTGTCTGGGAAAATGTCAGTGTACTTTTTTTCAAACGTGGAAGCTAAGTGATTCAATTATGTTAGACGATGTTAGACGATCGGAAAAGCAACTCTTCACTTGTTGGAAAGGGGCCTAGAGAGGCAGACTGCTTTTCGACGGTCGTACGTGATTTTTCCCGACTTTACATAAATGTAGAAACATTTAAAATCCATTGGCGATTTTGCCATTTAAGTCATGTTGAATTCTTACGTAACGTAAGGTGTTTTATCACGCGTATACCTCAAATGTAGGGATTTGAAATGGCGTTAAAAAACGATTTCATTAAATTAAACGAGCACGCGTATTCAGCTAAAGTCTTATTTATCGACGGATCACTATGCCGTTAGCTATTAAATCATGCACAGGTAGTACCTGTGTATTTTCGTGAAACAATCGTGAAATCTGGAGTTTTCAAAATGTCTCGAAGAGTTTGACTCGCCAGGACGGAAATTGTCCGTTGGTTGGAGCAATCTCTTCGGGTGAAAACATCCCGCGCAGAATCCAGACTGATGGAAGTTCTACGGTTCCAATGTTGACATCGAATTTAGCTAGATTATTAGATAGGTCGATCCCGGGGTAAGCCACTTACATTGTTATTTTTATGTTCTCTTTGGTAAACTGTTATTTGATTTGTACATATTTGGAATTTGATATTCAATACGAATACCGCTTTATCATTTCTAATCCTTATTGACTATAAAGTTTTTTTTTTTATTTTATTTTTTTTATTTTTTTATTTTTTTTTATTTTTTTATTTTTACTTTAACTCCACACAGGAGGCCCTGAGGAAAATAATTTCCCTCAGGGCCTATGTCATCTGGGATGCTGTGTGGAGGGTCTTTTTGAGGAGAGGAAGGAATGAACATTGGTCTTGAAGAGACCCATGTTGTAGGAAGGAGGAAACACAGAGGCCGGCAAATCATTCCACAGCCGAGCTGTTGAACATAAGAACGAGTCGAAGAAACGACCCGTTCTCATGTGACAAATGTCAACTGTGTACAAATGTTGGGCACGCGTTTGGCGTGTTTCCCGACTATGCACCGGTGCCGAAGGGATCAATGATGCTAGTTCCTCGGAGCATCTTCCATTGTAATACCGGTAGAACAAGGATAGCATTCCCACCCCACGCCTGTGCTCTAAAGATTGCAATCCGTCTGTTAAGATGGGAGAATCTATCAAACGGACCGCCCGTTTCTGCACAGAGTCGAGGGCATTTTTCAGGTATTTTGGAGCTCCAGACCAGAGGTGGCTGCCAAATTCAACCGTGGGGCGCACTTGCGATTTGTACAGGGTTAGCAGTTGTGTACTTTTTAAAGTACACAACTGCTAACTTAAAGTATGTACTTCCCAAGACTGTTAGCCTGGTCCAACGACCAGTGGCGTCCTAATAAAAAAAAAGCTGACAGTTACGGACATTATCGCATTATTATAATCATTATTACCCACATTCACATTCCTCCGGTAACAGTACGTTTTTTCTCTTTCTTTATCCGCTTTCGCAGATGTTGTAAAAAACATACTCTTTGGGAAAATTAATCTCAGCTATAGTATTTTCGTTCTAATAATTGTAATTGTTGAATCTCGACGACCTCCGTGGTCGAGAGGAAAGGTTCTCCACTGCAAATCTGGAGGTCGCAGGTGCATCCCGACATGGGCAAGTAAATTTTATTTAATTATTTTGTATTGTTTCTGAGTGGAAGATACTCTCAGAAGGTATTCTTTATATCGAAAAGTTAATTGAAATGGCTTTAGCTGTGTTTTGG
The DNA here is from genome assembly GCA_929108145.2 of Limnephilus rhombicus. Classification (NCBI taxonomy): domain Eukaryota; kingdom Metazoa; phylum Arthropoda; class Insecta; order Trichoptera; family Limnephilidae; genus Limnephilus; species Limnephilus rhombicus. The sequence continues at coordinate 21,174,488 of OV815271.1, read as the reverse complement.
TGACTTGATCCAAATAGCCAAGCACTTCCCCGCCTTCCTCCGCCCCATTTCCTTCCCCTTCACACTACCCTTTGCCTGAAAACATTCATCAATTGGAGATGTCATAGTCTCAGTTGGGACTCTAGTTCTTGTTCATATAAAAAAATAAAAACAAAATTTCAATCATTAAAAAGAGGGTTTTAGGAAAATTATTTATAAAATAGGAAACATATTTCAAATCATCAATACTCCGGTAAGTATCTACCTATGTTTAGTTAATTGGATTTTCTACGTGAATCGATTTAAAAAATGGTGTGTACATGTTTAAAAATATCACCTTTAATTTAACTAACCGAATTTGGACCACCAAGTAACTCGGTCTCGGCCTACACTTCTCGCTTCATTCACATTCATACATCGTCTCATACGAACCCTTCTGTTTTTCTTAACGTTTTTCCAGCTACTCAATTATTTGGTTCACTTGATCGTGCCATGTCTTCTGGTTTCCCCAACTTCTACCATACACGTTCGCTTTCTATATAATATTCTTATTCTCCTCAGCCTCCTACCTTCGTTCATCCGCTTCATGCGCTGGAAAAATCTACAAAAAGCTTGCATTCTTTGCGTATCTTCACAGGGTCACACAGTGTTTAAAACACATACGCCTCAGAGTATCATCTCTACTGCTTTCTTTCTACTGTCTTCTTTCCTTCCTATGCCAGTTCTTTGCCTCACTGCCTTACTTACCAGCACGGGTAACCCACCCAGTGAGACCAACAATATTAAATCTTAATATGTAAAAATGTTATTTTGTGTGTCGCTTATGCCTTCCTAAACCATTCATCCGATTGCGATGAAACTTTGGGGGTTTGATGTGCGCATGCCCGCGATAATTTTTGTATAAAATAGTGAGCTCTGGTGTAATGAAATTATTTCCTATTCCGATTGCGATGAAACTTTTCGTGAGTTGTTTTGCGCAAAGGTTTCTATATACCCTGGTGAGCTCTGGCGTTATGAAATCTGTATTGCAATAAGTGGTGCGCGAATTGTTCGAAAAATAAGTGTATTTTGTATAGTTTAGCGTCAGGGAGGTAAAGAGGGTGGGGATCCGAGGGGGGGGGGGGGAACGCGGGAGGCGAAAGGGACGCGGGAAAGAATGGCGAGGCTGAAGGGGAACGGGGAACGGGGATGATTGGGAAATAACGCACAGGGAGAAACAATTTCTTTATTTGATTGCATTTCCAACGCATGCCGGGAACTCGCTAGCTATATTATAAAATGTTAATTATTGTACCCAACAAATAAATAAATAAGTACATGAGGGTTTAGCACACTATCATTTCAATTTACAGATGCGAAAAAGGCTGACATCATCCATAGCAGAACGATAGCTCCTTGGCTTTGGGCCCAGACGTCATATTAGAAAACTAATGTGTTTTATTTTTACATTAGCTCCACATAGGAGCTAAGGGGAAAAAAACTATAGGAAATAACTCCACTCAGGACCTATGCCATCTTTATGGATATTGTGAGGAGGGTCTTTTTAGGAGAAGGAAGGAGAGGTAGTTCTGGGAAGGAAAAATATATGAGGGGTGGGTAGGAATCTGTGTCCAGGAGTGACAGATGAATGAATCCATCCTTTTCACTGCGGTGCAAGGCAATGTTCCGAGAGAGAGAGAAGATAGCAAAAACCATGCACATGGCAACATGCCGAGGTCACTCAAGCAACCCTACATAATTGATTGTTTATTATTGCATTTTTTAAAAATTTTCTATTTTTATTTTTTCAATTTTTTTTAATTTTATTGTTTTATTGTAATACAAAGAATATGGGTTACATTTACACATATATATTTTATAAAATATTATATTTAAGGTCCATCATTGGTCACGTACACCTTGTCAGAAAAGAGGAGCTCTTGTGCATGATAAGTGGTGTCCGACCGAAACAGGACTTTCCACCGAAACCGAATCTTCGGTGTCTGTCTCAGTTTCGGCCGAAACCGAAACCGAAACCGAAACTTTTTAGACATGTTCAAAATCGATTGTTTATTGTTATTTGGCTTATTTTTTACACTTATTCAAACAGTTAACACGTGTTAACTTAAATAAATAAAAAAAAACACAATAATTGAAGTTTGTGAAATTTTTATTTTATTTTTATATAATTTCTTTATAGAAATTTCTTTATATAATTGTTTGTTTTATAACAAACAAAATTTATAAAAAATAACGAAGCATGTTAACTACTTCTTGGAACAAAAATTTGTCAATAATCACATATTTTATTTATTTTTTATTTATAAGAATATTGTACATTGCTTAGTTTTTTTGTGGTGTTTCATCCGCCATGCTAGGGATATCCCTGTGTTATGGCGGGTGAAGTTTACAGATTTGAAATTATACATTTGTAATGGTTGATAAATAAAATTAGAAGTTGTACAGATTAAATTAAATTGCAAAATTTTATAATAATAATAATTAATCAATTAATAATAAAATTGACCTGATATAGTTTTACATGACAAAATTAAAAAAATAACTTATATCATTGATGTAGCTATTCCAAATTCCTGTAATATTCAAAAAACTGTTTCTGAAAAAATTAGAAAATACACAGATTTAGGAAATGAGATTAAAAGAATTTGGCATTCTCGGAATATAAAAATATTACCATTTGTTATTTCGGCTACTGGCATTATACCTAGGTCTCTGATTCAAAATTTAGGCGTATTAGATTTGTCAAAGAATTTATACATAAAAATGCAAAAATCGGTAATTTTAAATACATGTAGGATTACAAAAGATTTTTTAAATATTTATATTGAGGGATCAGTAGGATTTATAGGTTCAATTAGGAATTCCACAGAGCCGAACCCTCTGATATGAAAATATCTGAAGTCGGTGAATTATTTTCCCATCTGGTCTCTGGTAGGTTGACATGTTGTTCTTGTATTGTTTTGTAATTATAATACATATAGTGCAATTGCATAACGTGGATTGACCAGATGATCATTTGGGAAGTGTGTGAAAGGGTTTAGTTTTTCCTGTGGGGAAAATTAAGCCCGGACATTTAAATCTGGTGCGTAAATTAATAATAATAACAATATAACAAAAAATTTATTAGTAATAATATTGTAATAATAAGTTGATAATAATAGTTATTAAAATATAACATATAAGAAATAGTAATTTAATTATTTGTAGAATTAAGGAATAAAGGAACATCGTTTCTAAACATCATTTCTAGTTGTGAGGATCCATTGTGATAAATGTTTTTTAAAGGTGAGCGGTTGGGTTTCGGTTTTTAAGTTCTCAGGGAGAAGGTTAAATATTTTAGGAGCTAGGTATATGAAATGTCTTTGTGCTGACGTGGTATGTAGTGTCGGTACATTGTAGTGTCGGTTGGTTATTGTTCTGGTCGTGTAGTTATGATGTAAGAGAGTTTTTTTCTTATATTTGAACATGAAATGCGTTAAAGTAAATTTTAGATGGAGTTGCCGTATGTTTAGAACATTATATTCAGTGAAAAGTCGAGTGGAGGGGTATCTTGTCGGTCGCTTGTTGATAACACGTATTATCGTTTTTTGAGCTTTTTGTAGGGGATCAATAAATTTATGAGCACAGCCGCCCCAAATTATGATGCCATATACTAATAGGGATTGGCAGAGAACATAGTAAACTCTTTTTAGTATTGTAGGAGTAAGGATATTTCTTAGAGTTCGAAAAACATAGGAGAGCTTGCGAATTCGGGGGGTTAGACTGGCTAAATGCTGATTCCAACGTAGATGATGATCAATTAGGACCCCCAGGTATTTTATATGGGAAACTTTTTCCAAATTTGGGCAAGTACAGGAAGTGTAAGGTTTTGGACAAGAGTGGATTGTTATTTTCTGGTTGTTAGTAGGTTGGGTAGCAGCAGACAGACTAAAGGTTAAAAATTTTGTTTTACCAGCATTGAGGGTGAGGAGATTATCATCTAACCAATTCTTTACAAAGCCTATGTCATATTGAGCTATGTCGAAAGCTCCTTTCCAGTTTTTATGTCGAGCTATAAGCACAGTATCATCTGCAAAGGATATTAGTTTTCCGGTTATGGGTAGGTTACAGAGTTTATTGATGTATATTAGGAATAAAATTGGGCCTAGAACACTTCCTTGTGGGACTCCGAATTGTATTGGCAAAGGGTTACTTACGGCTACGTTATTAATTTTCACGGTTTGTGATCTACCAGTAAGGTATGAGGAGAACCAGTTAAAAGTTGAATCCCGGATGCCTATTTGAGATAGTCTTTCCAGTAGTATAGGGTGGGAAACTGTGTCGAATGCTTTGGCTAAGTCTAAGAATATGGCTAGGCAAGAATCGCCTTCGTTCAGGCTATTTGTGATGTTCTCAGTCAGATCTAAGATTGCAGATTCTGTGCTAATTTTTTTTTGGAAACCAAACTGATTGGGCGAGAGAATCTTCTGGGTTTCCAAATGGGAGATAAGTCTACTTTCAACAATTTTTTCAATGATTTTTGATAAGACACTTAGCAAAGAAATGGGTCTGTAGTTTTCGATATTTGTTTTGTCGCCACTCTTATATATTGGGATAACCGTTGCATGTTTTAGTTGGATAGGGAAGGAGCCGCTATTGAAGCTTAGATTTACAATATGTTTTAACGGTGTGGTAATAAAGTGAGCTATGTGTTTTAGTATGTAAGGTGAAATGTTGTCAATACCTGCAGCACTATTTGTTTTTATGGAAAGTATTGTGTCAAAAAATTCTTTAGTGGATGTGGGGGCTAAGATAAGTGTGGGATGGAGAGAGTTCTGTAGTCTTACCCGTGAAGTTAGAAGGTTTTGGGTTTTATTTGTGGCTTTAAGAATTTTGTTGGCTAAGTTCGTTCCGATGTTACTAAAATAATGGTTGGCGTGATTGGCTAAGGTTTTTGGGTCTTCGTGGACTTGGATATTTTTCCCATTAATTACTAGTGATTGAATATTGAGTGAAGTTTTTTTATTTTCTGAGATGTCATTGACTACGTTCCAGATTACTTTACTGTCATATCCTGAATCTTCAATTTTTTTTATAGTATTTTTGTTTGGTTATTATTAACAGGTTATTGCAAATATTACGATACTTTTTGTAGAAACGGAAGAATTGGGGATCTGGGTTATTTAGTGCTTGTTTGTGGAGTCTGTCTCTTTTACGTATGCAGAATATAAGGCCATTCGTAATCCAAGGTTTTAGCTTCTTTTTTTTTGTTGGAGGCTGTTTTGGGGGGGGGGAAGAGGCGTAGTTAATGTGGGGAGTTAGTGATGCAGAAAACATTTCAAGAGCTGTGTCAACATTTTCAGAGAGTAGGGTAGACTCCCATTTTTCTTGTTCTACAGAGTTTATCAGATGATCCATATTTACAATGTTATGAGAAGGATTACTAGACTTAAGGGGGGGAGATTTTGAGTTGTGTATTTCTAGGATGGTTGAGTAGTGGTCTGTCACCGAAGATTCAAATACAATTGATTTAGCGATTCGCTTTGTTCTGACCATGATGTGATCTATGCATGTCTTAGTAGTGAGTGTGACTCGGGTAGGTATGTTGATGTATGGTATAAGGCCATGAAGACCCATTAGGTTTAGGTATTTTGTAGTATGAGGGCTAGCTTCGTTTAGGATGTCTATGTTGATATCACCGATTATGATGAGATCCTTAGTTGTGTCATCAATATTTTTTTCAAGCGAGTAGAGAAAAGAGGAGACATTATTGGACTTAGGGGAGCGATATATGGCGAATAAAGGAAGGACCTCAATAAATTGAGTGTTTTAATTTTTATTGGGTTTACAATCACAAAATTCTTTTTATACGTGTTAAATGAAATGAAAAAAAAAAATAATTGAAGTAGGTATGTAAAAAAATATTTTTTTTGATATTACTGCCATACAAAAAATTTAAATTAACAAACATGTTTACTTCTTGGAACAAAGATTTGTCAATAATCAACACTTTAAGGAAGGACCTCACTAATTGAGTATTTTGCTGATGATGGCGGGTGACATACGAGCCATGAACTTATCCGAAGCCAGCCGAATGAGAAGTTCCAAGAAGTAGTTAATATGTTTTATTATTTTTTATAAATTTTTGTTTGTTTTATAGAAGTAATATAAAAAATATGTCATTTTTTCACAAACTTCAATTATTGTTTTATTATTTTTAAATTTTTATTTAATTTAACACGTGTTAACTGTCTGATTAAGTGTAATATATCACTATCTGATTAAGTGTAATATATCACAATGTGTCACTACTCAGTAGTGAGTAGTGACCGATAGCCACGATTCTTACTTAGGTTGTATATTATAATAAGTTTTCCGTAAATAATTTACTTTTCATTCCACTTGCTTATTTTATTAAAAAAAATCGGTGTTCTCATATTATTGTAAAAGCAAGTTAGTTGGCCCGTCAAAATCAAAACATTATTTTTAAATTTATTTAAGCATATCTAATGCATGTAAAATGTATTCATGTGGGCACCCCTGCTTAGTCACCAAGCGTAGCGAACCACTTGCGGTGACTTTTATGAAAGAGTTGTTGGTTATCCAATAAATGGTTCCCGAGGTGGCGGTACCCATACCCGCCTCCCAAATTGAATCTAGATCGAGATCTAAAGTAATGTGTCATGCTTTAATAATAATTTTAGTTAATTCCAGAATGTATGGGATAGTGAAATGCAATACCTACATTCCATGAAATAATAATAATAAAAATAGACAATTTAATGCTTTATAACATGTGGGGGACCACTTCACTAGAGCTAGGCAGCACAGGCATTTTTAATTTTTCCAGAGGCCAGGAGGCCGTACCAAAATATCAATTATCATGCTTTAGGGGAGAATGCCTACAATTCTAAACAACCTTTCTGCTGAGGTACATATTTTACATTTAAGCTTCAACTGTTACTTAAGGCGCGGTGCACTCACTCAAAAAGAAGAAGATGGAGAGATATGTAAATACGAATGTTAGAGAGTGCGCGCTAATACTAAAAACTATAATATTTAAGCAAAAATTGAAAGATGTTTAATAAAACCTGTGGTTTTGCTCTTAAAATAGAGCAAAAATCTCTTGAAGATTGTCTAAAATAGCATTTAAAGAAACACTGTGATTTTTTTCATACACATAACTTGTAATATAACTGAAAAAACGTGTTTATAATAATTTTCGGAGCATACTTATCGACTTTTGTTCTATGGAGAGAATTTCATATTATTGCCGTTTCGCTTTAGGAAATGTACAGATATTATCTTCAATAATAAAATATATTCTTAAGAGCTTTAAAACGTACAGTATTTGAGGAAAATATGTAATAAATCGGTAGAAGCCAGGCCTTAAAGATGGTAATAAATTTTTTGTTTAACACAAGGCTGCGCCCGTAACTGATGTAATAATTAACGTAATATTTTCAAAGCTATTGTAATACAATGATTATGATGATCTGATATTTTAATAACATGTTATTGGATAGAAAATAAATAAATAGCTAAAATAAATTATATTTGTACAACAATTCAAAATGGAGGCTCTAATATTGCGTAGCCATTCCTTTTCCGCGCCCTGCCTTCCTTAACCTCAGAATAACGCGCCTTTCTAAAGGGAAACAAATTTATTTTTCTTCTGACTTAGGGTATTTGGGACTCCTACAATCACTTAAAAATGAATAGATAAGGCCATTAAGTAAGGAATTTACTGTTGCAGAATTTCTAATCAATATTGTTAAAAAAAATCCCATGTCATTGAGTATCATCAAAACAATCTTATCACTTCTGCATACCTAAATGGCGAAAAACCGAGTGTCATTTTTAAAATTGGTCTGACATTTTTAACTCGTCTAACATGACAACGTGCTGTAATTAAACCTGTCTTTGGACAAATGTTAAAACGATACGTTATCGATATTTTCGCTTGAAAGAATGACAATGCTGTTCCATTAAAATATATATTAGGAAATTGATGGGTTTGCAGATAAAATTATTAAAAACTAAATGAATAGGTTAAAGCATAGGTTCTCAACCTTATTTTGCCCACCGCCCCCCTTGAGAACATTTTATTTTCTAGAGCCCTCCCCCCAATATATAAAATTATGCGTTTATACCTTTTTGTTTGGCAAGTTAAAAAAGCAACTCTTTTGTACCGGGTTGCTACCTCCTTCCTTCTGATATTCATGATATATTGTCAATTCTTAATAATAATAATAAACGTAAGATGATAATAGTAGATATGGGTATTTCTCTACTAATTGGAAACTGGCCCATACAATTCTGTCCCAAGCATATTTTTGTTAATAATTAAGAAAATATGTACATACATGGAAAGGCATTAATAAATTAAATATATATTTACATAAATCTCACACATTTTCCTCTTAATTTTGGAGTTATGGTAAATTTTATGAAAAATCTTGACAGGGGACTGTTATATAATTCAGAGGAGTGTTTATATGAAATAAAAAACATATTTTCATTGAATATAAGCAATCAGTCTTTGTTTCTATTTATTATAACTGTAGTGAACGTATGTCTTGCAGTATGAAAGAGACATGCGTGTATGAGTGAGACAGCATGCGGAACGTATAAAAGGCGTGAATGTTGTCCATTCGTCCTCTCTTTGCATTTAGGCTTCCTACGAAGCACCTCTGTACGACCTCGGAATAAACAGTAATAGTCTACCCACTTCTTATTATTGCAATCCCACTGAGATCACCATCAAGATAAATCTGGATCCACCACAAGGAGTCCAGAAGTAATGTATACAACCGGCCACGGTAAAGGACTAAATTTAGGCAGCAGCAATCACATTTGGCAGCCTATAACTTGATGGGCAGACAACGCTGAATATGGAAGACCATCTTCGTACGATGAGGCGGGTCTCCCTCTTCGGGAAGAGGGATAATCCGACCATGAATATGGTTCTGACGTGCCATCCGGCCGCCAGAAAGGTACTACTGGACAGCGGGATGTGCTTCCTTGGCTGGAATGCTTGCCGCGTACGGGATTATACAGGAGCCACTCGTTGCTTCAAGTGTCACCAATATGGTCACATATCGAAGAGTTGCTCTCAAGACCAAGTATCGTGCCGCCACTGCGCCGCTTTGGGGCACGACCTTGAGACTTGCCCCAAGAAAGCACATCCCGCTGTCTGCGCTACTTGTACGCGCTTTAAGAAGCCGGCGGTTCACCCGACGGGTGATAGGGACTGCCCGGCCCAAAAAGCAGCAGTCTAAGCAGCCTTTCGTATGACTGATTATGGCTCGTCCTAATCCCCTCTCCCTAGGTCAGATTAACCTCCAGAGATCCCGGATGGCCACGCTGGAGGCGCTGAGGGTTATGTCTGACCTCAACATTGACATTTTGCTCATTCAGGAACAGTACACCTGGGAAGGTAAGACCCCAATTAATTTTCCGGGTGCGGTACTCGAAGTTGGCCGCTCTCCAGGGGCGGGAGTCCTGATCAACACCTCGTTGATCAGTCCCCTCCTTCTGGCTGGTTTTTCTGATGAGTACCAAACCTGTGTATGTATTAGATTTGGCGATACTGAGATCTTCTTGATCTCAGTTTACTTCAAATTTGGGAACCCGGTTGGACCCCACATCCTGAGTCTGACGCGCGCGCTCAACGCGCTTAAAGGCCGTAACATAGTTATCGGAGGTGACTTTAACGCACGCTCACCATTATGGTTCGATACTAGTGATCGTAGGACGGAACGTTCAGACGCCGTTGAGGACCTGATTGCCGCGCAAGGTCTTAGCATTATTAATGAACAGAGTTCTTTTTGTACTTTTTCTAACATACATGGTGAGAGCAACATTGATCTAAGTCTTTGCTCTGGATCTGTTGCGAGCAGGATTTCAAAGTGGACAGTCCATGAGTGCGCAATAAATTCGGATCATAGGTTAATCACTTTTATGGTTGGTGTAAATAAAACTGAAGCTCCAAGATCCTCCTGGAACTTCAACACCACTAGGGCGAATTGGGATAACTTTGGGGAAGCGCTACGAGATACGCTAAGGGATTTTCACCACGTAGCAGCTACTGATCCGGATAATTTGGGGAATTTTTTCAATAGGGCGGTTGTATCTGCTGCCAACTCGTCTTTAGGAAGATCAAACCCGAAGACGAGTATAAGAACGCCGTGGTGGTCACCTGAGCTGACTTCGCTGAAGAGCGCCTCCAAGAGGGCTTACAGGGCGCTTGGGCTGTCCAGGAGTGGCAACTGCACGGAGGAGGAGACAGTTGCGCTTCAGGTTAGCCTGAGGTCTGCCAGGTCGGCCTTCAAACGGGCCGTTCTTCGAGCGAAACGAGCTGTTTGGCATAATTGGGTCAACGATGTGGGTAACGCCAACCCGTGGGAAATCCACAGCGCGATAGAAAAGTCCGGGAAAGGATCTGACCGGTATTTGTCAACAGTAATTGGGAAAACAGATGGGAGGAACGCTGAGACAGTGGATGTGGCCTCCACTCTCATTGGGCGAGTTAGTTCCTTTAGAATCAGTAGATGGGGAAAGTGACCACCATAAACAGATCAGAAATCTTTCACGGCTGCCACCTAGAGACCTTGCCCAAGAGGATAACTTCATTAGAGTCACTAAAGCGGAAATTGATGTTATAATAAAGGGATTGGGTCCTAAGAAGGCACCAGGGCACGATAGGCTCAATGGCGTGATCGCGAAGCAAGTCTGGGTCCACGCCAAGGAAGAGCTCTTCCAGGTGATGGACACGTGCCTGAGGAGGGGAGTTTTCCCCTCCGAGTGGAAGCGTGGCGTGCTCCGGATCATACCAAAGGGGAACGGAAAACCACTTACCGACATTAAGGCGTATCGGCCAATTACACTCCTCCCTGTACTCGGCAAAATCTTGGAGAAACTGTTACGAGAGCGACTTCGGCAAACCCTGTCACCGGCCAGTGACCTGCAGTTCGGCTTCGTCCCCGGTAGATCCACGGTGCACGCCCTGTCGTATGTGCTTGACTGGGTGAAGGCTTGTCCCAAGAGGTATGTAGTTGCGATCTTCCTCGACATAACTGGTGCCTTCGATCACGCGTGGTGGGCAATGATGCGTATAAAGGTGAAAACCAGGCAGTGCTCCAAACTTCTGTTCCAGGCAATCGACGACTACCTTTCTGATCGCACGATCACGATCTGCTTTGGAGATTATTTGATCGAGAGGGAAGCTGACATTGGATGCCCGCAGGGGTCCATTCTCGGACCTGACCTGTGGAACATCAACTTTGACGACTCCTCCAGGTTACCCTTGCCTGAAGGATGCATCTCTGTCGACTACGCTGATGATAAGACGTATTTGGTCGCTGGGGACAGCAGAAAGGAAGTTGAAAGCAAAGGCAGTGAAGGTTTGAACATGTTCCTCGATTGGGGAAAAAGAAACAAGATGACATTCGCTCCCCACAAGACCCAGGGCCTCCTGATGAAGGGCTCTCTCAGCAGAAGAAGAAATCCCGTCATCAAAATGGGGGACTCTACTGTTCAATTTCGTGAAACTGTGAAATATTTAGGCGTCACACTAGATCGTTCGTCCTCCTTTCTGGCTCACGTCAAGGATGTATCCGGCAAGGCTCAGGCCCTCTTCTTTAAGCTTAGGAGACTCTCCACAGCTGAGTGGGGACTGCGTAATCCGGCTTTGCGTGTTCTATACAGATGCGTATACGTGGCACAAGTCTCGTATGCCGCGTCTGTTTGGGAGCACCGCTTGGATAACTCGCTTATACTCCTGGCTCTCAAGCGGGGCCAACGAACTCCTCTGTTGGCACTATCCGGGGCGTATAGAACCGTTGCTTCGGACGCTTTGCCTGTTTTGGCCGGCATTTTGCCAATCGATCTGGAAATCAGGGAAGTGCTCACTAAGCAGAGATTAACCAGAGGAACCCCGGCTACTCACCTAGGCGTTGTTCTCACTCCGGGTGGGCCGGGGACTCTCCCTGGGCTGCTACGACGAATGAGGGATCTGTCGCTCCAAGAGTGGCAGGTCCGTTGGGATAGATCGAATATGGGAAGATGGACTTTCTCCTTCTTCCCATCAGTTAAAATCAGAATGGAAGGGGCATATCTCAAACTGGACCACTACATCACCCAGCTCCTGTCCGGGCATGGGGAATTCAGGGGGAGACTTCACACCCTCGCCCTGTCTCCCCATCCCAACTACGCATGCGGATCTACGAACCAGTCAGCCGAGCACATTCTGTGGCACTGCGATATCTTGATGGATGCTAGAGAGGAAATGCTCGATGGTTTGGACGTACCTATCAGACCAGTATGGAATACTGATCTGGTTTCGAATAAGACGAACTTCGAGTGTCTGAAGAAATTTGCAAGGGTCTGGGTTGAGAGATGGCCTGAGCTTAGAGTCGCTGACTAGAGATTTTTGACACCAGGCCCCCTAGCATGGTTGATCGACATAGGTTTTATCGAAAATGTCGGTAACTTGAAATCGCTCCCGAGCACGACTGCAGGACGCTAAAGAAGAAATAACAGTTTACGTCAAATAAATTAGGAACCCTTAGTCGATGTGAACAGTTGTTTGTTCGTTAGCGGCCTGCAGTCGTGCTCGGGAGCGATGTCAAGTTACCGACATTTTCGATAAAACCTATATCGACCGACCATGCTAGGACCCCAGGTGTACTTTTTCCTGATCTACTACGGACTTTATTTGATTTTACTCTTTATCATTTTGCCAGGATGTACAGTTTTCTATTTTCTTTTCTTTTACTATGTTTTTTATGTTTTGCGCTTTACAATTTTACACCTGTACATATTTTTTCTGCTTTTGGTTGTTTACTGCTTGATATTTTGGGTTTTTATGCATTCACAAATTTTCCTTTTCTTTTAGGCTTTATAAGCCTAGCGTAACTAAACGCTCAAGCTTTGTTATTTGTTTTATTTTTACGATTACATTACCTTATGTTTTACTGCAACCCTCATGCTTTTGAATTATTTTTTTTTCTGTTAGTTAATTGGTGAAATTTCACACCAAGCGATGACTCCTACACGCTTTTCTTTTATTTTTTCGTTTTTTTGGATTGGTTACTTGTATATTTTCTTTCAGTTACGTTTAAATGCGAGAACTGAACTCCGTTGTCTGTTATGTACCGTCCTCTTCCCCATTAAGGGGTAGGACTCTGGAGCGTGTCCCCGCCTATGTTTACTGGCTGACCCTACAGAACTGGTGGAGCTGCACCTGTCTTCCGCGCCACCCCCCGTGACATGAAGAGGCTGGGGAGAAGGCCGAACGGCGACCGAAAGCTGTCCGTCCCGCCTCCGGCGACCCGACGCTTTTCTCCCTAGGGTCTTCATCCTTGACTTCCATTTACTCTCGTCTAGGCACCACCGGTTAGCTGGCTTACGGACGACGCCGCCGGTTGTCGGGAGGCCGGACATTCATCCTTCTTCACTGTCTCGGGACTGCCGGTTGACAGAGTGTGGCAATACCACTTCTTCACTGTATATACTCTCTGTTATCTGTTTTTCTTTTTTTTCTTTTAAACAGTGCTCGGCACCGCCCGCTGGATTGACCATAGTCATCCGCTGTCGTGAGCTTATTACTCACGACGGTTGCTGTATATTTTGTTCTTTTTTATTTACTTTATTTTTGGTTGAGGCTACTAACAACTCGTTTGACTGTCCATGAGGCTGATTACCTCCATGGGCTTTAGAATTGTAGAAGTGACTATAACAGTACAATCCTGTAGGCGCGCCTGCATACCGCCCTCTAACAACGTATGCGGGGACATTGAAGCTCTAGATTCGTTATACAAATGTTAAATGTAGAGTCGTTTATAAAAAAAAAGTAGATTCTTGCGAGAGCTCCGAAGGGGCGACAATAAGTCGCCTATACCGGGGCGGGACAGTGGTGGGTGCTTCAATATCCACTTCTTATTATTGCAATCCCACTGAGATCACCATCAAGAGAAATCTGGATCCACCACAAGGAGTCCAGAAGTAATGTATACAACCGGCCACGGTCATTACAATAACTACATCTGTATTATGGACTGATAAAACATCAATTTCTAAACAAATAAAACATGTTATGAACTTTCTTAATTCTACAGAACACTTGTATTAAACTTATTAAAACTTCTTAAGTAAACAATCTTTTTATTTTTATTTTAACTTTATGAGTAAAACCTCAAATTGTAATATTTAATTAAATGAAGACAATATAAGCGAAACTCAATCGAAAATCTGAAAACAGGAAAATCAGAAAAAGATATTGACACACCGTGTCCCAGATGTGTCAATATCTTTTTCTGATTTTTCTGTTTTCAGATTTTCGATTGAGTTTCGCTTATATTGTCTTCATTTAATTAAATAAACAATCTTTTCTTCACTCTTTATCGAGTTGTAAAATTAATACTTAAAAATATTAACTTGCTTTCTAATATCACAATCAACATTATAACTTGACAATAATACTTTGAAATATTTAACCTTTAATAGTAACCAGTTATAATTATATACAAAATCAGTCTTCATATTGCAGTTCCAGAAAATATTAAAATTAAATTATTTCTCTAAAACCGGTACAGCTGATGGAAAGTAATAATAATATCTTTTTCCTTTTAGGATTAGATCTGGATTTGGTAACTTTTCCAATATTTGTCCAAAAGAAACATCAGAAATATCATTTTCGTTAACTCTAAAAGTGTGACTAATCGTCACAAATTTTCATACAAGTTACTGTTAGTTCACCTTTCTCATTATCTATTTGAGCATAACGATATTCCACGTTTATTACTTTTAGCTATAGTTAATACATTATCTAGCAATCTCATGCTGATGCGGAAAACACTGAATCAGACATATTTTCCTTAACAAAAGTATTTGTAACTGCTTTCAAAACTTTTTTCTTTGCGCGATAGGTGGTGGAACAATGCTCTCTCCAAGTTTTTCTTTGAGCCTTCTGCTCACGACTACTCATAACTAATTTTCTTGTGCCCTTTTCTTTTATTTCTTCTGTTTTCTGTGTGTCATTTTTAAGCCGTTGGTATCTCAAACGTGAAGCTATGCATTTTTGATCTAATATTTCTTCCCTTGTTTTCGCTGACTTTTCATGTGGTATTATTTTGTATTACCTGCTATAAAAATAATATTAAACGAAATGTTTTTATTGTGCAATATGGCAGGTAAAACTTCAAGATACCTAAAAGAAACAGTCCCCCTGTGGTATAGAACAGTCCCCTGTGACATAAAAATGACAGGGGACCATTTAAATCTGTTCAAAATCAAGAAGCAAGCGTGATTGCATTCTCGATAAGTAATTATTTAAAAAAAAGTAATTTTATTACTTAAAACTATAAGTAAAATGCTTACCAGGGGACTGTTCAACTAGCGGTCTAGACACGTAGTTCACTTACAAGCGTGGCTGTGAAAATGCATACGATGGCGTCAGCCTGCATAGCTCTAAAACCGAACGAACTTCACACCGATTTCGTTCTGTTTCACGATATAAACTATCACGCCAATGCATAGTGCGATTTCGGTGCAATTTTCAAATTGTAACAGGGGACTGTTCAAAAAAATTGAGGACAACATTTGATTACTGTTTTCTTAAATAAATTGTTATTTTAAACATATGATTGTGTATTGCAAAGATGCTTACTATATTCTAGTACTATATATATACTTTTAACTGACGCAGTGATGATATTGAAAATGAATATTTGTCATAAGACTTGTAATTTCGGAAATGGGACACGACAGGGGACTGTGAATTGAGGTGTTTGAAGTGCATTTAAATTAATATTACAATATGATATTACTGTATGAGCTATAGCATGCCAAGAATAGCTAACATATTGTCGTTATCAATACAAAGAACTCGGTAATATTAAGATCTACTATATAAAATTTACCTGGGACAGCGATTTTCCAATTAGTGGAGAAATGCCAATATATTATAATAAATTAAACATTTCGTGTCATCTAATTTAATATAGATCTGAATGTAATGGAATCATTCAATTCAATTTTCACCCACTACCGAAATATGTGAATTATCGTACACGTGATTAAAATGATAACGATACACACAATAACAAAAATTAACCAATAAAGTTTATTTTGCTTTACTTTGCAACGCCCATCTCAACGCCCCCTGTGCTATCTCCACGCCCACAATTTTCTCTGTTTCTTCTACCGCCCCCCGAAAGTCTCAAAAGCCCACAAGGGGGCGTTATCGCCCACGTTGAGAACCTATGGGTTAAAGGAATCAATGATGATTTTGAGAAATATTTATATAATTTTATCGTATCACGCAGCTTCACAAATTCACCAATTAACTCTATAGCCGATCATCATAGCTGATTTACATTATCATTTTATTTAATTTAATTTTTTATTTTTATTTAATGACAATACAAAAATACAAGGTAAAGCAGTTTTTTCAAAGTCCTCCTCACTAGGTATTCCTGTTTTGAGGCGGACTGTATGTTGTAAGGGTGCTGATCATGATTGCTACATCTTTTGTTGATTTTCACATAATAAACAATAAATGAAACAAAAACTATTTATGTTTTTTGTCTGTAGGTTGCGTTGGGGTTACTGCATAATTTAATTATTTCCTCATCTTCATGTTTACTGAGCCATAATTGGATGTCTTTTTAAACTTTTGTGTCTCCATGGTGTTCTTTATTTCAAATGGAAGGGTATTATTTAGATCCATTGTTACTTATGAATTAACATGTACCTACCAAACATTTTCGGGTAATTTTTTGTGCAAAGTGGTGTTAATTTTGGCAAACATCGCGGTATTTTCATTATGAATTATATGTTATTTTGGGAAAAGTTGTGTTATTATAAAACAAAAGAAATGTTATGTTCCCATTTTTGGCATTTTTCAGCAAACAAGTGGCGTGTGTTTTGTTGTTGAAAGAATGATAGTTCGCCACATTTTCGACAAAAGTTATTCAAACCATAGACAAATAAATATTTAGGACGTATAATATTGCTTTTTTGATACCTACCATATTATCGGATGGAAAATATGACAATTCTCGTTTTTTACCCAAAAAACCGCGTAAAAATGCCAAAATTCGCATCCTCCGCGAAAATCTTCGAATGTCGCGTACAAATTTTCGTTACTGCAAAAGTAAAAATTTCAGATATCTACTTATTATCAGATATCTAATAATTAATTATTAACACGCTGCATGTTATTACGATTGCGGAGAAATCAAATGAAAGGCGCATCACACGAAATCACCCTTATTTGTACATGTTTGTTGTCTATGGATAAAAACATGTATTGGTCGGTTTATATATTGTGCGTGACACTGCACACGAATTCCAACTACCCGAAGGGAACGAATTTGGCGAATGTTGTAAGGAAGGCAATGATGCGGAAGGAGAATGGGAAAACCCGGCTTTCCATTTCAAGCAAGGTTTCGTGGTTTCTTCTATTCTGAAGCGAGATGCAAACACACTACATATAATTAGGTATAATTCTGTACGTTAAATGATTCACACAAATATTATTTGCCAATTCGGGGTATTCAATTTGCATTACCTGGATTCAGTGTCCAGGAGCTTTCTGTTCTGCCAGTAATAATAATTGTTTATTACAGATAATAATAATAACTTTCTTTCTTTTCGGCATTTCTTTCTGACTCAACGGTTAACAGAAAATACAATTTTGTTATGCCATGTTAGTTACATGAATGGAAATATACTAGAAAGTAGAGATATGAATCTCGAATTCGTGTTAAAATTGTATGCACTTAGGAGACAGAATACAGAACAGGGTATTGTTATTCGGGTTAGGGAAATGGGTTGCCCCCAGGCTCGGGGCACGGCTCGGCCTACCGCTGAGATATTTTCCAGGTAATTATTAGAGAAATATTGACGAGGACTGCAATAATCAACAGAGCTTACGGCACATTATGAATCAGCATAACGTGGGAACATTCCATTCGCTGAATGAGACAGTTTGGGCAAAACAACCAACTGTCAAATGCGTTTAGGTGATTATTGTTCTAGGCAATCTTTGAAATACCTAAGATATTCGGTTTGGAACTCTTGCAGTTCCTTCAACAAATTATTTTCTAAAATAAATCATATTGTTTAGATTTCATTTTTACAATTATATAAATTCTTACATTACACAGAATTTACTTTATGAAGTACCTATTTTCAATAAATATCTGGCAAACTTGAGAAGTAAAGCGTGTTAACAATAATTACTTTGTGATCATAACCTTAATAATTATGTAATGAAGAGTGCCCCGATGTGAAAAAGATCTTAAGTTTTATTCCGAGATTAATTACATGTTACACACAAAACCTTTAAAACAGGCGACAGGGAACTGATAAAAAGGATTTCAAAAAACTGCCCACTACCCACATACATTTATTTTTACCCCTAGAATTTTGATACTTGATGAAATTTTACACACTTGATTGAACGTCAAGTGTGTAAAATTTCATAATAAGGGGGAAATAATTACTAAATATGGGGGAAACAATTACTGTCTACATCTGAACAAAAATCTTCATGTAAAAATATTAGACTTAAAGAAAATAAGAATACCTATAACTTTGTTTTGGATAATAGCGTACACATTACACCCTGATGGATTGGAGCAATGCCCGACCACTTGGCCTAGGCCTGGGGCAAAATATATTACCTCTATTCTACCGGGGTCATCAAACAACCATTAATGATAATAAAATTTGCAAAAACAAATTTTAATTAATATTTTCGTTTATGTATAATTTTATATTTGATATGCTTTTTTAATTTTTTTTAAATAAATATATAATTTTTACATTTAGAAAGAAAAATAAAAAAGCTCTTACTAACAATTCCCTCACCAAACACAAGGCTCTTGGGTTTGGTGAGGGAATTCTAGCTCAATTATATAAAATCATAAAGTAAGTAAATAACATTCAGATTCAGGTTAGTACAGTATGCAATCACCGTTTATATCCAATGAAGTGATAAAACTGTCTACAATTAGCCATATTTTTACTTTACCCACAAAGTTATTTGAAAAATGCGCATATTTTTAATCTTTCAAGCAAGCACATTCTTGTCTAAAATTGTTCTACACCGTGAAATATCGTTGAATATTATCACTTTTCCATTCGAATGAACAATATTAGTTTGTTCTGTCCCATTTCAAATTCAGAACAAAGACCAAAATTACCTTTTGTTTAAGTTGTCCGGTGCTTTGTCACTTATAAATGCCCTTCCCCGGCCGGGAGTACCGTAGATGGAATGTCAGATAACGGCTGCTACAGGATTGTTAATGCTTCGCCCATCTAGCGACCATCTTCCTGGGTGCTGCTGACTGCTTACTGCTGGGTGGTACTATATTTACTAGAATAACTAAATATGTGTGTACACCATGACACATGCATATCTTCTAGATTCTTCATTCAACGGTCTATAATATGTATCGGTATAAGTTTTGATCAAAATTTTGGTAAAATAACCTCGTTGCATTTTGTAAAAAAAAATACCAACATGTCAAAGACAATGCTAAATGCTTTGCAGAAATCTAAAATATATT
The DNA here is from genome assembly GCA_929108145.2 of Limnephilus rhombicus. Lineage (NCBI taxonomy): Eukaryota > Metazoa > Arthropoda > Insecta > Trichoptera > Limnephilidae > Limnephilus > Limnephilus rhombicus. Next base: position 21,154,950 of record OV815271.1, on the reverse strand, counting down.
TTTTCTATTTTTGATATCAAAATTTCTTTGTGGAATTCTATTATAATGATAAATTATTGAAGCAACTTGAAACTTTTTAAACATTTTATTTTTGACTATTAATGGTTTCAGCCTATCATGACCACGACGGGAAATTTATTCCTTAAAGTATGGTTTATATACACATAATTTGTGATAGAGGATTTCAATAATCATCAATCAAACTAATTTTGGTTGTGGATCTGTTTGTGAGTGATTGTAACTCTGGGTCAAAATTCAAATTTCAAACTTATAATTTATGGGTCAAAATTCAAATAACTTACATTATTGATCAAGAAAAAATATTCACGAAAAATGTTATTAAGTATTGCCGTCACAAATATTTTCGCGCGAATATTTTTTCTTGATCATTTTGCAGCAATAAAATGTCATTGTTCTGATGTGTTCTTTACATAAACTTTCAGCTTCTAAACCGCACAATTTATTATAATATTCCGTGATTTTCAAGGGTCTGCGCTAGTCTAAGAATAATGTTGGCAATCGTTTAGTATTTAAAAAAAAATATTAAAAGAAGATAATATTATTTTACTAAAATATATTTTTTCTTATTAGCCAATTTATAAAATATTATCTGGTTATAATAGATCTTTTACAATTCCGTTTAAATATGATTTAAATGAAACATCTATTGTTTTACCTCTTCATCCAAAAAGCTTGTAAGTGTAATACATTATTTTACCTCTTCATTCAAAAAGCTTGCCAGTGTAACACATTATTTCACCTCTTCATTCAAAAAGTTTGCAAGTGCAATACATTATTTCACCTCTTCATTTAAAAAGCTTGCCAGTGTAACACATTATTTCACCTCTTCATTCAAAAAGCTTGCCAGTGTAACACATTATTTCACCTCTTCACTTAAAAAGCTTGCCAGTGTAACACATTTTTTCAGAAAACGTTAACAAATTTTGTGATATAGGAATTTCTCTTATCAGATTTTACTCAGGAGACAGCCGTGGATGTGTGGGATTAGTGCGACGAAAGATTAAATAAATGAACATAATTAATTATGTAGGCTCCTAAAAATGTTTTTCCTCTAAAAGACATAATAATTTGTAGAAGAATTTTTAACAAAATCGACACCAATTAAAGTCTGGTTGAATGGCGTTAAACAAGCGGCGGTGGCAGAGCATAGGGGCAGGGGGTGGAAAGAAGGGTGGCGGGGATGAAGAGGGGAAGGAAGGAAGGGAGGTGGTAGGGCCGGGAATAAGTATGGAGTCGAGCCCAAGCAGGGTTGGATTTATGTGTTTAATCAACATTTGTTCTTCCCGTATCGGAGATGCGATCAGCGGCGTGTGGGCCGCATTCCAAGACCGAAGGGGTTCCCAAACTGTTCTACGCAGGAACCGAGTACCAGTAATATTTAATAATAAAGCTTAATGCTACCCTCGGACAAATTTTATTTATTTTTTATTTAAGTTTTTATTCCAGCAAGACTGGGAGGGTAGTGCAATCCCAGTCTGCCATATTACATAAACAACTATAAAAAAAGAGTTTAAATATTAGGTAGGTACCTAATTAAAGCATAAAATGAAAACAAAATTCATCACACAAATAACAAAAAATAAGCATAAAATTAAAATAAATAATAAGTAGACAGAATTAAAAATAAAAAGATATTTTGGGATCGTCCATCATGGAGGTCGCCTCATCATCTGCATCCATCGCTCATTTAATGGGGAACTGAGCCACTCGGATGCAGCCACGACAATGATATTGGTTGAAGTCCGTATCCTGCTTCAGAAGCTGGCTAGTCGGTGGCGAAGTAAGGCTGGGAATGAGTGCACCCTCCCCTCGGTGAACATCGTGGAGGCACTGCAGAACCTCGGTAGTTGCATAAGTTGCCTGTATGCATTATTGTAGCACACCCTCAGTTTGTCCCATTGCGCTGCTGGGTATTGTGTCCACAGTTCTGACGTGTACAGGGCAGTACAGTATGTCTTGAATAGTAATTTCCTGTCTTCGCTACAGTGGTAGAAGCGCCTTGAGAGCATTCCGGCCCGTATATTAATTGCTCTTCTTTGTCGTTCCATATCTTCTATATCCTTCATGTCTTCGGTTAGGATATGTCCCAGATACTTAACCTGTGAGGCCACAAGCAGTTCAATTCCTTCTAGATATATTGGAGGAATATGTGATGGCTCCTTATTGTGTTTGAAAGCGACGATGACTGACTTTTTAGAATTGTACAACAGGTTATGAGAGTTTGCGTACTCTTCGCATATTTGCACAAGTCGTCTCATCGCTTTAATCGAAGGTGCAAGCAGCACCATGTCATCGGCGTAATTAATGTTGTTACTTCCTTGTCCGCAGATATGACAACCGATTCGTGTATCGTTCAACTCTTGTAAGAGGTTGTTAATGTACACATTAAATAGAGTTGGAGACATATTTCCCCCTTGCCTGACACCGCTCTTAAGGAATAAAGGTCTTGAAGAAGCTCCTGCCCATTGAATGTGATTTTCCTGTTGTCCGTACCAAATAGCCAGCATATTGACCACTGCTGCTGGAACATCTCACAAAGAAGGTCTGAATGTTTAGCTGTAAAGTTATATAATAAACTCCCGCCAAGTGTCAAACTAAATAAAACAAAAATAACCACATCAAATCCAACCAATAGTATCTAATGGAACTGTGGGATAAAAAATTGACTAGTATTTTTAAAACATTATTACAGAAGTTACCCAAACCATGAGTTTAGACCATAGAAGCGCTGAACACCCTCTGTCGCAAACTACGAGTAGTTCTCCTCAGCAAAGGATTTCGGACGAGTAAGAAAATATGCTATATATATTTCCAAGGGCGGATTTAAGCCCGTGCCCCCCCCCCCCCCCCCCCCTGAAAGGTATTTTTGTGTACTGTAGAGATTCCAACACAGTACATACTCAGAAGCTAAAACTGTCTTTTTTAAATATTTAATTTTTCGATTGTTTCGACACTTTCATAAACGTTCCTATACATACTTGAACTTGTAGAAATAAACTTGAAGTATAATTTTTTTTTTTTACATGAGCACCACACAGGAGGCCCTGAGGAAAATAATTTCCCTCGGGGCCTATGTCATCTGGGGATGCTGAGTGGAGGGTTTTTTAAGAAAAGGAAGGAGAGGAGAGTTCTGAGAAGGTAAAGGGTTTAAGGGGTGGGTAGGAAACTGGGGTTCAGTATGTCCAAGACCTAGACAAACCTCACCCCATGAACCCGGGCACCCCTGCTAAGTCACCAAACGTAGCGAAATACTTGGGGTGACCTATGGCAGAGGTGTTGGTTATCCAATAAAGGTTCCCGGGGCGGCGGTACCCATTCCCGCCTCCCAAATTGAAATAATACTTCAAGTATGTTGTCAAGTTTATTTTTTTGGATTAAAAATATTGCCAGATCGCATATTGCTCCAGAAAAAGTATGTTCATTTAAAAAAACAATTTACGAACCTTTTTGGAAGTCTTTATGCAATCGAGGGCTCAAACTCCTTTTTGAGAACAAACTGTAAAAAAATGTATTAATTGTTTTGTGTTTAATTCGTAGAACTCCATTTAATACATTTAATTTTTTTAAATTAACATGTGGCCAGATACAAAGCCATTTTCAAACTGTAAGCCGAAACAGCTCTAATAAAAATAAATACTTACATACTTGCAGAACTTGATGATAAAATTATTAAATTTAATTTAAATTAAATTAATAAAAATGAATCATGCGTTTCATAAATCTTCTTGGACAGTTTTTTTTTGCTAATGAACATGATTTTTAAGAAACATCGAAAATGAAAGTGATTGAAATTTTACAAATATTTTTTTCTGTCTTCTGAGCACACATAAATAATAATATAATATCGCACACCCGTAGAAAAGTGTCATAAGTAAAAAAAAATCTATTTTACGTTTTATCTCCGAAAAGTAAAGTGTTTGTGATTATCTATGCTCCACAAAAACCGTATTAAATTAGATCACTCCATCTCCAAAAGATGTCGCTAGTACCTCTTTTCGGCGGAACCGCTGGCGCTGGTTCATCATGTATTCAATTGTTTTCGCCCTCCTGTAAAATGAAGTTTTCTGACTTACGACACTTTTATACGGGATGTGCGATATATTTTTTCAAATCTAAAGCCACAGATTTAAAGGCATAGAATGTCAATCCCTTGAGTTTTTTGTTGTAGGTAATATGGAAAATTACCCAAAATGTTCAATATATTATTTTGAAATAAATAAAAGCACAAATATGTACGCCCCGCATTTGGATATTCTCTGGTCCGGAGAAGTAAATGTTGGTAGGCTGTAATTCAATCCCCAATCCTTGGGATTGCTGAGCCGTTTTATAATGTGTTTTTTCCCACACGGTGAGGTTAGGAAACGACTTCATTACAATACATTAAGGATCCAAATATCAATTAATGTGATGAATCCTCGCAAGGTCCTGGTGATAATACATGTCACGATCCTTGGAACACGCATTCCCTACCCCATTTCATTTATTTATGTATTACTCGTGGAAAATACTTTATTTGGGTGTTATTAATCATTTCAGCATGAAAAAGGTTTTTTTTAATTTATTTATTTTCCAAAACCAAAAGAAGACAAATAGAAATATTGTGTTTTACGAAAGCCAGTAATAAAATAAAATCACTTTTTCTTTTACATATTCAAAGTTATTATTATTATTGTTACGCGTGACAGCTGTCTCGTCTTCTTAAAGTATAATCGGAGTTCTACAAATTTTTCTTGATAACGATATAAAAATAGCATATTTTGCTGTTCCATTTTAGGTTTATAATATTTATTTATTTATAACAATTAAACAACTTTAATAATACAAACACATATATGTAAATAGAAGATAAAGTTAAGCTAAAAAAGTTTTTTGTGCTAATATTGGTTAGAGATAGAAGTTTTATTTAGCGTTAATACTACCAGCAAGGCGAAGGAAAGGGGCGAGAGAGAGAGAGTTTCATAGATACTAGTTAATACAAATGTGTTTTAAAGTGTAAAAAACTGATAAACATCCAGTTTACCAGCATTGATGATTGTTTGACAGTGTGTAAAATATAAAACACGTTTATTAGTAAGACCCACAGGTCCCTATGTATGCATACGAAACATATAAGCACGTAACTTTTTGGTTTGTAGGTAACTAATTCAATTGGAACCTCACAAAACTCTCTTTTGGCACACACTTCTTAAATTTGACATAAACGCACATATTTTTTTTGTCAAATTTCGTACCGGCTCTCATATTTTATATTGTAAAAGAATGTTTCTGGTGGCCGTATTTTCTCAATCAATATTTTTAAACTGGGTGATCGAGCAAATATCCCAAATATAAAAACTAAAATCAAAATCTGATAAATTTCTGTTCAACATTTGGTGGTAAAATAAAGTTTTACGATTGGTATAGATCTGCAACCTTAAATTATGTTAAAATCTGTTTTAGTCGATTTTGAATCGTGATTAGATAAGGGACTAGAATGAAAAAAGTGTTTGTAATATAAAACAATATCGATGCAGTAACAGACGGAACACAAGACACAAATATTTGACCCCAGAGTGACATGGTAACTGGGTTCAGTGGGGCAGGTGATGGCCCGAGAGAGATGCCCCGTGCCCCATGCCCCATGCCCCATGCCCCATGCCCCTAGCCCAATCCGAATCTCCGCGGTTCCCATGCCTTTTGTTTAATATATATATATATATCATTCCGGGCTATATCACATTCCTAATTATAACCTTTTTATATGAATCGGCATTTCAAACTAGCGTACATTCGACTTTCGCCCGTGAGACAGATGATTTTCATAGGAGCATATCCCAATTTTGCTCGATTCGAATTTTGTCTTTTACGCGAGGAGATTTTTCGTTTGAACCTCGCCAGGCTATTAATAACTGGAATGGAAAATTGGTCATAAATGGGTTTGGTTGAGTATGTATTTTGAGGTGAATTTGGCGTGCAGGGAGGCGTGGCTGTTAGGATTTTGAGAGGATTTGGCCTCAGGGCACACACCTGGTCGGGCGGCGCGGAGTCTCGCGCGACCTCTGCGATCAAGGTGTCATTGGAAAATTCAATTTTAAGAACAGTTTGATGCCACTAAGTAAAAAAAATACTTGCAAATATATTAAACTGTTTCGAGGTACTGATATAATTGATTGGCCTTTTTTACTTACACCGTTTGTTTGCCTCTTGAAAACTTAATTAATTAGAATATGTGGATTTGATTGAAGGCCCATCTTAACGCCAGGTATTTAGTTAGGCAAGTAACTTGGCACATAGATAAAAGGTTGCACGTGAAAAATATGTAATTTATGAATAAGTAGGAACTGCTCATTATTATTATTTTTAAAGCATTCGACGTTAATTAATTGATTATGAATTTATTAAATTGAAGTTAAAAAACTGGTTAATTGCGGACTTGCGGTAAAGTTACCTACATTCCTATGTCCCATATCAAAATGTAATATGGGGAAATTAAGTAAAATACAGGAAAGCGCAATTTTTTGACGTGATGCAGTTCACATTTAAAATATTTTCTCCGACAGAATCACTGTCTTTCCTAAAAATAATCATGCTGATAAATAACTATTGTCACCTTTTGTTTGCTACGCCTGCGCCTTTAATAATGTTCGAAGCGTCAAAATAACTTCAGTGATATCTCAATTAGGTACTTATAAATGTCTAAATAATCAAACAATAAGTTCTTTGGATACAAATATGTTTTCGTCTGATTTTTTTTTCGGTTTCTCTTCTATTGAAAGTTGGCAATCATCAGGACAGTCTTCACCCGGCTGATTGCAGTTCGGAACTGCATACACGATTAAATGATTCTTTTGGTAATCTTTTCTATTAGAGGTTGAGTATTATCGATTCAAAGTTCATTCTTTAAAAAAGCAGGTCGGAACACGGCCGGTGAATCTACATCACATAGAGAACTTTTTTGGGTCCACCTTTTGATGCATTTGAAGCTGGAAACCAGAGGAAACCATTTGCAATGAAGCTGGAAACCAGATGAACTTTATATTTGTTCTAATCTAATGAAGCTGGAAACCAGATGAACTTTCTTCTTCAATGGCGCTACAGCCCATTTCGAACCTTGGCCTCCTTCAAAATAAGCCTCCACCGCCCTCTGTCCTCGGCCGTCGTCTTCCAATCTGCAACATGGAGTAATCCTCTTGCATCCTTCCTGACATCATCCTCCCATCTCAGTCTAGGTCTGCCCGCCTTTCGTTAACCTCCCGGGTGTCTTGTCAGAACCTTCTTCGGTACTCGTGTGCTTGGCATTCGGTGCACATGTCCGGCTCATATTAATCTTTGGAGTCTTAAATGGGTGGAGAGTCTGGGAGCTTGGTAAATATCATAGAGTTCATTATTGTGGCGGATTCTCCATGCCTCTCCCTCTCGCACCGCTTCTAAGATTCTTCGAAGTACCTTTCTTTCGAAGATATCCAGCTGTTCCACTGACAGCAAAGTCAGTGGAACACTGACTTTGCTGTCAGTGTTCCCGCCTCACATCCATAGGCCAAGACCGTTCTGATAATTGTTTTATACAAGGTTATTTTGGTTTTTCTATGGACGTTTCGGGATTTGAACACTGGCAGCAACGCGAAGTAAGTTTTGTTAGCGGCTCTAATGCGCTTTCTTACTTCTACTGGGTCTTCATTGTCCTGCGTTATGATGGAGCCCAGGTAGGTAAACTCTTCGACCACTTCGAAATTATAATTGTCTTTAAATTTCACTTTTATCTTTTATTCTGCGGTGAGGGGTTCTGGTTTGCATCATGATTTTTGTTTTATTTTCATTGATTTGCAAACCCACCTCTCTTGCCGCAGTCTCCAAAGGGTCAAACTCTTCTCTTACAGCCTGTAGGGATCTTCCGACAATGTTAAGGTCATCTGCGTAGCCAACTATTTGATTGCTTCTGTAGCAGATGTTTGAGTCGGTACTGATCATTGTCTTCCTCACAACGTGCTCCAGTACAATATTGAAAAGGGTGGGTGCTAAGCCATCACCTTGTTTCAGCCCCTGGGAGACGTTAAAATCCTCCGTTGTTTCACCTCCTATCCTTACTCGACACTGTGAGCCGACCATTATTGCTTTTACAAGCTTGACTATTTTGGGCGGTATTCCAAAATTTAGGAGTATTTCATATATTTTCTCCCTATCTATACTGTCGTACGCCTGTTTGAAGTCAACAAATAGTTGATATATGTCAATATCGAATTCCCAGCATTTTGACAGGATTTGTCGAGTAATGAAGAGTTGATCAGTGGTGGATCTCCCCCTCCTGAAACCTGCCTGATATTCTCCTAGTAAGTTTTCTGGGTAATATTCTAGTATTTCTTTCAAAATCATTGTGAAAATTTTATATGCTGTACAAAGTAACAATATTCCTCTGTGATTTTCACACTTCAATTTGTCTCTCTTTTTATGTATGGGGCAAATTATGCTAGTTTTCCATTCTTCTGGTACTCTTTCGGCGGTCCATATTTTCAGAATGAGATTGTGTAGCAGGTTCTTCAGTTGTTCGTTTCCATATTTATAGAGCTCTGCAGGGATATTATCTCCTCCCGGAGTTTTATTGTTTTTCAGTTTCTTTAGGGCAGCCCTTATTTCTGGCATTGATGGCGCTCTCGTTGTTTCATCACTATTTAGCTCGTCCGGAATGAGAGTTGGTTCGACTGTCAGGTTGTTATTGGGATTTAGGAGCTGTTGGAAATATTCTTTACACCTAGTCTTGATCTTTCTCCTATTATGTCTCCATTACTATCTCTGCACAGAGATGTGTTGGGTTTGAAGCCCTTTTTAAATACATTGACGCCTTTATATGCCTCACGTGGATTGTTATTTGCAAAGTCATGTTCCATTTTCAACAATATGTTGTTAAAATACAATCTCTTCTTTCTTTTAATCAAATGGTTAGCATCTCTTCGTGCTTGTTCGTAGACTTGTCTTTTTGCTCTTGTTCCTCTTTCTATACACAATTTTTTAAAAAAAAAATTCTTGCAGACACTCTGTATGCACTCCTCACTGAATCAGGGATTTCTAGCCTGCCTTTTTTTTTACAGTGAATACCGCACAAGAATCTCAACTGCTCCCGTCTGGATCCAGTGAGACAATGGCATCCCCAATTGGGGTATGTTGTGAGGCTGAACGTAGTGGGGAGGGGAAGGAGGTGGGGAAGAGGTAGGTTGGGAAGTACCTGGCTATTCAGATCTAGTCACCAAACACGGCTAAAGCCATTTTCAAGCAACGTTTCAATTCTGAATGGTGGTCTTACACCAGGGCGATACTGATAGTATCTTCCACTCTGTAACATGCCGCAAATATACTATATATTATTTTAAATGAATTATTTGTGAAATAACACAAATAAATCAAATAAAATTTATTTGCACATGCCGGGTTCGAACCCGCGACCTCCGGATTGTGAGTCAAGAGTCTTACCCACTGGACTACGGCCTTGGTCTATTTCCAATGCCAGATTCCTCTCCTCAATCCTCTTCTAAATCATTTAGGGAGAGCTGATCACTCAGTTGGTTTGGTAGGTTTGTTGACAATGAGTCATGATATCTTTCCAGAAGAGAAACCAGATAAGCTTTAAATTTGTTCTAATAGACCCATTTTATATTTTTTCTAATCTAATGAAGCCAGAAACCGGATGTACTTTATATTTGTTCTAATCTAATGAAGCTGGAAACCAGATGAACTTTATATTTGTTCTAATCTAATGAAGCTAGATACCAGACACTTTATACTTGTTCTAATCTAATGAAGCCAGAAACCGCATGTACTTTATATTTGTTCTAATCTAATGAAGCTGGAAACCAGATGAACTTTATATTTGTTCTAATCTAATGAAGCTAGATACCAGACACACTTTATACTTGTTCTAATCTAATGAAGCTAGATACTAGACACACTTTATATTTGTTCTAATCTAATGAAGCTAGATACCAGACACACTTTATATTTGTTCTAATCTAATGAAGCTGGAAACCAGATGAACTTTATATTTGTTCTAATCTAATGAAGCTAGATACCAGACACACTTTAAACTTGTTCTAATCTAATGAAGGTAGATACCAGACACACTTTATATTTTTTCTAATCTAATGAAGCTAGATACCAGTCACACTTTATACTTGTTCTAATCTAATGAAGCCAGAAACCAGATGGACTTTTTACGTAATTTATTCTAGGGGGTATTTCCAATGACGTTATATAAATAGACTTGCCATAGTCTCACAAACTCAAGATATAATGTGGCAATTAATCAAAACTCTTTTGTTTTCAGCGATTTTCAATAATTTCTTGATTCAAAAGTTATTCGTATATGATAAAGATAGACGCTTAAAAGAATATGTGCATATGGACGAAACAAAAGATAGAACGCGGGCGGCATTTTCGTATTCAAAATTCAAAAGTTCCGTCGAATACTGTCTCAAGGCCGACTAAAGTAGGAGGCCTGGGCACCAGTCGACTTTTGAGGTGTCAAATAGCTATAATGAACAACGATAGTTTTCGAATGGCGTTGATTGTTATTGTATTTGTTGTTTCTGCTGATTAGTATGTTGTTTTACCGCAGGCAAGTAAATAAAGAATCATTAGATTATTATTATAAAAAGTAAATTTTACTTAGCGACGTCATGGCATCGACTTTGTAATTTAGCTGTTACGCATCCAGACCTGTACTTTAGTAGGCCTTGAGTTCTCTAATGTCGCATAAAATGTTTGGGCGGAAAGCAATTGCATTATTTTTATAATCGATAATAATAAGTAATTTGCATGTATTTACAAATGAAATGTTATTCCTTCGCTTTTACTACTGTTTACCGTGTAATGGAAACATTTTCTCATCACACAGGAGGGAATTTTGGCGCTTTTTAATGCAATTTACTTACTAGTAGGACACGACCTTACTCGACGCGTGGCAGTTTAGTACTAAAGTACTAGAAATCGAGTACTCTACAATTGTCTTGTTGCTGGCTTCCCATTTTGAGATTTCTACCCCGCGTCTAAATATGTAACGTCTTTGGGTATTTCACCATCCTCTTCATAGCTTAACCACAGGATAACGTATATTTTCTAGTTACGATTTATTTATTTATTAAGTCAGAGTTGACTATTCTGTACTCGAACCTATAAATAGTGGCTATATATCAGATACGTTGGCCGAGTTTTCTAACTATTGCAAGTATTTTATTTTTATTAATATTCATTGTAGTATGGTTAAGCTATCAGGAGGATGGTGAAATACTCCCCTAATATAATGAAGCTAGAAACCAGATGTACTTTATATTTGTTCTAATGTAATTAGGTAAAAATCAGATGTACCTTATATTTGTTCTAATCTAATGCAGCTAGAAACCATATGTAGGTATCTACTTCATATTTGTTCTAATCTAATGAAGCTAGAAACCAGAAGTACTTTACATTTTTGTTCAAATCGAATGAAGCTAGACATCAGATGTACTTTATATTTTAGATTACTATAGTGAAATTACACACGTAGCAGGTAGCAGGTATAGGTACAAGTGACAAAGGTAGACACATACAACTATTGTCCTCTCGAGCATGTTGTTACGAAATATTGTTGGTGCTTGATTGTTGTTCTTTGTGCAATTAAAATAGATAAAATAAATTCCATAGATAAAATTGTGGGAAACAATTTACAAAAAATTCTGCCTCAATACAGGTTCACCTAGTGAGGCAGACTATGCACAACTAAAAATATTGTATAGTTATGCTACTTTGGTGTAACCGATCTTACATTACTTTCTACTTGTTATTTTTTTTGTAGTGATGTAATCTATTTGTAATCTACATTGAACATGTACTTTTTAGTTGTAATGTTGCCAATTTCATTGAATAAAGATATATTATTATTATTAATTCTTAATTACACTAGATCATGTCAGATTTTGAAGCTTAAGATTCTCAGATGACGCATAAAACATTAAAAAATACAATATATGAGTAATTAATTTATAATAATAAAACATTACTGAGGTAATTAAATAACCCCTTTTGCTGAGCGATTTGAATCTTGTGTGTTTGGGCAAAGATAACGCGGTAAATTACATTAAATAAAATATATCCCATGTTATTTTTTAATACGCAGAATAGGTTAGTTTGAGGAATATTGATTTTGGGATTTTTGTGAGGTTGCAAGAAGCGGGAGAGGGGAAAGTTGAAGGTTGGGACTTATCTAGATAGTTACTTCTTAACCTACCTGTTAATATGATTTTTAAATAGATAACAAATCCATTTCAAACAAAGTTTTAAATCCGAACGTTTGGAAATACTGAGATTTTATTCCATAATTTACGCTGATTTTACAGTGACCGGACAACTCAGAATGAAATCAACTTAATACCTCATTTGAAAAGTCATTAGGTGTTGATAAAAAGATATGAAAAAATGGTTAAATACGTTTAGGTCATATATTAAAAAAAATCATAGGTTTTAATGACTTTTCAAAGAGGTGTTGAGTTGACTTGATTCTAAGTTGAAATGGAATTGTTGCTTGAAATGGAACATTAAGCTGTTTTTGGTGACTAAACCTATAAATGAAGTGTTACCGCTGCTTCCTTTGCCATTTGAATTAATTTCTCCATTAAAACATGTCTCTTTCGTGAATAGTCGGGAAAGTGAAAATCTTGTGTTGCATTCATATAGAAATACAGATTGGATAATTTATCGTGCATAATAGAGATTTAGCCAGTGAGAGATGCCAAAAAAGATGTTTATTAACATTTCGATTTTACTCGGTGTCTTCATATTGCCTCCCAGCATCCAGAGAAGTGACCTTCCTCTATACCATACGGGAGATGAAGTAGGCAGACGAGCTGGCGTCTCTCTTGGACCGGTTGACCAAGTACTCAGAACAAATACTTGGACATGTATTCAAAATAATAAATACTTACTCGTAGGTGGGTATAAAGTACAACTACTCACCATGTTATGTACAATATGTGGATACGATAAATCGTAGCAAGGTAGATATATTGGAACGTGTAAGAACTGCTCTACACTGGCTTGGGTAGGTATATATATATTATACACATGTATGTATCAAAATCGGTATAATCTACTATGTTGTCCTTGCCACTGTATAAAAAAATTATTTCCTTGAAATATGACAATATTAACGTGCAAGAAAAATGTAAGGTTATTTCCTTTATTGTACACAACTTTATGATAGAATTTAACTCTGGAAAAGAACAATATGTTTTTTTTTTCGAATAATATCTAAGTTTTTCAAAAGTTACGTAATTCAAAAAACTCGATTATGAGTGAAATTGACATTACCTAACATTAGATGTAAGACATTTTGAATAAAAAAAAGTAGATAATAAAAATTAAGAAACTATTCCACAATTTGTGATCGATTACTTTACTTTACTTTCTTAACATCTTAACGATACTTTCGTAATATCTTCCCGATAAGTACAGAGTGTATTTCCTTTTAAATTTGTTAAGATATATTCTTTTGATCACGACACTTCACACGATGGTTGAATATTCGGTCGGTATTCAGAATATCCTGAAACTGGAGCCAGCGCTCGTATAGTCGAGCTTATTCAGAAAAAGAAATTTCGTCGGTGGGAGAAAAGTTATATTCACCTCTGTTAAAAGATAACATTCTTCTTTAATTAACATACATTTTAATTTTTAACCGTACCTAATTGTTGTTATTTTATTCTCTTAGTTTTTCACAAAATTTTATTTATGTTTTAATTTTGATTTATACACTTCTATGTCTTAATTTATATAGAACACTTGAGTTCTTAACATTTAATCTTTATTATTAATTTTTGCATTTCAAAATTTTATTTCTACTTTTCTTTAAAATATAATCTTTTTTCTCTTTACTTTTAAGCATATCTTAATTTTTTTTGGAATGTTTAATCATCTGTTTTAATTAAATCGTATTTAAAACATTAAATGAACGACTACCACAACACGGGCATTAGCTCATTGTGGTAGCCAAAAAAAATATATCTGTAACTAATAAAATTTTTTAAATTATTAAATTATTTTTATTCATTTAAAAAATAAAAAATTTTTAACCACAGGCAATTAAATAAGTGCATGTTCAAAAACAGTAAATTAATATACGTGTAAAGTGTCATGAAGAACCTTGTTGATATTTCATCTTTCAACTGCATCGATAATAAAATTAAAAATCCTTATTACCACCGTCCAAAAGTTACGTGTTCTTTTCCCCGTGTACCACAGGAATCGCGATCAAAAATTCCTTTTGTAAATACGGCGTAACATCTAAAAATATACCTTACATGTTTACCAACAGGTATTATAAACCAGTTCTTTTAAAAGTCTTGTTGTTTATGGTCTCCTTACTTGTGGCTACAAGAATAACTTCCTATTTTTATTTATCCAATACCAAAAAAAAAAAAAACATCTTTCATGCAAGGTCTGTGGAAAAAAAAATTACTAGAGGGAAAATAACAAATTATAAAGGTACGGCTATTTTAAGTTTTGTTTACCGGTGACTCGCCTTATGAAAAAATATTTTTATTCATTTAAATATCTAATGATGTTTCATTCACAAAAAATCACAGTTATTTGTTATTGATTCTGAGAAAAAATCACATTTAAATGATTAGCGAATCAATGTCAAAAATGATGTCGCATTTAATGTGATTTCGGTTTAGTCATCAAAATGACGCAACTTTTCTGATAGATACTTGTATCTCGGTATTACCGCACTAGATATCCGATGTAATGATTTTTAAGAAATAAAATATAATTTACATAGGTAGGTACGTCTCATTATTTGAGTTTAAAGTCAACTAGTTTCGGAAAAAAACTTGCCTCATTTAGGTTAGGGCAGAAACAACATTAAATTTGTGAATATTGAATAGAAACAAAACACAATTATTTTACTTCACTGTCATATTTCTTCGTGTATACCAAATTTTCTTTAAGTGGAATAATGAATTCGTAAACAAAATTTAAAAAAAATGTACAATAAATACAAAATGCCAGTCAATGAAATAAAATCCGATTTATATTACATTATTACATAATTATGTACTTAACAATACTAACATTTGTTTGTTTATTTTCCTCTTCTATAGAAGCGAACGCTTGTGTTTGGAAGAAGTGTGGGCATCGTGATTAATATAGTTGATCATACGTAAGGATTTTAAGAATATTTTAATTTTGTGGATAAATTTAGAGATAATTGTATAAAGATAATTTAAAAAATAAGATGGAAAAATGTTGTATTGTGTTGATATTTTTTAACAATGAATTGATCTTTAATTATTTTTTATTTACTATGATTTGTATTGACATAAATATATTTCAAAATGTTTTCTCCGCTGGGATTTCTCGTGCTGGGGAATACGTTTTACATTTTCCGTATTTTATTCAATTTGTATTACAATGTAATCTGATACCTACTGCGTAGTTAGAATGTGTGCTGCAATTTTTGTATTTCTGAATTCTTAACATTAAACAATGTAAATCTAAAAGCTAACACAGTTTGTTTTGATCATATTTAAGTTAATTACACAGGTTGTCTCACTTCAACCAGTATATGCTTGTTTGCAATATTCTATTCTATTTAATGTATCATTTGTTATATTTGAAAGATTCAGAATTCTAAAGACCAACTTCGTATCGTCTACCGAATATCGGACAGATCTCTTCATTTTTAAAGACAGTTATTATTGTCTCTGTAAACTAGATTAGATTAAGACATCCTGTTTTATTATTATTATTAATTATTAACGAAGGGTTTGTGCTGGGTAGACGTGAAAAAAAGTAGATACCGCATACGCTAAGGTATATTTTTTTGGCAATTATTTGGTTTGACTTTTATGGCATGACGATTCATTCACGATTCTGTCCAAACAAACGTCGCGTCGTTCTAATGCTGTTAAAATCATGTCGAACCATAAAAAAATACTTAAAAAACTAATATTTAACTGCATACATTACGTGACCGTAATTCACTTTCTGACATCATTTTAACTAAACATTTTTTAATTGAATATCGGTTTATTATTTTCATTGAACAATAAATTGTTTATAATATCGTACTCTTTCACGATCGCATAGTTTTGTCAAAACCTGTTGGCGTGTGAATAATCGAAACTTAAATCGCGTGAAAAAATTATTCGTTTGTAGGAATAACTTAGGGACAGGTGTTTTACGGAACTTGAACAATTCACGAAATTCCGTGAAAGTTTTATGTAATTTTAAGTTTTATGTATTGCGTTATTATTAAAGTTCTGTGAAACAACTCGATCATGATGGAATAATAAGAGAACTTGAATAGAACTTTCGAAGAACTTGAATATAAAATTTGAAATTTGATGAATTGTTCAAGTTGCTTAAAAACAACTGGCGCTCGTATTATTATAAAGCTATTAATAAATCGTTTAAATTTACACCCACAGTAGTTTAACAGTAGTAAAAAATTGGCGATGTTTTGCGTGGAGGTAAATAATTTGGTATTTTTCATACTCCGTATAAAAAGCTTATTGCGCCAACTTCTAATAATTTTAATGTGCGTACAATCAACCCAAAGGCTAATGAGGAATGTTGGATAAACTGTACACCAGGTGCTCTGTTCAAGCTACTTCAACTCCATATACATTCCGACAAATGAGTCAAGTAAATTACACCACGTGAAAGAAAAGTGTTTTTAAATTTATGATATGATTATTAGTAGTATGTAACGTTTTTTACTGTTTACTAACAGCGTGAGTACTGAACCTGAATTTAGAGAAGCAAGGAACACGCTGACCACTTTTTGTTTGTCACTAAAACGAGATTGGTCTTCCATTATTCAGCAGAGAGATTTCATATCGTCGATAACGTTCTGTACATGTTAAGTCAAGTTAGAAAAACTTAAACCAGGAAATAGGATCTTCTATTGTGCACAGATTGAAAAGTTGGATTAAAATATTAAATATATTTTTTATATTTTTTCGTATATTTACGACAGCCAAGTAGAAAAGCAATAAAGTAATATTCAGTTAGAGAAAACATTTCATAAATGATAACTTTTTATGCCTAAAATCGCCTAGAAAACTGAATCGTGAACTGAACTGAATCAGAAACGTCCAGCAAAATCTCACGTTACTTGAAAAGAATATATGAAATTATCCAAATTTATCTCACCGAGGGGGGGGGGGGGGGTCGCGATTGAAAAAATAACTGCTCAAGTAATTAATGTATGGCCCCATACCTGTTGAGAAGATGCTTCGTGAAAAATTTTTCCGCATCGACTCGTTTGAAAAATTTTAGAAATATGATTTTAGATATACTTTCCGTGTAAAGACCACGTGGTAAAACAAGGAATGTCAATTCTAGATAAATTTGCATAAATTAGAAATTAATGTTTAAAAGTCTGTATTTTGTCACTGACATAAATCAATATCAATATCATGATACTGACAAGTGTATGAGTAAGTGACAAAATTATTTGTCATCGTTATTGATTGTTGCTAAAACAATTTTACAATGTGAATGATTCACGCCACTAGATAGCGTTGTTTCTTCAATTTGAGATTTTAGCTGACATTCCTTGAACCTCTGTGATCCTCGATTAAGAAAGAATAGCAAATTGAATTGTGAAAATTCAAAGCTTGCCAGCCCAAGAGAACATCAAAGAGTTGCATGTGAAAAATGGATACGTGGAGATAAAAAATAAAATAATCTGAAAAACGAGAAGGTAAAGTTAGGTTAGATTTGGGAAGATGTTGGATGCTGCGCGTGAGTGGTGAGCGGTGTGGATGTGCGTGTGTATGGCGGGCACTGGGCAGTCTGGGCACTGGGCATGTAGGTACCCACACTACCTACCGCCTGCGCTGTCTCCGTAATGACCGGTTCACGCATCTAGCTTTTCCGAGGAGATACAATCCGAATTTTAGTAATTACCCACCATTCAGTGATACTTTTCACCTAACGACGCAGCCAGCCTAGGTAGCCTGGTACCAGCTCTCATACCCACCGGGGAACGTGAATTGAGCGTTACCGGTACCTATATATTGTTAGATAATACATTTAACTTAAAAGAACCGATGGAATACACCGATGTTTAGAAGATCAAAAATGAAATATTTTCTTGAATGCTTATAACTGTACACCATTTTATTTGAGTTTAATTCCACATTGACAATTAATTTAGTTAATTTTGGACACAATTTTTTAAAACAATAACATTTTTTTGGAGAAAACTTAGTAGCGCTGTATTCCAAAGATTGCAAATATCTATAGTTAAACACTCCGAAGTCTAATAGTGCACGCGGGAAACTGATGAATCAACATCAAATTTAGGAGCGCTGTATTCCAATGATTGGAAATATCTATAGTTAAACACTCCGAAGTCTAATAGTGCACGCGGGAAACTGATGAATCAACATCAAATTTAGGAGCGCTGTATTCCAATGATTGGAAATATCTATAGTTAAACACTCCGAAGTCTAATAGTGCACGCGGAAAACTGATGAATCAACATCAAATTTAGGAGCGCTGTATTCCAATGATTGGAAATATCTATAGTTAAACACTCCGAAGTCTAATAGTGCACGCGGGAAACTGATGAATCAACATCAAATTTAGGAGCGCTGTATTCCAATGATTGGAAATATCTATAGTTAAACACGGTGTCCGAAGACTAATAGTGCAGACAGGAAACTGATGAATCAACATCAAATTTAGTAGCGCTGTATTCCAATGATTGCAAATATCTATAGTTAAATACGGTGTCCGAAGACTAATAGCGCGGGCGG
The DNA here is from genome assembly GCA_929108145.2 of Limnephilus rhombicus. Classification (NCBI taxonomy): domain Eukaryota; kingdom Metazoa; phylum Arthropoda; class Insecta; order Trichoptera; family Limnephilidae; genus Limnephilus; species Limnephilus rhombicus. The sequence goes on along the minus strand of OV815271.1, from coordinate 21,136,159 downwards.
GAAACTGATTAATCAACATCAAATTTGGAGTAATTTTGTAGAATTTTTTAAGTAAAACTTCTTTACGGACGCTTGATTTGGGGAGTAAGCTGGTGAATGCGTGACGAGAGCATTACAAAAAGTGTGATCGGGCGAGGCGAACGAAAGTTGACAGAGAGATATAAGTTAGTAAAGTTTTACTTCAGTCGTGTGGTATAAAGCACACTCCTTTCTTTATTTCAACTTTTTTCCAGTAAATCGAGTTCTGAGTTGGATTTTTTGATCGAATTTAAAAAAAAAGTCGCAGAGAATATCAGCTGTTCAATGTGTTTTAAAATACATTGATCCAGTTCCAAAATTGAGTTAAAATGGAAAAAACGTTTAATAAAAAAAAAACGAAATTTTAGATGGAAAAAAATAGTTCATTTGGTTCTCCATGTGATGTAGATTCACCATTTTCGCTCTTTTACTACGAGTTATCTTGGACACCTTGTACGTAAACCTATTTTCGATGAATATTAAATTAGTGACAAGTGAAAGAGGGACAATGGGGGGAGAGGAAGAGGGGTGTGGAAAAGTATCACAACGGTTTAGCGGGAATCCATTTAGTTACACTTATATTTATTTCCTTGAGGTTCACTTTACCTGCCTGAAGGTCTGGTATCATACTTGGCTCCATAAATCGACTTAATGAACCTGATCAGCATACATTAGCTAAATTACTAACCTTGCTTATATTATGCCAGTAGTCGGGCTCTCACACTCTCACGCAGATGATGTTATGAGGATTGATGAGTCAAGGAACGTATTTCATATATTTTTTAACTCCTGGTGGCATATTTTATCTGTAGTCAGTTTTATAAGTCTTTCAAGTCAGTGGCCATATCCTGGAAATATAGTTTGTGACTGCTATTTTTAAATTTCATCTAAACATATTATTCTTTCATTTTTATTGGAATAACTTGTTGTAATAGCCTCTGAAGGTTAGTTAATGTAATGTATCATTGAAGAAGAAGATAATACTAATAAATCTAAACGAAATGTGAAAAATAACTAAACACAGAAAAATGAAAAGGTACCGGTCACAAGTGGGAATCCAACCCAGGATCTCCTGTCTTACCGGGACTGAACAAATACTGAATAAGTATCGCACATAAATAAAGTCGGATATGTTTATCCGAGATACTATCTGTTAGCGCCAAGTATGAAATTGGCTGCGCTCGGCCAATTGTTTTGTATATTTTCGATCTAAAATATTATATCCCATGGCAATTATTATTTCCCTTTCCCCGCTCCGCTCCCCGTTTGTTCCCTCATGTCATTATTATTGACAACTTTGGTTCGGTGTTCGAAGTGTGGACGGTAATAATCGCATAATAAAAATAATACGCATAACGACAATAATAACGCACAACGAAAATAATATGCAAAGTTCGTTTTGAAACGAGTTTAATATTAAGTAAAAATAACAAAACCTATGTTGAAGAACGCTGAGAGGAATTAATCCTACAAATTGCGTAGAATCCATCCTATTTGCGTACATCTATAAATTTGTTTACATTATCACACTCCTAGCTAAAATACTATCTACATTATCACACTCCTAGCTAAAATACTATCTACATTATCACACTCCTAGCTAAAATACTATCTACATTATCACACTCCTAGCTAAAACACTATCTACATTATCACACTCCTAGCTAAAACACTATCTACATTATCACACTCCTAGCTAAAACACTATCTAGGTTATAAATAAATTCGTTAGAACTTTGTGACCATTTAAAAAGGAAGCGGCCAAAACACGGGGAAAAATAATTAAAGATAATATCGTTAATTCAGAATTTAAATACGTGGCCGACAAAATTGACTTAAAATAAATAGGTCCCAATGGCCGAGATGCGTATACAAATTAATCAGAAGGTTTCCGACGCGTGAGTAGGCCACATCAGCTGTACGTGTGAAAAGCATAAATATTTCAAAATTAACCCCCTGCTCTCTCCTAACGGTACCACGTCTCTGCAATACCTCCCTTTGCCCCTCTTTCACCCCTCCCCTGCGTATCCTTTCCCATGAGTCCTCGTTCCCGGGACCGTTTCCCTCCCGAGTCCCCTTCACCTCTCACCTTCCCCCCTCTTACGGCTCTCACAATATAGTGAATACAAATATACCCTCTCTTACAATGTATACAAATATCAACAGTTTTCATTATATTTTGGGCAATTCATTTAGCATAATGAAACTCTCTATAAAGTACTCACGAACCCTCCCACTTGCAAACTTTCATAACTACCATTCACACTACCAAACCCTCCCACCTGAAGCCTTCCAGCCTCAATCCCGCGGTCCTATTGTGTTTTCTATCTTCTCTCATCTAAGTATTCTGAACTGTCTAGTACTAAAGACAGTTCGAGGCACAATTGTTTTATCAAAGTTTACAATCTCACACAACATTATAATAAAATTTACATAAAATTATCAATATCTGCTACATAATTAAAATAAATTAAAACTAATACCAAAGGTAAGATATAGGTAAATCGTTTGAAAGAGACCCTTGCTTGTGTAGAACGGTGTACCGGATGAAACAAAAAACAGTTTTTGTTATAAAGCTGATGAATGAAACAAAATAAAAAAAAAACATAAAAGAACATTGTCGAAATGAACCATAAAAGTCGATACACACCCAATATCTTCGGGAATTTTGAATAAGGGGACTGCTGTCGGGTGTTCCAAACTATTGGAAAAACTTTGCATTGTAGGTAATGCATTCTAACGTGTCTTTTGAAATAATTTATCTGTACATTGAATGTCATCTACCAACGATCAATGCATAACTTCGTGTTTTTGTTTTCCACGACAAAAATACTATAGAAAGAATTTGTTTTCATGGATGTATCACATCATGTCATTTAAAAATATATTTTTAGTAAATTTATTTTTAATTATGCACTTTTATTAATTAGCTAGCTTAATTATTGGTGGTGAACCTGTTTCACTCTCCTGTGTTGAGACTAAATGATACAAAAACTAAATATATTAAATTCAAAATCCACAACATACAGACAGATAACCTCAATACAAACCTAAACATAAAAAATCGTAAAGACTGTATAAACGTGAACCGAGAAATTTCTTGCAACATTCCAAAATTGAATGAAATACAAACAATAAAATACCTTGGAATAATTATTGAACAAAACATAAATTGGAACTCCCAAGAGGAAAATGTGAGCAACATATTAAAAAAAAAACTAACCAATTTTTTTCAAAACAATAAGAAACATTTCAGATAAAGAAGAGCTAATAAAATCTATTACGCATTAGCCCAACCTCAACAAAAATATGGTCTGATCGGATGAGGAAGGTCATGCGATTCCACTATAAAACCAGTCCTCAAAGCACAAAGGGCAATTTTTAAAATTATACTTAGATTCCCCATCAGAACCCCTACAGATAATGTTTTTAAAGTGCTTAATTTAATATCACTGAAACAATTATATACAAAAGATATTCTAATTCAGAAACCAGGATAACTTTACACAAAATCGGGCCGGATCTCAAGATATACATTACAACATACGTTCCACCAACCTACAACTAAAACGACAAAGAAATATGCAATACTTCTCTATAAAATTATTTAATTTACTCCCTCTTGCAATAAAAACCATTTAAAAAATAACCGACTTCAAAAGAAGCATAAAGACAGGCCCGGACTGGCCAGGTCCGCAGGTCCGCGATCGCGGAGGGGCCCCGGCGCGAGGGGCCCCCGAAGGGGCTCCACAAAACGTACAAAAAAAAGTTTTTGTCTTGTTAGTAGTTATTTTGTGTTCTTGGTAATGTTGTTTACATTTTTGAAAAAAAAAATTACATTTTCCAAAAGTAGATCATGTCTAACAACTGTTTATATCTCGCCGTGTATACGAAAGCTTTATACGATCCACTGTCATCCGTATCGTCTGCGCGGTGACGTGTGTCGTGTGTACCGACAACTAATACCGACAACTGCACCGCGATGTCCTATCAGATCAGCTGATCACTCAGTAGGGCCGCGCAAGCGCATATCGCCCTTCCCCTCCCCCCTTTCCTACATTTATAATAACATCCACCCCACACTATTGTTTTCAAGCCACTACAAGTCGATTTTATGCGATGCGGTTTGCTAAATTTACAGCGCAGTTTTTTTTAGTTAAATTGTTAAGTTAATTTTTTGTTTAGAGTTGAGTTGTGGTACATTATTTGATAAATTAATATTACGAACGGAACAAAAACAATGAAGAGAACTTACAAGAGTGGTTTTCAAAAAAGAGAGGAAAATAAGAAAAAGAAACAAGAAGATTTCCAGTGTGCCAGTTCAATGTTTACGTGGTTAAAACCATCAAGCTCTACCTCAGAGATAAACGATGACACGACTGTAGATAAGGTATTCGAAATTTTAGATTATTATTTTTATTATGGGTTGTAATTTTTTGAAATTTTGTTCTATTTATTCAACATTTTTACGTCACGTACTAAGAACTTAACAATATTAGTTTTTGCTTTTTTACTTTAAAGGTTTTTACTAATAGGGCTAATTAATTGTTATAATTTAAACAAAATAAACTGTATAAAAAACTTTCTCACATTGGGGATAAATTCACAATAGAAATGTGTTAAGGCCTACGTCATTAGGAGGTACTTTATGCAAAATATGGATAGTAGTTTGTCGGTTTATTCATGAATGGTCAAAATATAATTATTACGAGCAATGTTTTAAATTAATTATATTGTAACTACAATTTGTTATGATTTTGAAAATCATAATTAATTCTAGTTACAGTATGGTATAGTAAAGGGAATTCCCTAGTGAACAGCATCAACTTCTTCTTGTACAGTTGAGAGGGGTGAGGCGCCTGCTTGCAATCAGCCATATATAGACCATCATCCATCGTTTCTTGTCGGCGAATCAAGCTCCAATTCTGATTCAGAAGATGATGAAGAAAATCAGGAGATCTGTGATGCAGCTAAACAATAACTTGGGTGTTTCATTTGTCCATACGAAAGTGATCAAATCACGATTAAAAAAGCTTTAATGGAAAAACATCCTATTCAAGTTGTAGAAGGAAAAGGTACAAAATTGCCATTTGAGCCTTCTAAACTTTATTACCGACATTTGCCAAGTGGTGAAAAAATGCACCGAAAATGGTTATCATATTCAATTCAGCTGAATAAAGTGTACTGTTCGTGCTGTATGGCTTTTGGAGATAAAGAATACAGAGACTCTAGCTACATTACTGGTTATGATGTTTCTTCAAAAAATGTGTATAAATCAGTAGAAATACACGAAAACTCTACCCATCATGAACTTGCTGCGAAAACAGAGTTTCAAAGTCAAAAGGGCTACGATATTTCAAATCTCCTGAATACCAACCATACTAAATAGCAAGAAAGTGAAATTCAAACTAGAAGATTGGTCATCCAACGTTTGATAGACACAGTTTTGTTTGTAGGAAGGTAAGGCATTGCCTACAGAGGTGACAAAGAAGAAACAGCCTATGCTCTTGATTCTTTATAAAAGCATGGTAATTTCCTTGAACTGGTCATGTTGGTGGCTGATTATGATATAATTTTGCAAAGCCATGTAAAAAATGTATCAAAGACAGCAAAAAGCACAGAATAAAAATAAAGGACAAAAGTAAAGCCACAGGAAAGCAATCCAAAAAGCCCATTGGACGAGGATCAATGTTGACTTTGTTATCAAAGACTTTCATTAACAAGTTAATCAAGATAATTAGCTCGATGGGTCGAAACATTATTTTGAAAGACCTCCAGGATAGCATCATCTACAGCGTAATGGTGGACAGCACCCAAGATGTGGCTGTCATGGTCCAATTGGCAATATGCGTCCGCTACGTCGTTCAAGGAAAAGTATATGAAAGACTTTTAGAGATTGCAGTTGTTAATGACTCAAGTGGACTTGAGGTGTACGAGATTATAAAATTTAAATTATCTGAGTATAGAATTGCAACGTCAAATATTATTGCTTGTTTATTTGATGGAGCCAACAACATGAAAGGCTGTTACAATGGGCTGCAAGCCCATTTAAAAATAGAAAATGAAGACCTTATTTATACTCACTGTATAGCACACGTACTGAACCTAGTTGTAGCTGACTCAACAGTGAAGTTACTACAAGCTGAGAACTTGTTTGGATTAGTGGAAGAATCTGCAGTATTTGTAAGCTCATCGCACAAGAGAATGGCCGTCTGGGAAAAGGAAATAAAAAGACAACATACTGCTCACGACAAGTTGTACAGGTTGCAAAAAATAGGAGCAACGAGGTGGTGGAGCAAACATAAGGCTCTTTCATCAATTGTTGATGAAGAATTCTTAATCAGTGAAGAGAGTGTTAATTCAGCTAAGTTCTTTAATTTTATTTCTGTGTTTAAAGAAATCTCTGATGGAAGTTTTGACAACAAATATCGATTCACAGCAAGAAACCGGACAAGTCAATGGTCCAAATTTGAAAACTTGTTTATGTCGTTTGTTTTGCTAGATTTGTTTTTAGTCACTTCCCCTGTTTCTAAGTACTTGCAAAGTAAAAGCATTGATTATGCTTTAGCTTGGAACTTAGTACAAACACTGCTCCATCAAGTTAAGGACAAAAGGAATGACGCGTATTTTGAAGTATTGTACGCAAAAACAAAAGCCTACTTAAGTGCACTTAATCTTAAGCTAGACGAAAATAACATTGACGTCGAGTTAGAATTGGACTTTAATAGAAAAAGAACGTCAAAGAAAAAATTAATGCCCGGTGAAAAGATGAAACTGACTCTATTTCAACAGTTCAACATTACAAAATTGTATATTTTGATATTTTAGACTGTACGAGGATGAGTATTGAAGAAAGATTTCGCGCAAACAAAGACGTTTTACAGGATTGCTCTTGGTTGGACCCCAAAAAGTTTGATTTTATCTTGAAACTCCAAACATTTCCCACAGAAGCTCTGCACAGCGTTTCTAAACTGTGTAAAATTGAAAGAAGTCGGCTGTTGATAGAGCTGCGACAGTTTGCACAACAATACAGCAACTTCATAGCAGCAGAGTCCACTGAGAACTACGGAGACAGATGCAAAGACGAAGAAGAAGACGACGAAGGAGAAGACGAGATTTTGACGGATGCCCGAGAGGAAATGCTCGATGGCTTGCAAGTTACTACGAGACCAGCTTGGAACGCGGATCTCGTTTCGAATAAGGTGAACTTTGAGTGTTTGAGGAAATTTACGAAAGTCTGAGTTGAGAGATGGCCTGATCTTAGAGTCGCTGACTAGCTGTAAAATCATGTAGTTGCCAGGTGTATCTGCTCTTGAATCCACGGACATTCCCTTTACTTTATTACATCTACTGCAAGAATTTTATGTTTTATGCTTTATATCTGCATTTTTTTTGTTATATCATATCTATCTTTGGTACCTTTATCTTATTCTATTGTATACATTTTTTTCCTATTTCTTTTATTTTTGTGTGACTATCTTTTTTATGCCTATTTTATTTCTTTTCACATGGTTTCTTTTAGATTTAACCAAGCTATGCTAGACGATGTTTTATCGAGATACCTGTTTATTATTTTCATTATTTTCCATCATTTTTGTGTGATTTTATTTTTTTTCCAGCTTCATATTCCAAGGAACACTATTGATACAACTAACATACTCGACTTTGTTTTTTTAGTTTGTTTTGGTTTCTTTGTTCTCTTTTTCTTTTTAGTCTCACAATGCTACTTTGCTTCGCTCAGAAGGCTGAACTGAACTGCATCTATCTATTTTGTTATGTTTCTTTTTTCCCTTCTGGGGGTGCGCTAGACCTCGTCCTTGCATCAACAGGAGTCGGTTGACGATGGCACGGTGCCCTCTAAAATCAATTGCGCCACCCCCAGCAACATGTGCAGGCTTTAGGTTTGGGGGGCGACCTCGGCTCTCCTTCGACTTGCCTCCGGCTACTCGACGCTGAATTTCTTAGGGTCGTCGGGTATTTCCCCCCAATCTCCCATTTACTTTTCTTTGAGGCATCACCGAGGAACCGGCTAAAGGGCGCGGAAGCTGAGTGTGGTTCACGACTAGACCGAACGTCATGCGCATTATTGCTGGGACTGCCAATCGATTGGAGGACTCCCAACCGTTTGCCATGCCCTTATTACTTATCTACTGTGTCTTCCTCCCAAACAGGTGCTTGTAGGATACGCTGGATACAATCACCCAGCGCTTGCCACCTCGTGGACTTTCACCAACCTGTCTCACTGTCTTGTCTATATTTTGTCATACTAACACATATTGTATCCGTATTTCCTGCTAAGCACTTGCATGCTGCTTATTAACAACGTATGCAGGGACATTGGAGGTTTAGTTTCGTTTTCAAATGTAGAGTCGTTTTTACCAAAAAAATTAGAGTCCTTGCAAGAGCCTTGAAGGGGTAACCATCTGTTACCTATACCAGGGCGGGTAAGTGGTGGGTCCTCCAATGACGAAGAAGACGATTTGGACCCAACGGCAGCGAAAACAAATGCTGACATTTACTGCTCTGAAAATAGACAATATTTCCAGTGTTTGACATGTACTTTTTCTGTTCTGTTTGAACTTACTCAATCTGGACTGTTTACCAACCTGTAAATTGTATATAAATTTGTTCTTACCATACCTTGTACCCAAGTCACAAATGAACGAGTTTTTTCTAAACTTAAAATCATCAAAAATCGACTTCGGTCGTCCTTAGGCCAAGACCTTATGTCCAGTCTGCTTTTTATTAATGTTGAGAGGGATTTATTTTATAATTTGGACAAAAATAAAATAATAGATGAAGTAGCTTTAACAAGTGAGTTGCTTACAAAGAAACTGTTACTTTAGGGCTAGGGGAGCAAAATGTCGAATCACTTCAGTTAAGTTAAGCCCCTTCTATTCTAGTATACCTACAACATTGTAAACTGTTAAACACATAGGATTTTTTTTAAATGTTAGTATTATTTTTCTAATCCCTAAAATACGTTTGTCATTATTTTTACTACACAAATAATTTTGACATAATTCATTAATGCTTTGGTGAGAATAAAATCCTGCCCTTTATTTTGAACTCCGTTATAATTATTGTCAGTTCTACAGCATGTGTTTAGTAGTCTTGTGGTATCCTAAAAATACTGTGAATTTCTTATTTCAATAAATAATAAAGTCAACAAAAAAACCTATCTGAATTTCTTCTTCTTTATAGGTGCCAATATAGCGTAGAAACGCGTTTTCATTGTTTTCAAGCACCTAATTTTCAAAAATTATTCGGGGGAGGCCCCCGGACCCCCCGTTTTCTGAGCCCCCCCCTCCCCATCCCACGTTAGGGGGCCCCTTTACAGGTTTTGGCGGAGGGCCCCAAATGGTCCCAATCCGGGCTTGCATAAAGATATGGATTATGGACATGGGAAGGACGAATATAGACACAATTTTGCAACCTAACAAAGATTAATGCTTGTATTGTACTTTCTTTTAGATTTAACTTTATAATTTTCCTCTGTAATATTATAACATACATAGATATTTACTTATATTTCAAACAAGAAAACTTGTACAATGTTTCCTTGGAACGGGGTACCCCAGTAAGGACACTTCTTATCTAAAAAAAAAGTAAAACAAAAATAAATATAAAATCAAAATATTCTTGCTTGGGTGTACATGTCGGTTGTTAAAAAAGTAATAGGAATTTTTAAAATTCGCGGGTTTGGAGAGTCCGATTGTCAATTTTTTTTTGTTGTGTTGGTATATGCCCCTGAAGTATGTTAAAAATTGTCAGCAGTGGTCAAACTGGTCATTGTTTAATTTGTCTGAGGCAGCCGCTAAGGTTAGACGTGTTTTTATAAGTTCGGCGATTTTTGTTTCTTTTTAAAAATGGATCTCCGAATCACAATCAAATGCTGATTGAGCCTTAGTTTCGACGTCATATCCGTAAACCCATGTTTTGTCACCGGTTATAACACGTTTTATTAATTCTGCATGTCGTTGACTTCATTTAGTGACTCCTGAGTAGGGATCCCATTCCGGACAAAGACCTATATTTCCGGACTTGTCTGGAAAATTCCGGACGTATGGCAACCCTACTCCTGAGCAACTTCCATTCGCCGCTGTTTTTATTAAAAATTCAACAATTTTGGAACAAATTTTGCTGCCACGCACGTCATACACAAAACATTCGAAAAAATTTCATGGCATGAGCCAATCCATATGCCAACATCATCGGCGACTGATTGTGATTCGGCGATCGTTCATAACCATTTATTTCACTTTTTCCACGTTTTCACATTTTGTGGAAGTGCTGGGGCGTCCGGGGCGTCCGGGGCATTCGTCATCTTCAACGTCTTCACGGCCATCTTGGAAACGCTTACACCACTCGTAAATAATAATAACGCTTATCATCTTATAACGCTTATACCTTGTTTACCCTAGGCCTTTGTTAACATTTTACACACATTTTAACATTTTACACAGAATGCGGGAGGATAGGGGAAGCGGGAGAGGGGAGTGTGAAGGCGGAGAGGGAAGGCGGAGTGGGAAGGCGGAGTGGGAACGCATGAGGGAAAGGGGCGCAGGAGAGGAAGGGGACGCGGGACGAATGGGAAAGGACAAGGAGTGAGAAACAATTTCCTTTTTTAATTGGCATATCAACGCATGCCGGGAACTTGTTACTTTAAAATAAAAGATAATCAGCATCGTAACATTGGGAATGTATACTTATAGGTTTTGATAAAATTAACTGTTTTGGCAGATGATCCAAGACCTGGTTTCTGATATATATTTGAAGTACTTAATATGGTTCTGTCTAATGGCCAGCGGAAGTGCATTGTATAGCTTTGTTGCAAAGTTTTTAAAATTTCTTTGGCCGAAATTTGCGCGTGCAAATGGGATAAGTAAGATTTTATGTCCTTTGATTCTAGTATCACGAGCAGTTTGAATATTGTCAAAAACAACTCTAGTAATGTTTTGAAGAGGTATGCTAGTAATGTTTTTGGCATAAAGTTGCCTAATGTCCGGAACACCGATTCTCCAAATGATTTCACTCAAACTGCTTGTGATCGGAAAATAAAATGTCGTATTAAACAAGTCTCAAGTTTTATGCCATATTAATTTAAAAAAAAAATCATATTACCCATTTAATAAAGTTCCGTTGAGAGGTTATTCCAAATTAATTATATTCTCCTGATTTCACACCTGTCTTCTTCAGAAGAAAAATCTAATATCTAAAATGAACTTTGCAGACAATCGATTCGAATGTTATTAAGAACTACTTTGAGCAGGTACCTAATTACCCTAGGTTGGATTTAGAAATGAGATATATTTAGTTCCTACTCTTATTCAAAGTACATATTTTCCTAATCATCACTATTTGAATAATCGAATAGAAGATGAGATAAAATCGAGTTCTATTGTTTCCTTGCAGAATAAAGGAAAGGATTGTTCTGGAAACTTCAGTGTTTTTCCGTTGTGTTTGAAAAACATATTTTTTTGTCGCGTGTTCGTTGTGATTATCTCTAAGTATCGCGCTTTAGATTATAATTGTGGAGCTTAAATTGTAATGTCATATTTAGTCAACAAACAGTTAGTGATACAAATGTATAGTGGTTGTTTTTTACGAGACCGATTCCTACGGCAGATGTTCTCGTGGTAAGTGTTTTTGTTTTTTTTTTTAGTTTGGATATTTTGCCGTTATTTCATTACTTACATATTTTAATTTTATTGGTTGATTGTATTTATGATTCCATGCATTGTCTATCTGTTCTCCAAATTCCTGACATTTTCGGCTTTCGAATTAAGGATATTATTATTGTCAAAGGGGTTTATTTCGTCAAAAAAATCCTAATCACACATTTTCGTTTGTTAAGTTCTATTTTCAAATATTTATAAGACTCATTAATTTTACATTGGGCACCTTTAGCATTGGAAATTCGTTTATAATTTGAAATGTTTTCGAACATTGCTCACTTCTCACTTCTGGAAACCGCTTTATAATATACCTATAAGTGCAAGCTATTGAAAGATTACAAAATAAATTCTTACTTAATATATGTTTTAAAATGGGTATTCCTTTCAACTACAACACTCTTTTAAATGGTATAAATATGCTTAAATGGTCTGCCAGATGGTGTTTTACACACCTGGTGTATCTACGTGAAATTCTAAATTATGCATTTGATAGTCCAGAATTGTTCCTTGAATTGATAAGCTTTGGGGTTCCACACGTAATACTAGAAGTCGGTATGTATTTGAGTGCAGACATTTTGGTACTAACTGGAATATGTACTCCTCATTACCCAGAATACTAATGGAAGGAAATAATTATGGAGAGTCAGTGGACATTTCCAATTTATACCTAAACACATACAAAGATTGTTACAGGCACATCAGTCATTTACATGCTTTTCATATTCTTATGTGAAAGCCCCTAAAATGGGCGTCAACAATTTTTTTTTTAATGTATTAAATTGGTCAATTTTTATTAGAACAATTCTGGTTGTAATAACATTTGAAGGTTATATCGATCAATGTAATATAATATTGAAGAGGAAGATAATCCTAATCTATACAAAAATCTATACGAAAATACAAAAAAAGGACAAAACACGGAAAATAAAAAAGGTAACGGTCACAACTGCGACTCGAACCCAGGATCTCTCTTCTTATCGGGACGAGCACCTTGACGGCCTCCGTGGTCGAGGGCTCTTGACTCGCAAACTGAAGGTCGCGAGCGAGCGCAAATAAATTTTATTTGATTAATTTGCCTTATGTGACAAATTCATTTAAAATAATATAAAGTATATTTGCGGCACGTTCTAGGGTGGAAGATACTCTCAGTATCGCCCTGGTGTAAGATCACAAAATTGAAGTGTTGCTTGAAATGGTTTTAGCCGGTGACCAGATCTGAATAGCCAAGTACTTTCCCACCTTCCTCTTTCCTATATCCTTCCCCTCCAAACTACCTTCCGCCTCACAACATACCCCTATAGGATATTTTCACAAACTAGGGATACCGCTAAAAATATGTGGATGATTTAAAGATTATTTTTCTGATTACGATTATCGCATTAAAAAAATTTAATTTTAATATTTTCATTCATAATTATTGATTTCAAAACAGGCCTGACGGCCTATAACGGTAAACGGCCCATGATTGGTTGAGCGAATCATGACGTCACGCCCGTCAACGTTCAGAAGTTTATCACCGCGTTACTATCAAAAGTTTAAACATTCTCGACTTGTTGGCGGTTATTGACGGTTTTTTTTTCATTTTTAAGATGCCCGTGTTATGTTCTTACAGTTTTATATAATATTGTTCAGCTGTAATTACTGAAAACGGTTTTTTTACGGGTGTAATCCGAAAACTTGCCTAAAATAGACGCTACAATGAGAATGAGAACAGTAATTTTCTAAGCCCGAATTTCGGGGTTTTAAGACGATACTGTAATAAAAACATTTTGTATGCACAAACTCTCATATTATATCCGTTGTATTATATTTTAACAACATACACCCAATATAGAGTTAATTCTGGTCCTTTTAAATTATATTGAACAAAACAGCAAGTGACATTTCGTAACCTAACTTCCCTGTCATAAGATGATCTTTAAAAATTTGACCATTTTACAAGTAAATTTCCCTTATTTTAAGTGAATATTGAAATAAACGTACCAACTGCTCCCAACCATCTGGAGCCAGTGAGACTATGGCATCCCCAATTGGGGTATGTTGTGAGGTTGAAGGTAGTGGGGAGGAAAGGAGATAGGGAGGAGGAAGGTGGGGAAGTACCTGGCTTTTCAGGCCTGGTCACTAATCACAGATAAAGCCATTTCACGAACATTTCAATTCGGAATGGTGGTCTTACATCAGCGCGATACTGAGAGTATCTTTCACTCTCGAACGTGCCGCAAATGAATAAATTGTGAAATGCAATACAACTTATCAAAGACCGATCAGTGGCTGAGTTAGCACTGCGTTTGGGTCCCACCAAGCGTCGGGTGTTCGATTCCTAGGCTGGCTAAGTCCTGCATCACAACACAAGCAACATTTTCGGCTTTCTGTGGTGGTAGTAGGAGATTTTCAAATATTGTTGGGTTATTCGTAACCCGGGAATGTTTGTCTTTTTTTTAATGTATATACCTTTATTAAACATATATTACTATTTACATACAAATATACTTGTTCACGCCGGGATTGCTAGTCGAGGGCCTTACCCCTCGACCACGGAGGCCTTCATTATTGTGTAGATATCCATCTTACGACTGAAAACATGGGTGTTTCCACGTTTAAATTATGAATATAAATGGTCAAAAACTAATTTTTCTTTTCTTGTAATGTTAAAATTCAAATCTGAAAAAAAAGTAAGCCGGCTCCGTCGAAGCCAGAGTCAAGTTAGCTTCTCAGAAGCTGGGGGTATTGTACTATAGGGCTCACAGATACAGCAGATACTACACAATTGCTGACCCTGTACAAATCACAAGTCTGCCTGTTGAATTTGGCAGTCACCTTTGGTCTAGAGCCCCAAAATACTAGAAAAACCTTGATTCATAATGCAGAAACGTACGGTTTGTTCGATAAATTTCGCTCTTTAACAAACGGATTGCAATGTTTAGCGCAAAGCCTTCAGGTGGGAATGTCCTTGTTCTACCGATATTTTAATATATGATGCTCCAAGGAACTAGCGTCATTAATCCCCTCGGCACTGGTGTCAAACACATTGAGCGCACTCGTAAAATTTGTATACGGTCGACATTTTTATCGCTTTAGAAAGGGTCGTTTACACATCTTATTTTGGGTTCTTCTTATAGACTTTGTATACATGTCTATCAAACTATATGTTTCGCAAGTGGGAAGATATAGGATAAACATAACGATTTAATTCGAGCAAACTGGAAGTAAATAAATAATACCAACTGCAACTGATCACAAGATGTTCGGCGGCGGTGACGTCACGGAGCCATTGGGCGCGAAAACATCGTTTTGGCGGCATTTTAAAAAGGCGTATTTTAAAACGTTATAGAAAATTTATTCGTCGTCGTAAAATTAAAACAAGAATTCCGTTATTATCGTAATTTTTTACTTAATTTTTTTCAATAATAAAAAAATTCTGTGAAAATACCCTATTGGGGTATTTCAAAGATATTGAAATATAAGATTTGAATATCTTTGGGGTATTTTCACAGAATTGTGATTCTGTGTCACAGTTTCACTAGCTCCAGACGGGAGCAGCAAGGACTCCTGAGGTGTTCACATAAAAACAAACAAACCGGCCTCTGGGATCTCTTGGAAGAGGTCGTAACGTTGGTGAAGGCTCAGTATTATCTTCTTCTTCAAATGATATATTAAATAGATAACTATTTTAATTTGTTGAAGGCCCACAAAAGTATATTAATTATATTATTATTCATTCTTTGTGTACAAAATACAGTTATATATTATAATGAATGATTTTAGGGTCACTTTATCAGAATAGTTTATACTTATGTTTGTCGATGCACTTACTTGACTTCCCAAATGGGGTTTCTTGTGGAGCTGAAGGGAATGGGAGTGGGTAGAGATGGGGAAGAGGGAAGAGGGAAGTTTAAAATTCCAGGCTATTCAGAAATTATCACCAAACGTGATTATTAACGTTTTGATTCTAAATGGCGGTAATATGGCGTAATTGAGAGTTTTGAAGTAGTCGTCTACTCATTAGATAATTTTGATTTCAGGATTGTAAAGCTTTCAAATGTTTAGAAAGCGAACGCCATACTGAGTGGTTTTGTAATTAATATCTATAAAATGAATGTAACTCAATATTTATTACAAGTCCCTAACGATTGTGCAACGTTTGATCATTATGAATGGATTAAATTAATCCCCGGATCGTAAACATCATATTTTACGTTGAAAGACTGTTTAATTAATAGTCGTTTTGCCGCTAAACATCAACTCAATTAATATCAAATTAATTATCATAATCTTGCAATTAAAATAACTAAGACAGCATATTTGTTTTGTAGCTTTTACAAGAATGACTCAGACTTATAAGTGGCTCCAGGGTGATCGAAAGATTGAAATATTATTTTTCCCTTATATGACATGACATTACTTTTATATAAAAAAATCATTGGCAGGTACTTTTTAACCCCCGAAGTAATTTCGGGAGATATTTCTCCCAGACGTCAAACACCAATGGAATCTTTTCCAAAGATATAGTAGTAGTCTCATATAAGTCATACTATTTCATTTTGTATTACGGTGAGATATATGAATTAAATAGTGTAAGAAAGAAAGAACACACGCTTTGTATTTGCATTTGAAAGTTTACTCGCACGTTTCCGAAAAAAATGAAAAAAATTCGATGAAACGGCATTTAGCATTTGAAAAATATTTGTCAAGGTGTGAAATTTTTTTAATAAATAAATTTTCACATCAAACGAAATAATTCATTTTATCTTTAATGATACTTTGTCACAGGATTTTTGCTTTTTGTGAAGTGGTTTAAAGCCGATACAATAAAACACGATAAAAACCAACGGTAGGCGTCTTCTAAAACTTTATCCATGTTTGCGTTTAGAATTCAAATTTTTTAAATGCATATATCGATTTATATAGTTGACCGGCTAGTGGCTGAGTTGGCATCGCGTTTGGGTATACCCAGGCGTCTAATGTTCAATTCCTCGGCTGGCCAACTCCTCTATCACAACACAAGCAACATTTACACTTTACACTTCTTCCTACGTAGTTCATTGTGGGAGGCGGGTTTGGGTACCGCCGATCCGGGAATTTATTGGATAACCAACACCTCTGCCATAGGTCACCTCAAGTAGTCCGCTACTTGACTTAGCAGGGGTGCCCGGGTTCATGGGGTGAGGTTGGAATGCGTCTGCCCACCAACTGTATGGCAGGCCGGATCGGGAGAGACTGGTGGAGGGAGACCTTTTGACCTCTCCAGCAGGACTCTCTCGGATAATCGCCTTGCGCCGCATTGGGAGAGATAGATAGATTCGGTGACCAGACAACTCAGAATGAAACCAACTCAGAAGCACCTCAGAAAAGTCATTAAGAGTGATGATAAAAAAAAATAAAAAAATCGTTTAAATAGGTTAAGTTAGGTTAGGGTTACCGGATATTTTAAAACAATTTTTTAATAGCTTTTAATGATCTTTCTGAGGAGTTTCTGAGTTGGTTTCATTCTGAGTTGCCATGGAACCATAGATTCATGTCTGTCACTTTTGCGTTGCCAACTGTTCTAACGTTACCTAACCTAACCTGTGGTATATGTGTGAATGTGTATGAGACAAGCGCTACAGTATGCTGGCCGGATCTATAAAGCATGACCTTTCTGAGGAGTATCTGAGTTGGTTTCATTCTGAGTTGCCATGGAACCATAGATTCATGTCTGTCACTTTTGCGTTGCCAACCGTTCTAACGTTACCTAACCTAACCTGTGGTATATGTGTGAATGTGTATGAGACAAGCGCAACAGTATGCTGGCCGGATCTATAAAGCATGACCTTTCTGAGGAGTATCTGAGTTGGTTTCATTCTGAGTTTATCTATTTATAGATTTATGTCTGTCACTTTTGCGTTGCCAACCGTTCTAACGTTACCTAATCTAACCTGTGGTATATGTGTGAATGTGTATGAGACAAGCGCAACAGTATGTTGGCCGGATCTATAAAGCATGATTATTGTCCTCTTTAGCTCCCGAATAAATATACCAGTACTAAATTACTTATACTATCTCTTCATTTGGCGTGCACTACCGACACACTGTAACAAAGGCACATTACACGATACATTACATTTGGCGTGTACTACCGACACACTGTAACAAAGGCACATTACACGATACATTACATTTGGCGTGTACTACCGACACACTGTAACAAAGGCACATTACACGATACATTACATTTGGCGTGTACTACCGACACACTGTAACAAAGGCACATTACACGATACATTACATTGGCGCAGCCATGGAAATTTTAAAAAATCTGAAAGCGAAAAAATATTGAAAAGTGCAATCGTTCGTAAAATAAAACATCTGCGATAGTGCGAAAGAGAAGATAATTTTTTTTGCGACAATGTTGAAAAAGTGTTTTTTTTTTTTTTTTTTTTTTTTTTTTTATTATAGCGACTATATACAAAAATTTTACATACAAAATGAAATGTGAAATTAAGTACAAAATATTGTATTTCTTAGTCCTCCTCACTAGGGGGTCCTGTGCCGAGGAGGACTAAAGTTATTTAAATATAGTTCATTTGTCTTCTATGTCGTTTTTAGCGTCTTCGCTAGGGTTTTCTCATTGACCTCTTTAAGCCATATTTTTATTCTTGATTTGTATTCAATTGGATTTTTTATTAGTTTTATGTCTTGGGGGAGGATGTTATGGAGTTTTGTTGCAAAGTATGTATAGTTTCTTTGTCCAAATGTGGTTTTATAACTTGGAATATTTTTTATATCATTTTTATTCGATCTAGTGTTATGCATACACGGTCTAGTAGAGGATTCATTATTTTTGAAGAGCTTCAATAATATATTTTTGGAATATATTTGTTGTACATTTGGTACGTCAAAGTTATTGAAAATTTCAGTTGAAGGCGTGTATGTACAGAAGACTCCACCAGTAACTAGAAGACAAGCAAAAACAGCCTGCGTCCGCAGAATATTGAGGGAGCAATAGAGAACTCCAGTCCATTTTTTTTTTTTTTTTTTTAATGATTAATAACTTAAATAACTGCATTTTTATTTTTTATTTTTAGAGTTCGTTTGAATAGTTAAAATAATTGTCAAAGTTTTAATTTTTCAAGACCCCCCGAAAACCACCGTATGTATGGTGAATCGTGTGACGTCATCACTCCTAAAAAATTACTATAGAATCGGGCAATCAGCTGATCAACTACCGCCATTTTGAATTCCGTTGTTCGAAGTATTCTTCCTAGAAGAAGCATTACTATTTTTTTTGTGCTGTATCAATAATACAGATACACTAATAAGAGATACCTTTGTTTTTGAAACATTATTTATGCCTAAATAATGTTTCAATAAACACAACAACTAAATCTCTACAAACAGTATGTAAATAAACGAATAAATTAATACGATGGCTTGTGTCATATCATACATTCCCATATAATGACTTTACGGTGACGTCACTGTTCGACGTGTCGTGAAAAAAATTTCAATAATGCCAACTTGACGGCGTATTTTTACGACCCGATTAAAAGTGGACTTTTGAATAATTTATTAAAAACTCTGCGTTTAATATTATTAAATAAAACTTACATATTCAGAATCAGCGTTTATTGGTCTATATGAGCATATTTTTTTAAAGCCGTAATATTTTTCACTGGAGTTCCTTATTGGCGTAGGTACGCTAGCATACTACGCGTATGTTAAAGAAGAAAACGGTGACAAGCAGACCACTAATGGAAGAAGCTGGAATCCGGGGCAAGGGCTTGGGTTCTGTCGCTGCACCAGAACAAGCGGAACCGGACAAAGGGCTGCTGGTAACGGAGTTCCGGAGTTGAGAGACTTTGGAGCGGCGCGCGAGGTCGTCGGTTCTGGAGCGTATCCTCTCGGAGCGCTGAGATAAAATTTTAATTATAAAATATTTCAGCTCTTATTCCCAATAGATGCGGTCTGCAAAAGTGTGGGGGCATTCTGTCATAAGACAGGAGTGTGGTCTCTGTTCAAGGAGAGACTAAACCAAGCTCTCATTTTATATTATGAGTAAATTTTCACACACTGACCCCAGATTCCTACCCACCCCTCAGATCTTTTTCCTTCCCAGAACTTCCTCTCCCTCCTTTCCCGAAAAGACCCTCCACACAGCATTCCCAAAGATGACATAGGGCCTGAGCCAAATTATTTTCATCAGGGCCTCCTGTGTGGAGCTAATCGAAAAAAATGTAAGTTCTACACCTCCCAATGGCTTCAGCTTTAGAACAGACTTGGTGAGATAAATTTGAGCTACTTCGTATATTCTTTTCAAGTAACGCGAGATTTTGCTGGACCCCCCTTTTGAGCTCACGCAATTAATGTATGTATGTATATTAATTAAGGGATGCTACAGTCTCACTGGCTCCGGGCAGTAAATTTGAGACTTGCGGAATTCACATAAAAAAAGAGCTTAAGCAATGTGTTTTGTTATGTATTTATTTGCTTGATCTTGTGTAACCCCACGGGGCTACGACGTGATAACATCGCGTCCAGAATGTAACAAAAAACTCAACATGGCTACTAAAAAAAAAGAAGTGGGTTTGATTGAAGCCTTGCAATCCACCGAGACCTTTGTTTTGACAGACACGGCTGAACTCTTATTGTGCGGTGGTTATTCACCCCTTGAAGGCTACACACGGAATTACTATGCCGCCTTCTCGTGTGTCGTACGTCGTACGGCCAAAACAATCATTACTTCCACCACAGAACCAACGAGCACATCGCGAGCACACCGCGCGTGGGGGCATTGGTCAGGTGGCCGTGTGGTCACATGGTCGATGTCCACCCCTATGCCTATGCCTTTTATGACCGGTGATGGTTATGCAACAAAATTATGGAATAATATTATTCTTCTTGTAATCCTATTGCCAGGCTATAAATTATGACGGGGATGGTACTTGCGAAATATGGAAGTTGGTTGTCTGTTGTCAATCATGCAGCAATGTACACTCATATTTTTTCTTCATAAATTAAAAAATCTGGTTAAAAAAACATTTATATTTAAATTGTAGTTGGAGACAACATATCAACATAGATGGCTGCATCCTACCGATGCGACTTTTGTAATAATCTATTTTCCATTCGTTTGAGCTTACTTTGGCAGGAAACGCTCTAAAATCACTGTCATAACCTAAGTTATTGAAGTAAAAACTTCTTTAGAACCGTTGTGATTTGAAACTCGATGAAATTAGCGACAATGAAAAGAGACAAACACATAATATACATAGGATTTATCTTGCGAGAGAATGAAATAGTATAATCGGTGTTATCTTTGTGCGGTGCTTCGAAGCCTTCCCACTTTTGTCTACTTTAGTTTTCTGAAGGTTTCACTTCTACCGTGTGTGAATTGCACACTCTGATTTATTTTTTGATATTTAGGATTGCGATTTGTATGTAGGCGGCTGCGGTTGATATCACTGTATCATCATTTAGAAAGCCGAGGATGAAAACAAATAAAAGCGGATATGGTATTTTCCAATGTTACTACTACTCTATCTCAAAAGGAACAAACACTCTGCTTGATTTTATATATTACTTGAATAAAGGCTTTTTCAATAGTAACATAAACAAATCTAATTGAACCATTTTTGCGGTGGAAATCGTTCACATTGTCTCAGCAACTAGGACGTGGACTGGTATGGAGTATGGAGGACTTTATTTTTTTTATACTCTAATAATAAGTCCGTACCATTATAGGTCAGGCAAGTGCTGAAATAAGAACATAAAGCCCAGGTTTCTAACTAGTTGTCTGAACATTATCCAGATAGTTATTTTGGAAAAGTTTTTGAATCACCGTGTTAAATGCTGATTCGTGAAAATATTCAGATTACGGAGACAGCGATTAATAAGTTTCTGTTGTATCGGAGCTCATCTCCATATCATTATAATCATTTTCCAAATGCCGATGGAACCATGTCACACGCAAAAATATAACTTATAATGAGCAAAACGTTTCTTGATTTGCGTCGCGATTGTGAGAATTATTGTTTGATTAATGAAACTTGATTACAGGCATCCAGTTAGTAGTGTTGCGGTGTGAATATATCAGATTTGCATACGATATATTCAAGATTTGCATACGATATATTATATTTTAGCGTGTGATCGGGTGTGCATGTTCCTTCACGGAATTGACTGGCTTGTAGCTGAGTTGACCAGGCATCGTGGGTTCAATTCCTCTCCTAGTTAAGTCCTCCTTCATTGTATAAAACAATATTTTCCGCTAATAATTACGAAAATAGTAGTTTTTCATAAATTGTCTTGTAACAATGTTGTTGTACGGCGTTTCCATTACCTCTGCCTGTTCGCATGGAGAAATGGCACAATTTATATTTTGTTTGTTAGAGCTTAGTTTTTTTTTTAGTTTTATATATATGGTAGGGCTAGAATAAAATAATACTTTTCTATGTTAACATTTTTGTAGCTGAATATATATTTGTTTTTTAAAAAAAGTCAATATTTTATTATTATCTATTTAGGGCGCTGCATAGGATTCCCGAAAATTAACCTTTACACCAAAAAAATTAATTTCGGCTACATAAATTAAGCAAATATACGAAAGCAAACCGAAACAGTTAAATTCCCGAACGTGTTACACATGGCCCAAATCGGAAAAACATGGAATAAAGTATTTTTTCAAACTTGCACCAATAATGTCCTAGTTAATGCACCATATACATGACATTTCTATACCTCTTTTACCAAACTTTCGTATCTACTAGGTACATAGCCGAATCTAGCCGAATCTAGCCGAAGGTAGCCAGGTACCTTTTACCTTGGTTACCTTTTGAAGTGAAACTTAGCCCCGTTAGAGTGATTTTAAATTCGGATGAAACGGAAATGACGCACTACGGCACCTGCGAAGCATCAAACTGCTCTCAAGGCTCATATTGGTTGAGATATAAAACGGAAACGACGATAGGTATGCGCTCATTGGCTGCTTTGTTTTTTTACGGGTCGTCGGACTATAATGCGTAAAATCGCGCCCATAGCTCAGCGGTATAATGCGTGGCAAATCTCAGCGGCCGGAGGTTCGAGTCCTACCAAATCCAAAAAAATAAACATTTTTGTTTTTGTAAATCAATATTCAATCTTCAAACCACTTTAAAATAAACAGGCATAAGTTAACTGAGGATGCTCTCATTCCCAGCCTTACTTCGCCAGCGACTAGCCAGCTGAGCTTCTGGAGCAGGACACGGACTTCAACCAACATCATTGTCGTGGCTGCATCCGAGTGGCTCAGTTCCCCACTAAATGAGCGATGGATCGAGCAGGCCAATCGAGGCGACCTCCCCGATGTACAATCCTAAAATATCTTTTTATTTTTAATTCTGTTTAACTATTATTTATTTTAATTTTATGCTTATTTTTTGTTATTTGTGTGATGAATTTTGTTTTCATTTTATGTTTTATTTAGGTATTTTTTTAAATTTAATATATTTTTTCTTTTATAGTTTATAGTTTTTTTTAATGTAATATGGCATACTGGGATTGCACTACCCTCCCCGTCCTGCTGGAATAAAAACTTAAAAAAAATAAGAAAGCGACATCTAGCGACTTTCTAGTTTCACATCTTTCGCGTGTGAATTACACACTCTATTTTTTTTAAAGCGCCAAATTAACCATGAATTCAAGTGTTTTTTTTTTTTTTTAATGTGAAGAATTTCGTTTTAAATTAATATTATATACATGTCTGAAAGGTCATATGGAATTGAATGGCCAGTTTGGCCAGTTTGTCCACGTCAACAAATGTTCCTCGTGCGTGATAGTTTCAGAAAACTGAAGATTAAACTGAGAATTTGAGTAAATGCTTGGAATAGCCAATATTTAGAACGAACGTTCGGAACTCAAAAAAATAACGTTCAGGTAATTTTTTTTTTTTTAAATTTCAAGAAGAATATCAATATTTACAAGAGGCTACAATATTTATTGATTTGGAAAAATTTCGTGCTTTCACGCTAAGCACGGCGAAACTATTTGAGGCTGGTATCGCAAATGCGACACGTGGAGTGGACTGTATCAATATATATATATATTCAAAAAAATGTTATGCTTGTGAATACTTTGACACAACTATGGGAAATGGTAAACAGATGAATGGGGAAGGAAACTGACTTACCCCTTATGGTTGATTTTCGGCTCAATATTATGGGTCTGAGGGAGCACTAAGTCACTCACTGCACAAGCTTCCATAAACTGGTCGATGTTATATACAACTGAAAGAATAATGGTGTTCGTTGCACAGTTTCTTTTAACAGACTGACTGACATATTGATTTTATTGTTGTACGGTAGGTAATATTGTCAGTAGGGACAGGTAATTGTGGTAAAAAAAGGATGGGTAGAGAAATGGAACAAGGTATATAGATAGGTATACATAGTTGCGTCAACAGAGGCACTCAGCGGAAGAGTGGCCCAACCCTTATCAGCCAAAAAATCATATTGTTATACATATATTTTTGTCATATCTACGAAGTCAGAGTAGCTCAATTTTAGTTTTAACTATTTCAAAGATCCTTTGTGGGCCACTGTTGCTTTATAGATATTACAAAAATATATAACAATACGATGTTTTGGCTGATGCGGGTTGGGCCACTCTTCCGCTGAGCGCCTCATTAGGGAGATAATATCCGTAGTGAAATATGCCAACAATAGTAAATAACATAATAACGCCTGGCCCATAATTAATATCTTCAAATGTACTAAGTGTAAGTGTCTGCTGGAAGAGTTCCAAGAGGCTAAATATGTAAACCACACAAAAATATAGTGAGTAAGTACCCTTACAGAAAATTCGGGAGGAGACAGAGAGTGGTAGATAATTTTTATACGCTTTTAGCATCATCGTATTCCCAATAGAAACAAAAAAAACACTTTCAAGCAAGGTTTTTGGAGATATTACTGCCTCAAAAAATAACTAAATAGCTTAATCTCTACCGGAATCCTATGATGATTATCTCCTCTGAAGATTCTTAGACCTCCCGAGTGAATACATATTTTTTATATAGAAAACATTATTTTTAAGTCTTCCATAGAAAGATTTCAAAATACTCAATTTTTTGTTTTTAAAAATTCACTGATTTAAAAAATAAATCTAAATATTCAATTCGAATTGATGGAATGTTTTATAAATTTAAGCCTCCAGTGCGTCTGGTAGAAGGTTTACCTTACAAATGTGCCTTGTAAACTATTTGATGCTCGGGCCTCTGGGCTTGCACCGCTTTGTGTCTCACCTACTGATTAATTCACAATGTCCTCAACCCAAAACCTTAATAATAATTTCGGTTCTTTGATTGTTTAAGCTACTCTTTATTTTATGATTATGATAAGCTTATTTATACAATCAAAGGAGTAATTATTTTCCACCAGCCAAGTTCTCAAATACAATATCTTGTAAGTATGAAGTTCAGTAGACACAATCAATTGGCGCAATACGGAGGCATTCCCAGAGCAAATAATAAATCCACTAAGCCAATTTGTCTAACAATTACTACACCCAGTAAATACAAAGTTAGGAATGCCGCCTGTAATATTAACAAACTTATTTAAGTGCCATATCATCACGATAAGTCATTGGGGATTAGAATGCTAATGATAAGATTTTTTGCTTTGTTGGTGAAATACATGATTGGATATCGAAATTTGTTTGCACGAGCCAACAGACAATATGGCTATATTTGCCTTCTTCTTCAGACGATACGGCGCGTGCATATTAATTCTGGATTCTCGTATACGTACGATTTTAGTGCTACGTACCTACCTACTGACATGAACACTTTGATTAACAACACAAAATAGCAACAGACTGTCCTTTTGGCCTAATTCTGAAGTTATCAATTTACTTGCAGATGTTTTAATACTTAAAATCTTGAAGTAACTTAGAAAAAGTATTATTTAATTCACTCGTTGGAAGCAGACTTTACTCTAGATCGAAGAGCATCGAGCCCTCAGAGTAAAAACAGTTCTTTATTTGAAAAACCCATGGTCTTAATATATATCTTATAGCAATTAATTATCGTAGTATAAAAGCACGACAATAAGCATCTATTCCTGATTGAAAGTGTCATTAGCTATGCCAGTTTATTTGAAGTTGAGTCCTGGTTCGTCAGGGCTATTAACAAGGAGGGAAAGATAGAAGAGGAAGCAGGAGAGTTTGTTGGAAATCCTGTTGTTTGCAAGAGTGACACGCCAAGTTATATCACAGACCGTACAGCGTAAATATGTACAATCAAGAGAGATTGTGTGCTCAGGTGTAATCGTTAATTTATGCTTAAAGGAGTGGTTTGAATGCTGTTTAGTGTCTAAGCACACATGGAAAGATTTCTAGAGTCTGCAAATGTCCTGAATAAATTTAATTAAGCGTTTACATGTAAAGTGTCTACTAACGATTCGGCCTTGAGTAAAATGAGGCACTGGAAACCAGATATGCTAGTATTATTAGTAGTATTCGAAACAGCTAGCCCGTCCTGAGATGTTGTCAGAGAGAAAATACTATTCACAACCAGGAAGCCAGTTTGGACTGAAGGTCTACGTCTTCGTTCATAGTCTTCGTTAATTAGAACACTCCTTTAAATTAAATTAAATCCAAGTGAACTCAGAGGCAGAATTCCTGTGCACTCACAATTACTGCGCGATCTCGTAGGTACATGTTGAATAAATGGGGATTTAAATGTTCTGCATTATGTGAATGCGGTTCGCAAGTTCAAACCGCAGACCGTATTTTTGAAGTATGTCTTTTATACCGTCTTCCTGGCGACACATCAATACTGGACAAATGACACTAAAAATGTCAATACCTCTATGTAGCCACCATAAACGCGAGAATCATAACAATAACAAAACATTAATAAATCAATATTCATTCGCACTTCACAGCGCGTTAACGATTCACATAGTTTTCTTATGTTGGGTTGTTTCCAAAAATTTCACGGATTCATTAAATGTTTGAAGTTAATCTTAACGTTCTGTGTAAGTTCTATTCAAGTTCTGTAAGTATATCATTATAGGCCAGTTACCTCACGATACTGAAATAATCACAGAACTTGAATGGAACTTACACAGAACGTGAAAATTAACTTCTAATATTTGATGAATCTGTCAAACTTTTTGAAACAACCCGTCATTACAATTTGTCTCTGAATATTCATTTCGTATGCTTTGGAAGAGTATTTATTAGTGTAATCAAACTACTAAATAATGTCAAACTAAAAATTAAACAGCATCTCAAAGGAAATTAACAAACCGTTTCAATGCAAGATTTCGTTTTCGTTTCAAATTTACCAACAAAGAAAGTGTTTTGCATACAATATTATTAATACGAGTAATAATTTGGTTAGTATCCATCATAATATACACTTCACTGTTCGTGAGATGGCTTTTAAAAAATCGCGAAGTGAATCGCCAAACAATTTAGCTGTGATAATTAAATCCAGTAAGAAAATTAAATTCTGGAAGGATTCCAATAAAAGCGAGTATAAATATTTGCCATCAAGTTTCAAGTGTGAACAAGTGATTTGCACAATTCCTCGCATTCTTGTCTCTCGTCGAGTTACTGGTCGTCGGGACCGTCATCAGCACGCAGTCTCAGATACAAACAGATCCGTAGAAACAGAAAACGAGGAAAACCACTCTGTTTACCCAATAAATGAACAGTAGCCGCCGCGGCCGCTAATGACTCTCTAGGAGTGTATAGTGTACCTCCACACTCTACCTCCATGTTACGAAACGTGATCAATTTGAATGTTTTATCAGGGATGAAAAAACCAATGATAATTATTGTCAATAAGTACAAACTTAAAAAGTCTTATAACATGTATTATTATTTTATTAATATACGGAGTTGATACTAGCTGTCTTTCTTGAGCTTCAACGCATTTGCAAACAGCGAGAGGTAAATGGATTACATCAAAATTTTATGTCTGTTAAAGCTATGTAATTTTTACGACGTCGAGAGTCATGGATGGGTGGCGAACAGAAAAAAAATGTTTGGGTGGGTTTAGATATTTCATCATTTTAAATTATCTTTTTTTTTCTTAGGATTAAAAAAGAGCTATACAAAGTATTCAATAATTTTATTTTTAAACTCAGGTAGAATTCATAATAAAAGTAAAGTAATGGAAACTGTGGTGTACCTACTGATAATTCCAGATTAAAGATCTGACGATCGGGAGATTTCAATAATACTTCGGTTCGTCGAGATTACCGGTCTTGTTTATTATCGTATCGTATTTACAAAGGATTTCTAACTGGACTTAACGTCCATTCTAAAGATCTGAATTAATCCGAAGCGCGGACAGTCGCCGAGTGAGGTACCCGCCTGTAGATCTGATATCTTCGAAATCTTAAAACCACATATAAATAATAATAAATAAAAATAAAAAAGCCTTTTATTTCTTGCAAAAGGTACGTTACAAAGTTATAAAAAGTATACTTAATGCTATTTACGAAAAATTTAATATATCTTAAATTATTCATAAGCAAGAAACCCTCTCTCAGGCGAAGGTGAAGGCCTCCTCTAAAGAATTCCATTTATCTCTTGTTTTGTTCGAAGGGTTGAGTATTTCTTGTGTTTGTGTCGCTTCTTGTATTTTTGAGGAAGTTTAGAATTTGTTCTTCAGAGGGTTTTGGTCTTGATCTTTGAAGATAAGGTTTGGTTTATATTGTTGTTTTTTTGCATGTTACCTGTGTCGGAGGGGACGGTAGTTGTTACAAGTTGTCGGCTTTGTTACCCTGAGCGCTGGGATTGTTACTTGGAGGTTTATTTACTAAGAAGTTAAGCATGCTTGGTTTCACAATTCCTTCAGACAAGTTCTTCTTTTTATGATACTACATTTTACTACCTATTTTAATGATATCTGTTGAGAGACATTGAAATTACACACATATTCCAATATGCTACAGAAACCAACGCCTGTGTGTGGGTAATAAAAACTAAATGTAAAATTAAATATCTATAATCAAATAATCTTTATAATGAAAGCTTTAACGCCTAAAAATACATCTTAAAAATTGTACGAATCATTTCTTGGTTTTTAGGCTGAAGACTCGGTGGTATTAAGAGGACAAAAAGACTCTCTTAAAAACAACCAACCGCCAACAGAAAAGAAACCTGGTACTAGTTATTTAGGGTACATTTTGAACACGTCCCCGATGGCACGGATATTCTGCATATACGATTATAATTGAGATTGTGCCTGCGATCCGGACCTGCTTGGCAAACAGGTAACTATTTGTGAGGGGGCGGCAGACGACCAGTCTGTTCCTCTTCGACTCTG
The DNA here is from genome assembly GCA_929108145.2 of Limnephilus rhombicus. Classification (NCBI taxonomy): domain Eukaryota; kingdom Metazoa; phylum Arthropoda; class Insecta; order Trichoptera; family Limnephilidae; genus Limnephilus; species Limnephilus rhombicus. The sequence goes on along the minus strand of OV815271.1, from coordinate 21,107,170 downwards.
GCGTCGGCCAGTCTGCCCCGATCCCCCTCACCTCCCTCCCACTCGTGTACCTCCCACCCACCTGCACCTTGCACCTACCAACCTTACCTGACCTCCTTGACCCACCTTACCCGATCCCAACCGATCTCACCCGATCTTCCCCGCTCTTATCCTGCATTCATTAATTATTACACGAATCTTACTGCATACCACATAACTCATTAAGAGACGATATGAATTAAACATCGGATGGCTTTATTTGGTTTCATCTTATATATAAAAATGAATCGCTAATTGCTAAGCGCAAATCTCGAGAGCAGCTGAACCGATTTCGCTAATTCTTTTTTTAGAATATTTCTTGAAGTACGAGGATGGTTCTTACGTAGAGAAAAATTAAGAAAATTGCGCAGAAAATTGGAAAATTTCAGAAAACCTAACGACTATCGCACGTTTGACAGTTCGCGTGTTTGAGAATGACACTTTGCAAAACAATGATTGTTAAATCAGGATTCTATTTTTGAAAATCTTTAAGTTGATAAATTTATTTAAAGTAGGTACTACCCTAATAGTTTGAATCGAATCAAGAATTTTAGATGTTTTAAATAGGTACCTATGTTAGGTACCAAATTTAATATACATGAAAAATGGAAATTTGAATAAAAATTGTAAAAGGTGGCACGCGGGCTGTTTAAAAACTGAATGTACTGGGATTGAATACATGGAAGGTGGGAGGCAGGGAGAGATGGGGGAGGGGGGGTGGGGGGGTGGTGGGATTGGGGGGGATGGTGGGGGGGGGGGGGAGGGGGGCGGTGAGAGTGGGGGGGGGGAGGTGGTGGAGGAGTGGGAACCCCCCTTACACCATGCGAGCGAAGCCGCGGGAAAAAGCTAGTATATTATAAAATCTATGAATTTTATCGTAACGAAAACAGTTCCATTTATGACAAAATAAACAAACAAAAAACACATTAGCAGACCAGTTTGAAACCATCAATTATCTATAATACACTTTAGTTGAATAAATATTTGAAAGATTTGTTTATTTTGTTGGAACATTTTTGTAAATGACATCCACTTTATTATTTAAGCAAGCCTTACTTCAACTAGATGGCTAACTTTTACTAGGTGGATAACTTTGACTAGGTGGCTAACTTTGACTAGGTGGATAACTTTGACTAGATGGATAACTTTGACTAGGTGGCTAACTTTGACTAGGTGGATAACTTTGACTAGGTTGCTAACTTTGACTACGTGGCTAACTTTGAGTAGATGGCAAACTTTGACTAGATGGCTAACTTTGACTAGGGGGCTAACTTTGACCAGGCGGCTAACTATACGTTTGTATTATGGTACCTACCAGCACGAAGAAAGCTTGAAAAAAAAATTGTCATTGAGATGGTGTCTTTATTTGGATAAATTTTATAATTCCTTATTTGAAACTAACAAAATCTCTACATTTTATAAATTAAAATCCTCCGCGTCGTCTGTCTGTCTGTCCATCTGTCTGTCTGTCTGTCTGTTCGCGATAAACTCAAAAACTACTGAACGGAGTTTCTTGCGGTTTTCACCAATAGACAGAGTGATTCGTGGGAAAGGTTTAGGTATATAATTGGTTAAGGTTATGTGTAAATTGGTTTAAAAATAACGATAATTCACCGAAAACACTGCCGAATCCCTTTGAGATATAACAAAACAATGCATGGTGGGATATTCCTCTTAAATAGATCTGCAAAAAGGTCCGGGATGGCATACATCTATCTCTTACGGATAGTTTACTATCTTCCCTTTTCTACGTCTCTACATCTCTACATATTATAAATTAAAGTCCTCCGCGTCGTCTGTCTGTCTGCCTGTTAGCGATATCTATCTTTTACGGAGAGCTTACCATACCCATTCTGTAAAAAAATGGTCACGTACAATGCGGTAATTGGAAAGTTATTTAGACTTATACAATATTAATCCTCATCAACTTAAATACATTAGTTTCCTCAAGCATTTCATGCATATTATTATAATCTTTCGCACCATCTCTACGTATTATAAATTAAAGTCCTCCGCGGCGTTCGTCTGTCTGTCTCTTCGCGGTGAACTCAAAGATGGTGGTGGTTGTAAAGGTTGGATAACCATCCAGTAGATGGCGTTGGGTTTAATTAGCCAGAGCAACGCGTGGCCGGGTCAGCTAGTGGTACATAAAATATTTATGGTTCATAATTAATAACTCAGTTACGCCTCATACATCATACGTATTTCTAGTAATGTTACATTGTCGTGTAAACAAGCTTATGGGTCCAAGTGGTTAAGTAGATAGATATTCAAGTAATTACTAACAAATCTTGTGATTTCATAGGAAATTTTGGTTTTGTTTAAAGAAAAAAATACAAAAACGTTCTTTTTTGGATATGAGGCCCACTTACTGTTCACAGAATTACTAGTAAATGTGTACATGGCAAGTCAGAGACCAGCTTACTTCAGGAGAATGAGCATGAGCATGAGCAATGTAAAGTGATGAATAGAAATTTCAAGGGTTTTCTCACCAATCGTTTGAAAAGAGAGTCCATGTTCGGATATATACTCGTAGCATACATTTTGGATATGAGGCCCACTAACTGTTCACAGAATTACTATTACTAGTAAATGTGTAATGTGTACATGGCAAGTCAGAGACCAGCTTACTTCAGGAGAATGAGCATGAGCATGAGCAATGTAAAGTGATGAATAGAAATTTCAAGGGTTTTCTCACCAATCGTTTGAAAAGAGAGTCCATGTTCGAATATATACTCGTAGCATACATTTTGGATATGAGGCCCACTAACTGTTCACAGAATTACTATTACTAGTAAATGTGTAATGTGTACATGGCAAGTCAGAGACCAGCTTACTTCAGGAGAATGAGCATGAGCATGAGCAATGTAAAGTGATGAATAGAAATTTCAAGGGTTTTCTCACCAATCGTTTGAAAAGAGAGTCCATGTTCGGATATATACTCGTAGCATACATTTTGGATATGAGGCCCACTAACTGTTCACAGAATTACTATTACTAGTAAATGTGTAATGTGTACATGGCAAGTCAGAGACCAGCTTACTTCAGGAGAATGAGCATGAGCATGAGCAATGTAAAGTGATGAATAGAAATTTCAAGGGTTTTCTCACCAATCGTTTGAAAAGAGAGTCCATGTTCGGATATATACTCGTAGCATACATTTTGGATATGAGGCCCACTAACTGTTCACAGAATTACTATTACTAGTAAATGTGTAATGTGTACATGGCAAGTCAGAGACCAGCTTACTTCAGGAGAATGAGCATGAGCATGAGCAATGTAAAGTGATGAATAGAAATTTCAAGGGTTTTCTCACCAATCGTTTGAAAAGAGAGTCCATGTTCGGATATATACTCGTAGCATACATTTTCTCTCTGTGAATTATGTGTTATGGACAGGTGCTCTTTAATTATTTCTCAATCTTTGATTCAGTACTCAAACATAGATACGACTTTTGTACCTTTAAGTGACGTTTTGTAATTACGACATTTTCCCCTTTGGACGTTTTCTTACATATTGAGGGACAATCACGCCACCATACTTATCAACATTTCCACCGTTCATTTCCAGCATTATGTACTGTGGGTTATAAGATGACATCGGACCTTGGTCGTGAGGAGGGTTCAGTATTTGTACCTATCTCCCCCCGTACACCACTCCCATGCGTCCATCCTGTCGAGTTGTATAGAACCTTGAGTGCCTTGCAGTCTCCGAGACGCGGTCCTCTCTTAACGTAGATTCTGCCTAATCTCGTAAGCAACATTTTTAGAGAAATTCAGTATATTTTCATATGAATGTGAGTAAAATGGATATTTTAAAGTATTGGGCAAAAAAATACATCAAAATGTGAAGGAAAAATGAAAAAAATACAGGAAATTTAAGGTTAAAAGCGGAATTTTTTATTCACTTTAATTTATTTAAATTTTTATTTATAACATATAAATTAAAATAACATATTTATTATCGCATCTGAAAAAAGCTTAGTAAATGATGATGAGATCTGTATAATTCCTTCAATGTAATTACTAATTACGTCTCCGCACAATATGCTGAGCTGCGAGAATTATAAATACTTGAACTTGATGGGAAGACCCGTATTTTGTCCTTTTGCTAGTTCGGATCATGATGTGGATGAAACAGTAAAAAATAGTGTGACCATTTTAGTTTCGAAGACATACATACACACACACACCCTCACACACACACAAACTTTTATTTCAGCTGTATCCAGGGGCCTAGATGAGACATGATACCGTGAAATAAATAACTAACAACATGTACGCATTCGCATACTGCCTGCTAACAATGTATGCCCGAACATTGGAGGTCTAGAGTCATTTTAATAAAAAAATAGCTTCTTTATAAACAAAAATTAGAGTTCTGACGTGTACGGCGAAGGAGGAAACCATCTGTTTTTTTATAACGCCGTGGGAAAGTGGTGGGCAACATCCAGTGAGGTTTGACAGAAACGGCGTCTGAACATGAAAGTAATGTTAGATTTGTTCTGGAAATGGAAAAATGCGTGTTCATATCACTGCACGTTCCCGAAATACGTAATAAGGATTTAATGGAGAAGGCATGGATTGATGTTGGAAAAAAGTCATTTGACATCGTCTTAACTCCACGGCTGCACGTGAAAGTTTAGTAGCTCAATAGTTCACTAAGTATATTTCGGGTAGCGCCGTGGACGGAAACCAGCTTTAAAGAGTAGTATAGGGAACGTACCCATACTACATGACCAACTTTTTGCAATTTTTAACCCCCCCCCCCCCCCCCGGTGACCAAAAACCTAAGCCCCGCCGCCACTCATTTTACCAAGCGTGACATTTTGAAGACCCCCCCCTAAACGTGTCACGTAGTATGGGTACGTTCCCATATTTGCAGGGTACTTGTGGTTACGTCACAATCACGTAGTTTGTAAGTATCTTCATGAATGGAGGGCAGTAGTTTTAGGTATGAGTGATAAAAAATCCAATTAGTATCAGCTTTTTAGATTTTAGAGATTTTTACCCGGATGGGGCCGGGTAGAAATCTGGTATAACAATCCACATATTGTTCATGTTTTGCTGCGTATAAACACGTAGAATTATGGTAAAATAATGAAGCAACCGCAAGCTGCGTTTCGCGCCGTTTGCCGCAATTCGTGGCTCGGCTCGCATTCATATTGGTGCATGTTTACGCAGCATTAGATGTTCACAATATTGTTAATGCCGTTACCATAATTATAAAACAGAATGAATATTCGTTGTAGCATGCATTGTTTTGTGGTTTCGCCTTCAATAAAAGAACACACACGCTCAGAGTGCACGAGATTATTTATGTACTAGGTGGTCGGAATGTACGGGTACGGGCCTTGTATCTATATTATTGAGAAATTATGCTTCAGAACACAAACCACGGCCAATAAGAATTCAACTAGGGAATACTCAATATTAATTGTTGAATCACTCGTTCTACGCGATCGTAATCCTTCTAATATGTTAGGCTCAGAACTCAGAGTCATTACCGCTTTTTATTTCTCTTCAAATGCTCTTCTGGCGGGCGAGGCTTTGTTGTATTTTATTCAAGAACTCGCTTAACGTTCGAATTCCTCTGATTACAAAATAACAATAAATCAACGGTATTTATTGTTATTGTGTATGTTGCCTTTTTATCGGAATATTGAAAACGACGTAGAAAAAGCACGTGCAAATTAAGTTTCAGTTTTCATTAGTAGGTATTGTTTTACGTGAAACTGCGCAAGAGTCCACACCTTGGAGTAATAATGTCCAAATAAGCTGGTGAAAGAAGAGATTCTCCGTTATAAAAAAAATATGTTGCAAAGCTGAAAGAAGTTGTCATTCATGGTTAAGGGGAGGAGAAAAGAGGCTAGGAAGAATCTGGCTATTGAGATCTGGTTTCAAAATGGCTTTGAATTGGTGGCGGTGAAGGGCGATTCTGAAAGAGAAGAAGAACAAAAAAATGGTCAACGTCTTGGGGACAATATTACCTACAATTTTCAGAATTTTGGAAAATACATTATCAAAGCGTAGATTATTTTGCATGGTAACTGAAAACACATTTTCAGAAAATTATAAATAAACGATAAAACTTCACGAAGCTGCTTTTTTGGTACTACGGGTATATCCAATACGTTTTCCAATCATCCTTTTCTCACATCCTTGTCCATCCCAATTTTCTCCCGCCTTATAAAATTTGCCGATTGGTGGTGTAAGCTATTCTTATAGCTCGTCTTTCTCGGTGCAGTGGGACCATGCAGTGGTATTCCCAGGACTGTATTTTGACACTAATATGTTGCGTCTGAGAATAAGTTGTTAGCACTGTTTTCTTAGCCGAAAAATTATCAGTGGAATGCTATAGTTGTTAATTAATTAATCTTCTGACGCGCGCCTTACATTGAGGTTCTTCGCTATCGGAAACCAGTTGCCAGTAGCAATGTTTGAAAACTCTCTTTTATTTCATCACAAGTGGATACCTCTCTGACCTGTCTTGCGAGTATCTCTGTGTGAGTGTGCGTGGTGGCCACGTGCGCTTGTAGTGGTGAAGGTATCCGAAAACAGTTTTCTTTGATTTGGGCCGACTTTTCAGTAACGCTGGTCCCATTTGTCAGTGTTTAGTGAATGGAGCTGAAGCATAAGATTTACTATCAGAAAGATTAATTAAATGGGGATTTGTTTTTGAAGACTTTCATGAATAAACACTTTTAATTAATAATACGGGCATTTGCCTAGCTTGGTAGTCGAAATACCATGTAAAAAAATCCTGTAATAAACATAATGAATAAAGAAAATTAAAAAAAAAAAAAAAAAAAAAAAAAAATTACAATATTTTTTTTTAATTTTAAAAGGGTACCCACAGAATGCAAATGTTTCATTTGCTCAAGAAACTCAACTGGTAAAATGATAATTTACCAAATGTAAAAATTTCAACCAATTGAAGTTAAGCCAAAGGCGTTTTAACGGAGCACCCAATTATTGGGAAATGAAACTGGATAATGTAGAATTTAAACTCTAAAATTTAATTAAGTCATCTTTTAATTTCTTAGATGGCATTTCTGATGGGCTGGTCATGCGGAAAGAATGTCAGATGACAGGATACCAAAAATCATGACCTAATTAGTCCATCAGTGGTAAGAGATGAACTGACTGCGTGGAAGAACATTGCTGGAGATGGGGAAGGTTTGGTCAGTGGATACAAATTGTCGAAGCTGGTGAAAAACATACATTATGAATTATAGCACTCTGATGGAGACGATTTTTCAGATTCAGTATAAGCGAAATCTCATTTAGACCAGAAACAGAGAAAACTTATAATCCTGACCGCATTCTCAGAGATGGTTGAGGAGCTTGAAAAATTTGATTGGGGAGATGCTCCTTCAATGAAAAGAAACCTTCGGAAAAATAGAATACCAAATTTGTACATAGTCATCATTAACCATATCCAAAATTTTGTGTTAAATCAAACGAAATATGTTCTTCAGATAGAGAACATGATAAATATCGTGTGAACACAAATGTTACCAGTGACAAAAGTAACCAATGCAATACTAATAACTTTACGTTAAAACCAGGCAGTTCCCTTGTGAGTGTGCGTGAGGTTATGGAGAGTTATAAACCATCCTTACCGGAAGAAATTCTTCCTTCTTCCATCTCAGACAGATTCCTTATGCATATATTTATGAAATAAAATATGGAATTAAATGACCTTCTCCAGGACCGTTTTGGGAACTTCATCCGCCTTTAATACCTTTCTGTCTGTTCAAACACTTTAGGCAATTTCCTTAATGTACCTACAAAAGTTTTTGGAAATGCGGCAGACAGGATTATGTAGAAAGATCGTGAGTTGTTTAAAAAATTTTGAACAATTCATCAAACTTTTTAAGTTACTTTTCACGTTCTGGGCAAGTTCTCACCAAGTTCTGTTATTATATCATTATAGGCCAGTTGCTTCATAAAACTGAAATAATCACAGAACTTCAATAAAAGTTTCACAGAACGTGAAAATTAACTTAGTTTGATGAACTGTTCATTTTTTTTAATCAACCTATTCTAAGTTCTTCTACGTTAGGATAACTTGGTTTTCAGATGAAATACAAGGATATTAGGCTAGAATTGCGCATTTCTTTCAGCATACACTAATTGGTAAATCCTAAGCTTTTAAAAATTCAGACTTCAGTCAGCTTCACTTGTTTACAAATTTAAAAGAGCGTAGTACCATTTCGATAGAAACGTTGTTTGAAAGGGCATCTGTTATGATTAGTAACCAGATCTGAATAGTCAGGTACCTTCCCACCTTATAGTATCCATCTACAACCCTTTAAAAATTCCTTTGGTCTCTTAATTTTGGAGGCGGGTTTGGGTACCGACGCCCTGGGAACCATTCACTGGATAACAAATACCTCTTCTATAGTTCACCCCAAGTGGTTCGCGAAGTTTGGTGACTTAGTGGTTGCCCTAGTTACTTACCTTGGTTCATTGGGTGAGGATTTTCAAGATCTTGCTAACCTTGCGGATGTTTCTACCCACTCACTTAGCAGGTCAGATTTGGAGAGACTGGTTGAGGGTTACGTTTTTTCTTTTCAGGTGGACATTCCTGAACACACTGACCCCCGATTTCCAAGCACCCCTCATACCCCATTCCTTCCCAGATCTTCCTCTCCTTTCTTTCCTTAAAAAAAACGCTCAGCACAGCATCCACAAAGACGACATAGGCTCTGAGCGAAATTGTTTTTCTCTCGGTCTTCTGTGTAAAGCTTATTAAAAAAATATATTCCAACATTAGTTATGCTATAATATCACTGCCTCCGTAATGTTGGGACCCTTTAGTATTTACAATTTGCCACCAGGTAGGATCAATCAACGTATCCAAAGAGAGTTCAACCCGGTGGCTTATTAACCACTAAATGTAACTTATGTATCCTCGGTCTGTTGACAATCTGGATTATTGATTGATTTTTAACAACTTTATGGTTAGTTTCTTGCGGTGTGGATTGTGTACTGTGAAGCTGCCTCGAGAAGATGATGTGGAGGGGTTTGAGGATCGCTGGAGCGGGAGGTAACGGTAAAGATGCATTGCCGCAAAGTGCAGCCGGCGAACACCTGGATACCAGGATACCTGAACAGGGCTTCTCAAACTCGTGGCTCAACGGCAAGTTCTTACTTATGGAGAAGTAGACTCCGTCACCAGTGACAACTTATCTTCAGGTTTATTTTTAGTTCATGATCTAGTTATAGTTTTATTTAAACCTTCAAGGACTGTCGGAAAACAAGTTGGGATTAAATAAATAACTATATTGTAGTATTGCCATTATTGTTATTATTGTCTTTGTTGTCGTTATTGTCGTTATTATCGTTGTTGTCATTATTATCGTTATTGGCGTTACTATCGGTTTTGTCGTTATTGTCGTTATTATCGTTATTTTCGTTATTATCGTTGTTGTCGTTATTATCGTTATTGGCGTTATTGTCGTTTTTGTCGTTATTGTCGTTAATATAGTTATTGTCGTTGTTTTAGTTATTGTCGTTATTGTGGTTATTATCGTTATTGGCGTTATGTTCGTTACTGTCGTTACTGTCGCTACTGTCGCTACTGTCGCTACTGTCGCTACTGTCGCTACTAACGCTACTGTCGTTACTGTCGTTACTGACGTTATTGTCGTTATTGTCGTATTTAGAATTAGAACACAATATTGAAATTTAAATGTTGATTTAATGAGTAACTTCTAATTCAGAACAGGATATTATTCACGTAGTCTTAGTAAGGGGAGCACACCTTACAATATAATGATTATTAATTATTCTAAGAAGTTAATGAAATTTATGTTGTTTGTCCGCCTTCATTGTGAAATTAATTATTAATATAATCTTATTAGCTTGTCAGCTGTTGAAAATTTGAGTTATGATCGTCGATTCTTCGATTCTGATAATCTGATAACATAACAAAAATAATAATTTAATCATAACATAAATAATAAAACAAGAAGTGCCTTGTAGGCCGTTAAGTATTTGCCCAAACGAAGCTCAAATTCGCAATACAAAACTACGTTTACGATATTCAAATGGGATGGAGATGAGGTGAGACGGAACGTAAACTGTTGGGTTAAGTGGAAATTTGTTTCAGTTCAAATTTGTACGGAAGGCATTTCTAGTTTTCTTTTTTATTCTATGCACTGAATATATTCGTCGTTAGTAACTATGAAATCATTCGAATAAATGTTTTTTCCGCCACCCGCAATAGAAGCCTATTGACAGGCTCTAAGCCACTCAGCTGTCATGGCAACCTTTATTTAGCCTTAAAAAATCCGTACCTTAGAATTAAAAAAAAAAAAAAAATTAACTGGAAAAAATTATGAACAATGATATTATAAGAAAATTCAGTGAATTAAGTTCTTAAATTTTTTACAAACTAGGGCGAGATCTCTTTAAGGTTCGCTTTTATACCAAGCGTTGATGTTTTTCTCGTATCGAGGATTTTGCTCAACGGTGTTAAAAAAACACCTGTAAGTCAGCGTTATTCAAATACGATAAATTAATTAATACATCTCGAGTGTATACTTTCAGCTGATGAAAGACCACGATTCATAAATATATGAAACGATACAAACGATTTTGGTATTAATTTTTTCGTGATCTTTTTGTTTTTGTTTCATTTCCCCTTCAATGCCAGTTGCGATAGATATTCTTCTTTACTAGATTTGAGTGGAATCCTAAAATAATTTCTCATAATAAGTGTATATAAATACACAACAATGCACTTAAACTAGAAAAGCTGACCCCACGAAGTGGGGCAGGTCACACACTAGTGACTCTAGAATCTTTTTGAGAGTTGGACGTGGTTTTTGATAAAAGAAAGAAACAAACTTATCAACTTTCATGCATACTCGAGGCCTATTTCATCTTGGGGGATACTGTGTGGAGGGTCTTTTTAAGAAAAAGGGAGGGGAAGAAGTTCTGGAACGGAAAAAAGTACGAGGGATGGGTAGCAATCTGGGGGTCAGTGCGTCCAGGAGTGACGGACGTAAGAATCCATCCCTCCAACTGCGGAGCAAGGGGATGGGTCAAGATAGTCCGACTGGAGAGGTCAAAAGGCCTCCTCAAGCATTCTCTCTCAATTGGACCTGCTACGCAGTAGTTGGGCAGACGCTTCCACCGCCAAGGCATAGACAAACCTCACCCCGGCGGCGATACCCGTACCCACCTCTCAAATTGAGTTATTGTTGATAACCCGATCTCTTCGTTAATCATTGCAAAATTGTATTATATTCTATCTTTTGTACTCTGATCTTCAAGTCATTCTTCATAGTAGAATCTTTAAGCCTGTAATAAAATTCTTGCATCTCAGTTTAGGGCCGCTTATTAAAATGATCATCACATAAACAAAATAATCTCTTACAAAATCACATAAAAAGTAATGCGTACTGCAAAAAATGTCAGTAGCGCTTCACAACGCTCAGTTACCGCATAATGAATTCAGGTGGCGCCTAACATGACTTAAATGAATAGACATTGTATTGGCAGCGTATTAACAGTGTATTGACAGTGCCCATTGCTGGAAATGCTAATCGACTCAGATCATAAAAAACGCAATTACTTCTGCGCCATATCGGGAAGACTCATTTTAATAAACAGTTGTATTGTATTCCATAAAAGTATTAATGACTAATTGTGCAATAACTGAATGTGATATAATGCTTGTTACTGTAGACAACATGGGTGCAGTATCTGCACGTCACGGCTTGTCGATTATAATATTATAGGTTCATTTAAAAAAAATTATGTTTTAGAATCTTTTGTTGCTTTGTACAATAGACGGAGCGCAGGGAAACGTAAATCCCATTCAGCAGTTGAGATTCTTCTCAGTTTTAAGAAGAGAGCCTGGGCCTTACTAGAAACGCTTTTAACGTGAGTCAAGAACGAGGACGATCTGTCTAGTGTAACACCTAGATATTTAGTACTCTCAACAAAACGGATTGCGTTATCTCCCATTTTTACGAATAGTAGCAGTCGGAATATGATAAAGTTTTTTCTCCACTGTGAGACGGCTTGTGGACTTTTAAATGTTCCTTTTGAGAACATGAATAGTTGCGGCCGGGATATGAAAATGGTTTTTCTCCACTTGAGTAAACTTGTTGGTTTTCAAAGTCTCCTTTCTAGCACATAAATAATTACAATCAGAACATACAAAAGGTTTTTCTCAACTATCAACTGGCTTTGGACTTTTTATATTCTTATATTCTGTGAGGTGACACCAGAGAAAAATCATCTGCTTGATCTATGTGTAACTATTCTTAACCGCATAGTGCAACACATCTGATCTAATTAGATATTTTTGATTTCTTATTAATTTTGACATCTTTTGGTAGGTTTTGGTATTACAGTATTGTTTGTACGTTATCTCTGCATAAAATTTTGCCGAAAAATTTCAATAGATGGGATACAACAACATGAAAATTTAATTTAAAACTTGATAGTTGGAAATTACGGATTGTATGCATTTTGATGTATAGAATTGTATCAAAATATGGTGTTTTTTCTATGTGCTGGAACGTAATTATATTATTTCATAAATAATGAGGTACGTTTGTGTCTTTTAAATATAAATATCATGTATATTATATATTTTGACTGATAAATGTGATAAAAGTTTATTAAGTCGTGGGTGGAGAGATGGCCTGTGCTTAGAGTTGCTGACTTTGATTAAAATCATCTTTATTTCAGGTGCCAAACGTATCGCTCTTGTCTCTCCATGGTTACTCCTCTATCTCAATTTTATTATTACCTATGCTCAATTGCTTTATATTTCTGTTATACTCTTGTTTTTACTTTTCTTGTTTGGTGGTATGACTACACTGTATTTATTATTGTTTTTATTTATAACGACTGTTATACATTATTATCTTTTGCTCTTTACTGCTGCGTAATTTTATTATTATTTTTTTCTTTTTTCTCTATTTTGTTGCGTCAATTTGTTGTTGATCACAACTTATTTTATGCCTTTTTACCTGTCTCATTTGGTTTTATTGTGTTACTAACATCTTGAATTGTGACTAGGTTGCTGTACTGAACTCCATTGTACTGTATTGTCCAACTCCCCACCATGGGGGCGGATAGACCCGGTTCCTGCATCCAGTCAGGTAGCAGAATTCTGGTAGGGCCGTCCCACTAACGCCCGTGCCTCCCCCGGCGTCATGAGCGAGCTTGAGGAATGTTTGCGCGAGTCCGGTTCCCTTCCGTCCTGCCTCCGGTGATGTGATCCGAGGCTCACTTCATTCCTCAGGGTCTTTGGGAGTATCCCCCCCCCTCCACAAATACTTCTTCAAGGGTACTCTTGGGAAACCGACTAAAGGACGCGGGCGTTTGAGCACGTTGCGGCAAGGCCGCTCGCCCGCTCATTCTCGCCGGGACTGCCCGGTGATAGTGGGACAAACTGCCCCCGAAATCTTTCTTTTTATATATTTTCTTTGGTTTTAACCATACTTACACCTGTAAATATTTTTCTTTTTATTTATTATTTCACTCAACTAGACGCTGAACCAACAGGCGAACACATCTATGATGTGTCTTTATCTTGTTAATTACTGCAAATGTTATTATTAAAATTATTCCAAATACCAACGGTCACTTTCTTGACCTCGTTCTATGTAATGACCTGGTACCGGTCTCTGCTTGTGACGAACCATTAATTTTAGAAGACCCTCATCACACCTCCTTAATAATGGAAGTTTTATTCTCTGAACCCGCTCCACTAGTGGAAGAGCCTAGAAGGGCTTACACCTATAAGCGCGGTGATTATGACCAAATTAACACATCTCTCGACCAGGTAAACTGGCACGAGCTACTTTCGTTTGGTGACGTGAACGCAGCATTAAATAAATTCTACTCACAATTAAATCATCTTATAGACGCCCATATTCCTATGAAATTATGTAGGAATTCGAAATACCCGCCATGGTACAACTCTGCCCTTATCAAATTAACAACAGAAAAATATAAATACTTTAAAAAATTCAAGACATATAAAAACCCTTCTGACTATGCCACTTTCTCTCTACTAAGATCACGTCACAAAAAACTTAACTGGGAATGCCATAATAAATACTTACTTAAAATAGAACATGATATATCCTCCGACCCAAAAAAAATATGGAATTACATTAAGTCAAACTCCAAATCCCATGGCGTTCCGAATACCATGATGTTCAAAGACGAAAAAGCTGAAAATGGATCTGATATCTGCAACTTATTCTCTAAATATTTCACTTCAGTCTACAATAATAATGCTCGGATTAACCAGATCATGCCAGACTACACCAGTGAGCCCTGTATTGCTAGCATTCATAATATTAAAATCAACCAGCATCACATACAGAAACAACTTGAAAATTTAGATCCCAATAAAAGCGCAGGCCCAGATAAAATTCCCCCTTTCTTCATAAGCAAATGTGCGCGCAGCCTTTCTAAACCGTTATTCATAATTTTTAGTCGCTCCCTTAATGAGGGAATTGTGCCAAACACTTGGAAAACTGCATTTGTAACTCCCATTTTCAAGAACGGCCAAAAATCTGACGTTGAAAATTATAGGCCCATATCAAAGCTCTGCATTTTCAGTAAGGTTTTCGAAAAAATTGTGTACGACCAGATGTTTACAGCCTTGAGATCGTCACTTAACAACAATCAGCATGGATTTATGAAAGGAAAATCTACTACCACTAACCTAACGGCATTTGTCGAAATCTTACAAGACAATATGGACCAACGCGTACAGGTAGATGCAATATATACAGACTATAGCAAAGCCTTTGATTTAGTAATCCATGATGTTTTGTTGACTAAACTTTCACTAATCGGCGTACACGGAGATCTCCTCAGATGGCTCTGGTCGTATTTGAAAAATCGCAGCCAAGCAGTAGTCGTCGGTGGCTATAAATCGAATTGGGTAACCGTACCGTCAGGAGTACCCCAAGGATCATTATTGGGACCATTGCTCTTCAATATATACATCAATGACATTGGAAAATGTTTTCTCCACTCCAGAACGTTACTATACGCAGACGACATGAAAATATTCTCCCCTGTTACAAGTATCAATGACTGTACTCGCGTACAAGAAGATTTAAATCGCCTAAATAGCTACTGCACACAACACAACCTTCAAATAAATGTTAAAAAATGCGGCGTCATCAGCTTTACCCGAAACCAAAATACCATTTCTTTTGATTATTCCCTTAACGGCACAATACTTAAAAAAATGATGGAGGCCAAAGATCTGGGAGTAGTGCTAGACCCAAAATTACTTTTTGACCGACATATCGAATCCATAGTTGCAAAAGCTTCCAAGGTACTTGGCTTCATACTCAGAATCGGCAAACACTTTAAAAAGGTAATCACTATGAAAATGCTGTACTATGCGTATGTACGCAGTTCTCTGGAGTACGCCTCTCAAGTCTGGAATCCCAGGTACACAACATACATAGAAAGGATTGAGAAAATACAAAATCGTTTTCTGCGATACCTTGATTTTCGGGGATATCTTCCTCATCTAAGTTATGCGGAGTCAGCCACATTTTTCAAAATCTCGTCACTAGAAAATCGTAGAAATTCTGCAGACGTAATATTCTTGCAAAAGATAGCCACCTCTGCGATAGATTGCCCGGAACTTCTTGAAAGAATTCAATTAAGAGTGCCCACCAGACAAACTAGACTAAATCACACACTTAACACACCTCGATGCAATACTAACTCTAAACAAAACACATTCATTAACCGCGTTTCACACTTTTTTAACAATTCATACAATGAATTCGACTTATTCAAGACAGCACCCCAAATTCTAAAAAACATAAACAATAAATAACTTCTAAACATATACAAACTATTATACTCCTATACAAATAACTTATTCACTCCCAGATTAGATCCGTCCCCTTCCCCTCCCGCCCACCATCCCATCCCAATAAGCTATTATAACTATTATAACTTTTATAACTTTTTAATCTCTCTAATTAATTAATACACACCAGTGAAAACCTATTATTGGTTCAATAACATATACATATGTAAATACACCTAAGTAAATAATGTAACTGTTGGTTTTCCAAATAAAATAAAATAAATAAAAATAAATAAAATGTAAGTATGCATATATTCTCCTTTTTTACTAACAATCATACATGCAGGGACATTGGAGGGTCTAGTTTCGTTTCAAAAATAAATGTAGCTTCCTTTTTATAAAAAATTAGAGTCCTGACGTGTGCGGCTAAGGAGGTTAAATCAGTTTCCTCACACAGCCGTGGGAAAGTGGTGGGTCCCCTCCAATGTATAAATGTGATAAAACGTTATTATTTTATATATGTAACAGTTTGCACCGAGACCATCTTTTGACATATATGTGTAGTCATTACTCATTATAGCATAACTTTAATTCAGAATGGCAAAGAGGGGTTTATCCAAAAAGGAGTTGGACGAAATTATTAATCGCATGTCTCACAGTGATGATAGAATGGATTTTACGGATGATGACAGTATAGATGATGAAAATTATTGCACCGCAGAAAATTGATCAAAGTGAACCTGATGATTTCCGCTTGACCTGAAAGTGAACCAGTCTTGGGAGCCTGTGGAAATATTGTTTTACGTCTATGTTTGAACCACAGACATTATTTTGACAATTATTACACTTCAATTCAACTTTTAAGATATTTGGCTTGCACAGGTGTTCAATCTCTTGTGACAGTTAGTAGGAATAGAATCCCTGGATGTAAGCTATCAGATGAAAGAATAATGAAAACAGCTTTGGACGAGGAACGAGCTCAGAATTTAATAGATCGTATCAAGGCGTTGAAATGTCTAATGTCGTTTGGAAGGATAACAAGTTGGTCACATTACTACCGTCTTTTGCAGGGGAACTTCCAATGAAAACTGTTGAACGCTAAGTCAAAAAAAAAACTAACTTCACAGTTAACTGACCATTTGCTATAACAGAGTACAACAGACATATGAGAGGAGTTGACTTACTAGACAGTGTCATGGGAAGATATAAAATTGCGATGAGAAGCAATAGATGGTAATAAGAGTGCTATGCCACTTAGTTGATATGACCGTAGTAAATTCTTGGTTTCTATACGGAAGAGTAAAAGAAAAAAAATGCCAATACAAAAAATATAATGCATCTCGCCAAATTTAAAACCCAAATTGCTCAATCTTTATGCACCGTTGACTCTAAGTTTACCAACAAACGATCTGGTCGACCAAGTGGAAATTTAGAACCTGTTTTACAAAAAAAGAAAAAAGCCCCAAAAGTGAATGTCCCACCAAAAGATATAAGGAGAGATGAGATATCTCATTGGCCAACATGGCACGAAAAAAGGAAAAGGTGTCAACTTTCCATCTGCAATAGCCTGACGTACTGCCAATGCCAAAAGTGCAAGCTTTGTTTTAATAAGCTGTTTAACGGCATTTCATTTAGATTAATAACTTTCCCTATTTTTATGTCTTAATTTTTTACGAATAAGTCATAAAATAGTTCGCTTTATTCACTGATAAATTATTGTTGTAACATTAGGTAAGAACATTTTTTAATGACATGGTGTTTCACATATGATATAATTAAGTTTTTCTCAAAATAAACAGAATTTATGGATAAATATTTTTTTATTATTTTTCCCCATTTTTAATTCATAAGTAGAATGCATTTTGTTTTTGAATAAAAAAAAAATCATGCATTTAAGGGTTAAGCTTGTGGATTCTTGATGAGTGAATTACGGGAAAGCTACAGATACCCATCGCCACCACCATCACTAGAATATTTTAACGAGTTCTCTTAAATCAAGTGGGATCCCTTATGAAAAGAAAGACAATCAGATGGGCTTCAAGAGAGCGTCCTCTATGGACTCTACTATATTATGCCTAAACCAGACGTTGGAATATTACAGGAAGAAAAAAACAACAACAACAAAAAGTTCCCCCTCCCCCCTTATTATGAAAAAAAAACTGAAGGAAAAAGTCTACCATGGAAAGTTAAAAAATTCTTGCAACGTGGAAACGTCAACAGGAAAACCTCAGTGGAAAGATGGATTTTCATAACCTTATTTCCTGACAGAAAGGATTCATGTCCCCAGTATTGTTTAACACATGGATGAACTAACCCATAGGTTAAACTATGCTGGGGTGGGCTGCCACATCGGAGGTCAATGTATTAACAATAGCTATGCAAATGGTACGGTACTGATGGCAAAGGGACCACGAATTCTCCTGAAAATTTGTGAAGTATTCACACACAAAACCAACATGATTATAATGCGAAAAAAACTTCAATGTTGTTCATAAAACAGGGGGAAGGTCCAACAAATATTCACCGAGGTGTTTTCGAACGGTAAGCTTCTGAAAAAAGTAGTATTCACAATTATTTAGAGCAGGTCAACTACAATAAATTAATGGATGATATAGACATTGACAGGCAGAGGCCAGTATTGAGCATAAAAAGTAACATACTTAGTAGAAGATTTCGGCTCTGCAGTCCACAGGCGAAAAGGACGCTCTCCTTATTCTTTGCACTACATTGTATATATGCGAGCTCTGGGCACATTTAAAAAAGAGAACCATGGAAACGCAATATCGAGCATAGAAGAACATTGAAGAAAGATATTAGCTCCCACAATCTCTAATCCGATGGACCAATAAGAGCTCAATAAATGATTTTATTTCAAAAGTATTATCTATATTACGCGGTATACTTATTATCTAATGATACTACTCCCTTGTTCTCTGTTTTATTTTATTTTTCTTCGTTTTACCTTTACCCTTATTTATAAATAAGTATGTTTTTACTATGTGTACTTTTACTCTCTATGGGTTATGTGGGATTGCACTTACCTCCCTACATTCTTGATTAAAGAAAAAATATGTGTATTAATAATAAGGAAAGTAATAATAAAAATAAAGGTATTTGGTTTTGAAGCATTTAACATCTGGACCAAGTGGAGAAAACCGGCCTACAACTGAATGAATTGAAAGATAAGTTGCATTTCTCCCACAAAGTAGGACCTCATACTGGATCGTGTACTGCCAATTGATTTAGAAATTAGGGATTTTTTGACAAAGAAGTGCCTGAAAAGAGGAAGTCCTGTAAACCACTTTGGTATTGAATTAATACCTGGTGGAGCAGTGCCTCTCCCTGAACTTCTAAAATTGATGAGAAAAAGAACGCTGAGTGAATGGCAGATGAGATGGGATAGATCGAATATCCCAGCCGGACCTTCTCCTTCTTTCCATCAGTTAAAATCAGAATGGAAGGGGTACATATTTTAATGGACCACCATATCACTCAATTAATTTCTGGGCATGGAGAGTTTAGAGGCAGACTTCACAGACTGACTATAATATCATCCCATCCCAATTGTGCTTGTGGTGATACCGACCAAACAGCCGAGCACATTTTGTGGCACTGTGAGATGTTGACGGATGCTCGAGATGAAATGATTGATGGTTTGCAGGTTATTACGAGACCTGTTTGGAACACAGGTCTCGTTTCGAATAACGTGAACTTTGAGTGCCTGAGGAAATTCACGAAAGTCTGGGTTGAGAGATGGCCTGTTCTTTGAGTCGCAGATTAGCAGTAAAATCATGTAGGTAACAGGTGTATTTTGCTTATTGTAAATTTGTTTTCTGGTTATTTGTTTTGTGTTTATTGTATGCTTTTGTCTATTGTGTTAATTGAATACTATGAAATATTTAATTTATATTTAATATGTTAACTTTATTTTCAAAATTTACAGATTTGATTTGCGAATTGTTTTGATAGTGATAATAATGTAACCAATCTATTTATGTCATGTTCATTCTCTTTTGTTTATTTTTTATCTGTTTTTCATTATGTATTGGATGAACTGAACTCAAACCGTTTTTTTAATTAATCCCCGCGTGGGGGTGTACTGGACCTCGTCCCTCCTGCATGTTTAGTTACATATGTTTTTCTTGGAGATACATCTCAAATTTATTTGTGCCACCCAGAATAATATGTGAAGGCTTGAAGCTTGCTTAAAGGGCCTTCACTTTCCTTTGTCTCGCCTCCAATCACTCAATGCTGAATTTTTCTTTAAGTCTTCAGGTATTTTACCTCTATTATTCAACTAACTTTCTTTGAGGTTTCACTGGGTGGTTGGCTAAGGGATACGGATGCTGGGTGTGGTTTATATCAGGCTGAATGCAATTTACATTTTTATCGGTATTTGCCAAATGATTTGAGACTTAATTGTTTATTGTATGTTCTATCTATTTATACAGGTGCTTCCAGGGTTTTCCACATGATGCAATGCTGCCTCATGAACTACTTTAATGAGTTTTATTTTGTTTTAAATATTTTTTGCTTATATTACTAATCTGATTTGTTGTATTATGTTTTATTTTCCTGTTAAGCACTTGGATACTGTTTTCTAACAACGTATGCAGGTCTAGATTCGCTCAAAATAAATAAATGTACCTTCGTTTTAACAAAAAAAATTAGAATCTTGCGAGAGCCTTGAAGGAGTAACCATCTGTTACTTATACCAGGGCGGGTAAGTGGTGGATAACCTCCACTGCTACTATTCAAATTTGAAAATCCTTTTTCATGTTCCGAAATTTTACAAATAATAAAAAAAAATTACAAATTTCAAAAAACAAAAAATTGGAAAAATTTATGAGCACATGCGATACTAATGTGCTAACGAACTGAGTGCTAACCAGAGACTGTTGAACTGGCGCGGAAGTCCCGGCTCACAAGTGAGTGATGTGAAGATGGGACTTCCCCTTGCTTTATGCGAAATGTCGCTCGTTATGCGAAAATTTGATCTTTAGGGGAGCGTTTTTTTCAATATCTGTTTTGTTCGTTATTAGAATTACTCGTTATGGGAGGTGCTCATCATGAGAGGTTCCACATTTTTTTGTGGAAAATTATGTATTTTTTTTATTAATTATTATTAATTCATTATTATTAATTATTAGTTAATTGTTCGATTTATTTTTTAAGTAATTTTGATTTTTAACCGGTAGCACGGTACCGGGTCACGGCCCGGGGGTTGGGGACCACTGTTGTATTTTCATTTCAAAAATTTTCTTCAAATGTTTTTCTTAACTATACAATGGTCTAACCACTTGGTGGTACCGTGAGCGTCACTGATATTTGTGTAAGAATCCAGAGGTAAAATTTCGCTGTCGGCACATACATATTCAAATTCTTAAATTCTTGACAAAAAGATATTAGCCCTATTCCAAAGAGTGAGATGGGATTCGCGTTGAGGTGTCCGAAAATAATTGTAATAATGTAATATTTATCGTCAAATATTGCTTGTACGGAAGCGAGGCAGTTGAAATACTCCTCAAAGTTGTAAGTTGAACAAGTTGGCTTAATTTTAAAGATGCTTATTGTTTCAGTATTCAAATTCACCTCGATTCCGGCCATCCGACAGTTATGTATCGGATTGCAGAAACCCTTTAATTTTGTCTATAGATTATCTTCACTCCTCAGTGCGGTCTTCCAAGTAGTGGCCCATCGGCGATATTAATGCCAGAAGTTCCCAAGCTGTTGAAATCCCGGTGAATGGGGAGATGTAAAAGAGGGAGGTGGCAAAGTACCTGGCTATTAAGACCTGGTCACCAATCAGGTCTATTCAAGTAACTTTTCAATCCTGAATGGTGGTTTGTACTTCCAACCTGGAAAATGCCGCGAATATACCAAATATTATTTTTAACATACTTATCGTGAAAAAACACAGACCAATCAAATAAAAATTACTCGTGCGCTCCGGGTTTTTAACCCGCGACCTTCGGACTCATAGCCAAAGAGCCTTACCCGTCGACCATGCAGTTTTCAAAACCGTGCTTCTCCCGGTTTTACAGTAATCAATAATCACTTACCACTACTATTAGAGTGTAAATCGGTCAACTGAAATTTCGACCTGCAATATTTGCACAAAAATCACATCGCTACGTCTCAGGGTCGGATTCAGTCTCTAACCATTCTTCTCTAGATCCGAATCAGTTCCACGATCACAAATCTACTTTTCACACAAAAAGAGAAACATTTAGTTTTACATGTAGTATACAGTATGCATATTATATTACGTTAATTGCTTAAATAATATACATTGGTAAATAAATAGCATAAATAATTTTTTTTTTCTTAAAAAAAAAGACAAACATTTCCAGGTTACGAATAACCCGACAATATTTGAAATATACTACTACCACACACCGATGGCAAAACCAAAAACGAAATTGACTACATAACAACAAACTATCCAAAAGCCTTCACGGATACATCGGTCTTAACTAAATTCAATTTCAATACAAATCATCGTATGGTATGAAGCAATATAAGAATAGAACCACCAAATAAATCTAGAAAACATTTCGCTTCACACACTACAAAACACCACAGCGATGAAACCTTAAAGAAAATAACACAATCCCTAATTGAATCAGCTGAAGAATTAACTTTGAGTAACACTGATGCTCGTGCAAAATATGGAAAGCTAGAAAATCTACTAACTAAAGAAAAAGCTGAGAATAGCAGAAGAAACAAGTACGAACTAAGTGACACAACGCTTCAACTTATAGAAGAAAGAAAACACCTATTTTCAAAACATCCTAAAAAAGATAACATTAAAACTATAACAAAATGAAGTAAAGAAATCAGAGAGAACATCAGGAAAGATAGGATGACCAAGAGGCTGCAAACATTAGAAAAGCATTTAGTGAAAACAGGGGAGTGAAAAAAGTGCTTAAAAAATTGAGAGAATCAAATAAAGAATGGATACCAAAATTAAACAAAAGGGGGAATACTTCTTCAAATAGAAAAAAACATAAACGAAATAGCCACAAAATTTTTCCAGGACCTCTACTCAAGCCCAGACGGCAAACAAAAACATGATCCGAAGAAAGACGTCAATAAAGAGCAGGAAAACGTTGTAACTGAACCAAAAATACTTTCCAGAGAAGTGGAAAAAGCCATATACAGTCAGAAGATGGAAAAAGCCCCAGGTCGAGACAAAGTGACAAACGAACTTCTTAAAGGCACCATGGAAGAACTACTACCAATACTAACTTCAATATTCAATGATATACTTACAACTGGTCTAATGCCTACACAGTGGAAAACATCAAACATTATTCTTATATTCAAGAAAGGACAAAAGGAAGATATAGGGAACCACAGTCCTATAAGTTTGATGTCAAATATATACAAAGTATTTTCCAAAGTTATCTTGGAAAGAATAAGTAAAAAGTTACACGAAAACCAACCACGGAAGCAAACCGGCTTTAGACCAAAATACTCTACCCTGGATCACATACACACGGTGAAACAAATAGTAGAAAGATATAATGAGTATAATAAGAAACTATACATGGCATTCATCGATTACTCCAAAGCTTTCGACAGCATAAGATACATAGCTATACGGGATAGCCTTGAACAGCAGGGTATACCTTTAAACTACATCAATATTATAAAAAACATATACTTGAATTGCGAAGCGAGGATCGAACTAGAAACCTTGGGAAAAAAGTTCAAGATCGAGAGAGGAGTAAGACAAGGAAACCCTCTATCACCAAAATTGTTCTCGGCTGCTCTGGAAAGTATCTTCCGCAAACTAGATTGGGAAAAATATGGTATCAACGTTCAAGGTGTAAAACTGAACCACCTAAGATTTGCAGACGATATAGTCCTATTCGAGGAAAACCCAATGCACCTAATTAGAATGATAGAATCACTAAACGAGGAAAGTGTGAAAGTCGGCCTATGCATGAACAAAGACAAAACAAAATTGCTTACAAACTCTGAACCAGTAACTATAAAAATTGACAACCAACCACTCGAATATGTGTCAGATTACATCTATTTAGGACAGATAATATCTCACAAAGATCAAACCACTAAAGAAATCGAGAGAAGAGTAGCAAATGGATGGAAGAAATACTGGTCTTTGAAAGAAGTCTTGAAATCCAAGGAGCTAAGTATGCAAATAAAAAGGAAAGTCTTCAACACGTGTATACTTCCACTCATCACCTATGGATGTGAAACTTGGGCACTCACCAAACACCACAGAGAAAAGTTGGAACGCTGCCAGAGAGCCATGGAGAGAAGTTTGACAGGAACAAGGAAACAGGACAGAGTGAGATGTAGCACAATAAGGGAGAAAACTAAAGTTGCTGATATAGTTACCCGAATAGACCAACAAAAGTGGAGATGGACAGGACACATGATACGCGATCCACAAGAGAAATGGTGCAAAAATGTCACTGACTGGTATCCCAGAAATGGCAAGAGAAGTAGAGGACGTCAACACATAAGATGGGAGGATGACCTAAAACTCACTGCTGGACATCAATGGAGAAGAGTAGCGGGTGACAGGTCCCAATGGAAAATGTTAGAGGAGGCCTATGCCAAGAGGCAAACTGAGCTTCGGGATATACTATAACAAATAAGATCATGTCTAATACATACCTAACAGAAGTCCAGAATAAAAAGGCTTATTATTATTATACTACCACCACAGTAACCGAAAATGTTGCTTGAGACTTAGCCCGCCGAGGAATCGAACACGGAACGCCTGGGAGGGACCTAAACGCGATGTCCACTCAATCACTGATCGGTCAAAATATATTTATAATATAATAAATTAATATTGGTTAAATAAAAGCAAAATACATGGTAACTTCCAATGAATATAAAATAATTTGTAGATCCATTATAATTTGAAATGAATTAGTTGAACTAGTTAGGGCTAGAGAACATTGACCCAAATACATTTACGTACTCAAGAATAAAATGTTCACACGTAAAATGAAGGTGAGATATTAATGCCATCTACTAACTGAATACAGTAACGCCCATTCACCTTTTTATGAATGGAATAACCGTGGAGGCGAGAAAATCTTTAATTGATCATTATTTTTAATTGGCATATAATATGATATAAAATATTGAATATAGTTTTATTTATATAACTGAGACAATTTAACGAAACGGGGAGATCGAATGTAACATAGATGCCTGGAATGGACGGCTGCGTCTTTTGTGTGACTTGGTGATGATGAACCGAATTAGCAGGATTTTGTGAATAAGTGTTTTCTTACCTTTGATAAATCTTTAATCCTAGATAGATAATTTTATTATTGTTCGCCAATAAGCTAACCTGACTTTTTAACGAACATTTTTTACTTAGACTTATTATTTTTGTTTTACGTACCTACCTAGTAAAATGTGAATTGATGAGGTTGTAAATTAAACAATTTAATAACAAAAACTTATCTCTATTCAAGTTTTCAGAATTAAATCACATATTTTCACCTTTCAAAACTAAATACAGGAATATAATTAGAAAAATAATAATTTTAAAATCGCGAACAGAAAAGACATTTGGGAAAGCTGATTGTATGCAAATAGGAGGATAGTTTTTTATGTTTATTTCAACCACGTTTTTGGAAATCGGGGAAACTAGAATTCCGAGTTGGAAAATGTCTAGAAGAAAGTAAATGGTTAAACAATGTGGCGAGCGGACCAGATATTGCAGATGCGCATTATCTATCTGTCTTCTATATATATTATATATCATCATCATTACATAGTATAAAATGAAGTCGCTCAAAATGTATGTGCGCATTGATCTTTTAAACTGGTTCCCAAGGCGGCGGTACCCATACCTGCATCCCAAATTGTGAATTATAGGTATGTATCAATGCAAAAATTTAAAAAAGATGTTTAGGTTGTGGCCACAGCTGTTTATGGAAAAACAGACAGCACAAGTGATATCAGTGTTTATATACAATTCGGTTGATTATATGTGCGTTAAGAAAATGAAGATAATGTTTGTGGTTCTTAGCCAAAGTATGATACAGTTAAAAGTGACCGAATTGGATATAGGCACCTTAGCTCAGTTGGTAGAGTTGTTGCTATGAAAGCAGAAGGTCCTGGGTTCCAGTCCCAGAGATGTCAAAATCTTTTTCTGATTTTTCTGTCTTCAGATTTTCGATTAAGTTTCGCTGATATTGTCTTCATTTAATTAAATCTTACAATTTGAGGTTTTACTCATAAAGTTAAAAATAAACATTCCTCCTAGACTTGCAGACAAGTCAATAGATGTCGCATATTAAGAATAAAATGGTTAACAATTTATCGAGACACTATCTAGATAGCATTTAATTCGGGTTTGAATCGTGCAATCATATATAAAGATAGCAGTTAAGAAAATAAAAATAATGTTGGTAGTTCTTAGTCGAAGTATGATACAGTTAAATGTGACCGAATTGGATATAGGCACTTTAACTCAGTTGGTATAGTTGTTGCCATGAAAGCAGAAGGTCCTGGGTTCGACTCTCAGAGGTATCAATATCATTTTCTGATTTTTCTGTCTTCAGATTTTAGATTGAGTTTCGTTAACAATGTCTTTATTTAATTTTTAAAAATTAAGAATGTTTTTACTTGCATTTGTTATTAGTTAATGTTCGTGGACCAACTTCATTCGAATTTCTACGAATGAACAATGGTGAATTGTGCGCAACATATCGAGAAGCCTGTGTGCTACAAAATGGTAAATTAATAATTTGGAATGAGTGTACGATGGCGCACAAACGAGCATTAGAGGCACCCGGTCATTAAGAGATTTGAGTTACAAAGAACCTCTTCGGAGGCGCGATGGATCTACTGGCCGGAGATTTTCGCCAAACGCTGCCAGTTATACCCAGATCAACAGCTGCTGATGAAATAAATGCTTGCTTGAAGGCAACAAATTTATGGAGATACGTGAAAAATCTCAAGTTAACAATGAATATGCGAGTGGCATTATAAAATGACATAGCGGAAGCGTTTGCAAATGCATCAGTAGACATTGGCAATGGAAAATTCCCGTTGACACTTCTACTGGCCCCATTTCGTTTCCACCGATTTTTTGTTAATTCACAATGTCAAGAATTAATATCGAAAGTATTCCCAAATATAGGTGTAAATTATAAAAATCAGGCTTCGTTGAGCGAACCAATTTAGTAGCGAAAAATAAGGACCTAGAAGATTTAAATATAAAAATTCAGAGTCAAGACAAATGCATTCATTTAAGTCGATCGATTCCATTATCGATCCAAATGAAGAGGTCAATTATCCCACTGAATTCCTATATTCATTGGCTTTGCCAAGATTACCGCCACACAATTTACAACTCAAGGTTGGCTCTGTGATAATTATGCATCTGAATCAGCCAAAATTGTACAACGGAACAAGACTCTCTGTTAAAAAATTATGAAAAATTTGATTGAAGCTACTGTCATCATTTCAAAAATATACACGAAAAGAAAATATGGCGGTACGAAGTTCGCCGGGTCAGCTAGTTTAAGAAAAAATGGCTGGATGTTATCTGGTCCTGCAGTTTTGTTGCTGCAGAGTCAATGGAAATGATTTTATTTAAACAGGGTTTTTGCGTAATGCGGTAGTTTTTTAAAAAGCAGTTGTTTTTTGTTTTCTATTGTCACTTTCCTGTTTTAAAATAAGTTGTCGGTATGCAATGTATTATCATTTTAACCACGCAGATTTTTTGTAAGTTTGTTTTCAGGATAATATAACATTACTAAACATTTGTATGACGTATGAGGCGTACCTGACTTATTAATAATTATATATGTTTTATACAACTATCAAATAATAACTTGTCACCGGAGAATTTTTTTTTTTTCAAAAGTAGTATATCAAATGAATTCCATTTTACAGAAATACTTGCTCTGAATGGTTAAAAGCAATGAATAATAAAAATTCTTTATTTTTCCACTCTTCGGCTATAAATGATTTTATTGCGGCATTATATTAGATAAGATAATTAATGCTAAATTTAATTTGATTTGTTAATGTCCCTTAAGACAGCTTTAAAACCATATTGGTTTAATCCGTAAATAACATAACTGATAACGTCCGTATTCAATTAAAAAATCTTTTCCATATATTGACTTCAGGCAGTTGAGCGGTAATCACATAAAAATATAATGAAATAGGCATTCCTCCATAACACGAATTAACTCATAGCGAGCCACTTTAGTACTAACTTATTCTAATAGGGTAAAGAAGTTGTCCAGCGTTAGGACTTATTAAAACAAGTTGAATGAGCACCACCGATATTCTAGTATATTCTAGTAACAATACATCACAACCTTAGAGCAAACGCATGTTGACTTTACCATATGAAATCGGCTCGTTTTTCCGACTCGTTCCTGTGCTTTCTAGTTTTTATATTTCCGTCCTCATGGATCTCATTACGACAATCTATTTTAACTCATTAAAATGACTCTGTAAATCATCTCCATAGATGGAACAGATCTTAAGAGAAATCTCAGGACCTTCCGTGTGGATAAAGAAATATGTGCGTCTGAAAAACTGTAACTTTTTGTTTTGTCATTGAATATGGAAGACCAGTATTATTCATGGGTGGTCTAAAAATTACCTCCGACGACTTCTGTGTTAGAGCGGAAATTATCGTCTACTACGAATCCAGAGGTCGTGGGGTCGAAACCTGGCATGTACAATTTAATTAATTCATATTTCTTCTTTCTAATTTAAATTCACAAAGTTAGTTCGAGTTCTGAAAATTACCAAGGTAATTTGAGTTCAGTAACGTGAATATTTTCAGACAGGAATATTTCACTTCACACCAAAATTTGTAGTTTTGATTTACACGCTACGTGCACGTGGGATCGAATACCATGTGAAAACTAAGGCTGCGCCTGCGTTTCGCTCCGTTTGCGTTTGCTTCGTTATTTTCCCATAATTCGTGGCTCGGCTCGCGCGTTTTTTGTCATGTTTATATGTAGCATTAAGTACCACGTCCAGCAACTGACGAAATCAACAGTGTACACTGCACAGACACGGGCACGAGTGTAATGAATGCCCGCTGCCCGGTGCCCGCTGCACGCCCATACCCCAATAAGGCTTAATATCGTCTCTCGTAGACGTTGAGACGCCGCGCCGCACCGTTTCGAGTAAAGAAATCCAACAAGTATTAAATAATGTGCATTCTGTCCTATAAAGGCATTGTAGACGTGGAATACATTATAATATACATGTGGGATATTGCGTCAAATATTAATAGCTGTAGAGATATGCTCGTGCCTGTTAAGTTTCACGTTTTCTTGTTGTTTTATGAAAGTGGCAGTAGATGCCCGATGCCCGATGCCCGATGCCCTAACGTGAAATATTGCCTCCGGTAGACCACAAGACGCTGAACGAAGGAAACAAACAACTTAAGTAGACCACGTAGAAACTAAGAAATTAATAGCATATGTTTTTTGTAATTTAATACACTTTTACCAAAAAATAGCGCAGGCCCATGAATAATCAAAAAAATATATATTTTTTACATTAGCTCCACACAGGAGGCCCTAAAAAAATTCCCCTACTCTCTATGTCATCTTCGGGGATACTGTGTGAAAGTTTAGGGAAAGAAATGAGAGGAAGTTCTGGGAAGGAAAAGGTAAGAGAGGTTGGTAGGAATCTGGGGGACAATGTGTCCAGGAGCGACGTATGAATGAATCCACCCCTTCCACTGCAATGTTAATGGGTCAGGAGTCCGGTTGGAGAGGTCTACGTTAAGTCTCCCTCAACCAGCCTCTCCCGATCCGGTCCGCTACGCAGTAGGTGGCGTAGGTGGGCCAATGCATTTGCGCCAAGACCTAGACAAACCTCACTCCATGATCCTTGGTACCTTTGCTAAATCACTATCAACATGTCGAACCATTTGGGGTGACCTATGGTAGGGGGATTGGTTATCCAGTAAACAATTCCCAGTAAATACGTTTGTTTTCCCAAATTTTTTCACTTTAGAAAACGATTTATCATAGAAAAGTGGATAGGTTCGTCTTGGTGCATCACGAAAGCAACCGTTACACCCGTGCTGCCCATGTCCTAACATGGAAAACTGCCTCTGTTAGACACCGGGTCGCCTCTAGATGGAATCAGACCGCGACATTTTTTTAACACAGTATACTGTGAAAACAAATACAAATAATTGCAACCGTCACTAGTGGGCACAAACTCAACCTTGTATATTTAATGTTGTATTGCAGTATTAACAGGTGCTAGGTCTATTACGTGGCGTATTGCCTCCGGTAAACGATGTGATGCTAATTGATTGAATCAACCGAGAAAATAATGTATGTTTTTCTGTTCATGATATAAATAATTTTTTCATCAAATAACTATTTTTATCTATAATGCTTTTTTATACATTAAAATAGTATGATAAAGATAAAAAATAAATAAAGCGACAAGCTGTTAAAAATAAAATATTTAAAAACGTTCATATCAAAATTGAAAAGAATAGTCATCTTTCATTATTTTTTTTTTTACATGAGCTCCACACAGGAGGCCCCGAGGGAAATTATTTTCCTCTTTGGGGATGCTGTGTGGAGGGTTTTTTTAAGGAAAGGAAGGAGAGGAGAGTTCTGGGAAGGAAAAGGGTTTAAGGGGTGGGTAGGTATCTGGGGTTCAGTGTGTCCTGGTCATCCGCCTCCAGGACCTAGACAAACCTCACCCCATGAACCCGGGCACCCCTTCCAAATCACCAAACGTAGCGAAGCACTTGGGGTGACTATGGCAGAGGTGTTGGTTATTCAATAAAGGGTCCCGGGGCGGCGGTACCCATTCCCGCCTCCCAAATTGAAAACTATATGCTGAAATGCTGATAATATATTAAATCATTTGATTTTTTCAGATTTCTGCCTCAAGCGGCTTAATTTACTTTATAATAACTTTTCAAATGAAAACATATAATATCATTGAAAAATAAGATGACAATAAAACATATAATATCATTGAAGAATAAGATGACAATAAAAAATATAATATCATTGAAGAATAAGATGACAATAAAACATATAATATCATTGAAGAATAAGATGACAATAAAACATATAATATCATTGAAGAATAAGATGACAATAAAACATATAACATCATTGAAGAATAAGATGACAATAAAACATATAATATCATTGAAGAATAAGATGACAATAAAACATATAATATCATTGAAGAATAAGATGACAATAAAACATATAATATCATTGAAGAATAAGATGACAATAAAACATATAATATCATTGAAGAATAAGATGACAATAAAACATATAATATCATTGAAGAATAAGATGACAATAAAACATATAATATCATTGAAGAATAAGATGACAATAAGACATATAATATCATTGAAGAATAAGATGACAATAAGACATATAATATCATTGAAGAATAAGATGACAATAAAACATATATATATATATTTTTTTTTTAATTTTCTTTATTCATTTTGTTTATTATAGGATTGTTTTACATGGTATTTCGACTACCAAGCTAGGCAATGCCCGTATTATGGTAGTCGAGATTCATAAGATATTAAGTATATAATATTAATAATCATCCATATATATGTAGATGAAAGTACAAACATATAGCATATATATTATACTAGTATTAGGTACATGATCACATACAGGAAAGGAGTTAAACTAGGTGAATCTTGTATAAATAAAAATAAAATAGAATAACAAATAACAAATAAAAGTAACAAAATAATAATATTTTAAGGATAATAGAAATACAAAATAAGAATAAATATGTAAATCATCTATCTATACAGATGAACAATGATAGTCTTTGACCCCAAAAAACAAAAGCAAGTATTCCTAAGCAGCATATGAAATGGACGAACAATGTCAAAAAATATGAAAAAAAGCATCAGCGTAATATAAAGTTTTGGTTGAAAATTAATTTAGAGATAAGATTTTTTACTCTAGAAATATGAAAAAATAAGAACAGTTTTTAAGATGTAAGGCATTCTTTATAATATTTCCTTCCCTGAGTAAATAACCAGTTCTGTATATTAATGGCATAAAGATCATCAGTTTTCGATGTCTTAATATCAATACTCAGTAAGTTGAACATTTTAGGCGCGATGTAAGAGAACTGTCGTTGGGCGAAAGCTGTTTTTGTTGGAGGAATTTTGCATTTTTGGTGTGATGAATAGCGGGTGTAAATATTTTGTTGAGTTTTGAGTGTTAAATCATTTTTCCTTAAGTGTATGAGAATTGTCTTAACGTATAATTGTCTAATGTCTAGGATTGCGAATTTTTTAAAAAGTGGCTCTGATGAGTGAGATGGGTGACATTTTAATATAATCCTTAGTAGCAGCTTTTGAATTAAGATTATGGGATATATAATTGAAGCTGCACAGCCTCCCCATCCCACGATACCGTATGTGGCTATTGATTGGAATAGTGCAAAATATATGCATCTAATTGTTATTGAAGAATAAGATGAAGAATAAGATGAATTGTCATCTTATTCTTCAATATCATTGAAGAATAATATGACAATAAAACATATAATATCATTGAAGAATAAGATGACAATAAAACATATAATATCATTGAAGAATAAGATGACAATAATAAATATGAAAAATAACAAGTTAAGAAAAATAAGAAGCTAATGGTCGCAACTTTTTTTTACATTAGCTCTACGCAGGAGGCCCTGAGGAAAATAATTCCCCTCAGGGCCTATGTCAACTTTGGGGATGCAGTGTGGAGGGACTTTTTAGGAAAGGAAGGAGAGGAAGTTCCGCGAAGATGGCATAGGCTCTGAGGGAAATCATTTACCTCTGAGCCTCCTGAGTGGAGCTAATATAAACTAAAAGGGCACTTTCCAAAGCTAGAAAATAAAGTAATTATCCTATACCTACATCAAACGACCGGTGGCACAAAAGCTGGCGTACGCAGATGTCGCGGGCTGCGGAAGAGTTTCTTTGTAAAAGATTCCATGTAATAATATTTAACGAGGATGTACGCAATAAAGATCAACTGTAAAGAATCACATTTGCTCAATAATTAGACAGGAAATACAAAATGTTAGTATTTAGGAACCACGGGCAAGTCCTAACATTCTGCTAATATTTGAGTTTTGAGTTTCACTTGAAATCATTGACAACTACTGTTATATCCCATATCGGTTCTGTACGAGTAGGTGCAGTAGGTACAGTATTACAGAATTACAGAATTACGAAAGCAGTAGTAGCTGGCGATGCCCTAACATGGAGGCTTCTCTGGTAGACGTCGAGACGCCGCCAAGCCGCAAGACGAAGCGCTACGGGAGCCAATGCCAATACTTGCCAATACCATATTTGCTTCGGATACATAAATGCATGAATGTTACTTTAAGGCATTCGTTCACATTATTAACTTATTTATAATGAAGGTAGTTGATGACTCATTAGTTGATCTCATTTCAAAACCACCGTTATTTTATTATTTAACGTTTTGAAATAATATAATACCGGTAAACAAATGTGTGCTCAACATCCCTACATGGTTGTTTGACACGTACTGCATGAACGCGTTTTGTTTCTATGATTTATTATTATAAAACTTAAGGTTTTTTTCATTAACTCTTCAGTTCATATGTCATCTTTGAAGATGCTGTTTGAAGGGGGTCTTTTTGGGGAGTGGAAGGGGTGAACGTGGGTCTTGAAGATGCCCATGTTGTAGGAAGAAAGAAACACAGAGCTGTTGAACTCAAGAACGAATCGTAGAAGCAACTCGTTCGCATGTGACCGTATACATATTATGTTGGGCGCGCATTTGGCGTATTTTCCGACTATGCACCGGTGCCGAGGTGACGCTAGTTTCTCGGACATGTCGATAGAACAAGGATAGCATTCCCACCCAACGTGTTCTAAAGTTTTAAGTTGAAGCAGTGTGAGTTAATGCAAAATCGTGTGTTTTTGGTTTGAAAATTTGATAGCTTAGAAATATAATAGATACTTTAATTAAATACTGCGAGTACAACACATATTGGCCTTTGAAATAAAATTTATTATTATTTTATATTTAACCTTAATGCCTTAACAGTAACACCTTAACAGTAGAAATTTGGAAGGACCTGTGAGCATTTAGTTTTATTACACTTTTCAAAAATTTGATTTTTCAGTCGGATAATAGAAAAACATGGCACGATCAAGTGAATCAATTACTAGAACAAGGTCACACCAAGAGTGGGTATTAAATAAGATTTGTATGGATGTAATTTGGAAGAAATTTGTGCAGGAGAAGTAAGCTGTGTGTACCATGACAAAATTGTATGGGATTTGATCCCCTCAGCCTACCTCAAACAACGCACAATGGCTTCTTCTTCTATGACAGGTTCATGTCTTCCTCCTATCCCCAAAATAAGTTTCCTTTATTTAGACCACGTATCGTGGAAGTAAATTTAAAAATATTTTCAAAAATTCGTGCAAATTTTAGCAATTTTCCATTCTTATATTAAAGATTTTAGGTATATGCCAAATAAGCTGTGAAAATTTCCTTCTTTCGACATTACATGTATAATATATGAAGAGGTAACAGGATGGAAAAATGCCTAATTTTACCGAGGAGTCTTTTCAAAATCCTCTTCAAAGGTGGTGAAAATATTGCAAAATTTATTGATCAATACGACATTACAGAGAGATACTCTTGGGCTTATAAATTTATTGTTGGAAAAAGCCCCTCGCGTTTATTCTTCTTCCCACGGGCAGCATTTTTGGATTTGAAAAAAGAGCAAAAAGCTCGAATAAAAAGAAACAAAAAACCTACGGGCATCTGACATTGCCCGCGCGGTATGCAAGTCCCGATGCTTATTTGCCCTCGCGTAAAACAATCATCCACTCCCCTTTAATTGACTCAAGAAAATCGTTTTAGGAATTTTAACACATTTGTTTTTTTTTAAGGTTATTTCGTAGAAATGATTATTTTTTGTTATGTTACCTAAAGTATACGTGTACTAATTGATTTTTCGTTGAAAAAATCTTAACTATCTATTAATTTTATGTAAGATATTCAGTTATGGATATTTACAAAATTAGATATGTTGTTTAAAAAAAGAATTTGCTTTTGCTCTCACATCTTTCCTGTTTTTTGGTCTGCGACGCACGACGTGAACAACTATCGAATTATTGTATTGCTTTTTGACTTCACGCTGTGTTTTCCTTCTCTGAATAGGCGTTCATAACAGTAAGGGGTACTTAAGTATTTTATTTCACCTACATATTTTTTTGGATAGACGGTATTAGATTCCACGTAAAGCATTATTAAATGAACCGATAGGAAAATTTAGACTTAGGTAAAAACATCAAACAACTAGATAAGTTCATAAATTTTAAATAAATTAAAATTTTACTTTAAAAGGCATTTCAGTATCGAACAACTATTCACAGGTTTTAACAACTGTCATTGGAAGTATTTTTTAAGAAAGTGTTAACTTTCCAGCTGATAACACACACATTTTTTTTTTAGAATCACTGAATGAGTGAAACCTCAAATTGTAATATTTAATTATTACAGTTTGAGGCTTCACTCATTACGTTATTGCAAAAATAAATATTCATCCTAGACTAATAGAAAAATCAACAGATGCCGCACATTAAAATTAAAATGGATATATTTATCCAAGACACTGTGCAGATAGCATTTAGTTGCATAAAGATATCGGCCAATAAAAATATGCATTTCAAAAATGAAGACAATATTGGTGGTTCTTAGTCAAAGTTATGATAAAGTTAAATATGACTAGAAGGGAGCAGGTCGAATTAGCTCAATGGTTAGAGTAGAGCCCCGAAAAAGGCTAAGTTCCTGGGTTCAATTCCTAGATGCGGCCGAATCTTTTCCTGATTTTTCTGTTTCAAATTTTTGTTTGATATTCACTTATATTGTATTCCTTGATTAAATATTAATATTTTGCTTTGCTATTTAGTTCTTTCTTAGGTTTGGTTCACCCTTCTACTTTGTCATCTTACGGGCAGATTAGGAGTTCGATAAATCTATAGAAAAAGGAAAAGTCCAGACATCTTTTATACCGCCGGCGTCAATTAGTCTAATCGAAATTTTTCCAGACCTGTGAGTGTTTTATTCTGAATGGGTGGCCCTTTTAGGCCGTGTGACGTCGTTTGGCTCAAACAATTGAAGAATAATTAATTATCCAATTAGATATAGGGTGACGTTAAATGATAAATAAAACATTGTTCTTCAAATATTACGAAATCTATATTTTATGCAAATAAACTTTGGTCATGTAGCTGTAACATTCCATAGAATAAAATGCTAAAAAATATTTAAAAAATCTATAAAAAATGTAATCAAATGAAACTATCATTTGTCCCGTCTTGCCCCACCAGGAGGCTAAGACGGGGTAAACCGCCGGGCAAGATGGGGTTGAGGTTCACTCTTGGTGCAAACAAGTATTGACTCCTACTCTTCGTCTTTGATACCTGCACAGGAACAGTGAGCCCACTCTTGACACGTTTGACAGGCAATCCATCCTCTTACTGACTCCAAATATCTCCCCTTACAATAAAAGCAACATTAATTTTTTGTGTCTTCAGAAAACAGAAGTTTTTCCGTTAGTAAGGATGGGAGGCCATGATGGCATTACCCCGTCGTGCCCCAATGGGTGTTTTTTTAAACATAATATGTAACTTTATAACTTCAGCAAAATTTAAAAACTCTTACTTTAAGGAATAAAAGTTGTTAACGTCGGATACCCGTCAACCAGTCTAAACAATCAAATAATCTTCAATATATCACGCTCGAGGTGCACTTGTAATATAACATAAAAAAAAACGTCAAAAAAGAAAATTCGCTTCGCGCTTACGACATCAACGCTGGATGTCTGCAGTCGGTGTGCGGTGCGGGGTGCGGTGAAGGCACACATGGACGAATTATCAGGATGGTGGCAGGTTTGGTCAAAGCAATATGGCAAAAACTTCATCTTGCCCCCCACCCCGTTTTGCCCCGCTCTCCCCTATTTATTTATTTATTTGATGCAATATATTTACATTTTATACACAATTCAATGATGTTGGCCTCACTGGGTGGTTTACCCGTGCTGAGGCCTCCATTTCATATACAAAATTATACACAATACATATAAATATATATAATATTGGTGAAAAAAAGAAATTTTTAATAGAGTTTTATTGTGTTTAATAGAGTTCGGGAATATTAAATATTAAAGTACGGCCCAATAGATGTCCACTATCCAGCCCAAGGGGGGGGGGGGGGGGGGGGAAATAATAATATGTTTCAGTAATTTTAACGTAAAAATGTATTTAAAGTTAAACAATTTTTTATAATGGTATCATGAAAACACTATTTACGAAACAGTAGTATCCATCAAATAGTATTGTCGTGGTGTAAGTACACTTGGATTATAGAGAAGCAGGACCAATCACGAGATCTATTAAATAAGGTAAATTATGTTTATAGTTAATATTTGTAATGAAGAAAAAAACGTTCACAGGGATTATTATTCAATCTTTTTTGTAAGTTACCAAAAGTTACGGTCAAACAAAGTATGATGTTGAGTTTTTTTAAATGGCATTGCGCTTGTATGCTAAGCAATGCAGAATACAACCCTTCCCTCAATTTGATATTTGAATTATTTGACGTGTGGTGGCAGTATTCCAACAATAAATATATTGATAAATGAAACAATTTAACTTTGTTTGAACCACTTTTACATTTGAGTAAATCCGACCGGTTTCAGAACGAACTTTCCTTCTTCAGGGCAAATGTATACTGATTTGATAGTTTTGAAATATGGATGGGAACAATGTATTATTATGGTAGGGGTGGAGCTGTTGCTAGGTATTAATGAAGAATGGGTGGGTAGGGGAACATATCCATATATATATAGCAACATTCAAAAGTATGTTGGTTTATATTTTCAATGGGGGAAAGAAAGACGAGTTAAAGAGAGTAACCCTTGACCCGGAGATGTCAGTCACCAATATTTACAGAAAAAGTAATTTCTCGCTACTTTTGCCTCAAATCACAAAATAACACATGATAAATTTCTCCGCAGGAGTAGGCAATTAGAGCCTGCACAAGTAGTACCTGCACATAAAAATTGTCTTGGCGCATTTGATTGATTCATTCACATTCATATATCGCCTCATACGTGTTCTTCTACAATACCGACTTTTGACATTACCCAACTCAAGCATTTGATTCTCTTGGTCATGCCAAGTCTTTCTGGGGCGTTCCCGACTTCTACATGCGTGCACTTGCACGTCATTTATACTATCTCATTCACCCTTTACGGATCTCCCTCCTCACATGCTATTTATTTATTTATTTAATTTTTATTAACGCCCTAGTGGACAATTATATGAACATTTCATATTTGATAACAGTATTTAAGCGTAACACGATAAATATGGCTGTAGTACTCGTAAGAAAACAACACATATGTGAGTACACCTGTAATTAAATTTATTACACATTAGCAAAATACTAGTACGATGATTAAAATTGAAGAATAATAATTAAAGCCTGAAATAGTATTTAAACATTGAAAATCTTACAATATTAATGTGTGTTACAAACCAATAACACAGAATAAATAAGAACCGTATAAATAGTAATGTACCTACTCGTAGGGTATAGAATATTAGAGCAGAGATTTAAAATAATAATAAAAGTTGTAACAATAAAAAACTAATACAATTTAGCTTAAAATATTAAGCATTAAATAATTATACTTTGATTAATATAGGATTTAAATAATAAGAACTGACATAAAACAAACAATAATGATAAAAGCTATTGTGTAGGTAGGTATATGTGCACAATTATTTGGGTTTTACAACCAATAAAAAAATAAGATTATGATGTACTCGTAAGGTGTAGATTATTGTAGAGAATGACAACGAATCCATTTTACAGCCATATAAATTATTTTTGTACAAGGGTATCCCTGATATCTGACAGGGAGTGCGGGCCCAAATAAAACCGGCGGGTAATTTCATTCCCTTACTTGCGCCCTCTTGAGTCGCTCGCTGCCGTTCGCTGGTATTCTCGCCATTTTCTAAAATCCTTCTGAAACAATTCTGTCGTGTCATGCTTTGTATCCGATGTACAAATAATATTCAATAAACATATAGTCTGTGAACCTCAACCTGTGTATTGCATTTTCGCTGACACACCTTGGCTATCCCATTGGTAATGGGTAAGTATGAAGAAACAAATTGGTAATTGCCAAATTATTAATACAAAAAAATGATAAC
Organism: Limnephilus rhombicus; assembly: GCA_929108145.2. NCBI lineage: Eukaryota > Metazoa > Arthropoda > Insecta > Trichoptera > Limnephilidae > Limnephilus > Limnephilus rhombicus. The sequence continues at coordinate 21,068,046 of OV815271.1, read as the reverse complement.
AGTTAAATATTAGCACATATAATCGAACATAGTTTCCCTTTGAAACTTGACAAAATTGCCATATGTCATGTACAGGTCACAGATTGTTATACACACATACGCCACAGACTATTTATTTCCTTACAGCATTTTGCCTAATTTAAGTGCAGTTTTAACAAGTTTTATTAGTAGTCTAATTTCTTGTTTCATTCACGTTTAAAATACTGTTCTGTAATACTCAACGAAGACTCAACTCGAGTATTTGATTCACTTTAAAGTGCTCTGTATTTCTTGGGTGTCCCCAACTTCTTTCATTCACTTAATGGTGGCATATGTATCCATATTACTCAGAGCTACCTGTGTAAACATATTGGATTACCACAGACTGCTTGTACTTCCACCTCCGTGCCTCGGTTATGTCGAACAGCCGGCTAATGACTCTATAGACCCCACAGGAACGTAAACGCCCAAGGGCCAGGTCTCCCTATAATTCATTATCGATTTATTCGATAGCCCAATTTCATTGAAATAATGCGCCGAGATTCTCATACACAAATTTCAAGTTGTTAGACTCCAGTGTTTGTGTAATGCATTTTTTGAGTCGTGTTTTTTTTATAATAGGTTAAGGTTTCACGACCTTTCAAATGTGGGAAATTATTTTTAAACCTTCTTAAACTCAAGTTGAATAAATGCGTGTGGGGTACATTTTAAATTTAAAGTATTAATCGATCTAAACAGAACACAGAATATAATATAATTGACTTTCTTGTAGGTGAAAGGTACAGGCATTAAAGGTTTCACGACCTTTCAAATGTGGGAAATTATTTTTTAACCTTCTTAAACTCACGTTGAATAATTGCGTGTGGGGTACATTTTAAATTTAAAGTATTAATCGATCTGAACAGAATATAGAATATAATATTATAATTCATACCGGTATTATAATATATTTTAACATTTTTAACAGAAAATTATTTTAATTGTCGTTTTAAAAATTGGAACTGTTTAATTAAGTATTCGGACTATCCCGCGATTTTTCACTAGTCTGGTCTGCGTGAGTATTGAAATAGATAATAAAATAAATGAAATTTGCGAAAACCGCTTCTATTTTCATATTCATTAAAAAATGTTGATATTCTTTCAATAGTCATGAAAATCCTTTAATTTGTGATTTCATAGTTTCGGTGGGCGATCTCAAAATTTAAACATCTTTGAATATAGTAATTCTCTGGCAAAAATTATGGTAAAATCTCAAGTAGAGATGAAGTCGTCATAATCCCATGTATCCACCGTTAAGATAAGCATATAATAAATTCACTGTATAATTAATACAAAAGCTTTAACATACTTACAAATTGTTTTAAAATATTAATAACATGAAAGCTGATAGAAAGTAATATACTCGTATATCGAAATCTTCAATTTTCATTTTCAGACTATTCAAAATTCCAAAGCCGATCTAAAAAAAAGTTACGTTTTAAAATAATTCTGTCGAATTCCGAGAGAATGAGGCACTTTTAGAAGAACGGATCTAGATCATGTTATATTATCCCCGAACCTCACCAAATCAAGCATTTACACGGAGAAAGGATGATAGTGGTTAGTGGTTAGATCGGAAGACTAATGAGGGGTTCTTCATCGCTTTCAAAAATGCTAAATTCCTTCAAAAATGCACAATTTTGCCAAAAATTCAAAATTATTCGAAGCAAAATATAAGATCACTCTAATATGCTGGTCACATCGTAAGGGTCTACAACCAAGTTACTCCACCGATAGGTAATCCGGGTAAGATTTATGGAAATTATTATTTCGGATATCTGCATAATTTTAGCTACCTTTCAGAAATGACTAGCTTCTTTTTTAATGATTTTATTCGGGCCACTTGGGTATAAGCAGTTTATTTACTAATACTCAACAGTAAATTTAGCGTTTTACTGACCTTCTCTAGTGTGTAGCAACCTTTAGACGATTGCCCAACGGAGTCGTAACATGTAATGGAAAATTTCTCGGCAACCGCATGTTTTATGGCAGCCAAACTTCTAAATACTTGACCGCTAAACTGCGACTTAAAAATGAACACTTCGAAAACAAGTGTAAATTAGTTGGTTTCAAGTTTTCACCTCCATTTTACTGTATTTCAAACTTACGCAACTTCTTAACGGTGTGGATGTATTATTGCTGAGAGTCTTGCTACAGTCTTCAGGATGAAAATTACTGTATTATATCCAATCTCAGAGAGGGCATGGAGACTAGTATGATATACAGTTTAACAAGTTCCCTATTATTCAGTTCCACATGCGAGATTAGAGTATAACGCAATATGATGGATCTAACTCTAGCAAAATGGTCCTTTAAATTATAATTTTATACTATTTGAAGAGCTGCTCGAAAGTGGTTTGCAGCCATCAGCTATCAGCCAGACCCGAGACTGCTTTCCAAAATAAAATACCTACACATGTGCTTATAATATTAGGTTGGTACCTTGGTATAAAATGAACTGCGGAATGCGGACCGGTCACATAAAATGTCAACACTCCGACATAAAATGTTACTTTTAATTAATTTATCTCCTCAAGTATTCGGATTAAGGCTGCTGACTGCTGTCACAACTTAACACAACTCTACCACAGCCTGTTTTCCACCGGACTTTGCACCTACCGGCGTGGCGACCTTATTCCTAACAGCTTTTGAAATTTACACGTGGTGACTGTATTACCCGATATCGCTATTTCGTTATATTAGCATCGTGCTAGCTGGCGTTAATTAAATAGATAGATACCTAAGCGTTATATCATCCCGTACTTGCGAATTAGATCGGTTCATTTTTAAGTCGCAATCTAGTGGTTCAGTAACAGGTGTACTGGATTGAGCGGTAAGCTCCCTGGGACATTCTAAGAGTGTTGGCGACTAAAGTGGCTCAGTGGTAAGAGTCTTCTCTGGAACAGGAATGTCGGCATTATGAGAATCAAATTATGCGTATCAACATACACAACCCGAACGCCACAGTGAAAAATTAAGCAGTAAGCTCCTTGGTTCCTGAACACCTTGACCCGGGCGACCGAAGTTTTCCAGTAGCAGTACAAAATTGAGGGGTTAACTACCTATGCCCTTTGTATAGGCACACACTCCTTGCTTCATCTGCATTCACACATTGTTTTTTTCATATATTTAATTTAACTCATAATCCATTCTTCATCCACATTCAAACGTCAAATCGCTTAGTATTTTAATCCATTAGTTGCCTGCAATAGGCAAAAAGCTACTTATAAATAAATTGCTTAAGAAAATGTATTCGTTTTCTGGATTATATTTATTTTAAAACACCAAAATTTACGAACGGAAAAGGTACTAAGCAATGTGACTTTTTCTAAATATTAGGTTGCTAATTTATTTCTATGCCATGGCAAGTATTTTCAGAGGGTCATGTTGTTTCTAAATATTAGGTTGCTAATTTATTTCTATGCCATGGCAAGTATTTTCAGAGGGTCATGTTGTTTCTAACATCATTTCAGAATTATTTTTTTTACATGAGCTCCACACAGGAGGCCCTGAGGAAAATCATTTCCCTCAGGGCCTATGTCATCTTTGGGGATGCTGTATGGGGGGTTTTTTTAAGGAAAGGAGGGAGAGGAGGGAAAGGAGGGTTCTGGGAAGGAAAAGGGTTTAAGGGGTGTGTAGGAATCTGAGGTTCAGTGTATCCTGGTCATCCGCCTGCAAAACCTAGACAAACCTACCCCATGACCCCGGGCACCCCTGCTAAATCACCCCCTATATCAACACCTACAATATTTTTTATTCAAGAAATTTTAAATGTTGTAAAAAACAAATCTACATGTGAAAAAAAAAGTTTACATGTGTCCCACATAATTAAAAATCGGGTAGATATAGCCGAGAAACTGCCTACGTAACAAATATAATATATTATATTCGGGTAGAAAATAATATAAATATACCAGTCAAAAAATATGGTTGAGGATGATATGGGTAATTCTAAGATTGAGAAATAGATCGGCAATAATGACAAACTAATCAGGTCTCAGACCGGTAAGACAGCGATCCTGGCATCCTGGGTTCAATTTCCAGTTGGGGGACGTTACCTTTTTATTTTTTGCGTCTTGTTCCGTTTCAAGTTTCATTCATTAATATTGTCTTCTTCTTCAATGACTAAATAATTATGCAATTACGATTAATTCACGATTTTTTTAATTCACAGAATAATTTGGGAGGCGGTTACGGGTACCGCCACCCGAAAAACATTTATCGGTTAACCAACACCCCTGCAATAGGTCACCACAAGTGGTTCGATACGTTGGTGACTTAGCAGGGGTGCCCGGGTTCCTAGTGTGAGGTTTGTCTAGGTCTTGGCGGCGGATGCATTTGCGCACCTACTGTGTTGTCTAATTGAGGGAGACCTTTTTACCTCTCCAGCCGAGATCTCTCGTCCCATCGCCTTGCACCGCAGTAGGAAGGATAGATTCATACATCTCTTACCTCTGGACACATTGAGTCTCAGATTCCTACCCAACTCTAAAACATTTTTCCTTCCTAGTACATCATCTCCATCCTTTTCTTAAAATACCCTCTTCAAACAACATCCCCTAAGAAGACATAGGCTTTGAGGGATTTTTTTCCTCAGGACCTCCAGCGCAGAGCTAATAAAAAATAAAAAAAACATTGTTTATACATTAAACCGCTTACTCGTTAATGCAGCATATTTTTTATTCAAAAGTTAGATTTAGCATTATTATTAAGAAAAGTGAGTATTTATGTCGGGGGAGACAAAAAAACATGCAAAAATATCCATTTAACATTTTAATTTTGTTAAAATTAATTCACTTACGCGGTAACGCCATTTTTATATTTATCGTTTTTATTTAACATTTCATAGACAATCAATCAATGCTGTCAATAAAATAAAAAATATTATTGCCATGTAAAATAATAATTTATTGACGTTATTAAGTGAATGCATTATTGACAAGTTTGTACCTGTATTTATAACAGCAGAACAAGGAAAGAAATGTATTCGAATAATTACACTTACCCGCTAGGCTAGACAAACCTGCTTTGCCAAACAAACCAATCAAAACCTGGGAAGTATATCTAAATTATGATGACATGCAGCTTTCGTAGTTTGAACCTCAATCCAATAATTCGAAGTAGGTACTTTTTTGTTTTTATTTTGACGAGAATTTATTTTATAAGACTGTACTTACGACAAATATCACATTTGATTGTCTATTAGTTAAAAATGAATATTCCGTATTATCCGTGCATCAAACTTCGACAACATAAACGTTCCGTATTATCCGTGAGGTGCATATTTACCATAGAGCAACCAAAATGATTAATGATCCCATGCGAAAGAGTTTGAGAAACTGACGTAGATACTTACGTATTAAAACTAGCAGAAAGGTTCAAATATAACATCGTTAGTAAGGCACACAAATAACCACAAACAATAGAAGGATAATGGTTCCACGTAATATAAACATAGTTAGGTACCGACCTACGCAATGGTCGACACTCTGCTCAAAGATGGTTAGTATTTTAAAATGGGCTTAAGAATCGTCTAGGAGGAGCAGAATTCGTGAAATCTATAAACCCCGCTCGGACCTAAAATAAGCTATTCATGCAGCTTTTCAGAAGTTCGTAGCTGGAATTCGATTAAAAAAAATCTTATTAATGAAAAAAAAAACAATAACTTCTCTTTAATCTTTCGAAAAATTTGTTGCATATCAGGTTCAATTCGCTCAATTCTCCGGGCTTTGAGATATAAGCTTCAATCAAATTTTCTCAAATTTTGATCAATGTGCGAGAATAGTCGAGTTGAAAGTGTTGCAAAACATGGGGGGAAATTCAATTGACCTTTGTTCAACGTAACCTTGGATATCTAGGGACGAATAAGCCGAGGTTAGGTGCCTAACCCAACCTAACCTAACCCTGATTGACAACCGATGAACACCGTGAATATGAAGATATCTGCAACCTTTGTGACTCTTTCTTAATTGCACAAGAGTTCAGTTGTCTTACATGCACTTGTAAATTAGAGTTCAGTGATTTTGACTTCTTTCGAAAGGGAAGTCTTGTAGTTGGTATACTTTTCAAAGGGACATCTTGTAGTTGGTATATTTTTCAAAGGGCTTATAGTTGGTTTACTTTTCAAAGGGACATCTTGTAGTTGGTATCGTTTCAAAGGGACATCTTGTTGTAGGTATACTTTTCACAGGGGCATCTTGTAGTTGGTGTACTTTTAAATTATTTTCATCTTACTTTCGTAATATTATTTTAAAATTCTTATTTCTATTTTCTTAAATTTTCTACTTAAAAAAAATTGCTATGGTTTATCCTTATTTTAATATTATTTTTTGATTCTTTGTGCATTTATTATTTGAGTTATTACTCGTTCATTATAATATAATCTAAACATGAATACCATGATGCGGACTAAATAAAGCCTAGTTTGAATTCAAATAAATTGTAATGTAAAATTTATATTAAATAATAGATAAATATTTAAAAAAATATATATTTCCATTGAGTTTCTTAACTCAGTTATCGTCCAAATAAATTAAACCCTAAATTTAAGTCAAAAACATCGGTTTTAAAATATTATTTCACCGCTAAAATGTAGTTTAATAGAGACATTTATAATTACAAAACAAGAAATATAAACAGAGTTCGATTGCCACAAATGAAGAAATCAAAATCACAGAACTGCCTAATGTACAGAGGACTAAAGATGTATGATGAAATGCCTGAAAGTATGAAGAATGAATTAATTTATTTAAAAAGAAATGTTATGTTTACTGTGAAAATATTTAAATTTATCCAATGAAATGTTAAATTGTGCTTATTTGTTTATATTCATGTAGTATAACTAACTCAATAATAAAAAAATAAAAAAAGTTAAAATTTTTCACAAATTTATTGACTTGTTCGAAAACTATATCACCATAAAAAAACTCTTTTATCGTTGTAATAAATCTAATAAATGACGCTTAAAAAAATGGTTGCCATGTCATGACCACCGGTTGCTATCACCTGCATCACATCACCTGTATTTGTGTACCCGGTCCGGGGGCAAGGGCAGTGGCCAGGGGCCAGGGGCCAGGGGCCAGGTGCGCGTCATCCGATATTCTGAAAATCAAGATGTTTGTATCATCCGCCCCCGATACCCATCTAGCACGCACGCGCGCACTGAACCACCCACGAGCACGGAGCACGCAGCACGCGTGCACGTGATATCCCACCCCGAGATTAGCTGCTTATTCCCACATGCCATAGAATAAAGAATCTACGTGCCTGCATGCGTTGATGTCTTTTTGATACCACAGTGGCAACAATGCTTTCCGAAAAAAATACTAAAAATCATTCATAAATTTATTAATAATCGTAGTTATTGTAGGAAGTTTTATGATTCTAAGTCGATGTTAATTTGTATTGTAAATTATATTTTTCAACAATGTTAATAAATTTATGCGTGTTTCATGGGGAGTGTATTTTTTTTTTTTACAGTGTATACCGCACAAGAATCTCAACTGCTGGAGCCAGTGAGACTATGGCATCCCCAATTGGGGTATGTTGTGAGGCTAAAGGTAGTGGGGAGGGGAAAGAGGTGGGGAAGAGGAAGGTTGGGAAGTACCTGGCTATTCAGATCTGGTCACCAAACACGGCTAAAGCCATTTTCAAGCAACTTTCAATTCTGAATGGTGGTCTTACACCAGGGCGATACTAACAGTATCTTCCACTCTGGAACATGCCGCAAATATACTATATATTATTTTAAATGAATTAATTTTGAAATAACACAAATTAATCAAATAAAATTTATTTGCGCATGCCGAGTTCGAACCGGCGACCTCCGGATTGTGAGTCAAGAGTCTTACCCACTGGACTACGGAGGTCGTCTATGAATGCCTTTGCCTTTTCAATCCATACGAGGAGGATGAAGGTTATCTAAAAATGAATCGAGTAGATCTACGTCTAATGGAGAAATCTGAAGTTAAAGAAAGTTGAATGCACGTCAAATATTTATTTTATGATTGACTGAGCGTAGCGACCATTTGGCATTTCATTTGTCTGTAATTTTTTTTGTTGCGTTCCGGTTCAATATGGTTGGGTGATGGAAACAACATTTTTATCCCGCCAGAGTTTGCGTGAATGTGATTCCTACTGTGAACTGTCAAATCTGAGTAATTATATTATAGTACCCACCGGATTGAAGAAAGTTTGAATAAATAATTTTCATTGAGATGGTGAAATTTCTTTGAACAATTATATAATATTGTTTTTTGAAATTAAAAAAGAGATGAAGTTAAATATTTTCGTTATTTGTTTTTGGGGTGTTATGCCGTGTTCTTACGCGCCCAAAACTTTGATTTATTTAATTAAATACACCCTTTTTGGACGCGATATCCACAGCTAACAAAACCATTATTATTTAGACGTTTCGAGAATCACAATAAGAAATATGATTTATTGTTGTTTTTTAAACCTCTATTCCCCCTGATAAATGATTCTAAATTGAAAAATGGGGCCACCGCTAAATAATTATTTGTATGATTTCTGATGTGACATGATCTTTTCGATAACTCTGTGCTTCGTATCACTTCACGGGTGTTCTGATTCCATCTGCATGTATATGTTTAGTAATCAATTAAAAATAATTCATTTATACGAGAATAATAATTTAAAAATAATAATACAACAGATAAAAGTGTAATAGTTGGAGAAAATATATCTTTCTGAGTAATTTCATTGTTAAGTATTTTGGAAACACAATTCAACCAGTTTAATACCAAAAATTCATCTGGAGCAGCTCAACTTTTGAATGTGGTATAACCACAGAAGACGATTGGGCGACTCCGCCAGGTGTTCGCGTATCAAGTTTCCGATTATATCATAAAATATGGCCGTCATTATACAAATATATTCATAGTTATTTCTCAGATATATGTCAGATTGTATTTTCAATAAAAACCCTGCCCCGTTACGTCATAGTGATAAAATAGATATTTAATTAATTAAACCTGCATTCTTTCATTTTTAAGATATTAAGGAATTTTTTTTAATGATTCTATTGGTATGATACGAAGACACCAAATAATGTCTTGTAACATTACTGGTGCTACTGCATCCGGCTTTGCCCGACTTTCAAAAACACGTAGGTACCTTTTCATAAGTATTTAAATTGATTTTTAAATAATTAATTTTCTTCATACGGAAGAGACAATAATGCGTTTTATTTTTAAATATTATTGTGCATACCAATAGAATCGAAAGTTTCAATGAAGTTCGCGGGTCCCCTCTTACACCGCTAATGAGCGCTTTTATCATTACTGTGACGATCCACGATTACGGTACCGTGAGGGCACAAAATAGGCATAAAACGTACGTTTTTATTCCAGAATAATACTTTTTCCTTATCGTCACGGGTAGTATTGTAGGGGTCTACGGAGACGCCACGGTGCGGCGTGTGAGAGAGATGCAAGAAAATGATTACTTTTCCTTTGGAGGAAACAGACCTACGTACATTGTGTATCTCATCTTTGAAAGAGCTGCAGCATTGTTGTGATGACGAACGTACGTGAATTGCCTTTTTGTGCCTTCACGGTACCGTAATAGTGGATCGTCACGGTAATTATAAAAACGTTCGATGTCAAATATACTAACTAGGTGCGTAGCGAAGTTTATCAATTCCTTTTAAATTAAGGCTCAATTCGACAATGATTTTTTCATGTTTTATGGTTTAATTTTTCAGATTGCCAAGAAAAACAAAATTATTAATAACTTCAATTTTTTTTTATCCATTCAGTAGGTACACCACAACACAAGCAAGTGAAGCAAGGGTATTTTTTAAGTGAAGTATATGTCGGCGGCTGATCGTAAAATCAGGCAGATCATGATGCGCCTGAGGCACTTCACGAAGTAGCTAGGCGCATCATGATCTGATCGATTTTCCTGCTACATATATATATACCTGCACAGTATTGGCCCAAATCCCATGATTAAAATAACCTCGTAAGAGAACCATTAAGAATCGTAACGTTGCTTGAAATTGCTTTAACTATGTTTAATGACCAGATCTGAACATTAATTATCTCCTTATCTTCCATTTTCCCTTGTCCTTTGCTGTCCTCATCTCTTTCAGGATCACTTCCATTGTTGGAGAAGCTATTACTTCCTGCCGTCGGGCAGTTAGAACTCTTATGCTTTTAATAGATTTAGAAGTTAAACTTATTTAGCGCCGTTGGTGATTTGAAATTCGTATGAAACGGAAATGCGTCACAACTCAGTTCTATACAAATACTCGGTTCTAATGTAATGCGGTAAATTCGCGCTTCGGCGCGGGTCTTCCATAGCTCAGTGAGCAAGGCGCCTTACAAGTCTCAGCGGCCAGAGAGACAGACATCAAGCGAACGGAGGTTCGAATCCAGCGAAAAAAAAATTAAAAAAAAAAACATTTTTATTTTTGTGAAATCAATTTACAATCTTCGAACCACTAAAAAAATAGGCAAATGAAAAGAAAGAGTTTCACTTCTACCGCGTGTGAATTACACACTCTTATATTTTTATATGAATACTGCATCTGCTCCCGTCTGGAGCCAGTGAGACCATGGCATCACCAATTGGGGTATGTTGTGAGACTGAAGGTAGTGGGGAGGGGAAGGAGATAAGGAGGAAGAAGCTGGGAGAGTACCTGGCTATTCAGATTTGGTCATCAAACATGGCTAAAGCCATTTAAAGCAACGTTTCAATTCTAAATGGTGGTCTCACACCAGGGCGATACTGAGAGTATATTTCACTATCGAAAGTGCTGCAAATTTAGTATAACTTGTTATTTTTATTAATTAATGGTGAAATACCACAAATTAATCAAATTATATTTATTTGCGCATGCCGGGTTCGAACCGCGACCTTCGGATTGTGAGTCGAGGGTCTTACCCCTCGGCCACGGAGGCCGTCGAATATGTTGATACGTTACCAATAACCACTCCCCTTTCTCATAAATGATGCATGTAACAGAAATACATTCTACATTGGGGCTTTCAGCGGCATGACCATTCAAAATATGTTCGATTTTCTTTTAAAAAATTTACTTCAACTTTTAGGTTGTTCTTGTTACCATAAATAAAATATTTAAAATACAAAAAAATGGCAGTAAAATAAATACGTTTTCATTTTATGACAAAAAGAAACAAAGGAATTGATAATGCTGAACTTTTACAAACGATAATAATAAAGACGGGACTTTATGGAGGCCACGCTTTATTTATTAGTATTTGAAAATATTTTATATTTCTCCAACAGACAAAAGGACGCCGTTTACAATATTAGACTAAATTGTTTCTTTAACCCTTTCAATGTTTTTGTCGAGGGTGAAATAATTCAATAAATAATTTACTAGTAAAGCGAACCTTACACGTTTAATATTTCTTCTGATCCACCCTTGTTTATCAAATGTCGTGATATTTATTTCAGTGTAGACTGGCGTATTTCTATATCACAGGCTTTCTAGATTCTTGAATACCGTATCGTGAAGCCACGGATCGTCATAAATATTATAGGCCTGAGGATAGCAGGGGTAAGTGAATTGCTAAGATGAAACTGCGTAAAATAAGGTTGTGGTTATCAAGTTACTTAGAAAAAACGTTTAAAATGTTGTATTTTTTCTAACACATATAAAAATTATGGATAGCTGATTTGATATTGTTAGATTTTGGGAAAGTATACGTAAACATGTGTGATATAAATGAAGATTTAAAGAAATAATACAATTTTTTTATTAAAGCTGATTCGAAAAGCTTTACAATACTAGAAATTAATATCTGGACTGGCCAATCATCAGACTAGAAAGGTCAAATTTTGCATTGTTTAAAAAAACGTATATACTAATGGGCAGGGCCCCTTCGGTAACATGATAACGAAATTATTTAAATATAACTGATTATATTGTAAACTTTTGGAAATCGTGATCTAAAGTGTTATAAATAACAAATAATAATGCCTGATTCCTGAGATAGCAGCTGCGTTTTACAAAGTTCAAAACAAAAGCGAAAAAAGTGTATATTACGAGTTTATGTTCGTTATTTTTTAGACGTGACTTCATCCAACGAGAATGCAGAATAATACGAAATAATACACAAATATTGTAATAAAATAATTCTTAATTATTTATTTTATGTTGCGCAGTATTGTTATCTTGGTCACGTCTCGGAATTTGAATATTGGGTGTGCCAAAAATAACATACCGAACAACACAATATTATCTGGGAAGATCTAAAGTGGCGAGGGGAATTGTAAATACACGAAGGACATAATGTAATCCTTAACGTGATGAATAATTCTATTGTATAATAACAACAATCGATAAAAGTACAATGATTGAGATAATTTAAGCGATTGACCTAAAAACCTTAAAAGTTTAAACATACTTCGCGGCTTTGGGAATATGCAGGTAAGTCGCTACTCTGGGAAAAGTGGTTGTTGATTCAATTCTAGACAGTAGTAGTTTTCCAAAATAAAGTCAATTCGAAAGTATAAACAGAGAAATGGCCAAAGACACAAAAATAAACAAAATACAAACAAAATGCAATAACGCAACAAAGTAAAATAACGAAATGGAGGAGGAACAAAATACAAACAAATCAAAAACTGAAAACATCGTACAGACAAAGTACAAACAAAGTACAAAACAAAGTACAAATAAAGCACTACAAACAAAATACAAAACTGTAATAGACCTTGTTCGGAGAATATAGAATAATCGTGATTGTATCTCTGATTAATGTACGTTGAGGAAGTAGGGTATAAAAGGCTTCTAAGCGTGAATAAGAGCCTCGTTCATTTTTAACTATCGTACCAATTGAACTTTAATATATGTGAAACTAAATAATACAGTTAACAAAACACGAACAATAAACAAACTAAGTACAAATAATGCACTAACAAAGTTCAAACAAGGTAGCTACGCACAAGCACAAAACAAAGTACAAAAGCAAAATATAAATAAAGCGCAAACAAAAAACATGATACGTAAAAAGTAAAAATTATGTACAAATAAAGCACAAAGTACTAACAAACATTATATTATCATTAGAACAGAAGAAAATTACCGAGTTAAAGTATTAACTACATAATATGTACTGAAATGAAGGCCTGGTCCCAATAATAATAATAATAATAATTTGATAATTTGTAGAGCGCCGTTTTTATGAAAAATCACCGCAAGAGCCATGTTTCGTTGTTCGCTAAACAGGGAACAACGAAATGACGTGGAGCAAGGAACACAGGATAAACGAAGACTAATAAATATTGGGAGAACGCTCATAAAGAACCAGCATCAAACGTTAAAGGTTAATTTCTTTCTCACTCACCAATAAAACATGCACGAATGAAGCCTTCATTAAATATTATGCATTTTCCACACAACCAGTACTTAACGAGCCCATTGTTTATTTTTGTTCGGCGAAAACCTAACATCGGCTGCCGCAATTAAGATTTTTTTCTCTTCGCAGGCGGCCGCAAGTCTGCGCTCACAATCCGGGTTTCCTTGTGTTTTATTGGGTATTGTCACCCATCACAGGCAGGTGGGCTTTCAATATACTACCGGGTGTGCCAACTATGGAATAACCTATTCAAATTAGTTGCTTTTAATCGCCGGTCATAATTATTATTACCAACGTGATAAATGTCTGCCTATCTAAATGTGGATGAACGGATCGTCAATCAATGTGGATATTCTTTATGGATGGAAAACATTACTTATTATGTTTTGTATTTATGGCCGATATCACTTGTCCAAGAATTATGATCTTGAATATTGTGCTGATCATGCAAGCTGAATATAATTTTAATTGTTTCTTTTTCTGTAGTGAATTTGGAACGGAGGGGTAGCAAGAAAGCAAAGAGAATAAAATTGAAGATTATTTTTTGCAAGTAGTTGATATGCGATATGCACACTTCAAACGAAAGAGTTCTACTGAAAACCTGCGACAGAAAACGGGCATTATTAAAGCTTAGTTTGTGATCATGCCGAATACTGATTGAAATAATATAATGATTGAAAGGAGTAGGAAGGAGTTTGAAAAGAAGTGGTCTGTTCGTTAGATAGGTACAGGTGCCAAAAAATACCAAGCCATATTTCAATTTTTTATTTTTAATATTAACGTTTTAAATATGGCAACTCGAGTATTACACACACATCACGATAACCCTGGAATAAAAACTAAAAAAATCTATTATTAAACCAATGATAAATTATTCCTAAAGCGTATTAAAATAAATTTTCAATAATCGGAAAAAATTTCACCATCGAACATCGAACGTAAAATGAATAGTTTTGTCTGTAAGTATTAAATTTGGGCACAAATACGATACTTAATAAATATTCAGCACCTGTTAACTCTCGGGGCGCGTGACTCAGAAGAAATATTCGCTAACAGCCGTATAACACCGAGATTTAATCTCCCGAAGGCGGAATATCTTCAGAAGCCAAATTAAATGGTTCCATCTGAAACCTCATTTTCCTAAATCAAAAATTAATTTGACCAGACGAAATATTTTTATTTCGATTTGAATTTTAAATTAATTTAAATCCGTGCTTACCAGTCGCGTAGCGGAAATTCAGTTCAATATCCAGAAACTAGAGTGGTTTGCACTAGGAGGCCTAGAAAAAAAAACTTTTTCATTGTCAAAATCTAGTATTATAAGATTGCTCAGCTGGGCCAGTGAGCGCCCACGCTCGTGACACCACACCATAGCCCCGCCACAAGTTATCTAGTATTATAAGATTGCTCAGCTGGGCCAGTGAGCGTCCACGCTCGTGACACCACACCATAGCCCCGCCACAAGTTATCTAGTATTATAAGATTGCTCAGCTGGGCCAGTGAGCGCCCACGCTCGTGACACCACACCATAGCCCCGCCACAAATTATCTAGTATTATAAGATTGCTCAGCTGGGCCAGTGAGCGCCCAAGTTCGTGACACCACACCATAGCCCCGCCACAAGTTATCTAGTATTATAAGATTGCTCAGCTGGGCCAGTGAGCGCCCACGCTCGTGACACCACACCATAGCCCCGCCACAAGTTATCTAGTATTATAAGATTGCTCAGCTGGGCCAGTGAGCGCCCACGCTCGTGACACCACACCATAGCCCCGCCACAAGTTATCTAGTATTATAAGATTGCTCAGCTGGGCCAGTGAGCGCCCACGCTTGTGACACCACACCATAGCCCCGCCACAAGTTATCTAGTATTATAAGATTGCTCAGCTGGGCCAGTGAGCGCCCACGCTTGTGACACCACACCATAGCCCCGCCACAAGTTATCTAGTATTATAAGATTGCTCAGCTGGGCCAGTGAGCGTCCACGCTCGTGACACCACACCATAGCCCCGCCACAAGTTATCTAGTATTATAAGATTGCTCAGCTGGGCCAGTGAGCGCCCACGCTCGTGACACCACACCATAGCCCCGCCACAAGTTATCTAGTATTATAAGATTGCTCAGCTGGGCCAGTGAGCGTCCACGCTCGTGACACCACACCATAGCCCCGCCACAAGTTATCTAGTATTATAAGATTGCTCAGCTGGGCCAGTGAGCGCCCACGCTCGTGACACCACACCATAGCCCCGCCACAAGTTATCTAGTATTATAAGATTGCTCAGCTGGGCCAGTGAGCGTCCACGCTCGTGACACCACACCATAGCCCCGCCACAAGTTATCTAGTATTGATCACGCACGGGACATGGTGATAAGGGTAACCTTGCGGCTACTCTTGCTAAGACGCTTATGGATTTCGATAAGTTATGCCCAACCACCAAACAAGAAAGGTATATCACAATTAAGTGGTACTCACGTCTGTTGTCTTCTGGCTTGGTGACAGTCATAGATGTCCATAAGCGTTCGAGATTGTTATATTTGATTGTTAGAACTTCGGTAAAGTTTGAGTCACGAGTTCACACAAAGTATACGAAAAAATACGGTAGGATTTACACTTTATGTGACGATATGATGAATAACACTTCGGCGTGGTGCGAAATGTCACGATACGATCGGTGGTTAGCAACGGACTGACGATAAAGCGCTTGACACTTGTTTTCCGTGTAGGTAGGCACCCTTATTGTGCGGAAGTCCAAAATCAGGGTTCCTCCGATCCCGTATGATAATCGGAGCACAAAACGAATGAAATCCATCAGCGTTATGAAACATTCCGCCCACCAAAATACAGCTAATTGTATTTTAAAGAAAAGTTGAACGTTAAGCGAAACGCAAAATGCCATGAAACGTGACGTAGATGAAAAGAAGACGAAGCAAAAGAAGTCATTTTAAACGATAACGAGATATAGACAAGCTAGACGATAAGAAACTAAATGATACGATTAACATAGACGTAAAAAAGAATAAAACGAACCGCGAAATGATGATGATTAGTCACATTGCCTAGGCAATGGATACGATTTGGTGAATGGTGAATCTTGTAAGAGAAGATCCATTCAAAGTACGAAACGTAGCGATAAGCACAAGATTTTTAATTATGATTCTAATCACCTCATCCATAGAGAGTGATGTCCAATGTTTGGTTAAAGATAGAATACGAATTTCGAAATGATTAAGTAGAAAATCCGAACGACGAGAGGCTTTGTTATGAAAGTTGTGTACGAATAGATAACAAGAACCCATAAGGCGTTGGAGTTTCCGAAAACGATATATTTTTTTTAATAAAAGTCCAGCAGAATATCATCATGTTGGACTAATGACGATTGAACTCGTTCCTCAGAGTGGAGTTCAGTTTTGTTAACATGGCCATCTAAAATGGGCCAAGAGTCGTTTGGCTGGACAAACCCGGAGGGCTCCGCCCACCATAACACGTTACGGTTTAGATCGGCCGGAGAATGACCACGTGAAGCGGTATCCGATGAATTATCAACCGATGATGCTTGACGCCGATGGTTAGATGCGATAACTGTCAAAAGCGATAATTGGTCGGTGTAACGATTCCCGTGACGAGTATCATCGGGTGAATCATCCGGTGGCCTCCACTTCCATCCCAATACTCTGAGAGTAAAAGAATGATCAACATTTTTTAAGATTACATCAGTGAGATAGTAGTCCGACGGTAGAAAGGCGCGAAGTTTCGGTTTGCTACAATCCCACTTCTGCAGTTCAAGTTGACCTCGTTTGGTATGTTCGATGACTTCGGATTGCGTTAGTTGAACTTGTTCCAGACTGGAACAGCCGATGACGATAGAATCGATATTTGAGTCCGAAGTGATCGCGTGGCGTGTGAGTGATAATCCGTAACCTTTCTTTTCTGTCAACGATCTGACAATACGATAGGACAGAATAAAGGCAGAGATATCAGAAGTCACAGGGTGTAATGGGTAATCCGGGGTAGATTCCGATAATTGATGACGCCAAAATATTCTTTGGAACGCGTGATTTGGCTCTTGAAGAAATATTTGGCGATACATTTGCCGCACCTCAGCAATGAACACCACAGATGGTGAACGAAAGTTTTGCAGAAGTTCAGCAATGTTCGTTTGGAGCTTGGGAACGATAAGGAAGGCATCATTTGACGATGATTCATTCACCTCCGTCACCGAGGCATCGAAGACCATTCGCAACATAGTGGTAACGGTGCCCGGACGAAGAATGCAATGACGAAGTATGTGATGCATTTCCTTGAGTAAATCTTTTCCAGGAACACGTGTCATGTGACCACTGTGCAAGTAGTCAGTCATGAAAGCGAAGTACGGTTCACGTAAACTGAGCTTTAATGTCTGTTTATGTTCGAGTGAAAGGATGATGCGCGAAGAAGCTTCGCTCGAACCTGGGGAAGCGATATCCTTATCCCTTTCTCTAAAAGGTAAGGCTACGATGAATTGTCCCGAAGGGTCACGTGAGTGATTAGTGTGATGGACCTGCTCATCACGTTGTTCTTCAGGAGTGAGATGTGAAGACTGAGGGAATGTGTCAAACTCCCTCAGTTTCTTGACCTTTTCAGGAATATGGTATTGGTTGGTTTCGATAAATTGACTAGAAAAGTCACGAGAGCGATAAATGCGATATACTTGTTCACGACGTTGTTTGGTAGGCTGTGAAGACTGAGGAAATGTGTCCAACTCCCTCAGTCTCTTGACTTCTTCTGGAAGACGAGACTGGTTGGTTTCGATGAAGGAGTTTGTTTGACGATCGGTAGCAAAACCAACCGAATCCAGAGGAAGCCAACCCAATGGTGAATTGATAGCTGAAGGCTGGTGAAGATCACCCGTTAATTGGGGTCTCGGTAAAGATGGCAAGATCTCAACATCTCGAAGTAGGTCAGTCGCTCCTGTGTCAGTTGTCAGTTTGTGACAGTCAGAGTCGGCATGAAGTATGTCTTGGAACAGATGACAAGATAACTGGTCGAATTGAATCGTTGGCGATGGAAGTAACTTCGTGTTGAAGGTAGTTTGTCCCTTAACATCGACATCGAAATTAGTGACGCCTGACGCGGCTATAGAAGATTGGCCTAAGCCACGGATTTTCTGAGAGCTGACTGGACGCTCGGCAGTGCGATTAGATACGAAGTGTGCTTGACTGTCTGAACAGGTCAACCCACGAAACGTTTGAAAACTGCCGGAGGGATCACGATTGATAATATGAGCAGTAGGCAAACGTACCATGGATCTGTCACAGAAGTTTGCGAGGAAAAGAACTGGAGGATCTGAAATAGAAGCTCCTTGAATGGCAAATGTGGTGGGTCGTTGGTACTCCTCTTCAGCAGAAATGTTGTCTTCCCTATGAAGAAGAGTGTGGTGTTTACGATGACATTTCTGACAATCAAACACAGATTTGCAATTCGTGAGAGAATGAGAAGGCGTGAGACAATTCAGACACCAACGGTGTGCCTTTGCGAATTGAGCACGTTCCTGAACCGATTTGAGTGCAAATGATTTGCACTTAGCGATATGGTGAATACCCTTGCAAAATGCGCACTTTGAAGTGAACGCAGTCAAGGACCCTTTGATTTCAGGTTTTGCCTTATTCATGTCACAAGTAAGCGATGACGTTTGTTTTATGACAGCTTGATTATGAAATGTTGAAAAGTTTTGTACGATAATGTTCGCGGGCTCCGATTCGAAAGATTGATTCGTTAATTCCTTGTGAATTACGACGATTTTGAAATAAACATTATCAAAAGCTTCGCGAACTTGATTTTCAATGTCCTTGTTTGCCTCATCTAAAGCTAAGATGTCAGCGTGAACGGTTTCAAAATCATTAACAATGTTTTGCAACCTCGTATAATACGCTAAAAATAATGGGTAATTGGTTGCATCTTGCAAAACGCTTTGACCGACCTCATACACCTTGTTTATTCTGCTAATGGCTACGTTCCGTCTTCTACGCAAGCCTTGTAAAGTACTAGCCATTTTTTTTTTAATAAACAAATGTACTAACGAAATAATCAGGAAAACTTTATGAATTAAAAAGTAGAATTCGATATAATTTAAATACCCGTTAGGTCGTTAATAATTAAGAACTGTGTAAACTAATTCTACGATTCACTGTTTGAATTCGTTCTTTGAAATGACATTTCAATTCACGTAATATTTCATAGCATTCTTTCGTTTTGCCAAAGAAAGAATTTATTATGAGAATTTATCTAAAGGTTCGCTGGTTTCCGGCACCAAAAATGATCACGCACGGGGCATGGTGATGAGGGTAACCTTGCGGCTACTCTTGCTAAGACGCTTATGGATTTCGATAAGTTATGCCCAACCACCAAACAAGAAAGGTATATCACAATTAAGTGGTACTCACGTCTGTTGTCTTCTGGCTTGGTGACAGTCATAGATGTCCATAAGCGTTCGAGATTGTTATATTTGATTGTTAGAACTTCGGTAAAGTTTGAGTCACGAGTTCACACAAAGTATACGAAAAAATACGGTAGGATTTACACTTTATGTGACGATATGATGAATAACACTTCGGCGTGGTGCGAAATGTCACGATACGATCGGTGGTTAGCAACGGACTGACGATAAAGCGCTTGACACTTGTTTTCCGTGTAGGTAGGCACCCTTATTGTGCGGAAGTCCAAAATCAGGGTTCCTCCGATCCCGTATGATAATCGGAGCACAAAACGAATGAAATCCATCAGCGTTATGAAACAAGTATTATAAGATTGCTCAGCTGGGCCAGTGAGCGCCCACGCTCGTGACACCACACCATAGCCCCGCCACAAGTTATCTAGTATTATAAGATTGCTCAGCTGGGCCAGTGAGCGTCCACGCTCGTGACACCACACCATAGCCCCGCCACAAGTTATCTAGTATTATAAGATTGCTCAGCTGGGCCAGTGAGCGCCCACGCTCGTGACACCACACCATAGCCCCGCCACAAGTTATCTAGTATTATAAGATTGCTCAGCTGGGCCAGTGAGCGCCCACGCTCGTGACACCACACCATAGCCCCGCCACAAGTTATCTAGTATTATAAGATTGCTCAGCTGGGCCAGTGAGCGCCCACGCTCGTGACACCACACCATAGCCCCGCCACAAGTTATCTAGTATTATAAGATTGCTCAGCTGGGCCAGTGAGCGTCCACGCTCGTGACACCACACCATAGCCCCGCCACAAGTTATCTAGTATTATAAGATTGCTCAGCTGGGCCAGTGAGCGCCCACGCTCGTGACACCACACCATAGCCCCGCCACAAGATATCTAGTATTATAAGATTGCTCAGCTGGGCCAGTGAGCGCCCACGCTCGTGACACCACACCATAGCCCCGCCACAAGTTATCTAGTATTATAAGATTGCTCAGCTGGGCCAGTGAGCGCCCACGCTCGTGACACCACACCATAGCCCCGCCACAAGTTATCTAGTATTATAAGATTGCTCAGCTGGGCCAGTGAGCGCCCACGCTCGTGACACCACACCATAGCCCCGCCACAAGTTATCTAGTATTATAAGATTGCTCAGCTGGGCCAGTGAGCGCCCACGCTCGTGACACCACACCATAGCCCCGCCACAAGTTATCTAGTATTATAAGATTGCTCAGCTGGGCCAGTGAGCGCCCACGCTCGTGACACCACACCATAGCCCCGCCACAAGTTATCTAGTATTATAAGATTGCTCAGCTGGGCCAGTGAGCGTCCACGCTCGTGACACCACACCATAGCCCCGCCACAAGTTATCTAGTATTATAAGATTGCTCAGCTGGGCCAGTGAGCGCCCACGCTCGTGACACCACACCATAGCCCCGCCACAAGTTATCTAGTATTATAAGATTGCTCAGCTGGGCCAGTGAGCGCCCACGCTCGTGACACCACACCATAGCCCCGCCACAAGTTATCGTTTTGGCGGTTATTCAAAAATTGAAAACTTTGACTCGCTGTAGAAAATTTATTCGTCAACATAAAAATAAAATAAAAATTCTGTAATCTTCATATTTTTTTTGCTTAATTTCTTTAAGCAATAAAAAAGATGTGGAAATACCCCATTCTTTTAAGAATTATTAATTAATCAAATAAAAATTTGGTACCTAGTTAATCGCTTGTCTGATATGATTTATAATTAGCAGTTCAAATTTTGAAAATTAAAAGTTCATTGAATATTATGAATAATCTTACGCACTACACAGGAAAACAATTTCAATTCACGTAACCACCCACGCACCGACAATCGAAATTAATATGTTTATTAACGTGCATAGTTCATCGAGAAGGATCAAAAGACACTTTATTATAATTATTTCAATTTAATTCATTTTTATAAATTATTTTAAAAAACGATTGCGAATTCTACATTGATTCTGTAGTGTTCTAGGTAAAATAAGTTTTTTTCTGCAGGCAGGTTGCTTTCAGGCAACAAAGCAAAAAAATATAAAATCCACGGTCCCTCTCCTTTCCAATCCAAGTCTCCTTTGGTGTAGTGGTATAAGTATAAGTGTCTGACGTACATCTGCAGACATTCAGCGGACCAAGGTTCAAATTCTACGAAATCCAAAAAAAAAATTTATATATATATGTTTAATATCAATATCCAATCTTCTAACCAAGCCAAAATGAACCGGCAAAAGAAAAAACAAAACAAAGCGGCATTTCCGAAGAAGAAAACACAAATACAAATAAAATTATAAAATGTATAGGAAAAGATGCACTGGAATTCGACGACAAAAATATGGAAAAAATCATCCTTCAAATTGATAAAAAAAGTGCTTCGTGTTCTACTTTAGTTCTCCGACGGTTTCACTTCTACCGCGTGTGAATTGCACGATTTTTTTACATAACTTTTTTATGCGAACACCTCACAAGAGTCCCAACTGCCCTCAACCGTCTGGGGCCAGCAATGGCATCCCCAATTGGGGTACGTTGTGGGGCTGAAGGCAGTGGGGACGAGAAGGAGATTTTATTTTTATTTATATGATTATTTTTTTTTTAAATTATTTAATATACATTATGTACGTGTAACAGATTTTAAAAAGAAACACGTGCTTCTTAAAAATAAGCACAATATAGTAATTTCTTGTAAACAAATCTTTAGAGAAAACATTTGTCGGGATTGAATGAGAAAGAGAAATATGGGGAAGTTCGCAGTATGGGGTTTCACAGATGTGGTCATTAAAGTAAAATCATTTTAGGCAATTTTTCAATTCTGGGTGGTGGTCTAAAGAGTATTTTCTTGAGTATCTACCACTCTGGAGCGTGCCATATTATATGTATTTTTAAATAAATAAACTGTGAAATAACTCAAATTAATGAAATAAAACTACTTGCATGAAATTAGATTTCATGAGCCATATAATTTTTGGATTATTTAAAAATATACGAGAGTCAGTCAATAAGTAATGCCTCCTATTTTTCTCTACTTAAATAAATTTAGTTACGTTAAAATTTTGAACTTATCAAACCATCTTCTATAATTTGCTGCAGTAGTAACATAATATTGAAAAATAACAACAGGTGGCCGACATCAATGTTCGAATTAGATTGCGTTCTGTGATTGATTCTTGACTGTAGAAGGCGAAACGCAAAAATTCACATTCATGAAAGACTGAAAAATGTGTACCATGATGCAACAGTAGATGTACTGATAGACGATGGGTTCGTTACTGTAACCAAGCTGAAGGACAAACACCGCTGGCCAAGGAAAAAAGGAGCAGCGCAAGCCGTTGATTGCAGCGACTGCACTCATTCGTGGTACTCCAGATAACTACAGATGTCGCATTCTCTCCCTCAGTAAAGGCAGTGTGATGAAGATTATTCGACAACTGATTTTTCAACAAAAGTTTTGCAAGGTGGCTACCAAGAAACTTAATCCTCCAGAATAAAGAAATAAGTAAAACAATGGCCTCACATCACGTGCAGCTCTTAGTTTCTGGAAAAAATTGTGACCGGAGATGAAAAATGGGTTAATTTTTTTAACCTAAATCAAAGAGGCAGTCAATGGAATGGCATCACAAAAACTCACCAAGTACAAACAAAATCAAAACTGTGTGATCGGCGGGGAAAGTTATGGCGATAGTGTTCTGGATATAACCATGCTTTTTACAACACTGTGATACATGCCCTTGTTAAGAGGGTATAACCAGAGAAAACTAGAAATATGTAATTTTTAAATCAGATTTTAGACATATTGACTGTTTTCCAGAAAAAATCAAAGAATAAATCAATACATTATCTGGGAAACGATTCTTGATGAAAATTGGTCCGTTTATGTATTTATTTGCGCATTTACAAACTAATGTAGGTATATCAGATTTTTTTACATTCTTATTTTGTTTAGACATTATTGAAAAATGATAAATACTTATGATCAAAAAATATTTACAAAAAGTACATAATTTTAATAATTTTATCATCACGCCTTTCAGCATTTTTAGATGTAGGTATAAATTAAAACAAATTTGGAATGAAATAAAATCGATATTGAGTTTTAATTTTAAAAAGCTGGCAAGGAGAATAATTAATCTTTCTCATTTGAACCCTGTACGATCGTAAGTACATCTTTCGACAAAATGTGAATTTTCGGCCACTGGCTGGTCAAACGCCCTTAAAAGATGGACCAAAGCTATCGAAATGGACGGAGATAATATTGAAAAATAACAAATAATATACGTTAATAGTGTAGTTTTCGACTCCTGTAATTGCATTTTTTATTACTTGACAATTAAAGGAGAAAAAAATAGGAGGCATTACTTATTGATTGGCCCTAGTATATATTATATCTGGATTTTTGCGATCAAAAAACAATTTTATCTTGTTTTTTTTACTATTTGGCAATCATAACTCGAATTTTAACGATGTTATTAAACATTGTATCCTACAAAGGAATTCCGTGAAAAATATTATTTCCTACGTATAACCTGTTTGAAAATACTGCACGAAAAGTAATTCCTCGATTTAAAAATGGCAATGACTTGATCTGTGTGCTGTTTCCACCGCTGATTTGAGTTAAGGATCAATTATTATTAATGTCCGCGATATTTTTCTTTTATTCGCATCTCCAACGAATTTGCCGATGCTTAAATTTTGTATCTGAGCTCCGCCAAATTAATTATGACATATTAAATTTCAATTCCAGTGGCGGACGTTTAATCGGCGTTATGTAAGATGGCCCGCCTCGACACCATAATGCCTAATTAATAAACATAAGTTTCTTTTAAATTATCATACCGATTATCAGGATATTGGAAGAAGAGAATAATTTTCCGTTTATAGTGATTTAATGATAGTGCCAAAAGTTCCAATAAAGCAGAAGCTTTTTAGATATTTTGATTACGAGTTATTTTTAATGTCACTTTAATCATAACAGCTGTATTAAAAATACGTTACAATTGAAAAAAATATTTATTATCAAATTGCAACCATTACATAAAAAAATCGGCCAAAACGATTATCGTGTCGTGCGATTATTTCAAATGATACTTTTATTTTTATTAAAAACATGCAACTTACGGATTTAACGTAAGATACCTACCTAATGGTGACATACTTTTTTATAATTAGAAAAATATTACAAAAGGGGAAAAAACGTTACTTAAGAAGGTAGGTTAGGTGAGGAGAGAGAAAATTTATGAAAAAATAAGGTAATTTCAATTTTATGTTTGGAAACGCTGTTGTGCTTATAAATTTTCGGAAAATTCTTCGAACAATAAATTATCATTACGAAATGGTAAAATTAAATGAACGACCTACGATTTTTTTTTCTTTAATTCCACACAGGCCTCGAGAAATAAAATTCAGGGCTTATGTCACCTTGGGGATTCTAAGCGGAGGGTTTAGGGAAAGGAAGGAGAGGAAGTTTTTTTGAAAGTTTTGGGAAGTAGAAAGTATGAGGGATGAAATCTGGGGTACCTATAGCGAGTCCACGAGTGCGGATGTATGAATCCACCCCTCTCACTGCGGTGCAAGTTCGCAAGGAGAGGTCAAAAGGTCTCACTCAACCAGTCTCTCTCGAACCGGTCTGCCACGTTCGCCGCCAAGACCTAGACAAACCTTTTCTCGTGAACCTTGGAATATCAGCTAAGTCACAAAGCGAACCACATGCGGTCACCTGTGACTTATTTAAGACAAAACTAAACATTATAATATTATTGTGCAATTTAATTGGGTAAACGTAAATAATTCTTTAAACTGAGAAACGATTCATGATAATTTGATTAAAGTATAGCCACTCTGCATTTAGACATACATTGCAAATTAATAACGCTGGTCGTAGCACTTGCAGATTGTATTCATGGAAACCAACGAAAAATCCGTTAGATAAAACCAATTAGTGGCATCTATCTACGACAGTAAATTAAACCCACATTTAAGTGACACAATTCTGTTAAAATAGATAGTAAAATTAATGATGGTTTCTGGGCACATTCTGGATCTAACTGACCTTTGTCAGTTCTGGGAATGGAATCAGTGGCACAACGACTAACTCCCCAACCCCGGGATAAACTGTTACTGTTTGCGAAAAAAAAAGGTTATTTGTTGTTGTTTTGCTTTACTGCTTGGTGCCTTGGTGGGCACCCACAGTTATTTGTATACATGCCATTTGTTTTGTCTTTCGAAGGCATTAACAAATTGTGGTGAAGCCATGTACATGTACAGACTGCTGATAGCACATCTCTTATATTCCAATATCTTTGGAAACCACAGACAGATAAATTGCTTGTAGCAAGTGTTGTCGCAAATTGCGTTTATTCAATTCAGCAACTACAAGTTTTACTTTTGTTTTCATTTCCAGTTCCCTTAAATAAAAACGTTCCTATTTTATGTATTTTAACGCAACATTTATGAACCCTGTGTTCGGATTATAAAAGCAAGGATGAGATACAAAATATTACGATTCTTCTTTCGAAAGTCTTGGTACGGATGGGCCCCTTTGAGATATTGACACCAATACGTCTGCTCCGCTTGCCTATGCACTTGCTACGCCAAAGTGCAGAATATACATAATATTATATGGTTGCACGAGAATGTATGTTGCTGTTTTCATTACATAATTGACATATTTTAATATTGTTACACGAGTAAAACTCGTTGCGATAAGTGTATCTGCCTAAATAATTGTTTGAAAAACGAGTTCCTATCATATTAGACCCCAAGGGAACAGTGCTACGTATGTAAACGGTGCTATATGGTACTATATTGTCAAGGACTATATAATACTATATAGAACTACCATGATGTCTAAAAACGATATGAACTCGGGTATCAACCAAATTGTTTGTGGAATAATTCGTGAATAATTTTTCATACAACTTTTCGTGATAATAGATGCATTTTATTCATTTTGCATTTTGTCAGAGCTTGAAACAGCTGTCACGCAAAAAAAAATCACAGGCAAATCATTGTTAAACAGTGCGCGTTTTCTATGCATTTTATTTGCGGTAGTATCGCGAGCGCGCGTTTAACAGGTTTAAAATAGTTTGGAACATCCGCAAGCAGTCCCCTCTTACCTCGCCTTAACAATGTCGTAACGCGTTTAAGGTAAAATAATACATATTTGAAACCAGTCAAGCAAAAATCTCCTTATTCCAATTTATCAGGACATACGAGTACGTATTCTTAAAGTGTGAATTAGATATGATGAAGGAGGATCCTCTAGAAAAATCAAAATCATTTACTATGCTGCAGGTTCTACGAAATCCCGTGATTTCTTTCAGATACGATACACATACGAAATAAACACATTGCGTGACGAAATGGCGAGTCAACTGTTGAATCCAAACGAATTATATTGCTAACTCCTCGTAGGTCAAGATCGAATTTCGATTGTTGCTGAGCAGACGCACTACCACATAATACTTAATTGATAAACAATTGTTTTTTTTTTCCAGTTAAAAACAGCACAATAATCTATATATATATATACAAGGTGTTAAGGGACGTACTTGACTTACTTTAACCAGTGATTCCTGACATTATTTGGAGTAAAAAATGTAAATGAAATTTTGGTCTCCGGTGACTTCTTGGATGACTTTTTTTTTATTTTTTCAATTTTTTTTCTTCACAATCAAACAAAAAAAATTTTCTTCTGCATGTCGTCACTGGTCACTCAGCCAAGTAACCGACCAACCCCTAACCCCGCCTCCAACTGTCCAATACCTACCATTTTTTTATGTTTTTGTAGAAAAAATAAATAAAAAAAACTCCCAAAATGTCACCGAAGACCAAAATTTTATTAACATTTTTTACTCCAAATAATGTCAGGAATCACTGGTTAAAGTAAGTCAAGTACGTCCCTTAACAAGTAGAACAATTTTCTCGGTTTACCCGCGTAACGTAGTCCTTAAAAGGACTTTTTAACTCCTGACGTTTCGGACAGATCACACTGTCCTCACACTGTCATATTAAACCTCTACGGGGAGGAAATTTTACGTTCGTGCAAGTCATTCGAAAAGTTAAGATCGAAGCGTGCTAAACTAATTTGTGATTTAAGTTTTTTGCGCCGGTGCCGTGATAAAAACGTCGTTCCTTGTGCTTTTAAACTTAAACCACGCTCCAACCAACGCCGTGCCACTCTCAACATCTTGGATAAAGCCGGTCTAGCCCTTGTCCGAGAGGAGATTCACAACATCCGATACCAAATTGACGGTGTCAGCAAGCAAATCGGTGAGTCCTTTTTTAAATTATCTTCTTTAATACATCATATTTTGTGGGATCAATTAGATATGTTGATTCAAAAACGCGTAAATACCAATATTGAACTAACGACAGCATGCCAAATAAATAAATTCAACTCTCTCTGCCGCGCACCTCCATCCTAAAAATACACACTTTAGACATAAATAAAGTAGTCCACAACTTGTCAAACTTTCCCCTTGATAACGCCACTAAATCAGTACTCGAAAAAGGTTTCAATTTTAGTGTAACGCCTTCAAAAATTCCAGAAGAAGATATTATCACCGCAGTAGAATCATCCATCTCAAAACTTCCCTTAGACAAAGCCGAAATAATCCGTTAAAAAACGTGTCATATTCTTAGAAAAGCTGTGCAACCTTAGAATAATATATCACTGGAAGAATTTAAAGCCCTTAAGGCACTTCGTTCGAACGAAGAAATAATAGTCTTACCGGCAGATAAAGGCAACGCGACTGTAATAATGAAAACAAGCGATTATACCTCAAAAAGGCGGGAAATTTTACTTGATCCCGTTTACAAAGTTAATAAAAACGACACCACTACATATCTAGAAAAAACAACAAAAAGTAAAATCATGTCCTCTAAACTCGGTGATGATCTCAAGAAGATGCTTATCCCTAGAGAAAAGTCATCACGTTGTCCAAAAATGTATGGTCTTCCAAAGATTCACAAACCCAACGCGCCTCTCAGGCCTATTGTTAGCTCGTGTGGTTCGCCCACCCAGATATTAGCAAAATTTATTGCCCAACGCTTTCAGCCTTTTGTTGAGAAAGCGGGTTCTTAATAAAATGCTGAGCATTTTATTTCAACAATTTCTAATATAACTTTAAACAAGGGTGACATTTTAGTGAGCTTCGATGGTAGTCTCTTTGTTCACAAAAATACCAATAAATGAAGCATTAGAGTTAATTAAATCGAAACTAGACGTTCCGACTGATTTTATCACTCTGACGGATCATTGCCTTAAAAATACCTATTTTCAATTTAAGGGACAAATATATAAACAAATTCAAGGGGCCCCGATGGGCTCACCCCTCAGCCCGGTAATCGCTAATATTTACATGATGTACTTTGAAATAAAGGCATTAGAGAGCGCCCCTCTGAAACCTTCACTATGGCGTCGCTATGTGGATGATACCTTCATTATTTGGGAACACGGAATTGAATAATTAAATAACTTTCTTATTCATTTGAATAGTATCCATGAAGATATTAAATTTACCATGGAAATCGAAGAAAATGATTGTCTCCCATTTCTCGATATTTTAGTTAAAAAGAAAAAGAACGGCAGCCTTGGCCATACCGTATATCGTAAACCGACACATACAAATAGATACTTAAACGCCAACTCAAATCATAACCCATCTCAGTTGTCATCAGTTATAAATACCCTAGTTACAAACGACTAGCGGACAAAGATCATATTCATGAAGAACTAGGTCTTCTTAGTAGTGCTCTTCAAGCAAACGGCTTCTCCAAATATTTAATAGACAAATCCATAAATAAACGCAAAAAAACTATTCCTGAAACGGAAGAAGAACCCCTTTCTATAGCGATTCTCCCATTCATCAAAGGCTCGACAGATAAAATCAGTCGAATCCTCAAAAGCAATAAAATAAAAACTATTTATAAATCAGAAAATAAAATCTCGTCTCTATTAAGAAGTCCGAAGGACCACATTCTACTTGAGCCACATGGTATTTATAAAATACCTTGTGGAGCATGTGAAAAGGTGTATATTGGACGTTGCAATAGAAAAATATCATGTAGAATTGCAGAACATAAAGTAGATGTCACTAATAAACGCTTAACTTCATCTATAGTACAACACGTCCTTAATGAAGGTCATAAAATAGACTTTAATAATACAAAAACAATAGCTAGCATATACAATGAACCAAAAATAATTTACCGCGAAGCAATAGAAATTTATAAACATAAAAATAATATGAGTACTAGAAATGACTCAATCAGAATTCCCAACACCTGGAAAGTCTTAATCGATGAAAATCCCCCATAAACGGCATTTCCAAAATTACCAGTAGTGTCTCCAATTAGCTTAACCAATCAGGTATCTGCCAGCCCCGCCCCCCACCCCCTCCACCATCAATCACCTACAACCCGGGTACTTCGTTCTAGACATAAGAAGTGACTTGGACTCACTTAAGTTTTAGCTTTTGGACCGAACAGACATGCGAAAGCTATCAGTTTGAGACAAAAACTCAAGACATAAGACCTCTGAAGATGGACAGTGTGATCTGTCCGAAACGTCAGGAGTTAAAAAGTCCTTTTAAGGACTACGTTACGCGGGTAAACCGAGAAAATTGTTCTACATCTTACACCCGTGAAAACCTTAATCATAACATATATATATAGCTGGTACCCGGCATGCGTTGCTATGCCATTTAAAGAAATAAATTGATTCTCTCTGCATGTCCTTACCCGTGCATCCCCGTTCCCTTCCAACTTCCCCACCTTTCCCCTCCCTCTATCCCACCTTCCCCCTGCTTTTCCTCCCTGCCGCTAAAATATACGAAATACACACATTTTCATTTATACAAATTTCACAACGCCAGAGCTTACC
Source organism: Limnephilus rhombicus (assembly GCA_929108145.2). Classification (NCBI taxonomy): domain Eukaryota; kingdom Metazoa; phylum Arthropoda; class Insecta; order Trichoptera; family Limnephilidae; genus Limnephilus; species Limnephilus rhombicus. Next base: position 21,037,351 of record OV815271.1, on the reverse strand, counting down.
ATTATATATAACCTATGTTAATCGCTAATAATGTAACTTTCTATTGGTGAAAGAATTATACAAATCGGTTCAGTAGTTTCGGAGCCTATTCAATGCAAACAAACAATCGAATCTTTAGAAAGAAAAGAAAGTCCAAAAAAACGTGCGGACCACAAAAACTCAGAAACGAGTCCCGGTACGATTAAAGGAGTTATATGGTGTGTTAGATCTCAATCCCCCCTCCAGGATGAGGGTACCCGTTTTCACCTAAAGAGCGTGCTTTTGAAGATATAAGGGCTGGAAGTTTCGCCTTCTAGAAATTTCAAGAAACGTCTCCCGGAAACTTCTAGAAGGTTCGATAAAACTCTAGAAAGTTTTAGAAGAAGTGGCGGAGTATGTCGGTGAGTCTGGAAGGTTCAGGAATGTTCTGGACGGTTCGCTAATGCTCTAAAAAGTAATGGAAGGAGGAAGTTCTAGAAGTGTTGTCCTGAGCAAAGCTGGGTACCCCAGCTAGTGTAACATAAAATAAGTCAAGTAAATACAACCATCAGATAGTATTTGTGTTAGTAATAAGGCCAAATCAGCCGCAGTCGCAGTACTAGTCACTAGTCAGTTAGAAACATGAAAGGGTATTGTTACAAGCCCTAGCTAGTTAGAGGATTACGAAAGAATCCATAAAAAACATCACATGGGTCTAATTAGACTGAAGTATATTAATGTAATCTATTATTTTTTTTATTGTTTACTTACTTATTAATATTATTATAAAATATAAATATCACAATAATGAAAATGTAGTCATGCAAAGACAAATGACAGTGAGTCTGCAAATTATACTATTTTTTTAAATTTTATTGCTGCTCTATGTATAAGCATGCTGAGATTACGGCAACCCCAATCGGGTTTGGTTGTGTGGCTTAAGGTAAGTGAAGAACGAAAGGAGATGTGGAAGAGAAAGGTGAGGAAGTACCTGGCAACTCAGATATAGTCACCAAACACGGCTTAGTCATTTCAAGTAACGTTTCAGTTTTCAATTGTGGTCTTACACTAGGGCTATACTGATTTAAAATGATTAAATTGTGAAAACACAAATCAATCGAATAAAATTTATTTAAGCACGCCGGCCAGGAAGAAAAATTAAACATTAAAAACATAATTATTTAAAAATCGCACGTGCTTCGAAGCGAAGTGCAGCCAAGAAGCCAAGCCATGTTTTCTATTATTCTTCCCCGGGTAAATTTTGTTTCTCATCTTGAAATAAAACACGAGCCCATTTAATTTTTCTAAATTCCTTTGTTAGTGTACAAGACACTCGTAGTGAAAAATGTAAAAAAAAAACAAAACTCTTTCAATTAAAGCGCTTTAAATAAAACAAAAGTATCTCACATAAAACAACATAAAAAAATAAATAACACACATTTAAAATATGTTACATAAACTTCCAACGTTAGTTTATTTCAAGAATTTAAAGATTCTTCACCGCAAAGTATTTATAAAAAAAAACTCTTTTACAAATTCGCCAAGATTCTATCAACAACGAAATACTTTTTTCGGATAGCAATAGACCAAGTGTTATTGGCTCTATATTAAACCTATGTTTAATACCACCACAGCCCAACAATTTTACAAATATATTGGAGAGAAATGTTCTAACGAATTACACGTTAACATAAGACTGGAAATAAATTACACAAAATTCAAAATCACAATAAAACCCTTTATCACAATTATTAAAATTAATTTACATTATTTATTTATGGGTTTTTATGTCATCTATATAGATGAACATTGATAATCTGAGACCCCAAAAAACAAAAGCAGGTATTCCTAGGCAGCGTATGAAATGGACGAACGATGTCAATGTGTTCATCGTTCGTTCATATTTTCATGTAACTAAACTAGAAACAGATAAGTTATTGTATAGGAAAAAATTGCATTTACTTTTCTCACAAAATTATCCGGTTGCCCAAGTAAACGAACAAAGATTAGCCGACCAAAAAGGGGCAATTTTCAAAAATAATTTAATTCCTGTAGTAACATTAAATCAGATAAAAAAGGAAGTAGCAGATAGATTGCAATTGGGGAATAATTTAGAACAAATTAATACGAGTACTAATGTTATATCAGATGCAATGAATGTAGATAGTTTAGGTAATATTCTAGTAGAAGAATCCAATGATATTACAGTAGATTCAAATAACTTAGATGTTATTTATAATCTTAGGGAAATCAACATTGCAAATTTAAACTTACTAAATGATAATGTAAAGAATTAGCTAACTTGCTTTATAATAATATATACAGATATATAGAAATACAGCCCACAGTTAGACCAACATTACCAAAATTGCATACGTCAAAGAAATTATCTAAATTAATTTCTGAATTAAATATTTGACAATATTATTTTTTTAGATCTTCATACAATAGTGTATGCTAGTGGTATCACTATATGTAATAAGTTAGGAGTTAAATTAACGACCTATGATGTTATATCATATAGTTTTATATTACAGAATGACAGATTAGATTAGAAAATTATGTAGTATTTTTAAGAAGTAACATAGCTAGAGTATTTGAATATAAAAATGGAAATAGATGTAGGAATATTTTGAGACATGTAGATGAAATTGGGAGAAAATGATTTATTAGATTTATTAAAACAAAAATTAGGTGTAAAATCTAGTAGATTTAAAAGATATAATTTTACACGTAAAAAAAATAATAGATTATTTCAGAAAAATGAGAAAATATTTCATTCCAAACTTGATTTATATATTATTTCGAATAATAATATTCCGTTGCCATCTGAATCAGATATGCGCGATTTTTGGACAAACATTCGGAGTAAAGATATAAAACATAACGAGGCAGGTCCCTGGATAGAAAATGAAGAACTCAATTGCTCAGACATTGAACAAATGAGTTTTTCTGAAATTGTTAGCCAAAACTATAAAAAAATACTCATAATTGGAAAGCCACGGATTGCGATTGGATACATAATTTTTGGTACGAACGTCTAACTACTTTACATCCTCTTTTTGCAAAAATCTTTAAAAACTTGTCAGACAACCTCAAAATATTCCTAATTTTCTAACTAAAGGCATTACTTGTATGTTGCCTAAAAGCTAAAATATTAATAATTCCTTTCAGTATAGACCCATTACATGTTTACCGACAATATACAAAATTTTAACCAAATATTTTATCTGAACAACAAAAAGGTTGTCGCAGAAAACATATGGGATGTAAAGAACAATTAGTTATTGATTCTGTAATTCTAAAACAAATTTAAAAGCGTAATTTACATACTTGCTATATAAATTATCACAAAGTTTTGATAGTGTACTCGTGGCTAATCAAAATATTAAAAATATATAAAGTTAACCCAATTATAATTAGCTTTTTGAAAAATATTATGTCCTTTTGGAATACAGATTTACATACTAGTTAATTTAAAAGGAAGGAAAATAGTAGTACCGGGCATTTCAATAAAAATAAGGATTTTTCAAGGAGACTCATTGAGTCCTCTTTGGTTTTGCCTAGTATTGAATCCTTCATCTAAAATGTTAATTAAAAGCATGTTTGGAATAAAAATTAAAGGTAATACAATGGAGAGTAGTATAGTTTCACATCTATTGTATACGAATGATATAAAATTATTTTCGAATTCTGAAAATTTAGAGAAAATGATTAATTTAGTTAAATATTTTTCAGATGATATTATAATTACTTTTGGTTTAGATATACGATCCATATAGAGAAAGGCAAAATTGTATATGGAGACGAGGGTATATTTAGAAATTTCAAAATTAAGGTAAAAGTATGATTAAGTATTAATTAAGTATGAAAGGGGATGAGGTTTATAAATATTTAGGATACCCGCAATCGGACAGATTAGATCATACTAGTATTAAAAATGATATTAGGATTAAATTTCAAATCGGGATCAGAAATTTTTTTAATTGCAATCTATCTGCTAAAAATTTAGTAAAAGCAATAAATACTTGGGCGATACCTCTATTAACGCACTCATTTGGCATAATTAAATGGTCCAATACAGATTTAGATAGTTTAGAACGATTATTTAGAACTACGTTAACAAAGTTTAAGTGCCATCATCCGAATTCTGCAATAGAACGAATTAATTTATCTAGAAATTTAGGAGGTAGAGGTATAGTAGAAGTATATATATATATAATATATATATCAATTTGGGAGGCGGCAATGGGCACCGCCGCCCCTGGAACCTTTATTGGATAAACAACACCTCTGCCATAGGTTACCCCAAGTGGTTTGCTACGTTTGGTGATTTAGTAGGGTGCCCGGATTCATGGGGTGAGGTTTGTCTAGGTCTTAGAGGCGGATGACCAGGACACACTGAACCCCAGATTTCTACCCACCCTTTAAACCCCTTTCCTTCCCAAAACTCTCCTCTCCTTCCTTTCCTTAAAAAAACCCTCCACACAGCATCCCCAAAGATGACATAGGCCCTGAGAGAAATTATTTTCCTCAGGGCCCCCTGTTTGGAGCTCATGTAAAAAAAGAAAAAAAAGTCAAAATAACACTTTAAAACACAATCAGGTAAAAATGCTAAGATTTTTTTTCCATTGGAAAGTTAATAGCTCAGAAATGCACAGAATAATTTGCAAGGCAGATAGAAACATGACACCTTTAAATTCATACGACGAGAATGCCAACATTCCTATAAATACAAACCAGGAATTTTTAGCTTCATGGTCAAATAAATTATTCACGCAAAACACTTCAATTATCTCAACCAAACGTATATTGACTAACTTTCGTCAAAGAAATGGTTGAGTATTAGAGAGTTGAGCGCAGACATAGAAGGATTTATGCTTGCTAAGATAGAGTCATTAATACTAAAAATTATAGGAAGCATATAATTTATTTATTTTTTTGTAAGAAACAAACAGCTTTTACATAATATATAGTGATAATAGATATACTATTAATGTGTATTGAGCTGAAGTCAAGCCTTAGAAGTTTCTTATGCTAAAGTTCATTGGAAATGATGTTTTAATATCTTATAATTAATTTTGGGTTATAGGAAGGGGAGAGGGAGAGGAATATGGGAAAAAGATAGGAGGTGCTCGCGATACATTCTATACTCATATTAATAATCAATCGAACGCGTTATTCATATCGATATTTCTTTAAGTTATTACTAAAAATGTAAATGCTGTGAAATTTTGTATTGTATTGGGCAGATACACGAGGAATTGGGGATTTTTTTCTAATATTTGTTCTACATGAGGGTAAATAAAATAAATCGGATTGTCGGGTTGATCTTGATGGAATATGCAAATTTATTAAATTGGTTCTGGTGAGTCCAGGCCATTATTTAGAATTATAAATAATAGGATTTGATAAAAAAAATAGACGTCGTGTTTGGAGGGATTTGAAATTGTGAAATTCTAATCAAAGACACAAATGAAATTGATGATTTATGTAGAAAATGTGTGACTTTTCCGGAAACTATAGAACATATTATATCGGGATGTTTTGTATTAGCGTCGTCCGAGTATACATTTAGGCACAATCAGGTTTTAAGAATAACTAGCAGACCCGGCCACGCGTTGCTGTGGCTAATAAAACACAACGTCATCTACTGGATGGTTATCCAATCTTTATAACCACCGCCGTCTTTGAGTTTATCGCAAAGAGACAGACAGATGCCGCGGAGGACTTTAATTTATAATACGTAGAGATGGTGTGAAAGATTATAATAATGTGCATGAAATGCTTGGGGTAACTAACGTATTTAATTAAATAAGGATTAATACTATATCCGTCTAAATAACTTTTCAATTACCGAAATGTACGTGACCATTTTTTTTAGAAGATAGAATGGGAATAGTAAGCTTTTCGTAAAAGATAGATATATGCTTTCGCAAAATTTTTTGTAGATCTATAAAAGAGGAATATCCCACCATGAATTGTTCTGTTATATCCCAAAAGGATTAGGCGGCGTTTTCGATGAAAGCTACCAGGCGGCTTGACTTTTTCCGACACTTCTAACAATTATCGTTATGTTTCAACCAATTTAAACAAATCCTTGATAAATTACACACTTAAAACTTCCTCACAAAACACTCTATCTATTGGTGAAAACCGCACGAAAATCCGTTCAGTAGTTTTCGAATTTATCGCGAACAGACACATAGACAGACAGACGACGCGGGGAACTTTATTTTATAATATGTAGAGAAGAGATGTAGAGAAGATAGAGATGGTGTGAAAGATTATTATAATGTGCATGAAATGCTTGGGGTAACTAACGTATTTAAGTAAATAAGGATTAATACTGTATCCGTCTAAATAACTTTTCAATTACCGCAATGTTCGTGACCATTATTTTAGAAAATAGAATGGGTATAGTAAGCTATCCGTAAAATATAGATATATGCTTTCGCGGACTTTTTTGTAGATCTATAAAAGAGGAATATCCCACCATGCATTGTTTTGTTATATCCCAAAAGAATTAGGTAGCGTTTTCGATGAAAGCTACCAGGCGGCTTGACTTTTTCCGACACTTCTAACAATTATCGTTATGTTTCAACCAATTTATACAAATCCTTGACAAATTACATACCTAAAACTTCCTCACGAAACACTCTATCTATTGGTGTCGGCAGATGAATCCAAAACTCGAATTTTACATTGTGAATACAAAACTGGTTTAAATTAAATCTGTACGCGGCGAATCAAAACTATACTCGGAACATGAAAATGTTTTTTTTTATTCTGACAGCACATGCATGCAGAACAGTTATGTACCATTAAAACCGAATTCAACCGTTTATTTTTAGTACCTACATTATTTTTACTGCGTTTACAGAAATTACTCGGATAACCCGATTTATTGCATCGATTACACAAAGTATTCTTCCAGCAATCCTTTTGTGAATGATTCGTTTTTCCGCATAAAAAACATTTTTTTAATGTAACATTAACCGGCGTCTTACTACGCACTGAAATTTTATTTTTGGACGGATTATCCGTCCTGGATTTACGGATCGTACTATCCTTGTGTAAAACATTTAAATTCGAATCGACTTTCTTAAAACCAACAACATGCTCCCACGTTGCCTCTAAATTTATACATTCAGAAAAAGAAGTATTGATAGCCTCAACGAACAGCTTGTGTTTCAATTTTTCATTAAATGTTCCAATAACGAATATGTCTTTTAAACATGTTTCCAATCTCAGTTCAAAATTACACGTTAAACTTAAACCTCTTAATCTAGCCGCGTAATCCTTAATGGATTCGTTAGCCAAATGTTTACATTTGTAAAATAATTCACGCGACCCAAAAATATTTTGAACTGCTTTGCAATGTGAATCAAATAATTTAGATAAATCATCAAAAGAACAAACAGAAACAAAAATCACATAATAAAGAGAAAGTTTCTTCGGTGAGGCTATTCAGCAAAAATGCTCTTTGCCGCTCTTGTGACAAAAGTTTCTCATCATATAAAATGAGGACCTGATCCAGTTGTTTCTTGAACAAATACCAGTCTCCCGTTCTGTAGTAGAACGTCCCCAAATTTTTACAAATACCCTCCATTGGGAGAAGAGCTGAAACAAGATAACCAAGTCTACTTATCGCAGCACTTCTAAAACGCTACGCTCCAAGGCTCACGTTCCACGTTTCACGCCGCTCTGAGCCGTGATTCAGCGTCCCAGCAACCTTGTCTGGCTCTGTCTCCCTACAGCTGCGGATCCAAGCCCCTTCCTCCGAGGTCTTCCTTCCCGCTGCAGCGACAGAAACCCGGTCCCGGTTTCCGGCTAATCCACCTGATGATGACGATCCGATCTTTGACCCAATCTTGTGTACCCCGTATAATGGTGTACCCACTGACAAAATGTTGCAAAATGTCGTGGTTCCCACACACGCGTATAACTGCGTTTTTTTGCGCAATTTATCCAGCCCGATGATGGTTCCTTCGGCTGCGTGTGGCTGTTCCAGTTCCTTTCTTCTTCCAAATCTTGCGATCCTTACGCTCAATAGCGCCAGACTTCATGTGATCTGCAAATTTTCTTCTCGGTTCTCCTGCTGACTTCAAATCTTCCTATCTTGAAATCCTCTGCGTAAATTCTTGAATCTTCCGTAATCTTTTGAACTACCGATGCGCAGATGAGGGTACGGTTATTGTAGGTAGTAAATATATGAGAATAATGTTACTGTGTTTATTACAAGAAGAGTTAAACTAAAGAGAGCTCTATAGCTCATGCTACGCCTTTTATACATCAGCATACTCGTTGTATCGCTCTCACGCCGTCACACTCACACACATACACTACATAATCTTCTCGAACTCTCACAAAGAGTGGCAAGAGGATTAGATGGATTAAAGCCTCTTTTAATTTTTTTTGCCACATATCTGAGAATAGGAAACAGTGTGTATGCATAGACGAATGCAGGTCTAGAGAATTCTCTGCATTCTCTGGAGTACCACAGGGGTCAAACCTGAGACCTCTACTATTTTTAATTTTAATTGATGACATTCAAATGCATCAAACATTCCACTTGCCTGCTTTTTGCTGATGATCTGAAATTACTTGTGAGAAATGTGACGGGTAAGATTTTGTTAAATTACAAATCGATTTAGATTCAATTTCATCATGGGGTGATGAAAATAAATTATTCTTTAATACAACAAAAATGTGTCGCAATGTCATATACACGTTCGGAAAACCCCATCAAATTTGATTATAGTAAAAACTTTATGTAATGTAATTGTACCGTTAATAAATTTCTTAAAAAATGTCTTAATAAGCTAATTAATTGAAGCCGGATATTTTTTGTTTCAGAAAGTTTAAAAATTGAAAGTATTGAAATTACGTAATATGTAAATGATTAGATAATCATTAGGCTTTATTCATATTTATTTATTTACTAGCTGGTCCCGGAATGCGTTGCTATGCCATTTAACTCCCTGAGTGTCCTTTCCCATTCGTCCCGTTCCATTTCCGCCTCTCCTTCTTCTCCTGCGTCCTCTTTCCCCCTCGCGTTCCCACTCTGTCACCTCCACCTTCCCTCTCCCCACTCCACTCCCCCCCCTTCCCCTTCCCCGTCCCGCGAACCCCCCTCCCCAGTTCCCCTCTCCCCTCACACGTCCCCTTCCCCTCCCGCGTTCCCTTTCGACCTTCCCCGCCTTCCCTCTTCCCTTTCCCGCTCCCTTGTCCTGCCAACCCTCCTCCCGTGTTCCATATATTCAATCCCAGTACATTCAGTTTTTAAACAGCCCTACAATTTTTATTCAAATTTCCATTTTTCATGTATATAAGGTAATTCTTGATTCGATTCAAACTATTAGGGGAGTACCTACATTGAATAAATTTATCAACTTAAAGATTTTCAAAAATAGAATTGTTTTGCAAAATGTCATTCTCAAACACGCGAACTGTCAAACGTGCGATAGTCGTAAGGTTTTCTAAAATTATCCAATTTTCTGCGCATTTTCTTAATTTTTCTCTCCATAAGAACCATCCTCGTACTTCAAGGAATATTCTTTAAAAAAAGAATTAGCGAAATCGGTTCAGCTGCTCTCGAGATTTGCGCTTAGCAACACATTTAGCGATTCATTTTTATTTATAAGAAGATTAATATTTCAACGCCCTGATGGGCTTTTGCATATCCTATCCTATTATCCTATTAATATTATAAAGGTGAAAGTTTGTATGGATGTGTGATTGTTACTCTTTCACACAAAAACTACTGAATAGACTTTAAAAATTCTTTCAATAATAGAAAGCTACATTATTTGCGAGATCTATAGGCTATATATGTATATTGGTAAGCTCTGGCATTATGAAATTATTTATCACACATTTTCTGTCAATAACAAAATAGATTTATTGCAAAGGTCAACCAATTGTCGCCTTGGAAACGTTTTTTTTTTTTTTAATTAGGCAATGCACCCTTAAAAGAGTGCTTAATAACTATCTCTAAAAATGAATCACCGAAATGTATGTATGCGCATAAACCCAAACGACTGCACCAAATTGGATAATTGTTTTTTTTGTTCGTTATTTTGTATAAAAACTACCGTTGAGTTCTGGCATTATGAAATTTGTATAAAAAAATATAATAGGTGGCACGCGAGCAGTTTGAAAACTGAATGTACCGGGAATGAATATGTGGAATGCGAGAGGTGAGAGTGGAGAGTTGGGAAGGGGAAGGAGGTATTGGGAGGATGTTGGTGGAGGGGGATAGGGGAAGGGGTGGAGGGTGGGGGTTAAGGGAGGGAGAGGGGGGGAGGAAAGGAAGGGGAAAGGGGAAGGACGTAGGGAGTGGGGGGAAGGGGGTTGATGGGGGGGAGTGGTGTGGGGAGAGGGAATGTAGAGGGATAGGGGGCGAGGGGAGGGGTGGGTGGAGGGAGATGAGGAGGGGGTTGATGGGGGGAATGAAGTGGAGAGAGCGAAGGTGAAGTAGGCGGAGTATGGTGGGAGAGGGGAGGAGGGAAGGAAAGGGAAGGGGGAGGGGTGGAGGAAGGTGGGGGGAGGTGGAGTGGGGAGGGTATGGGGTGGGTGGAGAAGGAGGGGGAGGGAGAGGGGGGTTTATGGATGAGCGGAGTCGGGAGGGGGAAGGTGGAGGGGGGAGAAGTGGGGGAGGGGTGGGTGGAGAGGGAGGGGTGGATGGAGGGGGAGGGGGATTGATGGACACAGTGGAATGGGGAGAGGGAAGGTGGAGGAGGCTGAGTGGGAATCCCCTAATACCATGCGAGCGAAGCCGCGGGAAAAAGCTAGTAAGTTTATAATACAGAGACAAATTGAAAAAGTAAACATCACATGAATGGATGGTTAAAGATACACAGATATGGTATAATTATGAATTTCTAGGGAAATACTCTTTTATTGTTGAAAACAAATTAAAAATAACAAAATTTCAAATAAAATCTTTTATCCTCAACATAATATTATTTCCTTTACAATACTAAAAATAAGGCTATTCAAAACATAAAATCACTTAACATGTCTTATTAAGTATATGATATCATACCTTAGTGAGTATAAACTGAAATAAAAATAATAACAATCGTTTCATATAATTTTATACTGAGAAATATGTTTACATGGAAAACAAAACCATTGTTTTACACTAATTTTCACATGTTGTTACTGCCGCACTCTGCACTCAGTCACCGCCACGGAATAAAACGACACCATTGTTTTACACTAATTTTCACATGTTGTTACTGCCGCACTCTGCACTCAGTTACCGCCACGGAATAAAACGACACCATTGTTTTACACTAATTTTCACATGTTGTTACTGCCGCACTCTGCACCCAGTCACCGCCACGGAATAAAACGACACCATTGTTTTACACTAATTTTCAGATGTTGTTACTGCCACACTCTGCACTCAGTCACCGCCACGGAATAAAACGACACCATTGTTTTACACTAATTTTCACATGTTGTTACTGCCGCACTCTGCACTCAGTCACCGCCACGAAATAAAACGACACCATTGTTTTACACTAATTTTCACATGTTGTTACTGCCGCACTCTGCACTCAGTCACCGCCACGGAATAAAACGACACCATTGTTTTACACTAATTTTCACATGTTGTTACTGCCGCACTCTGCACTCAGTCACCGCCACGGAATAAAAAAAAAAATTTCGCTTCGCTTTGGGCCATTTTAAAAATTGTAACCCATGAAAACAATTTTTACTTAAGTAAAGGTAAATGCGACCAATTTGGGAGGAGGGTATGGGTACCGCCACCCCAGGAACCATATATTGATAACCAACACCTCTGCCATAGGTCACTCCAAGTGGTTCGCTACATTTGGTGACTTAGCAGGGGTTCCCGTGTTCATCTGGTGAGGTTTGCCTAGGTCTTGGCGACGGATGCATTTACCCACCTTATTGCATGGCTGTCCGGATCGAGTGAGACTGGTTGAGGGAGACCTTTTGATTTCTCAAGCCGAGATCCATCGCCTTGCACCTCATTTGGAGGAATGGATTCATAAGTCCGTCACTCCTCGACACACTTCCCCGGATTCCTACCCACCCCTCATACCTTTTTCCATCCAAAACTTTCTCTCCTTTCTTTCCCTAAAAAGATCTACTACACAGCATCACCAAAGATGACATAGGCCCCGAGGGAAATGGTTTTCCGTAGGGCCTACTATGTTACTCTGAAACCAGAATCTTGTTATAAGTGTGATGAGTTCTACGCGACTGAATAATACCGGTAGCATGTTGTGTGAATATTAACGGCTATTAATGTTGACTTGTTTGAACTAAGTTAGGACGGATGACCCATGTATACGAAACAACGAAATGTATAAATACCACAAGGTGACACAAATAAAGCTGGTTCTCAATACCTATAGTGCGCATATTGTTCAGGAGCTATTTTCATTGCATTGTTCGTCTATAAAAAGACACTGGTCCGTTTTTTATGGTCGCATTGTTTGAAAACAATTTATTGTAGATTAGTGTAACTTATGGTTATTGATTTATTCGACAAACTGGTGGCGTTGGAGCCTTCTAGATTCTAAAGCAGATCACGTAACAAAGATTACAAAAATATCGACAATGGATAGGAATAATGGATTAAGGTGCGACATTAAGGCGTGACACAATAAGCTATTTTATTTTTTTGGGTTTGGGTTCAACAAATCAAGTTACCGCACTTTCTTCTATCATTGAATCCATCTTATCGTTATCAATTGTAACATTTGCAGGCACGTTTGAATGCATTTGTATACGGGTGTTAAGGGACGTACTTGACTTACTTTAACCAGTGATTCTTGACATTATTTGGAGTAAAAAATGTAAATAAAATGTTGGTCTCCGGTGACATTTTTGATGTTTTTTTTTTTTTTTACAAAAACACTAAAAAATGGTAGTTGTTGAACAGTTGGAGGCGGGGTAAGGGGTTCGTTGGACACCCGGCTGAGTGACCAGTGAAGACATGCAGAAGAAATTTTTTTTGTTTGGTTTTGAAGAAAAAATTAAAAAAAAAAAAAAAGTCGTCAAAAAAAGTCACCGGAGACCAAAATTTCCTTCATATTTTTTACTCCAAATAATGTCAGGAATCACTGGTAAGTAAGTCAAGTACGTCCCTTAACACCCTGTACACCGATAGCATCGAGCGAAGTTTATTTGAGTTAATTTAAAATAACTAATTTTACTTTTTCACGTAGCATCAGTTCCCAACTTATATTTCTATTAACCTAACTTCACTGAAATCTAATCTAACCTAAATATATACTCTTCTAGACGATTATTTACCTACCTTGATTAACCTCCAGTAAAAATTTTAGCTTTCATAAAATAATTTATATATATATGTTTGTATGTATGTATATGTATTTATGTGTTTGTATATGCATATGTATGTGTGTATGTGCTTACGTATACATATATCTTGTTATTTTTACCTAAAATATTTTTATCTTTTTTCTTTTTCTTGTTTCTAATATCTTATAATTTCTATTTGAAACCTATATTTTGTTCTAGTTCTCACACTGTATAACTTATATCATGCATGATTACCTTAATACGGGCATTAGCCTAGTAAGGTAGTAAAAAAAAAACATAAAAGTGTACTTTCAAGAATTGTATGAAATAATAAAAAATAAAAAATAATTTAAAGAAGTAAACAGTTTATATTTAGATTCGTAATTTAGGTATATTTACACTTAAAAACGTCCACAATAAAATATACGCGGAAGACTAAGGGACGTACGTATGTGACTTACTTTATTTAACTAGTGATTCCTGATATAATTTAGAGTAAAAAATGCTAATGAAATTTTGGTCTTCGGTGACAATTTAGATTTTTTATTAACCCTAGAAAGATACATATTTTGATGTAAGATAAAGATAATCCTACGTAAAATTGACGCATTAGTTTAAAATAGCTGCAATATTTTGTTTTGTTAATTGATTTGAATAAACCAATCGGTATTATATTTTTACAAACAATACACAAGGTGTTAAGGGACGTACTTGACTTACTTTAACCAGCGATTCCTGACATTAGGGTAAAGGGGGGCAAAGTGGAAGGGGCGGGCAAAGTGGAAAGTTCACATAGAACAAAAAATTGCGACTTCCCCCCCCGTTGCGCTCACTTACCGTCGCATGTCGCCCTTGTGCCCCTGATGAAATTTAGCACGGCTGCGGCGACCCAGCGCGGTGCACGTGTATGTTGAGTGATTTGTGCAGATTCCTTACGAAAACATTCAAACTTCGTCGGTTGATTTTTCATTGAAAGGTGAGGATTTATTTGTTTGCTATTTATTATTGCATTGTATATTTATTATTGCATTGTATTGTCCAACGTTATTTTAATACGTCTGTGCTATTTTGATAAGATTTTTCGATATGTGTATTTTTTTTGTTCCGTTCACACCATTTGGGCAAAGTGGAAAGTTGTATGTGAGGGCAAAATGGAAACCTTTCCACTTTGCCCGCGCACGATGTCCAGTTTTACTCTAACATAACAAAAATCAATTGGAAGAAAAAGTAGCCAAAAAGATGAAAATTATCAGGGAAAGAGAGCAGAAAGTAAAAAATACAAAAGAAAATAAAAATTGAGAAACGGAACAGAAAAAGAAAATTTCAAAAAAACAAAAAATCTGCAAGAAAGATGAGAAACCATTTTCTCGAAGAGAAACAAAGTTAAATAGAAAATTAATTTTCAACCTCAGCCTGGCTCATCAAAACAACAACATTTTACACTTTGCATGTTTTGCAAAGAAATTTACATTGATCCTCCAACTGAAGAATGGATTCAATGTAATGTCTGTCAAGAATGGGCACATGAACTGTGTGTCGATATTGGAATGATGGAAAATTTACCTGCTTTAATTGCCAATCCCATTAGAGGAATCATGCTATCATATTCTGTATTTTATTGTTCTATATTATATGTTTCCACTTTACCCTTTCCACGTTTCCACGAAAAAAGTTAAGTTTTAAAAACTGGGTCTCCATTACCAAAACTGTTCTCTTTTAGTATTATTTTTTTTCAATTAGCAAAACTTCCTTAACTAATCTGTACTCTGAAGTTAAGTTTTCCACTTTGCCCCCCCCCCCTTCCCCTATTTGGAGTAAAAAATGTAAATGAAATTTTGCTCTCCGGTGACTTTTTTTGACAACTTTTTTTTTTTTTTTTCAAAATTTTTTTCTTCAAAATCAAACAAAAAAATTCTTTCGAACTTCGTCACTGGTCACTCAGCCGAGAATCAGACCAACCCCTTACCCCGCCTCCAACTGTCCAACACCTACCATTTTTTGATGTTTTTGTAGAAAAAATAAATAAAAAAAACATCAAAAATGTCACCGGAGATAAAAAATTTCATTTACATTTTTTACTCCAAATAATGTCAGGAATCACTGGTTAAAGTCAGTCAAGTACGTCCCTTAACACCCTGTATATTTAATTGTTACTAGCTGGTACCCGGCATGCGTTGCAGAAATTGTTTCTTCCTGCCAGTCCTTTCCCATTCGTCCCATTCACCTTCCTACTCCCCCGCGTCCCTTTCCCCTCTCGCGTTCCCACTCCTCCTCCTCCACCTTCCCTCTTCTCACTCTACTCTCCCCCTACCCCCTCTCCCACGAATCCCCGTACCGAGTTTCCCTCCCCCCTCCCGTATTCGCCTCTCCCCTCCCGCGGATCCCCCTCCCGAGTATCCCTCCACCTCCCGAGTTCCCCGCCCTCCTGGGTTCCCCTCCCCCCTCCTGCATTCCTTTCATTTTTCCCGATACATTCAGTTTTCAAACAGCTCGCGTGCCACCTATTGCAATTTTTTTATACAAATTTCATGATGCCAGAGCTCGTATATGTTATTCTGATGCATGAGCTATGTTATTGTAAAGTTTCATTAAAATCCAATCAGTAATTTGTGCATGAAAGAGTAACAAACACATACATCCCTGTTTCTATAGCGGTCGATTTGTTATTATGGCGGTCCAACGGCGTGACTAGACGGTCTAATGCCATTTTGAACATTTTTACTACATCATTATTCTGATGAAGAAACGTTTGCAGTTCTTGGAAAATGGTTTGTTTCACTGTTGGATTTTGAGCACAACGCCTTTCAACTTCCACATCTTGATTGCCAATAAAACGCTAGCTTTTACCGAATCTTCGCTCGCATGGTATTAGGGTGATTCCCACTCCACCTCCTCCACCTTCCCTCTCTCCCCTCCCCACCCCTCCCGCGAACCCCCTTTCCTGAGTTTCCCTCCCAAGTTCCCCTCCCCTCCCTCCTCCCTCGCTCCTATCCCTTCCGCCTCACCCTCCCGCATTCCATACATTTAGTCCCGGTACATTCAGTTTTCAAAATGCTAGAGCTCACCAGTATATATGTAAAGGAAATATATTCCCTTTAAATTTGAATCCTATAATGTCAATTAGAATGCAATCATCGATTGTCATTTGTTTTGTTATTCTATTATTTGATTGTTAGAAAAAACCATTCAAAGTGATATTAATAAACATAAATGTCGTTTCTTAGTTAAAAAAAACTTTGCAACACAAGTGTTTTATTTAGAAATTAATAAAAAGGAATTAAACCTATCAACATATTATAAAACGACATTTCGTTTTAAACCAAAAATGGAGAAAATTCAATTCGTATTTACGCTATTACCTGGATGCGATGGCAGATCAAATATTATTAGCATTACAAAAATAGTCACAAGTGATGGAAAAGTGTTTACAATACCAGAAATGCTACGATCCGCCAGCTATCACGAGGAGATAATGAAAACTAGTGCTTTTGGAAAAATAAAAAATAGTTTGAAAAAAAGATACCAGGTTAGAAGAGTCTGGTTAACCATGACAGAAGAACTAAAAAAAACATATGTAGACGAAGATGGAAACCTACAGTTTGGAGACCAATACCTCGAAGAATTGGACGAAAAAAGTTTACAAGTACATCAAAAAGAAGATGCATTAGGAAAATTAATTGAAAAGTTAATGGAAGATAAGCAACAGAGCTTAAAAAACATTGCTGAGAAGTTTGTTATAGAAAAATTCTGCACTAAAAATACAAATGCAAGCCAGTGGATGGAAGTGTTTGAAAAAGAATGTTTGCGGTTTGATGTGACCATGGATGGAAAAAAAATAGAAATACTCAGATTGTTCATGGATAAATCTTGTATAGACTGGTACAGTTCCATGATTATAAAACTAACAATGAACTCAGAGTGGTCAACATGGAAAAACAAATTCTGTGAATCATTTGCAAACAAAGGATGGAACCCTGTCACATACGCACTATCATTTAGATACAAAGATGGTTCTCTGTTGGATTATGCTATGAGAAAAGAAAAACTTCTATTGGATGTGAGAAGATCAATTGACACCGGTACTTTGATAGATCTTGTTGCTTCCGGACTACCAGAATTCATACTTAACAAGATCGATAGAGAAGGATTACAAGATACTGTAGATTTGTTTAATGAAGTAAACAAGTATGAACATATGGTCAACAAAAAAAGATTTATGAATAAGAAAACATTTGGAAATGCAGAACATAATAAAAATGGGGGTAAAATTCCATGTAAAATTTGTGAAAAATTGAATAAGGGCATTCGTTACCACCCTGAAGCTACATGCTGGTTCAAAACAAAAGAGGATGAAAAATTTAAGAGAAATGCCATTAAACATGTAAACAATTCAGTGATAGAAACTGAATTAAATGAAAATGATCAAAAAAACTAATAGTAACACCATTAATAAAAGTCAAACTATTACTAAATGATAAATTAAAAATATACGGAATTTATGATTCAGGTTCAAATTTTTCTCTAATTAATTCTAAATTATTGAAACTAAAAGGAAAAGGAAACAATTTGAATGAAGCAAATTTAGTAACGATTAATGGTGTTAAAAAGACGAGTGGTTTGACAACGTTAAACATAAAAATTTTTGAATTGGAGAATAAAGTTGATGTGTACATTATTGATGAACACAATTTCAAGTATGATTTTTTGATTGGATTAGACATGATAAAAGACTTCAAACTTATCCAAAGTGAAGACTTACAAATATCACAGAAACTCTGCCTAAATAATACAAATAAAAAAGAAAAATATTCTACAGATATGAAAACGAATACTAAATTTAATCATATAGAAAAACACAGAATTAATTTTAACGAACATGTTAAAGAAGAAGATTTTAAAATAACAATGAATCATTTAAATAATGATCAAAAAACAGAAATAAATGAACTAATAGACAAATACACATCAGTGTTCGCGAAGAGTAAATATGATGTTGGCACTGTCAATGGATATGAAACGAAGATAGACTTATTAGTGGATAAATATTGTAGTAAGAGGCCTTACAGATGCAGTGTAGAAGATAAAAAGGAAATAGAAGAGCAAATAGCAAAATTATTAGACAATAAACTGATAGAAGAGTCGTACAGTCCATTTGCTGCACCGGTCACTCTAGCATTTAAAAAAGAAGAAAACAAAAGATCCAGATTATGCATAGACTTCAGAGACTTAAATAAAATAGTAATACCTCAAGCTCAACCATTTCCATTGATTGAAGACCTAATGACAAAGACCAGAAATTGCAAATTTTTTTCAACGCTGGATATAAACTCAGCCTTTTGGTCTATTCCATTGCGGATTGAAGACAAAAAAAAAACAGGATTTGTAACACAGGAGGGACATTATCAATGGACCTGCCTGCCTTTTGGATTGAAGACTTCTCCGGCAATTTTTCAGAGGATATTAAGCAATATATTGAGAAAATATAAACTAAACGAATTTGCTGTCAATTACATAGATGACATTCTTATTTTTTCAAAAACTTTTGCTGAACACATTGATCATCTGACAAAGCTGCTGAATGCAATCAAAACAGAAGGTTTTAGATTAAAATTTACAAAATGCACATTTGCATCAGATATGGTACAATATCTGGGTCATATAATTCAGAATAATTCAGTCAAGCCAGTAAAGGATAATTTGATTTCAATAAAGAATTTTCCTATTCCAAAAACACAAAAGAATGTGCGACAATTTCTAGGAAAAATCAACTTTTATCATGAGTACATTCCGAAGAGTGCAATAATACTAGATCCTTTGCATAATTTATTAAGGAAAAATCAAAAGTTTATTTGGACTGATAAATGCCAAAATGCTTTTGAAACGATGAAAAACCTGTTGCTTACTTTTCGAAAAAATTAAACAGCGCACAGAAAAAGAAAAAAGCAATTTACTTAGAATGCTTAGCTATAAAAGAGGCAGTGAGATACTGGCAATACTGGTTGATAGGAAAACCATTTACAGTTTATTCAGATCACAAACCGCTGGAAAATATGAATATCAAATCTAGAACCGATGAAGAGCTTGGTGACTTAACATATTACTTATCCCAATATGATTTTCAAATTAAATATTCTCCAGGAAAGTACAATATTGAAGCTGATTGTCTAAGCAGAAACCCAGTCTTAGAACAGATGAGAACCAAGATGAGCAATTAAAAGTTGTCAACTTAATAAAATTAGAAGATATCTTAAAAGATCAGGTCAAAAATGAGAAGATACAGTGCAGAAAAGATAAATTGATATCGAAGAATAATGTTTATTACAAGAAAGTAAAAAAAAAGAAAAAATAATTCTATCAGAAAAATTCAGCATAGATTTTATCAAAAATGTTCACACAGACCTAGGTCACATAGGAATTAATCAAATGCAAAAAATGATAAGCTCATGGTACACATCAGAAAACATGACAAACAATATAAAGAGAACTTGCGAAAGTTGTGCAGTATGTTTAAAGAACAAATCAAGAGGTCAAAATAAATATGGATTGATGTCCTACTTGGGTCCCGCAACAAAACCTTTTGAAATATGTTCTATTGATACGATAGGTGGTTTTGGGGGTTCACGGTCAACAAAGAGATACTTGCACCTGCTATCAGATCATTTCACGAGGTTTGCATATATTTTGACGTCAAAAACTCAAAATACCAACGATTTCATCAAACTCTTAAACTCCACAGAAACTAATGACATTGGCATGATACTATCAGACCAATATCCGGGTCTTAATTCTAGAGAATTCAAAAAATTTTTGGATGAAAAAAATATTCCAATCATTTTTACTGCAGTAAACTCGCCTTTCTCAAATGGATTAAATGAAAGATTAAATCAAACGCTAGTCAATAAAATTAGATGCAAAATCAACGAAAATGACTTAAAAGTGGCTTGGACAACTATAGCCCGTAATTGTGTAAAAAACTATAATGAAACGGAGCACACTGTCACTGGTTATGCGCCTCAGTACCTACTTAACGGCACAGATGTTACGATTTTGCCAAATGAGTTAAAACTTAAGAAGACTGACATCGATTTGATTCAAGACAGAAAAAAAGCTCTGGAAAATACTATAAAGTCACATAATTACAACAAGATGATTTACGATAAAACCAGGAGACATATTAACTTCAAAGTTGGTGATACTGTTTTTGTGGAGAATGGAAACAAACTTAACAGGAAGAAGCTCGACGAATTGAGAATCGGACCCTACAAAATAATAGAAAAATTATCAAACTCAATTTACAAGATAAATACTGGTCGAAAAAAATTAGAATCAAATTTTTTCCACATCTCGAAATTAATTCCAGCACCTGCATTGATGAACCATGAAGAGGATATCGAAGATGAATGAAAATTTTTGCAATAATTTTCTTTCCCGCGGGGGGGGGGGAGATGTAAAGGAAATATATTCCCTTTAAATTTGAATCCTATAATGTCAATTAGAATGCAATCATCGATTGTCATTTGTTTTGTTATTCTATTATTTGATTGTTAGAAAAAACCATTCAAAGTGATATTAATAAACATAAATGTCGTTTCTTAGTTAAAAAAAACTTTGCAACACAAGTGTTTTATTTAGAAATTAATAAAAAGGAATTAAACCTATCAACATATTATATATATAGAAACCTTCGCGGGCGTGCTCACAGCAACTCAACGAAGTTTCATCTCAATCGGATAAACGGTTAGCAATTCATAATTTAATGATGCTAGAACTCACTATTGTATATAAAAACCATCGCACACATCAAATCCCCAATGTTTGAATGAAATAAGGAAAGTCGCTCTGAAGTAATAGCGTGACCAAGCGAAACAGGTAAATTTGGTACCTAACACAGGTACATATTTAAAATATCAATTATTTTAAAAATCCCTAGACAATCCTTTTTACAAAAAAAAACAGCTGCGTGCTAAATGTATTTCGTAAAACTCGCGAACTGTCAAACGTACGAAGGTTTAAATTTTCAGCCAGAAATTATTCAATTTTCTTAATTTTTCTCTCCGTAAGAACCATCTTCGTACTTCAAGGAATATTCTAAAAAAAGAATTAGCGAAATCGGTTCAGCTGCTCTCGAGATTTGCGCTTAGCAACACATTTAGCGATTCATTTTTATATATAAGATAATATGTATATAGTTATATAATAATTTAGAATACCCAATATTTCTTACAAACTGCATTCAAATAATAAATATAATAATGTCATATTCAAACCTATAGACCAACTATTATTCAAGTAACTACTTAGATATAGTAACCAGAGAGTTTGTATTAAATTGTCAAATTAATAGGACATGTATAGAATGTGAATTAATTATGTATAAAATATGGTTTAAGTAATTATCTGGAAGAAGATAATAAAGTAGATTTTTTAAAGAACAAACAATCTCCGTTAGTGGATAAAAATTAAAAAAAGTGATATACGGAATTTAATTTGTATTTATGTAAATATCAGATCATTATGTACGGATTGGTATGTATTACATGTATATCTAAAATTTTGTTGGAAGCGTAAAGACGTTTTAATGATCAGCGAAACTAATATACAAGCTAACCTAATTAATATGTGGTGGGTTTTTAAGTTCGCGGAATGGGGGGTAAGAAGTGGAAATAATAAGTGGTATTCTTCTGCACGAGAGTACATGTTTGTAGTCACTTTTGATATTATTTCTATGAAAGAAATTGGAAAGAGTGTTAGAAAAAGTAAATTTTTTGTTTGTTATTTTTTTAGTGTAATATTAAGTTAAAATAATTAAATTAGTAATAATAAAATTTTTTAAAATTAATACTAATTGTTTTTTATTGTAATATTAAGCTCTCATGTGTTGTTTGAAGAAATCTCTTCCCTTTTCAAATATCCAATGTTTGATACAAGCTTTAAAGAGAGATTTAGAATTATTCTGTGACTTTATATCGGCACTCAGAGCATTATACATTTTGGGAGCGATAAACCAGAATTGTCGTTGAGCGAATGAGGTTTTAGTTTTAGGGACCACGCAACCCAGGTTTGATGAAAAACGTGTGTGTGCTTGATGTTGAGGAGCCACCAGTAGATTATTTTGGCATATATAAGATACGCTTATCTTAGTAAATAACTGTCGAATATCTAAGACCTTGATTTAAGCAAAGAGTTCATTTGAGGGATGGGTAGGTTGGCATTTAAATATAATTCTCAAAATTAGTTTTTGAACGGTAATAATTGGATTGATAATGGATTCAGCACAACCACCCCATCCCACAATACCATATGTTGCTGTGGATTAGAAAAAGGCAAAGTATACGGTTCTTAGGGTCTGTAAATCTAAGATGGATCTAAGGTAGCAAAATATATGGCAGAGTTTACGGAGTTTTTTTACTGTGTCACTTATATGGGCTTCCCAACGCAGTTGGTTTTCTATGATTATCCCCAGATATTTAACTACCTTTGATGATTTAAGAACAGAACAAGTGCAATTAATATTAGGTGTGATTTCGGGAGTGTGTAAATTGAGTGAACATGAGTGAATGATTGGTTTAGGGCAGTTGTTAGGTAAATTATGTTGACGTATGGAAAAAGTCATATATTGTGTTTTGTCGATGTTAAGTGTGAGGAGGTTAGTGTCAAGCCAATGCTTTACTTTTTATAAGGCCATTATTAGTTTTGTTAATAACGGATTGCCATGTTTCATCTTCGAATATTAAGACCGTGTCATCTTACCTTACCTCCAATATTCATGGCACATAGTGAGTTAATGTATATAAGAAATAAAATTGGTCCTAGTATACTGCCACAGATGCACTTGTTAAGAAATGCTCTCACCAATTTTTTAAAGAAAATTCAAAAAATTGACGGAGATACACCGTTTGGAACAGTTTTATATGTTGAATTATCCTTCAGAATATTTTGAATGCATTTTAGTTTTGAATGAATTTTATTTTCTATTTTTTATGGTAAATTTTCCTCGTCTAGTATCATAGTCAGGGCTGGATAAAACATGTCGGGGCCCCAACTCAATGCACGTCTCGGGGCCTACACTGCCTTGTGGATAATACGGCCCTGCCAGGGCTTGCTTAAACATGTCGGGGTCTCTAGGCAATGCACGTCTCGGGGCCCTTTACCCTAGAATCCCCTATCCAATGCGGGGCCCCTAAGCAGTTGCCTACACGTCTTATTATGGATAATACTGTAATGGCTATAGTAATGCTTTGCACTTCATATTTATCTTAGGCCCTTTGCTGAAGGCATCTTATCATTACAGATAATAAAGATAGTAATAAAATATGTAAGTAATTCAAAGTTTTGCTTTCACCAAATTCGTAAAATTGACGGAGATACAGCATCTTATATGAAACCGTTTGAAATAATGTTGTATTATCCTTCAGCAAAACTTTGAATGCGTTTTTCCCGAAACTTTTTTAACTCGTTTTTCAACCTGGTTGACAACAAATTTAAAAAAACTATACATTTGCCTGTATGTATTTTATTAAATTTGCATTTGCTTTTGCATCTACTAAGTCTTAAACTTTTCGAAAATCCAGTGTTATGGCACCACGTAGAGGAATTTTGATATCTTAAAAAAAGGAAAAATGGCGAACTAGCGAATTTTATATTCGAGTTTTTATGGAATATTTTCAGTGTTCTTAAAAAATATAGAAGGGGGGGCCTTTATAAAAAAGTTTCTATGTGGTGCCATAGTGACTGGATTTTCTAACAGTTTAAGACTTGGTGCATGCAAACCAGACGTATAGTTTTTCTAATATATTGTCAACCAGGTTGAAAAACGTAGTTTCGAGAAAAACGCGTTGAAGGTTTTGCTGAAGGATAATTCATCATACAAACGGTTTAAAACTTTCTTTAAATTTTCTTAGAATTTCCTTGAAACCTTAGGTGATAAAAATGTGACAATTTGTGACAATTTTTTTTACAGCGCCCTGGTGCCTTAAAGCCTTGTTTAGGATTTGATCAAGCGAACACGGAGGCGCTTGGAGGTCCCCCAGGACCAGAGGCCCGTGTGAACTGAATAAAAATCTTGTAAAATTACACCAGTTTTTTAAACTAGGGGGGGGGCTCATTCAACTTTGCCGCCCCGGGCCTCTGACGGGCTTAGTCTGCCACTGCTCTGACTTTAGTCATGCCAAGATGGTCGTGAAGAATTTTGAAAATGGTTGTATCTGATACTTCAACCATTTTTGCAAGCTGTTTTTTTATTTATTTCCCATTTCCTCAGGGCCTCCTGTGTGGAGTTAATGTAAAAAAAAAAAAAAAATTTAGTCGGCCATCTTCTAATATTAAATTTTCGACTTTTTTAATAATTTCCGGAGTGGTCACCTCGATCGTCTTCGAGTCGGTCGTCTTCGAGTGACCCCCTGCCTTGTTTAAAGGTATGCCACTTGTAAACCATAGTTTTTCTTGGAAAAGAATCCCCGTAAACGGATGACATCTCGTTCAGTATGGTCTGAACTGATTTTCCTTGCTTATTAAAGAACTTTATAACAGCGTGGAACTCAATTTTCTCCACATTTCACAATTTCTTCCCGATTGACTTGTTTGGTTGACGATAACTCAAAGACATTAATATAAACTTAATGAATTCTCATGATCCTATAGTAAATTCCTATGAAAATATTCTTGCAAGCAATTATAATAATATGATCAAATGCATAGACGGTGTGACCCGGAAGCAATAGGCCACTTGCATGGATTTCATAACGACTTGGAAAAAATCGTATGGATAGATTTTTTTTCTAAGATTACGAAAATGTTAGTAATTTTTTTTAGAAATGTAATAAATAAATACATTATTTGGGCTCGTGACGTCACTAAATAAAAGTGTCCCGTCTCCGATAATGTTCTATTTATTTTGTAAAATTCCATACTGATTTTTTTTAAAAATGGTAACACTTTGATTTCAGGCGAATTTTTGTATTTGACATTTAACATTCACTAGATTTATTGTTTATTCTCTGAGAACTTATCATTTGGTTTGACGTTTTGACAGATGTTATGAAGAAAATCCCGTATATTTTATGCCTTCTGTACCTGTTAAAGTGTAATGGTAATGGTGATGATTTTAACAAAATCAAATTTTATAATAATACTAGCTGGTACCCGGCATGAGTAGCTATGCCATTTAATAAAGAAATTGTTTCTCCCTGCGTGTCTTCTCCCATTCGTCCTATTTCCCTTCCGCCTCCCCTTCCTCTTCCGCGTCCCTTCCCCTCTCGCGTTCCCACTCCGCCTCATCCACCTTCCCTCTCCCCACTCCACTTCCCCCTTCCTCCATCCCGCGAACTCCCCTCCTGGGTTCCACTCCCCCCTACCAGGTTCCCTTCTCCCTCCTCCCCATTCCACTTCCCCTTACCCCGTCCCGCGAACCCCCCCTCCCCCCTATCAAGTTCCACACTCCCACCCCCGCGAATCCCCTACCGTTCTCCTCCCCCCTCCCGCATTCCATAAATTCAGATTTTAAACAGCTCGCGTACCACCTATTGCATTTTTATACATATTACTGACAATAACGAACCAGAAAAAAAGAATTATTCAATTTGTTGCAGTTGTTCGGAAGTTATGCATACATTTCGGCGATTCATTTTTAAAGATAGATATTAACTACGACGCCAACAAAGCACTATTTTTTAAGGTGAATTGCCTACTTCAAAAAAAATCATTTCCAAAGCAACAATTTGTTTGCTTTTCTTCTGGCGAAACTATAAATAAAACCAACAAAGCCAACCATCAAAATATTAAAATTTAAATACGCGATAATCCGAGTAATGTGGATATATGTATTGTCGATTTAAAATCATTAAATTAATACGTGCTTCAATGCGAGTGGACCCGAGTCTACCGTACCGAAGGGACGAACGTCAAATGATTGACAGGAAAGTAGGTAGAACAGTTTATATGGGAAAATGAAATTTTTGTTTTTACTATCTTTCTCACAATTTTTTCATATTTTCTCACCGTTTAAACCTTCCCTGGACTAACATTTCAAAACCAAAATCAGCTAAATCGGCCCAGCCGTTCTCGAGTTTTAGCGAGACAAACGAACAGCAATAGATTTTATTTATATATTTATATTATATTTATTTTATTTGTATATATATATATATATAGATAAAAAATGGTCTGATTTTTCGGATTGAAATTTTCAAATAATCGCTAGGGTTCAAAAATACGACAAAAAACGGAATGTCTTAGAATATTTGCCAAAACCGGAAAAAAATGTTATGCAAGTGACCTATTGTTAACGGGCGTATAACACAATCGTGCATAGATCATATATACGTTAGGTACAGTAACGGGCTTACAAATGGACTCGCTATCATTAGCAGATCATTATATGACAGCCGTCAATATTAAATACGATGTCCAAAAAGAACACTTAAAAAACATGAACAAGATAACCATCTTGTCCCAAAAACGTATTAATAATCAATTCTTTACTTAATGAACAGGAATTTAATATTTTGTATCAACAAATTAAAAATAATTTTATCCATTTATGTAAAAAAGCATTGTCATTTTTTGAAAAACCATACAAAAGACCCCACGCAATCAAAAAATGAATAACATCTGAGATTTTAGAGATAATAAAAAATTTATTGTTTCGAAGGTGGAAAAATTCTCCCCTTAATAAAAATTATGAAAATGATTACAGGTTGTCACAATAATAGTTATTGCACCAGTAATTATTTTTTAATGCACCAGATTTAAATGTCCGGGGTAAATTTTCCCCACAGGAAAAACTAAACCCTTTCACACACTGCCCAAATGATCATCTAGTCAATCCACGCTATGCAATGGCACTATATAAGTATTATAAATACAAAACAATACGAGAACAACATGTCAACCTACCAGAGACCAAATGGGAAAAAAAATCACTGACTCCAGATATTTTCATATCAGAGGGTTCGGCTCTGTGGAATTCCTAATTGAACCTATAAATCCTACTGATCCCTCAATATAAATATTTAAAAAATCTTTTGTAATCCTACATTTATTTAAAATGACTGATTTTTGCATTCTTATATATAAATTCTTTGACAAATCTAATATGCCTAAATTTTGAATGAGAGACCTAGATATTATTCCAGTAGCCGAAATAACAGATGGTTATATTTTTATAGTCTGAGAATGCCAAATTCTTTTAATCTCATTTCGTAAATCTGTGTATTTTCTTATTTTTCAGAAACAGTTTTTTGAATATTACAGGAATTTGGAATAGTTACATCAATGATATAAGTTATTTTTAAAATTTTGTCATGTGAAACTATATCAGGTCTGTTATGACTAATTATTCTGTCTGTTAGGATAGTTTTATCATAATATATTTTATAAAATTCATTTTCTAAAAATGAATTTGGTTCATATTCATAATATGGTACTATATTACGGCAATCAAACAAGTTATGTTTAATAACCAAGCTTTGGTAAATTATTTTTAAGACCTGATTGTGCCTAAATGTATACTCGGACGGCGCTAATACAGAACATCCCGATATAATATGTTCTATAGTTTCCGGAAAAGCCAAACATTTTCTACATAAATCATCAATTTGATTTATATCTTTGATTATAAGCTTCCTATATTTTTTAGTATTAATGACTCTATCTTGAATGGCAATCATAAATCCTTCTATTTCTGCGCTCAACTCTCCAATACTCAACCATTTGTTTGACGAAAGTTTGTCAACATACGTTTGGTTGAGATAATTGAAGTGTTTTGCGTGAATAATTTTATTTTACCAGGAATCTAATAATTCTTGGTTAGTATTTATAAGAATGTTGGCATTCTCGTCATATAAATTTAAAGGTGTAATGTTTCCATCTGCCTTGCAAATTATGTTGTGCATTTCTGAGCTATTAGCTTTCCTATGGAAAAAATTTCTAAGCATTTCTACCTGATTGTGTTTCAAAGATATTTTGACTACACCTCTACCTCCTAAATTTCTAGCTAAATTAATTCGTTCTATAGCTGAATTTGGATGATGGCAATTAAACTTTGTTAACGTAGTTCTAATTAATCGTTCTAAACTATCTATATATCTGTATTGGACCATTTAATTATGCCAAATGAGTACATTAATAAAGGTATTGCCCAAGTATTTATTGCATTTAAAATTTTTCTGATCCTAGTTTGAAATTTAATCCTAATATCATTTTTAATACTAGTGTGAACTATTCTATTCGATTGCGGGCCTAAATATTTATAACCCTCATCCCCTTTCATAATTTTGAAATTTTTAAATATACCCTCGTCTCCATCTTCAATTTTGCCTTTCTCTATATGGATCGTTTTACATTTATCTAAACCAAAAGTCATTTTAATATCGTCTGAATTTTTTTTAACTAAATTAATCATTTTCTCTAAATTTTCGGAATTCGAAAATAATTTTATATCATTCGTATACTATAGATGTGAAACTATACTACTCTCCATTGTATTACCTTTAATTTTTATTCCTAACTTGCTTTTAATTAACATTTTAGATAGAGGTTTCAATGCTAAGCAAAACCAAAGAGGACTCAATGAGTCTCCTTGAAAAATCCCTCTTTTTATTGAAATGCCCGGTACTACTATTTTCTTACCTTTTAAATTAACTAGTAAATCTGTATTTACTAGTTAATAATATTTTTAGGACATAATATTTTTCAAAAAGCTAATTATAATTGGGTTAACTTTATATATTTTTAATATTTTGATTAGCCACGAGTGCGGGACACTATCAAAAGCTTTTTGATAATCTATATAGCAAGTATGTAAATTTCGCTTTTGATTTTGAATTTGTTTTAAAATTACAGAATCAATAACTAATTGTTCTTTACATCCCATATGTTTTCCGCCACAACCTTTTTGTTGTTCAGATAAAATATTTTTTTCATCCAAATGAGTATATATTAAATCTGTCAAGCAAGAGGTTAAAATTTTGTATATTGTCGGTAGACATGTAATGGGTCTATATTGAGAGGGATTATTAATATTTTCGCTTTTAGGCAACATGTATGACACTTTGTATGTCATATTAATAATATTATCAACAAAGCCCTAAAGACTCTTGGTTTTGTTTTCAG
The DNA here is from genome assembly GCA_929108145.2 of Limnephilus rhombicus. Taxonomy (NCBI): domain Eukaryota; kingdom Metazoa; phylum Arthropoda; class Insecta; order Trichoptera; family Limnephilidae; genus Limnephilus; species Limnephilus rhombicus. The sequence continues at coordinate 21,007,972 of OV815271.1, read as the reverse complement.
AGCTGCAAAAGATTTCAATGATTTAGATTTATTTTATTATGTTATATAAAACCCTTGTCAGATGCCAACTTGAATATAACTCTACGTTATGGTCTCCCTTTTACAGCATTCATTCAGACAACATTGAAAAGATTCAACGGAAGTTTCTAAGGTTTATAAACTATAAATTGCATATTCCTATACTAAACATTGATTATAATTATCTCCTGGATAAAACGTCTCTATTGAAACTTCCAGAAAGAAGAATAAGCACAGATTTAATACTATTACATAAAATACTGCATTACAAAATTGACTGTTCTGAATTACTTCAATTTATCAATATCCATGTTCCCCAAAAATCATATCGACATTTATTACCCTTCTACTTCAATAACACCAGGACTCTAGCTTATCAAAATTCTCCGTTTCCGAGACTTCACAGTCTCGGAAATAAATATTCTAATCTAGGTGATATATTTCATCTTAAAACTAATGAGTAGAAACGTTGTATATTCTATCACTTTTATTCTTCTAGGCACAAATAGATTTACATAATTTCTTCAATTTTTGTTTATATTGAATCTGAGACTTCTTATCATTTAAACATAATATGTGTTTTTATTTTATTATTTGTTTTGTTGTTACACTGTTTTGTGTATTTTCTTTTCTCATTGTATTATATTTTCTTCATTGTTTGTTACTCAACTTATAAATTATAATGTAAAAGCCCATCAGGGCGTTTAATAAATAAATAAATAAATAAATAAATAAATAAATAAATAAATAAATAAATAAATAAATAAATAAATAAATAAATAAATAAATAAATAAATAAATAAATAAATAAATAAATAAATAAATAAATAAATAAATAAATAAATAAATAAATAAATAAATAAATAAATAAATAAATAAATAAATAAATAAATAAATAAATAAATAAATAAATAAATAAATAAATAAATAAATAAATAAATAAATAAATAAATAAATAAATAAATAAATAAATAAATAAATAAATAAATAAATAAATAAATAAATAAATAAATAAATAAATAAATAAATAAATAAATAAATAAATAAATAAATAAATAAATAAATAAATAAATAAATAAATAAATAAATAAATAAATAAATAAATAAATAAATAAATAAATAAATAAATAAATAAATAAATAAATAAATAAATAAATAAATAAATAAATAAATAAATAAATAAATAAAGGAATAAATAAACATATAAGTAATGCCCTTAGTTAGAAAATTAGTAAAAATTTTGGGGTTGTTTGACAATTTTTGAAAGATTTTTTGCAAAAAGAGGATGTAAAGTAGTTAGACAATTGTACCAAAAATTATGTATCCAATCGTAACCCGTGGCTTTCCAATTATGAGCATTGTTTATTATTTTGGCTCACAATTCAACCGATATATCAGAAAAACTCATTTGTTCAATGTCTGAACAATTGAGTTCTTCATTTTCTATTCAGATCTGGTCACTAAACACGGCTAAAGCCATTTTCAAGCAACGTTTCAATTCTGAATGGTGGTCTTCCACTCTGGAACATGCCGCAAATATACTATATATTATTTTAAATGAATTAATTGTGAAATAACACAAATTAATCAAATAAAATTTATTTGCGCATGCCGGGTTCGAACCCGCGACCTCCGGATTGTGAGTCAAGAGTCTTACCCACTGGACTACGGAGGTCGTTTTAATAAATCATTGATTATATTTTCATACTATCAATGCTATAACCAAATTTTCTCCCAATTTCATCTACATGTCTCAAAATATTCCTACTTCTATTTCCATTTTTATATTCAATTACTCTAGCTATATTACTTCTTAAAAATACTACATCATTTTCTAATCTAATCTGCCATTATGGTTTACTATAACTATATGATCTATCATCAGAGGACGTTAATTTAACTCCTAACTTATTACATATAGTGATAGCACTAGCGTACACTATTGTATGAAGATCTAAAAAACTAATATCGTCAAATATTATTTTTGGTAAAATTGAATTATTAAATACAAAAATTAATTTAAATAATTTCTTTGACGTAAGCAATTTTGGTAATTTTGGTCTAACTGTGGGCTCTATTTCTATACATCTATTTATATTATTATGAAGCAAGTTAGCTAATTCTATTACATTATTATCTAGTAAGTTTAAATTTGCAATGTTGATTTCCCCAAGTTTGTGAAATAAAAGGGATAAACTTTATAAAAAATTGAAAAGTACACCAACAAACAAAATATATGAAACAGAATATAAAAAAAACACGAAACCTTGTCAATAAACTTATAAATAAAGATAAAACGAACTACTATAATAATAAATTTAAAAACTGTTTTAATGATACAAAAAAAACCTGGGACGAGATAAATAATATTTTAGGACGTAAACCCAAAAACGATTGTGATGAAGCTATAACACGATATATGTAAAAAAAATATAAATGGGGATTCTGTGTCAAATGATTTTGTGAATTACTTCTCGGATAGCATCAGCAACATGTTACATAAATGCAATCACAAAGCTACTAATATAGTACTGGAAGAACTACCTCACAGTTTATATATACCAAGAGCTACTATATCCGATATTGAAAACATTGTTAAAAAAATGAAAAACTCTAAAAGCACAGGTATTGACAATATAAGAATGTTTGACTTAAAAAGAAATATAAAAACTCTTGGGCCAATAATTACTCTTTTAATCAATATGATAATAAAGCAATCAAAAATTCCACAAGAATTTAAATGTAGCATTACTAGACCAATACTTAAAGGTGGAAAACAGATTGAACTGGGAAATTATAGGCCTATTAGTATTCTACCAGCATTAGAAAAAATTCTTGAAAAATTTTTATCAAATAAATTAAATAATTATATTGAAAAATTCTCTATCATAGAGTCAAGTCAATATGGTTTCCAAAGAAAAAAAATACTGAAAAACTACTGCAAGATTTTTCCAATTACGTAAATAATCAATTAAATAATAAATTACATGTTATTGTTTTATTTATTGATAACTCTAAAGCTTTTGACACAATTAACTAAAAAAAACTGCTGAAAACTCTAGAAAAAATTGGAATAAGAGGAAATATGTTAAATTTATTTAAAGATTATCTTAGAGATAGAAAAATATGTACCAACATAAATAATACTTTTAGTAAAACAAAAAATGTATCTGCAGGAGTTCCACAAGGTTCCATATTAGGACCTACACTATATATAATTTATGTAACCATAATGAAAAAACTTTTCTCTTTTGTGAAACATTTTGTATTTGCAGATGATACGGCATTGGTAATATCACATAAAGATCTAAAAATTTCAATTGAACTCATGCAAATCGACTTTAATCAACTCTGTAAATGGTCACAAGATGCAGGACTATTAATAAATGCTTAAAAAACCAAAGTAATGCATATAAGATCACCTAATGCCAAATTTCAATTTAATCCTAATATTATCTAATTTAATCCTATTATTCTTATAATTTTAATTGCATCCATAAAAATATTCCAACTAATTGTAAATGTGAAAGCTTAGAATTAGTTTCGGAATACGTGTATCTTGGTGTTACAGTAGATTGTTTTTTTTAAATGGGACAAACATATAAAAAAAAAACCTGTAAAAGACTCAGATCGATTGCTGGCAGAATGTACACATTAAATTTTTTCCTATTAACTGAAACACTTAAAATAATGTATATGTCACTAGCAGAATCTATTATAAGATATGGATTAACAATATGGGGAAATACTACTATAACCAATCTGAAACAAGTGCAAGTTGTACAAAACGCAATTGTAAAATTATTGGTCGTCCCTAATATTTTCAAACAGAGACAAAATAAACCGTTGCTGTTTCAGAGTGCCAAAATTTTACCTGTTAAGGCAATACTTTGGCACAAAATTATAATTCAGCATATATTTACCCCGCAGCTTAAAGAGAAATTAGAACATAAATACAGCACTAGATTCACGCGCAACGACGGGTTAATAGTTCCGAAATTTAACAATAAGTACGGACAGAGAACGTTTGAATATATCATACCAAAGATATTTAATTTATTACCTGACACTGTAAAGCAATGTAATTCTCTGAATAAGGTTAAATATATTGTGAAAAATTGGCTATCGGAAAAAAAAGATTTATATTGATTTTGATATGTATGAAAAAATGTTGAATCTGTAGATATAAGATGTAAATTTTAAATTTAAAAAATGTATAAATATGTAACTAAAATATAAGCACCTGTTGACAAGCCGATTCAATTGGCTTAGCAGGACTTGTTTGTTGATTATATTATGTATTATCTATTAGTTCAATAAAAAAAAAATAAAAATAAAAATAACGACTAAGTTATTTGAATCTACTGTAATGTCATTGGATTCTTCTACTAGAATATTATCTAAACTATCTTCATTCAATGCATCTAATATAACATTACCACTCGTATTAATTTGTTCTAAATTATTCTCCAATTGCAATCTATCTGCTACTTCCCTTTTTATCTGATTTAATGTTACTACAGGAATTAAATTATTTTTGAAAATTGCCCTTTTTATTATTATTATTAAATTAATTATTATTAATTTTCAACGTCCTGATGGGCTTTTACATGACAAGTTTATAATACAGAGACAGTTTTTAAATAAAAAGATAAACTATAAAAATATAACTAGAAAACATCATATGAAAGGTAGGTATACAGATAAATTTAAGGAAAGATAGTGCATCACAATAAAAGAGAAAGTTTCTAAGTTGTAAATGGCATAGATATAAACTAGTAGGTATGTTAGTAATTACAAAATTTACTGGTGACTAATTAAATGTGATGAATAATACATGACAAAATGCAAGATACATAAAAAGAAAACGGTATTAGGTTTTTACATTGTAGATTATTATAGAAATACACAAATATATGCAATAGACCCTATGTGATGCTCCTTAGATATCAAAATATTCTACATAAAAATATAGTTCAGATATTTCTTGAATAAAAGTAAACTTGTATTAAATACATCGATATTTGACGTGAATTTGTTCCCTAGTGTGTATAGTCGTGAAATTGGTGCATGGTGCATGTGTGGTAGTTGATTACAGAATTATTGTTGCAGAATAATATGTTTTGCATAATATGGAAGGTTTTGTCCAAGTATGGAGTGAATACAAATCTCATACAGGCAATTGCGTCTCTGTACGAGGGAAGCGTTGGGTGTGTTAGGGTGAACGGTGGTTTTACGGGGTGGTTTGACATCACAAAAGGTGTCAAGCAAGGCTGCGTAATGTCACCATGGTTATTCAATCTATACATGGATAATTGTATGCAAGAATTGAAAGAGGTGGGATTGGGCGCGAAATTGAGTAATCTGAAAGTATGTTGCCTGTTGTATGCTGATGATGCGGTGCTGATTTCTAAAGCTGGATCTACACATGTTCTTTTCTCCGTTCCGTTCCGCCGTTCCGTATCAGCGTCGCGATCAAGAACGCTAGTTTGGACGCCCGTTCGGAACGGTACGGTGTTACGGGGGGACGTTACGGGTAGAGGTACGCCCCGATCCATCAGGAGTCGATTCTTTCGGCCCGTTCAAAGACGATACGATACGGGAATGCGCCAGTCTGGATGCGATCGCGGCATGCGCAGGTCGTTCTCTCTGTCGCTACCTGGATCAGGAGAAATGCAGTGGGATAACGAAAATATTGTAAAGCTTATCGATGGGTACAGGGCCAGGGAAGTTCTGTGGGATCCCGGAAACAGGAATTATTTTAATAAAAATATAAAGCAAACTATAATTTCTCGAACTGTGATGCTCATTGATTGTTTGGACACTCTAAATGTGTATTGCAAGCTGGTATAAGAATCTCCTGTCGCCAAATAACGCAAAGTTATGCTTAATCTAACTCCCAATTCTAACGATTCTAACTCTCACCAACGTCGCCTTTTTTGTTTTTTTTTTTCGTTATAATATTGTGAATAACAATGAAGGACGCGCAAGCAATCGTCAAATCCTCAAACACTTCCGCAGTCGACGACATGCTGGGAGGCATCTGGGAGGGAATGGAATATGGAATGAACACGCGATGATGCCAATGATCGCAGCGACGTTACGGGGGTACGGGCTATTTTTACTTGCGTCCAGAGTTTTTGATACGGAACGGAGGTACATAACGGAGGAACGGAACGGACAAAAGAACATGTGTGGACCCAGCTTAACACTATGGAAGATCTACAGTCTCTCGTATCTAGGATGAACGAAGTATGTATGAAGAATGAGTTAATGATGAATGTAAGTAAGTCTAAAGTCATGGTGTTTGAAAGAGAGAGTACGAAAACAGTATGCAACATAGTTGTGAATGATGAATACTTGGAACAGGTGGATGAGTTTGTGTATCTGGGTAGTATGTTTACGAGAGATGGGAAGGCTGAAAGAGATATTGAAAGAAGGGTGAATGCCGGTAACTCCATTAATGGTGGACTGAATGCCGTTGACGCTAATAAAAAACTGTCAAAAAAGCGAAGCTAGCAGTCCACAATGGAGTCCTGGTACCTACCCTGATGTATGGCAGTGAGGCATGGAACTGGCAGAGGAAGGATGAAAGTAAACTGAATGCTGTTGAAATGAGATCCCTGAGACGTATGTGTGGTAAAACAATGTATGATCGTGTGAGAAATGTGGATATCCGCAAAGAATGTAAGGCTGATGTAAGCATAATGAGTAAGATTAAGAAAGGGATCCTCAGATGGTTTGGGCATGTAGAGCGAATGAACGAAGGAAGTAGTGTAAGAATAATATACGACGCGAATGTGAATGGTAGAAGAAGTCGGGGACGCCCGAGGAAGACATGGCACGATCAAGTGAATCAGATACTTGAGTCGGGTCATGTCAAAAGTCAGAATAATAGAAGAGAATGTATCAGACGATGTATGAATGTGAGTGAGGCAAAGAGTGTGTGCCAAGACCGAGTTGTTTGGCGGTCCGTCTTCTCTGCCTACCCCTGCGGGGAAACGGCATTTTGGTTAGTTAGTTATGTTTTGCCTTGTTTCTCGAGTAGGTACTTTAAAATCAATGAGATGCAGGAGTTCGCAACAATCTAATTCGGAGTGAATAATTTTAATCAAAAAAGTTAGATCCTTTATTTTTCTTCTGTTTTCTAGGGAATGCAATTTAAGTGTATTTAGTAAAGATGTGTAGTTAATGTGTTGAATAGGTATAAAATTTAAAGGTGTATTTAATAACTACTATCCTGTCTTGGTTAACCTCCATCTGGCTGCATATTTAATTGTAGAACCGCTTTGTTTTTTTTTCTTGGACTGGCAACTCTTTTAAAACGATTTCCGTTTCTGGTTACTTTTTGAATTACGTACCGGGACCTGACGAAGATTCGATTTGTCACCTAATATTACAGTTTGTGTTTTTAATATAGTATAATTCCTACTTTGAATTATGGGAGTTGACACCGCGTGCCGGATCTTTAAGTTTGTGATTTTTAAACACGAGCCCTTGTAGATATTCGGGCAGTATCGATAGCGAGAACACTATCTTGACATGGCGTGTCCTTGTGCTTTTGAGAAATCCATATGATCGTACCTTGTATTGCAACGGAATTTCGCGATCGGGCATTTAAATGGCCTTGGCCGGACCAACACATCCGTATTTAAGATTGACAGAATCCGGCGGTTTTTCCCTTGTTGGGGGATCACACCGAGTGTCAGCGAAATCCTGGCAAGATCGCCATGGCGGAATCCTGACGATTCCTCGTTCGCACGGCCTAGAACCTGGAGGCGGTTCTTTTTGATGATCCTGCAGCTAGACAACGAGAGGGTGGCGGCTGCCCTGGAGTATTCTCAGAATATTCCCAGCATCCGGTGCGTATTATGTGCTCATCATCAAAGTGTTTGCGGGTTGATAACTATAATTTAGAATATCGCATGGTCCACAGGTATTTATTATGTGTTCTTTAAAATTTTTCCAATCTTAACTATACTTTGGTTATCAAAATCGTATTATTATAACGACTACAATGTACCTTTAGTTAAATATACTAGCATCTGTTATTTTGAAATCTAATCTTTTATTTCATATTCAATGCTCACAAATAAGGAACCTATTACTTTTTCACTACCCTGTTGAGAGTCCCAGCTCTGTCGTTAAAAATAATAAAAACAAAAAGTATAACCATTATAACACATGGGTGATGAATTGGTACTTACATCCCAATCCATCCGGTTATTTTAATTAATGTTACAGGGAGTAAATAAGAAGATTGCAGTTTACTAAACTGGATTTGATTTATATTTAAATTTCAATGCAATAACTTTTGATAAATTGTCAGAAGCAAGGATAAACTACGTGAAGCACATCGCAACCAGCCCGGACCCAGGTACCTCCAAGAATGTTCGAGAATTCGCCTTTCTGCCGACTCACAGCGGAAAGTACCTAGGTCCCGGTATTGCCAACTTACTAATATATTTTTATGGCTGTTATGTGGAGTACGTAGGTATTGTCAACATACTTCCCCCCCCAGTTGTTAAACGATTTAAAGAAGAGAAAAATATAGTACATAGTTATAGTACACATATTAAAATCAGTTCAAAAGAAAAGAAAAATAATAATGACCATGTTGTGTAGGACACACACTACACGAATTTGTCGTTTACTGTGTTTTAGTCTTAGCCGTGAATATAACATTTATAATTTATGAATATTAGGTAATATAAAAATCTTAAAAAAAAATTTAATTAAAAAACTTAATTATCTGAAACATTGTAAAAAATTACACTTATGTTTTTTATATAATATTACACAAATTAAGATTTAATATAACAAAACAACTGAAGATTTCGTGATAAATGCTATAGATAAAACCATGTCAATAGACGAAAGAATATATACATTAGTGAACGAAACAAACAACATTTTAGCGATGAATCCCGAAGTTAGTTTAATCATATTTCATATGAATGTAAGAAGTATCGAATGTCATTAAGACGAACTCCTGGTAACAATAAAATCACTAAATAGACTGAACTGCATAATATTAACAGAGACGCACTCATCGAGCTATATATACTATAATATTCCGTGTTACACATAATATGCAACAAATACCCGAATTAACAGAACAGCGGAATCACAATATTTATTTCAAATAAATATGTTGTGACTTTTAACAGAGAAATCCACATCCACAATGTAAACATCCTAAATATGGAAATCAGTCACCAAAAGCATACATTTAGCATATTCGATATATATAGAACTCACGCCTCAATATTACCAATATATGTAGATGAACTAAAACGCATTCTTCTTTCGAACAGAAATAAGAAAACCATTGTTGTCGGAGACGTTAACCTCAATATTGCAAATGATTATTCATCTTACGATAAAGATAATTATCTTAATATGATGGCAGAATTAAATTATATATCGTGTATTAATTCATTTACAAGAATTATTCCAGGTCAACGACCTTCGTGCATAGATCATGTTTTCACAAATATTAAAGACATAAAAAACAATAGTATCTGCAGTTATACAAACGACAATCACAGATCATTTCGGGTGCATTTTTACGTACAATTACGAAAATAAATGTTCTCCTTTACCAACACAAACTCCGGAGAATGAAAACGGCCGACGCAAAACGCTCAACATAAATGCCCTAGTACATAATCTAGATAAAGAGAAATGGGACGATATTTTTAATTGTAATGATACGAACGAATGCTTCGAACTATTAAAAAATAATTATCAATGCACGTAAGTACTGCACATTCTATTGATTCCAGAAAACAATTACCAAAATGCAAACCAGTTAAACCATGGATAACTTTTGGATTAATTGTATCAATCAGACACAAGGAAGCAATATACAAAAAATTAATTCTACAATCTACAAACGAAACCTTAAAAAAATACCTAAAAGCATACAAAAACAAACTTACGTATTTAAAAAAAAAAACACAAAAGAAAACTATTTTCGGCGAAAACTAGAAGCAACGGAGAACGATGCAAAAAAAGTCTGGCATGTTATAAATGAAATCATAGATAAGAAAAAACATAAAAAAATGAAATACATGGTATTACACATGACAATATCAAAATACGATGCGAAGAAAATCCATCAGCTGCCGCTAACATATTTAACAACTTTTTTGCAAATGTAGGCAAAAACCTTGCAAATCAATTACAAAAAATCCCGTATAATGACGAACAGAGCATTAACGTCAATGTCTTGAACAAAATTGACATGTTTCCCCTTATTTCAGCCCAGGAAATTGAACAAATCATTACAAGCATGAATTGAAGATCAGCACCAGGTTTCGATGGAGTTACTGTCGAAACACTGAAAACTATCAAACAACATATTTCAAAACCATTAACACATTTAATCAACATTAGTCTTCAAAGCGGAATATTCTCAACGATATATAAACAAACCATCATCACTCCAATCCATAAATCTGGCAACCCAGAATAAGTGACAAATTATCGTCCAATTTCGCTGATTTCAAACATTGCCAAAATCTTTGAAAAAATTATCAATAAAAGATTGACTGCATTTATTAATAAAAATAACATATTTAATTAAATGAAGACAATATTAGCGAAACTCAATAGAAATCTGGAGACAGAAAAATCAGAAAAGATATTGGCTCCGCTGGGACTCGAACCCAGGACCCTTTGCTTACATGGCAACAGCTCTACCGATTGAACTACGGAACCCATATTAATTCGGTCACTTTTAACTGTATCATACTTCGACTAAGAACTACCAACATTATCTTCATTTACTTAACGCGCATATTATTGGCTGCTATCTTTATATATGATTGCAAGATTCAACTCGAACTAAATGCAATCTAGATAGTGTCTGGATAAATTTTTATCCATTTTATTTATAATACGCGACATCTATTGACTTTTCTGCATAGTCTAGAATGAATATTTATTATTAATTTTTTAAAATTTATGATTAAAATCTCAAATTATAATATTTAATTAAATGAAGACAATATTAGCGAAACTCAATCGAAATCTGGAGACAGAAAAATCAGAAAAGATATTGGTTCCGCTGGGACTCGAACACAGGACCCTTTGCTTACATGGCAACAGCTCTACCGATTAAGCTACGGAACCCATATTAATTCGGTCACATTTAACTGTATCATACTTCGACTAAGAACTACCAACATTATCTTCATTTACTTACAAACTGAAGCTCAAACTGAAGCTACACTTCATCAGGAATAATTAACTTAATAATTACTTGTTTTTCTCTTTCTCTCTATATATTATCAATCTATATTCATCTATATTTTATTTAGATTTTTCGAATTTCTCTTAAGTGCACAATATTTTAGTTTGTAACCGTATCCCATGTATGTACACCTACACGTATAGATAATCCAGATGTTTCAATTGTTCCTATTATATACTTAACTATTGCATAATGTTATTCTATTTCTATTATAATTAGTGTAACTCGCTCATCAAGCACAAGAACTAGCTTCTTCTTTGGTGAGATTGTAATTTTAAATAATTTGTGTACCGATATATAATTTATATAAAACCACTGTACTATATATATCAATATTAAATAAATAATAAAAAAACTAAAAAAAAAACTGTCATGTGTGCATGGAAGTTGATCCATTGTTTATAAATTGTATGTTATACTACGTTATGCTATACTTAAATGCACAAATAAGAATTGTTTTTGTTTTTTTTTTCAAAACGAATAAAAATTATCTTCAACTGCTTACTGGAGCGCATTTCTTATTTACTCAATATACTTATGGATTTTATTGTTGTTAAAGGAAAACTAGACTGGGTATCATCAGCATCCAGCGTAGATCTATTATTTTTTTTCTAAAAGTTATTGCAATTAATTATTAAATAACTTATAACATTTACTCGCTTCCGTAAATACCTGAAAATAGTTATAACATAATATTCATATAAAAGTTTCAACTACATGTTCAGTCAGATGTGAGTGTCATAGTAGGTATATCTGAGTCACCGTGGTTAAGATTACTAAAGTTTCAACTACATGTTCAGTCAGATGTGAGTGTCATAGTAGGTATATCTGACTGACCGTGGTTAAGATTACTAAAAGTAAAAACATTTTCACTATACGTGACTTGATAAAAAAATTTTTTTAAATATAAATGTATATTTTAATTATTAAAAAATTGTTTTAAAATATAAAACATTTTAATAGTTAGAAATTGTTTAAACAATGTTAGATTGGCTTGGATTGGTTAGTTTAAACAATGTTAGATTGGCTTGGATAGGAATGTTAATATATGCTATATTGGGTACATATTCAATATGGGATACATTAAGATTGCACTCTATAATAGTTATACAAATTTATAAGAAGCTATTTTTAGTATAAGATATATAAGCATTGTGAAAATCGATTATAGCTAGGTGTGGAGGGTTCATCGAATAATACGATATTTTATATTTGCTTAAAATTATTTACAAGCTAGATACATGGTTTTTAAGGATGAAAGTTTTCATCAATTTGAAGATCCATCATTTCGATGGTAATGGAATGCATTTAATCATAATGTATTTACACTAAGTTGTTTGTAAAAAAATATTATGATAATAAAGCTCAAGATTTGTATCAAATATTGAAGACTTTCTTATTATTTGTTCTTAGTAATATAAAAATATTTATACCTTTGAAATTTCGTTAGTGTAATTTAGAATTTTAATTGATTTAGTATTAATTATAGAAGGTTTTATAAATGTAAAAAAAATAAAAGGCCTTTTTATGCTCTAAAATGCCCTAATCTCTTTGGAAAATTAACTTTTCGGCCAACTCTTGTGGTTTTGGTTATTTCGGTGAGTGGTTCTGGAACAGTTGTAGAAATAGGTACATTTTCTTTTACAGGAAAAAAGCTGGTTTTAAGCGGTCTATCGAGACGTTTTTACTTTTTCCTTTAAGTCATCAGTCATCATTATTACACACGTTTTCATGGTAATGACGAATGTTTTCTCATTACGCTCTTCAACTTTGTATGGACCCTCGTACGGGTTCTGTAGCGGCTTTCTTCCCACATGTGTTGCAATAGGTAGCTCTTTATGAACAAATTTTTTTCCTGTACCTATACTATACAGGCAGGAGTCGATTTGATAGTTTCGAACTTTCTCTGGAGTCGTCCGATATATGTATCTGGTTCCTCCTGGAGTTGTTGTGAAGAAGTCGCAAGGTAATTTTAGAATTCTACCGTAAGTTACTTCTGCTGGTGAACATTTCAAATCCTCACGTACTGTTGCTCTCAGGCCAAGTAAAATGAGTGGGAGATTTTCAACCCAATTCTGATCTCCACAAGCTATAAGAAATGATTTTAACGTACGGTGCCAACTCTCGATCATACGGTTGGCTTGTGGATGATACGCAGTGGTTCTCAGTGCTTGATGCCAAACTTCTCTGTAAGTTTTTCTCAAATTGGCGTCCCTAATCAGTCACTATGCTGTCAGGGGTTCCGTGACGGGCGATCCAATGGGTCGTCAATGCAGTGGCGATGGTTTCCGGGATATTTTTCAGGGGTATTGCCTCGGGCCAACGAGTAAATCTGTCAATCACTGTAAGTATGTAGTGGTCCTCGTTGAATGTTGGGAGAGGTCCGACTAGGTCGATATGTATGTTTCTGAATCGATCCTCTGGTAATGTACACGTTGCTAATGGCGCAACCGTATGTCGGGAGACCTTAGCTTTTTGACAGGCTACACATTGTTCGAAAAAGTTTTTTATGTCAGTCGCCATGTTAGACCAAACAAATCTTCGTTTAATTGTCTTTGTCGTTCCCAGGATGCCAGGCTGGCAAACATTATGTACACTATCAATTACTTGGTTTTGCATGCAAGCAGGTACAAATGGTCTGATGTGACCTGTTGATATGTCACACCATAGTGATCTGTCTGTGCCGGGTATCACCATTTGACGTAGAGAGAGGCCGGTGTCAACTTTTGCCTTACTAATTTCGTCGTTTTGACACTGCGCTTCTGCCATTTTCCCATAGTCAATTGTAGTAGGACAGTTAATCTCTTCAACGCAAGATAGGGCGTCAGCTAGAAGTCCAGAAATGTGCCTGATATCAATTGAGAACTGTGCGATGTAATCCAGCTGTCTTTCCTGATGTGGAGAGCTAGAGGCTCGTTTTTTGCGAAAGGCAAAGGTGATTGGCTTGTGATCCGTATTAATTATAAAATTTCGTCCTTCAACGTTATTATGGAAGTATTTTACGGCTTCGTAGACACCTGTTAGTTCGCGGTCGAAGGTACTATACTTTCGTTGCGGGGGTGTAATTTTTTTGGAAAAAAATTCTAGCGGTTCCCAAGTACCATTGTTAGACTGCTGAAGTGAGGCTCCCATAGCTGTGTCGTTGGCATCTACCGTTATAGCGATTTTCGCGTTGGGGTTCGAATGGGCTGGTAATAATGCTGCATTCGCAAGGTGGTTTTTACAATCGCCGCCGTTAATTCCTGGTTCCAAGTAAGTATTCGTTTGTCGTTTTTCTTGTAACCAGTTATACAAATCGAATAACTTCACTTGAGTGGGAATACCATTAGGTAGGAACTTTCGGTAATAGTTTAACATACCTAAAAAGCGACGTAAACCTTTCGCAGTTTTAGGTAGCGGAAAATCTGTTATGGCTTTAACTTTTTCTTTGATAGGAGTCATGCCCATTCGAGTAATTGTATGTCCAAGGAAGTTAACAGTAGTGGCACCAAATTGACACTTTTGAATGTTAATGATAAGTCCATTGTCAGCTAGACGTTTAAATAATGTTTTTGGTGTTCTTCTTCGCTTGCGGAAGCAATCAGTATGTCGTCCAGGTAAACGAATCAAAAATCCAGATCCCTGGTAATGGCGTGCATAAAGCGTTGAAAACTCTGCGTGCACCACGTTGGATAACCCAAAAGTCTATGTATCACAAAAAACTCAAAAATAACTAACTAACTATCACGCCGTTTCCCCGCAGGGGTAGGCAGAGAGGATGGACCGCCAAACAACTCGATCTTGGCACACACTCCTTGCCTCGTTCACATTCATACATCGTCTCATCTTAACTTAATTTACCCAGCGACTAATAATAAAACTAATAATAAATTTGAATGTTTGGAATTTGTCGGACCGACATCTAATAAAATAGCTAAAGTTCTCAAAAATTGTGGCTTAGATGTTGCCTTCCCCACAAATAATAATTTAGGATCATCTCTTAAAAACTCAAAAAATAAAATACCCAAACTATGTGGTGTGGCGCCTATAAAACTCACACACAATCTCTTTACATTGCGCAAAAACTAATAATTAAAATAATATTAAAAAAATCATTTCTATATCCATCTGAACTCATATTCAAAGAATTTAAAGTCAGAAAATTAAATACTCTCTTCCTGTATCATTCAACCTTACAAGTTGACAAAGAGGATATCCTAAACAAATCCATACCCTTCATAAACACAGTAAATTTTATGCAAAAATACACGTTACCAATTCCCATTTGTAAAAAAACTTTGGGTCAACAAAACTATAAATACTTAGGAAAAAATTTCTTTAATAAATTACCAGAAAATATAAGATCCCTTAAGGACAGTTACAAAAATTTCAAAACACAATTAAAAAAATATACTGAAAACCTTAACTGAAAAAAATAATAATAAATAATAATTAAAAAAATATATACATATACACACATATGTTTCTCTTATTCTTAATATATACTAAATTTAAAAAAAAATCAAAATAACCTAACAAATAATACTTCCTCCCATACATACAAGCATTTGCTTATTATGGGAGAACATTTAAAAAAAATGTATACTTGTATTTAATAATTGTATTAAGTTTTTTTTTAATTTTTTTATATACTTTCATTATATTTATGTATCTTTTGTATGTACTGTACCAAAAAAATAAAAAAATTTCAATAAAAAAAAAAAAAAAAAAAAAAAAAAATAGTGGCATTTATAAACTCCGGTGTGATGAATGCAACGCTGTTTATGTTGGACAAACTGGCCGGTCCTTTATTACTAGATTCAAAGAACGCATGCGACCGTTTAAAAAAAAAATAGTATCACAATTTGGCAAACATCTCTTAGAAAACAATCACCCACTTAGTGATAATAATAAATCATTTCCTTCACACTTACAAAATAAAGGACGCAAACTCAATCTGTTAGAGCAGTTAGAAATTAATAAAAACTCTAATAATCAGAAAGCTATTTTAATTAATGAACAAACAAATATAATTCACTCGCCACTTTTAGATATATTCAAAACTAATCCAAATACCTAACTGTGCTATGAAGTAAGGGTTTATTCAAGAGCATAATGACCACCATTTCAAATTTCAAATATCAATTGTATTATAAGGTAAATCCCGATGAATCATCACGGGTTTATTTTATGAAATAATTAATGACCTTCAGTCAAATTTAAACAATCCAGTAATTGGGAAACTTAACCATTAATATTTCAGACATTTTACTTAGAAGTTAATAGGGCACAGGTAATAAAAATAAAAAGCTATTCACTTTTTCATCATAAGTACCTGTCTAGAAATGACATAAATACATCGTCTGTAGGTGGTAACAACCACAGTTTGATAATGCCTTCAGAGGGCGAAACAGCTGTAACGCATAATAATAATAACAACGCAGAAGCAGAACTTGTAAAAAAATTTTACCTAGAAATGTAGGAGGTAGAGGTGCAGTCAAAATAACATCTTTGAAACACAATCAGGTAGAAATGCTTAGAAATTTTTTCCATAGGAAAGCTAAAAGCTCAGAAATGCACAAAATAATTTGCAAGGGAGATAGAAACATTACACCTTTAAATTTATATGACGATAATACCAACATTCTTATAAATACTAACCTGGAATTATTAGATTCCTGGTCAAATAAAATTATTCATGCAAAACACTTCAATTATCTCAACCAAACATATGTTGACAAACTTTCGTCAAACAAATGGTTGAGTATTGGAGAGTTGAGCGCAGAAATAGAAGGATTTATGCTTGCCATTCAAGATAGAGTCATTAATACTAAAAATTATAGGAAGCATATAATCAAAGATATAAATCGATTTATGTAGAAAATGTTTGGCTTTTCCGGAAACTATAGAACATACTATATCGGGATGTTCTATATTAGCGCCGTCCGAGTATACATTTAGGAACAATCAGGTTTTAAAAATAATCCACCAAAGTTTGGTAATTAAACATAACTTGATTGACTGCCGTAATATAGTACCATTTATGAATTTATATTATGATAAAACTATACTAACAGACAGAACAATTAGTCATAATAGACCTGATATAGTTTTACATGACAAAATAAAAAAAAAAAACTTGTATCATTGATGTAGCTATTCCAAATTCCTGTAATATTCAAAAAACTGTTTCTGAAAAAATTAGAAAATACACAGATTTAGGAAATGAGATTAAAAATTTGGCATTCTCGGATTATAAAAATATTACAATTTGTTATTTCGGCTACTGGCATTATACATAGGTCTCTGATTCAAAATTTAGGCGTATTAGATTTGTCAAAAAATTTATATATAAAAATGCAAAAATCGGTAATTTTAAATACATGTAGGATTACAAAAGATTTTTTAAATATTTATATTGAGGGATCAGTAGGATTTATAGGTTCAATTAGGAATTCCACAGAGCCGAACCCTCTGATATGAAAATATCTGGAGTCGGTGAATTATTTTCCCATCTGGTCTCTGGTAGGTTGACATGTTGTTCTTGTATTGTTTTGTAATTATAATACATATAGTGCAATTGCATAACGTGGATTGACCAGATGATCATTTGGGAAGTGTGTGAAAGGGTTTAGTTTTTCCTGTGGGGAAAATTAAACCCGGACATTTAAATCTGATGCGTTTGAAATAAACTGTTTTTATACATTGAATAATAATATTATTAAATATATAAAATAAATAAGTTTTTATACATTGAATAATAATATTATTAAATATATAAAATAAATAAAAAAATAAAATGGAGTTCTACAAAATAAACGCAACAACAATAAATATATTAATTTATATTAATGTACTGAAGGTAGGTTTTTTTAATTTTACTGGTTTGACTTTTTCAAAGGTTAAATGACTTTGTACTGTGAAATTGTAACATATTATCAGATGGGTAGTTCATACTACGCTCAATGTAACATTTTTTTTTAAATTTTTGAAATCAGATTAAGTGAATTCTGTTTAAACAATTACGTGATGGGGACACCAGCATGACTCTTGATGTGGTGATTGAAGCTTGGTGATTTCCCTGCTCGCTCTCCCGGAAGGGTGAAACTGTGCTCTGCTGGAACTCTGGCTGGCAGATTTGTAGCTGATGCAATCTGGTCCTGCTGCTGGGATCTATCTGCACGGCTATACTTTCACGTTCTTTGTTCATTGGCTGTCTCAGGATTCTTGACGGTCCCCCAGTCCGGCTGGCGCGTGTATTTAGTAACATTTTATTACAGAAGATGATTATTAATATTTCTTCCGACTTTCTGCTGACTCACAGCGGAAAGTACCTCGGTCCCGGTGTTGTCATCTTACTAATATATTTTTATGGCTGTTATGTCGAGTGCGTAGGCACTACCCACAAAAGCAATGATACAAGGTCCTTGCGAAACAATGTCAACGAAATAATTACTATAAAAAACTCGTTTTTTTTAAGATAAATTCAAATGTAGTTTTAATTATACTAAGCAAACCTGGGATAAAAAAAATGTTGCGAAGAAAAACTAAAAGCAATTGTGATGAAGACATCTCGCGATTTGTTTTAAAGGAACAGACGGAGGAAAGCGTAACAAACCAATATGTAAATTAAACCTAATAGACCAAATACTTGGCCGTAGGATGCACCCAACAAATCCCATCTCTCTCATGTGGAAACCAAAATTTCGAAACGGTACCAAGATTCACATACCTAGGCTCCCTGATAACAAACGACAATAATATCACAGAGGAGATCCAGAAGCGTATAGTGAACGCAAATCGCTGTTATTTCTGCCTACAAAACCAAATAAAATCCAGACTGCTGTTCAGAAATATGAAGATACTAGTGAACACAACACTTATCAGACCATACGTACCTACGTACACAGCTGAGACTTGGGTACTAACAAAAAGGAATGAGCGAGCACTGGACGTTTTTGAAAGGAAAATTTTGAGGCGCATCTTCGGACCAGTTCTAGAAAATGGATTTTGGCGCAGACGTTATAATAATGAGCTCTATACTTTGTTTAAGGAGCTAAACGTCGCAAAATTTATAAAACTGGGAAGAATTTGGTGGCTGGGTTATGTGGAGTGAATGACCGAGCATCTAGCACCAAAGTCCCTGCTGAACTCAAGACCAAATCGGGCGAAGGAGCCTGGGAAGACCAAGATTAAGATGGAGCGACAACATCCTCCATATCTATCTTGGAGCTTCTAAACTGGAGATAGCTGGCACAAAACCGAGATGAGTGGAGGAAGACTCTTGAGGAGGCCAAGACCCACCAGGGGTTGTAGAGCCAATAGTGATGATAATAATGATGTAAATTATTTTTCAGATAGCATATGCCAAAATTTGGCTGTTGCACATGTGTGATTTTAAAGCATCTAATGTCGATCCAGTAGCATTACCTCACAGTATGTATTTACCCTAGGCAACTCTCACTGAGATAAAAAATATTGTTAAAAAATGAAAAATTCCAAATCCTTGGGAATGGACAGCATAAGAATGTACGACATAAAAAACGTTTAGATATTTTAGGACCTATTATAACGCACTTTTTCATTAGACTTATTATATAAGCTTAATTGCCTAATGATCTAAAATGTGCTATTGTTAGACCTATATACAAAGGAGGAAAACACTCCGAAATTGGAAACTATCGACCTATTAGTATCTTGCCGGCACCTGATAAATTTTTTTGAAAAATATATTTCCATTAAATTAAACAAATACTTCGATTTGTTTTGCATTATAGACCAAAAACAATATATCTTTCAAAAGAGAATTTATTACAGGATTTTTCTATTTATATAAATAATTAATTCAACCATAAAGTGTTTGATACAAACATTAAACATACTAGAAGCAATTGGAATTAGAGGAAACCTACTTAATTAGTTTAAAACATATTTATCTAATAGACATATCTGTGTAAAAATATTAGAAAAATGAGTGGGAGGAAAAAATGTGTGCTGGAGTCCCGCAGGGGTCAATTTTGAGACCCACCATTTATATTATATTTGTATCAATAATGAATAAATATTTAAATATGTAAAACACTTTGCACATGCTGACGACACTGCTCTTGTCATATCTGATGAACACTTATCCATTGCGACTAAATGTATGCAACATGACTTTACGTCCCTGATAAAATGGTCACATGACGCAGGTCTGATCATTAATACCCAAAAAACTATATTGATGCAAATACGATCTCCACATGCTTCAGATTACACCTAAAATAATATCTCATAAATTTATATGTATTCATCAAAACATTTTGCAACCCTGCTTGTGCGATAGTATTGAACTCGTAAATGAAAATGTTTATTTGGGAGTTACTGTTGATTTTGTTGACTTCAAATGGGACGTTCAAATAAACAAAATTTGTAAAAGGCTGAGGGCTATAGTGGGTAGGCTGTACAAACTGAAATGTTTCGTTCTGGTGAATATTTTAAAAATTGTTTACTTATCACTAGCAGAATCAACTTTACGGTATGGATTAACTACTTGGGGACACTCTTGCAAAACTAATTTAAACCACCTACAATCAGTACAAAATGCTATGGTTAAATTATTAGTTCAAAAACACATTTTTTCACAGAGACGAAACATAATATCGTTCATTGAGCATTCTGCATTGAGCATCGACATCTTCAATGTTACCTATAGAGATTTCAGTAACTATATTTTGACATACGTCACAAAATAGTGAATCTGCCCCCTTGGACTTTTTTTTAGGAGATCAAAATTTCATTAATTTTTTTACTCCAAATTATGTCAGGAATCACTAGTTAAAGTAATGTTTATAGGGTTAGAAGTTAAATGTAAGAAATGTGATTTATCCGTAGGCTATTCTGTGCAAGATAAAAATATTTTGAGCTTGAATTTGCATCCACGCGGATCAAAATATAAAGGATCGTTATCATTTATCCATTTTAAAAGTGGTTTTACTACACATCACAAAAGTGATCGAAAATGCACAAAAACAAGAAAAGAGCATGTAAATATTGTAATATCCCGTTAGTTACAAAGGGTACGATGGTTTGCCCTTTTGAAAGAATGCCAAAGGCCGGGACATCAGAGATCAAAACCACCTTTGAAAGCGGCAAAAGAATAAAGATGATTGGGGTGGAAAAGATTTTCGGGAACCGGAGAAGAAAAGCTTAAAACACGAACCGAATACTTGTTAAAGAAAGGGTAAAGAAGATATTCTGTCTGTAATCTATTTTGCAGCGTAGAATTATTTATGTCGACCCTTCTTTATGTTCTCGTTAATGGTATACTTATTGCTTTGAAGCGTAAGAAAGCACATCACGTAAATATGTTCCTATGAAAACGGAACCAAAAAAACACAATTTTTACCACTGGCTTCCAACCTTAACCCAAATGTTTCTATTTTAAGATTTCGCTTTCTTGTTTCAATATAGTCTAAATATAGCTTGGCACACTTGCACAAGTAGCTGATGGTAATCACTAGTGATGCAACGCGAATATTGAATAAAATTTTAGACGAAAAGTAAAAGCAATTTGCTTTACCTAACTTAAAATGCACAAGTAGCAACGTAACAACACACGCTGGGCCAGCACACATCTTATTTATTGCACGTGTTTAAAATATATATTGAAAAAATATATATTTTGCTGATCAAATTCACTTTTTGTAGTGGTGCAACTTCGATGTACCATTTTTTTAGCTTATTACAATGATACGCCAATCCTAAAAAAAATGTTGAAAAAAATTACGAGTTTGGCGCATTATGTACCCAAAGGATTTTAATCAGAGATTCCTGAGCATATTTAGAATAAACATATAAATGTGATCCTACGTCACGACGTGATCACGTGATATGCACGTTGTTTCGAGTGTTACCGTGTTGCTAGAACGAGACAGAGTGCTTAGCACATGACCCGCCGCTATACTAAATCCGACTACACAGTTGCGAAGTGTGATGGAAAAATGTTTCTTATTATTTTTAATTGAAAAAAAAAATCGTTGAACAGGAAAATGACATCTAGATATGCTCAGGAATCGCTAATTGAAACCCTTCACGTATGCGCTGTTACCACTGAACATATTGAAAAACTGAAATACTCTACAATACGAAACCATTATAATCGTTGAGGAATTTATAAAATGTATTTACGTTTTTTTCAGTGACCCGACAGTTGATCCCCCGACAATTGATCCCCCAAAATGATGATATTTACTATAAACTTATAATTTTTTGTGCATTATTTACCAATGTCAAACGTAAAAAGATATTCAGTTCGAATTTAAACACAGTGTCGATTTTTTTGTATTTATGCGCTGGTACATATAGTAAATAGAGAAGCAGATTTCTCCTTGATGCGTTTGAATGAAGATATGTTTTATTAAATTTATTTTTTTATTTAAATGTTGCATATTATGATATTACTTGTCTTCGATCAAAAGCATTTGCTTGTGGATGGAAGAAGAGTTTACATTTTATATAAGTACAATTAATACAGTCACGTGTTTCACATACATGGGTACAGTTAATACACAGCTTATATACAGTTAAAATACAGTTAAATCACATCGCAATCAAGACACATTCACTAAAAGACATAAACACCATGGTTCGGTAAGAAGAAAAATAGGTATAATTTTAAGAGTGACATTAATGTGGAAATAGGGGAAGCAGTTTTCCCGTTGGTGATTTCTCTAAAATGCTTTTTGATAGAGTTCAACACTTGTACTTTGTCATTAATGCTTCTGATTTCTACTGGTAGTTTACTAAAGAAGTATTTTCCTTGGTGTGTATACATGGTGCTGGGCAAACGAAGTGTTTAGTTTGGGGCATACAAATATATGTGTAAGTCGACTGCGATTTTCAGTTATGAATGAGTATTTATTTTTTTCTTTTATAATTTGTACGATTGAATTTTTCACAGATAAATTTTTAAATGTTGAAACTTTGAATTCTTTGAATAAACGTTAAGTGGGGAAGTCTGGAGGATTTTTTAGTTTAGTTTTTATTAAGAGTTTTTGAACAATTTCTATGGGGGGGTCAGACTTGTTTGTAAGCTGCTCCCCAACTGATAATGATACTGAAGAATATATTGTACTAATGCGTTGTATATTGAGTATAGATTTTTCGTCGATAAGAAGTTTCTAATTCGTAAGAATATATAAATTAATTGAATAGTATGTCCGATTTTAGGTTTTATCTATGATTATTCCATATTTTATCCGCTGTTTTCAGAAGTGAACATTTTTGTCGACAGTGATTAGTATCGTGTTATACGAGGGAATATTTATGTAAGATTATTTGAAGATTTGGAGGTATATTGTTAGTGCTAATTTCGAAACGATTTAACGACAGGAGGTTATTGTCAAACCATATGTTTAGATTATTTATGTCTTTTGTGGCTCTTAAATTATTTTTTTCACATTTTTTTCTTTTATTATAAGAACTGTATCATCGGCGTAAGAGATAATTTGTCTATGAAATAGTTGAATAAATATGTCGTTCACATACAAAATCTATTCCTTTGATATTTGGCGGTAAATCTTCTTTGCAGTGCAAAGTTTGCACATCCCTTCGGGGTCACTTAGTTATATTGGTAATTATCGGTTCGGACTGGCCACGCTTATTACGAATAATTTTTAGAAAAAAACTTTAGATTCTCCTTAATTACTATAAAAGGAAACTTTTTGGCTTTGGGGCGGCGGAAAATAATGCATTTTAATTTTCAATTTCAATTAATTTTCAAAAACTAAAAAGATGAAAAGACTACATCTCAGAACTCTTCAATGATAATAGAAGCGCAGAATATGATATGGGAAATATAACAATAGGCCCACCAATCACAACAAATGAGGTAGAACGCGCAATTCGTCTCTCTAAAACTGGGAAAGCAGCGGGCCCAGATGGAATACAGGCTGAAATCCTTAAACTTGTGATATTCCGTCTTTTCATACTCTCTTGTATTTGTCTGTATTTTATTTACTCCTGGGCACTTGGCACCAGTCGTAATGTTTTTCTTTTTCTACTTATTTAACTCTCCTGGTCATCGGCAAGACAGTTGTAATGTTTCGTCTTTTCTACTGGCTCTGATCGATATTTAAATTCTTAAGGCTTTGCATATGTGTGGTAGGGATGGAAAATTCCTCCCCTACGTCACACAAGCCTTTATGAAATTGGACCCTTATTTCCTCTGATAACTACAGTAAGCTACTTAAAGCTCCCTTGTACTACATACCTTTAGAGATATATGTACTTAACTAATAAATACGTTATTTACGACTTTGAACGTAAATATTTTCGTATTTAGGTTGTAATTAAACTCCATCAAACGTTGTGTAATTTTTTGATTTATGATATAGGACATTAATTACTTAAATTTTTGTGGTAACCCTCTTGATTCTAAACAGAGTGTTGAATTTCAAACTGTATTGGTCTCTCTCTTGCAAATCTAACCTTAAGTAATTTCTCTAAATGAACTAACTTCCCTTTGACGTTTATTATGATTCCCTACATCCTAATGAATTCATGAATAAGCAATACTAATCGAAACTACACATGACTAATTGAACAGATAATTTAAATATAACTCAAATGGTTAAATGTTAGTAAATTTGATTATGATTGTATCTCGTATCTGCTGGGCGCCTCTCCGTTTTGATTCAGCTGCTATAAGGTACATATAAAGATGGATTTAGTAGGTTAATGTAATTAGTTAATTGCATATTTGACGAACTCAGAATAACCCTTTTTCTGGCAAAATTTGGCTCCTGCCTCCATCAAGTAAGCAGGGTGATCGGGAGTCCTCCCAAAATTCGCACAGTCTTTTGGCACGGTTCAATTGATTGATACCTAAGTTATCGCGTCCCAAATGAACCTTCCTTCGCCATCATGCGCTGCCTTCAGGTCTTCCCCCGAGCCCAGATACCTCCAAATTCCTACTCCTCCAAAGTTTACTATTTACTTAGGGCGAACCGGTTTCGTCCTATATGCAATCATATACTCACGGGTTTGTGTGGAGTTACGGGTCGTGAATCCTCCCTCCACGTTCAAGAAATGAGACGAGAGTGACCCGACAGGCCTAAAGCACTAATTGTAAGTGAGTTCGTTTCATTCAATGAACAGTAAATAAAAAGATATATATGTAAACATACGTTTTGGGAAGGTTTATAACTCGCAATACGAAACTACTTGCAACGCATCCCGAGCTCGGATCTCGCCCATCAAATTCTGCGAAATTTTCAAATTGATACCGAATATATACGTAAGAATAGTGTGAAATATAAATACATACTAGTACATTAAGATCTTATCTGGCGATGTGTTCTGGAGATTCGCCATAACTCCAAGCTTTTGTTTGGTTTTGTTGACGGTTTTGTTTGAGAGATCCGCCATCTCTATGGTTTGATTAATGGTCCTTGTTATAGAAGCGACCACTGCCTTCTGTTGGTTGAACTGTATTTTTTTTTTCTTTCCCTCCCCTCCAATGTTCAACTTTTGATAAATTCTTGCTATCCCGTGATTCTCAATTGAATCATGTAAATCCTCATTACCCCTTATTAAGCTATCCCGTGATTTTTCAACTGTTTCATGTAAGTCTTCAATACACCCTATTAAGCTATCCCGTGATTTTTCAACTGTTTCATCTAAGCCTTCAATACACCTTTTTGAACTATCCCGTGATTTATCAACTGTTTCATGTATATCTTCAACACACCTTTTTGAATTATCCCGTGATTTATCAACTGTTTCATGTAAATCTTCAACACACCTTTTTGAACTATCCCGTGATTTATCAACTGTTTCATGTAAATCTTCAATACACCCTTTTGAACTGCTATAATAAATCTGTTAATTTTCAATTGCTTAGGTCTGTAGATACTTCTTTACGTTCAAATTAAAGATAGTGTTTAATTCCCCTTTTTTTTTTTTTCTCTAAAAATTGCGCAATATAATAATTTTATCCCGTTCCTAGAAGTTAATACCTAAGTACGATATCCACTAATCAAGGTCATTTTTTTTTTTTTCTTTTTACTGTATTCGAACTAGTGTCCCAGTGACCGACTTATTTTGTAAACAATTTGAGCTTTGTAAACATTCTCGACGGCCTCGTGACCTAGATTCAAGCGTATGAGGTATGTTTACTTTAGACATTCCGGAGACGTGTGAGATGACTCTAAAATTTTCTTTGTTTGATAATGATGTACTTAGCGCAATTGTCTAGTCTGATACCCGATTACGTATACATATTTATTCATTTATATATACTTTGTCTCAATAAATAATTTATAATATTGATATGTATAATTATTTTATGATTGAAATAATTTCTAATATCATAACTTATTTCAAATGCTCTGGATTTTCTGAAATTATATTAATACATACATAAGATTAAATATAAAATATTGATTTGTAAATTTATCACACATAACTACTTTTAATAGTTATTGATGAATTCAGAGGTAGGAATCGATACCCTTTTTCCTCTTTTTATATAAGTGTTTTCCTTTTTTGATTAAAATTTTTCTTGGGAACAATAAATTACATATATATATGTTTATATACATACATATATAAATATATAAAATATACTTATTATATTTATAATATTTTAATATAGTTACATATCACATATTAAGAGAGTAATATCTTGGTCAAATAATTAATCCAAATACCAATGTTTACTGCATTCCGCTTTCTCCTTGGAATCTGTAAAATTTTATAACGGAAAAGACTTACCCCTACCAAGGTTTTTCCGACCGGGAAATACACGGTGACCTTGCTGCAATTTCCTAAATTAATTTTTATTTTCCTAAATTTAATTAAATCTTTTTGACTTCAATTTTTTTTTTCCATTTAATCTAATTAATTAAAAATGATGCATGAACTCTATCGTTCTAAACTGTATTTTATCTCAAAACTCGTTGGTTAGATAACACTTTAAATGATAGTTACTTCACGATTAATTTAGAGATGGTAAATTGTTGTTAAATTAAATTTTTATCCCTCCGAACTTTTATGTATTAATAAACTATTATTTTGTTTTATTATTATTATTTGAGATAATTAGTTTAAATATTTATTATTTGTTAGAACACTTTCACTTAGATTGAACACACGTATTTAATTATAACTTCTTCACGCTAAATTATCACATCACTTCAGTTATTTATTGCACTAATATTAAACGCGAAATTTCTAAGTTTAAAAATACGATATTAAGTGATTATAAAATCCGAATTTTCCACTAAAACAAATTGTATTTATCACGAGCCCTTTTATTTTTCACAAGTAATTAATGCGTTGGCTTTATTTTTATTTTTCACTGACTCTAACTGCAAAGTATTTTTTTTTTGTAGATCACTGACTAGAATGTGAAATTTTTCTAAGTATCAAAATAATTATCACTTAGAATTTTTTCACTTTAAATCACCCACCGTTTCGTCACGTTCCGCGAAGTTACAACCTTTTCGACCACGACGTAGACTGTCCTCAACTGGCATTTGTCTAGACTTTTATACCCCTCTCAGGTCCAAAAGATCGTATCTGAATCTCCTATAATAAACCAATCTAATTACTATCAACTCGTAATTTCTTGAAACCTCTCCATTATTGTCGAATGCGGTCCCTTAGTACCTTTCGCGTTTGATACATTAAATTCTGTCTCGTACTTCCATACTTACAAGATCCGGATTTAGTAAGATCCATGTTTAATGGCCCAACTTCCTTTGTCCTGGTGTTCATACAAAATTAGCTTGAATTTAATAATTTTAAATTTCTATTTTCATCTATTTCGTAACATGTCCGTGCGTACGGCATCTACCATATGTTCCAAATCTGTCCCCAAATTCGCCTATCAGAGATATCTTCATGTCGAAGTCTTTCTCGCAAATTGTTCATTTTTATTTTATTATTTTTCCTCGAGTTTTTCTGTATTCTATATGAACCTTTCCATTTAAAACCGAATTTTCTCTATTTACGTCGTATATTTGAATTTTCCATTTTTTCTCGAATTTTCTTTTATTCACGACACTCTTTCCATGAATTTCCTTATTTATTCTTACGTTATTGTTCATATCTCTATAGATTTTTATATTTCAAGCCGTATTTATTTTATTCACTGTTAATCTAAGATTTCCTTTGTTTTTCTCTGTCGTATCTTCTCTCCCCTCGCTTCCCTGTACTTCCCTGATATAGCCATATCGTTTTTTGATGTTTGCTGCCTCTTGGAAAATTTCATTTTCTATTTGTTATTAATAAATATATCATTTTTAACATTTTTATAGGAGATAACCCCACTTCGGCCCTTAAATTCCTGTCATTTTTATTGCTTCATAGAGAACGCCTTACAAATTTCGTCCCGTTCTTACGCAAAATCCCATAAACCATATGCCTTGACAGTTGTATACATTAATTCCTGTACCCACCTGGCAATAAATCCTTTTTTATTTCAGTGTCGTTAACTTTTATGAGAATTCTTTAATGTAAATATTTCATAAGACCCATGATAATTTTTATAGCTCTTTTAACGACTAATTGCCCTTATATAAACAATTTTCATGTTCGAATATTCCTTGTTTATCACAACAAAATACATCTGGGATCGACAACCATTGTAATGTCTCATTTTTATCTGCAACCGCGTACTATGTTACTCTATAAACTCCATTTTAATTACGTAAAATGACTCCTTTTCCTGAGTTTTTCTATCGCAATGTTTTCAGCATTTTCCACTCCCCTCCGTACTGCACTCTATTTTCTTCTCTAACACTTGTTACTGCTCTAGACCTCTGAAATGTACCCTCGCCTATCCTTTAAAACTCTCATTTTTTTTGACGTTTCCTCCCTAAATCTTTCATCGTAATATTCTAGCTCCGTCTAGAATTGATAACAATAATTTTCCATTGTTTTTTCAACATTTCCATTTCCTTTAGCACGTTTTCCCTCGAATCGATCATCTCCGGTCGTCACAAACAATCGTATTATAGATGGAAATCTCCCTAACACCTTACAACACGTTTTCGTCACTTGCTATGCAATTTTTCACTTAAACTTTTCCGTCGTTGTTTACGTGTATCCTTTTTTCCGCACCTGATATGCTTTAATGCGTTCGAGAACTAGGGTTTCTGATCCCTGGAATGTACCGGTTAACCATAACATTTCTTGGGGTCACCGTACTTTTGTCCCTGAACAGATTATTTCTTCCCATGGAGTTTATTCACCTCTCGGTTTGGTGGGAACGTCAAACTCATTAATTACATTCTTAATTGCTAAGTCCAAAGGTCGTTCCTTTGTTCTAAAAATGGGCTCGGCCCTCTCCTTGTTGATAGGCTAACTTGGTTTTTAATCGTTTTTGCTGTAATCCAATTGGCTATCAATATATCACGGCCCAAAGTATATCGGGGAGTCCCTGTCTCTGATTACTTGTTGATACCATCTGTGATTTTTTTATCAATACTCGTCTCACTTTGTCTAATTATAGATCCCTACCGTAAATATGAATTCACTTTACTCTAATCCGATAGATGTCATAGACGTATCCGTTTTATAAGTAATTGATATTTTCTTTTTAAATTAAAGTGGGAAGCTACGATATTTCCTAATTTTCACTGTTGATCAATGCAATTCATCACAGTTCCCTCCTCTGAACTCAATTTGCTGTGGCTAACGTTGTATTTTATTTTCATGTTTTTTTTAATTTTATTTTATTTTTTTATTTTTTTTATTTTTTTTATTTTTTTATTTTTTATTTTTTATTTTTTTTTTTTTTGTTAGACACCGAAATTGTGTTCAAATTTAGACTAGCTATCTTCCCCTCCTCATTTGGTTATCCCCTATCTCTACTCCGTGTCATATTACTTCCTATCTCCCCCTCCTCATTTTGTTATCCCCTATCTTTTTTTCGTATCCTATTACTTCCTATCTCCCCCTCCTCATTTTGTTATCCCCTATCTCTTCTCCGCATCCTATTACTTCCTATCTCCCTCTTTTCTTTTGCTCGGATTGTTAACAATCTTGAATTTGAATCTCATTGTATTCTTTATTTTCTTTTCGCGTAGATTTTACTTTATGAAATTTTCTTTAATTTTGATAGATTCAAAATTAATTTCTTTTTGCTGGAACACGCCCCTCGACTCGCGTGTTTTGGTGGTCCCCAACCAAATTGGACTAAGACCTCCCTTACAATGACTTAAGTAAAGATTGTTTACAATCTCGCGGCCTTTCGAACAACTGAAAAGCGGGTGGTCTCTTGGTGTGCAATTAATTGTTTTTTTTTTGTTTTGTAAGTATGAATATTTTTTGTGAAATGTGGGTTTTCGCACGACCTCACCCAATCCGACAATCAGTGGTATACATGTTTCATATAAATTTTCCAGCATTTTTTTTTTTCTTTATTTATTTAAACTTTATTTTATAATTCTTAATTTCTAATTGTAATTTCTTAATTCATCCAAAGTTGTTCTAGCCTAAGTGTTGTCCACTCTAATATTTAAATTTTTATAAATGTCCTTTATTATCCTCAAATTGAGTGTTCTTACTTATCTAACATTTTTTTTTTTTTTTTTTTTTTTTTCTCTCACTAACACATAAAAAAAGTCAATTTTTTTTCTTTTTCAACTAGAAAATCAAAATTAGCGAATTTATTTGCCTTACTCTATTTCAATAATTGAATATGATTGTCGCTTATTAAGAACTTGTCCACTCACCCTCAAAGACTTGACGACGATCCGCCCCTCGCAAGCAATCTGATAATCTAATATTTTAGTAATTTTCTTTCTTCCCCCTCCCCAATTATAATGTACCCTAACATAATTTTATTTGTATTTCTCAATCGTTTATTTATTTATTAACATTTACAAATATTTGTAAACTTCGCACTCTATCCGTTGATTTCCACTAACTGTAAACCTGATTTTTGTTTCTTATTACTTGTGTAATATCTAGCTAAATGTAAAGCGCTATAATCTCCTTTTATCTCCCGAGTTGGCTGCGACCACTAGCTCCTTCCCGGCTGTAGTTATTGTAGAATTTTCTTTTGGTGAACTGTTAACATCGGTGCACTTGCTGCAACTAGCGTTTTCGCCCACACTTTCAATTGCGTGTATCCTCCTTTTTATGGCGCGGTAACGGTCACGGTATTTGTCCTTCTTGCTGGATTCCTCCCCACTCCTCTTCTTCATGTTCCGTTCTTCTGGTGTACATACCATTGTATCTAGTTTTCGTAGAAACTCAGCGGCGACAATCTCATCTCCTGATTGCCCCGAAAACCATAGCGATTGAATTTCCTTCGGATAATGTCTCATAATTTCGTCAACTATGCCCAACGGTGTGTCAGTAATCTTTAAAGCCTTCGCTAGCTCCCAATAGTTTGCGAAATGAGTGAGCATGGATATATTTTTCTTGGCATCATATACCCCTTCTGCAAGACGACGGCGAACTTCATTTTTCTTTATGTCTCCCCAATAGGTAGCTAAAAAATCTCGTTCGAAATCTAACATAGTCTCCCATCGTTTATTGTACAATTTTGCCCACGATTTAGCTTCCCCTTTCAAATTTTCCCGTACGACGACTAAAGGATCCGTTCGTTTCACTTTTCTAGTGTATTCTTTTAAATCTTCCAGGAAACTAATGGGATTTTGATTTCCACCGGAGAATGATGGTCGTTCCTGCTGTGGTAACATTTCCACTACTTGGAGAACGCTTTTCGGCGCACTATCCTCTCCTATCACCGCCACTGTTGCTGGGCTTTCCAATTGTTTCTCGAGTTCTTGCATCTTATTGACGAGCGGTGCCAAAGCTGTCTGAATTATTGTAGTTATATCTCCTATGTTTATTGTTGAAGTCTCGGTTGTGACATTTTCCCCGATTGCTGTCACTAAAGCCTGGGCTCGCCTGCTTGTTCCACGTTTCCCAACCATTTTCTTTATTTTCCGGGTGTCGCCTGGTTAATGTTTATATTTTTATCTTATTAAGCGACAACCTTATAATCTCTATTTTAATTTTCTAAATTACCTTATGTAAATTATGTTGCCTTCCTTATTCTATTGATTTTTTTTTTTTTTTTCAATTTTCTCGTTTTTCTATATTTTTTATTTTATTTTTTTATTT
The DNA here is from genome assembly GCA_929108145.2 of Limnephilus rhombicus. Taxonomy (NCBI): domain Eukaryota; kingdom Metazoa; phylum Arthropoda; class Insecta; order Trichoptera; family Limnephilidae; genus Limnephilus; species Limnephilus rhombicus. Next base: position 20,975,586 of record OV815271.1, on the reverse strand, counting down.
TTCCTTTTACTTCGTTAACTTTTCTTGTTCCTTTTCCTCGGGTTTTTCCTGTAACATATCATGTGTGAGTCTCTCTTCACACTCTCGCTTATTTTCGCCCTGTTCCTCCGATTTTGTGTCGGTCTCCCCCTCTGGCTGAACGACTTCTATCATATCCTCGACTCGTAACTTAGACCTCTTTGAACGTCTAAATATCTCCCGTAATTCATCTCCCGACGGTATTTCTTTAGCTTCTAATTCCGTCGCATCCACTTTCCTTTTTTCCGCCATTTTTTGTTTAAAATTTTTAATGAATTTAACTCAATACCAACTATTTATTATAAATATACCTATATATATTTATAATTTATTTTATTTTTTTATTTTTTTATTTTATTTTATTTTATTTTATTTTTTTTTTTTTTTGGAACCTGTCCCCCTATAAAACACAATATTTTCAATTATTTATATTTGTTTGCATGATGATTGTAACCCAAATTAGATCAACTCTACCATCACTCTTCATTTCAAATAAATGTAGGTAATTGCAAAAAAAAACGGAATGAATATTGTTACTCTAATGTTAATGAATATCCCGTGATTTTCGTTCAACCAATAATTACTTATTGTTTAGAATGCCAACCATTCCTTCAAGTTCCGCAATACCTACGATATTTTCGCAAAATCTGTTTAGAGTTCGCAATACCTATCTTGATGTTATTTCGTCAAATCCCCTCCTTTTTTTGGTCCGAATGATCAAATGTTCCCTTAAATAGGTATATACCTATAAAACATTCGTCTGTGATATTAAAGTTCTCAACTCGACACTATCCCCAATCAAATATTTTATGTTATTTTTATTTTATGTTCCTTATCTTTTATGTTATGACTTTTTATGTGATAATCCTCACATACAAACCCACAACATTAACTATAAACAAAGGGTCACTTTATGTAGGTAAGTTCCCCCGTTTTTATCTGTAAAGTCTGTTTATTTTTTCCGTAACCGAGTGTTGATATCATTTTCGAGTTTGTTTATTCTACAATCTCTTATAGCGATACGCGTTACCCCCGATGTCGCCTACTTCAAAATTTTCGATGTTTTGTTATCACTTTCGATGCTTAGGTTATCAATCTTTCGATGCTTACAAACACCGCGGTATCTCGTATCAGATTGTTTACATTACGGTCATTAACATTCTGGATTCAGGAATGTCAATACCATTATTCCTAAACTGTTTACGCTTGTATCTGACCTACATTCTTTGTTACGATATTTATAATCTCATAAGCAATCAACAAATTCATGGTCACTTGATTTAAACTTTATATCGACACTTTTATAAATTATTTTAAAACATGTAGGGTTTATTCGTTAACACTTTTTTTTAATATTTAAATGTATTGTTTATTTATTTATTTATATATTTTTTTCGTGTTTATTTAACGGCGCACTGTTCTGATTTTTATTTTATTTTTATTATCACTTCATTTAACATAACGTCCTACTTATTATTATTATTTTTTTTTTTCACTTTTTTTTTTTTTTTGCAATAGATTGACCAATAAAAGTTTTTTTTTTTTTTTTTTTTAAAACAACTTGTAAAACTCTGATCTCCTGTCACGGCTGTGCAGTTGTGATATTCCGTCTTTTCATACTCTCTTGTATTTGTCTGTATTTTATTTACTCCTGGGCACTTGGCACCAGTCGTAATGTTTTTCTTTTTCTACTTATTTAACTCTCCTGGTCATCGGCAAGACAGTTGTAATGTTTCGTCTTTTCTACTGGCTCTGATCGATATTTAAATTCTTAAGGCTTTGCATATGTGTGGTAGGGATGGAAAATTCCTCCCCTACGTCACACAAGCCTTTATGAAATTGGACCCTTATTTCCTCTGATAACTACAGTAAGCTACTTAAAGCTCCCTTGTACTACATACCTTTAGAGATATATGTACTTAACTAATAAATACGTTATTTACGACTTTGAACGTAAATATTTTCGTATTTAGGTTGTAATTAAACTCCATCAAACGTTGTGTAATTTTTTGATTTATGATATAGGACATTAATTACTTAAATTTTTGTGGTAACCCTCTTGATTCTAAACAGAGTGTTGAATTTCAAACTGTATTGGTCTCTCTCTTGCAAATCTAACCTTAAGTAATTTCTCTAAATGAACTAACTTCCCTTTGACGTTTATTATGATTCCCTACATCCTAATGAATTCATGAATAAGCAATACTAATCGAAACTACACATGACTAATTGAACAGATAATTTAAATATAACTCAAATGGTTAAATGTTAGTAAATTTGATTATGATTGTATCTCGTATCTGCTGGGCGCCTCTCCGTTTTGATTCAGCTGCTATAAGGTACATATAAAGATGGATTTAGTAGGTTAATGTAATTAGTTAATTGCATATTTGACGAACTCAGAATAACCCTTTTTCTGGCAAAATTTGGCTCCTGCCTCCATCAAGTAAGCAGGGTGATCGGGAGTCCTCCCAAAATTCGCACAGTCTTTTGGCACGGTTCAATTGATTGATACCTAAGTTATCGCGTCCCAAATGAACCTTCCTTCGCCATCATGCGCTGCCTTCAGGTCTTCCCCCGAGCCCAGATACCTCCAAATTCCTACTCCTCCAAAGTTTACTATTTACTTAGGGCGAACCGGTTTCGTCCTATATGCAATCATATACTCACGGGTTTGTGTGGAGTTACGGGTCGTGAATCCTCCCTCCACGTTCAAGAAATGAGACGAGAGTGACCCGACAGGCCTAAAGCACTAATTGTAAGTGAGTTCGTTTCATTCAATGAACAGTACATAAAAAGATATATATGTAAACATACGTTTTGGGAAGGTTTATAACTCGCAATACGAAACTACTTGCAACGCATCCCGAGCTCGGATCTCGCCCATCAAATTCTGCGAAATTTTCAAATTGATACCGAATATATACGTAAGAATAGTGTGAAATATAAATACATACTAGTACATTAAGATCTTATCTGGCGATGTGTTCTGGAGATTCGCCATAACTCCAAGCTTTTGTTTGGTTTTGTTGACGGTTTTGTTTGAGAGATCCGCCATCTCTATGGTTTGATTAATGGTCCTTGTTATAGAAGCGACCACTGCCTTCTGTTGGTTGAACTGTATTTTTTTTTTCTTTCCCTCCCCTCCAATGTTCAACTTTTGATAAATTCTTGCTATCCCGTGATTCTCAATTGAATCATGTAAATCCTCATTACCCCTTATTAAGCTATCCCGTGATTTTTCAACTGTTTCATGTAAGTCTTCAATACACCCTATTAAGCTATCCCGTGATTTTTCAACTGTTTCATCTAAGCCTTCAATACACCTTTTTGAACTATCCCGTGATTTATCAACTGTTTCATGTAAATCTTCAACACACCTTTTTGAATTATCCCGTGATTTATCAACTGTTTCATGTAAATCTTCAACACACCTTTTTGAACTATCCCGTGATTTATCAACTGTTTCATGTAAATCTTCAATACACCCTTTTGAACTGCTATAATAAATCTGTTAATTTTCAATTGCTTAGGTCTGTAGATACTTCTTTACGTTCAAATTAAAGATAGTGTTTAATTCCCCTTTTTTTTTTTCTCTAAAAATTGCGCAATATAATAATTTTATCCCGTTCCTAGAAGTTAATACCTAAGTACGATATCCACTAATCAAGGTCATTTTTTTTTTTTTTCTTTTTACTGTATTCGAACTAGTGTCCCAGTGACCGACTTATTTTGTAAACAATTTGAGCTTTGTAAACATTCTCGACGGCCTCGTGACCTAGATTCAAGCGTATGAGGTATGTTTACTTTAGACATTCCGGAGACGTGTGAGATGACTCTAAAATTTTCTTTGTTTGATAATGATGTACTTAGCGCAATTGTCTAGTCTGATACCCGATTACGTATACATATTTATTCATTTATATATACTTTGTCTCAATAAATAATTTATAATATTGATATGTATAATTATTTTATGATTGAAATAATTTCTAATATCATAACTTATTTCAAATGCTCTGGATTTTCTGAAATTATATTAATACATACATAAGATTAAATATAAAATATTGATTTGTAAATTTATCACACATAACTACTTTTAATAGTTATTGATGAATTCAGAGGTAGGAATCGATACCCTTTTTCCTCTTTTTATATAAGTGTTTTCCTTTTTTGATTAAAATTTTTCTTGGGAACAATAAATTACATATATATATGTTTATATACATACATATATAAATATATAAAATATACTTATTATATTTATAATATTTTAATATAGTTACATATCACATATTAAGAGAGTAATATCTTGGTCAAATAATTAATCCAAATACCAATGTTTACTGCATTCCGCTTTCTCCTTGGAATCTGTAAAATTTTATAACGGAAAAGACTTACCCCTACCAAGGTTTTTCCGACCGGGAAATACACGGTGACCTTGCTGCAATTTTCCTAAATTAATTTTTATTTTCCTAAATTTAATTAAATCTTTTTGACTTCAATTTTTTTTTCCATTTAATCTAATTAATTAAAAATGATGCATGAACTCTATCGTTCTAAACTGTATTTTATCTCAAAACTCGTTGGTTAGATAACACTTTAAATGATAGTTACTTCACGATTAATTTAGAGATGGTAAATTGTTGTTAAATTAAATTTTTATCCCTCCGAACTTTTATGTATTAATAAACTATTATTTTGTTTTATTATTATTATTTGAGATAATTAGTTTAAATATTTATTATTTGTTAGAACACTTTCACTAAGATTGAACACACGTATGTAATTATAACTTCTTCACGCTAAATTATCACATCACTTCAGTTATTTATTGCACTAATATTAAACGCGAAATTTCTAAGTTTAAAAATACGATATTAAGTGATTATAAAATCCGAATTTTCCACTAAAACAAATTGTATTTATCACGAGCCCTTTTATTTTTCACAAGTAATTAATGCGTTGGCTTTATTTTTATTTTTCACTGACTCTAACTGCAAAGTATTTTTTTTTTGTAGATCACTGACTAGAATGTGAAATTTTTCTAAGTATCAAAATAATTATCACTTAGAATTTTTTCACTTTAAATCACCCACCGTTTCGTCACGTTCCGCGAAGTTACAACCTTTTCGACCACGACGTAGACTGTCCTCAACTGGCATTTGTCTAGACTTTTATACCCCTCTCAGGTCCAAAAGATCGTATCTGAATCTCCTATAATAAACCAATCTAATTACTATCAACTCGTAATTTCTTGAAACCTCTCCATTATTGTCGAATGCGGTCCCTTAGTACCTTTCGCGTTTGATACATTAAATTCTGTCTCGTACTTCCATACTTACAAGATCCGGATTTAGTAAGATCCATGTTTAATGGCCCAACTTCCTTTGTCCTGGTGTTCATACAAAATTAGCTTGAATTTAATAATTTTAAATTTCTATTTTCATCTATTTCGTAACATGTCCGTGCGTACGGCATCTACCATATGTTCCAAATCTGTCCCCAAATTCGCCTATCAGAGATATCTTCATGTCGAAGTCTTTCTCGCAAATTGTTCATTTTTATTTTATTATTTTTCCTCGAGTTTTTCTGTATTCTATATGAACCTTTCCATTTAAAACCGAATTTTCTCTATTTACGTCGTATATTTGAATTTTCCATTTTTTCTCGAATTTTCTTTTATTCACGACACTCTTTCCATGAATTTCCTTATTTATTCTTACGTTATTGTTCATATCTCTATAGATTTTTATATTTCAAGCCGTATTTATTTTATTCACTGTTAATCTAAGATTTCCTTTGTTTTTCTCTGTCGTATCTTCTCTCCCCTCGCTTCCCTGTACTTCCCTGATATAGCCATATCGTTTTTTGATGTTTGCTGCCTCTTGGAAAATTTCATTTTCTATTTGTTATTAATAAATATATCATTTTTAACATTTTTATAGGAGATAACCCCACTTCGGCCCTTAAATTCCTGTCATTTTTATTGCTTCATAGAGAACGCCTTACAAATTTCGTCCCGTTCTTACGCAAAATCCCATAAACCATATGCCTTGACAGTTGTATACATTAATTCCTGTACCCACCTGGCAATAAATCCTTTTTTATTTCAGTGTCGTTAACTTTTATGAGAATTCTTTAATGTAAATATTTCATAAGACCCATGATAATTTTTATAGCTCTTTTAACGACTAATTGCCCTTATATAAACAATTTTCATGTTCGAATATTCCTTGTTTATCACAACAAAATACATCTGGGATCGACAACCATTGTAATGTCTCATTTTTATCTGCAACCGCGTACTATGTTACTCTATAAACTCCATTTTAATTACGTAAAATGACTCCTTTTCCTGAGTTTTTCTATCGCAATGTTTTCAGCATTTTCCACTCCCCTCCGTACTGCACTCTATTTTCTTCTCTAACACTTGTTACTGCTCTAGACCTCTGAAATGTACCCTCGCCTATCCTTTAAAACTCTCATTTTTTTTGACGTTTCCTCCCTAAATCTTTCATCGTAATATTCTAGCTCCGTCTAGAATTGATAACAATAATTTTCCATTGTTTTTTCAACATTTCCATTTCCTTTAGCACGTTTTCCCTCGAATCGATCATCTCCGGTCGTCACAAACAATCGTATTATAGATGGAAATCTCCCTAACACCTTACAACACGTTTTCGTCACTTGCTATGCAATTTTTCACTTAAACTTTTCCGTCGTTGTTTACGTGTATCCTTTTTTCCGCACCTGATATGCTTTAATGCGTTCGAGAACTAGGGTTTCTGATCCCTGGAATGTACCGGTTAACCATAACATTTCTTGGGGTCACCGTACTTTTGTCCCTGAACAGATTATTTCTTCCCATGGAGTTTATTCACCTCTCGGTTTGGTGGGAACGTCAAACTCATTAATTACATTCTTAATTGCTAAGTCCAAAGGTCGTTCCTTTGTTCTAAAAATGGGCTCGGCCCTCTCCTTGTTGATAGGCTAACTTGGTTTTTAATCGTTTTTGCTGTAATCCAATTGGCTATCAATATATCACGGCCCAAAGTATATCGGGGAGTCCCTGTCTCTGATTACTTGTTGATACCATCTGTGATTTTTTTATCAATACTCGTCTCACTTTGTCTAATTATAGATCCCTACCGTAAATATGAATTCACTTTACTCTAATCCGATAGATGTCATAGACGTATCCGTTTTATAAGTAATTGATATTTTCTTTTTAAATTAAAGTGGGAAGCTACGATATTTCCTAATTTTCACTGTTGATCAATGCAATTCATCACAAACTTATAGGAAATAAAGGGATCCTAGTATTGACGAGTCTCTTTAACTCAATATAAAATACAGGAATTATTCCACTAGATTGGCTTCGATCCACTTTTGTTACTCTCCCTAAGAAAGCAAAAGCAAGAAAATGTAGTGACCACCGCACAATTAGTTTAATGAGCCACTTATTAAAGATATTTTTGCGAATTATACATGGACGCGTACATCGCAAAGTGGAAGAAAAGATAGGTGTCACACAATTTGGCTTTCGAAATGGGTTGGGTACTCGGGAGGCGTTATTTAGTATTCAAGTACTAATCCAAAGATGTAGAGATGTGAATACAAATGTACATGCATGCTTCATTGACTTCCTTAAAGCATTTGATAGAGTTAGACATGACAAAATGATTCAAATTCTGAAAACCTCCGGGATAGACGATGAAGATATAAGGATAATTGGTAATCTTTATTGGAACCAGAAAGGAGCAGTAAGAGTAGAGCAATGTCTAACAGACGAAGTAGAAATAAAGAGAGGCGTGCGACAGGGTTGTATTCTTTCACCTATGCTCTTCAACTTATATTCAGAAGAAATATTCAATGAAGCTCTGCAAGAGGCTACTCAAGGACTTGTTATAAATGGGAAGATTCTGAACAACCTGCGTTATGCAGATGATACAGTACTTCTATCAAGTAACATTGAGGATTTAGAACTTTTGCTGAATCAAGTAGTGAATACTTGTGAGAATTTTGGGCTGGAACTGAATATTAATGAGACAAAATACATGCTCATAAGCAAAAATAACGCATTGGATGAAAATCTTTATATTGCTGGAACAAAACTAGAGAAGGTACAGAGTATTGTATACTTGGGCTGCAATGTAAATGATAGATGGGATCCTTCAGTTGAAATCAAATGCCGCATTGAGCAAGCTCGTGCAACCTTTATCCGCATGAAAAAAATGTTCTGCAGTCATGATCTCAACCTTGGATTACGAATGCGAATGGTCAGATGCTACGTGTTTTCGATATTATTTTACGGAATGGAAGCATGGACGCTTACTGAAGAACTTATTAGGTGACTTGAGGCATTCGAGATGTGGATCTACAGAAGAATACTTAAAATAAGCTGGATGGACAGGGTTACAAACGAAGATGTTATGGTTCGGATGAATAAAGAAAAGGAAGTAATTAAAACTATAAAAATCCGAAAACTTCAATATCTTGGACATGTGATGAGACATCCAGAGAAGTATGAGATCCTGCATCTCATAATGCAGGGAAAGATTGCCGGAAGACGGGGCCGTGGAAGAAGGAGAACCTCATGGTTGAAAAACCTGAGACAGTGGTATGGCCAGTCTACCGTGGAGCTGTTCCGGGCTGCAGTAAACAAAGTCCGCATAGCCAACATGATAGCCAACGTCTGTTGAACGGACAGGGCACAAGAAGAAGAAGAAGAATTTTCAATTGCATAAAACCAAAATTCACTTCGCGAACCGACACAGCGAAAATCCGCGGCCGTACCTGTCACTGTTATGTTGGTATTCTTGATAAATTAACGCCAGAATCATAAACCATGTTACACAAACTTAGCGTAGCCGCTAAACTACTTGAAAACTGGGATGTTTTTCTTGCCTTGACGCGAGTAGGCGTTATAAAGGGGCACTTTCTTTTGTATCACAAACCATGTTATACAAACAAGCCCGCTAGATAAATTTCATAATTACGCGCCTTATCCCACGAAGTCGGCTACAGTCGTATTAGCTCTTGTTAATTTATCAAGGATACCAACATAACAGTGACAGGTACGGCCGCGGATTTTCGCTGTGTCGGTTCGCGAAGAGAATTTTGGTTTTATGCAATTGAAAATTAAAATGAATTATTTTCCGCCGCCCCAAAGTCAAAAAGTTTCCTTTCATAGTAATTAAGGCGAATCTAAAGTTTTTTTCTAAAAATTATTCATAATAAGCGTGGCCAGTCCGAACCGATATTTACCATTATATTTTGTGTATTTAGGTATAACGTATTTTCCCTAAAACGACTGCACATTGTATGTAAGTGCGTCGGGGGACCAATTGTAAGCGGATCAACTGTGATGGGACCATTTTTATCCCTCTGAAAACATTTTTAAGAAAGCTTCACAATTCAATCAACAATATTCACACCCAATAGTCACTTTTTTTACATTAGCTCCTCATGGGGGGGTCCTGAAGAAAATAATTTCTCTCAAGGCCCGATGACATCTTAGGGGATGCTGTGTGAAAGGTCTTTTTAAGGAAGGGAAGGATACGAAGTTCTGGGAAGGAAAAAGGTGTGAGGGGTGGGTAGGAATCTGCGGGTCAGTGTGTCCTAAATTGGGAGACTTTATTAAATCATTATTCCGAGTCCATGGCATTATTTATAATTACGTTAACTCTTTTTTAAATTGAAATTTCTCTAATAATTTAGAAATTTTGAATGTTTTGCGGGAGAATCTTTCTGGACTTCACGAATTAAATAGGAAAAACTTATTTGGAGAATTTTTTTGTCATTTAGTTTTGCAAAAAATAGATTCATATATTTGAAACTAGAGTGAAAAAAAGATGAAATTCCCAACATTTAATATATTGGGCTTAAAATCGAAAACCTGGAACGGTAATATATGAGGAATCAATAACGCAACAGTAAGTAATGTGCAAGGTTTAGTTAATTGTAAAATATTTTCCTTGCAAAACAGCTCTGAGGTTTCAGTGCAGGCAGTAATAATCTCCAATATTACGTCAAAACTCCCGTGTATAAACTTTCAAGATACGTCTGAAGAATTTAAAGGTCTAAGTTTTGCAGATCCAGAATTTAGAAATCCAGGAGAGATAGATTTCCTATTGGGGTCTGACTTGATTGCAAAAATATGGAGGCAAGGTTATATTTCAAGCCGTGATTTGATAGCTGTTAATACAATATTCGGATACATAATTATTATGGGATCATGTGTATAGGAATACGGTTTAACACAAATCTTTGTGACGTCAGTTCTAACTGTAGTCGAAAATAGCGACTTAAATTACGCGGTTTGACGTTTCTGGGAAGTAGAGGAGATTCCTTACGAGATTATTCAAAGTAAGGAAAACAATGAATGCGAACACATATTTCATGCAACAGTTCAACGGGATGTTTGCGGCAGGTACATAGTAGCATACCTTTTAAAAATAGATCTCAAGTAGATATAGGAAGTACGTATGAATTCGCACTTAAAAGATTTTACAACTTGGAAAAACGTTTGTCTTTGAAAGAGACATTAGTGGAACATTATTATAAATACATGAAGGTCTTTTTAGAGCAAGATTTCATGTCAAGAATTCCCCAATCGACTGAGATACATAATGCGAATTACATTCCACATCATCCGTTTGTGCGAAAAATTGGTAATGATATCAAAATTCGGGTGGTCTTTGACGCCTCCTGTAAATTAGATTAACTAATTTCATTAAATGATTGTTTATATTCGGGTCCTAAATTACAAAATGAAATAGGTCATATCTTTTATAAATTTCGTTATCATAAATTTCGTTTAAATCCTGTAGTATTTACTATGGATATTAAAGATGATCAAAATATTCGGTTTACTCTGGGATCCTGAAAAGAACACTTTTTCGTACTTTGAAAGAAATTGAAAAACTCGAAAAGATGAAATCAGAAAACTCAAAGGGGGTGGGGTGACCCCAGTGACCTTTGAAAAATTAAATGTTTTTATTGACCACGAGAATTTACTTCGCGTTGGCGAGCGGCTTAGCAATTCACATTTAAATTACAATTCTAAGTTTCCAATAATACTGGCAAAAAATAGTAAAATAGCCGAACTTCTTATATTATATTATCATAAAGTCGATTTTCATGCCGGATCGCGAACCTTGCAGTTCCTAATTCAACGAAATTACTGGATTATATCTGCCCGCAATAAAATAAAGAACTTAGTTTCAAAATGCGTGAGATGCACAAGATTGCGATCATCTCCGTCACATCCACTCATGGCCAGTCTGACAGAAGCGTGTGTCATACCGAACCGCGTCTTTAGTCTTGTGGGGGTAGATTTGGCCGGCCCGTATATCCAAAAAAGGGAAAACGCGTAGGCGCTAAAACATACAAGGCATATTTTGCAATTTTTGTCTGCATGTCAACGAAGGCGATTCATCTCGAGGTTCTCTCAGATCTCTCGTCTGAAGCTTTCATCGCTACCCTCGATAGATTCGTTTCACGACGGGGTATTTGTCTGGCCATTTATTCGGACTGCGGAACGAACTTTGTTGGGGCAAAAGGCCATTTGATAGGAACACAATTTTTTTTTATATAGTTGTCGTAATTTATTTATTTATTTATTTATTTAAACGCCCAAAGGGCTTTTACATATAACGCAGTACATTTTTTTATTACAAACAAAATAAAGAGTTGACAAAATACAGATATCATAAAATATAGAAAATAAAATAAAGGTTACATAAAATACAAGATGCAAAGTATTCCAGAACTATCTCAAATGTTGTCCCGAGCGAAGCCGGGTAACCCAGCTAGTATTAGATAATTTTCTAATATCCTCCATATCAACAATAATATTAATAAAAGTGCATAAAATTTGTGTTCACAATAGTTAATGAAACAAGTTGAAATAGTTGGCACATAACGGCGTTTAAAGTTTGCCAAGTTAAAAATTGTTATCAAAACATCCATATTGTATAAGTATTTGTTACCAAGACTATGTAAAGGTTGTATTGTTGTATGTAATATGTATTCTTCTTTTCAATATAAATTGGGTAATGACTTGCTTATATTTGGTGAATGGTGTGTTGAATATGTCAACAACATCTTTAAAGTCATTTCCCAAATTTTGTATGCGGCGAGCGGGGGTATACAACTGTGATTCTGTGTTGGAGTTATCACAATAGAACGGTAGATATTGCCTCGATGTTGGTTTGCGAGGTATATGAAAAGAAGTAATGATGAACAAGTCATGCGTACATGTTCAGAAAAGGGAATAATGTGGAACTTTAACCCTCCCTCCAGTCCTCACTTCGAAGGACTATCAGAAGGGAACATACGAGTTGTAAAAAATCATTTAAAACGATTTACGGGACTATTATACATACACACCTCTACAAATTATAAATTAAAGTCCCCCGCCTAGTCTGTCTGTCTGTCTGTTTGCGATAAACTCGAAAACTACTGAACGGATTTTCATGCGGTGTTCACCAATAGATAGAGTGTTTCGTGAGGAAGGTTTAAGTATGTAATTTGTCAAGGATTTGTATAAATTGGTTGAAACATAACGATAATTGTTAGAAGTGTCGGAAAAAGTCAAGCCGCCTGGTAGCTTTCATCGAAAACGCTGCCTAATGATTTTGGGATATAACAAATGCATGTTGGGATATTTCTCTTTTATAGATCTACAAAAAAGTCCGCGAAAGCATATATCTATATTTTACGGATAGCTTACTATACCCATTCTATCTTATAAAATAATGGTCACGAACATTGCGGTAATGGAAAAGTTATTTAGACGGATACAGTATTAATCCTTATTTACTTAAATACGTTAGTTACCCCAAGCATTTCATGCACATTATTATAATCTTTCACACCATCTCTACGTATTATAAATTAAAGTCCTCCGCGGCATCTGTCTGTCTCTTTGCGATAAACTCAAAGACGGCGGTGGTTATAAAGATTGGATAACCATCCAGTAGATGACGTTGTGTTTTTTTAGCCACAGCAACGCGTGGCCGGGTCTGCTAGTATTATCTATATAGAAATTCTGGGAAGGAAAAGGGTATGAAGAGTGGATAGGAATCTGGCGGTCAGTGTGTCCAGGAGTGATGGACGTATGAATCCATTCCTCCCTCTCTGTATCCGTCTAAATAACTTTCAATTTCCGCATTTTACGTGATCATTTTTTCAGAAGATAGAATGGGTATAGTAAGCTATCCGTAAAAGATAGCTTACTATAGATTATATGCCATCATGGACTATTTTGAAGATCTACAAAAGAGGAATATCCCACAATGCATTGTTTTGTCATATCTCAAAGGGATTAGGTAGTGTTTTCGATGAAAGCTCCCAGGCAGCTTGACTTTTTCCGACAGTTCTAACAATTATCGTTATGTTTCAACCAATTTACACAAATCATTGACAAATTACATACTTAAACCTTTCTTAAGAAACACCCTATCTATTGGTGAAAACCGCCTGAAAATCCGTTCAGTAGTTTTTGAGTTTATCGCGAACAGACAGACAGACAGTCAGACAACGCCGAGGACTTTAATTTATTATATGTTGAGATGTAGAGATTCGATTGATAAATAATATGTGCGTTAAGAAAATGAAGATAATGTTGGTAGAGTTGTTGCCATGAAAGCAGAAGATTCTACGTTCCAGTCCAAGAGGTAATAATGTTAAAAATAAACATTCCTCCTAGATTTGCAGAAAAGTCAATAGATGTCGCAAATTAAAAATAAAATGTTATGTAAATTAAGTTGTTGTCATGAAAGCGGAAGATCTTCCTGGGTTCGAGTCCCAGAGGTGTCAATATTTTTTTCTTATTTTTCTGTCTTCAGATTTTCGATTGAGTTTTGCTAATATTGTCTTCATTTAATAAAAAAATGACGAATGTTTTTACTTGCGTTTGTTATTAGTTAATGTTCGTGGACCAACTTTGAATTTCTACGAATGATCAATGGTGAATTGTGCGCAACATATCGAGAAGCCTGTGTGCTATAAAAAGTGCTAAAAAATTGTAATTAATAATTTGGGATGAGGTTACGATGGCGCGCAAATGAGCATTAGAGGCACTCGATCGAACATTAAGAGATTTGCGTTGCAATCAGAACCTCTTCGGAGGCCCGATGGTTCTATTGGCCGGAGACTTTCACCAAACGCTGCCAGTTATTCCCAGATCAACAGCTGCTGATGAAATAAATGGGGAGATCAACTGTCCGGTCACCACAATAACATTCGGTGAATGGACAAATCAAAAACATGCAACTTCAACACCTCCTTTGAAAATTCATTAAATGATGACAAATAATGGTTAAATAGGATTAGGAATAGGTAAGGTTATAGGCTATTTTAATTTTTTTTTTCTAAAATTTTAATGATTTTTTAAGGGGTGTTGAAATCTCACTTTGTTGAGTTTTCGTGGAACCGTTAATGCATTATAGTTCCGCAGATTGACAAAATTATTCCCTCCAATTCAAATGGTTTTCTCGTAAATTCCCTTGGGTGCTACAAGGCTTAAATAATTAAAAACAAGAATTAAAGACCGTTCTTATTGGAATAATTTATATTTGGAAAAATTCATTTAACATTTTAGGTACCTATGCCAACTATTTTTCGACATAGTCCCCGTTACGATCGATGCACTTGGTAACCCGTGGCACTAGGTCCTTGATTCCCTTGTCGTAGAACTCCGCCGCCAAAAATGCTGCCATCTCTCCCTCCGCGTCCTAGTGGGTCTTCAAAGGTTTTCCGGCCAAATGTTGCTTCAGGTGATGAAAAATATGCAAATAATTGGTTACCTCTTTGATTCCGGAGTTAGGTTGTGAACCCATTTTTTAACCTAAAAAAGCCTCGCCTTGGTTGGAAAAATGGTACGAAGAAGAAGCATTTTGTGCAAAGTTTGTTTATTTTGAAGCAAAAGTTTGTGTGGTAGACTTACTGACGTCTGGGATCAAAATTGCGAGCTTACGAACTTCAAAAGGGCGGACTCCCTCTTAGTTGAGAAAGCGAATAATTGAGCGCATCTCGCAAGCAGCGGGATTCGACAGCGGAGCGTCCATCACAAACTGACGCAAAGATCGCACTGAAGCAGCTACCAATCTGGATCACCACTCGTTTTTTAGGGGAAAATCTGAGCTACACGCTAGTGCCTCCATATTTTTTAGGAATAATGTCCGCGTTGCCGAAAATGAGGACGACCTCGTAATTAGAATATAGTTTGATCAGGCATTCAATGTCTGTATTGGTATTATACGAGTATGTTTATTATTATTTTACCAAATTATTTCCGGTGAATGAAATGCTCTCTCGCACAGTTCGAGTGCGCCAAAGAGCACGCAGTGAGGTGAGTGAGAATGGTGCCTCGGCATATAGCCAGTGCGGGAGCGCTGCCTGGTACCACCGACCAACAGTAGCTACTGGCTACTGGCTACTGGCTACCAAGTTTGATGCCATTAGCATACTGCGGATAGCGCCGATCGATCGGCCGGAATGCTAATTGTCTCATCAGAACGTTTTCCAATGCAGTCGAGTGCAGGCAGAATGCTGATCGCTGTGCCCGGCGCGCAGTGAAGGGAGGTGGCACTTTATTTATAGGTTCCTTTAATGTTTACATCAATAAATAATAAGGCCGCGTTTGACCTCTAGGCGCAGGAATTTGATGGCATTTGTGATTCCTCCTCCTCGTAGAATTGCTATTTCGTAATCTGAAACAACTTTTCTATACCTACTAGCTAGGTATTATGTCGTATAAAGTACTATAAAGTACTATAATGAGCAAAATTAAGAAAGGGACCCTCAGATGGTTTGGGCACGTAGAGCGAATGAACGAAGAAAGTAGTGTTAAAAGAATATATGATGCAAATGTGAATGGTAGAAGAAGTCGGGGACGCCCAAGGAAGACATGGCACGATCAAGTAAATCAGATACTTGAGACGGGCCATGTCAAAAGTCAGAATAATAGAAGAGTATGTATGAGACGATGTATGAATGTGAGTGAGGCAAAGAGTGTGTGCCAAGACCGAGTTGTTTGGCGGTCCGTCCTCTCTGCCTACCCCTGCGGGGAAACGGCGTGATGGTTAGTTAGTTAGTTAAGTACTATAACCCACCATTTAAAAACTAGGTAACTTTAACGATCAGCGCTATTTTGTCATTATTTTTTTGACATTTGGAAGGATCCCATTGAACGCCGATTCTAGGTGTGTTCCAGCTTTGTATTAAATTGTTACAAGCTGACAAGCTTAATAACAAGATAGTTGTCATATGCTGATCACAATTTAAATGTTCAAAAACTGAAACTGACATTCGAGTAGGACGGGCTTAAAAAATTTGAAAAACTCATCAAATATTTGAGGTTCATTTTCACGTTCTGTAAAAATAAGTTCTATTCAAGTTTTGTTATTATATCATTACTTACTTTTTACCTTTTTTTTTCTTAGATTAAACTTACATTTATACTGTTATTCTTCACGTTGTTGTACTATTTATATGTTATGTCAATTATGTTAATGGCACGTATTGTGCCGTATATGTGTAGGTAAACAAATAAATGAAAAAGAACTTTCGCAGAACAAGCCATCCTGAGAATCGACATTTACTGGGAACCTTTTTAATTTCAACGGTAAAAAAACAGAGATACTCCTTTTGAGAACAAGTATAATGCTCATGAACAAATTATTTTCAGATATTGACGTATTTTGCATTAGAGAGATTGAGAAGTGAAATACTATTGATTCTTGCATGAAAGAGTATCACTTCATTGACAATTTTTTCATCACTGTCTTCTTTCGTTGCACTTATTTCTTATATATAATAAACTTATTTTTTGTTATATCTAAGGAATACAAATATATATAATTTATTTTTAAGAAAAGACAAACAACTTTATTTACATCACTTTTATTTGTACACAATCTACATGTTTCGTATCATCAGGATCAAATGTATACTAAACTTAAAAATTAAACATAGATCACATATGGGACGAAGGGGTATGAGGAAGGGGAAGGGGTAAGATTGAGGGGACAATTGGGATTTCAAAGTCATTAGCAGGGAAAGACCGGTTAAGTGGGAAAAGGTTCAAAAGAGGGTTTATAAAAATTTGTTGCTTATTAATTAAGTCTGCTTTATTATTTACATTTTTCCAAATTTCTAAAATATCTAAATTATTTATCTGTGATGCCTTATAACCCGTATGTAATATTTTAGGTCCATGGTTTTTGTCAAAATTATGATAATTTTTTATTAAATGATCTGCGAACTCAGATTCGTTATTGCCATTTAATGCCCTGAGATGTTCTTTAACCCTTACTTCAAAGTTTCTATTTGTTCTACCTATATAAAAGTAATTACAGTCTTTACAATTTAGTTTATAAACGCCCGATTTTTTTTTGTTTTAATGTCGCTATCTTTGTTGTTAAGGATGAACTTTTTAAATTTATTATTTGTAAAAAATGCTGGTTGTTTAGTACCGGGAATATTTTTACTAATTATTTTTGACATTATTATTAACAAATAGAATTCTACGCCATTGATTATTTATTTGTTTAGAAAAAGGGTAAATATATAGTTTAAGAATTTCTGTTTATTATTTTTATTTATAAGTTGATCTATTAATTTAGCAGAATAACCATTATTAACTGCTATTTGTTTAATAATATTTAATTCCAAAGTGTAATTCGGAACAGACAAAGGAATCGTAATTAATCTATTAATCATAGAGTGAAAGGCCGCGAGTTTTTGAGAATAAGGATGATTTGATGAATTATCTATGACAATATCGGTGTACGTATCTTTACGGAAAATATTAAAATCTATTTTATTACCTATTGATGTTAAATTAAAATCTAAGAAAATTAAACTCTTCTCTTTACCTATTTCTAGTGTGAATTGAATGTTTTTATGAAATTTATTTAATTTACATATTAAAATACATAAACCCGAAAAACCAATCAGGCCGGTAGTATCTTATTGTAATGCACCAACATTTAAATTAGCATCAACACTGAATAATGTAATCATGAATGCTAATGTATTTCAACCAACGTACACAGTGAAGAATTCGTTAGAATTAGTTAATCACTTAAAAGATTTGGAAATCCCTAACCACGCTATGTTGGTTTGCTTTGATGTCATAAATTTATTCTCAAATGTTCCAATAGAAGATAGCAAAACAATTATTAATAATTTATTAAAGTCTTCGAATTTGCCGAAAGACTGATTTAATTTTACTATTCCATGTTATTTTTAAACAGAATTACTTTCAATTCAATAATACAATACTTGGTTTTGCCCGTTGCAGAGCAACTAACGGGTTAAAACTCTGCGATTTGCGTATGAACGTGGATGAAGCGAGGAGGAGTGTGTGTTTAATTAAATATATGAAGAAAAAACGATGTCTGAATGCGGATGAAGCGAGCGCATACAAAGGGAACAGGTAGTCGGCTTCTCCCCAAAAGTTTCGTCGCAATCGGATGAACGGTTTAGCAATTCATAATTTCAAGACGCCATAGCTCACCATTTTACATAGAAACCATCGCCGGCATACGCACATCAAATACTCAAAGTTTCATCGCAATCGGATGAACTGTTTAGCAATGTATAATTTCATGATGCCAGAGCTCACTATGTATACAAAAATCATCGCGAGCATGCATACATCAAATCCCCAAAGTTTCGTCGCAAGCGGATGAACGGTTTAGCAATTCATAATTTCATGACGCCATAGCTCACTATTTTACATAGAAACCATCGCCGGCATACGCACATCAAATCCCCAAATTTTCATCGCAATCGGATGAACGGTTTAGCAATGCATAATTTCATGACGCCATAGCTCACTATTTTACATAGAAACCATCGCCGGCATACGCACATCGAATCCCCAAAGTTTCATCGCAATCGGATGAACGGTTTAGCAATGCATAATTTCATGATGGCAGAGCTCACTATTGTATACAAAAACCATCGCGGGCATGCATACATAAAATCCTTAAAGTTTCATCGCAATCGGATAAACGGTTTAGCAAGGCATAATTTCATGAAGCCAGAGCTCACCATTTTATACAGAAATAATTGAAGGGATGCGCGCATCAAAACCCCTAAGTTTCCTCGCAATCGGATGAACGGTTTAGCAATGCATAAATTCATGATGCCAGAGCTCACTATTGTAGTTGTATTGTAAGTACTAAGTAGGTACTTTGTTGAAATATTTCACCAAAACGACGCCATTATGTTGTTGAGCATAAAATAATTTTATAAAATTCTTTTTTCAGCACAAATAATTTTATTCAATATCATGTTTTGATTTTTAAAGAAAAAAAGCCCCTGCAAGTAAGTACCTACCCAGAACAGCGTAATATATATTTTTTTGTTATTTCACAATATCCAAATAGAATAACATTTAAAAATAATAAGGCTGGGTTGTTTAAGAAAAAAATTGACAATTCTTAAAAATTTTCTGGTCAATTTTCAGTTCAAGAAAGTTCTGTAATTATTTCCGTTTTGTGATGCAACTGGCCTTTAATGATAAAAAAAAACAGAACTTGAATAGAACCAACACAGAACGTGAAAATTAACTTTAAAAAAAAGTTTAATTATTCAGTGTCATCGAAACAACCTTACCTTAGTATTGCAGTAAAACCTAATTAAGTGTGTATCTACGTATTCGGGTAGGTACCTGCGCATTTCCTTATATTCCGGCAATCTTTGCTTTTTTCATCATATTTGCAATACTACCGAAATAATTAGGTACCTACCCCGAATGAATAACGTTTTAATTTAAACTGGCCAGCAAAATAAACATTTCCTATGGAATCTCTCAGCACGTGTTTTGGTGATTTTTTTTTAGGAAAATGTCGAGTTTTGTCAGCATCTCCTGAACTTTTTTATATGGAATGGGCATGTAGTTTTGGTATTAAAAGTTGCGGAATTCTCTACTGTATTAGATTTTTGAAAAACATCCAAGCCAAGATCGGTTTCCGGGCCGCTATGCAGCGTGCCGTTAAACCACTACCGAAAACTCTGAAAAGTCTGTTTTGTTAGGCTAAAAATTTGACGTCTATGATTCCTGACCTAACTCAACGTTCCTAGCATTTTCATTTGCATTGAAACTGACGGGCAAAAAGACATGTTTCGTTTTTAAACGCGAACCTATCGGCGGGAAATATAACCGAGCCGAATTGATAGAGGTTCTAGTTTCCGCCGCCGATTCGCATCAGTTTTACTGCGAATAAATCGTTAGCAAAAATAAATTTTGTCAACAAAAACAAACTTACAAAATTCAAAGTACTGAGACGTGCGCACTAAATCTTTTCCTCAGGCGAATGTGAACCATGAGGTGGGTGAAAAGCAATGGGCGGTACCGTCGTTTTTCACCTCAAAAATTCACCTCAAGCGAAAGTGACCCTTCGGGTGGTCGAAACTAAAGGTGGATCAACTAATAAATAAAAAGAATAAACAGAAATTCTTAAGACTATATATTTACCCTGTTTCTAAAAAAAATAAATAATCAATGGCGTAGAATTCTATTTGTTAATAATGATATGTCAAAAATAATTAGTAAAAATATTCCCGGTACTGTACAACCAGCATTTTATACAAATAATAAATTTAAAAGGTTCATCCTTAACAACAAAAATAGCGACATTAAAACAAAAAAATCGGGCGTTTTTAAAATAAATTGTAAAGACTGTAATTACTTTTATGTAGGTAGAACAAATAGAAACTTTGAAGTAAGGGTTAAAGAACATCTCAGGGCATTAAATGGCAATAACGAATCTGAGTTCGCAGATCATTTAATAAAAAATTATCATAATTTTGACAAAAACCATGGACTTAAAATATTACATACGGGTTATAAGGCATCACAGATAAATAATTTAGAGATTTTAGAAATTTGGAAAAATGTAAATAATAAAGCAGACTTAATTAATAAACAACACATTTTTATAAACCCTCTTTTGAACCTTTTCCCACTTAACCGGTCTTTCCCTGCTAATGACTTTGAAATCCCAATTGTCCCCTCAATCTTACCCCTTCCCCTTCCTCATACCCCTTCGTCCCATATGTGATCTATGTTTAATTTTTAAGTTTAGTATACATTTGATCCTGATGATACGAAACATGTAGATTGTGTACAAATAAAAGTGATGTAAACAAAGTTGTTTGTCTTTTCTTAAAAATAAATAATATCATCACAAAGTGAAAACCTTTCCAAAGAAGTTTTCTTCGAAAAATTAATATAATTTATCTTTGAACAGGTTTGTTTTGTTGCATAAAACTACAACGGGGCCAGATGCAGTCGTCATAACATTTTATTTTGTTATTTTTACAATTGATTAGAAGAAACTGAGATCCACATTCCTACGGTTTTGTTAAGATTTGTTTTAAGACTGAATAGGTTTTTTGTAACGGCCTTGTAACAAATCCGTAACCTTGTTATACCTTTCAACTGTGGACATATTATATGTAGGCATATAATGTATACGCACGACATTTTGTTCATAACGATTGCTTCGGGCAATTAAACACTTGCTAAAAACAATTCATTTTCTTGGAGACAGTAAATTCACAAACCAAGACGTTTTTAGGCTGTTTTATTAGGTGGCTCTTTTACCAAGTGGCTTTTATAGCCACCTAATAAAAGTAGATTGATTATTGAAACAAATAGAATTTTTTTTGATACATTTTTTTTTTTTTTTTTTTTATTAGAAGAAAAAAAAGTTATAAAATATTGCAGGAAATCAAAATAAAATAAGATATTACAAAAAAGAAAAGTCCCAATAAACTACTTTTAAGTAGTTTGTCAATGGGTGCTTTTACTTTGAAGTTTTTTTTTTTTTTTTTTTTTTTTTTTTTTTTTTTTTTTTTTTTTTTTTTTTTTTTTTTTTTTTTTTTTTTTTTAAATAAAACTTATAATGCAGTTAGACATTTTTTGTGTTACGAGTACTACAAGAATGTTAATACAAACTTTTTCTTTCGGCGAGCCAATTTTTCAATATAATATTTGTTCTTACATTATTTGTACATTTTTTAATTTTAGCAGGTAACATATTTAAGCATGTAGGTATCATGTAGTCCAGCGTTCTTTGTCCATATTTGTTTAAGTGCTTAGGTACGATTAGTCCTTCATTTAACGTAAATCGAGTATTGTAAGTGTGGTCCAGTCTATTTATGTATATAGGGCTATTCATATGCTGAAAAATAATTTTATGCCACAGAATTGCTCTTACTGAGAGAATTTTAAGATTCTGGTAAAAGTACGGAACATTGTGTCTTTGCTCGTATAAACTTTTATGAGCTAATAATTTAACTAATGAATTTTGGACAGATTGAACATGATTAACATTTGTCTTACAGGAAAGTCCCCAAGCTGTAATTCCGTACCTTATAATAGACTCAGCTAATGATAAATAAATTATTCGAAGTGTGCATATTGGAACATAGAATTTAAGTTTATATAATCTACTAACAATAGATCTCAGACGTTCACAGACTTTATTTATTTGTAAATCCCATTTGAAAAAGCAGTCAATAATTACACCTAAATAAACATATTCTTTAACCACTTCAATATTTTCGCATGTACACAATGCTGGGATACCAACATGTAAGCAATCTGAACCGTGTGTTTTTATTTCTGGTGTAATAATATTTGTCTTGGCATTGGGTGATCTAATATGTATCAATTTGGTTTTTTTTTGCATTTATGATTAAACCAGAGTCATGAGACCATTTCAAAAGCTCAATGTAATCCTTTTGTAAGAGTTCAATACATAATTTTAAATCACTGCGAGAAATCACTAGTGCAGTATCATCCGCATATACAAAGTGTTTTACATGTTTAAAGATGTACTTAATAAAAGATACATAAATGATATATAAAATTGGACCTAATATGGAACCTTGAGGAACGCCAGCTAAAATTTTTCTTTTTTTACTTAAAGTGTTCAATAGCTTTATTTTCATGCATCGGTTGTTCAAGTAATTTTCAAATAGTTTTAGGAGCTTTCCTCTTATTCCTATGATTTCTAGTATCTGCAATAATTTTCTATGATTAATAGTGTCAAATGCTTTAGAATCATCTATAAATAAAACTAATACATGATTTTTACTATTTAGTTCATTATTTATGAAACTGGCAAATTTTTGAAGTAGCATTTCGGTACCCTTTTTTTTCTGGAATCCATATTGATTTGTATCAATAATAGAGAAATCTTCTAAATATTTTATTAATTTCAACTGAATGTATTTTTCAAGAATTTTTTCGAGTGATGGCAAAATACTAATCGGTCTATAATTACCCAATAGAGTGTGATCACCTCCTTTATAAATGGGTCTGATAATACTACATTTTAAGTCATCTGGAATTTTTGCTTCAAATAAAATTCTATTTACAAAATGGGCTATGATTGGAGCTAAAATTATTATATGTTTTTTAATATCACTCATTCTGATATTATCAATTCCAGGAGAAGAGCTTTTAAGTTGCCGCACAATGCTTTCTATATCAGAAATTTTGGCCCTTGGTAGGTACATGCTTTGAGGCATCTTTTCTGGTTCAAAAGCAGTTGTCCTGTAATTACATTTATGTAACATATTGCAAACACTGTCAGAGAAATAATCAACAAAATCATTAGTTACATTTTCTTTGGTCCGATCTTTCATCAAATATTTGGAGGCAACTTGGTCACAATTATTTTTACATTTCTTACCTAAAATTTGATTACACTCGTCCCATGTCTTTTTTGAATCTTGAAATAGATTTTTGAATTTGTCATTATAGTATGAGGTTTTTAATTTAAGTAACAATTTATTTAAAACATTTCGATAACACTTATATTCTTTTTCATAGTATTTATTTGTTGGGGCATTTTTCCAACGCTTATATAAATAATCCCTTTTTTTAATTTTATATAGTGCATCACATCGATCGTCCAGTTGATTAGTCAGCAATCTCCTAAGTGTTGGGATAACGAGGAAAGCAATATTCGAATGCTCGCCATGCATTAAATATTATGTACACGTGTTTTAAACATTAAATATATTATACCATAACACCGGGAACGGTCCGATACATTAATTAGTATGACATTTTGGAATTTCTTACTAGTAACCCAGAAAACATCGGTTTTTGTTTAATTCACTACAAGTTTTTCTGCATTATAATTGATTTGGTGGTGTTAGCGAGTAGTATGAGTATTGTACTAGTTAGAGGCTATACATTTTTTACATATAACATGCACATTCTATTCAAATTTAGATTTTTTGGAGTCTGACTAATCAAGTAGAACTAGACGATCGACATATAGCCGATCGGCAATATTGAAAGGGATATTTAAAAAAAATAAAGATGTGCTGTAGGAATTCGTCCTTTATGTTATAGTAAAGAACGTTCCGGAAAATTAGGTTACTTTAATTTGAAGAGAGAATGAAAAGGGGGAGGTGGCGGCGTTCAATTTTCAGGTAATTTAGAGTGCACATGTATTTTTTGTAAAGTTGTTAGAACTGTTTGAACCATTATTGTAATGGGATACACTATTTTCTTAACAAAATTTTGTTTAAAAGTAAGGAAAAAAACCTCATGGGTGTCCTCTCAACTAGCAACTTCATGGAAAATTGTTTTCGTAAATTAAAATAAAAAATCCTCGATGAAATTTCAGAGATGTATAAACTTTTGCGATTGAAATTGTTGTACCAGTGGTGGCTCGTGACTTTTGGGTGTGCTAGGGTGCAGATATTAAAAATGGTATCATGGATGTTGTCGTATGCGAAAAATAATTTATTTTTTTTCAAAAATCGGTGTTTTGTATGAAGATTTTTCAGGAAATCGGTGCGGCGCATCGCAAAACTGAAAACTTCCTGAAATTTTTCATACAAAAAACTGATTTTCAAAAAAAAAAAAAATTTTTTTTTCGGCTACAACAACATCAATAATGACATTTTTTTAATATCAGCACTCTAGCGCACCCAAAAGTCACGAGCCGCGTACCAACGTTAATTTTATAAATTTATAGTTTGATTGTTGCAAATCTTGTCTAATCTGGTCTACATTATACGTCATAAAAAGTTTTAATGAACTCAATAATAATAATAAAACGTTTGTTCATCAATAGATTTTTTAAAATATACATATTTTTTCTTTTTTCATTGATTGTGTTGACGAAAGGGTCACTGCTCATCTACAATTCAGGATTTCACCTAGAATGCAGCTAGTTTTCAGCAGTGCCTCCAGTTGACTAATTCTAATTTCAGTTCTATTAGTAATGTGAATAAACTCAGTCTATTTTTCAAATAATTACAAGCGATAAATTGTCTCGTTCGAACCTCTTGGAAACTTACTTCCATTTTAAGAAATTATAAAAACTTGCATCCGCAGCTCACCTCCAACTGGTGCTCTACCTAATATACGTACACCAATAAAGGTATAATTTTTTAACAGGCATTGAAAGAACACACGTGTAGGTCATCTCAACCGATGACTAATACTTGTTGTAACATTGGAAGGTATATCTTATAAATGTGACTGCTAGGCTAGGTTTACTATAATTACGAACACTGTCATCCTTCAGGCATCTCGAGTTATGGTCAGAACCTTCCCAGGATGCTGTTTACCCCTAAGAAGGATAGTAAGACGAAGTTGTGGTGATACTGGTACCAAGTTTGTGTCGAGCTAATTGCTCAACTTGGTGTCCGGAGACATAAATAAAAAGTAGGAGGAATCTCTCCACAGAAAAGCGGTGGTGAGTCATGAATTATGATTAAGTATTTATTTATTATTATTCGAGCTTAGAGCATCAATACGATTTCAAAGAAATGTTGGTACTGTAAAATGTCCAATTGTGAAACATTCATGTCATACAGGGTGTCCGGGGTAAAGTGCACTTGGGGAACTGATTCTACAAGATGGTGGGAGTAAAAAAGTACCGCAAATGTTGGAATCTCGAAAAAAGTTATTTATCCTTTTTACTTATACTCATATAGAATCACCCCCTGAAGTTAATTTACATTACCCCCGAACATCCTGTAATTATTTTAGATGTTTAAACTATTGAAATGCGTAAAAAATTGCATGTGTTTGGGGTGTCAAAAAGTGGTGACCCAATTTACCTTTCGGAGAGGGGATACCTTTATATACCATTTTTTATAAGCTATTATCAGATACATCAATTAAAAAAATGCTTGTTTGAATATTCAAGTAGACACGATAGGCACTCTAATACTTACTTTATGAGTGGTAGCGAGAATTACGCGGATGTCCGCAATACTCAAAGTCACCCTACTCTTCTACTAGATACCTACTCTTCTCAGCTTTTTTCAAAATGCATGCAATCCTTTTTTTATATACTGAACAAATCTGTAAAAGTCATCTCAAAATTGATTAACCGTTGAAGAAAAAAATGTCGATATTTGAAAATGTGTGACCAATTTCATTAAAAGAAAAATTTAGTTGGGCACATCGGTGCTCTTACAACACAATTATATCGGTTTACGTGGTGTAAATTTCATGCGATTGATAAACAAGCGTGTATGTAAAAACCTAATAAAAACGTCTCATCGAATTTCTAAATATTTCCAAGTTATTTCAAATGTGCTATATATTTCTTCTTTTAGAAGATGTCTTTAAAAAATACAATTTCAGAAACTAGATAAATTTGCCTTTAGATTTTTGTATTTGAAATTAATATACTTTAATGTTTATAAATTGGAATACGGATTCTAATTTTGAACATCTGGCTGTCACAGTTATTTTGTTTTCCCCTAGAAAAAAATAATCTTTTGTTTATTATTTTAACTAATATTTTTATGTTTTCTGGTCAATAAAAGTGTACTGTGTTGTTCCTTGAGGATTCTTCTCCCCTCTGATCTTCCAGGAGTCACTTTTCGTCGCTGATTTCCAGATATTTATAACCTTTTTTATTTCTGTCACTTTCCATACATTTTTTCTTTTGTAATTTTGTGAACAATGGAGGAGGACCCCCCTGGACACCCTAAAAAGCCCCAGATCCTCCCTCTGACCCCCCAAATGGTGAAAATGTAGTAATTTCAGAGTGAATCTGTCATTCTGACTACCATAAAAAAAGGAAGTTTAGTCCCTCTTCCTCAATAAAACATGACTCTCCTTCTTCTTCTCAGTCTTCACCTGCTCTTCCTCAACCTCTTCCTACAAACTTTTATTCTCCTCATTCCTGTGGCCCGTTCATTGTGTACGCTCAAAAAACTGAGCAAGGTAAAACTATCAACCCTCTTGAATTTGGTAAATTCCTATCAAATAGCAAGAACCTTTCAATTAAGCCTGGAGGTGTAAAAGCCGAGGGTCGCTTCCGAATCTCTGTTGAATTCCTCTCAGGTTCAGCCGCCAACAATTTTATCAAAAAGATATTTATTTCATCAAATTCTAAATTCAAGGCGTTCATCCCAACTTTTAATGTCACTCGAATGGGCCTCGTCAGAGGTATCTCGACCGATCTGTCCATTCCAGAAATCCTGTCTTCACTTTCAACCCCCCAACATATCGGCAATCCCATAAAAGCCAGGAGGTTAAATTATAAGGACTCTTCTGAGGGCATCGTTTCCTGGAAGCCCTCCCAATCTGTCGTCATCACATTTGAAGGACAATCTCTTCCTTCCCATATTTATTTATTTTTCAACTCCTTACCAGTTGAAATGTATACTTATCCCACCACTCAATGTTACAATTGCTGTCGTTTTGGTCATACCAAAGCTGCATGCAGATCCCCTCCCAGATGTTTCAAATGTGGAGAAAACCACACGGCTGACCAATGTTCTTCTCTCTCTTCACCTAAATGTTTTAACTGCTCAGGTGCTCATTCCGCCATTAACTCTTCTTGTCCGGAACAATCTCGCCAAAAAAATATAAAAATTTCTTTAGGCCTCTGAGAACTTGTCTTTTCTGCAGGCTTCTAAACTATTCCCGCCGTAACTTTTCATCCAACCCACCCGCCTCCTCCTCAACATCTTCTCGTTCAACTAAATTCACATACAAAAACCCTATCTCTAAACCGGCTCCTGGATACGATCAGCAACAAGACAACTCACTTCTCTTAAATCCCAATGGTTCACCTCTTTCAAATGCCACAAATGGGTGCGCAAACAATTATAATTCATCCTCAACAAACCATCAAAAGCTTTCTGAACAATTCTCCCAAGATAATTCTTCATTTATTCAAATTCTTATTATGCTTCTAATTGACCTAATTTCTTCTCAAACTAATCTACCGTCCAACGCTGCTTCTATTATTTCCACATTAAAATCATTTATTCAAAATGGCTCTTCAAGATGTCAGAATTCTTCAGTGGAATAGCCGCAGTGCTATTTCTAACAAATCGAACCTTCTTAACCTATTAAATTCAAACCTTGTTTCTGTGGCTGCTGTCTCGGAGACATGGTTTACTCCATCCACCCACTTTAATGTGGGAGGGTACTCCTGTCTCCGCGATGATCGCCAGGAAGGTACGGGCGGTGGTGCTGCCCTTTTTATTAAAAAATCCCTTCCGTTTTCCCAATAAATAATATCAAACCCCCCAATGCTGACTTTCAAATGGTTGCAGCTAAAATAAAGGACACTTCCTTCGTATCTATCTATCTTCCCCCAACATCGCACTTCAATAAACAAGCGTGGTTGCAAATTGTTCGTCAACTAAGCCCTCCTTTCTTTTTATTGGGTGTTTTAATGCCCATTCCCCCGTCTGGGGTTCTGCTTTCTGTTATCGAGACGGTCGAAGTGTGATGGATTTCCTAGATGAAACCAACCTTTTTCTTTTGAATGACGGATCTCCTACTAGAATCTCTCGCCCCAACACAAACCCCAGTGCAGTGGATCTCTCCATATGCTCTACTAATCTGGCACCTCTCTCCTCGTGGGTGGTGTCCCCCGACCCTTGCTCTAGTGATCATTTCCCGATCACCATCACTTATCAAACTTCTTTCCATTCAGACAAGTCCCATATTTCGACAAAGATTAAAACAAAACACACCAAATGGGACGAATTTAACTCACATATGGATAAGTTTATACAAAATGTATCCTATACTGATACATTATCTGTCAAAGATGACTACGATAACTTCAAATCAATGCTCGTAACTGCAATCAATAAATCAAATCCTCCCCCTAAAACCAAATCTCTCATAAAACTCCCTCCGACTCCCTGGTGGGATGAGGAATGTTCCAAAGTAGTGAGAATTCGGAAAGCTAGATCTCTTTCCTATCGTCACAATATGACTATGGAGAACTATCTCATATACAAAAATGCCGAAGCCAATGCCAAAAGGGTATTGAGGTCAAAAAAAAGATCCGGGTGGTACAACTTCTGCAGTTCAGTATCTCCAAACACTCCAATTTTGGAAGTTTGGTCTATGATTCGAAGATTTCGATCCTCCTTCAGTCCAACATCTCCTCGAGCTTCTCATTCTAAATGGATAGACGAGTTCTTGGACAAAATTGCCCCCCTTTCTGTACCTAACTTAGATGAAATAACTCCAATCCACAACACTCCTATGTCTGATCATTGGCTAGACTCTCCATTCACTTTAATTGAATTAAAAAATTGTTTATCAACAGTCAAGGACTCATCTCCAGGCAGAGATGGTATACCTTATAGCATTATCAAAAATAGTAATGATAATGTTCTAAATCACTTTTTAAGCATCTTAAATAAAATCTTCCAGACTGGCATAATACCTGATGACTGGAGTTCTCAAATAATCATCCCAATTCTAAAATTAAACAAATCACCCAATTCTGGATCCAACTATAGGCCAATTGCTCTTTCATCCACCCTTAGTAAAATTTATGAAAAATTAATTAAAAACCGGTTAGAATTTTTTGTCGAGAGTAATCATCTTCTCTCTCCATCCCAATTTGGATTTAGGAAAAAGAAATCTACATAAGATAACCTTGCCATCATCGGAACTGTTATTAATTTATCCATTTCTAACAAAGAAGTATGTCTTGCAGTCTTTATATACATAGAAGGCGCCTTTGACAATGTTTCCATCCCAATTCTTAAAAAAAAACTTTTAGGCCTTGGCTTACCCCTCATGTTTGTCCAATCTATTATTAATCTTTTTCTCGATAGGAAAATTTTCATTGAGCTACCAGATGTTACTCCTCAGAGTAGGTCAATTTGGAAGGGTTTACCCCAAGGCGATGTATTATCCCCCTTACTGTATAATATAAACACACACGATATGCATGTCACCATTCCCCCTCAAGTAAAAGTTGTCGAGTTCGCAGATGACATAGTTTTTCTTATCATCCAAAATCATTCCATCCGCCGTCAAATATCTTAATGAAGCCATGGATGCCCTTTGCACATGGCTCACTTTAAATGGTCTTGAACTTTCAGTACAAAAGAGTCAGTGTGTCACCTTCTCAAATCGTCATAATAACCCCCCTGTTCAAATTTTATTTAAAAACTCTCCAATCCCCAATGCTTCCGAAGTTAAATTTTTGGGAGTAACATATTAAATATAGTTACTAAATGTGAAATTTTTTTAAAGATTATCAGATCATTGACTGGCGTTTGGTGGGGTGCACATCCTATCTGCATTAAGTTGCTCTACAATGCACTTATTCGAAGCCATCTCGACTATGCCTGCCCACTTTTTAGTAATGCATCCAAAAATGCACTCAGTAAATTAGACAGAATTCAATCTAAGTCATTGCGAATAATAACTGGCGCGATGCAATCGTCGCCCATCAATTCCCTTCAAGTAGAATGTTCTGATCCTCTTCTTTATTTAAGGCGTCAACTATTTGCTGACAAATTTGTTCTTAAATGTTTAAATTCTAAAAGTCATCAGGTTATTCCCAGAGTCTTGTTGTTCAACGACTCAACACATTCATCTACAATCAGAGCTCGAACTAAACCTCTCCCTGCCATCTGTAAAAATTTTCGCTCTCTCTCAGAGCTTCAAATTACCAAAAATGATCTTCTTCCTTTGTACAAATTAAAATATAGTCACGTCACCCTATCCCCAACGATTTTAGAAGGGATCGGCATCCTTAAAAGTCATTCCAATCTCCCAGCCCGTACTGTCAATATTATGTTCAATAACATTATTTCTTCTAAATGGCCCAACTCTTCTCTTTTATTTACTGATGGCTCCAAATCTCCGGACTCTCCTAACTGTGGTATTGGTATTAACGTTTACCACAATAATTCTAATGAAAGAATATTTTATTCAATTTCAAACCAATTTTTAATATTTTCTGCCGAGTGCATTGCGATTATTGAATCTCTCAAATATATAATAAAAAATAATTTTGAACATTCTCTTGTTCTCTCTGACTCTCTCAGTTCCCTCCAAAAACTTAAAACCAGTCCTCTTCTTCATCCTGATGATCACTTTGTATGTCTTATTCGAGTATTGATAACCTCCATTCAAAGTTCTGGAAAAACTGTCACTCTGATTTAGATTCCTGGACATGTTGGCATAGTGGGTAACGATATTGCTGTTTCCTTGGCAAAACAAGGAGCGTCTAACCCTACCTTACCCTCGTAAACCATATTCCCCTGTCTGATATTTTTTTCCATCATCAAAGATAGATCCCGCAATGTTTGGACAGAGTATTGGAACATTGCTAGTCAATCCAAGGGTGCCCGTTATGCCTCAATACAAAGGACCATCCCATCAAAACCGTGGTTTCAAAAATTCCCCCATTTTTCCAAAAAAGAAATTTCCTTAATTATTCGTATGAGAATCGGACATTGTTCCGTTCCTTCTCACCTTTATAAAATTCATGTGCTTGACTTCCCAGATTGTACGTTCTGTGGTCTAGATGTGGGAACTTTAGATCACATATTTTTTTATTGTCCCTCTCTAAATAAATATCCTCTCTTCTATCAAGCATTATCAAAAATTGCCTCTCCTCCATTCAACATTTCATCTCTTCTAAGTCTGAACTCTACTCCAATCTTAAAAAAATTCTCCAATCTTAATAAAATTCTGAAATTTGCACATTTAAATAAAATTAATATATAAATTCACCTTTCCTTTCTCTGTAATTATAAATGATGGCCTAGAACACCCTTGAAGGGTGAAAGCCAGAAATAATTGAAAAAAAAAAAAATTGGAATACTTTCAAACATGAAAAAAGTTGAAAAAATTATTAAAATCCTTGTATTTTTACTCCATTTTTTGAAAAATACAAACGTTGTTTTATTGGGTTTATATTTACCTACACAACACGCATAATTGCAGAAGGTATTTATGATTTTGAAAAATACAACTTTCGTGGAATTATTATTATAGATTTTCACGCAGAAACAGTCAATTAATGATATGTCGGAAATTGCCACACTTTTTCAAGACGTGAATCTCATGCATCAGCCTGCCAAAAATGCGACGATGCCAATTCTTTCGCAGCACAGATAAATTACATTTTTATTAGTAAAAATTCTAAACGGGGCTTGTACAGAGCTTGGGTGTAAATAAAACACCGTTTAATAGTTGGGTGTATTTCTATTACTTACCTACTCCTATTTCACTGAATATAATGTTTGTTTTTTTTTTTAAATTATTATTGTACAACAGAATAATTCAAGTATAATTTAGTTACCTATTTTTTAATTATTATTGTACAACAGAATAATAATTTAAGTATAATTCGTTACCCTATCAGCATTTAGGCAAACGCCTCTTCAATAATAGTTTTAAGGCAAATAGAGAATAGTCGCTTACGCGTACCTACATCCAAATGCTTTGCAATTTCATTTAACAGCACCACTCCCCTCGTCATGCTACGCTTTGCCAAGACGTCTGTTCTGCCGTTCGGTACTTTAAATAAATCATGTCGACTTCGGCTGTAGTGGTCTGGTACATATAAATCATAGCATCCCAAGAGAAGTGGACTTTCGATGAAGTTGTCCAAATTTTGAAAGACAGAATAAGTAAGACTTGCTTTCCGCCTAATTTCTAGACTTTTTTCCGCCTAATTCCCGCAGAATCAGTTTCCTCGAGTAATTCAATATGGTGCATGAAACTTGGGTAGGTTCCATGCTTCCGCATATAAACATACCTGATGGATTTCTTCTGGATTTGCTCTAACATATCAATGTACTTCTGGTGGTACGGTGCCCAAACATCGCTCGCATACTCCAGCTTGCTTTTCAGTATCAAATAATGCTAGCATAGCTTCTTGGTTATCAAACTGTTTACAAGTTCTAATGATGAACACAAGAAGTTTGTAGCAAGACTGAGCGATATATGGCCAGAGAATGTCAGTTCGGTATCAAAGATCACACCGAGATCCTTCATGGATTTTACACGTGATAACGTTTCGCCCTTTATCTTATAATCGTAAACTATAATGTTTTACAACGAGTGAAGGACATTGTGACATATTTTTGTGTTAAAATCTAATTTGTTTATCAACGCCCATTCAGATAGTGCATCCAGATCAGTTTGCATGTTCATTTACCGAAACAAATTGGCTTCTGGATTTTAAATACGATGAGAAAAAGTTCAGCGTTGGTAGGTTGAAACCTAGTTTAAACATTTTCCTCAGAAGTATATCATGGTTAACACGGTCAAATGTTTTGGCAAAGTCGGTGTAAACTACATCTGTTTGGTGCCTCAAGTCTAAACTGGTGGCTTACAACTGCAAAAAATTAAGCAGATTTTTGATTGTTGATTTCTTTGGAAGGAAACCGTGTTGATTTCTCCAATGAATGGCGCGATTTGGTGACTTAATTTGTCACAAATCAATTTTTCAAAAATTTCATTTGCTCTGTAATTTTTTATGTCTGTCTTATCTCCAGCATTGAAAATAGGACTGACTCGGGTCAGTTTCCATATCTGAGGGAACGTAGAAGTCAAAATGTTAAATTCAGTTCAATTCAATTCATCTGAAAAAAATACGAAATTAAAATTTCAAAGCGTTTGATTGGGTTTATATTTATCACAGAAAATATTAAGATTTAAACAATTTATTTTTATTTTTTTAATTTAATTTTATTTTCTTTATTTTTTTTATTTTTTTTAATTTACAAAAAGATACATAAAATATAATAAATTTTACACAATAATTAATTACATAATACATGTATTTGATGTCCCCCATAAATAAGCAGGGCTAGTGTGTATGGGGGGTGTTATTACATCAGTTCAATTTATTATTTTTAATTCAGTTCAAATTTTCAGTATAATTTTTAAGTTGAGTTTTAATTTTTTTTTTAATTTACCGTCCACGTTTCTGATTTTTTCAGGTAGTGAATTAAAAAATTTAACTCCGACATATTTATGATTTAACTGTCCTATTGTTTTTTTACATTTTGGAATAGGAAGTTTTGATGTTTATCTAAGATTTGTGTTATTTTTAAAGGGTGCAACTTTATTTTGAATATTATCTTTATAAATTTGTAATGTTGCGTGATAAAAGTATAATGCACTTAATTTTCTGACCTTAAATTGTTTGAATAACAGTTCTGATGAATATGAGTAGGGTTTTTTTTAAATTGTTTTTATTATTAGTTTTTGTGATATGTAAATTGTTTGTGTTTGATTTGTATATGTCATCCTTTAATGCCGTATTGTATAATTGATTGACAGAAAGTGAAGTATGTAGTTCTAAGTAATTTTTCGTTTAAAATATCTCTTAAGCATATAAATATATATGTTAGTTTCCTTATTCTGTTGTTCAGAATATTTATGTGTGGGGACCATTTTAAACGCTGGTCTATTATTATGCCCAGGTACTTAATATCGGTCTCGCTTTCTATGTTTGTACATAATATACTGCATTTGTGGTTTTCTGTATTTGTCACAGAGTGGATTATTATGTTTAATTCTTTAGGTGTTTCTTGTTTTTTAATGGAAAATGGTAGATAATAGGTTTTTTTAGAATTTAAAGTCAATAGGTTTTTATCAAACCATAATTTTAGTGCATTGATATCTGTGTTTGCCATTTTATTTAATTCAGACCATGTGTTTGCTTTTAGTAGTAGGACTGTATCGCCAGCGTAGGAGACAATGTCTCCATATTTGGAAATATGGAATATATCATTGACATATATAATAAATAACAGTGGTCCCAAAACTGTACCTTGGGGTATTGAAAAGTCGCTATATTTTGAATCGCTGACTTGATTGAGTAATTTTACTTGTTGAGGTCTTTTATGTAAATAACTAGTTATCCATGCTAAGACTTTTCCATTAATTCCTATCGATTTTAATTTATTTATTAATTTTTTATGTGATATGCTGTCGAAAGCATTTTTCAGGTCTATAAATATTCCAATACATTTTTTATCGGAATCTAGGGCCGTATATAAATAGTTAGTTATTTTTGCTATCGCGTCATGAGTACTTGTATTTTTTTGAAGCCGAAATGGTTATCATTAATTATTTCATTTTCTTCTAAGAATGTCCAAATTTGTTTTTTTACAATTTTCTCATATATTTTTGATATGTTTAATAGACGGAAAATCGGGCGGTAATTTTGTGGATCTTTACGACAGTCTGTTTTAAAAATGGGAGTTATAATTGCTCTTTTATAATTATTGGGAAATTTGCCACTTGCTAGACTTAGGTTTATTATATGTGTTATGGGGAGAACTAAGTATGTTTTCATCGCTTTTATTGTCTTTGCATCTATGTTATCAAAGCCGGGGGCGGAACTTCCTTTT
The DNA here is from genome assembly GCA_929108145.2 of Limnephilus rhombicus. NCBI lineage: Eukaryota > Metazoa > Arthropoda > Insecta > Trichoptera > Limnephilidae > Limnephilus > Limnephilus rhombicus. The sequence continues at coordinate 20,939,895 of OV815271.1, read as the reverse complement.
AGTTCCGAGATAGTTTTGTCAATATCGGCTTCTGTGACTGGGTGAAATTTATTTATTTGACATTGTGTTATCTGTTGTGGATTTGATATATTGGTTGTATTTATGGATTTTGCTAGGTTTTTTTCCAACGTTATTAAAATAGTTATTTAAAATATTAAAACATTTTTTTGTGTCATTCTGTACGTTATATATTAATTTCCCATCTGATATTTCTGATATGTGCTTATGTATTTTTTAAATTTTATTATTTCATTTATTGTTGACCATATTTTTTTATTATTGTCTTTAGCCTCTGAAATAATTTTTGAGTAATATTCGTTTTTCTTATTAGAGTAGTTATTATATTTTTATACTTTTTATAATATAGTACCATTTTATTGTTAACTAGTAGCCTTTGTGTTATTTTATAAAGTTTATTTTTTTTTCTAATGGCTTTTATTACTCCTAGAGTAATCCAGGGTTTAATTTTCCTTGTTTTTGAATTGGGGACGATCTGTGTTGTTTTTGTTGCTTCTAAAACGTGTTTAGTTAAAGTGTTTTCAAACAGTAAGGCACTTTCGTTGGCGCATTTATTTTTTAAAACTTCTTCCCATTTTTCAGTAATTAATGATTTTTCTAATAATTTGTAGTCTACTTGTGAATATGGAAGATTTAATTTGGGACTCATGTTTAGTTTTTTATTTGTCTCATGTAATTTAAGACAAGTGTGGTGGTCAGTAATATTGGTTTTCCAAACAGTAGTTTTAATATTTTTTATTTCATTTAAATGTATATTACACCAGATATGATCTATACATGATGGCGTTTGGTTTTTAATTTCTCGAGTGTAACTATTAATACAAGATTTATAATTGAGGTGCGTCATCATGTTAACGTAATTATTTTTTTCTATTGAGTTATGGTTTGTAGAAATGTTTATATTGAAATCACCACACACAAAAGTAAGTATTTTCGATAATTTGCTTAGATATTCACCTAGTTCATTTATAAAGTTAGTTATGTTTGAATTATTATAAGCAATAATTATCAGCCTGAAACACTCATCAACATTGAAAAATCTTCCGAGAAAAGATACTTGCCGCCAACGGGACTTGAACCCGTGTCCTTCTGCTTGCCGGTCAGCTGCTCTTGACTACTGAGCTATGGGGGCTTATCAAATACCCGCCAAATAATTCAATATATACTAGTGTTTCATTCAACAATTACTGCTTATTATATTTTTCCCCAATAAATGTAGTCACAATTTGTCTCGACGCCACCTAGCGAGGGATTTAACACTTACAATGTCTCTCTCGCAAAAATAAAGTTGGTTGTTTTCAGGTGGAAAAAATATAATAAGCAGTAATTGTTGAATGAAACACTATTATATATTGAATTATTTGGCGGGTATTTGATAAGCCCCCACAGCTCAGTGGTCAAGAGCAGCTGACCGGCAATCAGAAGGACACGGGTTCAAGTCCCGTTGGCGGCAAGTATCTTTTCTCGGAAGATTTTTCAATGTTGATGAATGTTTCAGGCTGATAATTATTGCTTATAATAATTGTTACCCTTTGTGCTATGCATAAAAATCTTGTCTAAACGTTAGTTTATAAATTTAAAAAAAAAAATAGTTATGTTTGATTTGTGTGTTCTATACACTGTTATAATTCTGTATAATTTATTTTTTAATTTTATATCTATTTTTAGACAAATTACGTGTTGTATATAAATTTCTTCAATTTTAGTAATTTCACACTCGTCATGAATAAATATAATTATACCTATATTTTTGTTAATTGGTGTTGTTGTTGCGATGCCTTTGTAGTTGGGTAGCGCATTAATGTGTTGTTCGTTATTACAGTGCGTTTCTGTTAACACTATGCAGGCGGGAGATAAAAACAGATCATTAATATTTATCAAAAATTCATCGAGGTTTTTTGCGATGCTTCGAATGTTCATATGTAATAGCAAAAAGGGGGAACTGCTTGTAATGCACCATTTATTGACTTCTGTAATATTTTGACATATTTATTGGTTTATTTTATATTTTTCGTCAATTTGTTTTAGTATAAAATCGGTCATTTTGAATTATAATTAATTTTTTCTTTAGCAAAGTTAAGCATTTTCATTCTGTGTTTGCATATTTCACTATTTGATAGGTGGTATGTTGGGGTCGTAGTTTTAAATTTTAAATAAAGTACTGTGCAATTAATGCATTTTGGTATTTCGTTCTTATTATTGCAGTTTATTAAGTTATGTTCACCCGCACAATGAAGGCATATTGGTTTGTTCGGTGGTTGGAGACAACGCATTGCTGTATGACCATATTTTTGGCAATGGTAACACTGCATTAGGGGGTTAAAGTCCTCTACTTTAATTTGGTAAAAACCAAGGTTTACGCTTTTTCATAATTAGAAGGTGTCTGAGATCTCCACTGGTTTCCAGGATTATATTTTTTTGTTGATATTTTTTAATTGGTATGGTTCCTTTATATTTTATTTTGTTTGGGTCCATTTCGTATATTATTTTTATATCTTCATTTTGCAGTATTAGATCTGATATAAATTCTTCTTGTGTATATTTTTCGTCAATTCCTTTAAAGATCATGCCCGGTCTTATTTTATCAATGTTTTCAACATGTATTCCTTCAAGTTTTAACTTTGTAATTTCATTTTTGATGTTGGCCATATATCCGCTTTTTGTAAATTTATTATTAATTCATTTTTTGATGTCTCCTGATGCTTCTTATTCCGATTCCTAGTTTAGATATTTTGACGTTCTTTGTGATGGTTTCTTTTATATCTTCGTTATCATTTTTAGTTTTAATTATAATGGGGTATACTGGAATATTGGGTGTTGTGTTTTTTCCACAGGTGATGCTAGCGTAACTTCTCGTAGTAGCATTGTTTTACAGATTTTGATATTTTTCTAAGTTACTGATATATGTTCTAGTTCGATTATTTAGTCTTGTAATGACAGACTCTCTTTGTTAATAACATCTTCCAACCTCGTTCTTATGAGTTCAATCGTATTTTTTGTTTTTTGGTCCTTGACAGTCTGAATTTTCGAAACCTCACTCTTTAGCTCATTTAGATAGCTAGCTACCATCATTTTTGGGTCTTCAATTTGGGTTCAAAAATGCCCCCACTCTATTTAAAATTTAAAATATTGTCTCTTGTTACAGTAACAGCCATAACAATATTCTGTTAACTTTTTGTCTATGGCTTCAAATGTCACTTGTCTTCAAACTTCAAATTTAAATTCAAATTCAAATGGTTTCAAATTCAAATATCACTTGTCATGTTAATTTCAAGATTTTGTTTTTAAATTCACTCTTATAGTATATCTGATCTCACTGTGATTATTTATTAAATGGAAAACAATCCACCTTTTTAATGTGATACACTTAGTTTTGTGTGAAAAACACAATCTAGATATCGATTTTTGAAACTTTTTGTAGGACAAAAATATTTGGCTACTTATGAAAAACTCCATAGAAGTGAAAGGAAATACATCAATGAAGCACAATCAGACAAAGCTTGTCGTTTGAATTGTGCTTCATTGATGTTAAACATATCAATATTCGAAGTGATTCTATTTAACAACAAGACAGCTCTCCCGACTGGCATAACCATTGGCAAGTTAGTTCTGCAAGCCGGGAGATAAAACAGTCTATTTTGTCGGTGACGGAGATAACCATCGTGTACATAGAAACTAATGCTCTACATCAAAGGTGCTCAAACGGTCGACCGCGAGTTCTTTTTGAGTCGATCTCGAGAAAAAATTGCCGATGTAAATAGATCTATTCACATTTTTTATCAGACACATTTCGAAAGAACATTATCTTATTCGAAGTGCAGTTATAAAATGTTTGTTGCAGACTATGCTTGTGCTGCCAGAATAAAGTAGTTTGTGTAGTTTTGCATACAGATTTAATTTATTTAATTAAATGAAGACAATATTAATGAAACTCAATCGAAAATCTGGAGACAGAAAAAGATATTAGCTGCGCTGGGATACAAACCCTGGACCCTTTGCGTGCTCTACCGACTGAGCAACGGAACCCATATCAAATTCGGTCACTTTCAACTGTATCATACATACTTCGACTAAGAACTACCAACATTATCTTCATTTTCTTAACGCGCATATTCAACTCCAACTAAATGCTATCTAGATAGTGTCTGGATAAATTTTTATCCATTTTATTTTTAATACGCGACATCTATTGACTTTTTTGCAAGTCTAGGATGAATATTTATTTAAATTTTTTAAACTTCGAGTAAATCTTAAATTTTTATATGATAGCAGCCAATAATATGTGCGTGAAGAAAATGAAGATAATGTTGGTAGTTCTTAGTCGAAGTATGATACAGTTAAAAGTGACCGAATTTGATATGGGTTCCATTGCTCAATCGGTAGAGCACTTGCCTTGTAAGCAAAGGGTCCTGGTTTCGTGTCCCAGCGGAGCCAATACATTTTTCTGATTTTTCTATCTCCAGATTTTCGATTGAGTTTCGCTAATATTGTCTTCATTTAATTAAATATTATAATTTGAGATTTTACTCATAAAGTTTAAAAATTAAAATAAAGAATTAATTTAAACCAGTTTTGTGTTCACAATGTAAAATCCGAGTTGTGGATTCATCTGCTGACACATTTCGAAGGAAAACGTTCTCTTATTCGAAGTGCTGTTATAAAATTCTAGTTGCAGACTATTTATGTACTGCCAGAATAAAGAAAAATCACTTTCATCTGAGTGTAGTTTTAATTCGCCGCACACAGATTTAATTTAATTCAGTTAATAATGTAAAATTTCTGTTTTAATATTTCGAAGGCAAATATTCTCTTATTCGAAGTGCAGTCATAAAATTCAAGTTGCAGACCACGTATGTGCTGCCAGAATCAAAGAAAAACCTTTTTTATGTTCTGAGTGTAGTTTTTATTAACCGCATACAGATTTAATTTAAACCAGTTTTGGGTTCAGAATGTAAAATTCTAGTTGTGGATTTATCTGCTGACACATTTCGAAAGAAAAACATTATCTTATTCGAAATGCAGTTATAAAATTGTAGTGACGGACTATTTATGTACGCCAGCAGTTTAAGTTTGAGCACCCCTGCTCTTCTACATGATAGCTACTCCATTGAGGACTAGATCTGGATGGAATAATTAACGAGCCCTTACCCTACAAATAATATTATTGCGCAACGATTTTTTCAGGCGACTACAGTTCAAACAACGCACGGGGTACATTATCTATGAATTGCCTATGTTTATAGTAGTCCTCTCAATCTCATCGATTGATTTGGTTTTTTCCAAATCTAATACCCTTTTGAGGTGCCTACGCTATTCCAATTTATCCATCTCTTTTTTGTCCGTACGCTGCACTGATTGAGAATAGTAAGAGATCGTATTGTGGCTGGAGCATGTCGTCCTTTAACGAAGATTATTTGCAGCCGTCACTAAACAGCGACCAAAAGTGATTTGTTAAACCGGTTGGGATTTCGTCCTGCCTCCGGAGAAAAAGTGGTATCAATTCTCATTCCCGTGACCATCTCCTGGACTGAGAGGCCAGGTGTGTGTTGGCCAGATGAATAATTCAGGACCAGGTTTCAGTGGATTTCTTCCGTTGCCTTCCCTGTAAATATGCAAGTACCTTTATGCAGTGACAAGACGCAACTGCATTCAGGTACGGTAATCATTTAACTTTTATTTTTTCTAATAATCAGAGAGCGAACGTAAATTATAAAGTTTTAAATTTTAAATAAAGGAAATTTCAAAGGTTTCTTGATGTCTTCTTATATATATTCCTCTGCAAACTTATATGAATCATTATCTCTCGCCAGTTTCTTTTAGCGACAAAAGTAACTGTTTGAAACGTATCGTCATCTCACTTAAATTGGGCACACTTATTGAGCATTCTAAGATGTTGTTTTCAATGTAAACTTGAAAGGATCCTTTTTACTTGCCTTTGACTTCTACCGCAAAAAAGCAGATACCTTCATATCCCACCAGTTTACTCCGGCAGTGACTTTAATTAATGCACATATCTAGATGTTATTTTCAATGGAAAAATCAAAGAACTGTATTTGTGGACGGCTTGGCCAGGTGTGTGTGGGGCAGCATGAGTAATGCAGGACGAGGCTTCAATGGATTCCTTTCATTGCTTTCTTCTGCAAATACGTAGTTACCTCCATCCTCCGACCTCCACCAGTTTCCAGGGATCGCAATGCAGTCCACGTAATGCAGTTTCAACCGAGAGCGCCATTCAGCATTTGTGCAGTGAATGCGTTTCATCTAAAATGTTTAAGTTTTTCTCTCTCTCCTTTACTGCCTAATTTAATATCCAAACAGTACAGATATTGTCTGGTGAGACGGGTTACGTGTAATAAAACAATAAAATTTTAAAGGATTTTATTCCAGGCATTGGCCCTATTATAATTTCCGTCACAAAAAAGTAGTACTTTGGAGGAAATAGACGCACGTATTTTGTGTGTCTCAGCATTATTTATATATAAGAAAGAGCTGCAGCATTATAGCAATAAGTACCGTATGTTTATTGCCTTTTTAATACCGTCACGGTACCGTAACCGTGACAATGAAAAAATATATAAAACCATTGACAATTAATTATTATATGTATATCCTCGATATTAATTTTATCGAATCTCATTTTACGGGTTGTTTTTGAAATTTATTTATTTATTTATTTTATTTATTTATTTATTTATTTATTTTTGTTATACGCCCGTAGGGGCTTTTACATAGACTAGAAAATAATATTTAAGATATCGAGGATTACACATACATAGAATTTATACCAAAAGTTATAAAAGTGAAAAAACTTTTAAGAATATACAAGTAGTTTTTAAAGAAAAAAAAACCACTTGTATAATCTTGTGGAAAACCGTGAAATATTTTAAACAATGTAATATTTAACGATAACATAGAACAAAATATAATATAAACATTACAATAACAAATCAAATCGTTAAATATATTATACCTATGTTGCAATAATTTGTAGGATTCCACAAAGTGTTGGTTTAAATTGCATTTTAGAATGTAAAGGGAATCAGCGAATACATCTACAATACCACCAAACTTGTTGCCTAAATAATGCATACTATTGGTAAGTGAGTGTGATTGATAGTTAGTTGTGTATGTGTTGCAAAAGAATGTTATATTTTGTCTAGTATTCCTTGTCGGTACATGAAGTTTAATAGTAGCAACGATGGCAGGGCTGTCAATTAGGTTGTTCATGATTCTGTACAATAAAATTAGGTCTGAAATGATTCTTCTGTCAGACAGCGTAATTAAATTTAGTCGATTCATTAAACTTAAATAATTAATGTTTTCTATTGGAATTTTGAGTTTCAAATTTAAGTACCTAAGAAATTTGTGTTGAACTCGTTCTATTTTGTTAGAGTGTACTTTATAGAAAGGGGACCAAATAGGTGAATTATATTCTACTTGACATCTAACTAATGAAATGTAGAGTGTTTTCATGCAATCCAAGGACTTAAAATCAGTTAGGGTTCTACAAAGGAAGCCAAGAATCTTTAAAGCCTTATTAGTTATATTATCCATATGTGGTGTGAATGTTAAGTTTGAATCGAATATAACCCCCAAGTCGCGAATTTGTAATACTGGTGTTAATTTAACATTATTTAAATTATATTCATGTAAAATATGAGAATGAGTTCTGGAAAATCGTATTACTTGACATTTCTCAGTATTCAAAAGTAACATATTTTGTTCGCACTATTTAAAAAATTCATCTAAATTAGCTTGTAAAATTAGGCAATCATATATATTTCGTATTCTTTTAAACAATTTTAGATCATCTACAAAAAGTAGGACTTGTACATCTTTAAATATGTTTACAATGTCATTAATGAATATTAAGAAGAATATTGGGCCGAGGTGGGACCCTTGCGGGACACCACTTGTGGCCTCGAATACATAGGATTCTATAAAATTAATCCTGACACTAAGCACTCTATTACTGAGGTAACTGATAATCCATGTCAATAAACTTCCTTTGATGCCTAACAGTCGGAGTTTGGATATAAGAATGTGATGTCGAACCTTATCAAATGCTTTACTGAAATCGGTGTATATAGAATCCACTTGTTGTTTCAGACTAAGGGATTCGGATATGTAATTATTATAGATAGTTAAATTACTTAGGTAGATCGACCTCTGATAAAGCCATGTTGGTTAGGAACAATAATATTGTTGATAGGTTTTACAATGGTATCTAATACTAATGACTCGAAAAGTTTGGGTAAAGCAGACGTAATACAAATAGGTCTATAATTTGATATATCGCTTTGGTCTCCTTTTTTATGAATAGGCGAATAAATAAAAAATAAATATAAAAAGTACATGGTTAAGTGCGGAATTCATTCAGAAATTTAAATTATTATTGCGGCATGTTGCGGTTCCTCCTTCAACTTAAGCCATGCACTAAATTTATACTTCTCCTGCCGGACTCTCTGAACCCATCGCCTTGCACCATAATGGGAGGAATAGATTTATTCTTCCGTCACTCCTAGACACACCTACCCCCAGATTGCGATCCACCTCTTACATCTTTTTCCTTCCCCGTACTTCCTCTCCTTCATTTCCCTAAAAAGACCCTCCAAATAGTATCCTCAAAGATAACATAGCATAACAACAACAATATTAAGTAAAACGGTCGATTGTTTTAACGCTCCTAAATAAACTTGATAATACGGAATAAATCACTACAAAAACTCTAACTTCTCGGTGCACTTTAGTAACTATTGCAAATCGAAGTCGTTGGTGTTAAACTCAACTGTGCAAGCATTATAATAACTTTAAACTTACAAAGTTAACACTGTGAGAAGTGACATTATTTACAACACCAGTGCACTACAATTGATGTGTGTGTCGAATGTGCTACGTATTTGCATGTGATTGTGTCAGTAATTCCGCTTAATGCGACAGGGTTGTCACAAGTTATTTCTTGTCCATAATTAAACAAATAAACTTTTATTTTTCTACAATGAATAACAACGAAAGTGCTGTGTTATCCTTAAATAATGCGACTGAATCACTTAGTGCTCTTCACAAAGCCATAACTGACCCTGCGCTCAAAATAACCAGAGATCAGATGACAAAAATATTATCTCTTCTCTCCGCCGTCTCTGGAAACATGACAGATGTAGGAGTGAAAGTGGGGATTCTTGTTGGTAAAATAGAATCCTACGAACGGATAATTGACAAACCTCAACCGCCAGCTAATAACACCTCTTCAATCAATGATTTGCTCGCGGAGGCTGAGGATAGGAAAACCAGAGCGTAGAACATAATTCTATTCAATATTCCTGAAAGTTTATCTGAATCAAAAACCACGGCTATAACAATGGACAACGACAAAGTTACCTCAGCAAATAGGCGATGTAAACAGTGAAATTATACCTAATATGTTAAAGATGTACAGACTGGGTCTACAAAAACCAAACAAAATTAGACCAATTAAGGCCGAATTTAAGGATTTTATCTCGGCACGTGAGATCTTGACCAATAATGCTAAAACGAAAAATGGTGTCAAGGCCAGAAGTGATCAAACGCTGTTGCAGAGGACCCAACTTCTAGACTTACGCCAACAACTTGAGACCAGAAAGAACAATGGTGAAACCAATATCACCATCAAATATATAAACTCCATACCCAAAATTATTGATTGTACGCCAAAAAACTAAAGCAAAATAAAATAAAATGCTATTATCAAAATGTGAGAGGGGTCCGTACAAAACTTCCCAAATTATTGACTTCGGCGGCAACTATCACCAGTGATATTTTCATATTAACGGAAACATGGCTCGATTCAGGAATTAATTCGGCTGAATTATTCTTCAGTAATTTTAATATTTATCGTATGGATAGAAACTCGAAAACAAGTGCCAAATCAAGAGGTGGCGGAGTGGTCATAGCTATCTCAAAAAATTTCAGCCCCTTAAAAATATCCACGAAGAACCCATCCATAGAGCAACTTTTTGTCAAAGTGAACACTTCTAGTGGTAAATTAATAGTGGGATGTGCATATTTACTTCCAAATTCTGACGTCCAAAGCTACAGCAATCACTGTGACGAGGTTGAATCAATCTGTGCTAAAAACCCTAACACTAAATTACTTCTAGTTGGTGACTACAGCCTGCCTCAATACGATTTTTGTAATATGAATTCTGACAACTATTGTTCTAATGTTAATATTCGTGTAATTAGAGATATGGCTCTCTTCTTAGGACTAACTCAGTGTAATAATATCCATAATATTGGTGGTCGTACATTAGATTTGGCATTGTCAAATGTGTCTGACATCTGTGTTGCGAGAAGTACCGAAATACTATTACCTGTTGATGTTTACCATCCACCACTAGAAATATGCATGTCTAACCTCAAACCAATTCCAATTGAAAAAAGGGTAGTAAAAACTAGAGATTTCAAAAAAGCAGACTATGAACAAATTTCCAACTATCTCAACCAGATTGACTGGTCATTCTTGGATAGTGAGGCTGATATCAATGCACACCTTACCTCTTTTTATTAATTCTGCAATTGAAAAATTTCTACCTTTTACGGCTTACAGGGAAACTCAATACCCAAATTGGTTCTCAAAAGAACTGATAGACTTAATATACCTCAAAAAATACCTCATAAGAAATTCAAACAAAGTCGCCTGGCTATCGATTATTCCATGTTTCAAAAATTGAGGGGAGACTGCAATAAGCTCTCTGCAGAATGTTACAAAACTTTCATACGTGATGTTGAAGGCTCTATCATGAACGACTCAAATTTCTTTTGGAAATATGTTGAATCCCAAAAAGAAAACGGTACTTGTATACCTAGTATTATGTCATTCGATTCTAAACTATCCCGAAATCTTCAGGAAACTGTTAATCTGTTCGCCGATTTCTTTAGCGGTGTATATGTTAATGCAAATGTAGATAGCAATATCTCTTGCTCTAATTTAGTTGAGACTCTTGATATATCTGATTGTACTCTAACCATAGATGATATTATATCCAAGCTGAAGAGTCTCGATTCCCGCAAATCCGCAGGACCTGACAAAGTTCCACCCAGATTCTTAGTTAATTGTATGCATACATTATCTTATCCCATACATAAGTTATTTACAAAGTCACTCTCATCAGGTGTGTTCCCTGACCTCTGGAAGTTTAGTCTTTTGACACCCATTTTTAAAAAAGGAAATAAGAGCGACGTAACAAACTATAGGCCAATATGCACCATGTCTACATAACCCAAACTCTTTGAAAGCCTGGTACTAGACAAATTGATATCCCAAATCAATCAAACCATCTCACCGCTTCAACATGGATTTATCAAAGGAAGATCAACCCTGTCCAATTTAATATTATACACGAATGACATTGTTAATGCCTTGACTTCATCACATCAAACTGATTCCATATATACTGATTTCAGTAAGGCATTTGATAAGGTTAACCACAGACTCTTATTACGAAAACTGAAGTTGTTGGGAATGAGAGGGAGTATTTTGGAATGATTTAAGAGTTATCTATTGGGAAGGTACTTAGCGGTCAAAGTTGATTCGTTTACTTCTGATACATTTACTGCCTCGAGTGGGGTACCTCAGGGATCTCATTTCGGCCCGATATTATTTTGCTTATTCATAAATGATATTGTTAATATTTTTAGTAATGTCAAAGTCCTATTATTTGCTGATGATCTGAAGATTTACAGAACAATTAGAAACGATGACGATCGCGCCATTCTGCAGTTAAACCTGAAGAAACTATGCGCGTGGTGTTCTGTCAATGATTTACAACTAAATATTGGTAAATGCCAGATTATTAGTTTTTACAGAGGTAAAAATCCTTTTAACTTTTCTTATGATATGAATGGTGTTAATCTTCATCGTGTATCGCAGATTCGTGATCTTGGTGTTATATTCCACGAGAGTCTACAGTTCAATGTACACATCGATGAAATAACAAGCGATGCAATGAGAATACTAGGTTTTATCCTGAGAATGGGGGCAAATTTTAAAAGTATGTTAACATTAAAACATGTGTATTGCTCACTAGTACGAAGCAGATTAAAATACAATTCCTCTGTATGGTCACCATACTACAATGTTCATTCTCAATCATTGGAAAAGGTTCAAAACAAATTTCTTCGGTACATCAATTTTAAAATGAAAATTCCAATCGAATTTATAAATTATAATTACTTATGCGCTGAAACCAGACTTCTTAAATTATCAGATAGAAGAGTGTTAATTGATTTATTATTTTTATACAAAATTATAAAATCTTTAATTGACAGCCCTAATTTGTTGGAACTAATTTGCATTAGCATACCCGCTAGACAAACTCGTAGTAAAGATATTTTTAAATGCAACAATAAACTCAACACTAATTACTCTATATACTCACCAATTCCAAGAATCCATAACCTTGCGAATAAATACTGCGAATCTATAGATTTATATTTAGTGTTGACAGTTTTGAATGTTTCAAAAATCAACTAATTTCGATTCTATCTGCTAATAATTAACTTTTATTATTTTTTTTGTTCATCTCATAAAATATTTTCTCATCTAAACCTCACCAGTAAAATGTATACTTACTTTATAATATTTTTGCAGTTCTATTTACACTTTGTTCTATGTCAGGTCTTATTTATTATTGTTAATAATATGTATAAATATCTAAAGCTGAATTGTTTTAGTTTTTTATAAGTACAACTTGTACTATTTCATTTCGTTTCTTTTTTATGTTGTAATATTCTTTACCTAACGAGTCGATTGCATTCATATTTATTCTTATTATTTTTAATTTATAAACTAACGTTTAGACAAGATTTTTATGCATAGCACAAAGGGTAACAATTATTATAAGCAATAATTATCAGCCTGAAACACTCATCAACATTGAAAAATCTTCCGAGAAAAGATACTTGCCGCCAACGGGACTTGAACCCGTGTCCTTCTGATTGCTTCTGATTGTCAGCTGCTCTTGACCACTGAGCTATGGGGGCCCCCATAGCTCAGTGGTCAAGAGCAGCTGACCGGCAATCAGAAGGAGTGTTTCAGGCTGATAATTATTGCTTATAATAATTGTTACATATTTATTCTGTTTTATTGTTTATGTAATATATGTAATTAATATTGTTAATTATATATTTGCTTCTTTTCTTGTAAAAGCCCACTAGGGCGTTAATAAAATATAAATAAATAGTCTCCGAGGGAAATCGGTTTTCCCCAGGGCCTCCTGCGTGGAGCTAATGCAAAAATACTTAATCAATAATCTCTCGTATACACACGTGTGTTGGCAATCATAAGTATATATTTTACAAAGCTAACATATGGAGCCGTGTAGCGTGTAGACTCCTATCAATTAGATCGTTATCTACTTCAATGGATGGAATACCCTTTATTCTCTCTCCTCTCTTCCTATAAGGATAATGCGCACGAGCTGGTAGTTGGTATGTACATGTACGACGCACTCCAATCTCTGCCCAAAAATTGTCACATCTTTATACCCATTCACCCGTCTCGAGTCGGATCGCCATTCGCGTTCTGGATAAAACTCGCTAAACCTGATTATTTTCTTATATAAATAATGATCACGAACGGCATTATTGTGAACCCGCGAGGTGGATGGGACCGCAGTCCAGTGTCCAGGGTCCACTGTCCACCGGGGCCGGTCCGAGCGGGTAACAGACAGCGGTGAACGAAACAGGTGCAGCTCTGTGAAATATTTACCCGTCAACTTGTCTGCTGCCCGGGTAGCTGGACGGTATCGGATTACTCCTATAAGGCAGTTAGAGTTAGACATTGTTACTTTATGTATTGGTTGTTTATAGAGATCTTTCATTCAATGCTTGTGTTCTATGGGATACGATAGAACTTAGGTTGCAAGCTGAATATAATCGCGATGAAGTCAAGATTCGAGGTGGAAACATCTTAGGTACGTACGAGTACTTGTAATATTAATAAGATTTTTTCCTTGCGTACATTTACGATTTAGGGTTCCACAGTTCTACGAAGCCTTTATTCTCACTAGCCTAAAAAGCAATTCTGACCGGCCGGTTTTATATCTAACGCTATCATCAAATATGAAAATGGAATCTTACACCATCTCCTTAATGTTCCGCTCAGATGCATGAAAATATCTCATATAAACTCTTGACACTGTGACCCCGAATAGAGAGGCTGTATTCAGCTAAACCAATCGTAGATTCCTCAGCCATGAGGTTTGCCTTCTGGCTGTACATTTTCTTGGATTATAAGTGTATCATTATTTTTATTTATCACTATCATCTGACAAACGTTTACCGTATTTTGCAAGATCCAAGACAAATTTGCATTAAGAAACTAATTTATATTAATAACATAATTATATATTAAAGGAAAACAATCACTTTGTTTGTAACCACGATTTATTGATTTAATTTTTAATTACCGACCGGTTTCGCTTAATACAAGCATCTTCAGGGTATAAATTAAAACTGATGAAAAAATACATTGTGTGAGCTTATATATACATACAGACAGAGACAAAACATAATATAAAGTAAGAGTGAGAGAGTGTAATTAACATCCTACATAGTGATAGAGAGAAGGAGACGGGTATATCTAATGAATGATTACATTATATCTACCGGGACAAAACGTCATTTGAACAGGTGATTAAGGAATAAAGTGGCTACGGGTTTTTTTCTAGTTTATGAGAAATATTCCTAATATCGGACTATTTGACACATTTAACTGATTATGTTTTAACGGCTTTCTTTATTTCGAGTGCTTCTAAATTATTAAGCCTGTTACCATGACCATTTCTGTGTAGAATCTTAACACCTGTGTTTTGATTGAAGGTATGATCTTTATCAATGAGGTGATTAGCGAATTCCGAAAATCCATTATTATTTAAGCATCTAAGATGCTCTTTGATTCTAATATTGACATTACGCGTCGTTTTACCTACATAAAATGATGAACAATCATTACAGTCTAATTTATATATTCCGGAATGACTTAGTTTTTCGTCCTTATCTTTTGAATTAATTAAAAACTTTCCTTAATTATTGTTTGTGTAAAATGCCGGTCTTATTTCGGGAGGTAGATTTTTTACACTGCAGGAAGAGAACTGATTAATGAATAAAATACGACGCCATTGGTAACAAGGATTATTATTATTAAATAAATGAAGACAATATAAACGAAACTCAATCGAAAATCTGGAAACAGAAAAATCAGAAAAACATATTGACACCTCTGGGACTCGAACCCAGGACCTCTTGCTTTACGGGCAAACGCGCTAACCACTGCATAAAATAAAATAAAATAAAAAATTATTATTATTATTTGTATTATTATGATTAGTAAATAAGAAATTCTTAGTGGCTATTTGTTTTTGTTTTTTATTTAAAATTGCATCAATGAGTTCGGCATTATAACCATTATTAACCGCGATTTTTTTTAATTATTGCTAGTTCGTTGGAGAAATTAGTATTAGATAACGGTATTGTGACCAAACGATGAACCATTGAATGAAACGCGGAGTGTTTATGTGAAACAGGATGATTGGATGTGTTATGGATAACAACGTCGGTGTAGGTAGGCTTGCGAAAGATGTTTAAATTTATTTTATTATTTACGATAGATAAGGTGAGATCTAAAAAATTTAAAGTTGAATTAGTTCCTATCTCTAATGTTAATTTAATGTTTTGATGGTATGAATTTATAAGGATGAGGAAGGCATTTAATTGACATTGAGTCCCTGTCCATATACAGAATACGTCATCGACGTATCTACGCCATAGTAAGACGTTTTTTACAAGGGGTGAGGCACTAGTTAAAATTTTGTTTTCTAAATTATTCATGAATATATCAGCGATTAAAGGACTTGTAGGAGACCCCATGGGAAGGCCTTCGATTTGCTGATATATAACACCATTGAATTGAAAATAATTTTGGTTAAGGCAAACATTAAATAGTGAAGTCAGATCATTCACTAAATCTTTGGGTAAATTAGAAGTATTTAATAAATTAGAGATCAAACATTTGCTCTCCTCTATGGGGACATTAGGGAATAAGTTAACCACATCAAACGATATGAGTTTGCAATTTTTGGGGAGATCCAAATCTTTGAGTTCTTCTACTAGTGAGCATGAATTTTTGATTGTATATTTTGGGGAGAAAATATTGGAATTATGGAAAACATTAGTAATAACAGAAGATATTTTAAAATTTGGGGCATCACAGCAACTAACAACTGGTCTTATAGGTTTATCACTTTTATGGATTTTGAGGAATCCATATAATTTTGGAGCTTTCGAATTCTTTGTTAAAAATTTAACTTGATGATATGACTCATCTTGAAACATTTGGGATTTACAGGCTTTAAGAGTTAGTTTAACTTTATCTAAGAATTTTCCATTAGGGTCTTTTTGAAGAGTTATGAAGTTGTCGTTATTGATGAAATCTTGCACTTTTGTATTGTATTCTCTTCGAGGTATTATATTCACGGTATTTCCCTTGTCTGCTTTGGTCAGGATTAAATTTTCGTCTTCTAATTTAGGACGAATATTTTTCATTACGGTTGTCTCGGGGTTTGGAGTAAATTTAAATTAAGGTATTAGATTTTTTATTGTTTCTGCACTTTTGTAGAAGAATCGTTGAGGTTTACCATATAAAGCTGTATCGATATCTACTGCACCGTTTTCTATTGCAGAATTAAAGTTTTTATTATAATATTTTAGGTTGTATTTTAAACCTTTCGATAGTAGGTTCATCTCTTCGGGTAGAAAATGTACTGTTGACAGATTCTGGACTCGGTCAAAAAACGTATGAACCGGTTTTAGGTTTTCATTATTATTAAATTTATTTAAGGAACACAACATATCAAGTTTTTTATTAATTATTTTTGATGAATTATTTTTAGCACTGTTAAAATGTACATTTATGTACTTTGGAAACACTTTCTTTATTAAACATTGTTTGAAAAAATATATATTAATGCACAACACTTTGTATTTTATCGAAAAGTTTTAATACATTTTTGCTTTTGAGGCCGTACTCGCCGATTTTATATTTTGGTAGAAAGCAGTCAGAAAGTGCAGAAATATGCATATCGATACAGCTTTATATGGTAAACCTCAACGATTCTTCTACAAAAGTGCAGAAACAATAAAAAATCTAATACCTAAATTTAAATTTACTCCAAACCCCGAGACAACCGTAATTAAAAATATTCGTGCTAAATTAGAAGACGAAAATTTAATCCTGACCAAAGCAGACAAGGGAAATACCGTGAATATAATACCTCGAAGAAAATACAATACAAAAGTGCAAGATTTCATCAATAACGACAACTTCATAACTCTTCAAAAAGACCCCACTGGAAAATTCTTAGATAAAGTTAAACTAACTCTTAAAGCCTGTAAATCCCAAATGTTTCAAGATGAGTCATATCATCAAGTTAAATTTTTAACAAAGAATTCGAAAGCTCCAAAATTATATGGATTCCTCAAAATCCATAAAAGTGATAAACCTATAAGACCAGTTGTTAGTTGCTGTGATGCCCCAAATTTTAAAATATCTTCTGTTATTACTAATGTTTTCCATAATTCCAATATTTTCTCCCCAAAATATACAATCAAAAATTCATGCTCACTATTAGAAGAACTCAAAGATTTGGATCTCCCCAAAAATTGCAAACTCATATCGTTTGATGTGGTTAACTTATTCCCTAATGTCCCCATAGAGGAGAGCAAATGTTTGATCTCTAATTTATTAAATACTTCTAATTTACCCAAAGATTTAGTGAATGATCTGACTTCACTATTTAATGTTTGCCTTAACCAAAATTATTTTCAATTCAATGGTGTTATATATCAGCAAATCGAAGGCCTTCCCATGGGGTCTCCTACAAGTCCTTTAATCGCTGATATATTCATGAATAATTTAGAAAACAAAATTTTTACTAGTGCCTCACCCCTTGTAAAAAACGTCTTACTATGGCGTAGATACGTCGATGACGTATTCTGTATATGGACAGGGACTCAATGTCAATTAAATGCCTTCCTCATCCTTATAAATTCATACCATCAAAACATTAAATTAACATTAGAGATAGGAACTAATTCAACTTTAAATTTTTTAGATCTCACCTTATCTATCGTAAATAATAAAATAAATTTAAACATCTTTCGCAAGCCTACCTACACCGACGTTGTTATCCATAACACATCCAATCATCCTGTTTCACATAAACACTCCGCGTTTCATTCAATGGTTCATCGTTTGGTCACAATACCGTTATCTAATACTAATTTCTCCAACGAACTAGCAATAATTAAAAAAAATCGCGGTTAATAATGGTTATAATGCCGAACTCATTGATGCAATTTTAAATAAAAAACAAAAACAAATAGCCACTAAGAATTTCTTATTTACTAATCATAATAATATAAATAATAATAATAATTTTTTATTTTATTTTATTTTATGCAGTGGTTAGCGCGTTTGCCCGTAAAGCAAGAGGTCCTAGGTTCGAGTCCCAGAGGTGTCAATATGTTTTTCTGATTTTTCTGTTTCCAGATTTTCGATTGAGTTTCGTTTATATTGTCTTCATTTATTTAATAATAATAATCTTTGTTACCAATGGCGTCGTATTTTATTCATTAATCAGTTCTCTTCCTGCAGTGTAAAAAATCTACCTCCCGAAATAAGACCGGCATTTTACACAAACAATAATTTAGGAAAGTTTAATTAATTCAAAAGATAAGGACGAAAAACTAAGTCATTCCGGAATATATAAATTAGATTGTAATGATTGTTCATCATTTTATGTAGGTAAAACGACGCGTAATGTCAATATTAGAATCAAAGAGCATCTTAGATGCTTAAATAATAATGGATTTTCGGAATTCGCTAATCACCTTATTGATAAAGATCATACCTTCAATCAAAACACCGGTGTTAAGATTCTACACAGAAATGGTCATGGTAACAGGCTTAATAATTTAGAAGCACTCGAAATAAAGATAGCCGTTAAAACAAAAACCCAAATCCTTAATAATCAGTTAAATGTGTCAAATAGTCCGATATTAGGAATATTTCCCATAAACTAGAAAAAAACCCGTAGCCACTTTATTCCTTAATCACCTGTTCAAATGACGTTTTGTCCCGGTAGATATAATGTAATTATTCATTAGATATACCCGTCTCTTTCTCTCTATCACTATGTAGGATGTTAATTACACTCTCTCACTCTTACTTTATATTATGTTTTGTCTCTGTCTGTATGTATATATAAGCTCAAACAATGTATTTTTTCATCAGTTTTAATTTATACCCTGAAGATGCTTGTATTAAGCGAAACCGGTCGGTAAATAAAAATTAAATCAATAAATCGTGGTTACAAACAAAGTTATTGTTTTCCTTTAATTAAGGGTCGGGTTTGGAAAACATCGCTCCGCATTAGCAGTAGCATCCGCGTCTCGTAGCAGCAATACTAGAAAATTATATACAGGTAGTTAGAAAAATGTGTAAAGTTACTAGTGATTAAATTTTTTTTACTGTAATCTTACAAATTCTATAAGTTATACATACTGCAACTTTAGTTAAAACGTTGAAAAAGGCCTTCGCGATTATCTCTCCTGAACCTGTTGTAAACATTTTTACCAAAAATCCTTCCGTAATCTCAGAGTAAACATTATGTTAAATCAAGCTATTAAATTAAAAGCTCTTCAGTGTATCTAGATTTTTATTATAATTCGACTAAACTTTCTGAATTTTTCAACTATTCTCCGCCATACAAAAATGTATGGCAAAATATTACGCCGCGCGATGTCTTATATAACGGTTGAATTTCACAGAATTCATTCAGTCGTGAGATAGCGGTCAAGGCGACAGCACGCATATTTTTTTCGCAGCAATTTTGTTCGCTGTTTATTCGATTTTTGAAGGAATCATTGAGGAGATAGGTGTTACAGTAACCGGGTAAGTAGAAATAAAATATATTTATTATTATCTAATAAATTATTTTTAACTTGATTTACAGTTTTACATATTTTATTATTTTTTTTTTTTTAAACTTCAGGTACCTTCAAAATGGGTAAAAATAAAGGAATTCTTGCTTACCGTGCCATAAAAAATAGACCCTCCCACTGGAAGAATAGGAGAATAAGGTAATAAAGTCAAAATTTAATTTTTTTACTGATTTCTATCAAGGGTAGTTTGAAGGTAGACTGAAGTCATTTTGCTTTTTGACATCTAAAAATTTCGGCATCCATCTTGAATTTATCTGTAGTTATCTACCGATTTGGTTCAATATCAGAATTCGGGCGTTTAGAAGTGCACTGAACTCGGATCTAATGTCAAAATGCAAAATTTCGGCATCCATCTTGAATTTCTCGTGTTCTCCACCGATCTGGTTCAAAATCAGTATTAGGGAGTATTGGCGAGCACTGAACTCGGATCTAATGTCCAAATGCAACATTTCGGCATCCATCTTGAATTTCTCTAGTTATCTACCTTTTTGATTCAAAATCAGGATTAGGGCGTTTGGACGTGCACTGAACTCGGATCTAATGTCAAAATGCAACATTTCGGCATCCATCTTGAATTTCTCTAGTTTTCTACCGATTTGGTTCAATATCAGCATTCGGGCGTTTGGAAGTGCACTGAAATCGGATCTAATGTCAAAATGCAACATTTCGGCATCCATCTTGAATTTCTTTAGTTATCTACCGATTTGGTTCAAAATCAGGATTAGGGCGTTTGGACGTGCACTGAACTCGGATCTAATGTCAAAATGCAAAATTTCGGCATCCATCTTGAATATCTTAAGTACTTTGACGATTTGGTTCAAAATCAGGTTAAAGGAGTTTGGGGTTCAACGAACTTAATATCAAAATTTAATTTAACAAAATTTAATTTCAAAATGCATAATTTCGACGACCATTTTGAGTTCTCTACCGATTCCGTTCAAATTGTCACTAAGTTTTATTGAAAACAACGACTGTCAGATCCATTGATAAATCGAATGAATTTCGATGTTGGGTAAATTCTGGGTCGTATTATTACAAATAAATTTATTTTATATGTTTTTTTAGAAAAGCAGCAGAAGCAATATAAATGACGTCGTTATAACAGAAACTATCAGTAAGTTAACATGTAAGTTTTTTAAATAAACATAAGCGGCCCGAGTAATGGCCTCCCATATAAACTTTTTGCTATAATGAATGATCTACCACACTTTTTGTGAATGTTTAGAATTAATAAATAATATTTGGATGATTTATATAGCGCCGTTTTTGTGAAAAATCAGCTCAAGGGCGCTGTATGAATTATCGATAATAGACCGGGAGAAAGGATGATGTCATTACAAAATGACAGTCTTGTGAATAAATGAGGGGCTAACACTTATCACTCTGTATTGTATTGTATTTTTTTATTAATAAGTTTACATTACAAATGTATAGTCTAATGTCCTCCACGCTAGGAATTCACCTGTGTTGTGGAGGACATTTTTCAATTGTAAAATTATATAATAGTAAACAAGTATATAATAGTAACTTTGTTATTTTTGGATAATGCTGTGAAATAACTATAATAATTGTGGGTAATAATTAATTTATTTTGAACTTACATATAACATTTGCAATTTTACCTGTAACACGCACAACACGAGTTACAGCGTGTTTTATACAAAGAAAAAAAAACTTGTCAATAGCCTTCTATAAAAAAACAGAGTGGAAGATACTTTATGTATCGCCCTGGTGTAAGACCACTATTCAGAATTGAAAAGCTGCTTGAAATGGCTTTAGCCGTGTGTGGTGACCAAATCTGAATAGCCAGGTACTTCCCCTATATTATTCCCCTCCCACCTTATTCAGCCTCACAACATACCCCAATCACTGGCCCCAGGCGATTGATAGCAGTTGGGACTTTGTAAGTTACATAAAAATAAAAATAAAACATTTAGTTGTTTTATAAAAATTTGTCTGAACTTCTTTATATTTTTTACTGTCTTTTTTCTAAATGTGCTTTGTTCTACTTTATGTATATCAAAGATAAATTGTAAAATATATTCTTTCTTACTACGTATTAAAAAAAAACTGTATGCATATAAATAAACTTTCAACAACTTTAGTAAAAACTGGTTGTCGTAACTTATTCACACCCATTATTTTCTGGTAAAATTATAAAAAAATTAATAACATTATACAAACCATATATGAACCAGAAATTTTTTCCACATCAAAACACCATTAGATTCTATGTCACATTGAGTCAAAAACTAAGACGTCTGTAAAGGTCCAGGGACTAAAAAAAGTCTATGTATCCTTGCCCTTGCATAATATGATTTATAGTCTGTCAAGCTGTATCAATTATGTTAGAAATAAATTAAAATTATACAAAGCAAGTGTATTTTTATTTCGTATTTTATCAAAATGCTGAGCAGCCGTGCCTGAATCTAACCGAAATACACAATAGATCGCGGCGGCCGAGCTTGTTTGCAACTACCAAAAATACCTAACTGCAGTGAATGGGCAGTTTGACCCAGGCGCAAATGTCTCTATGAGCTATCCACGCTATTCCACCATATGATTCTTAGTATGTTAAGCTGTATCCATTATTATAGTAGGAACTAAATTTTATAAGGCAAGTGTATTTTTATTTCCTAAGTCCGTAGTGTCTAGTATACCCACATCTCCTCTAGTCAAACGCAGGCGGCCGGCTGCGGCCGTGTTTGTCTACAAGTACAAGAAATACCTAACTGCAGTGTCAGCGCGGTTTGATACCCGACCCTTAATATGTCAAACCACAAAGTGACTGCTTTCTACCAAAAAAAAAAAAACGTAATTATATTTTTGGAATGTTTTCTCATTCAACCTTAATTTACGCTCTCTATTTTCAAGCTTCCATGCGATGATTATTTTTTTGCACAAAATGTCAAAATAATATTACTGTACTATTAATTATCGCAAAAATAGCTCCAACGATATCAGTAAATTGAATCATTTGTCCTCGTCGAGTTTTCAAACATTGAATCGCACCGTGTACTGCTACCTGTTACTTGCAACCTACATCTGTTACATAAAATAAATAATAGAGACTTCGCGAAATTAAGTCCAGTACATGTAACGTGAGAATTTACTATATAATTTTCTTTTTTGAAGTAACTAAGGCGTCACCAATGGGATATATTGCGAGAGGAGGGAAAGCAGATGGGGAAGAAGGAGACATTACTTGGATATTCAGATCTGTTCACCAAACATGGCTAAAGCCATTTCAGGCAATGTTTCGATTCTGAATGGTCGTCTTTCTCAGGGCGATATTGAGATTATACTTTGGAACGTATCGCAAATACATGTTAAATTAATGAAGTCGTGAAATAACATAAATTAATTAATCGAATAAAATAATGTACTTGCACACGCCGGGATTGAACCCGCGACCTTCGGATTTGTAGGATCGTAACCCCTCAATCACGGAGGCCGTCGAGAATGTCAGCAATTAAATTAATTTTCATTTCTGACAATTTTGTAGAATTGGTTCTCTGTAAAGAAAATTAGGTATGGATTGGATTGTGTGGAGTGATAAAAAAAGTGTTTGTTTTTAAATCATTTGTATTCTTATTACATACATTTTGGGTAAACAATATAATATGTACAGGAGTAACCTACTTATGTACAACTCACTAGGGGATTTGACATTTATTTACATTTTCCGTGGCAACCGATATTCTATGACTTATGAACCTTTGTACAATATGCACATTGTATAACATTAAAAAAATAAATATCCTCTTATCCAGGTACTAATATATTACACATCTTGTCTTTACACCTAAAATAGTAATTGGCTACTTTACATGTCGGCTTGGCAACGATCTTTAATATTAACACATAAATACTTGACATTCCGACCAAACCGTCAGCTGCGATGGCCGACATGAAGAACATGACTACATGACCAACCAACAAATACACGCAATTCTACGGTCGCATCTAGTAATGTAACATACGAGTAACATCCTCGCGCAGTACGAGCGGCACTCGTACTACGTTATTTGCCTGCGTGCAGCAAACTAACTACGTGGCGGAAATCTCAATCGGTTTTAACACCGGCTTTATTAACTTGTACTTATATTATTACCCAATATTTTTAGAACACTGGCGTCTCAAGCGCGGTGAATTTCATCTAACGTTAATAGGATATATGAAGTTTTTAATGTGAATGCCACACAAGACCCCCAACTTTGGGAGCCAGTGCCGCAGTCCGCAGTGAGATGAAGGCATTGTGAGGCTGAAGGTTGAAGGTAGTGGGGAAATGAAGGAGATAGGGAGCATGATGGATGGGCTGGGTTGACACGGCTAGAGTTATTTTTAGCAGCCAGCGATACGATTCTAAATAGTGGTCTTTCACAGGGCGATGCTGATAGTATCTTTCACTAATTTTTTTCATTGTTTTTGAATATTTCTAGATGGTATTATGAATGTTGAATGTGATGTTACTAGATGGAACATGGAATTGTTAGCATTTTGCCGTCGGAATGGTTGCTTAAAATTTATAAATACATGAAAATTTCTAGCACAAAACATGGCGTTCGCATAGTTTTGTTTGTATAATACATTTTCTTCACATTTATAGTTAGTTAAACACGTTATACCGGCTCATGTGACCAACAGCCAGTATTTGCTCGCTGGTGTCCAGCGAAGTTGTCATCTACTAACTGTCTACTTGTCTGTTATGTACTCCCTACCTCTTCTGGATTTGTATGGCGGTTGAACAATGTCATTTTTAGATTTAAAACATTGAGATATATCATTAATCTTTACTAAACAATCGATTTATAACAGAAATCGGTTTAAAATATCGAGTTACGAAATAACTCTGTTTAAAACATCACAATATGATATAATTCGTTTCAATATTACTGATTTGGTAATAATCCGTTTCAAAACAATGAAATATAACACAATTCGTTAACAGGATTTCGAAATATAACAGAATTCATTACAAAATACTTAATTATGAAAACGGATTTAATAGAATTTATTGCAAAACATCGTTATTTGGAAAAAAGATCGGAAACCATACTTTAAATCTAAATCAGCCTCAAATCTAAAGAATCCTTTTCATTTTAAATTGAATACGTTTGCATTTAATTTAAAAATTTAAATAAGTTTGACATTTAAACATTAATTATATCATGGTTTCTTTTAAGTTACGGAAAATGATACATTTTAGTTTATGTGCGTTTGCAAAAAAAGACATCAACGTATAAACAACATAAGAAACAACTTTTAATGAAGTTATTTCGTCTCTTTCATAATGTAAAGTATTTAATTTAGATTTAAGGCTGATACACATCTCACATTGGATCAAGGTTAATAATTAGATAATTGTTTGGCATAATGATTATTTAAAAAACATCGATCAGTTTTAAAACATAAACATTGTGGCAATGAAGTAACAATTGAAATTTTATAAACTAAATAGGGCTCTTTTATCTTATTTATGTACCCCCAACTTTAAAAACAGTTTAAACGTATTTTATACTCGATGTAGACAAGCGTAGTTTAACTTTTTAAATCATGTTTTGAACCAAAATGCTTTTTTTAAATTGCGATTCTTAGTTTAGGGTACATTTTACATTCAGTCCAAATTTGTAAATCTTTATTTACATGTTCTCCGTCGACTTATTTTCTAAACAAATACACATTTATACGAATATTTTGAGCAAATACAAGGGTTGATACAGTTTTTCTACTAAATTGTACAAATAATACGTTTTTGCATTTTGCCAAATAGATTTTTACATTACAAACACAACGTTTTTTAAAAACAACATACTAAATGAGACATTTTTGTTTTTATAGATAAATATGATTTTAATTATTGGTCATAAAAGTGAAGTGTTACATAAATGGTCATTAAATATAGATTAAATAATAATTTTGTGAAAATAATGTCTTTATAAAAGTGATCAATATATTTATAAATTTAAAAAAAAAAATAGATTTTTTTTTAATTAAAAATAAACTTTTACCATTCTTTGATCACGTTGGCGTAAAATGAATATATATTTGAAACTGAAAATATTAGGTAATAATGGAGATTGTATTTATTACTTCTGTAGCGCCGTTTTCGTTGGCCTTTATACATAATATCCCTATCTTATTCATGACCTAACAAGTTTTAATTTACAAGTTGACTTTAGGAAAATCTTAAACAGCTGTGAAATGTATTTTTCTAGTTAATAAATACAATTTTATTTGGAAAGCGATCATTTGAAGTCTGTGAAGGCATTTTCCTGTAAGATTCTAATTACTATTAGAATTTAATGAATTGGTTTCGCGTGCATCAATGCAAGTAAAGGGAAATCGGACACAAACTTTTATATTTATGGAGACGTTCACAAGATCATCGCTATCGGCTGCCGATACATCTCCCGTGTTAGTACAGACAGTAGATAACTGTATTGGTCGGTAGTGGTAGTTCCGTTATGCAAGAAATGCCGGATTTGTAAACTTTATTCCTTATGAGACATTTTTAATTTAGATTGGTGACTTATTTGGTTTTTCCGGTAAAGTTGTATATTTTTAAACACATTCATACCACTGCAGGATCGATAACACTTAAAGCTGTGTGAAAAGTGTTTTTCCTTAAGTTGCTTGCACCGTAAGAGTATAGAGAGATGTAGAGAGCACTGCGCGGTGAGAACCGAATAGTATCATGACGGACATTTTCCGCAGAATGCAGATGCAGAGCCGACAGCCGGCAGCCGACAGCCGACAGCCGACAGTAAAAGGGCTTATTAACGACAAACTTCACGTCACCGGCAGAGCGGGCCAGAGTCGCGATTATAATATGTATAAAAAAAGGTTTATAGTAGTTTTAAAATGCCACGTGTCGAGTATAAATATAACTAAGTCTTCGTAAAATCACAGCGATTCCTCGTGGCGCCTCGTGGCTAGCAGCCATCACCGGCAGCCGCAGCCCATCACGGCCATTTCTTGGTAGTTCTTCAGCACCACTTTGTTCTCCTCGTCCAGGTACAACATGGATATGCTGGACAGCGACGTGGGCACGCAACACGCTTTGGGCACGGCGGCCGGGTTAACGGAGTTAACCAGCGTCTGCACGATGGCGTGGTTGGTGGAGTTGAGGTGGTCCGCCAGGGGGAACGGGCAGTCCCCGTGGCAGTAATAGGCCTCGTAGCCGTTGGGGGCTACGATCCAGTCCGCCCAGCCAACGTCCCCGAAGTCGACGTAGAGCGGCCGGCGCTGACACGTCTCGCGGTGGTCCTTGCGGCGGTGGCCGCGTCGCTCCGCGCGGCGGTTACGTGCGGGCACCAGCGGTGCGTCGGCTGGTTGCAGGCGTGCGCGGCCATCGTCCGTGAAGGCCAGCAGCGTGGGCTGCCGCACTCGCCACGCGTTGCGCCGCTCGCCAGCCGCTCGCCTCAACCGCACGTGGCGGTGCTGGCGCAAGTGCGGCGCGGCCTGCACGTGCACGAGCAGCCCGTGGTTCTCGTGCGGCCTCCACAGCCAGCGGTCCACGGCTGTCGTTACGTCCAGCCGCACGTCCCCCGCTTGGGACAACTTCACCCACTTAGAGTCTGCGAGCCGCAGCTGGGGCGGACTGCGCCCCTTGCGGCCCGGCTTCACTATGTCGTATACTAACACTTGGTGTCTATGTTCGGACGTTTCACTGCCCGGAATAAAGTTTATACTGTCTCTAGCTAACACTATTTCAGCCTTCGTGAGGGATTCTCCCTCGGGGACGGTGACGTTGAATGCCAACCGGAACCGATCTTCTTCCTTGAACTTCTTATCGATGTCGCTCGCTAAAAAAATACACTTTTATTAGTTAAATATCATAAGGCAATTCAAAACTAACTTAGGAACTGAGGATACGAGCTACTGTGGGTTTAAACTTTTTATTTTCTTTAAATATAATTTTTATTTGGGTGATTTATACCAACAGTGATTTATATCAACGCCATAACAAAAAACAATATTTAAAAAAAATAAATGTAGGCCAACTCATCATTGATAATAAAGAAAGAGTATTAAAAATAAAAATCCAATTAATGAAAAAATTATTTAGAATTAAAGAAAATTGATGTAAAAAATTGATTGAAAATCGAAATTGAAAATTTACACAGAAAGTAAATTGTTACACGCCACCAAATTTAGATTGATATGAGAGTAGATATAGAGTTCGAAATAATTTATAGGTGGCTAATGATGAATTTTTTAAATGAATCAAATGATTTTTATGTCATGTTAGTTGCTCCCAACGGGAAACGTTAGGTTTTCTCAGGTTATGTCTGGTTATGGCAAGTTACGTCAGGTTATGTCACATTATGTGAAGTTGTCTGTTTATTTTAGGGTCGAGGCACGTTCGTGTTATTTTGTTGTTTTAAAAACATGTTTTTGTCTATTGCCGTTAAAGGACATTTACAACAGCTATCTATTAAAGATTTAAATTTGTTGTTTCAACACGCATATTATCATAAAAAATATTATTATTATGAATAGTTTAAATTGATTAATACAATGCTAATATTAAGTTTATTCAATCTTTGATGGTTGAAAAAATATCCATAAAGACATTAATTGGGACCGCCGTGCTTTGTTGTAGGAGTTTGTTATTTCATTTCCCGAGATATGTTACGACAAGTTATATTATCTATTTACAATTGGGACAAATAAATACAGATATTAATTCATCCTCTTTCTAACCTTACATTCCATAAAAAATAATGTCACTCGTAATGTAAAGTAAATTACATTATTTGAAACGAGTTTACTTGTGCAGAATGATCTTATTAATTGAGATGAGTTAATTAATTTTAATTATATGATTTTAGATAACATGCTGTGAAATGAGATGAAACGGATGAAACTTATGAAATGGGGTTACATTGAAGAAATGGATGAAAAACATGAAATGGATGATATTGATGAAACTGATGGAATGGATGAAATGGATGACATTGATGAAATAGATGAAAAGGATGAAACGGATGAAATGGACGACATTGAAGAAATCGATGAAACGGGTGAAAAGTAACTAACGGATGAAAAGAATAAAAAGGGTGACATTGCTGAAATAGATGAAACGGATGAAAATGAAAACGGATCAAATGGATGAAATGATGGAACGGATAATATGAATAACATTAATGAAATAGATGAAAAGGATGTAACGGATGAGACGGATGACATGGATGACATTGATAAAATGAATGAAAATGATAAAACGGATGAAAATGATGAAACGAATGAAATGGATGAATTGATAAAATGGTTGAAAATTATGAAAATGATGAAACGGATTTTCATCGAAGAAATGGTAGAAATGGATGAAAATGATGAAATGGATGAAAGTGATGAAACGGATGAAAATGATGAAACGGATGAAAATGATAAAACGGATGAAAATGATAAAACGGATGAAAATGATAAAACAGATGAAAATGATAAAACGGATGAAAATGATGAAACGGATGAAATGGATGAATTGATAAAATGGTTGAAAATTATGGAAATGATGAAACGGATGAAATCGAAGAAATGGATGAAATGGTAGAAATGGATGAAAATGATGAAATGGATGAAAGTGATGAAACGGATGAAAATGATGAAACGGATGAAAATGATAAAACGGATGAAAATGATAAAACGGATGAAAATTATAAAACGGATGAAAATGATGAAACGGATGAAAATTATGAAACGGATGAAAATGATAAAACGGATAAAATAGATGAAAATAATGAAACGAATAATATGGATGACATTAATGAAATGGATGAAAAGGATGTAAAGGATGAAACGGATGACATGGATGATAAAATGAATGAAACGGATAAAATGGATGGCATGGATGATAAAATGTATGAAACAGATGAAATGGATGACATTGATAAAATGGGTGAAACAGATGAAATGGATGAATTGATGGAATGGTTGAAAATTATGAAAATTGTGAAACGGATGAAAATGATGAAACTGGTGAAAATGATAAAACGGATGAAAATGATGAAACGGGTGAAAAAGATGAATCGGATGAAAATGATAAAACGGATAAAATGGATGAAAATTATGAAACGGATAATATGAATGATATTGATGAAATGGATGAAAAGGATGTAACGTATGAAAGGGATTACATGGATGACATTGATAAAATTAATAAAAACTGTGAAACGGATGAAATGGATGACATTGATAAAATGGGTGAAAAGGATGAAATGGATAAAATCGATGATATGGATGAAATTTATGAAAATTCTGAAATTGATATAACTGATGAAACTGATAAAATGGATAACATTAATGAAATGGATGGAAAGGATGTAACGGATGAAACGGATGATATGAACGACATTGATACAGCGAATGAAAAAGTTGAAACGGGTGGCAATGATGAAAATGATGAATAGAATTAAACCAAAAAAACAATGGTAATGGATGGCTTTGATGAAATGAGATATGGTTAGTTACCTTCGTGTGTGAAGCCCCTTACGGTGTTGGCCGTGCGCTCGTGCAGCGGAGTGCGCCCCGCGAGGAAGACGTCCGGCAGCAGCGGGTCGGACGCACTGAGCTGCGTGTAGAGCGCCCGCATGGCCTCGGGCACGAGCGGGCGGCGCGGCGGGCGCTCCCCGGGCCGGCGGGCCGCGGCGCGCGCCAGCAGCTCGGCCAGCGGGCCTCCCGGGCCCCCCGGCCCCGCCCCGGCACCGGCACCCGCAGCCCCGCAGAGCGCGAGCGCCGCTAGCGCCGCGCGCCACCACTGCATGCTCCTCACCACTCTGCAAAAGGAGGGAGACTATTTTACATTATGTGACTGTTGCCACGCGCACTCGCCTTCCTACTGTTACTTCACTCTGTCAATGCTTGATACTTTGGTCATAGATAGAACAACGAAATCTACAAATTATTGGTTCAAGCAAAAATTTCCAGAATTAGGAACATTAGTGAAAAATATTATGAGCTCTTCAAATAAATCTATCGAAATTCACTATTTAAAAAAAAAAAATTGTTAATGAATGATAACAAATAATACATATTGAGCAAAATAAAAAGTAAGTTCATTAATCCATTTACAAAATGTTCTTATCATGGGTTGAGTATCGGATGAAAAAGGAAGAAGTTATATTAGGTACACTATAAAGATGGTACAGCGCCCTTGAGGTGATTTTTCACGAAAATGGTGTTATATAAATTAGCCAAATATAGAAGTAGAGAAGAGAAAAAAATATAACAAGTGATCAAATTCAAGGCAAACAATTATTAAAAAAAAGTGCCAGAATATATCAATTTCATTGGTCATACCATTTTCATTAAAGATTCCATGCATGAGAGAGAGAGAGAGAGAGAAAGGTTAAAATGATATATTGCTGTTGAATGTTAATATTCTAAATATTTCATATTTTCTTTGTAGTCTGGTTCTTTCATTAATACTTATTTTAGAAATCAATTCTGATTCAAGTATATTGTTTAATACTTTGTATAAACACAAGTTTGTTATTTCAGGCCTTCACGCATTCCTCATTGTTTTATAAATCTTGTCAAAATGCGGTCAAAAAATCCATATCCAAACATCAATTTTCAAATGTCCCGAGTCTTCCGAAATTTTTATTATCATTTAATAATAATAATAATTAATACGATATATCATTTTGTACACGGTTGATATTAGTCAAATGAGAACGGGTTGATTCTACGACTCGTTCTTGAGTGCAACAGCTCGGCTGTGGAACGATTTGCCGGCCTCTGTGTTTCCTCCTTTCTACAACACGGGTTTCTTCAAGACCCATGTTCACTCCTTCCTTTCCTCAAAAAGATCCTCCACACAGTATCTCCAAAGATAACACAGCCCCTGAGAGAAATTATTTTCCTCAGGGCCTCCTGTGTGTGCTAATGTATAAAAAGATCCCCCCTCCTTAAGTGGGAACGAAGGCGATATGTTTACGATATTTTGTTTATGTAGGTAAGTGATCATTAGCAATTTCTATACAAAGAAAACTTAGTAAATAAAATCTTCGAAATATTCACTAAAACAGTGCAAAGTATTATTCGTTCGCCCATTAAAAACACTATTCAACTAGGGATGTAAAAAATAATCTATTAAAAATCGATTTTTCTCCAACAAAAATCGATTTTTATTTTTAAAAAAAATCGATTAATTAGTAATCGACTTTTTTACATGCCGATTTTTTCATTCGCAGCCTTGCTACGCCTAGTCATTGACTAGGCGTAGCAAGGTTTGCTACGGTTTGCTACGCCTAGTCAATGACTAGGCGTAGCAAACCAGATTCGGACTAATGACTCGTAGTCATTAGTCCGAATCTGGAGCGTGAACCTCTGTGATGTTTATAAACAAAACATGACATTAACGCCATCTGTGCGTCTACCATGTCATTTCTATTGTGCTTTGAAAGCAGTTTGGTTGAAGTTTCTAATCAAACTTGTCACTAGATGAAGTCAACAGAGTCAACGAACAATTTGTAATTTGTGTTGATTATTAAAAAAAAAACTTTTAATAACGGTTGATTATTTTAAAACTTATAATTTCTGTTGAATATTTTTTGATTAATAAAACTGTGATTAAAGATATTTTACGCGTTTATTTTAATTTTGACAAATTTGGGAAAAAATCGATTATTATAACAAATTTTCAAGAAAAATCGATTATTTATAAATCAATTTTTCGTGCTAAGAAAAAGAATCAATTAATTAATAATCGATTATTTATGTAAAAGTCACATCCCTATATTCAACGAATTTTATTGAAAAATATAAGCACATAAATAATAAATACTAGATACATTAATGGAATACACGTTTTTTTATCATTATGCTTAGTAAAATATATAATTATGTAAGCAGATTAATTATAATTTATTTTCTTTCTTTCTTCTTCCATTTTTCTATACCACATGCTTAGGTAATATGTTTTACATTTCATTTGCTTATTATCATTTACGGTATTTTACTAGTGTCATCTCCACCCAGTAACTACTAAACCTTTGAACGCGTGCTGTGAACACCAATGGAAATTTCATTAATGTGATACTTGTTAACAATAAATCAAGGAAACGATTTAACAATACCCATGTGTTAATGAAGGTGTAATATATTATAACTAATATATTATAAATGATGGGACTTTAATTAATCAATCTAATCATCCATGTACAAAAACCATTTTTTGTGGATAAAATTATTTAAAAAAAATTGTCTGGAGCTATCATGAATTCGCGCTTTATTTGTGTGTGTATTTACTTACGTAAAATTCAGACTTATAGGCATCTCTATTATTTCATCTGTCTGGCAAGATTAAAAGATCTATTTTGTCGGGAAAACAAGCATTTGACCTCTTTGTGGGGAGTACTTTAATTTATAATGAGTCACGGGACTCGTAACCTCACTACACAGCTCGGTGAATTCCGTGTCATAAGCGCGTGGCTGGCTCCAAATATCACTTATTATAATGTTTAATAACATACGCAAAGCATTTCACAATAAATTATACGATAAGAATGTAAAGAGGAGATATTGTTATTCAATATAAAAAAAAAAAACAACTTGTTGTTTATTACAAAGTCTGGTGCAAAGTCCGAACGGCAGTTGATGTGTTCAATTGATTGAGATAAAATTCGAGTATTTTCCCGTTTTAACTTGGATTATATCATTGGGGTTTCGTAAAATCTTTTATTTTTATTTTTAATAGTTTTCCATGTTTTTTAATGGGCTTTGATATCGCTCGCCATACACTTAACACAGACTACAAACTTGATAATAATATCCACCAACAAAATAACGCGAAATTGACTCTCAACTGACCATGGACACAGAAAAACGTTACTTAAATAACTCGAAAAAGAACAGACAAGAGTTTTAAATATTATAATAAGAATGGTCTACCAACCAGTGGCGGTTGGTGAAATATTTTGGGAATTAAAACACTACGCAATCCTGTTGACTTCATACTTTTTTATATTTATAAATAAAAGCGATTTCATCAAGCACCTGAAAAGTCTGGTGATAAAAGCAGGGCCGCTGACAGCCAATTTGGGCCCCAAGTAGTAGACTACACCGGGCCCCCTCCCACCAACTTACCTGGGGGGGGGGGGGGGAAGAAAACAATTAGAAATGTCACGCTAACCTGCTAGGATTACTATTTCATTACCTTTTCTTATTTTCTAGTATCTTTTACCATTATACCAATCATTCGAATTTAGCATACCTAATTATTCAATGGAAATGTTAAAAAGTTGCCACACAGCCAGCGGGCTGGCCGGCACGATGGCGTGCTTGACAGCTGGGCCTACGGAGCGTGCAGGCCCGGCCCGCGTGCGCTCCGGTTGTCATTGGCTTTTATAAGTAAAAAAATCAGGGGCCCGTGAGCCCGTCCCGGGCCCCCCTTAGGCCCGGGCCCCAAGTTTCAGACTTGGCCAACGTGCCCTCTCGGCAGCCCTGGATAAAAGCAATAACTTGGTGGTTAAACGCCTAGAAGAGTTATTTTATATCTTTTGTCGGATCGTTATCGAGCTAACGAACGTGATTTTCTGTCAGATTTGTGTGATTTTTACATATTTACTGTCACATATTTTAGTTTAGATAGTTTTAAACACGAATTTCTCAAGTATGCATGATTATTTATTCATTTAATGTACTTTATAGATAGAAAAAGCAAATAAATCACACAAATCTGACAAGAGTTCCGTTTACGATAATGATCCCACAAAAAATAGAGAATAACTTTTCAGATAGCGAAATTAAAAAAAATATATATATTTTCCTATGAATGCTTTTTAAATAGTAAAATTTGTTACGAATACACACGAAAAGCTATCATCAGTAGGTACCTAACCAAAATTGACGGGACGGTCGGATTGAAATAAATGACGGAGTGCTCAAACGAAAGAAATAAATGGTTTTCTTTAACTACGTTTACCTACCTACCTATCAACGGTTAGAAAACTTTACTAATGACAACTTTTTTTCAATCGATGGTTGGAAATAGAGCAGTGGGTAGGAAGCTCTGCTATCAATCAAAGCGGGTTCCTATTTACTCCCCTTTTCAACACGAGTACCCTGTAAAAAGGTCTGCAATATTAGGAAAATAACTATTTAAAAAGGTTATATTAAACTTCTGGCGAAAAAAACACCAGCCTTCACTGTCGCCAATGCAAAGCGTTTTATTTAATCAACTATTTAAATTCTAGGTCCTTTATCGCGGTGGCACAAGAAATATTAAAAAAAGAATACTCGCCATAATATATTAATATAAAAGTTTTATTGGTCTTTTGTCGCATTAATAGTATAAAATGTACATAAAATATGTAAAAATACGAAATAGGACAAGAATTTATTACGTTCATTCCACCTGTTGGATTTACTTTCAAACCGGTCTGTTTGAATGTCAACTGTTTGCTGATGAGGTTCATGAGTTTATAGCATATCTTATCAACGCCGTTCTTCACGCCTTGTCTCACCCAATGAGAAGAACACTTCTTGCACACAACGACAACAGATCTTGCATTGTTCGGCCACTAGTGTACCATTATATGAGATGCAACCAAATATAACATACAATGACATATCTGCGGTAACAAAGAAATTCTCAGATGAACAGTTTGATACTTTCTTTATCTTTGTCTTTATCAATTGAGTAACAATAAGTTGCAATAATTGTGAATGATGGAGTTATATCAAGGAAAGATAAATATTAAATTTGATGGTGCGAAATATCCCATCAAATCCAAAAATAACAAAGCAATAATTATATTTTAAATTAAAGTCAAATCATGGCTGAGAGAAATGAATGGCAATCAGCTTGCAAACATTGTGAAGGTAATGTAAAGACAAATACGAGTAGATAGGTATTCAATAAAAATACATTAAAACACAGGCCGCCTTAGAACATGAAACCCTGTTTAAGAGGACTGAAAACTGTGACATTGTTCTCATACTTACTCTATTATGCTTTATTTATATTTTTTTATTTTTTAAACATATAACTTATTGTAATTATTACTTAATTATCATGTACAAGTTTGCTTATATAAACTTATAAAAAAAGTTAATACATAATATTATGTTGCGTCTCCTGTAGCTTAGGCAAAATTAGGTACATACGAGGATAAATTATTATTACTTTTTTTTTAATACCAGCCGTATCTTAACCATCTCTACATCTCTACGTCATATTATACATTAAAGTCCTCCGTCACGTCTGTCTGTCTGTCTGTTCGCGATAAACTCAAAAACTACTGAACGGATTTTCATGCGTTTTTCACCATTCATGAGGAAGATAATTTGTCAAGGTTTTGTGTAAATTTATTGAAATACATCCTACTAATCCTACTATCCTACTAATATTATAAAAGCGAAAGTTTGTATGGATGTATGTTTGTTACTCTTTCACACAAAAACTACTAAATGGACTTTAAAAATTCTTTCACTAATAGAAAGATACACTATTTGCGAGTACTATAGGCTATGTATATTGGTAAGCTCTGGCGTTATGAATAATCTCTGGCGTTATGAAATTATTTATCATACATTTTGGGTCCCTAACAAAATCAAGTTATTGCAAACGTCAGAAGAAAAGCAAACAAATTATTACCTAGGAAACGATGTTTTTTTTTTAATCAGGCAATTCACCCTAAAAAGAGTACTTTGTTGGCGTCGCAGTTAATATCCATCTCTAAAAATGAATCGCCGAAATGTATGCAT
Source organism: Limnephilus rhombicus (assembly GCA_929108145.2). Taxonomy (NCBI): domain Eukaryota; kingdom Metazoa; phylum Arthropoda; class Insecta; order Trichoptera; family Limnephilidae; genus Limnephilus; species Limnephilus rhombicus. The sequence goes on along the minus strand of OV815271.1, from coordinate 20,903,121 downwards.
GCACAAAACTTCCGAACGACTGCACCAAATGGGATAATTCTTTTTTAGTTCGTTATTTAGTATAAAACTACCGTTGAGCTTTGGCATTATGAAATTTGTAGAAAAATTGTACTAGGTGGCACGCGAGCTGTTTGAAAACTGAATGTACCGGGAATGAATGTGTGGAATGCGAGAGGTGGGAGAGGGGATCAGGGAGAGGTGGGTGGGGAGGGCGGCGGGGAAGGGGGAGGAGGATGGAGTGGAGGGGGTTAGGGGTGGGAGAGGGGATAGGGATGGGGGGAGAGGTGGGTGGGGAGGGCGGCGGGGGAGGGCGAGGAGGATGGAGTGGAGGGGGTTAGGGGTGGGAGAGGGGATAGGGGTGGGGTGAGAGGTGGGTGGGGAGGGCAGCGGGGGAGGGCGAGGAGGATGGAGTGGAGGGGGTTAGGGGTGGGAGAGGGGATAGGGGTGGGGTGAGAGGTGGGTGGGGAGGGTGGCGGGGGAGGGGGAGGAGGATGGAGTGGAGGGGGTTAGGGGTGGGAGATGGGATAGGGGTGGGGGGAGAGGTGGGTGGGGAGGGCGGTGGAGGAGGGGGAGTAGGATGGAGTGGTGGGAGTTAGGGGTGGGAGAGGGGGAAGGGAAGGAAGGGGGCGGAGGAGGGGTGGAGGAAGGTGTGGGGGAAGTGGAGGGGGGAGGGATAGGGGGTTGGTGAAGGGCGGGTGGAGGGGGAGGGGTAGGGGGTTGATGGGGGGAGTGGAGTGGGGAGAGGGTAGGTGGAGGAGGCGGAGTGGGAATCCCCCTAATACCATTCGTGCGAAGCCGCGGGAAAAAGATAGTAATACATTGAGGATAATGTCTATGTGTGGTTGACGAGCGGACTGGCAAGCGGGCGGTGTGGATTTGATTTGTATGGAAGATCACTGTCTTCATTTTAAAATAATGATTGAAAATACAATTTTTTTTTTTTTTTTTACAGTGAATACCGCACAAGAATCTCAACTGCTCCCGTTTGGAGCCAGTGAGACTATGGCATCCCCAATTGGGGTATGTTGTGAGGCTGAAGTTAGTGGGGAGGGGAAGGAGGTGGGGAAGAGGAAGGTTGGGAAGTACCTGGCTATTCAGATCTGGTCACCAAACACGGCTAAAGCCATTTTCAAGCAACGTTTCAATTCTGAATGGTGGTCTTACACCAGGGCGATACTAATAGTATCTTCCACTCTGGAACATGCCGCAAATATACTATATATTATTTTAAATGAATTAATTGTGAAATAACACAAATTAATCAAATAAACTTTATTTGCGCATGCCGGGTTCGAACCCGCGACCTCCGAATTGTGAGTCAAGAGTCTTACCCACTGGACTACGGAGGTCGTCAGAATATTTTATATGGACAAATATTTTATATGGTTTACAAAATATGAATGGAGTAGGTACAGGCAAATATATTTTTTAATAAATTATAATAAAATTTATTATTAATTATTTTAATTAATTAATTTAATTTAAATCAATTATTAATTAATATAATTTAAATTAATTATTTTGTTGTGTGACCAATATTTCCTCAATGAGATTTAACACTCACGACCCGTAAGCAAAATAGTTGGCAAGAATATCTTTATTTCACCTAATGTTTAGCGTGATTTTGGTATACAACCCCACTCCTAGGATCTCGTTGAAGTGGATCCATGATGAAAAACAGAAAATGACAACTTTTTAAGGGAAGTTGGATATAAGTTTAAAATGCCAGTTTCCATGCCAACTGAGAATAAATTCAACTCAACACCTCCTTAAAAAGTCATTAAAAGCTATAGAAAAAAATAATTTTAAATTAGCCGATAAACCTAACCCAACGTAACCTATTTAACCATTTTTTGTATATTTTTTTATAACCCTAAATGACTTATCTGAGATGGTTCTGAGTTGGTTTCATTTCGAGTTGCCCGGTCATCGTGTAAAACATACTCGCAAAACTCCGGACAGGGCCTTATAGGTTTATGGACAATTTATTAGATAAGATATTTCAAGTTATTACATTGTTTGATAGCTAATTTGGTTTATATAACCGAAAACTGGAAATAGACACATTAGCATTAGCACTTTAATTAATATAAAAAATTCCATTTTGAATGTGATGAAGTGTATCCCATTTATTTCAAATGGCTAAAAAATAGGGTATGCAAATCATTGGCTTTCCAATTTTTAAAATTTTATTAGATATTTTATTCATTTCTTCGATGGTTACATTGTTTGTGGATTTTTCGACCACCATGCATTAATTAATGAATGAAACAAAAATCGCAAAAAATTATGCTAGGAAAAAAATTACAACCGATAAAGAAAGTTTTATTTCCGATATCCTTAAGCATCTGAACTCTATTCAGAAAAAAATTCAAATTGTGTCATCAAATTTTTACACCATAAAACTAATTGACCCGATTGAATTTATAAATTTGGTAAATCATATAAGTAATGAAAATTGCGCATCAAATCACATATTCACTGCTCAAATCCACTAGTTTTACATATTATTATTAATTCCCAGTCAAAATATCTAATTCCTATTTTTTCCATAGCTGACAAAAACAGTTTTTAAAAAATTAAGGTATACTGGGTGAGAGCCGGAGGTTATAACACAACAACAACCTTTATCGCCAATAACGAGTGACATTATCTCGATACACGTGTTGGCAACAGTATTTATAAATCACTAACTTCATCTACGGAAATAGGAATGGATGCCAGAGTAATGGTGGAGGGTGTGAACCACAACCTTCCCACGAAAAATTCCGACACTCGATTTGGCTGCCGATCTTGATCGAACGTATAATAATAATACTTGAATTAATTATACAAAGCCGTTTCGTGAAATATCACCACAAGGGTGCTTGACGTAGTGGTTTCTTGCAATAGAGCCAAAGAGAAAAGGAAGAAGATGGATTATATGGAGACCTACTTTATTGGGTGAAATGATAAAAAAAACCATTGGTTATTAATAGACAAGAATCATCCCCTATAGTAGTTGTAACTTCTGGTGTACCACAGGAATCAAATCCTAGTCCCCTGCTTTTTCTAAAAAGAATTCATAAATTACCTGGGTTGAAACTGTGATTATGCTACATTCGTCGAAAATCTAAATTTTATTCGTAAAATTAAGTCTATTTACGATCAACTATGAAGGTACTGTCAAAGATATCAACTTTTGATAAAATCTATAAGAACATAGTTTTGACATTGAATGCTAACATTTCATAAGGTTCTGGGTGTTAGAATTTATGATTATACAACGAGTATATAAACATTGCCGACTCATAAAAAAAAGTTAATTTGACTAGGGTTTAAAACACCCCTAGAAACTATCTACCCTTTAAGTAATCGCATTTGATCTTAGCAGGTCAATACAAGAAAATCAGCATTATTTAAGTTTCAATGTGAAGTGCCCTCAATTTTTTTTCGCTGCCTTTTGATCATAGCTGTGCAGAAAGCTTAGAAAATTTCAGCCCTGCCATGGAACATTAGCATTAATTTAATGGATAAAATATTCGGCTCCTCTGCGTCAAACAAGTATCAAGTCGAGATTGAAAACCATCATACGCAAAATGCAACTGATTTATATAAACGTAAATTTCAGTTTCTTTCTTTAAGGCTGCCTTGCTTTATATATTCACTATTCGCTATTCACTATAGGAAGTTATAGTTCTCTGGTTTCATCGAAACGCAAAGGTATTTATTATTGTTTGATGTGGAATTCAGTATAAAGTCTAATAATTACATCTTAAGACACTGTCCGATTTTTCCCCCACAAAAGGCGATTATTTTGTTAAGCAATATGTTTTGAAATGCGGGGGAATTGTGGCCTTACATGTTGTCTATTGCCCACTGTTCTCCGCGATATATCTACACCACGCTGGTGCTGGACCGAGTATTGCCGTTTACTTGCATGCCCAACAAACAGTGCCCCAAAATATATTATATTTAGAAAGCGTCCTTTTCACACACCTAAATACCTTCGTGATTCTATTATTGTTTCTTGGTAGGTAATAATCCCGATGCAAATATTTTCAGCTTCACAAATCCTACAAGAAAATATAATAGCCCGTCAATTTTTACGTATGTCTATGCTCTAGTACCTAATCAATAAAGTACATTAAATTATCATCCAACGTAAGTATGTATTTCTTAAAAATAGTTTGTAAGAAGTATGCATTATTTCAGTCTTATGTTCTCAGTCTAAGATTTTCATAATATACCTACGAGTATATTGAAAATAGCTTAAATTGAGGGGATTGCGCTTGTCCGGTGTTAAGCGAACACTGTCCTCGTAACGAATATACGGATTTTCTCAAGAATGTCACACCGAGAAGAGACGATATTCAGGAGACATGTAATGATATCTTTACTAGACCACCTTAAGGAAGGTGGTTGAAATGTGATTAAGATAAAGAGGTAATGGTAGAAATGGTTTTGGTTATGGCGAAATCCAAAAGGCGTTTGTACGGATACCTATATACCACCTTTACAGAAAAATTTAGAGAAATAGTAAAAGTTTACGATTTAAGAAAATGTAGCAGTTAGTTCATATTAAATTCAACTTTTTTATATGAATACCGCATATGAGTTCCAACTGCTCCTAACCTTCTGGGGCCAGTGAGACTATGGCAACTCCAATTGGGGTATTTTGTGAGGCTGAAGATAGAGGGAGGGGAAGGAGATGGGGTAGAGGTTGGTGGGGAAGTAGATGGGGTAGAGGTAGATGGGGAATTACCCGGCGATTAAGATCTGGTCACCAAACACGGCTAAAGCCATTTCAAGCATTTCACTAATACGATAAGCACACACTATGTATGAATGACTTACCACTAAAATGAAAATGATAAGTCATTCAAGTCAGAGCTCTTTTCAGTCTTCGGCTTTTTTATACTAGTAGGCAATAAACTAATATTACCTACACAAATTATGACATTTTGGGTAAATTTGAAGAATTTAGAATAAGAAAGTTACCAAAAACGTGAACACAGAACATTAAAATACAGAAAGGTGCACACATAAACATTACATACCTGTGAGGTTTAGCTTAATGACAGAACTTTGGTTTTCAAACTATTAAAAAGGCAAGTAAATGGTCATAAAATGGAAACTTTATCGAAGTTCTTTGGAGCTCTCCGGCGATTTTTTACCTGGCTTTTAATGGACATGACTATTTGCACAGGTGCCCACCCGCCTCACTCACGCCCGTAGCTCTAACGGGGAACCGTCCGCGGCCACTTACATTTATTTTAAAGAAAGAACGTTACGAGCAAAATGCAATTAACTTCTAAATGGTGGAGGTTCCTAATAGATACCTATTTGCAGAAGAAATTTATTCCTTTTTTTTCGAACAAAGGCTTCAACCATAAAACACCCACAATTCATAGAAAACTTGGGTGATATTAAATTACTAACGCGGCAACAATATTAACGATGAATTGGAAGAATCACGAGGAAGAGGTGGATACAGTAAAAAGTAGAAGAAGAATGGAACAGGATTAGAGAGGACTGAAGATTAAAGGTGATAATAATCCGGGGGAGGAAGATTGTGAGCATGATAATGGCAATCAGAAGAAAAAGTAGAAGAAGAATGGAACAGGATTAGAGAGGACTGAAGATTAAAGGTCATAATAATCCGGGGGAGGAAGATTGTGAGCATGATAATGGCAATCAGAAGAAAAAGTAGAAGAAGAATGGAACAGGATTAGAGAGGACTGAAGATTAAAGGTGATAATAATCCGGGGGAGGAAGATTGTGAGCATGATAATGGCAATCAGAAGAAAAAGTAGAAGAAGAATGGAACAGGGTTAGAGAGGACTGAAGATTAAAGGTCATAATAATCCGGGGGAGGAAGATTGTGAGCATGATAATGGCAATCAGAAGAAAAAGTAGAAGAAGAATGGAACAGGATTAGAGAGGACTGAAGATTAAAGGTGATAATAATCCGGGGGAGGAAGATTGTGAGCATGATAATGGCAATCAGAAGAAAAAGTAGAAGAAGAATGGAACAGGGTTAGAGAGGACTGAAGATTAAAGGTCATAATAATCCGGGGGAGGAAGATTGTGAGCATGATAATGGCAATCAGAAGAAAAAGTAGAAGAAGAATGGAACAGGATTAGAGAGGACTGAAGATTAAAGGTCATAATAATCCGGGGGAGGAAGATTGTGAGCATGATAATGGCAATCAGAAGAAAAAGTAGAAGAAGAATGGAACAGGGTTAGAGAGGACTGAAGATTAAAGGTGATAATAATCCGGGGGAGGAAGATTGTGAGCATGATAATGGCAATCAGAAGAAGAAGAAAATGTTGAACTGTGCACTGCTAACATTGATTTATAAAACCATAAGTAGTAGAAAAATATAAAAAAAGTTTCCCCTTTCCTTGCACTATCCGGGCCTCCGCTATAACTTTAAGAAGTGGCAGTTCGTGGCTCATTGAGAGTTCGATCAGAAATTAAAAAACGGTGAAAAAAATGTACGTATAAATTATTCCTTAGATATTATTGGTAATTTCATCATATTTATTACCACTGCACAAGAGATAACAACGAGATACCATTTGGCGAATCATTAAAGCATCTGTAACTAATAAATGGACTTCGGTTACAAAAAATAGTTTTAGATGTGAAAATCACAACTTACGCAAGAAACTGTTGCTTTTTCTGTATATAAAAGTAACAAAATCAGCAATCAACGTATTTTAATAACAACAAAATGATAAACACCTTAAAAAATGTATTGATTCTTTCAAAATACTATTTTGTGCAAAATTGGTGTTAACAAATCTCATAGTCGCTGCGCAGTTGCGCACCTATTCCACTGAAGCGCCACTGTGTGTATAGTACGATTACAGTACGTTTTGCATGAAGTATTTCTTAGAACAAAGTTGCTGAATTCATTACGCACGTACAGGATTCATTTCGGACTCGTTCTCAGCCCGTCAATATATAAATATTGACAGGCAGTATTATATCACGGAGTTTGAATAGCTTGGTAAAATCGTATAACAAGTTTGTCGTATTTTTGATGGGAGTTCGCTGCACAGTTCACCGTCACTGACTAATTATCAGTACCGCCTCCCCCAGAACCATTTATTTACCATTAACCAACACCCCTGCCATAGGTCACCCCAAGTGGTTTGTGACATTTGGTGACTTAGCATGGGTGCCCGGGTCCGTGGGGTAAGGCTTGTCTAAGTTTTGGTGACGAATACGTTTGCCCACCTACTGCGTGGTGGCCCGGAACGGGAGACTCTGGATGAGGGAGATCATCAACCTAGACCGATCCAGCCGGACTCTCTCGACCTATCGCCTTGCACCGCAGTGCGAGGGATGGATTTATTGCGTCCTGGACTCATTGACCCTCAGATTCAACTTCATACCTTTTTTTCCGTAAACTTCTTCTTCTTCCTTTCTCTGAAAAGACCCTCCACCCATCCCCATAGATGATATAGGCCCTGCGGGAATTTTTTTCCCAAGGGCCTCCTGTGTGGAGCAATTGTAACAAAAGATTATTCTTGTTAGTTCGGAAGGTATGAATATTGTATAATATACAATATTTCTAATACCAGTATAGGTAAAGTTCTTAGATCTTTCGTTTACCTACTTTAACGCTTTGAACACGGAAGATCTAAACATATCGACATATTTGTTGCTTCGCTAATGAATTAGAAGAATAAAGTAATGTCGAAGGTTGTAACGATAATATCAAAAGTCGCCAAAATAAAAAGCAAATAATCAAATATGTTTGTCAAAGAAGCTGCGTTCGCGTAATTAATTTCAAAAGCTTGAAGGTAATATCGATAACGTTTAATTTAGATAGGATCAAGTTTATATTTATCTGGCTCCCTGTGGCGTTATGGATATCGACCAGTAATTGCTATAGGTCCCAAGTATCATTATAATTTAAACAAATTATATTCAATGTATGCGCAGGCGATTCAATGAATACTTTAAATATCAACTTAATGGCACTGATCGTAAATCGCGACAAACTTAAATTATACTTTAAAATCCTATTACAAAAGCTTGAACGAATACCACATACGAGTGCATTTAATTTAACGAAATGATTCACCAACTAATCCCAGCATTACCTAGATTTAGCTAAACAGGTGTTAGTGAATAACAAAAGTTGTTTCAGGCTGCCAGGGTGAAGTTTGCCACGATGAAAGCCAACATTGGAGTGGTTGAGTTTATGACTGAGCGTGGCGAAGTTTTGTTTTGACCCGACCGCTTTGCATTTTTTTGCCAGTAAATTTATTTGTACGTTCTGTTTTCGTTTCAACTTGGTGTTCGTTTTAATGAATTATTTTTTCAAACGTGAAATCGTCTTCTTTTTAGACTTTCTTTTTAGCATTTTTTCATAACATGGTGCCTACCTCTGTGTCCGAAAAAGTTTGAAAAAATAATTGTAAGTGGGATAGTGCCGATTCTTTGGACAAGTTTTATAAATCCGTATTTGAAATGTAAAAAAAAACGTTCCACCAATTATGAGGCTTATAATTAAGTAGACTTGCAAGTAAGTTGTGTAAATATCTACCTACTTACAAATCTTATGATTTCGGCGGATATTTTGGTTTTGTATTATTAATAAGCTGCGAAAATTCGAAACAAACTTTTTGGACGCCAGAACTACTGTTACTGTTCACAGAATTACTAGTTATCTTCACACATAACAGTATTTGGTAAAAATGTTTTGGCATCAGAAAACGTTGAAAATAATTAGAATACATATTAGAGTAGACTGTATTAGGTACCTAGGTGTAAATATTGATACATTTTTGAGATGGAACGACCATATTGATATGTTAACAAAAATTATCAGGAGACTTACCTATATTTTTAAAGAACTTCGTCATATACTGGATAAAGATAAATTAAAATCTGTCTATTATGCCTTAGTACAATCTCGACTTTCTTACAATATTGTATGCTGGGGATCCTGTCTAAAGTCCAATGTAGAGCCACTAAATATTGCTCACAAATTAATTCTTAAAGTCATGTACAAAAAAAAATTCGTTATCCATCGAAACTTCTTTACAAGGAATCTGACGTTATTAGTATAAAACAGCTGTACATCTCTAAAATAATTTGTAAATTTTTTTATCAATACTTATTCTGCAGAAAGAACCCAACAAATCCATACCACTGGAATTGGCTCAAGAATGAACTGTGTCGCAATAAGTACTAAAACATCTTTTGGCCAAAGAAACTTTTTATATCAGGCTCCACTTCTGTTTAATATTCTGCCAGATTACATAAAGTCTTCCAATTCATTAGCTAAATTTAAAAAAAATGTTAAGATTTTTGTGTTGTCAGAGGATTGGCATACTATTTTTTCATCCTTGGCCTTTTTTTAAATAATAAAAAAAAATATTTTAAAATAATAAGATTTTTTTTAATAATATTTGTTTTTTAAATAAAAAGGTATATATATATATATTTTTTTTAAATAACTAGATTTTATTTGAGTTCCATTTGTCAAAATCCGAGTGTCACCCTAGTTGTTTTGAACTACCTTTGTTTCTTGGTGGGTATAGTAATTAAGGTTTTGTTTTATGGTCTATATTGTTACAAATTACCCATCTGGTCACCAATATAATATTGTTATTTCTTACTTTCGGCATATAATATTTTAGTGTTTTGGATGTAGTGTTTTGTATTTTAGTGATTTGTGTATAAATGCATCGCTCAAATTTATGAATTTAACCTCAATACAGGCTGCTAGTCCTAGTGAGGTTAATAGTTTTGTATGTAAAAAAAAAATAAGAACACATGTATGGTGAGAAATTATAAATAAATAAAATAAATAAATAAAAGCTGCAAATATTTTGTAATTCTGAAAAGAATTCAGAAAATCAATCTTTTGGTTTCCGTGACTTGGAAAATTTTCTTTGGCCGATTAGTTGCCGAGTTGACGCGTTGTTTTTCCGCTACTCATCGCAGTTAGGTCCCGCGGCCCTGCTGGATAAGGTTCTTTTAATTTAATGTTCGGATCCAGTCAGACTATGGTAGGTATCACCGATTGGATTGAAGTGAAGCATTAGGAAGTTACCAAGGGAAGGATAGGGGGAGGTTTTTAAGCACCATGGTATTCAGATCTAATGAATAAAAAGTTAATTTAAATCACAAAGAGTATCCGAGGTTTTGATTCTGAACGCTAGCGCTGGTCACCATTGCAAGTAATCATCAGGGGACATTGAGAGCAACTTGCAATAGTAGATAAAATGGACCACTTGTACTTTTGTCGGTAAATTAGAATTTTCTGGATCCACGAACGGGAGTTCCGTTAAGAGGGGAGGCGTCTACTAATATCTACAGGAATTCCAAAAAACTGAAAAAATCGAACTAATATCTATGAGAACCAAAGTGTTGACGAATATCTACAGCTCAAACTGTTGATTAATATCTATGAGAATCAAAGTGTTGACGAATATCTACAGCTCAAACTGCTGACTAATATCTATGATAATCAAAGTGTTGACGAATATCTACAGCACTGGCAGAGGTTGGATTTGCAATTATGCATAGCATATTGGAATAACGTAATATTTTTGTTATTAGTTTTTGGGGTATTATGCCGTGTTGCGCTACCTCCTTCTTTAGCCAACGTTTCGGACAGCGTTGCAGTGTCCATCATCAGGGCAGTATTTAAATATGGAATAGGTTTTAAGCAAGATTATTTTGACTTAAAAAAAAAAAATTACGTTGAAATTTTTTTTTTTTTAAAGTCAAAATAATCGTGCTTAAAACCTATTTTATATTTAAATACTGCCCTGATGATGGACACTGCAACGCTGTCCGAAACGTTGGCTAAAGAAGGAGGTAGCGCAACACGGCATAATACCCCAAAAACTAATAACAAACATATTTTTGGCCGTGAAAATCTAAAATCGTATCTAACGTAATATTGCATATGCAGTTTAAAAAACTTAATTTATCTAAGTATGTATGTAAAAATCTCTAATATCGGACTATTGGACACATTTAGCTGATTAGTCCAACCTACGCTCTGTAGATATTAGTTCAACCTGGGACCGTCATAGATATTCGTCCGACCTTAGCTCTGTAGATATTAGTCAACACTCTGAAGTTCGTAGATATTAGTTCAACATATGAGCTGTAGATATTCTTCCGACATACAGGCTGTAGATATTAGTATCTGGAGTCGTTAAGAGATGAGTTCTCGGCTGGAGAGTGTAGAGCGAGACGGCAGTCGATTTCCGTGGCGCGAAGCGATTGTAAACATTTGAATGCCCCACTAAATCTTCTCCTTGACCTGGCCTTCGGGGACCTACTAACACCTGTCTCTGGTCTCTTTCTCTCTCATTATGAATCACTTGGTTTTGTAATTCTCTCGGCTTAGCGGCCATCGCGGCAGCGGCAAGACGAGAATAGCAAAGCACGTGTACATCGTGGAGAGGAATGCGAACTAGCCTTACGTTATACACGTATATTCACGAATCAGTCTTACGTCTATACCTGTATTTCAGCTAACTTGCCTTACGTGCATACACGTATATTCTTGCTTTCACGCGGAAAACCATTTCCTAATAGCTAGTCACTTGCAATTATTACCGAATGGGGTTGTTATGACCCTTATCGGTCACAACATGTTATTTGTAGCTATATATTTATTGCAGTTGAAGACAATATTAACCAATCTCAAAGGAAAAATATAAAACAGCAAATATAGAAAAGATTCGATCGCATCTGGGAATTAAATCCAGAACCTCTGTCTACCGGGGCATTTTATTTGCGTATAATATAATATATAAGTTGTAGCTTTTGTACTTCTGTATTTTTGTGCAATAAATGTTTATTGAATTTTTTAAATATTGTATTGCTCTCATCGTTGACCAAAGGGGCCTTCCATGAATTACGTCACACCTTACCTCCTTAAGTAAGGGAGGGCAGTAGAGAAGTGTGACATTGAGTGACAAGGGGCATGGGGTGGGAGTCATCAGGTCTGTGACGTCACATGTAAAAAAAATGAACTTT